>CM060426.1:24033618-26433618 GCA_030545235.1 Helianthus tuberosus | reverse complement strand
CATCCATGGTCTTTGATTCCTCGATTGGTTTCTTGTCACTTTTTCAGAAAAGTTTACCTTTCCTGATCTGAGATTCAGTCAAGGTAGCGGATAGCTCAATGGCCTGTCTAACTGTAGTGGGTTTACTACCAGTTATAATGTCTTGAACTGAGTCAGGGATGCCATCAATGTACTTTTCGATTGCCTTATCCAAAGGCGTGACCATGTTTGGGCATAACAGACTTAACTCCTCATAACGGTCCGTGTAGGCTCGATGCTCACCGCTATCTTGCTTAAGATTATCAAATTCCCTTTCTAGAGCCCTTAGCTCATGACGAGGACAGAATTCCTTCATCATAAGAGCCCTAAGCTCGGCCCAAGTCTGTGCTAAAGCAACCTCAGCACCACGGTCTCTCATCACCCCGTTCCACCATGTAAGAGCCCTCTTTTGAAACACACTGGAAGCAAACTCGACCTTGCGATTTTCGGGACACTGAACGTGATGAAAAGTACTCTCAGTGCTCTCGAACCATTGTAGGAGCCCAGTTGCTCCTTCAAAACCACTAAACTTGAGGCTTAGCCGAATTGAAACTCTTGAAATTGCATGGAGCATTATTTTTGTTGTTGGCTTGGTTCAGTTGAGCAATAAGATTTGGGAAAGCAGCAGCCATTTACTGCGCGATGATTTCTGCCAGTTCGGCATTCGCTACCTGATTGTCGCGTCGAGGAGGCATTCTAAAAGGAGGGAAACATGAAAGGAAACGAGCGAGATGATTAGATGAAAAGGATGAGGTGATACAAAATTTGACAAAAGCAAAGATGGCGGTCATTTGTTTGTTACCACAAGGCAAACAAACGACACATTGTGACTAATCAAAGTAAATGGGTTAAAAATAATGTATCGCGAAGACATGCTCGCCTATAAGTGAACACTCACCCCATTAGTTCCCAGGTAAGAGTGACTGGTCTGATTATGTGGATTTGTAAGAACACTCTAGCCTTAGACAGAAAACCCAGGGTACAGGCATTCACTCTTCCAGTTTGCACATGTTCACACTATTTAGGACCCAAAACTTTGACGAGATTTTGAAAACTCAAAGGGGTTCAAAACCTTATAACAGAGGGTTCAAAACCTTACAATAGAGGGTTCAAAACCTAGTAATCAATCATCCAAGAACAGATGATTAATTTTCAAAGCGGATTCGGAATTGATGTTCTCATTGTGGTTATCACCTAAGGATAGGTGACGGTTTTTGTTTTTAAAAATCTAAACGCAAATCTTCTTGCGTTAGGGTCATAGAAAGGTTATAGTCTAGGTCAAAGCATTACTAATAACCTAATTCCCTATAACCATTGGCTCTGATACCAACTTTTCTGTCACACCCCGACCACGTAAAACAAGGAAATGTGGCGGAAACGTCGGGGAGTTTTGTAACAGAATTAATTGTTTCACAACCATGGTAATTAAAGTTACGTTTTATTTATCAATCAAGAGAGTTACATTGTCTTAAACAAGAAACAAAGGGTACATAACATAATTAAACTAGTTCTTGCTTCGTTTTAAGTTACTAAGGCACAGGTCCGCCTAAGTGTGTCTCGATCATCCTATGCAACAGCTCCAGAAAACACATGTGAAAATAGGTACGTCAGCATAAAAATGCATGTGAGATACACAGGTTTTGTGAAAATAGGATTCATGACTTGAGTTTAAAGAAACTGTTTAATAAAAAGTAGCCATGAATCTTGTTAAGTGTTCCCTTTCATAAATCATTTGAAAAGTGATAAATAAACCAAATGATATATATGTATAAAAGAATAATGCATGGTTAAGTGAATAACCATTTAAAATGGGTTTGTATAAGTTAAGTTATTTGTAAAACGATGTTTATGTGAAGATTGAATTGTAGATGTAATATGTCTAAACTGAAATGGTTTAAATAACGCTACGATATGTAATACCATAAAAGCACTTATATATAGGAAGTACCAGCGGCGTATCCACCATGTTTTTATCGTATTACACGTCGCCTCGTTACTTAAATCACTTACCCAAACAGCCACCAAGATGAAATGTTTAACAATTGTAGAATTGTTTATGTATGGTCAAATACGGTTCACACGGTTCAACAGTTACAAACGGTTCATATAATCAAATGGTTACAACGGTTCACATAGTCAAATAGTTACAACGGTTCACATAGTCAAATAGTTACAAACGGTTCAAAATGTAATATAATGTGTTCATATGCTGGATGAGCATATGCAACAAAATGCAATGTGAAACAATGTGTCCATATGTTCAGTAAGCATATGCAACTAATGTAATGTAAATCAATGTGCTAGCATGCTCAGTCAACATACATAGCAGAAATGTAAACAATAAAACAATGTACTAAGTATGCTAAGTAAACATACATAGCGAAACAATGTAATGTAAATCATGTACTAATAGTGTACTAATGAACATAGCAAGTATATGATGTGAAAACAGGAAAGCACGAAAGTAAACAAGTAGGCATATGTGTTTCACCCCAAAACGTTTGAAAAATAGTAAAAGAGGGGTTTATGTACTCACATGAGATTTCCTAGAAGTCCTTGAGTAACAACCAAGCAATGCTAGAGATCACGGAAAATCAACAGCACCTAATATAGGTAACTATGTTAATAAACCGGACCTAAATCGGAGAATCGGATAGAATGAGGGTTCGTAAACCAAATGAGTATGGAAACTTATGTAATATGGTTTAACAAAGCCTACATACTACAATGAAACCTAACCTAAGTGCTTACGACCCACTACGACCCGTTTAGGTAGCTTATGCTACTTTAACGCGTCGTTCGCGTAAAACGCGTTCAGAATGCCTAACTAGCCCTATGATAAGTAAAGTATGCCTTAACATGTCTAATATTGTTGCCAAATCAGTTTAGATATCAAAAATTATGTTGCATATACTTTAAAGTAAATTTTGGCGTAAAAAGGGCATTTTGGTAATAAACCTAAGGCATATAAACTACCTATCATACAACTAACTAAACATCGTGACCATAAGGTATAACCTCGGAAGGTTATTCCCCATACAACTATGTTCACCTAATATGTTTGGTCGGATCCTAATGATCGACCAAACGGGTCGGGTTCGAAAGTATAAGCGATTGTTTAGATCGTTTACCTTTACGACCCTAGACAAGCACAAAACTAAAGTGACGAGCTAAACACGTTAAAACATGTTTAACAAGTTTAGAAAATAGGTTTGGTATCAAAACAAATGGTTTTGATACCCAAAAGTAGTTTGGTTACAAAATACGCGTGAATGCGCATTTTGGCCGAAACTACGGCTCGTCACTGAGCCTAGATAACGTGGTAATCAGTAGGTATAGTCACAAGGGACTATAACCATCGTGATTACGCTCACGTTGCGAAGTTCAACCGAACTTCGTGTTGACCATAAACTGGTCAACGCAGAAAACGCTAAAATGAAAGAAAAGAATGAAAGAACACTTACAAAGGGTCCAAGAACAGGAGTTTTGATCCGAATATTCTCAGGTATGAAGTGATAAACAAATCAACTTAGAGAACAAATTCAGATTCAAAGGGTGTAGGTTTTTGCAAATGAGAGCAAGGGGTATTTATAGATTTCTTAGGACCGTTAAGATCGTTCGTCGAAATACGTGCTTTGATCTTGTCCGTACATGTGCACCCATGGTTTTATAAAACCATTGGAGCCCCTAGATTCAGCCCATAGTTTCAGAAATACCATTTGCATGTGGGTTTTGAGTGTATAATAGCTGTTAACAGGCTGTTAAACTGGTTTTGCTGATCTGGGAGTGCCTCGCGGCCCGCGTAAGGGACAACAGAATGTTACGCGGCCCGCCTGGACTGCACTGATCAGAAACAAGTTTGCATAATTGACAGTTTCAGTCCTTGTTGGTGTTTAGAGCTATTTCCGACATGTCTAAGGCCCGTTAAGCCATCTTTAAGGCCCTAAAATTATGCCTACACATTGTGGACATGAGACATGTTCAAAAATATGCCGGATGTTGGTTCGTTTGGTCGGATGATCGCGATGTTCGCTTAATTACGACGGAATGCGCATAAGCGTGAAAAACGATCCAAATTGCGCGACGAATGGATTTTTCTTATGCCCAACACTAAAATAAAATATTTTAACACTTACATAAATTTTTGGATGTCCGGATGTGTTCAGAATGTAAGTTATGTGCGAAAATGCAAACTTGTGCACTTTTTGACGCTTTTAGTCCCTGAATGACCCAAAAGTTTGTTTTAGCACACCGAACTCCTCAAAGCCTATTTCTAAGCTATGTAAAGGATATTTATGGTATGTTTAACTTATGGTCATGTTCTGGAATGTCTGTTCTAGTACGAATCGCCATACTTTCGCAGGTTGTCAAATTAAGTCCCTGTAGGCGATTAAACTTGATTTTGCCATACCAAAGCCTTCAAAACTTATTTCTAAGTTATGTAAAGGTTATTTAAGGTATGTTAAGCCTATTTCACTATTCCGGAGTGTTCGTTGCATTAAAATGGGTATATTTACGCATCAGTGCGCGTATAACCTTCCAGAAAGCGATTTAAAGCTTGAAATCGAACAAGAATTGATATGTGCAAAAGATACACATATTTATACCAATCCCAAGTATGAAATACAATATTTCATTGGTTTGGTATTTGTTTGATGGTCGCAGTGACCCAGGTGTCACAGTCTCCCCTACTTTAGGAAATTTCATCCCGAAATTTATTCGTAGGAGTCTGTCTGTGACTTTGTGTCAAATAATCCACCAGATATATGCAAGGCATAATCCTGTCATTTCCTTAACGGACATTCTTCAGAAATGAAAATGAACGGACAGAGTCATTTTCCTCAACGAGTATTCTTCAGAAGCGGAAATGAAGGATTAAACAACGGATATTCATTTCCTCAACGGACAATCTTTAGAAACGAAAATGAACAGATGGAGTCATCTTCAACGGTTGCTTCCTCAGAAACGGAAATGAAAAAGATAAACAAACGTATATTCATTTCCTCAACGGGTAATCTACAGAAACGAAAATGAACTGAAGGAGTCATTTTCAACTGTTGCTTCATCAGAAATGGAAATGCAGGATTAAACAAACGGATATTCATTTCCTCAACGGATAATCTTTAGAAACGAAAATGAACAGACGGAGTCATTTTCAACGGTTGCTTCATCAGAGTTGGAAATGAAGGATTAAACAAACGGATATTCATTTCCTCAACGGATAATCTTTAGAAACGAAAATGAACAGACGGAGTCATTTTCAACGGTTGCTTCATCAGAGTTGGAAATGAATTGGGTTAACTCTAGATACATGACAGAACTTGCTGTGATTTCTATGCACTAAATTCCATAATTATGTATGCATCCATATTTACGTAATTCCTTGCACAGTCCGCACAGTTTGTTTTGTAATGTTTAGGGGAAGAAAATCAAACCTGTGATGGGGGTGACAAGACTACCATAGGGTCCTTTTAATTGGATCGACATATGATCTTTTTGATTAGACCACCAAGGAGTCCTCTCAGCTATATCATCTCATGATATTCCTAACCAGATTTTTGGATCAATCGGTTTAACTAGACCACTCAAGGGGTCTAATTATGGAGTAGTACTTTATAATCCAAGGGACTTAACTACAACGTAGAAGTCCATTAAGGATTTAAGGTAGTACCTTTGGGTATCCTACTATGAATCCCTTATACGAAGATATGGAAGATTCTACGTGGATTTGGATAACATAATTTGGATCACACAAAAATATAAGAAAATGAACACATAAGCACATAATTGTTTTATATTAATTGTTATCATCTTGTTATTGATTGTTATTAACTTGGCGTTGATTTGAACATGGGTATTCAAGGCATACCAGGAACCCAGTTGATGGACTTCAACGTCCTCAAGCATCTATCTGAAAAGATAGGATGATCTTCTAAAAAAATTCGATTTTTTTATTACAAGGAATCACCACATTCGAATTAAGGTATACAACAATTAAGGACTTACGGGAATATCCTTAGGTACCCCATTAAGGAGTGGGTATTCGTCTAAAGTTGTAACTTGCGCCTCGTACTTCGTTTTCCTTGGAAGAAACGGGTACTTAGGATTTTCGTGGAAAACGCAAGAGGTCATAAAGTGGAAGAATTTTGGGGGTAGTCTGTTCTTCAAGGGATACGGTTCCTTGATTGTCGGTATTGTAGGGGATATGTTGTTTACACATGCAACCACATCAATATTTGTATATTGCATTGTGAAATAAAAGCTTTATTTATAAACAACGATAACAACTGTTTCATGGACCTTGACAACAAAAGAAAATAATACATAAGACGTGATTATTTCTAAACAGCGTTGTCTTCCATTCGGTCAGATGCTCATCCCTGCACTGGATTCGCATTAGCAAGCTTTGGGCAGTTTCTTCGGAAATGGCCCATCTCGCCACAGTTGAAGCAAGAACCTGGTGGAAAACGACCTTGAGCAGGATTGTTGTTAACTTGATTTGGTACAGCTGCTGTTGGGCAAACCCTCGCCGTATGACCTATAAGTCCACAAACTTGGCATGTGCGGCACTTCACACCACCATGATGATGTAGGCTACATTGGTTGCACAAGGGTGCAGTTCCGTTGTAGGGCTTCCTAGTAGGGGGTTGAGCTGGTTGGTTGCGGACGGCTTGACCATTGTGAGCGACCATGGCGAAGTTCTGAGAAGCCTTTCGCTTCTTTGACTTCTTAGGGGATCCAGTCTGTTCATCCATGGTCTTTGATTCCTCGATTGGTTTCTTGTCACTTTTTCAGAAAAGTTTACCTTTCCTGATCTGAGATTCAGTCAAGGTAGCGGATAGCTCAATGGCCTGTCTAACTGTAGTGGGTTTACTACCAGTTATAATGTCTTGAACTGAGTCAGGGAGGCCATCAATGTACTTTTCGATTGCCTTATCCAAAGGCGTGACCATGTTTGGGCATAACAGACTTAACTCCTCATAACGGTCCGTGTAGGCTCGATGCTCACCGCTATCTTGCTTAAGATTATCAAATTCCCTTTCTAGAGCCCTTAGCTCATGACGAGGACAGAATTCCTTCATCATAAGAGCCCTAAGCTCGGCCCAAGTCTGTGCTAAAGCAACCTCAGCACCACGGTCTCTCATCACCCCGTTCCACCATGTAAGAGCCCTCTTCTGAAACACACTGGAAGCAAACTCGACCTTGCGATTTTCGGGACACTGAACGTGATGAAAAGTACTCTCAGTGCTCTCGAACCATTGTAGGAGCCCAGTTGCTCCTTCAAAACCACTAAACTTGAGGCTTAGCCGAATTGAAACTCTTGAAATTGCATGGAGCATTATTGTTGTTGTTGGCTTGGTTCAGTTGAGCATTAAGATTTGGGAAAGCAGCAGCCATTTGCTGCGCGATGATTTCTGCCAGTTCGGCATTCGCTACCTGATTGCCGCGTCGAGGAGGCATTCTAAAAGGAGGGAAACATGAAAGGAAACGAGCGAGATGATTAGATGAAAAGGATGAGGTGATACAAAATTTGACAAAAGCAAAGATGGCGGTCATTTGTTTGTTACCACAAGGCAAACAAACGACACATTGTGACTAATCAAAGTAAATGGGTTAAAAATAATGTATCGCGAAGACATGCTCGCCTATAAGTGAACACTCACCCCATTAGTTCCCAGGTAAGAGTGACTGGTCCGATTATGTGGATTTGTACGAACACTCTAGCCTTAGACAGAAAACCCAGGGTAAAGGCATTCACTCTTCCAGTTTGCACGTGTTCACACTATTTAGGACCCAAAACTTTGACGAGATTTTGAAAACTCAAAGGGGTTCAAAACCTTATAACAGAGGGTTCAAAACCTTACAATAGAGGGTTCAAAACCTAGTAATCAATCATCCAAGAACAGATGATTAATTTTCAAAGCGGATTTGGAATTGATGTTCTCGTTGTGGTTATCACCTAAGGATAGGTGACGGTTTTTGTTTTTAAAAATCTAAATGCAAATCTTCTTGCGTTAGGGTCCTAGAAAGGTTATAGTCTAGGTCAAAGCATTACTAATAACCTAATTCCCTATAACCATTGGCTCTGATACCAACTTTTCTGTAACACCCCGACCACGTAAAACAACGAAATGTGGCGGAAACGTCGGGGAGTTTTGTAACAGAATTAATTGTTTCACAACCATGGTAATTAAAGTTATGTTTTATTTATCAATCAAGAGAGTTACATTGTCTTAAACAAGAAACAAAGGGTACATAACATAATTAAACTAGTTCTTGCTTCGTTTTAAGTTACTAAGGCACAGGTCCGCCTAAGTGTGTCTCGATCATCCTATGCAACAGCTCCTGAAAACACGTGAAAATAGGTACGTCAGCATAAAAATGCATGTGAGATATACAGGTTTTGTGAAAATAGGATTCATGACTTGAGTTTAAAGAAACTGTTTAATAAAAAGTAGCCATGAATCTTGTTGAGTGTTCCCTTTCATAAATCATTTGAAATGTGATAAATAAACCAAATGATATATATGTATAAAAGAATAATGCATGGTTAAGTGAATAACCATTTAAAATGGGTTTGTATAAGTTAAGTTATTTGTAAAACGATGTTTATGTGAAGATTGTATTGTAGATGTAATATGTCTAAACTGAAATGGTTTAAATAACGCTACGATATGTAATACCATAAAAGCACTTATATATAGGAAGTACCAGCGGCGTATCCACCATGTTTTTATCGTATTACACGTCGCCTCGTTACTTAAATCACTTACCCAAACAGCCACCAAGATGAAATGTTTAACAATTGTAGAATTGTTTATGTATGGTCAAATACGGTTCACACGGTTCAACAGTTACAAACGGTTCATATAATCAAATGGTTACAACGGTTCACATAGTCAAATAGTTACAACGGTTCACATAGTCAAATAGTTACAAACGGTTCAAAATGTAATATAATGTGTCCATATGTTGGATGAGCATATGCAACAAAATGCAATGTGAAACAATGTGTCCATATGTTGAGTAAACATATGCAACTAATGTAATGTAAATCAATGTGCTAGCATGCTCAGTCAACATACATAGCAGAAATTTAAACAATAAAACAATGTACTAAGTATGCTAAGTAAACATACATAGCGAAACAATGTAATGTAAATCAGGTACTAATAGTGTACTAATGAACATAGCAAGTATATGATGTGAAAACAGGAAAGCACGAAAGTAAACAAGTAGGCACATGTGTTTCACCCCAAAACGTTTGAAAAACAGTAAAAGAGGGATCTATGTACTCACATGAGATTGCCTAGAAGTCCTTGAGTAACAACCAAGCAATGCTAGAGATCACGGAAAATCAACAGCACCTAATATAGGTAACTATGTTAATATACCGGACCTAAATCGGAGGATCGGATAGAATGAGGGTTCGTAAACTAAATGAGTATGGAAACTCATGTAATATGGTTTAACAAAACCTACATACTACAATGAAACCTAACCTAAGTGCTTACGACCCACTACGACCCGTTTAGGTAGCTTATGCTACTTTAACGCGTCGTTCACGTAAAACGTGTTCAGAACGCCTAACTAGCCCTATGATAAGTAAAATATGCCTTAACATGTCTAATATTGTTGCCAAATCAGTTTAGATATAAAAAATTATGATACATATACTTTAAAGTAAATTTTGGCGTAAAAAGGGCATTTTGGTAATAAACATAAGGCATATAAACTACCTATCATACAACTAACTAAACGTCGTGACCATAAGGTATAACCTCAGAAGGTTATTCCCCATACAACTATGGTCACCTAATGTGTTTGGTCAGATCCTAATGATCGACCAAACGGGTCGGGTTTGAAAGTATAAGCGATTGTTTAGATCGCTTACCTTTACGACCCTAGACAAGCACAAAAGTAAAGTGACGAGCTAAACACGTTAAAACGTGTTTAACAAGTTTAGAAAACAGGTTTGGTATCAAAACAAACGGTTTTCATACCCAAAAGTAGTTTGGTTACAAAATACGCGTGAATGCGCATTTTGGCCGAAACTACGGCTCGTCACTGAGCCTAGATAACATGGTAATCAGTAGGTATAGTCACAAGGGACTATAACCATCGTGATTACGCTCGCATTGCGAAGTTCAACAGAACTTCGTGTTGACCATAAACTGGTCAACGCAGAAAACTCTAAAACGAAAGAAAAGAATGAAAGAACACTTACAAGGGGTCCAAGAACAGGAGTTTTGATCTGAATATTCTCAGGTATGAAGTGATAAACACATCAACTTAGAGAACAAATTCAGATTCAAAGGTGTGGGTTTTTGCAAATGAGAGCAAGGGGTATTTATAGATTTCTTAGGACCGTTAACAGAAATATCATTTGCATGTGGGTTTTGAGTGTATAACAGCTGTTAACAGGTTGTTAAACTGGTTTTGCTGGTCTGGGAGGGCCTCGCGGCCTACATAAGGGACAACAGAATGTTACGCGGCCCGCCTGGGCTGCACTGATCAGAAACAAGTTTGCATAATTGACAGTTTCAGTCCCTGTTGGTGTTTAGAGCTATTTCCGACATGTCTAAGGCCCGTTAAGCCATATTTAAGGCCCTAAAATGATGCCTAAACATTGTGGACATGAAAAATGCTCAAAAATATGCCGGATGTTGGTTCGTTTGGTCGCATGATCGCGATGTTCGCTTAATTACGACGGAATGCGCATAAGCGCGAAAAACGATCCAAATTGCGCGACGAATGGATTTTTCTTATGCCCAACACTAAAATAAAATATTTTAATGCTTACATAAATTTTTGGATGTCCGGATGTATTCAGAATGTAAGTTATGTGCGAAAATGCAAACTTGTGCACTTTTTGACGCTTTTAGTCCCTGAATGACCCAAAAGTTTGTTTTAGCACACCGAACTCCTCAAAGCCTATTTCTAAGCTTTGTAAAGGATATTTATGGTATGTTTAACTTATGGTCATGTTCCGGAATGTCTGTTCTAGTACGAATCGCCATACTTTCACAGTTTGTCAAATTAAGTCCCTGTAGGCGATTAAACTTGATTTTGCCATACCAAAGCCTTCAAAACTTATTTCTAAGTTATGTAAAGGTTATTTAAGGTATGTTAAGCCTATTTCATATTCCGGAGTGTTCGTTGCATTAAATTGGTTATATTTACGCATCAGTGCGCGTATAACCTTCCAGAAAGCGATTTAAAGCTTGAAATCGAACAAGAATTGATATGTGCAAAAGATACACATATTTATACCAATCCCAAGTATGAAATACAATATTTCATTGGTTTGGTATTTGTTTGATGGTCGCAGTGACCCAGGTGTCACAATACTCATCACAAGGTGTAAGACGGTATATAAGTAAGCTTGGAGCTTTTGGAGATTGAAGGACCTCTTTCGTTTACTTTTATCCATCACATTCATCAACTTCATCTTCTTGAGTTTCACCCCTAGCCTTGTGCTAGTAGTAAGGCTCTTATAATCTCTTGTTACTTCTTATAATGTTGGTTAAAAGATGATATATGTTACTAATCTTGAAGAACATAAAAGAATAATAAGATAATTCTTAACATAAAGCTTCAAACCATAAGAATACATATTGTTAAGTGTTGTTTTGCTTCTTGATGGTTGATTATTTGTGTTTATGATGTTAGACATCTTATGAAACTTACTAGATTGTGATTAAACACATGATCTAGCAAGTTGAGGTGATGATCTTGTGAAAGACCAAGATGATCATACTCTATGAATACATGAACTTGAATAATAAAATTGTTTTAATATGTGATGATGATTTAAACACAACATAAGCCTTGTAAATGGATGACTTCAAAAATAGTTTTCTCAAGAAACTAAGTTAAATCACAAGATCTACATAAACATGGTTTTTAAAGAAACTAATAACATTTTTAGTGATTAATCAAGTGTAGAAACATGTTACTAAAAAGAAAAATTCAAAAAGAAATATTTTTTGAAAATCATCTTGTAAGTTGTAAAAGACTAAATCTTGCAAGAAGGGGATTTACAAATAAATAACCAAACTTTAAAGGGTAACTAAGCTTACTAAACACACTAGTAAGTTACTACAAGTTTTTATAAAAGTTCAAGTTCATGTTATTGTGTAAATTGCATGATTTTGGCACTTGGTAAGTGTTGATTGGGTTGTTGATTGTTTGGGATGATTTTAAAAGAAAATGATATGCTTTGAAAGCACGGAAACCTCCATTTTAAGGGGAAACTATGGCATAATTTTTGTAAAAATTAAATACTTAGAAAAATATTTTTAAACAAGTATTTACAAGTATATTTTTAACCATGATTTTCATACAAAGTTTGCCATGATGTTATTACAAAAAGTATAAATATTGGAGGATGGTTTTTGTAAATAAAAAGGGCTAAATATGTATTTGAAAGATATATATTTAGAAGACACATGTGTGTGATTATTTGTATACTTTGTGTACTAGTTATATTATTTTAGGACTTGAAATAATATAACTTAACAAAATACCAACAAATTACAAATCAAAATATTACCAATATCTCAAGGAATAAATACACAAGTTACACATATAATATTGTAAAACCAAACGAAAGAATGTAACATACAAAATATTTCAGAAAATACATTTATAAATATATTTTTGGTAAACGAGATTTTGGACACAAATAAATGAAAATATGATTTTTATGATTATCACAAAGTTATATCATATTTTGACAAGAAGGAAATTTATAATTTTTGGCGATTAAAAATATATATGTTTTCTTGGAATTACTAGAAAATATAATATTTTTGGGAAAAATATAGATTTTCTTGGATAAACTTGAAATACAATGTTTTTGGATAAAAATAAGTTTATATATATATTTTGTAAAGTTAGACTTGAAAATATATTATTTTGGAACTACAAATATTTTTGCCAAAAGGAAAAATTATAAATAAATTTTCTAAGTGATAATTCTCAAATATATATATATTTTGGGAAATATATATATATTAGTGGACTTTTATTAGAAATAATATTCCGGAAAGTTTAACACAAAAATTAGGTATAAGAATACTTAACAATTACAAGAAAATACGTATTCTTGTACGTATAAATCCACACCGGAATACGACACCGATACTTGGCAAAATATACAAATACAAATATACCCATCCTTGGGAAGGAAGCACAAGTATAAATACTTGGGAAGTATTAAAATAAGATATATTGTTTAACAATTATTCCAAAATTTATATATATAATTTAAGTTGAAATATTAATTATTTTGACAATAATTATATAAATTGGAATGATACCAGAAACGTAACTCATAAACGTTAATTCTAAGTCAAGGCACGGCCCGTTCGTCTAATAGACATTAGTACATTGTAGGTAGTCGTGGTTGCTGAAGGAACTTGAGTTACGATTATCGAAGACGCAAGACAGTGAGTTCATGTCCCCCTTTTCTTTAAACTGTTTTGTTTATTTACTTCGGGGGTGAAATACATGTTGCAAAATGATTACATACAATTACAATTGGTATTGTTAGCCTTGGAAAGTACAGTAGATCATGTGAATGGGTAGGCGCACATTTAAGACCATTAATCCTCTTGTTAGGACCGAGGGGCATGAGTGATAGATCTATTTGGGTGTAGCGAGCCCACGCCCATAAGGACCATGGTGGCCCATGAGGTGACTATGTCTTACAGCCGGAGGCACGGTACAAATTTGCTAGGTTTGAGCCTTCCTACGCCGTTGCACGCATGTTAATGGCCTTGCAAACCATTAATCGATCTGTTTCCTTGTTTGCTTTCATGCCGGGATTTACAAACATACATACATACACTGTTTACAAAGGTTTTATACATACATATACACAAACACATGAACTTACTCAGTTTTTGTTGATGTTTTCAAATTACATGTATTTCAGGGAATTAAGTGGATCTGGTGGGTGTTTGCATGTTCCAAGCTACATTATGAATAAAAAGATGTCACCCGAAGTCATTAGGGTTTAGGAGATGTATCTTAATCCTGGACGAGATACATGGTTCTAAACTCGGTTTTATTTAAGGTATTTTGTCGAGTCTTCGTGAACTCTTTAAAACATGTTGTGGTTTGTAATTTAAATTTGAAGTCTACATTTCATACAATTATGTTGTGATATTTTCAAACTTAATTTATGGATGAACATCTATTGGTTTAATCATATAGTGTTGTTATGATTGAATGCAATGGTATTAAGAAAGTCACACCATAATCACGCTTCCGTAAAAGTCAGGGTGTGACAATACAGAAGCAAAGAGGTTGTTCACAGAAAACGTACCAGTCACGACATTGTCGTCATTCCTAGCATCACCAGCACCAATCGTAAATAACCTTCCACAAGCTCCATTGCCCCCATTGTTGCCTTTATTGTTGTTCCCAGCATTGTTATTGTTATTCTGACGGTTGTTGTTATCATTGGCGTTCTGATTCAGCTGAGGGCAATCCCGTTTAATGTGACCCTCATCCCCACACTGGAAACACCCCTTCCTAAAGCCTTGGTTCTGATGGGGCTGCTGCCTTTGCTGTTGCTGATGTTGCTGATTCTGCTGCTGATTTTGCTGTTGTTGCTGTTTTGGGTACGGAGCTCTACAGTCTTTTGCCATATGGCCCACCTTGTCACACCTATGGAAAGCCCGGACACACGGTCCATGATGATGATACCCACACTTGTTGCACTTTGGCTTCCTACCAACGTAGGAGCCTTGGCTCTGGTTACTGCTCTCGCCTTGGTTAACTGAAGACGACTGACTGAAAATTGCTGTTGTCGGGCCTTTTCTGCGATTGACTTGCACTGGTTGCTTTGTCAGCATCTTTCCATTTACGCTTGTTATCACCAGCAGGTGTGGTAGCTGTAGCAGCAGGGGTAGTAGCAGAAACACGAGGCGGTAGAGATCCACATTCGACCTTTTGGTCGGTAATCTTATGTGCTAAACGGATAATCTGAGGCAGGTTGTTAAGGTTTGCAGCAGTGATCAAACTCTTTACCGCTGGTGCTAGACCCTTGATGTACAACTCAATTATTCGAGGTGGAGGTCGAGACAGATTAGGGCACATATTTGCTAGCTCATGAGATCGTTTCGTGTAAGCCTCGATCTCGGACCCCTCCATTTTCAGATTGTAGTACTCGTTCTCGAGCTTCTGAATCTCGTCACAAGGACAGTACTCCTCCCGCATCAACTCCTTGAAATCATCCCAAGTAGTTGCATTAGCCATCTCGATTGTCACACCCCCAAAATCCACTATGCGGAGTGTCACCGCTTGGAGGCGTGACATGACCAGGATCAAGCCACCAATCATATTGAACAGGCATGTAAGTAGTTTGTAAAATCCAACACAATACAATTGGTGTCTAAACAAAACATAGTTTAAGTTGCAAGCGGAAGCATAAAGTTTAAAACCAAATCATAAGTTTAAACGTTTCAAATGTTCAGCATTGCACACAGCTGTCCATGTCCCACAACGACTCTTCCCACTCCAATGCAAGCTCCATGAGTACCTAACAACCTGCAAGGCATGTAACAACGAATCAACAACAAAGTTGAGCGAGTTCACAGTTGGTTGTCTAGTATAGTGTTCGTAAATCATTTGTTTATTTCGTAAACCATGTATCTTATTAATCTGTATCGCGGTTTCCCAAACATGTGTGCGATGATTAGTGGTCGGATCGCGGTTTCCCAAACATGTGTGCGATGATTAGTGGCCGTATCGCGGTTTCCCAAACATGTGTGCGATGATTAGTGGGGGCTTCCCATGTGTCGACTAGTCGTATTTGTACGTGCCCTTCTTGATCCAAGGACCATAGCGAGTGTGAGTGTACGTAGGTTTTACGTACGTGCCCTTCAATCCGAGGACAGTGAAAAGTAGTTTAATAGTAATGATAGTACGAGTAGTTATTCAATCCCATTCCCAACCCACCGGGAATCCTATGCCTTAGGAGTGTGAACTCACCTCGGTTGCTCGGTTTGACTCTCAAAAGTAGCTAACAGCCAAGGTCGGTCAATCACGTCCTAGTATGATTACCACTTAGTTTATTAGTGACTTCAAATAGAACACAAAGTTCCTACACGTATCTATCACATAACATGCATCACTTTAACGGTTTATGCCCATATAAGTTTCCCATCCATTCCCCACTCATAAACAAACATACGATGATGCACATAACACATATAACATGTTATATCATTCACAGATAACCTACCCGACATTTAGACATGCAAATTACCACTTATGTCATTTCAGCATTAATGTTCAAAACCGGGTTGTTTTTGGACATTTTAATAAAATAGGTAACTTATTCCAAAAATTCCCAAATTCTTAGGGAAGGTCCTAAACGTTCCAAATTTTATTTTGTAAAAATATCGGGGTCCAGTTCATTACCAATATTTAATAAAAATCCCTTTTCCGGATTGAACTCAGATTTATCTTTTTCTGATCACAGTCCACGGAACAATTCATTAAAATTTCATCGTAAGTCCGATTTACGAAATTCCAGTGGGGTAATTACAAATACATCAGTTTTCATCTACAGTACAAGTTTCATGATCTAACTCTACACAGAACTCAAGTTATGACAGAAAACAAAACGCATATTTTCAGCAGAAAAATGCAGCTCTAGCTGCTGTTACAAAATGACGCTTTAAAAATAGTAAACGAAGTCCAAAAATTATGATTCCTATGCCATTAGAACCGTACTTCATAACACATAAACCAAGACTTCAGAAATTACATTTTTCGTTTAGTTACGGTCTTGTTACAGCCAACTGAAGTTGGCTGTAATCGCCAAACAGCAAACTGTTTTCAGCTATTAACATTCTAAAGCATGTTCGATTGATTCCGTTAACATGTTTAGTGATCACAACAACATCCAACAACAATATTAACAGGTAAATCAGCAAATAATCAGTAACATCTCAAGATAACATCATACTAACATAAATACATCATGTTTCATCTTCTTGTTTAAACCCCTTTTTAGTGTTCTTGTAGATTTAACATATTACATCTTTTAATCATGAAATAAGATGAACAAAGGTGACATAAGGAACTTACTACTAGCTTAAAGCTAGGGATGATTCTAGTGATGAAAATGTAGAGAAAAGATGATGAAAAAGACTAGAAACAAGATCCTTTGAAAGCCCTTCAACAAGCAACCTCCATGGATGAACTTCAAAGCTTTGAATGGAACTTGTAATTGGAGGAGATGAAGATGTTGAGGGGTGGAGGTGGGTTCGGTTATGGGGTGACCGAAAATGAGAGAGAGAGTAGTGAGGTGAGAGAGTGATCTTTGAGGAGATATGGTGGAGATATGAAATGATTGTATGCCTTGGGAATCATACATATAGATATTCTTGAAGGATTTTGCTCAAGATTACAAGCAAGACTATAATAAAATAATCAACATCATGATTATGGTGTGGGTCCCCTATGTGTGCCGTAAATGGAGGGGAGGGGGGGGTTAATTGTAACATTTTCAACTAAGTTGCAATTCCAAGTTAGATCTCAAGTGTATACTTATGTGTGTTGTTTACTAGAGAAGTTAGTGGGTGTTAGGGTGTTCGGGGATCATGCTTAGTCAAAAATAATAACACAATGTGTTTGACAATTATTTGGTGTCCCGGGTAATGTCCGGTTGTTCGGTCGGACACTGTTCCGTTAAATTGTTTAATTGTTCCGTAAGGCGTCTTATATATATATTTTTGTAACACAATTAATTCCTAACACATAGGAAAATATTTAGGACCTTAACGTCTCGGTCACGACGGGAATCCAAACGAACTTGAACAATTAATTCCTAACACAATTAATTCCTAACACAATTAATTCCTAACACATAGGAAAATACTCTGGGCCACGACGGGAATCCAAACGAACTTGAACAAGAGGTATTCTGGTGCGCTTGAGGACCTTAACGTCTCGGTCCGTGATTTCAACTGGTTCCTCGACGAATCGCAACTGATTGTCGATAGTGAGCTCCTTTAAAGGAACTATGAGGGTCTCATCTGACAGACGCTTCTTCAGACTTGACACGTGAAAAATGTTGTGAACTGCACTGAGATAGATCCAGTTTGTAGGCCACTTTGCCTATTTTCTCTATGATTTCGAACGGTCCGACATATCGCGGATTGAGTTTGCCCCTTTTGCCAAAACGGACTACAACTTTCCAAGGTGAGACTTTGAGTAGCACTCGATCCCCAACTTGGAACTCGAGTGGTTTCCTGCGCTTGTTTGCGTAGGCTTTCTGACGGTCGCGAGCTGCCGCCATGCGTTTTCGTATCTGGGCAATTCTTTCTGTTGTATCAACTACGAGTTTCTGGGCCAGTGATTTGACTATCGCCAACTTCTGGCCATCAGAGAGGTGATCGGCATTTACGTCCGTATAATGCCTCAAACGGAGCGGCTTGGATACTGGTGTGGTAGCTGTTATTATACGAAAACTCCACTAACGGGAGATGCTTTTCCCAGCCATTTCCGAAGTCGATTACGCATGCCCTAATCATGTCTTCAAGGGTTTGGATGGTGCGTTCAGATTGCCCATCCGTCTGTGGGTGATAAGTGGTGCTCATATCTAAACGTGAGCCAAAAGACCTGTGCATAGCTTGCCACAGTTCCGAAGTGAAACGCGCGTCACGATCAGAAATGATGGAGGTTGGCACTCCGTGCCTTGATACTACTTCCTTTAGGTAAATGTCTGCTAGAGTAGAAAACTTATCCGTTTCCTTGATAGCCAGAAAATGTGCAGACTTGGTCAGTCGATCCACGATCACCCAAATGGTATCATTTTCGCGTTGAGATCTGGGCAGGCCAGTAACGAAATCCATGGAAATCTGCTCCCATTTCCATTTAGGTATCTCTGGTTGTTGAAGTGGGCCTGATGGTTTCTGGTATTCGACCTTGACCCTAGCACAAGTCAAACATTTACTAACGTAGGTTGCTATGCTGGCTTTCATACCAGGCCACCAGTATGTAGTCTTTAGGTCGTGGTACATCTTATCCGAACCAGGATGTACTGAATAAAGAGACTTGTGTGCTTCATCCATCACAAGCTTGCGTAGGTCTCCATACAGTGGAACCCAGATGCACCCGTTAACATAGTAGGCGCCGTTTTCCTTTCGTTCAAGACGCTGCCTCGATTCTCGTAAGGACTCAGCCCTGATGTTCTCTGCTTTCAATGCTTCAACCTGAGCATCGTGAATCTGAGCGGGAAGGTTGGATTGGATTGGATGGTAAGCTGTAAAGCACGTACACGCTTAGGTATAGTATCCTTTCGACTGAGGGCGTCGGCCACAACATTGGCCTTGCCTGGATGGTATTTGATAGCGCATTCATAATCGTTCAAGAGCTCAACCCATCGGCGTTGACGCATGTTTAACTCGTTTTGCTTGAAGATATGCTCGAGACTCCTCTGATCGGTGTAAATGGTGCACTTGGTACCGTACAGGTAATGTCTCCATATCTTAAGCGCGAAAACAACTGCTCCCAACTCCAGGTCGTACGTAGTGTAGTTCCTTTCGTGAACTTTAAGTTGGCGCGATGCGTAGGCAATGACCTTGTCACGTTGCATCAACACGCAACCAAGCCCTTGGATGGAAGCGTCGCAATAAACCACAAAATCATCTGTGCCTTCGGGCAATGAGAGGATAGGTACGCTACAAAGTCTATCTTTTAAGTGCTGGAATGCGGACTCCTGTGCATCACCCCAACGGTAGATGATACCCTTCTGAGTCAGTGAAGTGAGAGGTTGCGCAATCCTTGAGAAATCCTTGATAAATCGTCTGTAGTAGCCTGCCAGACCCAAGAATTGGCGGATTTCTGTTGGTGTACGGGGTGCAGGACAGTTCTTGATCGAGTTAACCTTGGATGGATCGACATGAATCCCATCCTTGTTTACTACGTGGCCTAGAAAATGGACTTCGCGAAGCCAGAAGTCACATTTCGAAAACTTGGCATACAACTGCTCTTTTCGAAGAAGTTCCAAAATGAGTCGTAAATGCTGCTCGTGTTCCTCCTGACTCTTAGAATAGATCAGGATGTCGTCGATGAAAACAATAACGAACTTATCCAAGTAAGGTTTGCACACTCGGTTCATGAGATTCATGAAGACCGCAGGTGCATTTGTTAATCCGAAAGGCATAACTAGAAACTC
Organism: Helianthus tuberosus; assembly: GCA_030545235.1. Taxonomy (NCBI): domain Eukaryota; kingdom Viridiplantae; phylum Streptophyta; class Magnoliopsida; order Asterales; family Asteraceae; genus Helianthus; species Helianthus tuberosus. Next base: position 26,413,397 of record CM060426.1, on the reverse strand, counting down.
GTAATGGCCGTAGCGAGTTCTGAATGCTGTTTTGGAGACATCCTCGTCTCAGACTCTCAGTTGATGGTAACCCGATCTCAGATCAATCTTGGAGTAATAGCTCGACCCTTGCAGCTGGTCGAATAAGTCATCAATGCGCGGGAGAGGATAACGATTCTTTACGGTCACCTTATTGAGTTCACAGTAGTCGATGCACATTCTGAAGGTACCGTCTTTCTTCTTCATGAATAATACTGGAGCTCCCCAGGGCGAAGAGCTAGGTTGAATAAAACCTTTTTCCCAAAAGTTCTTGTAATTGCTAGGACAGTTCTTCCAGTTCGGTTGGGGCTAAGCGATAAGGTGCCTGAGCTATGGGCGCTGCTCCAGGAGCTAGCTCGATTTGGAATTCAACTCGTCGATGAGGCGGAAGACCAGGTAATTCATCAGGAAATACCTCAGGAAAATCGCGCACTATAGGAATGTCTTCAATTTCCTTCTCTTCCGTTGATGTGTCAGTAACGAGCGCTAGAATGGCAGTGTGGCCCTTACGCAAACACTTCTGGGCCTTAAGGAAAGAGATGATGCCCACAACAGCACCACTCTTGTCGCCATGAATCATGAGAGGTTCTTCACCAGAACGAGGAATTCGAACAATCTTCTCGTTGCAAAGAATTTCCGCTTGATGTTGAGATAACCAATCCATCCCAATAACAACGTCGAAACTACCAAGTACAATAGGGATAAGATCGATAGAGAAGGTCTGACCAGCTAAGACGAGGTTACAACCTTTGATTACGTGCGTGGCCTTGAGACTTTTACCGTTTGCTAGCTCTACTGTGTGTTTGGTGTTCAAAAGTGTTGGAGTGCGCTTAAGTATTTGACTAACTTTTAAGGACACATAACTAGTATCGGCACCCGAATCGAATAAAACAGTAACAAAGAAGTCATCCAGAAGAAACTTACCCATCACAACGTTGGGATCGTTCCTTGCGTCAGCCTGACCAATCACGAAGGTGCGACCTAGGGCACCATTGCCGTTATTGTTACTCCCGTTTTTGCCTCCATTGTTGTTCTCATTTCCTTGGTTGTTGTCCTGATTCTGATTCAGCTGAGGATAGTGCCTCTTGAAGTGACCCTCAGCACCGCACTGGAAGCATCCCTTATTACCTTGCTGGTGTTGCTGTTGGTTTTGGGGAGTTTGTGGCCGCTGTTGTCGATTCTGCTTCGCAGGACGTAAGCTTCGGCAATCCTTGGCTTCATGTCCAAACTTGTTACATCTCTGACAACGACCCTTGTTGCATGGCCTGCTGTGGTGCAAACTACATCGATTGCACTTAGGGTGATTTCCCCTGTATCTACCCTGACCTTGATTTCCAAAAGGCTGCTGACTGGGGTTCCTGTGTTCATCTGTCTTTCGCTGCTGGGATTGAGACTGAACTGGAGTAGAACCCTCACCCGAATTTCCATCCCACTTGCGCTTGTTGTTACTGGGAGCATCAGTAGTAGTAGCGTTAATACGCTTGGGCAGCTTGCCCTCTTCCACCGCCTGATCGGTGAGCTGGTGTGCCAAACGAACGACTTGCTGGATTGTGGGAAGGTTGGCCGCACTTACAGACCCTTGGATTTCCGGGACTAAGCCTCTGAGGTATAGCTTGATTCGCCTAGATATGGTTTGTGACATGTTAGGACATAAGGCAGCCAAGTCATTGGACCTCTTTGTGTATGCCTCAATCTCTGATCCTTCCATCTTCAAACCATAATACTCTATCTAAAGTTTCAGAATGTCGTCCAGGTGGCAGAACTCTTCCTTAATCCAATCCTTGAAGTCGCTCCAGAGGGTGGCATTCGCGTCTGCCAACCCGAGCATCTGAACCTGTGTGTTCCACCAAGAATACGCCTTCCCTTGCAACATGCCAGTAGCGTACTCCACTCGTTTGTTGGTAGGGCTTTCACTCTCTTCGAATGTAAATTCGATTCTTCGGATCCAGTGTAGTAGGCCGATTGTCCCTTCAGTGCCGTCGAAAGTGGGAGGTTTGCATTCCAGGAACGCCTTGAAGGTGCCCATGCGTGTTTGAAGGTGCATGGGTTGACTCCCTGTTTAGGTTGCTAAGGCTTCAGCAATCCGTTCGTTAATCAAGGTCGTCAGCTGACCCTGGGTCATGTCGAGACGTCCACTCATGATCTTCATATATAAGGAACACACGTAAGAAGGTGTCGCAAGGTGCGTAAGTGTGGGATGACAGAAGAGAGTAAGCACACAAGGTTCAAATAGCAGTTATTACACTAGCTAATGCATACTATGATCAAATGTGCTACTAGCAGGTAGGTAATACAAACATAAACCATATTACCTATAATGTCGAGTCTTGCATGTGGAGCGAAGCGTCGTTGTGGATCGTTGAGCACTGTACAGGTTATAGTCTGGTTTTAACAAAAACTTTTTCCCCGTATTAAAACCAAGTTCACTATAACCAATGGCTCTGATACCAATCTGTCACACCCCCAAAATCCACTATGCGGAGTGTCACCGCTTGGATGCGTGACATGACCAGGATCAAGCCACCAATCATATTGAACAGGCATGTAAGTAGTTTGTAAAATCCAACACAATACAATTGGTGTCTAAACAAAACATAGTTTAAGTTGCAAGCGGAAGCATAAAGTTTAAAACCAAATCATAAGTTTAAACGTTTCAAATGTTTAGCATGGCACACAGCTGTCCATGTCCCACAACGACTCTTCCCACTCCAATGCAAGCTCCATGAGTACCTAACAACCTGCAAGGCATGTAACAACGAATCAACAACAAAGTTGAGCGAGTTCACAGTTGGTTGTCTAGTATAGTGTTCGTAAATCATTTGTTTATTTCGTAAACCATGTATCTTATTAATCTGTATCGCGGTTTCCCAAACATGTGTGCGATGATTAGTGGCCGGATCGCGGTTTCCCAAACATGTGTGCGATGATTAGTGGCCGTATCGCGGTTTCCCAAACATGTGTGCGATGATTAGTGGGGGCTTCCCATGTGTCGACTAGTCGTATTTGTACGTGCCCTTCTTGATCCAAGGACCGTAGCGAGTGTGAGTGTACGTAGGTTTTACGTACGTGCCCTTCAATCCGAGGACAGTGAAAAGTAGTTTAATAGTAATGATAGTACGAGTAGTTATTCAATCCCATTCCCAACCCACCGGGAATCCCATCCCTTAGGAGTGTGAACTCACCTCGGTTGCTCGGTTTGACTCTCAAAAGTAGCTAACAGTCAAGGTCGGTCAATCACGTCTTAGTATGATTACCACTTAGTTTATTAGTGACTTCAAATAGAACACAAAGTTCCTACACGTATCTATCACATAACATGCATCACTTTAATGGTTTATGCCCATATAAGTTTCCCATCCATTTCCCACTCATAAACAAACATACGATGATGCACATAACACATATAACATGTTATATCATTCACAGATAACCTACCCGACATTTAGACATGAAAATTACCACTTATGTCATTTCAGCATTAATGTTCAAAACCGGGTTGTTTTCAGATATTTTAATAAAATAGTTAACTTATTCCAAAAATTCCCAAATTTTTACGGAAGGTCTTAAACGTTTCAAATACTATTGTGTAAAAATATCGGGGTCCAGTTCATTACCAATATTTTACAAAAATTCCTTTTCCAGACTGAACTCAGATTTATCTTTTTCTGACCACAGTCCACGGAACAATTCATTAAAATTTCATCGTAAGTCTGATTTACGAAATTCCAGTGGGGTAATTACAAATACATCAGTTGTCATCTACAGTACAAGTTTCATGATCTAACTCTACACAGAACTCAAGTTATGACAGAAAACAAAACGCATATTTTCAGCAGAAAAATGCAGCTCTAGCTGCTGTTACAAAATGACGCTTTAAAAATAGTAAACGAAGTCCAAAAATTATGATTGCGGTTCCATTAGTACCATATTTCATAACACATAAACCTAGACTTCAGAAATTACATTTTTCGTTAAGTTACGGTCCTGTTACAGCCAACTGAAGTTGGCAGTAATCGCCAAACAGCAAACTATTTTCAGCTATTAACATTCTAAAGTGTGTTCGATTGATTCCGTTAACATGTTTAGTGATCACAACAACATCCAACAACAATATTAACAGGTAAATCAGCAAATAATCAGTAACATCTCAAGATAACATCATACTAACATAAATACATCATGTTTCATCTTCTTGTTTAAACCCCTTTTTAGTGTTCTTGTAGATTTAACATATTACATCTTTTAATCATGAAATAAGATGAACAAAGGTGACATAAGGAACTTACTACTAGCTTAAAGCTAGGGATGATTCTAGTGATGAAAATGTAGAGAGAAGATGATGAAAAAGACTAGAAACAAGATCCTTTGAAAGCCCTTCAACAAGCAACCTCCATGGATGAACTTCAAAGCTTTGAATGGAACTTGTAATTGGAGGAGATGAAGATGTTGAGGGGTGGAGGTGGGTTCGGTTATGGGGTGACCGAAAATGAGAAACAGAGTAGTGAGGTGAGAGAGTGATCTTTGAGGAGATATGGTGGAGATATGAAATGATTGTATGCCTTGGGAATCATACATATAGAGATTCTTGAAGGATTTTGCTCAAGATTACAAGCAAGACTATAATAAAATAATCAACATCATGATTATGGTGTGGGTCCCCTATGTGGGCCGTAAATGGAGGGGAGGGGGGGGGTTAATTGTAACATTTTCAACTAAGTTGCAATTCCAAGTTAGATCTCAAGTGTATACTTATGTGTGTTGTTTACTAGAGAAGTTAGTGGGTGTTAGGGTGTTCGGGGATCATGCTTAGTCAAAAATAATAACACAATGCGTTTGACAATTATTTGGTGTCCCGGGTAATGTCCGGTTGTTCGGTCGGATACTGTTCCGTTAAATTGTTTAATTGTTCCGTAAGGCGTCTTATATATATATATATATATATTTTTGTAACACAATTAATTCCTAACACATAGGAAAATATTTAGGACCATTTAGTCAAGTTTTCTGCATACTACTAGTATGCTAACACGCACATGTAAGTCTAACACCGTAATCAAAGAGCAGTTAAATGATTCAGCACAGTCATCAAACACTTTAATTATTATCAATAAATTGTACGGATACATGGAATTATACAAAACCGGACAAGTGATAAAAATAAATATATATTTAGCAATCTTGACAACATATATATATATATATATATATATATATATATATATCAAACAAACCTTAAAAATATATTATTTTTAAGAAACATAATTCCGGAAAGTATTATAAATCACAAGGCATGATTTTGGCAATTAACATAAAATACATAAGTATTTATATTTAAATACATGTATACTTGCCTATGTATACCTATACTAAAAATAATATTGAAAATATTATTTAACAATTAACTTATATTTATTTTGGAAAATAATACAAGTAAACAAACACGAGGACAAGTTAAAAATAAATTATTTTTAACATACTGCGTTCTTAAATTCTATATATAAATATATTTTTGAGAATATATATATATATATATATATATATATATATATAATTACAAGTAGAAATACAACTTAAACAACCCGACGAACAGGCGAAACCTGACGACCATGGATACGACCTACACATGTCTCAGACATTCACACCTTGCTCGTGCGAGGCACGAAGCCGCATTGAGAACATAATTCGTTAACACAACTCACACATGTACAAATTATATATTTTGTGATATATATATATATATATATATATATATATATAGGGCCAGGGTCATTTCAGAATCATAAATATTTACAGAACTCGCAGAACTCCTAATAAACAATATTTTTATTTATATATTTTTATGTTCAGGATAATTTTATCATTTATTATGTGTATTTTTACGATTACATACATGTTAAGAGTAATTTTATCATTTTTTATATGTAATTTTATAATTACACATATGTAAACTACTTTTAACATGTATGTAATCAAAGAAATACATATAATAGATGATAAAAAGATCCTAAATACAAAAACTTATATATAAAATGATTGTTTATTAGGAGTTCTGAAAGTTCTGTAGTTATTTAGAGTTCTGAAATGAACTTAACCCTATATATATATATATATAGGGAGCCGCTAAAATAGGAACCATCCCCAGTTGTAAGAACCGCGAGAACCACTCTCAACCAATCAGAAAAAGGGGTAATTTGGTCATTTCCTTCAAATGTCAAATCTCTCATCTCTCCTTTGTCTTGTTGCCATTTAAGTCTCCTGCAAGACTTCTCTCTCCTCTTTGTCTCTCTCATCAAATTAAATTCATCTCCTCTAAACCCATTCATCTCCACCAAACCCATTCCTTTTCCGATGACAGTGCTGTTTTTCCTTTCTAAATGATCATATGAATAACATATATTGGGTGATTCATCAGATATCATATGTAGTATGATTGGTGGGTTTGGACAAAGAGAGAGAGAGAGAGAGAGAGATTCGATGAGAGAGAGATCGGAGAGCTCCGATCCGGTCAGCGACATCAAAAAGTTTCAGTCCGGTAAGCACCCTCACTTATTTCTATTGCAGATCTTTAGTTCTACCTTTTTTTTTAAATCTTGTTTCTTTCTTTTCGCTTCTGGTAATACTCGATGAGGATGATGATAACCTGCATGATGATGTTGAAGATGATCGATAATGATGGTGATATTGATGACGGTAGTGGTCCGACGGCGGCGCGGTCGCCGGAGCCACACCTTCTACGGCAGTGGCAGTGGCGGTGGAGGTTATGTTTGTGGTCAGTTTAGGGATGTATTCAAGCAAAATCAGTTTTTGGTTCAAAAGTTTCAAGTTCTTGGTTCGAGCCCTGGTTATAATGTTACAAATTCTCATTTTGGTTGGGTTTCTTTGATTTTTTGCCTATGTTCTTGTTTATCTGGTGATTTTGATCAGTGGACTTTTGGGGGTTTGATATGTTGGATGTGGGCGGCGATGATGAAAAAAAAACGTCGATTTTGATGACGATGGCGCGGCAAGGACAGCAGAGGGTAGTTTTTTTAAACCTGCAACCCCTCTTTTGCAGCCTTTTGATTATCATTTAATCTGAGCCAAACCCCGTTTTTTTTTCGAGATAGACTTTGTTTTGATGTTGTTGGTTTTTAATTTCCCCCCCCTAGTCGATGATGATAACGATATATCTGAGACATCTCCCGAGTTTGCGATTTCTGGGTGCGTTCGTTTTTGGGTAAAGAAGTTTTTGTAAAAAAAAAAGTTAAACCGTAAACTTTTTAATGTAAAACGTAAAAAACGTAAAACGTAAAAAGTTTTATGTAAAACGTAAAAAGTTTCACGTAAAACGTAAAAAGTTTTAAAGTAAAACGTAAAAAGTTTTAAGTAAAACGTAAAAAGTTTAAAAAGTTTAACGTAAAACATAAAACGTAAAAAGTGTAAAAATCGGCGTTTTAAAAAAACGTGTAAAAAACGGCGCGTTAAAAAAACGACGCGTAAAAAATGGCGCGTTAAAAAAACGATCCTTGAAAAAGCCGGGCGAAAAAACGGCGCGTTAAAAAAACGTAAAACGTAAAAAGTTTAACGTAAAACTTAAATTGTAAAAAGTATAAAAAATCCTTTAAAAAAAATCTGAATTTAAAAATGCTTTTAATAAAAAAATTATGTTTAAAAAATAAAAAGTAATATAATAATACAAAAACTAATAAAAAACAATAAAGACAAAAAGACAAAATAGAGTCATTTTACTAAATTACCCTTTTGGATTAAAATATTAAAGACATAATAAGACAAAAAGCATTTAATATTATTTTTAGTTACTTTTAATCTCATCCATTGATCTTGAAGATCTAATGGCCAGAAAGTGGTTCTCTCGGTTCTTACAACTGGAGGTGGTTTTCATTTTAGCGGTCCTATATATATATCATAACCATTCAAGAACTATACACAATTAAAACAAAACAAGTACATAAGACAAGATGGTAACTTGTACTTAGTGAACTACAAGTTAGGTGATTAATATACGTAGAACATTTATAGGTTACGTCGCAACGAAGAAGATACCGGTGGAGTTTAGACGCTGAAGACGCAAAACAGTGAGTTCATGTCCCCACTTTTAAACATTTTCTTGTTTTTTAAAACTTTGGGGAAAATATATGTACTATGGTATGTTGGAACAAAACTAAGGAATACTGCATAGATCATGTTACGAATAGGGTGAGACGTAAGCACCATTAATCAACTATATACCTTAGACCGGGGAGCAAAAGGTTAGATCTAATGGGTTTCAGGCAGCCTCACTCTTGGCCCTCTATTTAGCTTAAGAGTGCTTTTGTGTCTCGAATCGTGAATCGACAGAAAAATGTCTTTGCTTTTGATGCTTCCTATGTCGTCACACATGTTAATGTCCTAGCTAAACATTAGCGATCTCGATTTCCTTACATTTACAACTCACAAACTTACATTTTACAATTACATACCATGTTTTATACAAATACAACTCTTACGCTTTATACAAACTGCATATATTCACACCAACTTTTGTTGAAGATTTTCAAACTTACATGTATTTCAGGAAATTAGTGGAATGCTCGCGGCCTCCTTTGTTCAAGATGTAGTTTTATGTTTCAAGATGTTATGTGTCCATGCTCTATTGTGACAACCCGAACCTTCAAGATCTTTTTCTTGACACGTTACTTGTTTCACACCGGTGTCCTCATAACTTGTTGACATTGTAATTGTGCGTATTTGTTATATGTCGATATACTGTGATATACTGTGTTATTTGTTTAGAGTAGTGTTGGAACTTTTGAATTATTTAGGATTATACGTTTAAAACCCACAACCCATACTTGATGGAAGCCTGTCTCCTCCACACAACGAAACAAGGAGGTTTCGTCATCTCCTCCACATTTGATGGAGGGTTTCGCCATAATAGGCTTTGGCCCAAACAGAACCCAAACAAGTTGTCGTCATTATTTAACATAATTTGCTTAACCCTAGACCCTTATTGTAACCGTCGGCAACCCTATCCTCTCTCTCTAAACTTACGGCAGCTTTGGTGAAGTTCCATCGCTCGTTTTAGCATCATTGTATACGCACCAACGTACGGTTAGTATCTTGTTGTTTCTGGATTGATTATCACTAACACATGAGAATAACTAGGATCTAGGAATGTAGTTGGTGTCGATGAGGATGTAGGGGTTTGATAGATTGTTTATGTTGACAAACTGTTCAAGTATGTAAAGATCGTTCATGCGTAGATTGAAGGATTAGGGTTGTTTAGCACGTAGGATTAACGAGATAAATTGACGTAATGATTCGATGTGAACGATTAAGCATGACGTAAATTTCTGGTAAATGTGTAATAGGAATAACGAGTTGGATGGTAACTGTTGTTAACGATGATTCGATCTGGAACTATTGTAAGTCATAAGATCTGAATGTGGTTACGACATGAATCTGGAAAACTGTTGTATGGCGACAAAAGGTTTAGTCGACGAAACATCCCAATGTTTCGCCATGCACCTAGTCGACGAAACATCTCAATGTTTCGCCATGCATCTTGTCGACGAAACATGAATAATTCACACAGTTTGTAGTTAGAACCCGTACTGCTGCATGTTAATTGATGTGTTGCTGAATGATCATGTGAATGAAACCGTAGGACTGCATGCTAATGTTGATTGATGTTTAATGTGTTGATGTGTGGCCATGTGAATGAAATCGTGATACTGTATATTAATGATTGGTTGATTATGACTGAAGAGACATGCATTGGTTTTCATGTATGGCACACATAATGGTTAAGTACTATTACGAAACCCTATCTAATGCAAGTCAACGATGTTTAATTATGACTATGGAACATGGAATTAGCTTGCATGGTTGGCACAGTTAACTAGGTGGACTTTTGTGATAAATGTCTATGTTAAGGAAATTATGGTAATTACTGTTAACGATGGCTAATTGTAATCAAGGAACATGATTTGGTTGTTATACTGAGCACATATAAATGTTAAGCAATATTACAGAATATACATGTGAACTGTGGACTTGCATGAGTTGTGTAACTGTTATGTTTGGAAATGCATACTGTCATTCATATGCGAACAATGAGGATGTAAACTGATTTCATGCACATGAATGCCATAGGCTTTGAGTGATTAACTGTGAGCAAGTAACAAATTATACCGAGCAAACCAAGGTGAGTTCACTGCTCTTTTCTAAGCATGCATCCCGGGGAGGGATATCTAGTAATTGTTCCGGGGAGGAACGTCGGGTTAATGGGATGTTTGTGTTAGTGCAATATGTCTGTTGACTTCGTCTTGTATCGAGTCTTGTAATAGGATCGGATAATCAGTGCTCGGGATGCTAGAAACTGAGTTTAGTATGTTTAATGGTAATTTCGTTTGAAACAGCCAAAGACCATTTCAAACGAAATTAACTTTGTTAATTCCGCTTGAAAGTGTCTTGGCCATTTCAAACGGAATTAGAACACTATATATAGGTGAGCATAGGGTGTCATTTAAAACGGAATTACTTTGTCTGATTCGGTAACGAAGTGCTGCCGAATTGTCTCCAGGTGCTGTAAGACTATTATATCAATATAAGAGACATTATAATTGAATTGAGCGTCCGTTTCATTGATTCCGCCTTTGATTCGGATCCAAAACTCTTTTGATCAACTCATTCAGGTCGTACAACGATCCTACAAGTGGTATCAGAGCACAGGAGGAAGAGTTTAGCTTGATTTCATCAGTTTTCTGACTTCTACACCTTCTTTTTCAAAATTGACAAGATTTCACGGTCAAAATGGATTGAATTTCACACATTACATGTGAAACAGTGTTTTAATAAACCCTTGAAAGAATCAGACCAAAGTTCAGCTTAAAAGTGACAAAAATGGACCAAAATACTAATTCCGTTTGAACGAGCATCCTGATTTCGCTTGAAAAGTTGAGGCATTTTCATACAAAATTACTTATTTCGTTTGAGTTACATATGATTCCGCTTGAAAAGGGTAATTCCGTTAGAAAATTTCACACGAAATCAGCTATTTCGCTTCAAAGTGTTATTTCGTTTGAAGATTTCGCTTGAAACAAGTGATTCCGTTTGAAAGATTAATTCCGTGTGAAACATACATTTGATTTCGTTTGAAGTTGTCATTCAGGGATTTCGTTTGAAAGTGTAATCTCGTGTGAAAGGGTATTCCGTTCCAAAGTGATTTCGTACCAAAGTGATTCCGTTTGAAGATCAATATTTCGTTTGAAAGTGGAAATTCCGCGTCAAGATCATTTCACGTCAATCGAGTGTCAGTTTATTTCAAGTTGTTTGATATTGTTTAAACTGATTGTGTTTGTTTGATTGTTTTGTCATCCAAGTAATTCAAGAATTTCACATCATGGCTGAAGAGTTCTACAATACGTTTTACAACGCGTTTACATCCGAGTCTTCAGAAATCTCAACTGTCACACCAAAAACCATTACAAAAGCGATAAATGAAAACATTAAACATGATAACTTTTACGGCACACATTCAAAACCAACAACTCTTGAAAGTATTGAAGACTATACTTGGTGGAAAGATCGATTCATCAATTGGGCACTCTGGAAAGTTAGACAATTTGGTAAAAGTTTGAAGACTGATCTAGACTGAAGATGTGTCATGATAAAGACTCGACACTAAAGACTTCGTCAACATCCAAGGGGGAGTCTGTTAGTGCACTATGTCTGTTGACTTCGTCTTGTATCGAGTCTTGTAATAGGATAGGATAATCAGTGCTCGGGATGGTATAAACTGAGTTTAGTATGTTTAATGGTAATTTCGTTTGAAACAGCCAAAAACCATTTCAAACGAAATTAACTTTGTTAATTCCGCTTGAAAGTGTCTTGGCCATTTCAAACGGAATTAGAACACTATATATAGGTGAGCATAGGGTGTCATTTAAAACGGAATTACTTTGTCTGATTCGGTAACGAAGTGCTGCCGAATTGTCTCCAGGTGCTGTAAGACTATTATATCAATATAAGTGACATTATAATTGAATTGAGCATCCGTTTCATTGATTCCGCCTTTGATTCGGATCCAAAACTCTTCTGATCGACTCATTTAGGTCGTACAACGATCTTACAGTTTGTTATTGCTCAGTTTCTATCATATAAGACCCCTTACATCTACCGATTGTTGTCGGGGAGGCAACGGGGTATTTAGTTGATAGCGCTATTAGGATTGGCACCCTCACACCGTACCGGGGAGGACGGGCATGAACTAATTACCTTGACCACTTGACCAATGCTTTGATAGAGGCATTGGGGCTGGGCAAATACATCTTGTAGCCATTTGCTGTAATCGAGTTAATAACATCATCAAATCAAACTGTTGAACTGTTTTATACACAACTGGTAACTAAACGCGTCAACAAAACTTTGAACTCACCATCGTCGTCTGGCACACTTGTCTGCATGCTTGAAGGTCGTTAAGTACTTGATATGGACTTGCTATCTGGGAGTGCTGGAGTAGTCATGTGTCGGTACTCATGGATATTTGCTTCATTGATTATGAACACATGGTTTGAAACATTTGACTTATAGTTTACATTATGCTTCAGCTGAACCACTACTTGGGTTTAACTTATGTTTTGGATTTAAGTTTTGAAAGTAATGGAATGTTTTACCTAATTATTATGCGTAGTTCAATGTGATTAGTGGCTTGGATCCTAGTACGTCACACGCCCTACGGTGATTCCGCCTGTGGTATTTTGGGAGGTGTGACAGTTTGGTATCAGAGCCACTGGTTATAGTGAACTAGGTTTTAAAACGTTTTTGTAAAACCAGACTATAACCGAACAACTTCGAAAATCGACCATGACACTCAGCTCCAGATTGCAAGGTTCGTCTTCTGTTTACTTTATGCATCACTTGTTTAGTAATCACACACTCACAGCTTGCCTGAAACAACATACTAGACACCATAATAATAACGTGAGGTGCATGTAAGTCCCAGTGAGGCTTAACAAGTGTGAGAAGGGTTACGCCCTAATGTGTGTAAACTTGATAGATTGTAGACTTCAACGTGATGCTTGACTTTTACCTCATTTCGACTCCTAAATTTGTTCACTCTCTTTATATAGAATCATGAGTGGACGAGGTCATGGACGTGGTCACATCGCGATGACCCAAGCTGAGCTGACAAACTTAATCAACACACGTGTGGCTGAGGCTCTGACAGCCTACCAAGCTGGTACGACATGTACCAATTACTCTTTAATCTTGTGTCGCGTACACAACTCTTACCCCTGTGTTGTATTTTCTTTCGTCCATTAGGTCAGCCAGCGCATCAGAACAACCAGCCTGCTTGCACGTTTAAAACATTCATGGATTGTAAGCCTCAGACCTTCAGTGGGACTGAAGGGGCTGTAGGACTCCTGCGGTGGTTTGAGAAGGCAGAATCGGTATTTGCCATGTGTAACTATCCTGCTGGGGACAGAGTGAAGTATGCTACGGGCACACTCGAGGATGGTGCCCTGACATGGTGGAATGCTCAGGTTCAGATGTTGGGCGTCAAGGAGGCAAATGCCACTACTTGGGACGATTTTAAAGAGTTGATAAGGGAGGAGTATTGTCCTCGGGATGAGATTCAGAAACTGGAGAATGAGTACTACGATTTGAAAATGGAAGGGTCTGAGATCGAGGCCTACACGAAACGATCTCATGAGTTAGCAATTTTGTGCCCTAACATGTCTCGACCTGCATCGCAAACAATTGAGTTGTACCTCAAGGGCCTAGCACCAGCTGTAAAGGGGTATGTCACTGCTGTGAACCATAACACTCTACCCCCGATCATCCATTTGGCACATAAGATCACCGACCAAGAGGTTGAGCGAGGCTCACTACCGCCTCGTAAATCTGCTACTACCTCTACTGCTACAGCTTCCACACCTGTCAGTGATAACAAGCGCAAGTGGAATGATACTGATAAGGCATCATGTGTGAGTCAATCTCAGAAAAAGCCTGACAACAGCAACAACGGTAGTTTCAGTCAGTCGTCCTCAGTTAACCAAGGCCAGGGCAGCAATCAGAATCAGGGCTCCTATGTTGGGAAGAAGCCACAGTGCAACAAGTGTGGCTATCATCACTACGGGCAGTGTGTCCGGGCTTGCCGTAGGTGCGAGAAAGTGGGCCATGAGGCCAAAGACTGTAGAGCCCCGCAGCCAAAGCAGCAGCAGCAGCAGCAGCAAAATCAGCAGTATCAGCGATAGCAAAGGCCACAACCCCAGCAGAACTAGGGCTTTAAGAAGGGGTGTTTCCAGTGTGGGGATGAGGGCCACTTTAAGCGGGATTGCCCTCAGTTGAATCATAACGTTAACAAAAAAAACCGCCAGAACAACAAAAATGCTGGAAACAACAACAACAACGGCGACAATAGGGGCAACGGTGCTCGTGGAAGGGCATTCACGATCGGTGCTGGTGATGCTAGGAATGACGGCAATGTCGTGACTGGTACGTTTTCTGTGAACAAACTTATTGCTTCTGTGGTATTTGATTCTGGTGCCGATTGGAGTTATGTGTCCCTAGAGTTTAGTCAGCGATTAGGGTTAACTCCAACCCCTTTAGAGGTTAAGCATGTAGTAGAACTAGCCGATGGTAAAACAATAGAAGCTTCGCACGTTCTTTTTGGGTCTAAACTAGATCTCGTGGGTCAAGTGTTTGATATTAACCTTCTTCTTGTTACTCTCGGTAGTTTTGATATAGTGGTTGGTATGGATTGGCTGTCTAAGCACCAAGCTGAGATTCTGTGTAAGGAGAAGGTTGTACGTATTCCTCTCCCTAGGGGAGAGCCATTGTTAGTTCAAGGGTATCGTAGTGGGATGATGGTTGGTATTATCTCGGCTATGCAAGCACAGAAATGTCTACAGAAGGGGTATCCTGCAATTCTAGCACTAGTTACTGATACTCCATCTGAAGAGAGAAAGATCGAGGATCTGCCAGTTGTACGTGAATTTGCTGATGTATTTCCTGAGGAACTACCTGGTTTACCTCCTCACTGACAAGTTGAATTTCAGATTGACCTTGCGCCAGGAGCGGCTCCAATTGCTCGTGCTGCTCCTTACCGTTTAGCACCTGGAGAGTTGCAGGAGCTGTCTAATCAACTGCAAGAGTTACTGGATAGGGGCTTTATCCGACCCAGCTCTTCGCCTTGGGGAGCCCCAGTTTTGTTTATAAAGAAGAAAGATGGGTCCTTCCGCATGTGCATTGATTATTGGGAACTCAACAAAGTGACTATCAAGAATCGTTATCCACTGCCGCGTATCGACGAGTTGTTTGACCAGTTGCAAGGGTCAAGTTATTATTCGAAGATCGATTTAAGATCGGGCTATCATCAGATGCGAGTCCGAGAAGAGGATGTACCAAAGATAGCTTTTCGAACGCGCTACGGGCACTATGAGTTCTTAGTTATGCCGTTTGGGTTGACGAATGCACCAACGGTCTTCATGGATCTCATGAACCATGTATGCAAACCATATCTCGACGATTTCGTTATAGTATTCATCGACGACATTTTGATATACTCAAAGAGCACGGAAGATCACGAGCGGCACTTACGACTCATCTTGGAGCTCCTGAGGAAAGAGCAACTCTACGTGAAATTCTCTAAGTGTGACTTCTGGATTCGGGAGGTACACTTCCTTGGGCATATTGTTAATGAATTAGGGATACACGTGGATCCTGCAAAGGTTGATGCTGTTAAGAATTGGGCGACACCAAAGACTCCTTCTGAGGTGCGACAATTTCTTGCTCTCACTGGGTATTATCGGAGATTTATTAAGGATTTTTCGAAGATCGCGCAACCTCTCACCTCGCTAACACAAAAGGGCGTAGTATACTCATGAGGAACGAAACAAGAGGAGGCTTTTCTGTTATTAAAGCAGAAACTTTGCAGTGCATCGATTTTGTCTTTACCTGAAGGTACAGAAGACTTTGTAGTATACTGTGATGCTTCCATACAAGGTCTTGGTTGCGTGCTGATGCAACGCAACAATGTGATAGCTTACGCCTCTCGTCAGTTGAAGGTTCATGAGAGAAATTATACGACACACGACTTGGAATTGGGGCTGTGGTTTTCGCGTTAAAGATCTGGAGGCATTACCTGTACGGTACTAAATGCACTATTTATACCGACCACAGGAGCCTTCAGCACATTTTCGATCAGAAGGATTTGAATATGCGACAGCGTCGCTGGGTTGAACCTTTAAACGATTATGACTTTGCAATCAAGTATCATCCGGGTAAGGCTAACGTTGTAGCTGACGCACATAGCAGAAAGGAATCGAAACCCAAACGTGTTCGCGCTTTGCAGCTCACCATTCATGGGAACTGATTGCTATGGATTTTGTCACCGCACTATCGAGAACTCAAAACGGAAACGATACCATCTGGGTGATCGTTGATCGCCTCACGAAGTCAGCGCATTTTCTAGCAATCAAGGAAACAGATAAGTTCTCACAGTTAGCGACTGTCTACCTGAAGGAAGTGGTTTCTAGGCACAGGGTGCCGACATCTATTATCTCAGATCGTGATCCGCGTTTCATCTCAGATTTGTGGCAGTCGACGCACAAATCGTTCGGCTCACGCCTCGACATGAGTACTGCTTATCACCCACAGACGGATGGTCAAAGTGAACGAACCATCCAGACACTTGAAGACATGCTGCGGGCGTGTGTGATTGATTTTGGCAAGGGTTGGGATAAACACTTGCCTTTGATAGAGTTTTCTTACAACAACAGCTACCATACCAGCATCTGATCTGCTCCATTCGAAGCATTGTATGGACGGAAATGTCGTTCACCTCTCTGTTGCGCTGAGGTGGGTGACAGTCAGATTACAGGCCCGGAACTGGTGCTTGAAACCTCCGAGAAAATTATTCAGATCAGGAATCGTATGGCGGCAGCGCGTGATCATCAGAAAAGTTACGCCGATGAGCGTAGAAAACCTTTGGAGTTTGAAGTTAATGATCGTGTTATGCTGAAGGTCTCACCCTGGAAGGGTGTGGTGCATTTTGGAAAACGCGGCAAGCTAAATCCGCGTTATATCAGGCCATTCAGAATTCTTGAATGAATTGGTAAGGTGGCATACAAGCTCGAGTTGCCTGCTGAGCTGGGTAACGTTCATGATGTGTTCCACGTTTCCCAGCTGAAGAAGTGTTTATCGGATGAAACACTTGTAGTACCATTTCAGGAGCTGAAAATTGACGATATGTTGCAATTTATTGAAGAACCAGTTTCTATCATATAAGACCCCTTACATCTACCGATTGTTGCCGGGGAGGCAACGAGGTATTTAGTTGATAGCGCTATTAGGATTGGCACCCTCACACCGTACCGGGGAGGACGGGCGTGAACTAATTACCTTTGTGACAACCCGAGCTTCCAAGGTTTCTACTCAACTTAATATTTGTTCGCAAAGCATTGTTTATATATGTGATGTGTATTATAAGTGTGCATGTGCATTGTTTTAATAATGTGTTGTGGTGTTCAATAAAATGCTCTAGCCGAAAACAACTCTATGAAAACACCCACCAATGGACAAAAACACTATATGTGTTTTCGTCCACTAGAGGGCCAACGAAATCAACTTTGGGCTTTAGGCCCAGTAGTGGGTTAGTATATTATTCTCCACTTTTACGTGAACAAACAAACAAACCCTAGAGCTCTACTGTGCGACGGGAGCCACAACCCTTCAAGCTTTTCCTTTCGATCAGACCTAGTGACCTTTCTTCTCGGTTAGTGTGATTAATTTCGTGATTGTTGTTGAATGCATATGTTGATAATATTGTTCTCATAAATCTGATCAGGCAATCGAATAGTGTTCTGGTAACGAGTACGTGTTAGGGTATTGTATTAAATGATGATTTAGATTGTATGATGTTTGAGAACTATTGTGTTTGAATGTTTAATTGCTGGACGTATACGAACCGGTGAACTATTAGAGATTTGTGATTGAATTAGATGTTGATAAACTCCTTGTTCTATTCCGTTGACGATTCCGTTGTGATGCTTACGGATTAATGATTAGTAGCGTAAGATCTATTATGTCTGAATGATGATCATATGATTACTGTTTGATGACTGATGATGATGTGTAACGGCTGTGGTTGTGATTAGGGTCGATATAGAACATAACTGACATTGTTGTTAACTGCCGTAATGATGATGACTTATTGGTAGGTCGACGAAAACACCCCCACCTCACGAAATCCACACATCAACGAAATCACCTAAGGTGATTTCGGCCAAGGTGATTTTGGCACTCATGTGTTTCCGGCCATATAAGTGATTTCGGCCATATAGGGATTTCGTCCAAAGTGAACTCGGCCCAACTTAGATTTCGGCCCAATATATGTTTTTTTTTGTCATTTAAGGGTTTTCGGCCCAAGTGTTATTTATCCTGTTAACTTTATTAACTAAGTTATATATGTTAGCTCTGTTAGTCTCCTGTTGATATGTTAACTCTGTTAAATAAAGTTG
Source organism: Helianthus tuberosus (assembly GCA_030545235.1). Lineage (NCBI taxonomy): Eukaryota > Viridiplantae > Streptophyta > Magnoliopsida > Asterales > Asteraceae > Helianthus > Helianthus tuberosus. The sequence goes on along the minus strand of CM060426.1, from coordinate 26,394,873 downwards.
CAACTCTGTTAGGTATATAACTCTACTAGTTGTTAACTTTGTTATTCAATTAACATTGTTAGTTTGTTAATTCAGTTTAGCCTATTAATACTGATAAGTATGTTGTTTCTGTCAAACATGCTAACTCTGTTAAGTATGCATGTAACTTTGTAAAAATGTAACTCTGTTGCATATGACAATCCCGTTAAACTTGTTAACTCCGTTAAGTGTGTTATTGGATAATTTTATGTTAGAATACACTGTGAATGACACTTATGTGAATTATGAATTATGTGAACCTGATTAACTGTTGTATGATGCATGATGTTAACTGCTAAACACTCTGTGGTATTGATTGTACGTGAAATGTTACGAACGTGAACTGGTTGATTATACTTGCATACTATAGGACGTGATTGATTACTTGCGAGCACATAGTTAAGCATACCGAGCAAACCAAGGTGAGTTCACACTCTTACCAAGGCAAGGGATTCCTGGGGTTGGGAATGGGTTGAATGATACTTGTACTTACATGGTTAATGGGATTACTCCTCGGGAGAGGAAGGGAATTTGTTGATACTGCTAGACTAGTGATACATACACTTCTCTTCGCACACACGCCGGGTAAGGCTGCGATAATAGAACTAAACTTCGCACACATGCCTAGAATGGCTGCGAACCATACTCTAAACTTCGCACACATGCCGGGTGGGCTGTGATACAACTATCCCTAGTCTAGAACACATGGGAAACCCCCACCAAACTTCGCAATCATGCCTAGAGAGCCGCGATACAATTACATACGATTCATGATTACTAAACGAGCATACGATTTACAATACAAACACTATAACTGAATAATCAACTGTGAACTCGCTCAACTAGTTGTTGACTCTCTGTTACATGCCTTGCAGGACCATAGGTACACTTGGAGCTTGCACGGGAGGCGCGATCGTTGTGGGCACGGATTGTGGATTTTATGATAAACTCTTTTATGACATTTCAACTTAATACTTATGTTGGGCTTTTACATTATTGCTTCCGCTACACACTTGTTTATGTTTGGTTTTGAAAACACCTATCGTATTGATGAATGACATTTACTATTTACTTATATGTTCAATATGATTGGTGGCTTGATACTGGTCAGTCACGCCTCTAGGCGGTGATACTCCGCGTGTGGATTTTGGGGGTGTGACAGATTGGTATCAGAGCCATTGGTTATAGAGAACTTGGTTTTAATAAGGGGAAAACGTTTTTATTAAAACCAGACTATAACCTGTACAGTGCTCAACGATCCACAACGACGCCTCGCTCCACGTGCAAGACTCAACATTCTAGGTAATATGGTATATGTTTTATTGCCTACTTGCTAGAATTACATAGAACTTTGCTTGTGGTATGCTTAGATACACATAATCCTTATTTCTTAAGAATACTTGTGTGCTCACTCTCTTCTGTCATCGCACTATTCGCGAACCTCTCTTACCTATGTTATCTTTGCTATGAAGATCATGGCTGGACGCATTAACATGACACAAGCCTAGTTGACGGCTCTCATTAACGAACAAGTTGCTGCGGCAGTTGCAGCCGCTCAAGCAGGAGGTATACCCTGCAGTTGTAACTCACACTAGGATCTTTAGATCCTACACTCCTAAACCAACTCTTGTGTTTAATCTTGTCCTGATTCTTTTACACAACAGGTCAACCACCTGTTTGCACCTTCAAGACTTTCATGGACTGTCATCCTAGCACATTCAGTGGCACGGAAGGAGCAGTTGGACTCCTCCACTGGTTTGAAAAGCTTGAGTCAGTATTCGAAATATGTGAATGCCCTGAGGCACGATGGGTGAAGTATGCTACCGGTACTCTCGAGGGTTTAGCCCTCACATGGTGGAAAGCTTAGGTCCAAATGATGGGGTTGGTTGCTGCTAACGCCACCCCATGGAACAATTTTAAAGAGATGATCAAGGAGGAATACTGCAGTCGTGACGACATTCATAAGCTGGAGGTCGAGTTCTTCAACCTCAAGATGACGGGGTCAGAAATTGAGGCGTTTACAAAGAGATCAAATGAGCTTGCATTACTGTGTCCTACTATGGTGGACCCTCCAGTTAAGCGTATCGAACTTTATCTTAAGGGTCTAGTGCCGGAGATCCAAAGTCATGTGACTTCAGCAAACCTTGCCACCTACCAGCAGGTTGTTCAGTTGGCTCACCGTCTCACTGATCAGGCGGTGGAGCAGAACAGGTTGCCTAAACGTATCAGTGCTACTACTACCGTTACCACTTCAGCTACTCCTGCTACTCCCAGTGACAACAAGCGGAAATGGGAGGGGGATTCCAGCAGGGGTTCAGCTACCGTTCAGTCTCAAGCACAGCAGCAGCACAAGACTAATGATTACCAGAGTCCGAGTCAGCAATCTTCTGGTGGTCAGGGGCAGAGTGGATATCGGGGAATTCATCCACTGTGTAACAGGTGCAACAGACATCACAGTGGTCAGTGTCGCAAGGGCCACTGTCAGAGATGTCTCAAGATAGGTCATGAAGCTAAAGATTGCAGGAGCTCAAGGCCTGCGAATCAGAACCAGCAACAACAGCCACCAACTCCACGAAACCAGCAACAACAACAACAACAACAACAGCGAGGTAATAGGGGATGCTTTCAGTGTGGGGCTGAAGGTCAGTTCAAGCGGAACTGTCCCCAGTTAAACCAGAATAACAACAACAACAATCAGGGCAATGGGAATAACCATGGGGGAAATAACAACAACAATGGAGCTAGGGGTCGTGCATTTGTGATCGGTCAGGGTGATGCAAGGAATGATCCTAATGTGGTTATGGGTAAGTTTCTTCTCGATGACTTTTATGTTACTGTATTATTTGATTCGGGTGCAGATACCAGTTATATGTCTCTGAAAGTTAGTCAAATGCTTAAACGCGCACCAACACTTTTGAACACCAAACATGTCGTAGAGTTAGCTAACGGTAAAAGTCTAGAGGCCACACACATAGTTCAAGGTTGTAATCTTATCCTCGCTGGTCAGACTTTCTCTATCGATCTCATTCCTATAACTCTGGGTAGTTTCGACATCGTCATTGGTATGGATTGGTTATCCCAACAGCAAGCAGAGATTCTATGCAAGGAGAAGGTCATTCGTATTCCCCGTACTGGCAAAGAACCTCTCGAAGTTCAAGGCGACAAGAGTGGTGTCGTGAGTAGCATCATCTCCTTCTTGAAGGCTCAGAAGTGTTTGCGAAAGGGCCACACTGCAATACTAGCACTCGTTACTGATACAACGAAGAAAGAGAAAAAGATTGAGGATATTCCAGTAGTACGCGATTTTCCTCAAGTGTTTCCTGAAGAATTACCTGGGTTACCGCCTCATCGTCAGGTCGAATTTCAGATCGAGCTAGCTCCAGGAGCAGCACCTATAGCTCGAGCACCTTATCGCTTAGCTCCAACTGAACTGGAAGAACTATCTAAGCAGTTGCAAGAACTTTTGGAAAAGGGTTTCATACGTCCTAGCTCTTCGCCCTGGGGAGCTCCAGTACTATTTGTAAAGAAGAAAGACGGTACCTTCCGCATGTGTATAGATTACCGCGAACTGAATAAGGTGACTGTGAAGAATCGCTATCCTCTTCCACGTATCGACGACTTATTCGACCAGTTACAAGGGTCGAGCTATTACTCGAAGATTGATCTAAGGTCAGGGTATCATCAACTGAGAGTCCGGGATGAGGACGTCTCCAAAACAGCATTCAGAACTCGCTACGGCCATTACGAGTTTTTGGTCATGCCATTCGGGCTAACGAACACGCCTGCGGTTTTCATGGATCTTATGAACAGGGTGTGCAAACCCTATCTTGACAAGTTTGTTATTGTTTTCATCGATGACATCCTGATTTATTCGAAGAGTCAGGAGGAACACGAGCAGCACTTACGACTTATTTTGGAACTCCTTCGAACGGAACAGCTGTATGCCAAGTTTTCAAAATGCGACTTCTGGCTTCGTGAAGTCCACTTTCTAGGCCCCGTGGTAAACAAGGATGGGATTCATGTTGATCCATCCAAGGTAGATTCGATCAAGAACTGGCCTGCACCTCGCACACCGACAGAAATACGCCAATTCTTGGGTTTGGCGGGTTATTACAGACGGTTCATCAAAGACTTCTCAAAGATTGCACAGCCGCTCACATTACTGACACAGAAAGGTGTTGTTTATCGTTGGGGTAATACACAGGAAACCGCATTTCAGCACTTAAAGGATAGACATTGTAGCGCACCTATCCTCTCATTGCCTGAAGGCACGGACGAGTTTGTAGTCTACTGCGACGCATCTATCCAGGGTCTTGGATGTGTGTTGATGCAGCGGGATAAAGTCATTGCTTATGCTTCGCGCCAACTTAAGATTCACGAACGGAATTACACAACACATGATTTAGAGCTGGGAGCTGTTGTCTTTGTGCTCAAGATATGGCGACATTACCTGTATGGCACTAAGTGCACCATCTACACCGATCACAGGAGTCTCGAGCATATTTTCAAACAGAAAGAGTTAAACATGCGTCAGCGTCGATGGGTCGAGTTACTGAACGATTACGAATGTGCTATAAAGTACCATCTGGGCAAAGCCAATGTGGTGGCTGACGCCCTCAGTCGAAAGGATACTACACCTAGGCGTGTACGAGCGTTGCAACTCACTATTCAGTCAAGTCTTCCTTCACAGATACGAGATGCTCAGGTAGAAGCATTGAAACCAGAAAACGTCAGGGCTGAAGCTCTACGCGGCTCAAGGCGACACTTAGAATAGAAGGAAGATGGTGCTTACTACGTAACAGGACGCATCTGGGTCCCACTCTATGGCAACTTACGCGAGCTTGTAATGGATGAAGCTCATAAGTCTCGCTACTCAGTACATCCTGGTTCGGATAAGATGTACCACGACCTCAGAACTACATATTGGTGGCCTAGCATGAAAGCTCACATAGCCACTTACGTCAGCAAGTGTTTGACTTGTGCGAGAGTCAAAGCCGAATATCAGAAACCATCAGGCCCACTCCAACAACCTGAGATACCACAATGGAAATGGGAACAAATTTCCATGGATTTTGTTACTGGCCTACCTAGATCTCAGCGTGGGAATGACACTATTTGGGTGATCGTGGATCAACTCACAAAGTCTGCACACTTCCTGGCTATTAAGGAAACAGACAAGTTCTCTACCTTAGCAGACATCTACTTAAAAGAGGTGGTTTCAAGGCACGGGGTGCCAACCTCGATTATCTCTGATCGTGACGCACGTTTTACTTCAGAACTGTGGCAAGCAATGCACAAATCTTTTGGCTCTCGTTTAGACATGAGCACAACTTATCACCCTCAGACGGATGGGCAGTCGGAGCGCACTATTCAAACTCTAGAAGACATGCTTCGTGCATGTGTAGTTGACTTTGGCAACGGCTGGGAAAAGCATCTGCCACTTGTGGAATTTTCGTACAATAACAGCTACCACACCAGCATCAAAGCCGCTCCATTCGAGGCATTGTACGGACGTAAATGCCGGTCACCTCTTTGTTGGGCGGAGGTGGGTGATAGTCAAATCACAGGTCCAGAAATGGTAGTTGATACTACTGAAAAGATTGCTCAAATACGACAACGCATGGCCGCAGCTCGTGACCGTCAGAAAGCATACGCCGATAAAGACAGGAAACCACTCGAGTTCCAGGTTGGGGATCGAGTGCTACTCAAAGTTTCACCCTGGAAGGGTGTTGTTCGTTTTGGCAAACGAGGCAAGCTCAACCCGCGATATGTCGGACCATTCGAAGTCATTGAGAAAATAGGCAAAGTGGCCTACAGACTGAATTTACCAGCTGAACTCAGTGCAGTTCACAACGTCTTTCACGTGTCGAATCTGAAGAAGTGTCTGTCAGATGAGACCCTCATAGTTCCTTTGAAGGAACTCACTATCGACGAACAGTTACGATTCGTCGAGGAACCAGTTGAAATCACGGACCGGGATGTTAAGGTCCTCAAGAACACCAAAATACCTCTTGTTCGAGTTCGTTGGAACTCCCGCCGTGGCCCAGAGTTCACCTGGGAACGCGAAGATCAAATAAAACTCAAATATCCCCAGTTATTCGGAAACAGTGCAACCACTACTGAGGCTGAAGCTACTACAGAATTTCGGGACGAAATTCCAAATCAACGGGGGGATGATGTGACACCCCAGGAAAACCAGTAAACTACACAACACAACTAGCTTCCTCAGTAACCACGTGCTAAATTTCGGGACGAAATTTCTTTCAAGTTGGGGATAATGTGACAACCTGAGCTTCCAAGGTTTCTACTCAACTTAATATTTGTTCGCAAAGCATTATTTATATATGTGATGTGTATTATAAGTGTGCATGTGCATTGTTTTAATAATGTGTTGTGGTGTTCAATAAAATGCTCTAGCCGAAAACACCTCTATGAAAACACCCCACCAATGGCCGAAAACACTATATGTGTTTTCGTCCACTAGAGGGCCAACGAAATCAACTTTGGGCTTTAGGCCCAGTAGTGGGTTAGTATATTATTCTCCACTTTTACGTGAACAAACAAACAAACCCTAGAGCTCTACTGTGCGACGGCAGCCACAACCCTTCAAGCTTTTCCTTTCGATCAGACCTAGTGACCTTTCTTCTCGGTTAGTGTGATTAATTTCGTGATTGTTGTTGAATGCATATGTTGATAATATTGTTCTCATAAATCTGATCAGGCAATCGAATAGTGTTCTCGTAACGAGTACGTGTTAGGGTATTGTATTAAATGATGATTTAGATTATATGATGTTTGAGAACTGTTGTGTTTGAATGTTTAAGTGTTGGACGTATACGAACCGGTGAACTATTAGAGATTTGTGATTGAATTAGATGTTGATAAACTCCTTGTTCTATTCCGTTGACGATTCCGTTGTGATTCTTACGGATTAATGATTAGTAGCGTAAGATCTATTATGTCTGAATGATGATCATATGATTACTATTTGATGACTGATGATGATGTGTAACGGCTGTGGTTGTGATTAGGGTCGATATAGAACGTAACTGACATTGTTGTTAACTGCCGTAATGATGATGACTTATTGGTAGGTCGACGAAAACACCCCCACCTCACGAAATCCACACATCAACGAAATCACCTAAGGTGATTTCGGCCAAGGTGATTTCGGCACTCATGTGTTTCCGGCCATATAAGTGATTTCGGCCATATAGGGATTTCGTCCAAAGTGAACTCGGCCCAACTTAGATTTCGGCCCAATATATGTTTTTTTTTTGTCATTTAAGGGTTTTCGGCCCAAGTGTTATTTATCCTGTTAACTTTATTAACTAAGTTATATATGTTAGCTCTGTTAGTCTCCTGTTGATATGTTAACTCTGTTAAATAAAGTTGCAACTCTGTTAGGTATATAACTCTACTAGTTGTTAACTTTGTTAGTCAATTAACATTGTTAGTTTGTTAATTCAGTTTAGCCTATTAATACTGATAAGTATGTTGTTTCTGTCAAACATGCTAACTCTATTAAGTATGCATGTAACTTTGTAAAAATGTAACTCTGTTGCATATGACAATCCCGTTAAACTTGTTAACTCCGTTAAGTGTGTTATTGGATAATTTTATGTTAGAATACACTGTGAATGACACTTATGTGAATTATGAATTATGTGAACCTGATTAACGGTTGTATGATGCATGATGTTAACTGCTAAACACTCTGTGGTATTGATTGTACGTGAAATGTTACGAACGTGAACTGATTGATTATACGTGCATACTATAGGACGTGATTGATTACTTGCGAGCACATAGTTAAGCATACCGAGCAAACCAAGGTGAGTTCACACTCTTACCAAGGCATGGGATTCCCGGGGTTGGGAATGGGTTGAATGATACTTGTACTTACATGGTTAATGGGATTACTCCTCGGGAGAGGAAGGGAATTTGTTGATACTGCTAGACTAGTGATACATACACTTCTCTTCGCACACACGCCGGGTAAGGCTGCGATAATAGAACTAAACTTCGCACACATGCCTAGTTAGGCTGCGAACCATACTCTAAACTTCGCACACATGCCGGGTGGGCTGCGATACAACTATACCTAGTCTAGAACACATGGGAAACCCCCACCAAACTTCGCAATCATGCCTAGAGGGCCGCGATACAATTACATACGATTCATGATTACTAAACGAGCATACGATTTACAAGACGAACACTATAACTGAATAATCAACTGTGAACTCGCTCAACTAGTTGTTGACTCTCTGTTACATGCCTTGCAGGACCATAGGTACACTTGGAGCTTGCACGGGAGGCGCGATCGTTGTGGGCACGGATTGTGGATTTTATGATAAACTCTTTTATGACATTTCAACTTAATACTTATGTTGGGCTTTTACATTATTGCTTCTGCTACACACTTGTTTATGTTTGGTTTTGAAAACACCTATCGTATTGATGAATGACATTTACTATTTACTTATATGTTCAATATGATTGGTGGCTTGATCCTGGTCAGTCACGCCTCCAGGCGGTGATACTCCGCGTGTGGATTTTGGGGGTGTGACAACCTTGACCACTTGACCAATGCTTTGATAGAGGCATTGGGGTTGGGCAAACACATCTTGTAGCCATTTGTGGTAATCGAGTTAATAACATCATCAAATCAAACTGTTGAACTGTTTTATACACAACTAGTAACTAAACACGTCAATAAAACTTTGAACTCACCAGCGTCGTCTGACACACTTGTCTGCATGCTTGCAGGTCGTTAGGTACTTGATATGGACTTGCTATCTGGGAGTGCTGGAGTAGTCATGGGTCGGGACTCTTGGATATTTGCTTCATTGATTATGAACACATGTTTTGAAACATTTGACTTATAGTTTACATTATGCTTCCGCTGAACCACTACTTGGGTTTAACTTATGTTTTGGATTTAAGTTTTGAAAGTAATGGAATGTTTTCCTAATTATTATGCGTAGTTCAATGTGATTAGTGGCTTGGATCCTGGTACGTCACACGCCCTGCGGTGATTCTTCCTGTGGTATTTTGGGGGGTGTGACATCTATTGCCACCTTTTGATGGATTTGCTTGTTATATTCCGCCTCCTTGCGGTGATGTAGGAAACAAAACCTTGATCTTTAATTTGAAATGAAGTTGTAAACTTTTTAAGCAGTTATCTTTTTGTCGAGATGTAAACTCTAAACTTAATTTGTATTTTGGATGACTAAACTTTGAGTGGCAAATTGGAGTTTGTTTTATACCATGTAGTATGTTTACTTATCATTTGTAATGAGAACCATTCACGATCACACCTCGTTCTTTCGCCTATGAAAGGAGTGTGACAATATCTTAAAATGTTGCATGGTTGTACGACTCATATTGGTCATCAACCTGAACATATTTGAGCCGGTGTTTACTTTGTTTTCAAAACATATTTCTTTCTAACTTTAACCTTATTCATTCTCAATATTAGTTACTGATACTAATCATGCTTTCTAAATCACCATCGTATCTTTAGCCAACATGGTCGTGCTTTTAACTTGTACACTCGTGCATAACTAGAGATGACAATGGGACGGGTTTGGATAATCTCAACCCCAAGCCCCGATTATCAAAGCTTGTCGCAAAACCGTCGACTAACTATCAAGTATCGAGTATACCTGCGGATTTTGGGCATACTTACGAGTTTATTAAATTTTCAAATAGATCTATCACAACCTATTGCAAACGTGGGCTAGGTCACTTTATAGTAGGGATGAGCAAATCCCGATCCCGAAAATCCCGATCGTGAATTTCGTCAAAACTGGGTACCGATACTGATACCGAAATATGTCGGTATGGTACGGTATCGGTACGGTAGCAGTATTTGAAGGTAAAATTCGGTATTTTACCGGTGTCGTACCGAACCGATACCGATCCCGAAAATACTGATACCGAAAATGCCAAAAAGTGGGTACCGTTTCCGGTACCGAAAAAATTCAGTACGGTATTTTCGGGATCGGGTCGGTATCAGGACGAGATTGGGATTTGATACCAAACGCTCATCCCTACTTGATAGAGGCATATCACATATGCCTCTTAGAGGGAGGTCCCAACTTCAAATCTGGTCAAGAGAGAATAGTTTAGGATTATTAATGTAATAGAGTAGGAGCAACGTATGTTTGGATATTTTGGTGAGCATAAGGTCCACTGCAAGGAGTTACCTGGGTTTAAATACATACATAGATTTGGTTAGGGATATTCTTTATGATGTTCTAAAGCGGGCAGGGATTTCAGCAAAAAAGGAGGCTCTAGTGAACTTTCTGACGGATTCACTCTATGGGAGGTCTACTCTTTGGCCAACTAATATTCGTGTGCTTAGGTGGGCAAGGGGAAAACACGCTTCCGTGGACCTTATAGAAGTGTCCCCTCTTGTTGGGCTCAGTGATAATGGGTTTGTTACTAGCCATGCAGTGTTGAAGGCAGAATCAGGCAAGATCGTTGAACAAGAGAAACACGTGTTTATCCTATTTGCTTTTGATACATTTGGTTCCCTATCCCTAGAGGTTGTAGAATTCCTAAATAGTCTCCAACGGGTTATGAATAGTAATTTCTCGAACCTTAAGAGTCGCTTCGTCTTTAGTTGGATCGGTTTTGCAATTCAAAAGGGGGTTGCGGCACAACTTGTAGTCCGCTTACCTCTCATTTGGTTGTAATTTGTTATTTTGACACTTTAATGGCAATGGTTGTGATGCCATAATTTAATAGGGGTTTTTTAAGCATTTCAGTCATGTAGAAATAATAACAATCTATTATTATGCAAACATTCTCTAATTCTGGAAATGATTGCTAAGATTAGAGACATTATTAAGAAGTTACTCTTGTTTAACCACCTGTGACACAAGCATCGTGGCATATAACAAAAAAAAAAGTTTTATGCCATGTCACTTGCTTCATTCATAATCAAATATAAAATATACACATTTAAAATAATTTAAAAAAGGTTATTTCGGTATACAATCGGGTATACGTTATTGGGTAATCGGGTTGGTTAAACAGGTATATCACCAAATCACATACTCGTTCCAAACACGTGAAAAAAAACTAAAAATAATCTCATACCCGAATACTTGATCCATACTCATCCCAAATATTTCTGGTCTACCCCACAGGTTTAGGTTTGATTGCTATTTGTTGGAAAAATAGGTGAAACTAGCATTTTTCACAAATATAGGAAAATGATTTTTTTCCAATTTTGGACTAGAAATAAATATAAGAAAATAAGTGGGTTTTATATATTTATTTGTGGGTTTGTGTTCTATGTTGGAAGAGCTTCTCAACGAACTAAACCACGTCCAAAACGGAGCTAAGATGAATGAGATATCGATGCTCAAAGGTGGGTGTTTGAAACATTGAATGCTGAAACAAAAGGGAAAGTGGCATCTTGTCCCACATAGGAGGAGACATGAACTTAAATGGGTATTTAAGTGGGAACTCTCCATCCTTATTGTTTCATGGAAGCACACACTAAGTGTACTCGCGAAGGGTGCAAAGCACCCTAACTCGCACTCGCTCATGCGCGCGCGTGGCGTGGGCGATGAGGCGCAATGTGGCTCTTTGATGGCACACTTTGCACTTCGCGAGCCGCTTAAGAGCCGCCTTTGTATTTTTTACCACGTGCGAGGTCAAGCACATGGGCTGCAAGGGCACAGAGATGGAGCGCGGGTCCGAGGTAGCTCAGGTAGAGCTGTGCGAGTAAGGACATGCAGTTGTAGTCCGCGCGGTTGTACACTTGGCCCAGTTGGCGCGCATAGGGGCACTGAAGGCGTGTGCGAGCAGACTAAAGTGAGCCAATACGACGTGACTGTGTGGCGTGATCGCATAGGCTGACCTAAGTCTCGCGCGCGCGCACAGAAGTGAGACCAATCAGCGCGCGCATCAGTGTGTGTTGCGCGCGTGCGTGCACAGAAGCTTCCAGCATTCAATAGCAATGCAGTTACACTTCAGCAACGAAACTGCCAAGTCAAACGGTTATGACTGAGAATTAAATGACGTATTAAATTGCATTGAAGACGTTTAATGCAATTTAAACCTCTCATTTAATTCGTTTTTTGGCTGTTTCAAATCGGGAGCTGTAACCTTGCTGCAGAATACACCACGAACAACAACAGCAAAACAACTTTCTCTCTACTACTACTAATATTTTCTTTGCAGATTTCAAGGTAGACGTCGGGTTTTGTGACAACTCCGGCAGTACCACTGCTGCGGCTGTTGTACCCTGGGAAACAAAACGAGTACTCCTGGGAGACTCGGAATTTGTTTTAAGGGGAGCGTGTTGAACACGTGCCTCAGCCAATCTGTTCCTTCATCTTTTCTTGTATTTTGATTATTTGAGTTGTAATTGTACTAGTATTTCTACTTTCTTAATTTCTGAATTGTAATCTTGTAATAAAATTTGTTTATTTTATTTATTTTACGCGAACGGTTCCTACAATCTTAAAACAAATTTTTAAAACTGTTCGTGTAATCAAAACCATTCTGTTTTGTGACTCAAACCAGTTTTGATTCACTCAGTTTGTGTTTTAAAAACAGGTTTTTTTTTTCATCTTTCAAAGGAGCGACTTTGGTTGAAAACTCTTCTGGTTACCTTCAGATTTTGTCCTAAAATTGCTAATAAACTTTCTGCCTTGGTCTTCAAAGTTGGACTTAGAAGCCAGTCAGCAAGTTTTAAATATTAAAATTTTCTGTTTTCTCCTTCAAAGTCGGACTTAGAAGCCTAAACAGTAAATTTGTGGTAAAATTAAAATTTACTAGTTTACTTCTGGTTTTTGCGTAAATCAGATTTTTTTTTTTACTAAAACTTTAAATTTTAATTTTTCAGAATGTCGACCGAAAATGTCAACGTTAACAACACCACAAATGTTGTGACGGTAACCCCCCTGAACGCCACCACTGTGGGAGCATCCACAGTGGCCAATCACGCTGAACGACCCGAGAAGTTCTCGGGTCTACACTTTAAGAGGTGGCAGCAGAAAATGTTCTTCTATCTGACCACCATGAACCTTGCGAGGTTCCTAACTGAAACAGCTCCCCAACCTGCGGAAGGGGAGACCAGCGCTCAGGCTCTGAGCGCGGTAGAGGCTTGGAAGCACTCGGATTTCATTTGTCGAGGTTATGTGTTAAACGGGCTTTCGGATGCATTGTATAATGTGTACTACAATGTCAAGACTTCCAAAGATCTTTGGGATGCCTTGGACAAGAAGTACAAAACGGAGGATGCTGGCACAAAGAAATTTGTGGTAGCCCGTTTCTTGGATTTCAAAATGGTTGATTCTAAAACAGTTATGAATCAAGTCTAAGAATTGCAAATTATACTACATGACATCCTTGCGGAAGGCATGACACTTAGCGAGACATTCCAAGTGGCAGTGATGATTGAGAAGTTACCTCCTGGTTGGGTTGATTTTAAGAATTATCTTAAACACAAACGAAAGGAGATGACTATAGAGGATCTTATTGTTCGTCTTCGGATTGAAGAGGACAATAAGATTGCGCTAAAAGGCAGCCATGCACAAACTTCGGCTAGCGCAAACTTGGTTGAGCATGGGCAATCCTCTAAGGGCGCGAAGGGTAAGGGGAAAAAAGGACAAAGAGAAAGCAAAGGCGAGCAAACTTGGACCGAAGAAAGGGGTTGTGAAAAAGAAACCTCAAACATTCCAAGGGACTTGTTACAACTGTGACGAGCCAGGGCATCGGGCTAACCAATGCAAGAAACCAAAGCGAGAGCGTGCGCACATGGTGGATGAAGACGGAATGCCTTTGGTGGCAATGATTTCCGACAAAACCGCAATGTTGGATGAGGTCAATGTTGTGACCAACACTCCAAAAGGATGGTGGGTTGATAAGGGAGCGACCCGTTATGTGTGCCCAGACAGGAGCCTCTTTACCACCTTCAAGGAGCTTACGGGAGATGAGAAGCTGTACATGGGAAATGCAGCCACCGCGGACATCAAGGGTGAAGGAACGGTGATTTTGAAGTGGACTTCAGGGAAGGAGCTCACTTTAAGCAACGTGTTATATGTCCCAGACTTGCGCAAGAGCCTAGTCTCGGGATGGTTGCTTAATAAGTTTGGATTTCATTTAGTTTTTGAGAGCGATCAATTTGTACTTACTAAACGAGGAATGTATGTTGGTAAGGGCTATGCCTAAAATGGTATGTTCAAATTGAATGTAATGGCAGTCAAAAAGAACATGAATAAAATTGCTACTACTTCTACTTATATGCTTGAGTTTTCTGAATCGAATAAATGGCATGGTAGATTAGGTCACGTAAATTTTAATTCAATACGCCGTTTAATCAATTTAAATTGTATACCAACATTCCATATTGATTCACATTATAAATGTGAAACATGTGTAGAATCCAAACTTACAAGATCATCATCGAAATCGGTTGAACGAATAACTGAACCCCTTCATTTAATTCACACCGATATTTGTGATTTAAAAGCGGTACCCACAAGAGGTGGAAATAAGTACTTCATCACGTTTATTGATGATAGTACTAAATATTGCTATGTATATTTACTAAAAAGTAAAGATGAAGCAATAAGTAAATTTATCTTGTATAAAAATGAAGTTGAGAATCAACTTCAAAAGAAGATAAAAGCTTTGCGAAGCGACCGAGGAGGCGAATATGTTGCACCTTTTGCCGATTTATGCGCAAAAAGTGGCATTGTACATGAGTGTACACCTCCTTATTCTCCACAATCAAATGGTGTGGCGGAACGAAAGAACCGTACATTGAAAGAAATGATGAACGCCATGTTGATAAGTTCTGGAGTGAGCCAGGAAATGTGGGGGGAAGCCATTCTCTTGGCTAATTATCTTTTGAACAAGATACCACTCAAAAAGAGAGACGAAACTCCATATGAGTTATGGAAAAGGAAGAAGCCTTCATACAAATACATGAAAGTGTGGGGGTGCCTAGCAAAGGTGATTGTACCACCTCCTAAGGCTCTTAGGATAGGACCCAAAATTGTTGATTGCATATTCATTGGGTATGCGCATCAAAGTAGTGCATATCGCTTTCTTGTACATGAGTCCAAGAATCCTGATGTACACGTAAACACTATCATGGAGGTGAATCCTAACGTTGTGTCTTACTTTGAAAATGTGTTTCCTTTGAGAAGACAAACACATGCAACGTCATCAACACCTACTTTTGAAGTAGGTGAAAGCTCATCTACACCAGTTGATGAGGTAGTTCATGATAAGACACATGAACGACATGAGGTAGAAGAAAGTGATCGTAGGCGAAGTAAAAGGCCAAGGGTTGAAAAATCCTTCGGTCCAGACTTCGTTACCTATATGGTTGAGGGCGAGCCCAATACATATCGCGAAGCGGTTTCCTCTTCAGAAGGACCTCAATGGAAAGAAGAAATAAGGAATGAAATTGATTCTATATAGCAAAATAATACTTGGGAGTTAGTAGATCTTCCACCTGGTTGCAAACCACTTGGATATCGTTGGATATTCAAAAGGAAGATGAAAACTGATGGAAGTATTGATAAGTACAAGGCTAGGTTGGTGATTAAAGGATTTAGACAAACGGAAGGTCTAGATTACTTTGATACCTACTCGCCTGTGACGCGCATAACCTCGATTATATTGGTTCTTGCTATAGCGGCTTTAAGAAATTTAGAAGTTCACCAAATGGATGTTAAAACCGCATTTCTAAATGGCGATTTAGAAGAAGAGATTTACATGGAGCAACCTGAAGGTTTCTCCGCCCCAGGTCAAGAGGGAAAAGTATGTAAACTCGTCAAGTCTTTGTATGGCTTGAAGCAAGCACCAAAACAATGGCACCAAAAGTTTGATCATGTCATGATTGACAATGGTTTCAAAATAAATGAGTGCGACAAATGTGTTTATTTCAAAGACATAAATGAAGGTTATGTGATCTTATGCCTTTACGTAGACGATATGCTTATCATTGGGAGTAATGATAAAATTATCAAGGCTACTAAAAGCATGTTGAAAGCGAGATTTGACATGAAAGACATGGGTTTAGCTGATGTGATTCTTGGAGTAAAGATCATAAGAACCCAAGATGATCTTGTGTTAAGTCAATCTCACTATGTGGATAAAATTCTTGAAAAATTCAACTCGAGAGATACGAGTGTAGCTCGAACTCCAGTTGATACCTCCCAACATCTCAAGAAAAATAAAGGAGATGGAGTTGCTCAGTTAGAGTATTCAAGAATTATTGGCAGTCTAATGTATCTAATGACATGTACTAGACCCGACTTGGCTTACAGGGTGAGTAGGCTAAGTAGATACACCAGCAATCCGTGCGCGGATCATTGGAAAGCTATCACGAGGGTGCTTAGATACATAAGATACACAAGAGATTATGGACTGCATTATGACCGACAACCAGCAGTGATCGAAGGATACACTGATGCAAACTGGATATTGGATAATAAAGATTCCAAATCAACAAGTGATTACGTGTTTACACTTGGAGGAGCTGCTATTGCTTGGAAGTCTTCTAAGCAAATGTTCATAGCGAGATCCACAATGGAATCTGAATTTATCGCCTTGGATAGGTCAGGCGAGGAAGCGGAATGGCTACGTCAATTCATGGAATATATTCCAAGATGGCCAAAGCCTTTGCCAGCCATATGTATACATTGTGATAGCCAATCAGCGATTGGTAGAGCTCAAAGCTTGATGTACAATGGCAGATCAAGGCACATGCGACGTAGGCATAACACGATACGACAACTACTCTCAACTGGTGTTATCACAATTGATTATGTGAGATCAACGGATAACATTGTGGACCCGTTAACAAAAGGCTTAAGCAGAGAGTTAGTTGAAACGTCGTCAAGAGGAATGGGACTAAAGCCTGTCATAAATGGGAATATGAGGGAAACCTAACCTAGTTGACTGGAGATCCCAAGATCTAGGTTCAATAGGCAAACTTAATCATATTACCAAAACGGAGTCACTATGGGGGAGTACCCCAAACTAAATAAAAGGGAGTTATATATACTTCCTATTCCATTCCAATCAGTGACATTGAAGTGAGGCTAAGCATATTAAGGTTAACGATTTCGGGAAATCAAATAACCATGATGCTTTTAATGATTTAGAGGAATCACCTATGTTAGAGAGAAGTGGGGTCGCTTCGAATGGATTTGTGGGGTGCGCAAATCCTAGAGCTCTCGCAGAACCAGGCAAGTGTTCCAGGACCATAATAGGACACGACAAAGAGGGGTTGGCCAGACCAGGGAGAGTATTGTGTGAAGTGTATTGTCGTTTACACAAATGGGGGTATGTTCAAGGACATCGCGTCTACAAACCGCTAGTAAGCTAAGTATGCTTCACAAAAGAAGGTTCAAAGGTAACAACCTACCTATCTTGCAATACTCAACTATCGAAGTTTATCGTTGAAAAGTGTAAGGAAAAGATCCATTTCCTTACATGTGGGGGATTGTTGGAAATTTGATGAAAATGGTATTTTTCATGTGGGGGATTGTTGGAAAAATAGGTGAAAATAGCATTTTTCACAAATATAGGAAAATAATTTTTTCCTATTTTGGACTAGAAATAAATATAAGAAAATGAGCGGGTTTTGTAACAACTCTCATTAAAATTACTATTTCTTATTTTATTTGTCCAATAGGAAACCCTAATTGAGACCCCCAAGAAATATTGCATGACCCCTAAAATTTTCAGAACAATGGAAACTAGGATCAGGGCCCCTAAAACTCAGGGGGGGTATTCCCTAATTGATATTATCTAAACAGTTCGTTGTCGAATTCGAAATTTAAAAAACCGTCGACTCACCCAAGCTAGTTAGACACGAGGCAACCCTATGCTAGAGGGGGTGCCCTCGCGCCACGCGACAGGCTCTCGCGCCACGCGAGGGAGCCAATTTTTCAGTATAAATATAGGGCATTGGCACTTAGATTTTGGCGTTGGTTCGACGTAAAAAATCATTTTGTACGTTGAGATATCGTCTGTTTACTCCAAAAACACACACAAGCATGAAATTCTGCCGCGATAACAGGGTAATAACTATCACTGCTACGATTCAATGTCCGATTGATAAAAACCAATCCGATGGATGTTTAAGTGCTGCCCGTAATAGGGCTGTACTTTGTCATTCGTCGTGAAGGTTTTGATCCAGTTATCGTAAAAGTTGTATTAAGTTACTGACCTAGTTTTCGTGTGCATTGTTATTTGAATTAGGTTAACCAGGCTAAAATTAGTACGCTAAACTCTGCCCGTGTAAACTTGCAATGTGAGTCATTCTCTTTTTACCAAATTGTTTCCAAAACCCTATTTATTTTCAAAGTTATAATTACAGGGATTAAGTCTTTGTAATCTTCCATTACTGCCGGTATGTGGGGTTTTGTATACATTACTTGATTCCCGTCACCATTGGACAATGGGTTAGCCAATGGATGATCTGACCATAGTCACAGATACAGTCGAGTGACAAATACCGATTTAGGGTAATTGGTAGATAGGAACAATATAATCACCCTTAATACTGTATATTATAACAATGTGTCGTTTTGTGCAACTGGAATGACTCGCCAGTATTTCCCTGCTAATAAAACCTTTTTAAAACATGTTTCAGGTGATCTGCTGTGATCCAGGAAAAAGTGCCGTGTAGCACTGTATGCTTGAAGAAGTGGCTCAATAAAATAAAGAAACATGTTTTTTTGTAAAATCAGGGATTTCCCAGTGAAATCACCTTTATTGTAAATATTGGGTGTTATCCCCAAATTATGAAATAAGATAATTGGGCATTTCAAGTTTTAAAAGATCCTGTTAAAAATTCCGCTGCCAACATATTAGTTACCACGGGTTTTCTGTCCCGCGGCTCCTGAACGGGTAAAGCCGGGGCGGGGGCCGTGACAGAAAAAGGTGGTATCAGAGCCACTGGTTTAAGCCAATTAAGTATTTAGAAATACTTAATTTTTCTGATTGCCATTCTGTGATTATGTGAAAATTCAATTCACAAAGTTTTAACTTCGAATTTTGTGTGTTTCTTCATGTATGCTAACAGCATGAATGAACTATCAGAAGCACTTCAAAACTTTACTATCCATACCACAAATATGGATACCACCGATACCTTCACTGGCTACCAGGCTGATACTGAAGAGCCAATGGTATTCCAAGCCCAACCTCAGGAGAAACCAAAGCCGAAATAGAGAAGAAGATTCATGGGCTGGAGGCGTGTGCGTAGGAAGAAACCAGCAACACGGAAAGTTGTAAAGACTAAGGATCCAAATGATAAAGGCAAAGGAAAGGAGATCTGGGAGAGTTCCGAGCAAGCTCAGGGAATGCCATCGTAGGAGGAGCTGGATCGTAGATTGGGACTTAGTGACCTCATCGGACCTGCCGATGAAAGCCTCTTCAATTACCCAGCTGAAATACAACTTCCAGTTAATCTGGAGCCTGCTATCCCAGATCCTATTATCCACCCCCGACCTCTACCAGAAGAGCTAGAAGAATGGTGGACAACTGACTGGCAATTTCAGAATCTTTTAAATAACCCTAATACCTTTTTCCCCCAATTTGACCCTGAGCCTCCATTACACCCACCAATGAGCACCGAGAACTTAGCTGAACTTCGCCACTATGGCGAGGAGCTGGTGGATGCAGGAAATAGAATCCGAGATGTGGGGGAGAGGATATCATGGAAATACGACGAGAGGGAACGTCGTTTCTGAAGTGCCAGCTGGTGAGGATCGTATTTGGTTGTGAAAATGTGTGTTTAATAATAATATAATAATAAAAATATAATCATGTAAAATAACTAAAAATAAAACTTTGTTACATATCTGGTAATGTACGGATGCATATTAAAATATATAACATATGGAAGTCGAAAAATCGACAATTTTGGCTATATGTGTTGACGTGATTATGTGCGATTGTTTATTATGCTTGGTTGGTATTTATTTTGTGCTAATAAATAATATATATTAATCACCAGATGGAACACGTCGTCAATGAACCAGTTGACGAAGTTAACCAATCTGAGCAAAACCATGAAGATCAATTTCTTAATAGGCAAGATATAGAAAACATCGTTGCCCAGGGAATAGCTAATGCTATTCTAGCAATCATTGCTGCTGCCCGAAATCCAGTTGAGCCTCAACCAATTATTCCCAGCAAACGCACTCACGGCGCTAATTTCAGTAATAGTATAAATGGAGGCGGCAACATTAATAATAATGATAATGATGGGATGCAAGCCCCATTCCTTAAAAGAATGAAAGCTGCAACGCCTGGTTGCACTTACAAGGAATTTCTTGCCTGTAAACCTGTTGAATTTGCAGGCAATGAAGGGGCGACTGCTGCACTGCGTTGGTTGGAGAAAACCGAGGTAGTAATTAAAATAAGTAAATGTGCCGAGGAGGATAAAGTCATGTATGCTTCACACCTTTTCAAGGAAGAAGCATTAGAATGGTGGAATACAGTATTACAAGCTAAGGGAAGTGACCTGGCCTATGCCATGAGTTGGGAAGAATTTAAGCGTCTGGTGGAAAGAAAATTCTGCCCAGAATATGAAAAAAAACAAATGGCGAACAAATTCCTGAGCCACCGAATGGTGGATGTTGATTGTCGAGGATATACTTCGAAGTTTTTCGAATATGCTCGAATTGTGCCTACTCTGGCTTCGCCAGAACCGGTACTTATTTCTCGCTATATTTGGGGTTTAATTAGCGAGATCCGTGATATTGTCAAAGCTGCGAGACCCCGCACTATCGATGATGCGGTGGAATTAGCCAACACCTTGACTGACGGACTGGTGCGTACGCGGGAAGAAAATAGGAAAAAGGAGTTAGCCCAAAATATTACCCAAGGATTTCGTGTGGGTAATAATAGAAATTTCAAGAAAAGAGGAACGGGGCAATCTTCCACTCCGCCGTTCTGCATGAACTGTAAAAAGAAACATTTTGGAAAATGTACTGAAACCTGTAACTTCTACAAAGCTATAGGACATCGTGAAGAAGATTGCAGAAGGAAAACAAAGATTTGCTATAACTGTGG
The DNA here is from genome assembly GCA_030545235.1 of Helianthus tuberosus. Taxonomy (NCBI): domain Eukaryota; kingdom Viridiplantae; phylum Streptophyta; class Magnoliopsida; order Asterales; family Asteraceae; genus Helianthus; species Helianthus tuberosus. The sequence goes on along the minus strand of CM060426.1, from coordinate 26,373,780 downwards.
AGAAGCTGGCCATTTCCGACCCGAATGCCCTAAATTGGTCAAACCAGCAGATAACAAGGCCAAACCGGCTGAAGGAACTAACAAGAAGAACGCAAGAGCCTTCCAATTGACCACGCAGGAAGCTGAACTAATTCCTGACGTAATAGCTGGTACGTTCTTAGTTCACAACGTTTATGCGAAAGTATTATTCGACTCTGGTGCAAACCAAAGTTTTATAAATACTTCATTCTGCCAAGCTCTTAAGCTACCCTTAACGAAACTTAGGCAAGTTTTTACAGTAGAAACGGCAGACGAAAACTCTGTTAACATAGATACGGTTTTGCAAAAAGAAAATATAGAACTTTCAGGTCATAAATTTTCTGCAAACCTATTACCTATGAATTTAGCCGGATTCGATGTCGTGTTAGGAATGGATTGGTTAGTAGCCAACCATGCTCGAATCCTTTGTGATAAGAACTCCATAGAAATACGTGCACCCACGGGAGAAGTAATTATGATTACAGGGGATAAGCCGCGTAAACCCATGAAGTTCATTTCAGTAATGAAAGTTGTTGGTTATGAAGGAAAGCAAGGAATAGTGTATATGATTTCGGTAATCATTAGCACTAAGGGTAAGGAACTTAAGGAAATTCCTGTAGTATCAGAATACTCGGATGTATTTCCAGAAGAACTACCAGGATTACCACCAGATAGGGAGGTAGAATTTATAATTCATTTGATTCCTGGAACTACACCAGTAGCTAAAGCACCCTATCGATTAGCACCCACTGAAATGTTAGAACTGAAAAAGAAATTAGATGAATTGCTCAGTAAAGGATTTATACAACCTAGTTCATCCCTGTGGGGAGCTCTAGTGTTGTTTGTTAAAAAGAAGGATGGTTCCATGTGAATGTGTATCGATTATAGGGAACTGAATAAGGTTACAATTAAGAATCGATACCCATTGCCTAGGATTGACGATCTTTTTGATCAATTGCAAGGAGCTAGATATTTTTCTAAGATAGACTTACGCTCCGGATACCATCAGTTGAAGGTACAAGAAGAAGACATACCTAAAACCACTTTCAGAACTAGGTATGGTCACTACGAGTTTACAGTCATGCCCTTTGGATTAACAAATGCTCCTGCAGCATTTATGGACATGATGAATAGGAGCTGTAAACAATATTTGGATAAATTCGTAATTGTCTTCATCGACGATATACTTATTTATTCCAAAAGTCAAGATAAGCATTTTCAGCACCTGCATGCACTCTTAACTTTGTTAAGAAAAGAAAAGCTTTATGCCAAATTCTCGAAATGTGAATTTTGGCTACAGGAGGTACAATTTTTAGGTCACATGGTAAATCATGAAGGTATTCATGTAGATCCCTCCAAGATAGAAGCGATCACCAAATGGAAGGTCCCGCAATCAGCTACAGAAATTAAAAGTTTTCTAGGCTTAGCTGGATACTATAGACGGTTCATTAAGGATTTCTCTAAGATAGCTGTGCCATTAACTAAGCTAACCTGTAAAACAGTTAAGTTTGAATGGAGACCTAAGCAAGAAGAGGCTTTTAGGATTTTAAAGCAAAAGTTAACAAACACCCCAATTCTTGCCTTACCCGAAGGGACAGAAGATTTTGAAGTTTACTGTGATGCTTCTAAGCTAGGATTAGGATGTGTTCTAATGCAACGCGAAAAGGTAATTGCGTATGCTTCAAGGCAATTGAAAAAGCACGAAGAAAATTATACGACTCATGACTTAGAGTTAGGAGCAATAATTTTTGCCCTCAGGATTTGGAGACACTACCTGTATGGAAGTAAGTTTACAGTCTATACAGATCATAAGAGTTTAAAATACATATTTGGGCAAAAAGAATTGAACATGAGGCAAAGGAGATGGATGGAAATCCTAAGTGACTACGACTGTGATATTCAATATCATGAAGGAAAGGCAAATGTAGTTGCAGATGCCTTAAGTCGTAAGTATCACGAAAAGCAAAAACGAGTTCGTGCTCTTAGATTAAGTTTACAATTAGACTTAATGGAACAACTGAAAAATGTTCAAGCCACAGCAATCAAGGATGATGCTGAAGGAATGAAAGGAAGGATAAAAGAATTAGAGCAAGGAGCTGATGGAATTTGGAAATTCCACAAAAGAGGGATTTGGGTACCTAAGCAAGGAGAGTTAAGAAATAAGATTTTAGTGGAAGCCCATAAATCTAGATATACCATGCACCCGGGAAATAATAAGATGTACCAAGATCTAAGAAATAATTTCTGGTGGATTGGTATGAAAAAGGACATAGCTAAATACGTTTCTAAGTGTCTAACTTGTTCACAAGTTAAGGCAGAACACCAGAAACCTTCTGGGTTACTCCAACAATTAGAAATGCCTGTATGGAAATGGGAACTAATAACCATGGACTTTGTTACTAAGTTGCCCAAAACCAGAAAAGGTAATGACGCAATTTGGGTAATTGTGGATCGATTAACCAAATCAGCTCATTTTCTACCCATGAAAGAAACCTTTACCATGGAAAGGTTAGCCAAATTATATGTAGACGAAGTAGTATCCTTACATGGAGTTCCACTCTCCATTGTATCAGATAGAGATAGTCGTTTCACTTCGCATTTCTGGACCAGTTTCCAGGAAGCAATGGGAACCCGACTAAATTTAAGCACTGCAAACCATCCTTAAACAGACGGACAAAGTGAAAGGACGATCCAAACTCTGGAGGACATGCTTAGGGCATGTGTGATAGATTTTGGTGGAAACTGGGATGACCATTTATCCTTAATTGAATTCTCCTATAATAATAGTTATCATGCAAGCATTGAAGCTGCCCCATTCGAAGCACTGTATGGACGAAAATGCATAACTCCAGTCTGTTGGGCAGAAATAGGAGAAAGCCAATTTTCAGGTCCTGAAATTGTACAAGAAACTACCGACAAGATCACTCAAATCAAGGAAAAACTGAAAACGGCTCGAGATCGCCAGAAGAGTTATGCAGACAATCGACGCAAACCGCTAGAATTTCAAGTTGGAGACAAGGTACTCTTGAAAGTTTCTCCTTGGAAAGGAGTAGTCCGGTTCGGTAAAAAGGGAAAGCTAAGTCCAAGATACGTAGGACCATTCCCAGTAATCCAGCGAATAGGACCAGTTGCCTATCGCCTACAACTACCAGAAGAGCTAGCTGGAGTACATGATGTATTTCATGTATCCAATCTCAAGAAATGTCTATCTGACGAATCCTTGGTAGTACCTCTTCAAGATGTAGAGGTAAATGAAAAGTTAAAATTTATTAAGAAGCCACTGCAGATAGAAGACAGAAAGGTCAAATTTCTCAAGCACAAAAGACAAGTACTGGTCAAAGTCAAGTGGGATTCAAAGAGAGGACCAGAGTAGACTTGGGAGCTGTAATCGGAGATGAAGCGAAAATATCCCTACTTGTTCCAGTAAATCTCGAGGACGAGATTTTTATAAGGTGGGGAGGATGTAACAACTCTCATTAAAATTACTATTTCTTATTTTATTTGTCCAATAGGAAACCCTAATTGAGACCCCCAAGAAATATTGCATGACCCCTAAAATTTTCAGAACAATCGAAACTAGGATCAGGACCCCTAAAACTCAAGGGGGGTATTCCCTAATTGATATTATCTAAACAGTTCGTTGTCGAATTCGAAATTTAACAAACCGTCGACTCACCCCAAGCTAGTTAGACACGAGGCAACCCTATGCTAGAGGGGGTGCCCTCACGCCACGCGACAGGCTCTCGCGCCACGCGAGGGAGCCAATTTTTCAGTATAAATGTAGGGCATTGGCACTTAGATTTTGGCGTTGGTTCGACGTAAAAATTCGTTTTGTACGTTGAGATATAGTCTGTTTACTCCAAAAGCACACACAATCACGAAATTCTTCCACGATAACAGGGTAATAACTCGATCACTGCTACGATTCAATGTCTGATCGATAAAAACCAATCCGATGGATGTTTAAGTGCTGCCCGTAATAGGGCTATACTTTGTCATTCGTCGTGAAGGTTTTGATCTCGTGAGTTATCGTAAAAGTTATATTAAGTTACTAACCTAGTTTTCGTGTGCATTGTTATTTGAATTAGGTTAACCAGGCTAAAATTAGTAGGCTAAACTCTGCCCGTCTAAACTTGAAATGTGAGTCATTCTCTTTTTACCAAATTGTTTCCAAAACCCTATTTATTTTCAAAGTTATAATTACAGGGATTAAGTCTTTGTAATCTTCAATTACTGCCGGTATGTGGGGTTTTGTATACATTACTTGATTCCCGTCACCATTGGACAACGGGTTAGCCAATGGGTGATCTGACCATAGTCACAGATACAGATACAGATACAGTCGAGTGACAAATACCGATTTGGGGTAATTGGTAGATAGAAACAATATAATCACCCTTAATACTGTATATTATAACAATGTGTCGTTTTGTGCAACTGGAATGACTCGCCAGTATTTCCCTGCTGATAAAACCTTTTTAAAACATGTTTCAGGTGATCTGCTGTGATTCAGGAAAAAGTGTCGTGTAGCACTGCAAGCTTGAAGAAGTGGCTCAATAAAATAAAGAAACATGTTTTTGTAAAATCAGGGATTTCCCAGTGAAATCACCTTTATTGTAAATATTGGGTGTTATCCCCAAATTATGAAATAAGAAAATTGGGCATTTCAAGTTTTAAAAGATCCTGTTAAAAATTCCGCTGCCAACATATTAGTTACCACGGGTTTTCTGTCCCGCGGCTCCTGAAACGGGTAAAACCGGGGCGGGGGCCGTGACAGGTTTTATATATTTATTTGTGGGTTTGTGTTCTATGTTGGAAGAGCTTCGCAACGAACTAAACCACGTCCAAAACGGAGCTAAGATGAATGAGATATCGATACTCAAAGGTGGGTGTTTGAAACATTGAATGCTGAAACAAAAGGGAAAGTGGCATCTTGTCCCACATAGGAGGAGACATGAAACTTAAATGGGTATTTAAGTGGGAACTCTCCATCCTTATTGTTTCATGGATGCACACACTAAGTGTACTCGCGAAGGGTGCGGAGCACCCTAACTCGCACTCGCACACGCGCGCGCGCGTGGCGTGGGCGATGTGGCGCTTTGATGGCGCACTTTGCACTTCGCACGCTCGCATCGCCGCGAGCCGCTTGAGAGCCGCCTTTGTATTTTTGACCGCGCACGAGGTCACGCACATGGGCTGCAAGGACCAAGTGGCGCAGAGATGGAGTGCGGGTCCGAGGTAGCTCAGGTAGAGCTGCAGGTAAGGACATGTGGTCGCAGTCCGCGCGGTTGTACACTTGGCCCAGTTGGCGCGCATAGGGGCACTGAAGGCGCGCGCGAGCAGACTGAAGTGAGCCAATACAACGCGACTGTGTAGTGTGATCGCATAGGCTGACTTGTGTCTCGCGCGCGCGCACGGATGTGAGACCAATCAACGCGCCCATCAGTGTGTGTTGCGCGCGTGCGTGCACAGAAGCTTCCAACATTCAATAGCAATGCAGTTACACTTCAGCAACGAAACTGCCAAGTCAAACGGTTATGACTGAGAATTAAATGACGTATTAAATTGCATTGAAGACGTTTAATGCAATTTAAACCTCTCATTTAATTCGTTTTTTGGCTGTTTCAAATCGGGAGCTGTATAAATACAGCTCCATACCTTGCTGCAGAATACACCACGAACAACAACAACAAAACAACTTTCTCTCTACTACTACTGATCTTTTCTTTGCAGATTTCAAGGTAGACGTCAGTTTTGTGCCAACTCCGGCAGTACCACTGCTGCGGCTGTTGTACCCTGGGAAACAAAACGAGTACTCCTGGGAGACTCGGAATTTGTTTTAAGGGGAGCGTGTTGAACACGTGCCTCAGCCAATCTGTTCCTTCATCTTTTCTTGTATTTTGATTATTTGAGTTGTAATTGTACTAGTATTTCTGCTTTCTTAATTTCTGAATTGTAATCTTGTAATAAAATTTGTTTATTTTATTTAATTTACGCGAACGGTTCCTACACTATTACTATGCATAACTTTCGTACCACTAACACGATCGTGCATTCAACGCACATTTGTGCACAACTATCTACTTCTTGCATGATCGTGCATTTAATCTTGCATGCCCATGTCGATCATCTTTTGAACTTAAGATGCATGACTGTGTTCATATACTCATAATGTCGATAATTGTAAGTATAATAAAACCTACTAGGCTAAGGTTATAGAGCGTTATGTAGTACGCTAGGCAAATCCCACATTTGTCTTGGACAAGAGAGATTCCCGGTTCCTAAGGAATGTCCCGCCTCAAATATCACTAACGTGCTTTGGGCTTAATGCTAGTGGATGAGAGAAAACTCTGTAGTTAAGCGTGCTCAAGTGGGTGAAGTATCAGGATGAGTGATCTCGTAGAAAGTCTACACCTAGGCAACCAAAAACAAATCTGTTAGCTATTTGTGGGAAAAGCAAACAAAATTGATGATGTGAGGGGCCGGATATTACAAATGGTATTAGAGCCATTCCTATGTTGTTCAGGATGGTGGAGCAAACCTCATTAGGATGATAAGTCCTCTTGGGTGTTCAGAAGCACACCTTAGGCCGATGGGATGGTAGGACAACCTTATCGAGGACAATAAGTCCACAAAAGAGGTGGGGTGATCCTAATATTCTAATTGAATCCCATATTGGTCGTGGACATGAGAGATTCTTGGTTCATAAGGAATGTCTGGTTCAAATATCACTAACACATTTTGGTCTTAATGCTAGTGGATGCGAGGAGAGCTTAACAGTTAAGCATGTTCATGTGGGATTAGTATCAGGATGGGTGACCACCTGAGAAGTCTCCATCTTGCCAACCAAAAACAAATCCAAGGGCTTTTCATGGGCAAAGAAAATAATATTGGTGATATAAGGGGCTGAATGTTACACTTTACCTTCTCAGAAAAGTCTCTTGGGTTCTACTCGACAACCCTCCATGATCGCGACTCGCTTACCTATCTCGTTCACTCTTAATATACTGATAAACCAAGAGTATAAATTGTGCCACTACCATAATCATAAATTGTGCCACTACCATAATCGTACATTCACCCACACACGTCTGTGCACAACCTATCTATTTCTTGCATGATCATGCGTTTAATCTTGCATGCCCATCATCCCATGCACTTAAGTTGCACGATCGTTTTCATAGACGATCATGATTTTACACTCCCAATCCACATTATCATAACCTAAATACTAGAATAATACCGAATTCATAGAATATAATATAACCTACTAGGCTTAGGTTATAGGGCTTTACCTTCTAACGAATGTCTCTTGGGTTCTACTCAATAGCCCCCGTGATCACCACCCGCTTACCTCTCTCACTCGCTCTTAAAAATACAAATATAGCAAGGGTATTTAGACTGTGGGGTATGGGGCTTGGGTTGGGGCGTGGGTTGGCTGGAAACGCCCAAGCCACCACCCCGGGTGGGCTTGGGTTGGGGCGTGGCCCAAGGGGCAGGAGTTTAAAGCCGGGCGTGGGGCGGGCTAGCGATCCTATGTGACGGGCTTCTATTCGCTTGGTGGCCATGTCATAGCGGGGTGTTTAAATTTTAAAATTTAAAATGTAACCGTTTGGCCAAGCCAAGCGGTCACCCCAACCCATCAACATCACTATAAATATAATCCCAACCCCACCGGCTACCCCAACCCAAACCCCACTTGATCGAACCCACTACCCAAACCTACTTGACCGATGGCCTCTTGGACACACGAAGAAGAGCTAGCTCTCGTCACGAGCGTCGTTGACGCTATGAAGGGGCGACAACCCGGTCAACCCCGATATTGGCCGGAAGCCTTTGCAAGCTACCGACATAACGTCGGACACGACCGGCACAACTTAAAAGCGTGCCAACATAAATGGCGTGAGCTACGGTCCAAGCTTGATCGTTTCAAAGACTACTACGAAGCCGTTCCGAGCGGTGAGTTAAGCCACGAGGACCGGGTGGCAGTGGCGAACATTGAATTTTAGGGCAAGGAGCGAAAGCCGTTCGACAAGCTTGCGCTTTTTGAAATTTACCTAACGCTCTAGGTTTTTTTTTTTTTTTTTTGTAATCGTTTTTAAGTTTTTTTGTAATTTTTAGGTTTTTTTTTTATTTTGTAATCGTTTTTAGTTTTTTTTTTATTTTGTAATCGTTTTAAGAATTTAATAAAATTTTAGGCTTTTTTTTAATGTTGTGTGTATTTTTTTAATTTTTTGTATTTTTTTTTTGTATAAACTGCCAAGCCACGCGGTTCACCCACGCCCCGCCATACACCACGGACACGTCACTCGGTGGTGAGGGGGCTCGAACTTCACGTGTCAACTCATACCCCCAACCCCCGCCCCACCATACCCCCAACCCCCGCCCCCACCATACCCCATGGTCTTATTGTGGTGCGATTCGTATTAGCAAGAATACTCAATATATCCACGTTACAAAAAAAAATAGTTAGAAACAGTTCCAACACTCGAACGGAGCGTTAAAACACATAAATCCCTCAATGGAAGGGGTTCCCTCTTTGGTTTATCCCACTAGAACCGTGTGAGAATGTAGCAAATGATCACCCAAGAAGGAACCCAAAGCTGCATATGTAAAATAATTATGAACCAATCAGATGTTACCACGTGCACCCATGGTTTTTCCAATATTATTCTAAAAAATGGTCGTGGTCCAACATTACAATACTGGTAGTTTTGGAAGCTGGGCTTAATCTTTTAAGTTCTGATGTTTGGGTCCCTCAAATTTCGACGACCGATTTTGTTTCGTTTTATCCCTTAAATACACATCTCCAACATTCATCTTTATACATCCTGAAATCATAACTAACTTCAAACACCTTTATTTAATTAAAAAAAACAGGGTTTTACAGCTATTAAGTGCCTAAGACCGTGGGGTATGGTGGGGCGGGGGTTTGAGGCATGGGTTGACACGTGGAAATTTGAGAACTCAATTCAAAACCCATTTTATATGGGGTATGGTGGGCGTGGCTTGGCTGGCGTGGCCAAGCCACATCATGTTTTTTTTTTAATATATATATTTATAACCATTAAAAACTACATAAACATACAAAATAATTATCAAAATAAAAAACTATCATTCTTCGTCGTCTTCGTCGGTTTCGAACCCAGGAATCGTTGAAACATGATCCACCAAATCAGATCGAAGGTTGTGATGTATATCCCTTGACTTGATCAAAAATTCATTTGCCGCTTTATCTTCGTCTGTTACGTTACCTGGTTGGGGGTCATCGTCATCATAGTAGGTAACGACCGCTCTACCTTCATCCTCCAAAATCATGTTGTGAAGAATGATACATGCGTACATCACGTTTCCAATCTGATCCTTGTCCCATAGTCGACAAGGCATTGCCAATATTCGCCACCTTTTCTTCAAAACACCGAATGCTCGCTCGACATCTTTACGTGCAGCCATTTGGACCCTGTTAAACTTTAATCTCTTTGGATCTATGGTACCGTGTTTTGTGAACGATTTTACGAAAATCCCCCACTCTGGGTAAATCCCATCAACTAGGTAGTACCCATACACGTACTCAACCCCATTTACAAAGAAAGTTCCTTTGGGTCCTATACCATTTACTCGATCATTGAAAATGGGCGAGTGGTTTATGATGGAAATATCATTATGTGAACCTGGCATACCGAAGAACGCATGCCATATCCAAAGATCTTGGGACGCAACCGCTTCAAGCATGGTGGCTGGCATCCCGTGAAATCCACTCGTGTGAGCACCTTGTCATGCGGTAGGACAAAGTTCCCAAGGCCGTTTCATACAATCTAAACTACCTAGCATCCCGGGTAGCCCATGATAATCTGCGTGATGTTCCAATATTTGTTGCATGTCACTAAACGAGGGCTTTCTCAAATATCTTTTCCTATAAAGTTCTAGAATACACGAACAAAAGTTGTGAAGACTTTCTCTAGCTACACGTGCAGACATTTTTAAATAGTCATCCATAATGTCCGAACTATTGCCGTACGCTAACTGCCTAAGTGCGGCCGTGACCTTTTGCCACGTACTAAATCCTAATTGCCCGGTTACATCCGTTTTTTGTTGGAAATAAACATACTTCTCCTCAAGATCTCTAGATATCCTTAAAAATAAGTTTCTGCTCATACGAAAACGACGCCTAAACATTTTTTCATCATACTTAGGTTCCGCTGAGAAGTAATCGCTTACCAACAAATTGTTAGCGGTGTGTCGTTCACGAGCGATGTACCTTCTCCTCTGTTTAGGTTGCGGAGTCTCTTCCTCATTGTCTTCGTCTTCCACGATAGCTTTCACCACCGCCGCGATCGTTTGTAGAAATATTTCCGCACCATCGTCAGATGATGATGACGATACACTTGAACTTGAAGAACTCTTGGCAAGATTGTGTTTTATGTGTTTGATATTGTGTGAGAAAAATGTTAAATATGGTAAGGTATTTATAAAGGAAAAAAAAATTTAAATGCCCCCAACGGCTAGGCCAACAGCTAGTTTGAATTGGCCATTGAGAGTCCGCCATGTCAGCTTGCTAGACCCGCCCCACGCCCGTCTTCAAACCCAAGCCCCATACCCCATAGTCTAATTAGGCTGGTGGCTGTAGTTTAAAGCCTCTAATGACTTTATTATGCCAAGTCAGCGCCACCTCATATGGGGGCTTTAAAGCCCCTTCCTTCACCATCCTTGCAATTGTTTAAAACCCTCATCATCATTACCTAATTATTTTTTATTCAAATTTAAATATTATTTAATTTTTATATTTTTGTTATAATCGGATGAAGAGTGGGATGACATTTTTGTTATAAAAATGATTGTAGAGAATGTGTGTTTTAGTTTGTGATTGGGGTGTGGGTGTGTGTGTGTGTGTGTGTGTAGGGTTCATGCGAGAACCACCTTTATTGCGAGAACCAATGTGAACAAAACAAAATAAACCCACTACACCACCAAAAACCTAAAAAAACCTAACCCCCACCCCCCCACCCAAACTAAATGCTAAAAACTAAACCCCAAAAAACCTAAAAAAACATAGAAAATCTAAAAAACACACAAATTTTTTTTTAAGTTAAATCGCTACTTTTAACAGCCAATTTTTTTTAAATTAAAAAAAAGTTATTTTTTTAATAACGAAAACTATTTATTTTTCCATAAAAAATATTAATTTTTTTTTGTGGTTTTTAGATTTTTTTTTAGGTATTTTTTGTTGTGTTCACATTAGTTCTCGCAATAAAGGGTGGTTCCTAAATGATCCTTCTCATATATATATATATATATATATATGGAGCCTCTAAAATGAAAACCACTCCCAGTTGTAAGAACCATGAGAACTACTCTCCACCAATCAGATTATGCCAACTTAAAGGGTATTTTGGTCATTTACCTCAAATGTCAAATCTGCCCTCTCTCTTCATTTAAAGTCACCTGACTATTTAAATATCTCTCTCCTCTCTCATCTCTCATCTACATCTCTCATCTCTCATCTCTCATATCTTCCTTTTCTATATTCAAAGATCCATTCAAAGATCCAGACCACCACAAACACCCCATGAAACCCTGAGGCTTGACGAGGACAGACAAAGAGACAGCGAGAGACTGAGAACAGAGAGAGATGGCAGAGGTAGGTGGACGACGGCGATCGAAGGGGTTTTCTGGCGACCCCGCTGGAGAAGATGACGATGGTGAGCGACGGTTAGTTGACAAGATCGAGGGGTTTTCCGACGCTTCGGTTTTCTGGCGAAGCACAACCCTCAAACCCTCTCATCCTTATACAGGTCACCCACAACACCCCCAAATCCCCTCTTCATGTTAACTCACCACATGCCACATCTATCTTCTCGATTACAGGCCGGCCATCACCATCCGGTGGTGGGGTACGGCGGCGAAAACGCAAGAAAAAGAGAGAGAAAGAAAGACGGGGGAAGGAAAGGGAGGCGAGTGACGGAATCAGAATCGCCGGCGGCGGTGCAGCCGACCGGCGGCATTAGCTATGATGACGATGATGTATATTGCTGACGACAGGTGTCCGGTAAACCCCTCATCCCTCTCTCGTTTCTTTTGATTTTTTTTTTGGTTTGAAGTGTTAACGGCAGAGATGTGTTTTTTTTTTTTTGTTTTTTTTCCGATGATGATGATGATGATGATATCGGGACGATGTGATGATGATGATGACGAGGTAGACGGCAGGAAACTGCCGCAGCCGGCGGCGGTGTGACATCTGTGCCTCCACGGCCATCAAACAAATACCAAATCAATGAAATATTGTGTTTCATACTTGGGATTTGCATAAATATGTGTATCATTTGCACATATCGATTCTCGTTCAATTTCGAGCTCGAAATCGCTTTCTGGAAAGTTATACGCGAACTGATGCGTAAACGTAATCAGTTTAACGCGACAAACACTCCAGAACAGTGACATGGGCTTAACATACCTTAAATAACCTTTACATAACTTAGAAATAAGTTTTGGAGGGTTTGGTGTATCGAAATCAAGATTATTCAATCGCAGGGACTATTTGCGTCAAACTACGAAAGTCAGCCGATTCGTATAGTAACGAACATTCCGGAACCTTATCATAAGTTAAACATGCCCTAAATATCCTTTACATAGCTTATAAATAGGCTTAGAGGTGTTTGGTGCGCAAAAATAAACTTATTTGATCAACAGGGACTAAAAGCGTCGAAAAGTGCATAAGTTTGCATTTTCGCTCATATCTTACGTTCTGAATATATCCGAACATCCAAAAATTTATGTAATCATTAAAATATTTTATTTTAGTGATTGGCATGATAAAATTCCATTCGTCGCGTAATTTGGATCGTTTTTCGCGCCCGTTCGAGTTTCGTCGTAATTAACCGAACAACGTAAACGTACGGCCAAACATGTAACGCCCTGCTACTTCATACTTTCCATAAATAGAAAGTCTTGTTTGTATTTCTATTTTTTGGAAGTCTTGTGCTCTTGTAATCGTTCTTTCTTTGTAACCGTTGTAAAATCCGAGACTTGGATCATAAAAGAAACTCGTATTTTGTTCAATTCATGATATACATACTTTATACATTCAATTTTGTGAAACAATTGATGCTTATTCGTAATTCTTGGAAACTATGTGCTAAACTTGCAAATATGTGAAACTTATGCATAAAACGTGATTTGATCGTAAACAATATTTAAATACGACCTTCATACGTTTAATTATACTTTGATTATGTTCATCATACTTAATTTGGCCTTAAACTATGCTTTTATGGCAAAACTAGTCCCTAAAACACCCTAAATGCACAAAATAGCAAACTATAGGGGCCTAAGTGTAATAAATGAAACTTCAGCCCACCCCCCCCTCCATACAGGCCGCGTAAGCTAAGCCTGGGGGCTACGCGGGCCGTGTGAAAACTCTCAGATCAGCCTCCTTGTTTCTCTTCGCGAATTTGAGCGGGATTTGGTTGTTTTTTAGTTTAAAACCGGGTTTTTGGCATTAATTACACACCTAAACCAACCCTAATTCATTCCCTATATAAACCCACACTACACCAAGCCATTTTCACTTTAGAAACACTCTCACAACTCTCTCAATCACTCAAAAACGTAGCTGCAAGTGCATGTTCGGACAGAAGTACCAAGCTCCACTAAAGTGAGCATAACTTCTTCATTTCTCATCCGTTTTAGCTCATTCTTTTTCCAAAACGCTTGGCTTGACCTTAGCTTCGATTCCATGGGTATATCATAGTGAATAAGTCCCTGGAACTCTGGTAAATAGGCTCCAAAGTTCACTGTTTGTTTTGTTTTGAATCAAACCTTGTTTATGCTTGTGCAAACTTGAGTTTAACTCACTCAAACCCATGTCCTTATGCTTATAACCACTTCTATGGTTAGTTAAGCTTAAAAGCGGGGCTGAGACATACAATATCAGAGGTTAATCCTCAAATACTTTCTGTTTTATCTAGGTTTTTAACCCACAAGTCATGTTCAAGCTTCAAGCTTGATGAAGGTGTGATTATGGACCAACTTGGGTTGTCCAACATAGAATCCCCACATTACTTGATGATTTCTCATAGTTTAGTTGTTTCTTATTCTTGTATTGATATTAGTTCATGACCCTCCTTGTATGTTTTTACATCAAGTGTAGTGGTGAACCATAGGAGGTACCTAAATGGAAGCTTGTTCTTCCTACCTCCTACATGAATTCTATGACACAATAGAGGTACCTAAATGAAGATTTGTCTTCAACCTCATGCTTGATTAATGGACTAAATAATACATATAATACTTATACATATATTTACTATTCGAACTCTTGATGGTGGACTTGTGTTCATTCGTCAAAGTATTAGAATACATCATCCAAGACATAAGACTTGTTACGATTCTAATGAGTATACTACTCATGAAAACATTAACCCTTGAGGTTTCATAGTGTCAAGAACAAGTACTTGATGTTGAAGGATGATTACTTTCGAATACATATATTCTTGTGTTTTAACTTCCTAAATCCCTAACTCTTCCGAATGCCCAAACTCACACACCTATGTTTCCTTTGTGTAGAAGGACTTGGTGTTCCAACTTCCTAATCAACCAACTCACTCGCGGATTCAAGGAGAAGACTTGCAAAACCGTGAGTATACTCGCAACCCCCTTTCTATGTTTACCACTTTTTGGGGTGTAACATGTTACCTTATTAAAACACACTTAAACTTATTCTTTATGCCATGCACGAAAACAATCCTCATACATGAATACTATGTTGTGATACTTGATGCTTATATGTGGACCATACTTATGTGATATGTTTTAGTCATTAGCTTTCACGAGCCTCCATTTGACATGTATAGCGCTATAGGAGTAATGCACCGCCCGTAGACTAGTGGTCATGTTGAATTATATCATTTTTGCGTAAACAGAGGATTGGCTAGAAATATTGCATGCCATGTTAGGTTGATCTTGTATAAACTAAGTTGCCATGTGGATTCGTTTTTAAACTTTTATGCTTATACTTATTCTTAAACTTGTATACTCGCCTTTGCTTTTGCATTGAATTGTATTTTAAACATGTTACAGGTTGATGACTGATGATGCTATGAAAATGGATAGCAAAGATGCCTAGATACTCATTTATACGTTTAGGTTTAAAGTGTTGTATCAATTTTTTTTATTGTTATGTTCGAACAATGTTGTTATTTGAATTCCTTGTAATGTTTTGACAATTTATGTATGAAATGAAATCGGTTGAATTAAATATTGTCACAAATAGTGTTATGAAGTCTCTTGCAATCTTGAACAAGTCCCACTCCAATGATTCCGCCATTGGTTGGGGTGTGACAGATTGGTATCAGAGCCATAATTATAGGGAATTAAGTAGAATTACCATGTTCGACCTAGTCTATAGTAGGAACCATATTTTTGACCATTCTTGTTACATGCTTAAAAATGTTATTCTTCCTACTTTGCTTCTTTCTTTTCTTCTTGGCCTTAATATATACATAATGTCTTTCCTAAGACATTTTACACAATACACTTGAAGACACTCTTTATACAAAAGAGACGAGTTTACCAAAATAGGCGTGAAACCCACAATTTAGCGAACGACTCTCATTCCGCTTATTCTTATTTTGCATGAAATTTCGCCATTTAGCTAGGAGTGAAATCCACATCTAAATGGTAAATTTCCAATTCAAACTCTAGTGGACCCTCGTCATAGTGTCGAAATTATATTTTGACCCGACGAGTACCAACCACATTAGGGTACGAAATCGTCAAGTTAGGGGTGAAACCCACACCTTGACGATTGAGTCCCATTCCTCGATTTTCGATCTCGCCAAAGTTTTGATTGTTTCAATCGATTAGAGACGTGTAGTAACTGGAAGGGTAAGATACCGTTAATCGCTTCTCGATAAGAGTATCTTACCTATAGGCCAAAGCACATTTCTCTAATTTGAAAGGACTTTCGATTCACTTTGGAATAGTCGACGTTTCTAAACCCGAAACAATCCTATGTTTTATGAGCCTCTCTTTTATGTGATTCAATTTATATGTGATTTTATACTTGTTACCTCGTTCATTTTGAAACCGTTACACAATTCGCACGTCTTACGCAATCAAAAACAATAATAATTCTCGTGAACAAACTAAATTTATACTCTTTTCACGCATTCATACGTGTTTATACTTGTTGAATACTTGATGAAATCATGCTAACTATGTGAACTATACGTGATACATCATGCTTACATGTTTAAAACTTGCAAACTTATTACAAATTTATGATCAAGTCTCATCCTTTCCTTCTCTTTCGATTCCTTAGATGTTGTCCGACGGTGCTTCCAAGAAAACCAAGTCAAAGAAGGGTTCGACCTCCAACGCCAACGCCAAATCCAACTCCATGTCACAAAGGGATTGCATGAAATTCATGGCCAAGCAAATTGTCAAAGCCCCCAACCCCACCCTGGGAGCGGGAGCCGCGAGCCAGCCAGATGGTATCGGTGTTTATTAATTACGCAGCGGAAACATTTTTCATCAGGATCGTAGTTAGGAAATAATTTCAGAGTTTGTAAAACACCGAACTTTTAATATTAAATAAATGGGCTCAAACCCATATTCAATTCAAATTGTTTTTATAGGGATAAACACAAATAAATAAAACAGAATTTTCTTCTTTTATTATAGCCATTTTATTTAAGCCTTCAGTGCTCCATAGCTGGCTTCTACTATCCTTACATCAAGTTACCTGAAACGTGTTTTGAAAACATTTTATCAGTAATAAATACAGGCGAGTTCATTCCATTTTTATAAAATATATTGTTCTACTTTACAGCATCAAGGTTTTTATATTTATTTATATTTACCCAACTCAATCAGTATTTGTCACATGGTGGCAGTTCCGATGTGACGGTGGTCATATCACTTATTGACTCCCTTTCGTCCAATAGTGAATTTATCAAGTAATAGATATATAGTATATCTTATTATTATTTAAAGGTATCGATCACTAGGCGGTTCCCGTGAGGGTGGTCAAATCACTGTTGATCATTCTTTCAACTAGTGACTCTGGTCATATCACTATTGATCATTCTTTCAACTAGTGACTCTGGTCATAACACTGTTGATCATTCTCTCAACTAGCCTTTGGTCATGTCACTGTTGATCATTCTCTCAACTAGTGACTCTGGTCATATTTCTGGTCATATCACTGTTGATCATTCTCTCAACTAGTGACTCTGAATTTAGTAAGGTCCCATGACATTACTTTTTCAAATATATTTTCTATGACACAAAATCACTTAGCCCAAAATTGAAATATATATCATTTTCTATCAAATTAATGGCTATAACTTATCAAATATAATATATTAATTAAATAATTATAACATTATTATTTAATATATTAACGTGACTAAGACTAAAAATATAATCTTAGTATAGTGGAATATATTATTTTTGACTATTTTATTATGGTATACATTTATGGATTAAACATTATTTTATAATGTAAATAGTAATTTAGGTTTATTAAATATATTTTCTTTAATATATATTGTAATAATGATTAATAAAGCTCTATTTTATATACACACCATTTAGATTTATCTCCATCATACATTAAATTTATTAATGATTTAATGTTAAAATAGTATTAGTTATAGGCTATGGCTACTGTGGCACAATTCCCCCTGTGATTGTGGTCATGTTACTATTGGCTAACTTTTTGGCCAAAAGTTACGAGGGTCAAGTAATGTATAAAACCTTCCATACCGGCAGTTATTACAGAATATAAAAATTTAATCACTGTAAGTATAACTGGTAAACATTTAGGATTTTGAAAAGCATTTTTAAATATAATCGTATCACAAAAAGGTGATAAAACTGTGAGAAAAGAGAATAGAGTCACTTTGTCACTTTAAGGTTCAACTAGAAAGCCTTCTGGTAGAATTTTGGGTATAACTTCTGAGCTATTTTAAATATATATATATATATATATATATATATATATTTGCACTCGTCTTAAATATAATAACCCAGTTCAACTTTATACCTACGTCACGAGACAGAACCCCAACGAACTTAGTCAGGCAGAGCCTTGACATGCGTTATGGTGCTCCAGATCAATCGGAAAAAAGGTATCAGTGATCAGGGGTTAAAACACTTAAAACGGGGCATGACATTATTATTATTATTATTATTATGAGGTAAAAAAATAAATATATATACATATAGAGAGAGAGAGAGATGTTCGATAGGAGGTAGACAGAAGAAGAAGGAATTTTTGAACAATTGAATGTTTTAATACTTCTATTTATACTCTACTTGGAATGGGTGAGTACACTCAAAGATACACAGTCCTACCTACACGTAAACCTTCAAATCATGATTATTTTCTCCAGATGTGTACACGTAGCCTTCCTTCATGCACACAAACATTGAATATTGGACACATGTAAAGTTTGATTTTGATTGAAAAAGTGTACACGTACACTCATATGCATTTAACATTTAGAATTTTATTATTTTATTTTATATACTATAATTAATTTAACTGTTTCACTTATTTGGCGCTTATAACTTCTAAAATATGACGGTTTATAAAATAATGAATTTGCCATTAGAACGAGAATATTCTAATCTACATTTTGAACCAAGTTTCATTAAAAACAGAGTAGGTTCAAATATAATGTATTTTTATAATTTAATTATTAAACGGTTTCTAGGCCTGTTTAGATACTTCATATTAACAGTCAACTTACCTGTAATCTACCCGTTTAATAATCTAAGTTTTATATACTTTAATTTAATATAGAAAATAGAAATGTCACACATATATAAGCCAATTAATTAGTATAACATTCCAACCAAATAAAATAGTTTTTAAAACTATATGGGTTGGATAATTATTTTAAAAAATAAAACTAGTTACTAGTGGTTAATAAATTTAAACAACCTATAACTCTTATATGAAAAAAAATGGATATGTTACATCCTCCCCACCTTGTTTTAAATCTCGTCCTCGAGATTTGGGCTATGATGTCTCCTCTAGAGTTAGGTTATGTCTTAGTCATTAAGAACATTATTAAGGTAAATGATATAGAATCAAAACATCAAATTTTGTGAATACGAGTTGTACAATAAATAGTACTCAATAGTTCAACTAAATTAGTTCAAGAAGTCGATGTCAAATGAATGAGATGAAATGATATAATTTCCAAGGTGACTAGGTTCAAGCCAAAAGAGATATATGATCAATAGATATCCAAAATGAATGTTTACAAGTTGTGAATGACTTTTAGAAACAATACAATTCACTGTCAAAAGAAAACTTACTTTGATTGTTAACTGAGGAAGACTCATAATCAACAAGCTCAAATGAAATAGAAGCACGGAAATGATATGTCAACTATCGAACCATGACATGAGAAAAATCAATGTGTTGACATTTATTGAATTGCAAGGATACACCGAATTACAATAGAGTTTAGTGTATCATTGTCTTAATACATAATTGTATCAATACTACTTTTCAATGATGAGTCAAACGAAAGACATACGTGGTTTTGAATGATTCGTATGATTATGATTAGCTCAAGCTACAAGTTTATATCGACGCCGCAAGGTGTCGAAATGATTGAAATAGCTCAATAATTACGGTGACCGAACAAATTCACTGTTTTCGTAATCAACTGAAAGTTTTAATGAAGTAAATTTCAAATAAATATTATAGGATTTTCAACTGATGATGAAAGACCAAATGATTATCATAGATTTTTCGATTAATAATGAAAGAATCTTTAGAGGTACACCGAAATATAATACGAATTGGTGTACTCTTATCTTAACACATAATTGTATTAAGACTGTTTAAGATAATGAACCAATAGAAATTAAATAAATAAATACGTACATCAGGTGTGAAAATGAGATTAGCGCAAGCTTCAAATTAAAGAAAACGCCACCACAAGGTGTCGTAACCAATTAAATGATTCAATGAAAGTGAAGAGCAAACAAGCCTGTTATGGTTTTGAATAGATGAAGTACTTGACAGAATGCATTTATTTATAAACTTTTATTTGTACTAGGGTCAAATAATAACTTAACTTAGATGTTACATATCAGCTATTACGTCTGGAATCATTCCTGCTTCTTGCGTAGTAAGTACGAATGCTCGCGTGTTCTTCTTAGCTCCGTTTCTATCCTTGTTGTCGAGTGCTTTAGTCAGTTTCGGGCAATATGATTTGATGTGTCCTGTTTCTCCGCAATTGTAACAGATATTAGTTTTCCTTCTACATTCTTCCTCTATATGCCCGGTCATCTTGCAGAAGTTACAGTAGGGTGTTCTCCTAAAACGACATCTTCCTAAATGCTTTTTGTTATAGCTTCTGCAGGTAGGTTGTTCCAGTGACGATTCAGTTCCTTTCTTCTTGAATTCTTGGAAAATTTTCTGGGCTAACTCTTTCTTCTTGTTTTCTTTTCTTGTGCGGATTAGTCCATCTGTCAGGATGTTAGCTAGTTCAACTGTTTCTTCAATCGTCTGTGGTCTAGCGGCCTTGACCATGTCTCGGATTTTTCACTCACTAATCCCCAAATATAACAAAAAAATAGTACTGGTTCTGGCGAAGCCAGAGTTGGTACCATTCTTGCATATTCGAAGAACGTTGTCGTATATTCATGACAATTCACATCTATCATTTTATGATTTAGGAACTCGTTAGCCATTCGTTCCTTTTCATAAGGGGGACAAAATTTCCTTTCTGTCATTTCCTTAAATTTTTCCCAGTTCATGGCATAAGCCATGTCACTTCCTTTTGCCTGAAAAATTGTATTCCACCATTCTAAGGCATCTTCTTTGAAGAGGTTGGACGCATACACCTTATCTTCTTCGGCACATTTGCTGATTTTAAGAACAGCTTCCGTCTTTTACAACCATCGCAAAGCAGCCGTGGCGCCTTCACTGCCTGCGAACTCAGTTGGTTTACAAGCTAGAAATTCTTTGTAGGTACACCCGAGAGTCATCGCCTTCATTTTCTTGGGATATGGGGTTTTGATAATATCATCATTGCCTCCATTGATACTATGGCTAAAACTATCGTCGCGAGTATGCTTGCTACTCATAACTTTGGTGGGTTCTACGGGGTTTAAACAACTTTAATTATTAAAGGTAAAGCATTAGCTATTCCTTGGGCTATTAGATTTTCTATAGCATTTTTATCCAAAGGATTTTCGTTATTAGCATGAACTTCTGGATTATGTGATACTTCATTCGACATCTGAATGGCAAACATTTTCAATTATTAATATCACATAATAATTAAAACAAAACAATACTTTCAAGAATCATATGTGCATATATATATATATATATATATATACATACATACATATATTTAAATCTACAAAA
Organism: Helianthus tuberosus; assembly: GCA_030545235.1. Lineage (NCBI taxonomy): Eukaryota > Viridiplantae > Streptophyta > Magnoliopsida > Asterales > Asteraceae > Helianthus > Helianthus tuberosus. The sequence continues at coordinate 26,352,362 of CM060426.1, read as the reverse complement.
ATAACACATAGGTTACTTTGTATTAATTTCCTAACTTTATTATTTAAGTTTAGGTATTAAAAGAACACCTAAATAGCTTAAACAAGTGGCTCTGATACCACCTTCTGTCACAGCCCCCGACCCCACCCTAGGAGCGGGAGCCGCGAACCAGCCAGATGGTATCGGTGTTTATTAATTACGCAGCGGAAAAACTTTTCATCAGGATCGTAGTTAGGAAATAATTTCAGAGTTTGTAAAACACAGAACTTTTAATATTAAATAAATGGGCTCAAACCCATATTCAATTCAAATTGTTTTTATAGGGATAAACCCAAATAAATAAAACAGAATTTTCTTCTTTTATTATAACCACTTTATTTAAGCCTTCAGTGCTCCATAGCTGGCTTCTACTATCCTTACATCAAGTTACCTGAAACGTGTTTTGAAAACATTTTATCAGTAATAAATACTGGTGAGTTCATTCCATTTTAATAAAATATATTGTTCTACTTTACAGCGTCAAGGTTTTTATATTTATTTATATTTACCCAACTCAATCAGTATTTGTCACATGGTGGCAGTTCCGATGTGACAGTGGTCATATCACTTATTGGCTCCCTTTCGTCCAATAGTGAATTTATCAAGTAATAGATATATAGTATATCTTATTATTATTTAAAGGTATCGATCACTAGGCGGTTCCCGTGACGGTGGTCAAATCACTGTTGATCATTCTTTCAACTAGTGACTCTGGTCATATCACTGTTGATCATTCTTTCAACTAGTGACTCTGGTCATAACACTGTTGATCATTCTCTCAACTAGTGCCTTTGGTCATGTCACTGTTGATCATTCTCTCAACTAGTGACTCTGGTCATATTTCTGGTCATATCACTGTTGATCATTCTGTCAACTAGTGACTCTGAATTTAGTAAGGTCCCATAACATTACTTTTTCAAATATATTTTCTATGACACAAAATCACTTAGCCCAAAAATGAAATATATATCATTTTCTATCAAACTAATGGCTATAACTTATCAATTATAATATATTAATTAAATAATTGTAATATTATTATTTAATATATTAACGTGACTAAGACTAAAAATATAATCTTAGTATAGTGGAATATATTATTTTTGACTATTTTATTATGGTATACATTTATGGATTAAACATTATTTTATAATGTAAATAGTAATTTAGGTTTATTAAATATATTTTCTTTAATATATATTGTAATAATGATTAATAAAGCTCTCTTTTATATACACACCATTTAGATTTATCTCCATCATACATTAAATTTATTAATGATTTAATCTTAAAATAGTATTAGTTATAGGCTATGGCTACTGGGGCACAATTCCCCCTGTGATTGTGGTCATGTTACTATTGGCTAACTTTTTGGCCAATAGTAACGAGGGTCAAGTAATGTATAAAACCTTTCATACCGGCAGTTATTACAGAATATAAAAATTTAATCACTGTAAGTATAACTGGTAAACATATAGGATTTTGGAAAGCATTTTTAAATATAATTGTATCACAAAAAGGTGATAAAACTGTGAGAAAAGAGAATGGACTCACTTTGTAACTTTAGTGTTCAACTAGAAAGCCTCCTGGTAGAATCTTGGGTTTAACTTCTGAGCTATTTTAAATATATATATATATATATATATATATATATTTTCACTCGTATTAAATATAATAACCCAGTTCAACTTTATCCCTACGTCACGAGACAGAACCCTAACGAACTTAGTCGGGCAGAGCCTTGACATGCGTTATGGGGCTCCAGATCAATCGGAAAAGGGTATCAGTGATCAGGGGTTAAAACACTTAAAACGGGGCATGACATTATTATTATTATTATTATGAGGTAAAAAAATAAATATATATACTTAGAGAGAGAGAGAGATGTTCGATAGGAGGTAGACAGAAGAAGAAGGAATTTTTGAACAATTGAATGTTTTAATACTTCTATTTATACTCTACTTGGAATGGGTGAGTACACTCAAAGATACACAGTCCTACCTACACGTAAACCTTCAAATCATGATTATTTTCTCCAGATGTGTACACGTAGCCTTCCTTCATGCACAGAAACATTGAATATTGGACACATGTAAAGTTTGATTTTGATTGAAAAAGTGTACACGTACACTCATATGCATTTAACATTTAGAATTTTATTATTTTATTTTATATATTATAATTACTTTAACTGTTTCACTTATTTGGCGCTTATAACTTCTAAAATATGACGGTTTATAAAATAATGAATTTGCCATTAGAACGAGAATATTCTAATCTACATTTTGAACCAAGTTTCATTAAAAAAAGAGTAGGTTCAAATATAATGTATTTTTATAATTTAATTATTAAACGGTTTCTAGGCCCATTTAGATACTTCATATTAACAGTCAACTTACCCGTAATCTACCCGTTTAATAATCTAAGTTTTATATATTTTATTTTAATATAGAAAATAGAAATGTCACACATATATAAGCCAATTAATTAGTATAACATTCCAACCAAATAAAATAGTTTTTAAAACTATATGGGTTGGATAATTATTTTAAAAAATAAAACTAGTTACTAGTGGTTAATAAATTTAAACAACCTATAACTCTTATATGAAAAAAAAAATGGATATGTTACACAAATGGCCAAGGTTATACCCGACATTGTTAGCAAGATTCAGCCAAACACCGATTCACCGCATAGCTCTGTCGATTCGAAGGCCGAAAAACCCAAGCCGACATTCCAATTCAAGCAATTTATGGCTTGTAAACCTTTGGAGTTTACAGGCGAAGATGGCGCTACTGCCATGATGAATTGGTTTGACGCAATTGAACTTACCTTCTTATAAAGTGGTTGCCCCGATGAGCTTCGAACCTTGAACGTAACTGGAGTCTTCCGCTTGAGGGCACTCGAGTGGTGGACCACCGAACGTAACAAGAGGGGAAACGATGTTGCACATGCGTTACCTTGGGACGAGCTTAAGCAGCTTATGAAAGACCACTTTTGTCCTCCCCACGAGCTCCAAAAGTTGGAGAACGAGTTTTGGAACCTAACGCAAAAAGGGAGCGACATGTATGGTCTGATTACGCGCCTCAAACAGCTTAGTATCCTCTATCCTAGATAAGTCGATTGCGTTCCCAAAACCATAGCCAAGTTCATTCGTTGTGTAGCACCTTCCTTGACCAATCACCTTGCCCCTGCTAACCCTAAAACCATTAAGGAAGCCTACACCATAGCCACCGAACTTAACAACAACTGCGTTCTCCATGGAACCTATGACAAGGTTTCAACGAAGAATGCACGCCAAGCTACAACCGACACTGCCACTGTTGAGCCCTCACCCTCCCAATCTTCCAAGAAAAACCAAGGCAAGAAGCACAAGGCTTCGAGCCAAAATTGTGCGGTCGTCACTCCGCCAAACCCATAACCCGTACAAGCTTTAGCCGCTGTTGCACCCGCAAACACCGAACCACCAATACAAGGTTATGTCGGAACTCATCCCAAATGTACCACCTGTTTGTTTCATCATCCTACTAACGTACCCTGCCGCAAATGTGCCAACTTTCAGAGGTATAGTCATTTTGCTAACCGGTGTCAAAACTTCCCTCAACCTCAAAATGCTCCTATGCGAGCATACTTCAAGTGTGGCGATCTCAATCATCTTGCCAATGTCTGTCCCCAACGTTATCAACCTCAACAACAACAGCAGCAGCAACCGCCTCAACAGCAACAACAAGCTCAACAACCTGCTAGAGGCCGAGCTTTTGTCATCACCGCCGCTCAGGCTCAGAACGCAAACGACGTTATCACTGGTACGTTCCTTGTGAACCATGTTTATGCTTCTTGTCTGTTTGATACTGGCACCGATAAAAGTTTTTTGTCGCTAGAATTTGAACAATTGCTTAAGTGTAAACGCTCTAAGTTGCCAAAATCTTTTGCTGTCGAAGTCGCTAATGGTAAATCCGACACTGTTGATTCCGTTCTTTCCAACTGCTCCTTGAATCTCAACGATCATACATTTTCAATCGATCTTATACCTATGCAAATGGGTAGCTTTGACATCATAGTAGGCATGGACTGGCTTAGGCGAGCTCATGCTGAAGTTGTTTGTTCTGAAAAGTTTATCCGCCTCCCTCTTCCAAATGGTGATTCTCTACACGTGTATGGCGAGAAACCTTCTCAAGGTCTCAAGCTCATGTCGTGTATCCAAGCAAAAAAATGCTTACGCAATGGTACCTTCGCCTTTCTTGCCCATATTGTGAAAAAGAAGGACAAAGGCCCAAGCATAAGCGACGTTCCCGTTGTACGTGATTTCCCTGATGTGTTTCCCGACGATCTTCCTGGTCCGCCTCCTGCTCGTTTTGTCGATTTTCGTGTTGATTTAGTGCCTGGCGCTACGCCTGTCGCTAAGTCTCCTTACCGTTTAGCACCCTCTGAGATGCAAGAACTCTCGAGTCAACTCCAAGAGCTTCTTGATAAAGGCTTTATACGCCCTAGTACTTCTCCTTGGGGCGCTCTCGTTTTGTTCGTTAAAAAGAAAGATGGGTCATTCCGAATGTGTATTGACTATCGTGAGCTCAACAAGCTTACTGTCAAGAACCGATACCCACTTCCTCGCATTGACGACCTCTTTGATCAATTGCAAGGCGCGACCTGCTTTTCAAAAATCGATCTTCGTTCTGGGTACCATCAACTTCGAGTCCTCGAAGAAGATGTACCTAAGACCGCTTTCCGTACGTGTTATGGCCATTACGAGTTCGTGGTCATGCCCTTTGGTCTGACCAATGCACCTGCTGTTTTCATGGATTTGATGAACCGCGTGTGCAAAGCATACTTGGACCGTTTCGTGATCGTTTTCATCGACGATATTCTTATCTATTCCAAGACACAAGAAGAGCACGAGCGACACTTGCATCTTATCCTTTAACTTCTTCGTACTGAACGTCTATACGCCAAATTCTCCAAGTGTGAATTTTGGTTAAAAGAGGTTCAATTCCTTGGTCATACTGTCAACGAACTTGGTATTCACGTTGACCCCGCTAAAATTGAAGCTGTGAAGAACTGGATCGCACCTAAGTCTCCGTCTGAAATTCGTTCGTTTCTTGGTCTTGCTGGTTATTATCGTTGTTTTATCTCTAACTTCTCGAAGATCGCTGTTCCTTTGACCTCTTTGACTCAGAAAGAGAAACCTTTTGTTTTGGGTCCCGAACAGGAGGAATCTTTTCAAACGCTCAAGGAGATGTTGTGTAATGCTCCTATCCTCACGCTTCCTGATGGTAACGACGACTTCGTCGTATATTGCGATGATTCACGCCTTGGTCGTGGTTGTGTGCTTATGCAACGAGACAAGGTCATCGCTTATGCGTCAAGGCAACTCAAAATACATGAGAAAAACTATACTACTCACGACCTTGAACTTGGTGCAGTTGTTTTTGCGTTGAAGATTTGGCGACACTACCTTTATGGTACTAAGTGTGTGGTCTTCACCGAACATAGGAGCCTTCAACATATCTTCGACCAAAAGGAACTGAACATGCGTCAACGTCGTTAGGTGGAACTGTTAAACGACTACGACTGCGAATTCAAATACCATCCAGGTAAAGCAAATGTAGTAGCCGACGCGCTTAGTCGTAAAACTCATGTGAAGAGTGTCCATTGTCTTCAACTCGTTAAGGATCTTCAAAACCGTATTCGTTAAGCTCAATACGCCTCCATTAACGAAGGTAGTCTCTCTATTGAGATACGTGGTGCTAAAGAACATGAACCCGTGTCTAAATTCGATGGTATTTTATACTATCTCAATCGTATCTGGATCCCTAATTGTGAAAACCTTCGAGACTTTCTTATGAATGAGGCACACAAAACAAGGTATTCTGTTCATCCTGGTGCTGATAAGATGTATCACGACATACGTACATCCTATTGGTGGCCTGGGATGAAGAGAGATATCGCCTCTTACGTTGCGAAATGTCTTACCTGCTCGAAGGTTAAAGCCGAACATCAACGTCCCTCTGGTTTACTCGAACAACCAGAGATTCCTGTCTGGAAATGGGAGAGCATCGCCATGGACTTTATCACTAAACTTCCTCGTACTTCTTCTGGTCATGACAGTATTTGGGTGATCGTGGATCGATTGACCAAATCAGCTCACTTTCTCCCCATTCGTGAAGATTTCAAAGTCGAGAAATTGGCTAGAATCTACACTAATGAGATCATTTGTCGTCATGGTACCCCCATTGACATCATTTCTGATTGTGATGCTTGTTTTACGTCTCGTCTTTGGCAAACCTTTCAATCTGCTATGGGTACTGTTCTTAACCTTAGCACCGCTTTCCATCCTCAGTTAGACGGTTAAACCGAGCGCACTATCCAAACTTTAGAGGATATGCTTCATTCTTGCGTAATAGATTTTGGTGGCAACCGGGATTCACACTTGCCGTTGATCGAATTCTCGTACAACAACAGCTATCATGCGAGTATTCAAATGGCACCTTTCGAAGCATTGTATGGTCGCAAGTGCCGTTCACCTATTAGTTGGCACGAGATTGGTGAATCTCAATTCACTGGTCCCGAGCTTATACAAGAAGCGACGGACAAGATTTTACAGGTTCGAGACAATTTACTGAAAGCTAGGAGCCGACAAAAGAGTTACGCCGACAAGCGTCGCAAACCTTTGGAATTCGAGACAGGTGACCTCGTACTTCTCAAGGTATCCCCTTGGAAGGGTGTAGTTCATTTTGGCAAGAAAGGGATACTCGCACCTCGCTATGTTGGTCCTTTCAATACTCTTGAAAGGATTGGCAAGGTTGCGTATAGACTGGACCTGCCTGAAGAACTCAACAATGTACATCCTGTTTTCCATGTGTCAAACTTAAAGAAGTGTCTAGCTGACGAAGGGCTTCAAGTTCCCCTCGAGGACCTTCAAGTCAACAAGACCTTGCACTTTGTGGAAAAACCCATTGAAATCGTGGATCAAGGAGTCAAGTTATTGAGGCGCAGTAAAATTCCTATCGTCAAGGTTCGATGGGAAGGTAAACGTGGCGCTGAATTCACTTGGGAACTCAAGATTCACATGAAGACGAAGTATCCGCAACTCTTCCCTACTTCTTCCTAAATTTCGGGACGAAATTCCCTAAAGGATGGGAGACTGTAATGCCCTGCTACTTCATACTTTCCATAAATAGAAAGTCTTGTTTGTATTTCTATTTTTGGAAGTCTTGTGCTTTTGTAATCGTTCTTTCTTTGTAACCGTTGTAAAATCCGAGACTTGGATCATAAATGAAACTCGTATTTTGTTCAATTCATGATATACATACTTTATACATGCTCATACATTCAATTTTGTGAAACAATTGATGCTTATTCGTAATTCTTGGAAACTATGTGCTAAACTTGCAAATATGTGAAACTTATGCATAAAACGTGGTTTGATCATAAACAATATTTAAATACGACCTTCATACGCTTAATTATACATTGATTATGTTCACCATACTTAATTTGGCCTTAAACTATGCTTTTATGGCAAAACTAGTCCCTAAAACACCCTAAATGCACAAAATAGCAAACTATAGGGGCCTAAGTGTAACAAATGAAACTTCAGCCCACCCCCTCCATACAGGCCACGTAAGCTAAGCCTGGGGGCTACGCGGACCTTGTGAAAACTCTCAGATCAGCCTCCTTGTTTCTCTTCGCGAATTTGAGCGGGATTTGGTTGTTTTTGAGTTTAAAACCGGGTTTTTGGCATTAATTACACACCTAAACCAACCCTAATTCATTCCCTATATAAACCCACACTACTCCAAGCCATTTGCACTTTAGAAACACTCTCACAACTCTCTCAATCACTAAAAAACGTAGCTGCAAGTGCAAGTTCGGACAGAAGTACCAAGCTCCACTAAAGTGAGCATAACTTCTTCATTTCTCATCCGTTTTAGCTCATTCTTTTTCCATAATGCTTAGCTTGACCTTAGCTTCGATTCCATGGGTATATCACAGTGAATAAGTCCCTGGAACTCCGGCAAATAGGCTCCAAAGTTCATAGTGTGACACCTGTGCCTCCACGACCATCAAACAAATATCCAAATCAATAAAATAATGATATTTGATCCCAATGATTGTTTATTTATGTTTGACATTTTGCATGTTTTTATTTTTGTTCAATTTCAAACTCTACATCGTTTTCTGGAGAGTTATACGCCAACAGGTGCGTAAAACGTAATCAGTTTAATGCGACAAACACTCCGGAACATCAACATATGCTTAACATACCTTAAATAACCTTTACATAACTTAGAAATAAGTTTTGAAGGCTTTGGTATGGTAACATCAAGTTAATTCGCTTATAGGGACTAAATTTGACAAACTGCGAAAGTATGATGATTCGTACTGGAACAGACATTCCGGAACATGACCATAAGTTAAACATACGATAAATATCCTTTACATAGCTTAGAAATAGGCTTTGAGGGGTTCGGTGTGCTAAAATAAACTTTTGGGTCATTCAGGGACTCAAAGCGTCAAAAAGTGCACAAGTTTGCATTTTCGCGCATAACTTACATTCTGAATACATCCGGACATCCAAAAATTTATGTAAGCATTAAAATATTTTATTTTAGTTTTTGGCATAAGAAGAATCCATTCGTCACGCAATTTGGATCGTTTTTCACGCTTATGCGCATTCCGTCGTAATTAAGCGAACATCGCGATCATACGACCAAACGAACCAACATCCGGCATATTTTTGAGCATGTTTCATTTCCACAATGTATAGGCATCATTTTAGGGCCTTAAAGATGGCTTAACGGGACTTAAACATGTCGGAAATAGCCTTAAACACCAACAAGGACCAAAACTGTCATTTTGGAAAGTTGTTTGCTGATCAGAACACCCAGGCGGGGCGCGTAAGACTTGAACATGTCTTACGCGGGCCGCGAGGCCCTCCCAGATCAGCAAAACCAGTTTAACAGCCTATTTACAGCTGTTAACCACTCAAAACCCACATGCAAATGGTATTTCTGAAACTATGGGCCATTATTAGGGGCTCCAGTGGTTTTATAAAACCATGGGTGCACATGTACGGACAAGATCAAAGCACGTTATTCAATGAACGATCTTAACGGTCCTAAGAAATCTATAAATACCCCTCAAGTTAATTTGCAAAAACCCACACCTTTGAATCTGAATTTGTTCTCTAAGTTGTTGTGTTTATCACTTCATACCTGAGAATATTCGGATCAAAACTTCCATTCTTGGACCCGTTGTAAGTCCTCTTTCGTTTTTTTAAGCGTTTTCTACGTTGACCAGTTTATGGTTAACACGAAGTTCGGTTGAACTTCGCAACGTGAGCATAATCACGATGACTATAGTCCCTTGTGACTCTGCCTACTGATTACCACGTTATCTAGGCTCAGTGACGAGTTGTAGTTTCGGCCAAAATGCGTATTCATGCGTATTTTGTAACCAAACTACTTTTAGGTATCAAAACCGTTTGTTTTGATACCAAACTTGTTTTCTAACTTAGTTAAGCATGTTTTAACATGCTTAGCTCGTCACTTTTAGTTTTGTGCTTGTCTAGGGTCGTAAAGGTAAGTGATCTAATAAATCGCTTATACTTTTGAACCCGACCCATTTGGTCGATCATTAGGATCCGACCAAACACATTAGGTGACCATAGTATATAGGGAATAACCTTCCGAGGTTATACCTTATGGTCGCTTCGTTTAAGTAGTTGTGTGATAAGTAGTCTGTATACCTTAGGTAAATTACCAAAATGTCCTTTTTACGCCAAAATTCATTTTAAGCCTATGTAACATAATTTTTGATATCTAAACTGATTTAGCAACAATATTAGACATGTTATGGCATATTTTACTTATCATAGGGCTAGTTAGGCGTTCCGAACACGTTTTACGCGAGTGACGCGTTAAAGTAGCATAAGCTACCTAAACGGGTTGAAATGGGTCGTAAGCACTTAGGCTAGGTTTCATTTTAGTATGTAGGCTTTGTTAAACCATATTACATGAGTTTCCATACTCGTTTGGTTTACGAACCCTCATTCTATCCGATCCTCCGATTTAGGTCCGTTTATTAATGTAGATACCTATATTAGGTGTCGTTTGAATCTGTGATCTTCTAGCTTTGCTTGGTGGATATCTAAAGTCTATTGAGCAATCTCAAGTGAGTACATAGACCCCTCTTTTACTGTTTTTCAAACGTTTTGGGGTGAAACACATGTGCCTACTTGTTACTTTCGTGCTTTCCTGTTTTCACATCATATACTTGCTATGTTCATTAGTACACTATTAGTACATGATTTACATTACATTGTTTCGCTATGTATGTTTACTTAGCATACTTAGTACATTGTTTTACTTTACATTTCTGCTATGTATGTTGACTGAGCATGCTAGCACATTGATTTACATTACATTAGTTGCATATGTTTACTCAACATATGGACACATTGCTTTACATTGCATTTTGTTGCATATGCTCATCCAGCATATGAATACATTATGTTACATTGTGAACCGTTGTAACTATTTGACTATGTGAACCGTTGTAACTATTTGACTATGTGAACCGTTGTAACCATTCGATTATATGAACCGTTTGTAACTGTTGAACCGTGTGAACCATATTTGACCATACATAAACATTTCTACAATTGTTAAACATTTCATCTTGGTGGCTGTTTGGGTAAGTGATTTAAGTAACGAGGCGACGTGTAATACGATAAAAACACGGTGGATACGCCGCTGGTACTTCCTATATATAAGTGCTTTTATGGTATTACATATCGTAGCGTTATTTAAACCATTTCAGTTTAGACATATTACATTTACAATACAATCTTCACATAAACATCATTTTACAAATAACTTAACTTATACAAACCCATTTTACATGGTTATTCACTTAACCATGCATTATTCTTTTATACATATATATATCATTTGGTTTATTTATCACTTTTCAAATGATTTATGAAAGGAATCACTCAACAAGATTCATGGCTACTTTTTATTAAACAGTTTCTTTAAACTCAAGTCATGAATCCTATTTTCACAAAACCTATGTATCTCACAGGCATTTTTATGCTGACGTACCTATTTTCACATGTGTTTTCAGGAGTTGATGCATAGGACTTATCAAGACACACTTAGGCGGACTTGTGCCTTAGTGACTTAAAACGAAACAAGAACTAGTTAAATTATGTTATGTACTCTTTGTTTCTTGTTTAAGACAATGTAACTCGCTTGTTTGTTAACTAAAACGTAACTTTAATTTCCATGGTTGTGAAACAATTAATTCTGTTACAACACTCCCCGACGTTTCCGCCACGTTTTGTTGTTTTACGTGGTCGGGGTGTGACATAAAAGTTGGTATCAGAGCCAGTGGTTATAGGGAATTAGGTTATTAGTAATGCTTTGACCTAGACTATAACCTTTCTAGGACCCTAACGCAAGAAGATTTGCGTTTAGATTTTTTAAAAACAAAAACCGTCACCTATCCTTAGGTGATAACCGCAACGAGAACATCATTTCCGAATCCGCTTTCAAAATTAATCATCTGTTCTTGGATGATTGATTACTAGGTTTTGAACCCTCTATTGTAAGGTTTTGAACCCTCTATTATAAGGTTTTGAACCCCTTTGAGTTTTCAAAATCTCGTCAAAGTTTTGGGTCCTAAATAGTGTGAACACGTGCAAACTGGAAGAGTGAATGCCTGTACCCTGGGTTTTCTGTCTAAGGCTAGAGTGTTCGTACAAATCCACATAATCAGACCAGTCACTCTTACCTGGGAACTCTTGGGGTGAGTGTTCACTTATAGGCGAGCATGTCTTCGCGATACATTATTTTTAACCCATTTACTTTGATTAGTCACAATGTGTCGTTTATTTGCCTTGTGGTAACAAACAAATGACCGCCATCTTTGCTTTTGTCAAATTTTTTATCACCTCATCCTTTTCATCTAATCATCACGCTCGTTTCCTTTCATGTTTCCCTCCTTTTAGAATGCCTCCTCGATGCGACAATCAGGTAGCGAATGCCGAACTGGCAGAAATCATCGCGCAGCAAATGGCTGCTGCTTTCCCAAATCTTATTGCTCAACTGAACCAAGCCAACAACAACAATCATGCTCCATGCAATTTCAAGAGTTTCAATTCGGCTAAGCCACTCAAGTTTAGTGGTTCTGAAGGAGCAACTGGGCTCCTACAATGGTTCGAGAGCACTGAGAGTACGTTTCGTCACGTTCAGTGTCCTGATAATCGCAAGGTCGAGTTTGCTTCCAGTGTGTTTCTGAAGAGGGCTCTTACATGGTGGAACAGGGTTATGAGAGACCGTGGTGTTGAGGTTGCTTTAGCACAGACTTGGGCCGAGCTTAGGGCCCTTATGATGAAGGAGTTATGTCCTCGTCATGAACTGAGGGCTTTAGAAAGGGAATTTGATGATTTGAAGCAAGATAGTGGTGAGCATCGGGCTTACACTGATAGGTATGAGGAGTTGAGTCTGTTATGCCCGAACATGGCTACGCCTTTGGATAAGGTAACCGAAAAATACATTGATGGCCTCCCTGACTTAGTACAAGACATAGTGACTGGTAGCAACCCTACTACAGTTAGACAGGCCATTGAGCTATCTGCAACCTTGACTGAATCTCAGATCAGGAAAGGTAAAATTTTTCGGAAGGGTGACAAGAAACCGATCGAGGAATCAAAGACCATGGATGAACAGACTGGATCCCCTAAGAAGTCAAAGAAGCGAACGGCTTCTCAGAACTTCGCCGTGGTCGCTCACAATGGTCAAGCAGTCCCCAATCAACCAGCTCAACCCCCTGCTAGGAAGCCCTACAACGGAACTGCACCTTTGTGCAACCAATGTAGCCTACATCATCATGCTGGTGTGAAGTGCCGCACATGCCAAGTTTGTGGACTTGTAGGTCATACAGCGAGGGTTTGCCCAACAGCAGCTGCACCAAATCAAGTTAACAACAATCCTGCTCAAGGTCGTTTTCCACCAGGTTCTTGCTTCAACTGTGGCGAGATGGGCCATTTCTGAAGAAACTGCCCAAAGCTTGCTAATGCGAATCCAGCACAGGGGTGAGCATCTGACCGATTGGAAGACAACACTGTTTAGAAATAATCAATCTTTATGTATTATTTTCTTTTGTTGTCAAGGTCCAAGAAACACTTGTTGATGTTGTTTATAAATAAATTTTTTATTTACGTTGCAATATGTTTATGTGGTTGCATGTATAAAACAACATATCCCCTACATTACCGAAAATCAAGGAACCGTATTCCTTGAAGAACAGACTACCCCCAAAATCCTCCCACTTTATGATCTCTTGCGTTTTCCACGAAAATCCTAAGTACCCGTTTCATTCAAGGAAAACGAAGTACAAGGCGCAAGTTATATAACTCTGGACGAATACCCACTCCTTAATGGGGTACCTAAGGGTATTCCCGTATGTCCTTAATTATTGTGTACCTTAATTCGAATATTATGATTCCTGGTAATCAGAAATCAAATTTTTGAAGACCACCCTATTTTCAGATAGATTCTTGAGGACGTTGAAGTCCATCGACTGGGTTCCTGGTGAACCTTGAATACCCATGTTCAGATCGACATCAAGTTGATAACAATTAATAACAAGATGATAACAAAATTTATATCCAAGAAAACAATTATGTGCTTGTGTGTTGATGTGTTGACCTAATCATAAGTTGTCTCGACCTTGTTCAAATTCTATCCCCTTCACATTATAAAACAAACTGTGATTACTATGCAAGAAATTACGTAATTATGGATGCATACATAATTATGGAATTTAGTGAACGGAAATCACAGCAAGTTCTGTAATGTGTCTAGAGTTAACCCTATTCATTTCCATTTCTGATGAAGCATCCGTTGAGGAAAAATGAACTAGCTATTCATTTTTCACTTTTGAAAGAATATCCGTTGAGGGAAATGAATATCCATTTGTTTAATCCTTCATTTCCAATTCTGAAGAATACCCGTTGAGGAAAATGACTCCGTTTGTTCATTTTCGTTCTGAAGAGTATCCGTCGAGGGAAATGAATATCCGTTTGTTTAATCCTTCATTTCCAATTCTGAAGAATACCCATTGAGGAAAATGACTCCGTTTGTTCATTTTCGTTCTGAAGAGTATCCGTCGAGGGAAATGAATATCCGTTTGTTTAATCCTTCATTTCCAATTCTGAAGAATACCCGTTGAGGAAAATGACTCCGTTTGTTCATTTTCGTTCTGAAGAGTATCCGTCGAGGGAAATGAATATCCGTTTGTTTAATCCTTCATTTCCAATTCTGAAGAATACCCGTTGAGGAAAATGACTTCGTTTGTTCATTTTCGTTCTGAAGAGTATCCGTCGAGGGAAATGAATATCCGTTTGTTTAAATCCTTCATTTCCAATTCTGAAGAATACCCGTTGAGGAAAATGACTCCGTTTGTTCATTTTCGTTCTGAAGAGTATCCGTCGAGGGAAATGAATATCCGTTTGTTTAATCCTTCATTTCCAATTCTGAAGAATACCCGTTGAGGAAAATGACTCCGTTTGTTCATTTTCGTTCTGAAGAGTATCCGTCGAGGGAAATGAATATCCGTTTGTCTAATCCTTCATTTCCAATTCTGAAGAATACCCGCTGAGGAAAATGACTCCGCTTGTTCATTTTCGTTCTGAAGAGTATCCGTCAAGGGAAATGAATATCCGTTGATTATTCCTTCATTCCCGTTCCTGACGAAGAACCCGTTGAGGAAAAAAAATGAATCATCCATTCATTTTCACTACTGAAGAATATCCGTTGAGGGAAATGAATATCTGTTTAGTTAAATCCTTCATTTTCCATTTCCAAAGAACCCATTGAGGAAAATGACTCCGTTCGATCATTTTCACTTCTGAAGAATATCCGTTGAGGAAGATGACAGGATTATGCCATGCATATCTTTAATGATCATTTAGCACAAAGTCACAGACAGACTCCTACGAATAAATTTCGGGACGAAATTTCCTGAAGTAGGGGAGACTGTGACACTTGTGCCTCCACGACCATCAAACAAATATCCAAATCAATAAAATAATGATATTTGATCCCAATGATTGTTTATTTATGTTTGACATTTTGCATGTTTTGATTTTTGTTCAATTTCAAACTCTACATCGTTTTCTTGAGAGTTATATGCCAACGGGTGCGTAAAACGTAATCAGTTTAATGCGAAAAACACTCTGGAACATCAACATATGCTTAACATACCTTAAATAACATTTACATAACTTAGAAATAAGTTTTGAAGGCTTTGGTATGGAAACATCAAGTTAATTCGCTTATAGGGACTAAATTTGAAAAACTGTGAAAGTATGATGATTCGTACTGGAACAGACATTCCGGAACATGAACATAAGTTAAACATACCATAAATATCCTTTACATAGCTTATAAATAGGCTTTGAGGGGTTCGGTGTGCTAAAATAAACTTTTGGGTCATTCAGGGACTAAAAGCGTCAAAAAGTGCACAAGTTTGCATTTTCGCGCATAACTTACATTCTGAATACATCCGGACATCCAAAAATTTATGTAAGCATTAAAATATTTTATTTTAGTGTTTGGCATAAGAAGAATCCATTCGTCATGCAATTTGGATCGTTTTTCTCGCTTATGCGCATTCCGTCGTAATTAAGCGAACATCGCGATCATACGACCAAACGAACCAACATCCGGCATATTTTTGAGCATGTTTCATGTCCACAATGTATAGGCATCATTTTAGGGCCTTAAAGATGGCTTAACGGGCCTTAAACATGTCGGAAATAGCCTTAAACACCAACAGGGACCAAAACTGTCATTTTGGAAAGTTGTTTGCTGATCAGAACACCCAGGCGGGGCGCGTAAGACTTGCACATGTCTTACGCAGGCCGCGAGGCCCTCCCAGATCAGCAAAATAGGTTTAATAGCCTGTTTACAGCTGTTAACCACTCAAAACCCACATGCAAATGGTATTTCTGAAACTGTGGGCCATTACTAGGGGCTCCAATGGTTTTATAAAACCATGGGTGCACATGTACGGACAAGATCAAAGCACGTTATTCGATGAATGATCTTAACGGTCCTAAGAAATTTATAAATACCCCTCAAGTTCATTTGCAAAAACCCACACCTTTGAATCTGAATTTGTTCTCTAAGTTGTTGTGTTTATCACTTCATACCTGAGAATATTCGGATCAAAACTTCCATTCTTGGACCCGTTGTAAGTCCTCTTTCGTTCTTTTAAGCGTTTTCTACGTTGACCGGTTTATGGTCAACATGAAGTTCGGTTGAACTTCGCAATGTGAGCGTAATCACGATGACTATAGTCCCTTGTGACTATGCCTACTGATTACCACGTTATCTAGGCTCAGGGACGAGTCGTAGTTTCGGCCAAAATGCGTATTCATGCGTATTTTGTAACCAAACTACTTTTAGGTATCAAAACCGTTTGTTTTGATACCAAACTTGTTTTCTAACTTAGTTAAGCAAGTTTTAACATGCTTAGCTCGTCACATTTAGTTTTGTGCTTGTCTAGGGTCGTAAAGGTAAGCGATCTAATAAATCGCTTATACATTCGAACCCGACCCATTTGGTCGATTATTAGGATCCGACCAAACACATTAGGTGACCATAGTATATAGGGAATAACCTTCCGAGGTTATACCTTATGGTCACTTCGTTTAAGTAGTTGTGTGATAAGTAGTTTGTATGCCTTAGGTAAATTACCAAAGTGCCCTTTTTACGCCAAAATTCATTTTAAGCCTATGTAACATAATTTTTGATATCTAAACTGATTTAGCAACAATATTAGACATGTTAAGGAATATTTTACTTATCATAGGGCTAGTTAGGCGTTCCGAACACGTTTTACGCGAGCGACGCATTAAAGAAGCATAAGCTAGCTAAACGGGTTGAAATGGGTCGTAAGCACTTAGGCTAGGTTTCATTTAAGTATGTAGGCTTTGTTAAACCATATTACATGAGTTTCCATACTCGTTTGGTTTACGAACCCTCATTCTATCTGATCCTCCGATTTAGGTCCGTTTATTAATGTAGATACCTATATTAGGTGCCGTTTGAATCCGTGATCTTCTAGCTTTGCTTGGTGGATATCTAAAGTCTATTGAACAATCTCAAGTGAGTACATAGACCCCTCTTTTACTGTTTTTCAAACGTTTTGGGGTGAAACACATGTGCCTACTTGTTACTTTCGTGCTTTCCTGTTTTCACATCATATACTTGCTATGTTCATTAGTACACTATTAGTACATGATTTACATTACATTGTTTCGCTATGTATGTTTACTTAGCATACTTAGTACATTGTTTTACTTTACATTTCTGCTATGTATGTTGACTGAGCATGCTAGCACATTGATTTACATTACATTAGTTGCATATGTTTACTCAACATATGGATACATTGCTTTACATTGCATTTTGTTGCATATGCTCATCCAGCATATGAACACATTTTATTACATTGTGAACCGTTGTAACTATTTTAATATGTGAACCGTTGTAACTATTTGACTATGTGAACCGTTGTAACCATTCGATTATATGAACCGTTTGTAACTGTTGAACCGTGTGAACCGTATTTGACCATACATAAACATTTCTACAATTGTTAAACATTTCATCTTGGTGGCTATTTGGGTAAGTGATTTAAGTAACGAGGCGACGTGTAATACGATAAAAACACGGTGGATACGCCGCTGGTACTTCCTATATATAAGTGCTTTTATGGTATTACATATCGTAGCGTTATTTAAACCATTTCAGTTTAGACATATTACATTTACAATATAATCTTCACATAAACATCGTTTTACAAATAACTTAACTTATACAAACCCATTTTACATGGTTATTCACTTAACCATACATTATTCTTTTATACATATATATATCATTTGGTTTATTTATCACTTTTCAAATGATTTATGAAAGGAATCACTCAACAAGATTCATGGCTACTTTTTATTAAACAGTTTCTTTAAACTCAAGTCATGAATCCTATTTTCACAAAACCTATGTATCTCACAGGCATTTTTATGCTGACGTACCTATTTTCACATGTGTTTTCAGGAGTTGATGCATAGGACTTATCAAGACACACTTAGCCGGACTTGTGCCTTAGTGACTTAAAACGAAGCAAGAACTAGTTAAATTATGTTATGTACTCTTTGTTTCTTGTTTAAGACAATGTAACTCGCTTGTTTGTTAAATAAAACGTAACTTTAATTTCCATGGTTGTGAAACAATTAATTCTGTTACAACACTCCCCGACGTTTCCGCCACGTTTTGTTGTTTTACGTGGTCGGGGTGTGACACACTGTTTGTTTTGTTTTGAATCAAACCTTGTTTATACTTGTGCAAACTTGAGTTTAACTCACTCAAACCCACGTCCTTATGCTTATAACCACTTCTATGGTTAGTTAAGCTTAAAAACGAGGCTGAGACATACAAAATCAGAGTTTAATCCTCAAATACTTTCTGTTTTATTTAGGGTTTTTAACCCACAAGTCATGTTCAAGCTTCAAGCTTGATGAAGGTGTGATTATGGACCAACTTGGGTTGTCCAACATAGAATCCCCACATTACTTGATGATTTCTCATAGTGTAGTTGTTTCTTATTCTTGTATTGATATTAGTTCATGACCCTCCTTGTATGTTTTTACATCAAGTGTAGTGGTGAACCATAAGAGGTACCTAAATGGAAGCTTGTTCTTCCTACCTCCTACATGAATTCTATGACACAATAGAGGTACCTAAATGAAGATTTATCTTCTACCCCATGCTTGATTAATGAACTAAATAATACATATATTTACTATTCGAACTCTTGATGGTGGACTTGTGTTCATTCGTCAAAGTATTAGAATACATCATCCAAGACATAAGACTTGTTACGATTCTAATGAGTACACTACTCATGAAAACATTAACCCTTGTGGTTTCATAGTGTCAAGAACAAGTACTTGATGTTGAAGGATGATTACTTTCGAATACATATATTCTTGTGTTTTAACTTCCTAAATCCCTAAATCTTCCGAATGCCCAAACTCACACACCTATGTTTCCTTTGTGTAGAAGGACTTGGTGTTCCAACTTCCTAATCAACCAACTCACTCACGGATTCAAGTAGAAGACTTGCAAAACCGTGAGTATACTCGCAACCCCCTTTTTATGTTTACCACTTTTTGGGGTGTAACATGTTACCTTATTAAAACACACTTAAACTTATTCTTTATGCAATGCACGAAAACAATCCTTATACATGAATACTATGTTGTGATACTTGATGCTTATACGTGGACCATACTTATGTGATATGTTTTAGTCATTAGCTTTCACGAGCCTCCATTTGACATGTATAGCGCTATAGGAGTAACGCACCGCCCGTAGACTAGTGGTCATGTTGAATTATATCATTTTTGCGTAAAACAGAGGATTGGCTAGAAATATTGCATGCCATGTTAGGTTAATATTGTATAAACTAAGTTGCCATGTGGATTCGTTTTTAAACTTTTATGCTTATACTTATTCTTAAACTTGTATACTCGCCTTTGTTTTTGCATTGAATTGTATTTTAAACATGTTACAGGTTGATGATTGATGATGCTATGAAAATGGATAGCAAAGATGCCTAGATACTCACTTAGACGCTTAGGTTTAAAGTGTTGTATCAATTTTGTTATTGTTATGTTCGAACAATGTTGTTATTTGAATTCCTTGTAATGTTTTGACAATTTATCTATGAAATGAAATCGGTTGAATTAAATATTGTCACAAATAGTGTTATGAGGTCTCTTTCAATCTTGAACAAGTCCCACTCCAATGATTCCGCCATTGGTTTGGGTGTGACAAAACAAACCGACATCCGAGATTTTTTTGAGCATAATTTAAGTTCCCTATACTTTAACTTCATTTTAGAGCCTTGAAATGGGGTTAACGGGGTTTAAATGCATCGAAAATGGCTTAAAAGTGTTGCAGGGACCATTTCTGACAATTATTGAAACTTTTTGGTAGCTGGCATGTGGTGGCGCTGCGCCACCACTATATGGTGTTGCTGTGGCGCGATGCCACAACCTCATCTGGACAGAAACTTCAATTTTGGCACCCAGGTTGAATTTCAGGGGCCTAAGTGTAACTTTTTCAATACCGTGTGATGGTTTTCGGCACCCCTAGTATTCCAAAACCATGTGCCTTACATGTATGGTCCAGATCGAAGCTCAATTATCGAGGAATGATCCTAACGGTTCTTCAAACTCTATATAAACCCACCATCTTCATCACCTTCACTTGCACATTTGCTCTCAAATTATTCTCTAAGTTGAAGCTCTCATTGTGAGGCTTCATACCTGAGAAATTTTGAGTTCAAATCTTCAAGCTTGGACCCTTTGTAAGTATTCTTTCATCTTTTATGCGTTTTTCAAGCGTGAAAGTCAAACAGTGTTTGACTTTCTGCTTTGACCACTCAATGGTCAACACGAAGTTCGTTTGAACTTCGCAACGAGAGCATAATCATGATGGTCATAGTCCCTTGTGACTATACCTACTGATTACCACGTTGATTAGGTGTAGTGACGAGTCATAGTTTCGGTCAAAATACGCGTTTGTGCGTATTTTGCAACCAAACTATTCTTGGGTATCAAAACCCTTTGTTTTGATATCAAACTTGTTTTCTAACTTAATTAAACATGTTTTAACATGTTTTAACATGTTTAACTCGTCACTTTTAGTTTAGTGCTTGTATAGTGTTGTAAGTCAAGCGGTCTAAACCACCGCTTAGACTTTCGAACCCGACCCGTTTGGTCGATCATTAGGATCCGACCAAACATACTTTGTGACCATAGTTGTATAGGGAATAACCTTCTGAGGTTATACCTTATGGTCACTTCGTTTAGTTAGTTGTATGATATATAGTTTATATGCGTTAGGAAAATGACCAAAATGCCCTTTTTACGCATAAATTCATTTTAAGCATATGTAACTTAAATTTTCACATCTAAACTGATTAGGTAACATTATTAGACATGTTAAGGCATATAATACTTGTCATAGGACTAGTTAGGCGGTCCGAACGCGTTTTACACGAACGACGCGTTAAAGTAGCGTAAGCTACCTTAATGGGTCGTAATGGGTCATAAGCACTTAGGTTAGGTTTCGATTTAGTATGTAGGCTTTGTTAAACCATATCATATGAGTTCCAATACTCATTTGGTTTACGAAACCTCATCCTATCCGATCTTCCGATTTAGGTCCGGTTTATTAATATAGTTACCTATATTAGGTGTCGATTGATTTCCGTGATCCCTCTAGCTTTGCTTGGTTGTTATTCAAGACTTCTAAGCATTCTCAAGTGAGTACATAGTTCCCTTATTTTACTGTTTTCAATTGTTTTGGGGTGATTCATATGTGTTAAATGATTTCGATGTTTTTAATGATGGTTTAAAAAATGATTAAAATGGTTTATATAAAACTAATAACAATTTCGATAATGTGAACAAACTTGTTGGGCGTAGTTACATAACAAATAACATTCATTAGTTTTGGCCGAACCGACCAGTATTAGGTTATGGTACCATAGGATCTGACAAATCCCGTTATCAGACTGCACCCATGGTTATGTGTGGGGGTTTTGTGGGTAACGACTGAATCTGTGATTGTTAACTTACCCTTTGGTGGTTTGTTAATGCGAGATTAGCGATAGGCGAGTTGCGAAGGTTTGGATGTTATTAGCGAGGCGACCAAAAGTAGTTTCACAATTAAAACAAGAATGATTTAAACAATTTAAAACAATTTAAACAAGTTAAACGAATTAAACAAACGATTGGTTTTGGGTTGTGATTAGATATTGGGACGGGTGTAACATGATAAAAGCATGGTAGATACGCCGCTGGTACTTCTTATATATAAGTGTTTTTATCATATTACATTCCGTGGAATTATTTAGTTCACTTGGGTAAACGAGGTTAAATCGATGTCACATAACGATGTTTTCTAAATGATATAAACCATACGAGTTTTACTAACGAAATGATTTACAATTTGGTTTAATTAAACAAATGTTTTGGGTTAAGAATCATGGCTATGAGATTTTATAAACTATAACCAACTTGATTTGAGTTGGTTAATTATGTTGCAATACTATATACTTTTCAAAACAAGGATTTTAACTTTTGACTCTTGTAGTCTAATGAGGTATTGCCACATGTAAACTAGCCATGAATCCGACACTCTCATAAAACCTATGTGCTCGCCAGCATTTCTTTGCTGACTTTGTTTTTACATATGTTTCAGGTGTTATTAGATGATTATGATGCAAACATAGGATTGGACGAGGGCCTTAGTGATAATAAAAGATGCAAGACTAGTTAATTATGTTATGTTTCTTTGTTTCTAAGACATTGTAATCTCTTTTAATTCAATAAAACAAAACTAAAATTTCCATGTGTTATGAAACAATGATTCTGTTACGACACTCCCCGACGATTCCGCCGCGGTTTCGTTGTTTTAACGCGATCGGGGTGTGACAGGCGGCAGTAGTGGTGATGGTCATCTGGGCTCAGTTATGGGTCACACGGTTCACACTTTGTTCCGAGTTCACATTCGGCTCAGCTTTGGGTTTTGTTTGGTTCGATCCAGTCTCGGCTTCGGGTCAACGCTAGTCAACGGAAGGCTCAGCTTGGTTTCGGGTCAATGTAAAACGTGAAACGTGAAACGTAAAAACGTAAAACGTAAAACTTAAAACGTAAAACTTAAAACTTAAAACTTAAAACTTAAAACTTAAAACGTAAAACGTAAAAATTTGAGGTAAAAATTTTTATCACGTAAACCGTAAATTTAAAAAAAAAAACGAGTCGTAAAATACGGAACGTAAAAAACGGTGCGTAAAAACGGGGCGTAAAAAAATTTGGGAATAAACGGGGCGTAAAAACGGCGAGCAAAAAAACCGGCGCGAAAATTTTTTTTTGTTAAAAAATATGAATTTAAAATGGGTTTTAATAAAAAAATTTGTTTAAAAAAAGCCCAACTATTATAATAATACAAAAAAGTAATAAAAATAATAAAGACAAAAAAAATAATTTTACTAAACTGCCATTTTGCATTAAAATATTAAAAACATAATAAGACAAAAAGTATTTAATATTAATTTTAATTACTTTTAATCTCATCCATCCATCTTGTAAATCTAGTGGCTAGAAAGTGGTTCTCTAGGTTCTTACAACTGGAGGTGGTTTTCATTTTAGCGGTCCCCTATATATATATAAGTTGAATCGTATAATATGCCTTAACGTACGCTGCATTCGCGATGTCAAATCGCACGTTATGTTTAAAAAAAATCACATGTACATTAAAATAGGGGAAATCGCATGTACAAAAAGAAGTAAAATTGCATGTACCAAAGAAAAAAAAATAAAGAAAAAGGGAAATCGCATGTTGTAAAGAAATTTTCGAATGTTGTAAGGCAATGTCGTACGCATCGTACGATAAGGCATATTGTACAATAACAAGTCCCCTTCTCCATCTCTCTCTCTTTCTCTCTCCCTCTCTCTCTCTCTCTATATATATATATATACAAAATTTTAGTTTTTTTTATAAATAAGACCGTTGGTGTTAAACGGTCATCTAGACCAAAAAACTCAAAAACAATGCAAAACACCCGTTAGGGCCATGGCGAAATGACCTATGGCACCCCCGTTTGGCGTCTGGGAAATGGTTAGGGGGCGTCATAGGGCGCAAGTGGGTCTGATGTGATCAGGGACGGTATACCACACCCTTTGGCCTTAGCACTAATATCATATGAGTGATGTGACAATGATCTTTAGATCAAGTGGTGGAAGGCGTGCATTTCTCTTGAGAGATGCAGGTTCAACTTCGATTTGGTGTAAAGTAAGACACTGGTGGGCAATGATAGGAGATCCAAGGAAACCTAGGTTTGATCTTTGAGCCAAACGGATTTTACCGGTAGTTTCCCCGTCGTGCCTACGGGCGGGTGGGTTACCGAGTTATCCAGAGAATTAGTGGTGGACTTGGGTTACTCTCGAAGTACTCCATTTGGTTCAGTTGGTACCCCAAGGGTGTTCGCGATTGATTCTGTTGGCTATTCAAAAGAAAATCTTATTAGTACTTGTATTCGACATTTCGATCAGAAACTCGTCAATTAAAAAATAATTCCACCATAAACTGTGACGTTGATACGTACCAATCCAAAATGGATGTCACATACCCATGACATCATGCAATCCATCTAATACATACATCCATGCAATCAATCGTGGGTTGTTTACTTCATTTAGTTATTAACATGTTTTCCTTGTTTTGTTCCTTATTGTTAGTTAGTACTAGGTTAGTGGGTTAGTGGTCATGTTCTATTCAGTTACGTTTGTTTTGTATTTAAGCAATCAGGAATTAATGAAAGGCAAGAAGAAGAAAATTGAAGAACAAATTGTTTCATATTCATTACTTTCAAGTTTTATTTGTTTTATATTATCTTACGTACCAATCCAAAATGGATGTCACATACCCATGACATCATGCAATCCATCTAATACATACATCCATGCAATCAATCGTGGGTTGTTTACTTCATTTAGTTATTAACATGTTTTCCTTGTTTTGTTCCTTATTGTTAGTTAGTACTAGGTTAGTGGGTTAGTGGTCATGTTCTATTCAGTTACGTTTGTTTTGTATTTAAGCAATCAGGAATTAATGAAA
This sequence comes from Helianthus tuberosus, assembly GCA_030545235.1. Taxonomy (NCBI): domain Eukaryota; kingdom Viridiplantae; phylum Streptophyta; class Magnoliopsida; order Asterales; family Asteraceae; genus Helianthus; species Helianthus tuberosus. The sequence goes on along the minus strand of CM060426.1, from coordinate 26,327,574 downwards.
GGCAAGAAGAAGAAAATTGAAGAACAAATTGTTTCATATTCATTACTTTCAAGTTTTATTTGTTTTATATTATCTTGGAGATTAGCCATCTCGAATCGGCTACTATCAATTGGTGCTTTCATTCTCGTTCTCATCCTTCCACAATGCAAGAAGACTTCTATCAGTGGGATTACAACTTGCGGTTGTATTATCATGCGAGAAGTGGGTATTATCACGACCCCGAGGCCGGTTGGTCTTATAGCGCCCATGAAGGTCGCTACTACCGATTTGAAAATGGAAGTTACGTGCCATGGGAATCACCATCAACGCCTACATGGTTCCTTGAACCAGTTTCCTCAACACCGGCTCTGATACTACCACATCCACCCCCAACTTCACATGCTTCTGATGTTGAACCACTACCAAACCAGCCAAGTAGACTCCTTGGTCCACAACCTCACGAATTATGTTTTGCATCACACAAACACCCCAATGTCGTTCCCACCACACCAACTGAACTACCTCCACACCACCATACCAAACTACCACTACATGTTCCAACACCTATTTATTTTGTTCCAACCTTACCCAAACTGTTACCAATATCCAACTTCCCAACCTTCTCCACTAAAATGACTACCATGCATGAAACCATTATCAACCTTACGGCCAAATTTACTACTACCCAACATGTAACCACAAAGCTTGAGAAGTGGATCGAGGCTCACTTTTCTTCCCACGAACGTCCACAAACCCGCGCATTAAGAATTGCAATATGGAAGCGGGAGTGGCGCCCACCATGGCCTTTTGCTCCGACGAGTTCGAATGCTACCGAAAGAGTTGAATGGCAGGAAACATGGGTGGCGTCTCATGAGACCGGCCCTAATGCCCTTGCACGTTGGGAGTGGCGACCACCATGGCAACCAAAGTGGTGCCCCATTGAGACCGAACCAAACGTTACTGGAAGACGCGAGTGGCGACCGCCATGGACCAAACATTCCGTCCTTGAGGACAAGGACGTTTTCAACGGGTGGGCATTGATACGTACCAATCCAAAATGGATGTCACATACCCATGACATCATGCAATCCATCTAATACATACATCCATGCAATCAATCGTGGGTTGTTTACTTCATTTAGTTATTAACATGTTTTCCTTGTTTTGTTCCTTATTGTTAGTTAGTACTAGGTTAGTGGGTTAGTGGTCATGTTCTATTCAGTTACGTTTGTTTTGTATTTAAGCAATCAGGAATTAATGAAAGGCAAGAAGAAGAAAATTGAAGAACAAATTGTTTCATATTCATTACTTTCAAGTTTTATTTGTTTTATATTATCTTGGAGATTAGCCATCTCGAATCGGCTACTATCAGACGTTCGATCTCAATCTTATCCAAACAAAGGATAAGATAAAATCTTGGATGTGTATGGCTCTCTTAATATGTGGGTTGCATAACTGATAAATACAACAGATTTTAAATGCGGCACTTTGTTTCTAAAGTAATAATAACAGTATTTTTTTTTTTATATATTTTTTTTATTGAATGACAAATTTAGATCATTGACGGACAATTAGACTATCGTTGTACCACCAGCGGAACCTCCCGATCATATCCACCTTCACAAGGCATAATCTCTATACGTCAATTCAGGAGGAAAACCAATAAATATGGAAAAAAAAAAACCTTATTGAAATCGAACCTAAAACCTATTGGTCTCAAAGTCTTATGTCACCTCTAAGATGTCACTAGGCTATAAATCCTAATAAGAGTATTTAATCCAAAATCTTAAAGTGCTTAACATATGTGATCCAATGCATGTGGATGTCGCTAAGAATTTTTTTTTAATTAGTTTCACTAATTTATATCATCAAAATATGTGTAGTGTCCCCTTTATCAGTGTCAATAAAAATGATGAATGCTGAAATTGTTTTTTAAATTCTTTTATAAGACAGCAATTTTAATGTTAACACTATTGGAACAATCGGATTAAAACAATCAAACGAATAGTCAAATTTGTGAGAAACACACTCTTGACTCTTTCCTTTTTCTTTTATTAAAATCAAACCAAAACCACCACATATTACAAGACTGATAAACCCTTATTTATGCTAAACATAACTTGATCATCAAACTAACAAAACTATTTGAAATATATCATGACGCCTAATTAAATAATAACTCAAATATACATAATCTCCTAAAATTATGTAACTCTAACAAACTAGATAAATATTAAGTAAATAAAAATTAATCAAGATTAATCCCAACAAACACCACATCATTAGTATTTTTACCTTTTCCAAAAAACTTTAGATCATTTGCAATACTATAACATGTTTTTGGTCAAATATGATATAATTTACTTAAGATAAACACTTTGGAGGCTTCTTTGATAGTTTGAATAGGATACGTAGTTTTAACGAAATTTTAAATACTTAAATGACCTTCATACAAGCCACTTATACTTTGGTCAAGAGGAATTAACTATTGTAGGGAGACCATAATCCAATCCTTACAATTTAGTAAAGGATTTAAAGAGAAAAAGCTTAGCCATTAAAAAAAATGACCTTTGTACATATTTCGGTATTTATGTCAACACTTGAATTATCTTTTAATATGTCTCAATTTGGTTATTAAATTAAGTGAAAGTGTTTACTTTTGTATTATAATAATATTTTAAAATAACAATATATTTTCTGAAATCTTTGATGAACATTAGTAAATAATTAGTAAGTGATAAGGGTGTACGGGGTGGGGGAGTGGGTGCGATGAGTGGGGTTGCCGCGTGGCACACCACCATCAACCCCCATATGTGCGGTGAATGAATGATTTCGGTGCTTAGTCACCGCGTGAATTTGATGTTTGTTTTTGACCGTTGGAGTTCAAACGGCATTATAGCCGCTACTTTAATAACAAAAATTAAATTACTTTCTTACTTAAACCCTACTTTTACATTTTTTTTTACAATTCAAAAAAAAATCTCACTATCAAACTACAAACCTCACACGTGATGCCAAGAAAAAAGGTTTGGCTAGTTGAGGATCCGGTTCGAACCCGAGGGGACGCGTCTCGCAAACGAGGCGAGGCGGTTCGAGTGGTCCGAGTGCACCATTTCAACCCCCATTCGGATATTCAACACACTCTCAACCTCAACTTTTTTACTCCCACGCTTCACAACCTTTACAACACCCAACCCCAACCTAATTATCAGTCACAATTATTTCCGTTCCCACCTGGTCCAATAATGGTCGCACCCGGCTGGTATGAGTATTCCATTAAAGCGCAAAACTCATTCGACCTGTTTGCTTGTAGGAGAACCCCACAATTCAATATTGTAATATTGTAATACTGTAAGATTTGATTTGTAACTCTAAATATTATTCACATCAATTATTAGTTTATAAATTTCAAATACTTATATAATGTAGTTATTGTGACAACTGGCACCAAACCGGTAATTTCCGTACTATTTTAATATTATTTATTATCTGCAATTTTGTGCTTAAACGTCAACATTGTCTGATTAGTTGTTATACATATGAATTCATGCACGTTTCACACTTCAAATATTGATTTGTGTATTTCTTTAAGCGTTACGTCAGAAAGACTAGTAAACTCACCGGTAAAACACACTGTGTCAGCATTTCTGCATAAAGCAGTCAGACAATAGAATTAGGGCCAATGAGTAGGTCCAACATTTAAAATACATTAAAACCCAAGTATGGTTATGAGGGTTAACATATAAACTTTCCCGAAGCAAAACTATGCATTAAAAGACACCCGAAACTCACTTTAAATGCAAAATCCTGCATAAATCAGCTATAATTCAGCTATAAACAGCAATTTAACATTGAAATATCATGCAGAATTTATGTATTATTTTCCAGAATAACTTACAAAGTGTCGGGAATTGAAACGGCCACAAAAGGTGCTTCATACTTAGTGAAACTGCGCAATTTAGCACTTTAACGAACCGTAACGGAACGAATAACCGGACACTATCCGGGACATTAAAATTTGACTAGAAGTAATGTTTTTATGATATTAAGCTAGTATTGGTGGTAGAACACCTTAAAAATCATAAAAACACAAAAAACACACTTAAACTAACTTAGACCTTCTTGTTTACACTTTAAACCCTCAACTTCCAAGAAATTACACTTTACCCCCCCTCACCATAACCGGCCCCAAAAGGGACCCCACTTCACCTTGATTATTTTATTCCCCTTGTCCCCCTAATTATGTGCAAAAATCCTAAAGGAAGATTATATGTTGGAAACTTCTTTATAAAGAACCTTAAGTACTAACCATTGTCCAACATTTCACAAATCACCGTCTTCTTCCTTGTTTCTTCTTCTTGGTCTCGGCTCAAACCCACCCACTTACACTAACCATTTTCAAGCTTCAAACTCATAATCCAAGGTCACTAGAAGGTGTATGGAGGCCATCTAAGGAGGCTTTGAGTGCTAGAACTTGAAGGACCTCATTTTGGAGCTTTTAACCACTTGATTTCTTCCATATTCATCTTCATCATTCTTTTGCCACTTCCCTAGCCATTAGAGCTAGTAGTAAGCTTCTTGATCACTATATTAGTTCATGTTTATGTTATGTACAAGTCTCACCATCTTAACAACTAAACTTTTAAAGTTAAAAATGAGAAGATCTAACATATTCAAGAAGAAAACAAGTGATTATACTAATTTTTAATGTATGTAATGAAGTTGTTGATGTTATATCTTGTGAATATGTTTAGATCAAGTATGTTAAGCTTGTTAAAAGCTTAGATCTAACAAGTTTAAGCATGGATCTTGAAGGATCCATTGTTAAATTTGAAGATGAACATATAAAGCATTATGTGAACTTGAAATATGAATTTTTATGCATAAACTTGTAATCTTGAAGAAATAAAGTGTATGTAAAACTAATTTTTGAAACTAAACACCCATGAAAAGTTTGTTAAAAGTTTAACATAAAGCTTGTTTATGAAAGATCTAAAGATGTTAAGCATGGATCTTGAAAGATCCATGGTGAAACATGATGTTGAACAAAGTGATCTTTCTAATGAACATAAAAGTGGTTTTAGAAACATAATTTACAAACTTTGAAACCATTAAACTCATGGATGAGTTGGTTAGTAAAATAAAGTCTCATAAAAGTTTGTTCAAAATACTAAAGAACACTTATTTTTGGAAAGATCATTATATGATAAGTGTAGATCTAAAAGACTACACATTTTTAACAAAAATCAAGTTCACCATGATGTTTCATATGAAGAAATTAGTATAAGTTGTTGGTGATTATTGTTGAGAAGTGTTTTTGGTGTTGAAAAGAAAATAAACACATGTTTTGAAAACATAGGAAACCTCCATTTTTAGGGGAAACTATGTCAAATTTTTTATAAAATTTTGACACTTAGAAATATATAAGTTATGATTAAACTTAACCCCCAAAAATTCACCTAAAAATGTTTACCAAGGTTTCCCTAATTATTGTATGAAATTACAATTTAAAAGATAATGATTTCTTCAAGTAAAAAAATTATTTTAAGTATATATATTTTAGGGAAAAATATATATATATAGTGATCACCAAATTTTATGCTAAGTGTATATTATGTGTATTATATGTAGTAGTGTATTAGGGACTTGAAAATACACTAAATACTCCTATGGAGTATAAATACCAAAATACACATACAAATACATGAGAATACTAAAGTATACAAGTATACAAAAATTCCTCACAAGGAAGTACATGGACAAATACAAGAAAATATATTTATGAAAATATATTCCTTAACATATTATTGAATTTGGACAATATATGGACACTTATGGACTTAAATATATATTTTTGGACAAATAAATATATAACCATTACCAAGTAATGGAATTTATACAAAATCGGTTGAATAACGAGAATGATTATATATATTTTATGACCTGACAAAATATATATATTTCCTACAAGACTTAAAAATACATTATTTTTAAGAAATGTAATTCCGGAAAGTAATAAAAAGCAAAGTATTGATTTTTGTAAATAATACAAAATACACAAGTATTTACATAAAATACAAGTATACTTTCCTAAGAATACTTGTACAAAAACAATATTGAGGATATTATTTCACAAAATACTTATACTTATTTTTGGGAAAATAATATAAGTAACAAATAAGAAAAGTTAAAAATATATTTTTAACACTTATTACCTTGACAAAGACTTCATAAACAAATATATATTTTAAGGAGTGAAATATATATTTACAAACAAACATTGCATACTCAAAGTACAAGACACAACGTACGAGCAAGACCTGACAAACAAGGGCATGACCCTCATTAAGAATGAACATACAAAGAACAAATACATAAACAAAAGATGGTGACTTGTACTTGTGTGATACAAGTCTAGTAACTAACGTAAATAGAACTCGTATAGGTCACGACGCTACAAAACCAACCGGTGAAGTTTACGACGCAGGATACGCAAAATAGTGAGTTCATGTCCCCACTTTTAAACTTTTACTTGATTTCTGAACTTGGGGAAAATACATGTACTGTGGTATGTAGAATTACAAAACTAAGGAATGATACTATAGATCATGTCACGAATAGGGTGCCATAAGCACCATTAATCAAACTATATACCTAGACCGCGGAACAAAAGGTTAGATCTAATGGGTTTCAGGCAGCCATACTCTTGGCCACACTTTTACCGAGGGTGCTTTTGTGTCTCTAGTCGTGAATCGACAAGTAAAAATGCCTATGGTTTGGATGCTTCCTATGTCGTTACACATGTTAATGGCCTTACAAACCATTAGCGATCTCGATTTCCTTACATTTACAAAGATACTTGTTTCAATACAATTACATACCATGTTTTATACAACGAATGCTTAAATGTTTTAAACAAAACTGCATGAATTCACACCAACATTATGTTGACGATTTTCCAAAACTTACATGTATTTCAGGTAACTAAAGTGGATGTACGTGCGGTCTTACTCTTGCTCCTGGTTGTCGCTTATGTTTTAGTCATGTTGTGTCAAGACTCCTATGCCTATTTTGTTGGATTTGGTTGTTATATCTCACCCCGTGTGGTGATATAAAGATCAAAACCTTGATGTTCTTCTTTAAAATAAAGTTGTAAACTTTTCAGACAATATTTTATCTTGTGATGTAAACACCAAACTTAACTTATGTTTCGAATATGTAATGTCAATGGCATCTTGGAGTTGTTTTATGAGCATGTAGTATATTTACCATTTGTATACAATGAGAACCTTTCAGGATCACACCTCGTGCTTCCGCCTTAGAAACGGGTGTGATAGTTATAACCTATAAAACTATGAAATATGTATCAGTGTTTTAACAATACAAAAGTTTTTAAATTCAGTTTCTAGTTCTATTAAAATTTCTTCATAAACATGTGTATTACGATTTTAACATATCTATACTACTTAATATTAAAAAAAAATTTTACTCAACCCTGATGCTGGTTTCTAACTTAGTAACAAATAAGATACAAGACGTTCAATAAAAGTATTGTCACAAATCCGGTATCTATAACTTATCATTTTCATAAAAAATAACTTCATAAAAAAAACCTAAAATCTCTTGTAAACTTAGGTAGCATTCGTTTCACATAATAGAATGGAATCTAGAAGGAATTGTGTCACACTCCGATATTTACAGCTCAGCCCGGTGGGGAGTATCGTGACGTAGTTGATATCATCATAGTCAAATATACACAGTTTATAGCACAACAGAAGTCTTGGTAGAAATTACTATTACAAACCGAAAGTGTAATGTACGAATAAAATAATCTACAAACGGTTGTAAGAAAGGATCCACAGGCGGATCTAAAACATAATACAAAACATTGTTCAATAGACTTAAGGCATTAAGAACTTGCAAGATTCCCTAATTAACGCCCAGAAGCTCCCAGCCAACTACGTGTAGTACCTGTCACATAGCCTTTTGAAAAATACGTCAGTTTACACTGGTAAATACAATTAACCGACTCTGTTGAAAACATTTATGAAAATTGGTTTAGATGCATAAGGCACAAATATTCTTTTATAACTTGGGATAATTATATAGAATAATCTTGTATACAGATTTATATGTTTGTCGTACGTTCAGGGCCCGAAATAGAAGCTGAGACATGTTTAATAGACACACCACTAATATAGTCCCATAAGAAGTTATCCTCACGTGTGGTTATATCTTTATACATACGCAACTGTCAGGTGTATACCTACACCCCGTGCTTAAGTCGTGGCCATTTTCAAATGAAATGAGCCGAGGATATCCAGGACACGGTCGTATTAACCCCCAAAAGTTTATATATCAAACAAAACAGATTAAAACGGGTTATGTCAAAGAATTAACCACTAGTCGATTAAAAATTCCATACCCGACCAAGCGGTAATAATTTACCGTATCCCTAGCCCGTATAAGGGAAAATATATTAAAAGTATTTACCTGAGCTTAAAATGCGAGATTTGGTTACTCAGCCGTATAATTTAATCAAATTAGTGCAAGTAGGTTTTACAGGGGCTCCTAATCTGGAACGAAGGTTTTATTAACCAATTAGATTACTAACGGGTCTTATTTAAGTTACAAACTTAGACCGGTTAGTTTAAAGAAAAGGTTTATGGTACGAAACACTAGATTAAGCGATGACCGGATTGGATTGTGATTTAGACCCAACAAGTATGGAGACTTGTATAAAATGGGTAAACTAAATACATTCTGGATTTTGAAGTTAAAATGATAAGATTTGACCCTTTTCGGCTAATTTATCCAAACTAGTTACATAAACCGTACCGAACGCGTATATGCGTAACAGGTAGCCGGATGGGTCATGTACAAGTTCCATAAGTTATTATGCTTTAAATATGGTACGATATCTGTAGGATATCCATAAATATGCCCAAAAAGATTTTAAAATCAAATTAAGTCCCTTAAGGGCATTTCGGTCATTTTAAAATTTATAAAAGTGGTTTTAAAGTAAACTAAAGTTCTGGTCTGAAACATTCTGTAAAAACATTTATTTTATGATGTTATAATAGTAGGATATCATACATATGTGTGGTTTACCATTTATGGCCAAACTATGCCTCGAAAGGGTATTTTGGTCATTTCACATATGCTTTTAGGGACAAAATTGGAAGTCTGAGTTCATGACTTATACCTACTGTAAAAATATTAAAAGTTATTTATAATTTTCGTACGTAACAAGTCTTGGGTGCTAAATATGGTTTTTAAACCATACTATGCACCTAATTAGCGTAAAAATCGATAATTGACGATATTTGCGATATTTATGTGATTATGAGGTTTTGACCAGCCTTGAATGATTAAAATATTTTATTTGACATATTAAATCAGTAGAAAAAGGTTTGGCATGTTAATCATATGTAAAACACATTTTATTAGCAAAAAGGGCATTATCGTCAATTAAGGAATTTATACAAGAACTCGAAGTTATGGTCAGTATCTAATCTGACCCGACTTTCCAAAAATCCTTAAAAATGATATCATAACAGTAGGTAATGAGTTTGGTGTCAAAATTTATGTTTAAACATGATTTACGCATAAAAGCGTAATTTAAGTTTATAAAAGTTAAGTTTTACGATATCTTGCATAACATTAGTTTGAGACCGGAAAATAATGTCAAAATAATTTAGACATGTTATATATCAGTAACTAAGTTATTTGCATGCTAACATATTCAAAAATCTCGTTTTAAACCATAAGGGCATAATGGTCAAAGTTAAGCATAATAACGGAACATGCGAAAAAAAACTCAGATTTCTAGTATGATCGTGTAATGTAACCTTATAGGGTTATGATACATTATATTATGATCATAACGGAATCTAAAATCAGTAGCAAAATAATCTAATTCGGTTGGAATTGATGAGCCGAACATGTTTACACATGTTCTAATAATTATTACCAAGTTGTTTAAATGATAAAACGTAGTTTAGAATGCTTCTATATATATATCGTAATTATTTCAAAAACTGCCCCGTTGACTTTTTAAAACAATATTACGTTGACTCGTCAATTGACCAAGCAAACGTCATTATTAGGAGGTGCCCTTTTGAGGGTTTAACACATACCTAATTACGATCACGTAGCCATGTTCGTTGTGAACAATGGCTTGATCGTTTACGGTCTAACTAAAAGTCAAAGCGTTTATCGTAAACGCTTGACTTTTCGGCTTTAAGAGCCAAATAAAATGAACTAGTCATGAAAGGACACTTACAAGTGGTCCAAGGACTGAAATAAACTTAGAGGGTGCTCCAAAGATTCAGGAACTTCCAGGAATTTGAGAGATAGGAAGAATTGAGTGAAAGGTGCAATTTGTTCTAATGAAATTCAAGCCTATTTATAGTTTTCAAGACCCCTTATGATCTTGCCAAGTGTTTTTGGGATTGAATAGGATGTTAACAGGTGTAATACCAGTTGTATAAATCAGTGTACTAGTCCATAGTTTCATAAAAATGGTTTGGCTATGAGTGGTAAGCAAGAAATAACTTAAAAACCATCAAAATAAAACTGGATGCTGCTATGTTCTTGCTGGCGGCCCGTGAAGGAAGAGCCCAGTGGGCTTCGCGGCCGGCAAGGATGTCCGGCCCAGAAACAAAAGTTTGGCAGTTATGCCGTTTTGGTCCCTGTCTTCTTTTTGTTGCTTTGATTATATTTGTAATTAAGGAATACATGATCTAACAACTATAATACCTACGTTACTGCTGTTTGCAGCCTGGCAGCCCGCGAGAGCAGGCCCAGACCTGGGTCGTGGCCAGTGACAAGGGTCAGCCCAGTCAACAAGTTCAGCAGACTGACAGAAATGGTCCCTGTCTCAGCTTTTAGCATTTTGACAGTTTTGGTCCCTGTCTTTTAAGTGCTATTAATCTGTCATAAATGACATATCTGGTTCCTTAAATTTTATATCAGGTACATCCATGTTTAGCAACAACTTTTGAAGGTTTGTCAAGAACAACCCCTTCATATTTTAATATCTTTTAAACTTTCATACTTGGCACTTTTTGGCACGAAAGTTTCCAATCCCTTTTTATAAAATCAATATTATGCATGAAAGCCTTTAGTGACCCATTTTAGGAACACCGAGAGTACGACCGAGCATTACGGAGTTCTTGGTTCATTTAAAAGATCACCCAAAAGTGTACTTTCGTGCGTTGACGCTTTTAACCCCTTAATTTGCGAATTCGCGCGCATTATCGCGAAATGGCATAAAAATCTTACATGGCCAGTATTAGATACTCCCGAGGGTATGAACGAACATCGCGGAGTTTCTAGTTTGCTTAAAATGTCACTCAAAGGTGTAGTTTTAGAAGTTGACGGTTTTGGTCCCTTTAACGCGTAAACTTGCGCGTATTATCGTTTAATAGCATCAAGGCCCAATCTAGCCCATATTAGGCATTCTCGAGAGTATGATTGCACGTCATGATGCTTTGGGTTCGTTAAAAGGTCATTCATAGGTATAATTAAACATGTTGAAACTTTCAGTCCTTTCACATTCAAAGTTTTTGATTTTTCACAAAATTAGTCCTTTATAGTCAACATTTGACTTCATTAGGGTTTAGTACACGTGTCAACTCATCATTGGTAGTGATTTTACGAGGTGTTACATCCTCAACCCCTTAAAAGAAATCTCTACCTCGAGATTTGCTAAAAAAGATGGAAGTACTTTCTGTCGTATAATGGACTTAACCTCCAAAGCATATTTGGGGCCTCTACGGGCACCCCCGTTGACCTTTATAATAGGTACATGTTTTCTTTTGGACCTTCTTAACCTGTCGATCCTTATTCGATACTGGTTTCTCAACAAACTATTAGTTTTTCATTAATGTACACATCAATGTGATAATGCTATCGACTTATCAGCTAGACATATCCTCAAATCACAAGTGTGGAACACATTGCGAATTCCACCAAGCTCCCTAGGTAGATTTTAGCTTATAGGCTACTGATCTTTTCGTTATTCGATCTCCTCGAATGGTCCTATATATCTAGAGCTTAACTTGCCCGCTACTTTAAAATATAGCACACCTATCTAGGGTGATACTTTCTGTTGGACATTGTTCCTTATTGAGAACTTAAGAGGTTTACGACTCACATCAATATTGATTTTTTGCCGATTACTGGTAGCTTTCCGATGATTACGGATTCGTAAGATCTTATCTGTTCTTTCCCGGATAATTTCAGGTACTGATGATTGGGCTATCCAAATGTTCTGCCCGTTAACGGGCGTTTGATACTCTTTTCTATATAAGGTCTCCAAAGGAGCAGCCTTGATGCCTATATACTAACTATTAGTTATAGGAGAGCTTATTTAAGACGAGATAGTCATTCCTATTACTATTTAAATCAATCTTAAGGAATAGCTAACCTCGTGGTTAGTCGAACAAATCGACGATCCTGGGCAGCTGATAGCTATTTTCAATCGTTACCTAGATAGGGTTGCGGTAATCAATGCATAAGCACATTGAACCATCTTTCTTAAATAATAATATAAGAGCTCAAAGAATGATGAGTTAGGCTTTACGAACCTTTCTCTTAAAGCTCATTTGATTGGGGTTTCAATCCTTCTATTATTGTCGGTATAAACCGATATGGAGCTTTTACAACAAATGTAGCCCTATGTGGGATGTTAATCTTAGCTCTACTTGCCTTAGGGGGTAAACAAGGTAGTTCTTTGGAGAAGACAATTAAGATACACAGAGATGATAGAGATGTTCTAAATCTCAGGCTTCAATTCATCTATCGTTACCTATGTCATATAAATGACATATTTTTCATTACGAATGCATGGATGCCTTGAGTAAAGACACTTACTCAAACATTTCTATACTGGATATCTTCCTTGAATACCATTAGCTGACTTTAGTACAATATGACCATTAGGATATCTTAGTGGTTCCATGCATTAAACCTCCATACTGATCAGGCATGGAAGCAATCTATGGGACACACTAGGATACGCCAATCTTCATATGGCGCTTTTATCGATACATTTTGTCATTCGTTGTTGATAGAAATCAATGAGACAATAAAATAAAATAACATATATTGCCGTACTCCATCTAGAGAAAGAGTACTCTAAATTTTATGAATGAGGATTTTTTTTTCGACAAGAATAGAAGATATGGTTCCTATGATTTTCGTTGGTAGGTTCCACCTTATTCTTAATACCTGGAGTTCTTATGGGAAAATTCTAAAAGTTTGCTAAGCTTATGATATATGGAAGACTTAAAAGTACCTGAATCAAAACAGAATTCTTAGCAATAATATCATTGATTCACGATAAGGGATGCGCCTGGTGTCCTTATTGATACGAACTGCCTCTGGTATTCACTAGGAGGGTTTAGGTGCCTCCATTCTTAGTCTCTCTATACTTAGCTATACTTTCTTTGACAGTTCTAGGGCATTTGGTCCTAATGTGGCCTTCTCACCACAGCCGAAACAGGCTGTATTCTTTATGTTCCTACATTTGTGGGACTGATGACTAGTTCTTTTACAGACGCCACACTGCTTTGGCCTTTGATTCATTCGACACTGTCCCTAGTGTCTTTTATAGCAGGTCTTGCATACAGGCTTCATATTGGACTTTTGACAGTTCTTATTGAATCCGAACTTCCCCTTCTTCTTAGATTCCTGGGAGTTATCCTCCTCCCTTTTCCTTTTTCCGTCAGTCTTGGTTTTGACTGATTTACTTCTTAACCCACCTAGTGTGAGTGGCTGAGATAGATCCATAGTGGATTTATAAGGAGCAGGCTTTGAAGCCTTAATATGCCCTTTTATTTCTGATTCTAAACCACCAATATATAGTGCATTACGTTTAGATTCCGGGTTAACCGAATAGGGCACTATCCCTGACAATGAATTAAAGTCTGTAACATACTGTCGACAGTCTAGATTTTCATGGCGAGAGTCAGAAAATCTGATTCCACCTTTCCCATTTCATGTCGCAGACTGTAGGTTCTTCTGATAAGGTCCATAATCTTGGACCATCCCATATTGTATAGGGGTATCTTCCCTGTGGACTTTGTTACCGTCTTTCACCACGTAAGGGCATCGCCCGTGAATGACTGTGATACATACTTTACAATGTCTTCCTTAGCATAACCGTTGATATTCATGATGGTTTCCATTTCAATCAACCATTTAATGCAATCAATGGCCCCTTTTTCGCCATTGAAGTCTCTTGGCTTGCAAGAGACAAAGTACTCGTAAGTACATCCTTTATAGGCACGGGGCTCCTCGTTATATATCATCTTATTTGGTTCATTCTTCGCATTCAAAGCATGAACAAAGCTCTTCTCAAGAGCAAAGGAATGTGGTTTCGAAATGGAATCTGCAGCAAGTAGCATTCGGCTCTTTGAACTTTTTCATGACCTTTCTTATTGCCACACCCTGACTTTTGCGGAAGCGTGATTTGGTGTGACTTGCTTAATATCGTTGCATTCAACCATAACAAACAACTATAAGATACAACCAAGATGTTCATCCATAAATAGTTTTCAAAATAATACAACCGTCATTGTTTAACATCAAAATAAGACTTTTAGTTCAGATCACATGACAACCGAAGCTTAAAGTTCCATACTGGACTTCACAAAAGACACTAATAAAAGCGAGCCTTTGAACCATGTATTCTATCAAGGATAAAAGACATAATTCAAACCCTTAAGTACTGGATGACATCTTTTATAAAAACACAACTTGAAATCTTGAGCGCCCGCCAGATCCACACTTAATTTCCTGAAATACATGTAGTTTGAAAACATCAACAAAAGTTGAGCGAGTTCATGCGTTTTGTATGTGTGCGCGAACATCCTTGAAAACATTTGTAAGTATGTATGTACTTTGTAAACTGGTATGAAGCAACAAGGAAACATATCAATTAATGTGTAGCTAATACATTAATATATGTGACATGGTGCAGGAAGGCTCAAACCTAGCAAATTTTGTCTCCGGCAATAAGACATAGTCACCACATGGTCCACTCGGTGGACGCATGGGTGGGGCTCGCTACACCCAAATAGATCTATCACTCATGTCCCTCGGTCCTACTACGAGGATTAATGGTCTTAAGAGTGCGCCTACCCATTCACATGATCTAACAATATTTTTCCTTAGCTAACCATACCATTTGTAATTGTTTGTAAACATTTACTAACATGTACTTCACCCCCGAAGTCATAAAACTGAAAACAGTTAAAAGAAAAGGGGGAACATGAACTCACAGTTTTGCGTTCTTCGTATCCAACTGTAACTCAAAGTTTCCTCTGTAGTACACGACTACCTACAACGTGCTATGATCTATTAGACGAGTGGGTCGTGCCTTGACTTGGTATTAATTAGTGTCTTTGAGTTACATTTCTTCGTGTCATCAATGTTATTCCAAGTATATAATTATTTGTTAAAATAATAAATATTTTAACTTAAATTATATTTGTTAAATTTTGGAATAATAGTTAAAATAATATACTTTTAATTTATATCATTTTTTGTATTTGTACACGAATATCCTTCCCAAGGATGGGTGTATTTGTATTTGTATTTGTATTTATATTCTTATACTTGTATATTTTTGCCATGTATTGGTGTCGTATTCCGGAGTGTATTTATACGTACAAGAATACGTATTTTCTTGTAATTGTTAAGTATTCTTATACTTAATTTTTATATTAATTTTTCCGGAATAATATATCTAGTAAAAATACATCAATATATATTTCCAAAATATATATTTTGAGAAGTATTACTTAGAAAAATTGTTTATAATTTTTCATTTGGCAAAAATATTTGTAAATCTCATACAAGTTTCAAAAATAATATATTTCCAAGTCTAACTTAGGAAATATATAAATCCATTTTCCTTCCAAAAATAATATACTTCAAGTTTATTTAAGAAAATACATTTTCTCTCAATAATAATGTATTTCATTTTTGTTTGAGAAAATATATATTTCTTCAAAAAATAATATACTTTCTAATAATTCCAAGAAAATATATTTTTACTTGCCAAAAATAATATATTTTCTTCTTGTCAAAAATATGATATAATCTTGTAGTAATTATAAAAATCATATTTTTGTTCCCCTTGGTGTCCAAAATACTATTTACCAAAAATATACTTGTGAATGAATTTTTCGGAATATTTTTGTGAGTTATCTTCCTTTGTTTGGTTTCACCAATATTTTGTGTATTCTTTGTATATTCACTCCTTGGAATTTTGGTAATATTTTGGATTGTAATTTCTTGGTATTTTGATGAGTTATATTATTTCAAGTCCTAAAATAATATAACTAATACACATAATATACGAATAATCACACACATGGTGACTTCTAAATATATATTTCCTAAATACATATTTAGTCACTTTTATTTATAAAAACCAACCTCCAATATTTGTAATTTTGTAAAAAAAATTTATGGCAAACTTTATGTGAAAATCCATGGTTTGAAATATACTTGTAAATATTTGTTTAGAAATATTTTTCTAAGTGTTTAACTTTTAGAAAAATTTTGCCATAGTTTCCCCTACAAATGGAGGTTTCCATGCCTTCATGGCATATCATTTTCTTTTGTAAACAAACACAATCAATCAACAAGCAACAATAAACAATCTACACTTACCAATTTTGCCAAAAACAAGCATAAATTACTATTTCATGAACTTGAAAATTTATAAAAATTTGTAGTAACTTACTAGGGTATTTAGTAAGTCTTATTACCCTTTAAAGTGTGGTTGATTCTTTAAAAACATCATTTTTAAAGAAAATAGATCTTTACAACTTGTGATCACATTTTCTAAAAATGTTTCTTCATGAATTTTTCTTGTTACATATGTGCTTCTACACCCTATTAACCACCAAAAATGAGGTTTATTTATTTAAGAACCAAGATTAAGTAAAGCTTGTATTTTTAACTTGGTTTCTTGAAAAATCATTCATGAAATTTTAGATCTACAAGACTTACATCTCATTTTAGTCATCTTTTTACAAGAAAACATTATATTTTTTCAAGTTCATGTATTTCATGAGGATGATCCATTAGTCTTTAACATTTCCATCCTCTCATCTTGCTAGATTATGTTTTTAATCATGATCTAGCAAGATCATATGATGATCTACATCATTTACATTAGAGATCAACAATCAACAAGTAAATTAACACATAAACAACATGATTTCTTCATGATTTCTTATAATTTTAAGCTTATGTTCATGTTTCATCTTCTTGTTTCTTAGTGTTCTTCATGATAATCAACATGTATCATCTTTTAACCACTTAAACAAGATGTAAAATGAAGAGTATAGTGTTCTTACTACTAGCTCAAGGCTAGGGATGATCAATGGAAGAAATGGAGTGGATAAAAGCAAATGGTGAAGGTCCTTCAACTTCCAATGGCACCAAGCATCCTAATTATGCTTCTAACACCTTTGAGCATATGTGGATTGGATGGAAAATGATTGATGATGATGGTAGTGTGTGGGGGTGCTCTTGGCCGTGAATGAAGGGAGGAGGAAGAAGAAGCTCAAGTATGGTGTTAAGTGTGAGAATGGAATGGTGTGGTCTTGTGTTTAATTTCTAAAAGCTTCCAACAAATAAGTGTCCGTAGGTTTTTATGTTTAGTAAAGTTATAACAAGATCAAATATAAAATTCACATAAAATCTTCATGTGGGCCATATGTTGGCCGTGAATTAGGTGGGGGGGGGGTCTAGGTATAGGTTTGAACTAATTAGTTAGTTAGGTAGTTAAAATTCAAGTATTAGTTAGGTGTTTAGTTACTAGATATTTATATAGTGTGTTATGATGTTCGGGGACCATAACTAGCTTGGTAATGTTAAAACAATGCTTCTAGTAAAAATTTGGTGTTTCGGGTAGTGTCCGGTTGTTCGGTTGGTTACCGGTTCGTTAAGGTGCTAAACTACGTAGTTTAGTGTGCTTTATGTTACCTTTTGTGACAGTTTTGATTCCCGACACTTAGGAAAGCATTCATGACCATTTTACCATATTTCTGCATGATATAAATGTGTTTAAATGCTGAATTTGTTGATTTTCTGCAGAATTCTGCAGTTTATGTGAGTTTTAGGCACTCTTCGGCATTGAAACTATCTCTAGGAAGGCAGTTTTGTGATCCTTACTTTCCTACACACTATACTAGTGTAATACTTGGTTTCTGGCTCATTCTGTGTCTTAATACAACGTCTGTCTATCTACTGAACTCTGTCAACATTTTTCTGATTTGTCTGTTAACTGTGCTGCCGGAGTTTCGTGCATCATTAGAATCAACAAAGTTTGTATGCAGTAATGATATGTCATTTGCAATATATGATGCACATGTATGTGTATGGTACTAATCAAAAAGCAATTCAAGTAATTAATTGCAAATTTAGCACAGTCGTTAAGCACTAATCATTATTTAATAATTGTAGCGATGCATGCAAATTTGACAGTTGTCACACTTTTAGCTTTTCCAACAGCTACGTCAATCATGGCTTGGAGATTAACTCCATTAACATTAAGGTTCACATTTTTAGCATCATTAGCATTCGTCGCATCATTAATATTTTAACGGTTATTTGTCTCATTCAAGTTTACCATACTTGAAGCTTGGTACTACACACCAAATTTAAACAATTATATAGTCGCATTACACTAGCTAGTCATCATCCTGACGACCTCACATGCATTAGCCATGGTATCATTTAAACCATATAAGCTAGTAGGGTATGAACATTCCTGATGAATGTTATTTGAATGCATATCAATTACATTTAGCCTAGGTCACAAAAGGACCATCGATGGCATTTAGGGTTTGGACCTAGTCCATTATCTGTTAGACAAGGATCAATGTTAAAGTTGTACTTGTCATTTTGACAATTTTGTATAGCTCGGTGGCTCGTCACAAGGACTTTTAAATATGGAACATAAGTCCGTCACGAAGGACATATAGGATATGTCACAAAAGGCCTGTCAAAGAGGACATTAATATATAAGCCGCAATCTTATTTGATCAGGGACTTTAAGGTTTGAACATAGTTCTTCGCCTTTGGGGCAGAGAGTCATAGACTACATCTGTCATTGCTTTGAAAGACGATTTATTTTGCCACATAGGCAAATCAATGGACATCACTAATGGATGTTTAGACATATATATACATAATTATCATAATTGAGGATATTAGTCATGATCTTATCGATGTTATAGACTATAAGGCTTGGGCATTACCCATCACCTTGGACGGTAAACCATAACGGTCATATTTGTCAATGTCACTAATGGACAAAATAGTATATAGCCCGTAGGCGAAACATCACTAAAGGATGTTAAATAATGTGATCATCGTATTAGATGATATTAGTCATGATCATATTGAACTTTTAAACTATGAGGCTTGGACATAGTCCAACATTTTTAGACAGGGGGTCGTAGACCACTACCGTCATTGTCTTATTGGACAACAAGTTTAGCCCGTAGGCACTTCATCACTAACGGATGTTTATATTTTGATCATCACATTGATGATACTTGCCATGATCTAATTCGATTATATAGGCTTTAAGGCTTGGACATAGTCCAAATACCTTGACGGCGGGTGTGGTTTCTCAAGTCATACTGCCAGGAGTGTTAACATATTCTTAGATGTTAACAAGGATTAATTGTTTTAAGAGGGTTTTACCATCATAGCATGTCTGTATTGACATATTGGCTAGGTTATACCATTAAGAAGATCTTTTGAAATTATTTAGCAGATCGATAGAATTCGAATAAAATAGATACTATTGTTTGATAAAGGACGAAATGAATACCTAGATAAAATTTTCAAAGCTTCCCATAAATCATTAGGAAATTTACAATAGTGCCTCTATCAGGACTTTTAGTATCTTATTTGTCCACAGAGGACTAAAAGGAAATATATAAGTCCGTAAAAGGGCTATAAAATATTATAAGTCCACATAGGGACTATATGATATGTCAACACCGGGTCTATAGTGAAACAATATGTCCTCGGAAGGATCATGATAATTTATTACATTCTCCAGGGAACTTTAATGAAATAATATGTTTACAAAAAGATTTTGATGAAATGACATGTCCTTGAGAGGACTATAATGGAGTATGATGTTCATGAAAGGATTATTTTGAAATATGATGCCCACGAAGGGATTATTATTGAAATATATTGTCCTCGAAGGTACTATGATAGACGAACATATATACCAAGTCTTATTAGAAGAAGTAAGTCTACAAGGATTATGATGAAATGATATGTCCACAACGGACTACAATAATCAAATGCGCATACAGGGACTTAAAGGAAAAGAAATAAAATAGAGGGAGGGTTTTCTAATGTCTTCCTTACTTTATTCCGATTGTTTCTCTTTTTATTTATCGTATGCGGTAGCGACACTGAAGATCTTAGTGAATAAAGTAAACATTTCAAATCAGG
This sequence comes from Helianthus tuberosus, assembly GCA_030545235.1. Classification (NCBI taxonomy): domain Eukaryota; kingdom Viridiplantae; phylum Streptophyta; class Magnoliopsida; order Asterales; family Asteraceae; genus Helianthus; species Helianthus tuberosus. The sequence continues at coordinate 26,307,084 of CM060426.1, read as the reverse complement.
ATCCGTTGCAGAAGTAGAATCCAAAGACTCAATAGTTAAAGAAATGACATGGATCACGGATTGGGTTTTGACTGGTATAGTCCAAGTCTGGAAATTCAAAACTTGGAAATAGGAAATAGGGATTAATAGCATCCACATGTATAATCTTCAATATGGGAGCCTCAGGGATCTCCTGGTATGGACTCCGAAGTCTGGTTAAGAGTTTAAATAGGTTTGGATTTTGGGAATAGGTCCATAAAGGTCTTTCATTCAACCGGTCGCACGCTTATCCCAGCTGTGGTACAAAGCTTGGCATTTCTTAGCTTCGGACGTGGAGAATCTCCATCAACGGCTTCTTCACCTGGCGACATATTCAAAACGCATAAAAATTGAAATAAGTGTTCACTTAATAGGGATGAGAGCATTCCTATGTTAAGTCTAGACTCAGAAGGTCTAAGGAATATGCTACTGTGTCATTTGAGATTAAACATCAAGGGCTAGTGTTTAATTCACTCAAACGTTGGGTCTGATACCAACCTGTCACACCCCGATATTTACAGCTCAGCCCGGTGGGCCCGGTGAGGAGTATCGTGACGTAGTTGATATCATCATAGTCAAATATACACAGTTTATACCACAGCGGAAGTCTTGGTAGAAATTACTATTACAAACCGAAAGTGTAAAGTACGAATAAAATAATATACAGACGGTTGTAAGAAAGGATCCACAAGCGGATCTAAAACATAATACAAAACAGACTTAAGGCATTAAGAACTTGCAAGATTCCCTAATTAACGCCCAGAAGCTCCCAGCCAATTACGAGTAGTACCTGTCACTTAGCCTTTTGAAAAATACGTCAGTTTACACTGGTAAATACAATTAACCGACTCTTTTGAAAACATTTATGAAAATTGGTTTAGATGCACAAGGCACAAATATTCTTTTATAACATGGGATAATTATATAGAATAATCTTGTATACAGATCTATATGTTTGTCGTACGTTCAGGGCCCGGAATAGAAGCCGATACATGATTAATAGACACACCACTAATATAGTCCCACAAGGAGTTATCCTCATGTGTGGTTATATCTTTATACATACGCAACTGTCAGGTGTATGCCTACACCCCTGCTTAAGTCGTGGCCATTTTCAAATGAAATGAGCCGAGGATATCCAGGACACGGTCGTATTAACCCTCAAAAATTTATATATAAAACAAAACAGATTAAAACGGGTTATGTCAATGAATTAACCACTAATCGATAAAAAATTCCATACCTGACCAAGCGGTAATAATTTACCGTATCCCAAGCCCGTATAAGGGAAAATAAGTTAAAAGTATTTACCTGAGCTTAAAATGCGAGATTTGATTACTCAGTCGTATAATTTAATCAAAATTAGTGCAAGTAGCTTTTACCGGGGCTCCTAATCTGGAACGAAGGTTTTATTAACCTATTAGATTACTAACGGGTCTTATTTAAGTTACAAACTTAGACCGGTTAGTTTAAAGAAAAGGTTTACGGTAAAAAACGCTAGATTAAGCGATGACCGGACTGGATTGTGATTTAGACCCAACAAGTATGGAGACTTGTATAAAATGGGTAAACTAAATACATTCTAGATTTTGAAGTTAAAATGAAAAGATATGACCCTTTTCGGCTAATTTATGCAAACTAGTTACATAAACCGTACCGAACGCGTATATGCGTAACGGGTAGCCGCATGAGTCATGTACAAGTTCCATAAGTTATTATGCTTTAAATATGGTACGATATCTGTAGGATATCCGCAAATATGTCCTAAAAGATTTTATAATTAAATTAAGTCCCGTAAGGGCATTTCGGTCAATTTGAAATTTATAAAAGTGTTTTTAAAGTAAACTGATGTTCTGGTCCAAAACATTCTGTAAAAAAAATTATTTTATGATGTTATAACAGTAGGATATCATACATATGTGTGGTTTACCATTTATGGCCAAACTATGTCTCGAAAGAGTATTTTGGTCATTTCACATATGCTTTTAGGGACAAAATTGGAAGTCTGAGTTCATGACTTATACCTACTGTAAAAATATTAAAAATTATTTATAATTTTAGTAGGTAACAAGTCTTGGGTGCTAAATATGGTTTTTAAACCATACTATGCACCTAATTAGCGTAAAAATCGATAATTGACGATATTTGCGATATTTATGTGATTTTGAGGTTTTGACCAACCTTGAATGATTAAAATATTTTATTTTACATATTAAATCAGTAGAAAAAGATTTGGCATGTTAATCATAAGTAAAACACATTTTATTAGCAAAAGGGCATTATCGTCAATTGTGGAATTTATACAAGAACTCGAAGTTATGGTCAGTATTTAATGTGACCCTACATTCCAAAAAATTCATAAAAATGATATCATAACAGTAGGTAATGAGTTTGGTGTCAAAATTTATGTTTAAACATGATTTACGCATAAAAGCGTAATTTAATTTTATAAAAGTTAAGTTTTACGATATCTTGCATAACATTAGTTTGAGACCAGAAAATAATGTCAAAATAATTTAGACATGTTTATATATCAGTAACTAAGTTATTTGCATGCTAACATATTCAAAAATCTCGTTTTTAGACCATAAGGGCATAATGGTCAAAGTTAAGCATAATAACGGAACATGCGAAAAAAAAACTCAGATTTCTAGTATGATCGTGTAATATAACCTTATAGGGTTATGCTACATTATATTACGATCATAACGGAATCTAAAATCAGTAGCAAAATAATCTAATTCGGTTCATAATCGAAAGTGAACGCAGAAGTCAAACGTCGCGACTTTCGGTTGCGAACCGACCCTAAAACTGGAATTGACGAGCCGAATAAGTTTACACATGTTCAAATAATTATTACCAAGTTGTTGAATGATAAAACATAATTTAGAATACTTCTAAATATATATCATAATTATTTCAAAAGCTGCCCCGTTGACTTTTTAAAACAATATTACGTTGACACGTCAATTGACCAGGCAAACGTGATTATTAGGAGGTGCCCTTTTGAGGGTTTAACACCTACCTAATTACGATCACGTAGCCATGTTCGTTGCGAACAATGGCTTGACCGTTTACGGTTTAACTAAAAGTCAAAGCGTTTATCGTAAACGCTTGACTTTTCGGCTTTAAGAGCCAAATAAAATGAACTAGTCACGAAAGGACACTTACAAGTGGTCCAAGGACTGAAATAAACTCAGAGGATGCTCCAAAGATTCAGGAACTTTCAGGAATTTGAGAGATAGGAAGAATTGAGTGAAAGGTGCAATTTGTTCTAATGAAATTCAAGCCTATTTATAGTTTTCAAGACCCATTATGATCTCGCTAAGTGTTTTTGGGATTGAATAGGATGTTAACATGTGTAATACCAGTTGTATAAATCAGTGTACTAGTCCACGGTTTCATAAAAATGGTTTGGCTATGAGTGGTAATTAAGAAATAACTTAAAAACCATCAAAATAAAACTAGATGCTGCAGTGTTCTTGCTAGCGGCCCACGAAGGAAGAGCCCAGTGGGCTTCGCGGCCCGCGAGGATGTCCGGCCCATAAACAAAAGTTTGACAGTTATGCCGTTTTGGTCCCTGTCTTCTTTTTGTTGCTTTGATTATGTTTGTAATTAAGGAATTCATGATCTAACAACTATAATACTTACGTTATTGCTGTTTGTAGCCTGGCAACCCGCGAGAGCAGGACCAGACCTGGGCCGTGGCCCGTGACAAGGGTCAGCCCAGTCAACAAGTTCAGCAGACTGACAGAAATGGTCCCTGTGTCAGCTTTTAGCATTTTGACAGTTTTGGTCCCTGTCTTTTAAGTGCTATTAATCTGTCATAAATGACATATCTGGTTCCTCAAATTTTATATCAGGTACATCCAAGTTCAGTAACAACTTTTGAAGGTTTGTCAAGAACAGCCCCTTCATATTTTAATATCTTTTAAACTTTCTTACTTGACACTTTTGGCACGAAACTTTCTAATCCCATTTTATAAAATCAATATTATGAATGAAAGCCTTTAGTGACCCATTTTAGGAACATCGAGAGTACGACCGAGCATTACGGAGTTCTCGGTTCATTTAGAAGATCACCCAAAAGTGTAGTTTCACGCGTTGACGCTTTTAAGCCCTTAATTTGCGAATTCGCGCGCATTATCGAGAAACGGCATAAAATCTTACATGGCCAGTATTAGATACTCCCGAGGGTATGAATGAACATCGCGGAGTTTCTAGTTTGCTTAAAAGGTCACTCAAAGGTGTAGTTTTAGAAGTTGACGCTTTTGGTCCCTTTAACGCGTAAACTTGCGCGTATTATCGTTTAATAGCATCAAGGGCCTATGTAGCTCATATTAGGCATTCCCAAGAGTATGATTGCACGTCATGATGCTTTGGGTTTGTTAAAAGGTCATTCATCGGTATAATTAAATATGTTGAAACTTTCAGTCCTTTCACATTCAAAGTTTTTGATTTTTCGCAAAATTAGTCCTTTATAGTCAACGTTTGACTTCATTAGGATTTAGTACACGTGTCAACTCATCATTGGTCGTGATTTTACGAGGTGTTACAAATTGGGATTTAGATTACATTCCTTATGTTGTTCGTTTCAACAAAGGAAGGAAGGAATTGGAATCTCAATTCCATTCTTGGTTGTGCTGGTTAGCAAAGGAATTGGAATTGAAAATGAATTCCTTGAAATTCCTTTAAACAAAGAAATTCAAAATCCTTCCATATTTTGAAGGAATTCAAAAACATCTCAACCTGATTAGGCCTGCTGTCGACCCGCAAGAATTCGATCCAATTAGCCCGCGCCGGCCCGAAATGTCTCAACCAGATTCAACCCGATAACAACCCAACCCGTTATGTACCTGAAACATCTCAACCCAACCTGGACAGTTAACGACATGAAACGAGCCAACCAGAACCACGCCGTTAACGACCCGAAACGTCTTGATTTAGCAAGACCATGGTAACAGCTTGAAACTTATCTACCTGATCCGGCACGTTAATCACCTGAAACGTCCCAACATGAATAGACGCGCTAACTAGGGATGGCAAAAAAGCCCATGCCCAACGGGTATACCCGAAACCCGAAACTTACGGGCCGGGTATACCCGAAGCCCAATGGGTATGGGTCGGGTATGGGCTTAAAAAGGGAAAAAACTCGGGTACATGTACAGGTATAGGATTTAGTGATACCCGCCCGATACCCGGCCCGATGTCCAGCCTATTTACCCGAATAATACTCAAAAGTATCATATTATAAATTTCCATATATATAAACTTAGTATATGCACTTATTACCTTCTCTATAGTACTCGGGGAGTCTTTTCTTTACCAGTAGTCATCTCTTCAAAATTATATTGGATATGGAAGCTAGTACTTCATATGGGTATGGAAGTACTAGCTTATTTTTGAGCATGTATAAGCTTACTTAGTGAGCAAATAACTTATTTTTGAGCATGTATATTGGATATGGAAGCTAACACCCTTTATTATGTGGATGTTTATGCAATTAGATGGTCCTAATACAATTAATTAATTAAGTAATCGTTTTGATTTATTTTGGTATATGTGATCTGAATACGTAGGGAAGTATTTAATCATATTTTCATTTGTTATAGTTATTAAAATTGTAAATTATATAAACATCAAAGTAAAAATTGCACATTTGTCCCAACAAGTATTTTTAATAAATTAACGGGTATACCCAATACCCGCGGGTATGCCCGATAGCTGACGGGTAATTACCCTACAAATACCCGATGGGTAACGGGCCAGGTATGGGACAGAGAATTAAAACCGGGTACAGCCTGGGATTACCAATATTCGGCCCAAACCCGGCCCATTGCCACTCCTACCAATACTCGGCCGAATTAAGATTCCAATTCCAACAGATTTGCTAAGTGAACACATTAAGAATGGAATTGAAATTCCAAGTCTAACAAATTCCTATTCTTTTTGGAATCTTTAAATTCCGAATCCAATTCCAATCCAAATTCCAATTTAATTCCATCGCATTTCATAAAACGAACGTTGCCTTATTCTTTCAGCTTCATATAAATTAGATGATATCATCTCTTATAAACACTAATTTAGTGATTGCAAAAAAACTGTTATTTACCTTTTGAAAAATAAAATATTAATTTACTTATTACAAAAAAAAAGTATGCCATTTTACTAACATGTTTATATAAGACTATGTGTTGTGGGTTAACTGGGTTTTCCATTAACTAAGAAAAAGTGCTACCATATCAGCGCAAACTCAGCACAGTGCCTTAACTAAATTGTCCATTGGGGTTGTGGGTTAACTAAACTACAATTATTTAACAATAACTAGATTATAGTCTCGTATATTACACGATATAATAAAAACTATTTGTTTGCACAGTACAATAGACAAGTAGATATACATGATAATCATCACACAAACTTGCAATATTTTGCTCATTGTAATCAATACTCAACCTGCTTCTAAAGTGCTTAATCATCAATTCTTTAGGAAGTTTTGAAATTATGTTTACATCGTGTAGTTAAATACTGAAAACATATTTTTATAACCCATAAGTTTATTTACACTTATTTTGTACCACAAATTAACCTATCTTGTCTCACCTATAATTTAAAATAAAAACTGTTAGGCTACAGTAATAAATTGTGAAGCTATATGGATAAACGTAAAAAAATTTAATAAAAAGATTAAACTGTTAAATCATGGTTAAATATGAAAAATATTTCAACCCATACTTGGTTTATGTCACAACCCTTTACCCCACCCCGGAAGCAGGAGCCGCGGGCACAGTCCGGTGGTATCGGTGTTTATTAATTTGGCAGCGGAAATGAGAACATCAGGATCGTAGTTAGGAAATAAATTTTAGAGTTTCAAAACACCAAAATTTTATAATAAATAAATGGGATGAAACCCAGGTTTCATTCATAACATATTTATAGGGATAAACCCTAATTATTGAAAACATAAACAACCCTAATTATTGAAAACATAAACTTCTTTTATTTAGGTAACTTTTATAGCCACTTTCTTTAAGCCTTCAGTGCTCCATAGCTGGCTTCTAATAGCTTCACATTAAGTTACATGAAACGCGTTTTAAAAACATTTTATCAGCAAGAAATACTGGCGAGTGCATCCCAGTTTAATCAAAATAAGTTTTTATAACTTTACAGTATTGAGAGCAATTACAATATTTATATCCACCCAATTACTCATTCAGTATTTGTCACGTTGGCAGTTACAATAACCATGGTCATATTACTATTGGCTAACTCTTTGTCCAATAGTAACGCTTGATTAGTAGTGTATACAAAACCCCACATACCGGCAGTAATTGTAGAATACAAAGACTTAATCACTATAAGTATAATTGAAAATATTTGAGATTTTATAACATAGTTTCGTAGAAAAAGAGAATGACTCACAAACTGTGAGAAAATGAGAATGAACTCACTTTGTAGACTTATTTATTTCTACAGCTTCCTGTTGATTTTCCTGATTATTTCCTATTAAAAACATACAATGCACACGTGTTAGTAAGATAACCCAAATCACATTAGCCATACAACACGAGACAAAACCGCAACGAACTTAGTCAGGCTGAGTCTCGACATGCGTTGGTGGGTCCTAAATCAATCGGGTAGGGTAACAAATTAGTGATCGGGGGTTAAAATACTTACAACGGGGCAGAGCTTCGTGTGTTAGGGGGTATATTGGGTATATTTTAGGAGTATAGAGATAGAAAGAAAGAAAGATGTGAGCGAAGATGAACTGCTGCTCGAAGGAGCTATTTATAGCTGTTTTATTGGTCCCTCGCACACTGTGACGGCTTAGGGCCTTGCCTGTCACGGGCCTCCACCCACTCTAGCTAGGGATTAGGCTTGGAAATTCATCACATAGGTTTTACACGATACGGGACAGGTGGCGTCAGGTAGTGTTCGACAAGAAATGACACGTCGCGCCTCGTGAGCGGTTTAGTCAAGTCTGTCGCGGGCCGTGACAGGCTTGTGAGTCTTTATTTTACTTAATTTTCTTGATATAAATAACGTTTACGAGGGTGTTTACGAGGGTTGTTATATCCTCAGCACCTTGTTTTAAATCTCGTCCTCGAGATTAACTGGAATAGGTGTGGATATTTTCTCTGCATTTCTGACTCTAATTCCCATGTGTATTCTGGCCCTCTCTTCGAATCCAATTTTACTTTGACCAGAACTAATCTCTTGTGCTTGAGATTCTTGATCTTTCTATCTTCAATCTAAAGAGGTTTCTCCACAAACTTAAGTTTCTTATTTACCTCTATGTCCTTAAGAGGAACTACCAATGACTCTTCTGCTAAGCATTTCTTGAGGTTACATACATGAAAGACATCATGAATTCCTTCCATTTCCTCTGGTAACTGTAGCTGATAAGCTACTGGTCCTATTCTTTTGATAATCTCAAAAGGTCCAACATACCTTGGGCTTAGCTTTCCTCTTTTAATGAATCTAACAATTCATTTCCATGTAGAAACTTTTAACAATACCTTGTCTCCAACTTGAAATCCAATGGTTTTCGTCTGTTATCTGCATAACTCTTTTGACGATCTCGTGCTGCTTTTAGTCTTTCCTTGAATTGTATAATTTTGTCAGTTGTTTCTTGCACAATCTCTGGACCTGACATTTGCTTTTCTCCGACCTCTGCCCAATAGACTGGTGTTCGGCATTTTCATCCATAGAGTGCTTCAAATGGTGCCGCATTGATGCTGGTATAATAACTATTGTTGTAAGAAAATTCTATGAGAGGTAAGCGATCATCCCAATTTCCCCCAAAATCAATTACACAGGCTCTAAGCATGTCTTCCATTTTCTGAATTGCCCTTTTGCTTTGTTCGTCTATTTGAGGATGATAAGTTGTACTTAGATTTAATCTAGTTCCCATTGCTTTTTGGAAACTTGTCCAAAAATGAGAAGTAAAACGGCTGTCTCTGTCAGACACAATAGATAAAGGAATTCCATGTAATGAAACTATTTCATTTACATACAACTTGGCTATCTGTTCCATACTGAAAGTTTCCTTCACCGGTAAGAAATTAGCGGATTTGGTTAATCTGTCTACAATCACCCAGATTGTATCATTACCTTTTCGTGTCTTGGGTAAGTTGATAACAAAGTCCATTGTTATCAATTCCCATTTCCAAATTGGTATTTCCAATTGCTGCAATAGTCCTGAAGGTTTCTGGTGTTCGGCTTTCACTTGTGAATAGGGGTGAGCAAGTTTAGGTCCAGACTGAAAATAACCGAGAACCGAACTGAAAATATACCCAACCCAACCCGACCTGAACCCAAGTACCTAGGTATTTAGATCGGTTCTAATTTTTCATATAAAATCGGGTCGGGTCGGGCCGGTTCTCGATTCTTTTCATGGTGAAACCCAACTTGGACATATGGACCGGAACCGACCCTATATTTAGGGTAGTGAATCGGTTCTGTATTTTATGTTTGATCGGTTCTCGGGTCGGGTCGGGTAATGATCGGGTAGGGTCGGGTTCCTTTTGCTCACCCCTACTTGTGAACAGGTTAAACACTTAGTAACATAATTTGCTATATCCTTTTTCATTCCTATTTACCGGAAATTATTTCTTAAGTCTTGATACATCTTGTCACTACCTGGATGCATCGTATACTTAGACTTATGAGTTTCTTCAAAAATTCGGTTTCGTCAACTTCCTTAAATAGGTATCCAAATTCTTTTCTTATGGAATCTCCAAATTCCATTGGTTTCCTTTTCTAATTCCTTAATCATTCCTTTTAAACCTTCAGCATCGTCCTTGATTGCTATTTCCTGTATCTCTCTACTTTGCTTATTTAAATCTATCTGCAGATTTAGTCTAAGAGAGTGTACTCTTTTTGCCTTTTCATGATACTTTCTACTTAACGCATCAGCTACTACATTAGCCTTCCCTGCATGATACTGGATATCATAATCATAATCACTAAGAATTTCCATCCAACGTCTTTGCCTCATGTTTAATTCCTTTTATCCGAAGACATATCTTAAACTCTTATGATCTGTAAATACAACGAACTTACTACCATAAAGATAGTGTCTCCAAATCTTAAGGGCAAAAATTATCGCTCCTAATTCTAAATCATGGGTTGTATAATTCTCTTCATGTTTCTTAAGCTGTTTAGAGGCAAAAGCAATTACTTTTTGACGTTGCATCAACACACATCCAAATCCTAACTTAGACGCATCACAATAGACTACAAAGTCTTCAGTTCCTTCATGCAACGCGAGTATGGGTGCGTTGGTTAACCTTTGTTTCAAAATCCTAAACGCTTCCTCTTATTTTAGTCCCCATTCAAACTTAACTGATTTGCAAGTCAATTTGGTTAATGGAATGGCTAATCTAGAAAAATCTTGAATAAAACGTCTATAATATCCAGCCAATCCAAGAAAACTTCTCACTTCTGTAGGTGACTTAGGGATTTTCCATTTGGTAATCGCCTTGATTTTTGTAGGATCCACATGAATTCCTTCATGATTAACCAGATGTCCAAGGAATTGCACTTCTTGCAACCAGAATTCACATTTTGAGAATTTAGCATAAAGCTTTTCCTTTTTCAATAAAGTAAGGAGTAAATATAAATGCTCTGCATGTTCCTCCTTACTCTTAGAGTAAATTAGAATATTATCTATAAAGACAATTACGAATTTATCCAGGTATAGTTTACATATCCTGTTCATCATGTCCATAAATGCGGCTGGGGCATTGGTTAAACCAAATGGCATGACTGTAAATTCATAATGACCGTACCTTGTTCTGAGAGAAGTTTTAGGAATATGCTCTTCCTGTACTTTCAATTGATGATATCCTGAGCATAAGTTAATCTTAGAAAAGAATCGAGCTCCTTGAAGTTGATCGAACAAATCATCGATTCTCGGTAGTGGGTACCAATTTTTAATAATAACCTTATTTAGTTCTCGGTAATCAATGCACATACGCATCGATCCATCTTTCTTCTTGACAAATAACACCGGTGCTCCCCACGGCGTTGAACTAGGTTGTATGAAACCTTTCTCTAGTAATTCGTCATGCTGTTTCTTCAGTTCCTGCATCTCCATTTGGTGCTAGTCGATATGGTGCTTTGGCAATCAGTGCCATTCCTGGTATTAGGTGAATTCTAAATTCAACCTCTCGATCTGTCGGTAATCCAGGTAACTCTTCTGGAAAGACATCTAAGAATTTAGATACTACGGGAATATCTTTTAATTCTTTTCCTTTAGTGTTAATGATTACTGAAATCATATACACCCTTCCGCCTTTCCGTGCATAACTTGCAGCTTTCATTACAGAGATGAATTTCGTTGACCTTGTTGGCTTATCTCCTTTAATTGTGATCTTTTCACCATTTGGCGTACATACTTCTATTGACTTTTGATCACATAAAATGCTTGCATGATTGGCTACTAACCAATCCATTCCTAACACGACATCAAATCCGGCTAGATTCATTGGTAAAAGATTAGCAATAAATCTATGATTTAAAATTTATATCATTGCTTCCTTCAGGATTTCACTTATCGTGATGGAACTTTCATTTGTGGTCTCCACCAGCCAGTCTTGGTGAAGTTTAGTTAATGGTTGATTGAGAAGTTTTAAGAAAGAAGTATTGATAAAACTTTGGTTCGCACAAGAGTCAAATAATACTTTAGCATAAGCATCATTAACTAAAAACGTACCAGCAATCACATCTGGAATCATCTTGTCTTTTTCGGCGGTCAAAACAAATGCTCTAGCATTCTTCTTGGGTCCTTCTGTTGCCTTTGCTTTGTTAGTTGTCGCTAGAGCTAGTTTTGGACAGTTCGGCTTAATATGACCAGCATCTCCACAATTGTAGCATATTCTGGCACTTGCTTTCTTCCTACAATCTTCTTCCTTATTTCATGGGAACTTGCAAAAGTTGCAGGACACATCACACTTTCCTGAGTGCTTCTTTTTACAAAACTTTCAGTAGGGTGAAGAGGAAGAACCTGGTCCTTTTCCACGGTAGGAATTACCATAACGAAATTCTTGGGTAATCTTTTGAGCTAGGTTCTTTTCATGGGTTTCCTCTTGCATACGTACCAATTCATCGGTCAGAGTGTTGGCAAGTTCTACTGCTTCTTCTATGTTTTGTGGTCTAGCTGCCTTGACCACCTGTCTGATCTCACTGATTAATCCCCAGATGTAACCGGAGATTAACACTTGTTGGCCCATGTGATCAAACCCTAAGAACAGATGATTCAGAAAGCCAAAACTAGTTCTCAACAGTTGATCCACAATAAGCAATGCATGTTCTAAAGTCCCTCCAATGGCAGTGCTTCTATCAGCTAATAGTCCTAAAGTTTGATATACTTAACATCAGATTCATCTAAGTACTGCTGGATACAAAGATTGAAGACCTAACACTGCTGTTTGTCAAAGACTGATGAAGACTAAAGCACTGCTGACTCAAGGTCTGATCAACTATTGAAGAAAGCACTAATTGCTACATTAGTGCTTAGGCAACAACAGTGGAAAGGTGTGTCAATGTTTTGTATATCAGTTGATTCAATGTAACAGTGTTTATTAGATCAGTGCTTAGAGGTTGTTAGTCTGTTAGATGTCCCTGTCTAGGTGACGTCAGCATTAGATGCTCAGTGGTTTCGTTTGTACTATAAATAGAACAGTACCTGTACTGTTCTATTAGCTCTTTTGCACCCATCATCTTGTACGAACATACTTATGAGCTCAGGCTGAGGGGGAGTTTTGTGTACATGCATGCATAGTTGAACGTTTGTAATTCATACAATCTTTTGGCTAATGAAATCATGTTTGTTGATAGCTATTCTTACTTGATTGTGTTATAAAGTTTAATTTCAATTTCCGCTGCAATTAATCTCTGATTTACTTTCTTTCATTGTTCATTTCTGTTAAACAACACAATCAAACAAACTCAGTTCCTAACAATTGGTATCAGAGCATAAGACAGTCAAATTCGATCTAACAATCAATTTGACATAAAAGTTTATCTCAAATCCATTGATACTAAAGTTGTTCGTATCAGTTGAAAAACAGAGTAAAGGGTAATCACATATAAAGTAGATTATTCAAAAACTTTTGTAAAACAACCAAGATGACATCACACTCACAGGACCCTCATAACACAGGAATACTATTCAAGCCACCTGTGCTTGTCAGATCCGAGAACAATATCTGGAAACGTTGGATGGGCCATGTGTTAGCTCAGCAAAACACCGGCTGCTGGAAGTCAGTCATACACGTTCCAATGGTGCCTAGCACAGAAGATCCCAAGACCCAAGTGCCTAAAAGCCTTGAGAATTACTCAGATCATGATTTTCAAAAAATTGAATTAGATGCAAAGGCTTTTAGCATTGTGGCTTCAGCTCTCCCAAATGACATATATGCTAGACTGTTGCATTGAAACAGTGCCAAAGAGCTGTGGGATGCACTGAAAGAGCAGTTCGGTGGAACAGAAGAGGTTATAGAAAACAACCGGGAGGTTTTGAATCAGCAGTATGAAACGTTTTGTCATGTCAAAGGAGAGTCACTAACACAACAGTTTGAACACTTTAGTTGTCTCATTAGTGAACTTAAATTGGTTAATGTTGAATTTGCAAAATATACTTTAAATAGTAGGTTTCTAAGATCACTACCAGACAAGACAAGTGGGACACTATTTCTTTTGTTACCAAAAATTCTGTTGGATTCAAAGAGTTAAGTCTTACCCAACTTCATGGTAGGCCTCTCACTTATGAGAGAGAGCTGAACCAGAAAAAGAAGTTGCAAGAGTCTGGGAAAGTGTCTGATGATTACACCTCATGTAACATAGCACTTTTTGGTCAAGAAGAATCTGGTGGTAGTAAGGATCAGAGTTATAATCATTGCATTGACATAACAGCTGGTGGAGCCTTTAACTCTGTGCCTTATTCACCCTACTATGCTTTCACAGTAAGTGGGGAAAACCAGAATTCTAACAACTTATCCTTTAAGCTCAATGACCTCCAACATTTTGATACCATTGATCTGGAGGAAATGGACATATTGCACCAATTGGCACTACCGAGTGTAAGAACCAGCAAGTTTTATAAGAGAACAGGTAGAAAGTTTCCAGGATTACATGGGTATCTAAAAGTGGGGTTGGATAAATCCAAACTTAAGTGCTACAAGTGTAACAAGCTAGGATATTTTGCTAGAGAATGCAGAAGTCAAAATAATGGACCAATCAATACACATCCTAGCCCTAGACCTCAAAATACACAAAACACTATGCACTATTCACAATATACCCCTGCTGCTCATGTAAACACTGCTCATTATGCCCACCCTGTAACCACTATTCCAGTGCAATATGTTCAAACCCCTGTTCCTCAAATCCAGTATGTCCAAGCCCCAATCTCCCAGGTTCAAGTGCAAAAACCTACACCTCAACAAACAGCATAAACATCTTCTCAAGTAGAACCCAGTCAATATAGTTTCTTTACTCAGGTTTTTGTTGATTGGAGCAGTTTACTTGATGATCTATCTGATGAAAATTTTGCTCTATTTGCTAAGAATGATGTTCCTTGTGATGAATTTTGTTTTGCAGCATTAGAGTCAATTCTAGAAGGGCAGGAAACTGAAGAGGTGGAATCCAGTGCTGAAACAGTGGATGAAGTTGCTGAAGCAGTGGTTAATGTTGTTGTTGGTGAACCACTGTTAAAGAAAGAACCTGAACCACTGTTGGAACCTCTTGCTGACCCATGGTGTGCTGATGCAGTTTAAAAGGATACTAGTGCTTGTGAAAATGAATGTGACTGTGCCATGATGACTGCAGCTAAGGTATCACCTCAGGTCTTGAAAAACCTATGTTCAAACAAATGCATCATAGCATTTTCTAATATAAAAGAGGTAAATGAAAACCTTAGGGATAAGATTTTGAAAGATGAAGTACAATTTGAAAAATCTGTTAAAGAATTGAAAAACAAATTGTATGAAAAAGACAATGAAATCTGCAGTCTGAAACATAAACACAACATAACCAAGGACCAACTCCAAGCTATGATAGAAAAATATCAAGTTTGTAAAAAGGAGTTGGAATCCACCCTAATCACCTGTGAAAAATGGGTGGAATCCTGCAAAGGTTATGAGCTGATGTTAGAGAAACAGATCAAAAGCAATGTAAAGTTTAGCACAGGCTTTAGAAAACGTGACCAAACTGAAAACACTGCTATAAATGATTCTGGTTCAGTTGAGATAATCCCAACAAACAAGGATGATCAAGAAATTAAAATCACTGATAAAAATGGTAACAAAATCATTTTGGAAAAACCAGAGGGGTCATCAACCTTTGAAGAGATTGAAAAATATCAATTCAAACCCACCTGGTCAGTTGAATGTGACATCCTTGAGAATTTCAAACCAATGGATTTTTCCACAGTTGAGGGTGTGAAAGCACCTAAGGCAAACGTCATCCCTCTTAAAGACATCCCAACAGAGGTTAAAAACTCTGTTGCAAAGAAAGTTGAAAAGAGGAAGAAAAGAGAAAAAGTTAAAAATTTGTTTTGTGATTTTTGTGAGAAGAGAAACCATTCCACAAAGGATTGTTTTCATTTAAAAGCTTTTGACATAAACAAAACAAGTACAATTAAGCCTGCACCTACGTGCACCATCTGTGGAAAAACCAATCACATTACTCAAAAGTGTGTGTACCTCAAAACTTTTGAGGTTAAAAGAAAAGAGTAAACGTCAAAAACACTTGAGAGTTCATCAAAATCATCCATCAAGAAACAACAACCATTTGTGTCTTTCCAAACAGCTGTTAAAAAACAGTTGAACAAAAACTCTGCTCCCAGAGATGTGACAGTGACAGATGCACCACCTACTAACCAATTCCCAAGAGGACATGGTCAACCTCCAGATCCAAGGGTCCCACATGTTTCTGAAGCTTACAAAAAGCCTTCTAAACCAAAAGTGAACAGGCATCTGTAACATCTGTGTTTGTAATCATTGTGAACAGTTCAGTTATCAATAAAACAATGTTATTTGATCCTAATGTTTGTTTGGTTTTGTTTTACATTTTTCATGTTTTGACTTTTGTTCAATTTCAAACTCTACATCGCTTTCTGGAGAGTTATACGCAAACTGGTGCGTAAACGTAATCAGTTTAATGCGACAAATACTCCAGAACATCAACACATACTTAACATACCTTAAATAACCTTTACATAACTTAGAAATAAGTTTTGAAGGCTTTGGTATGGCAAAAACAAGTTAATTCGCTTACAGGGACTAAACTTGACAAACTGCGAAAGTATGCCAATTTGAACAGTAACAGACATTCTGGAACATGACCATAAGTTAAACATACCATAAATATCCTTTACATAGCTTAGAAATAGGCTTTGAGGGGTTCGGTATGCTAAAATAAACTTTTGGGTCATTCAGGGACTAAAAGCGTCAAAAAGTGCACAAGTTTGCATTTTCGCGCATAACTTACGTTCTGAATACATCCGGACATCCAAAAATTTATGTAAGCACTAAAACATTTTATTTTAGTGTTTGGCATAAAAAAAATCCATTCGTCGCGTCATTTGGATCGTTTTCCGCGCTTATGCGCATTCCGTCGTAACTAACCGAACATCACGATCGTACGACCAAACGAACCGACATCCTAGATATTTTTGAGCATGTTTTGAGTTCCCTATACTTTAACTTCATTTTAGAGCCTTGAAATGAGGTTAACGGGGTTCAAACGCATCGAAAATAGCTTAAACGGGCTGCAGGACCAAAACTGTCATTTTTGAAACATTTCTGAAACTGGTGCATGGTAGCGTAGCGCGAGCCCTAAGGGCCTTACCAGTCGCACTACGCGACTGCCTAACCTGGACAGAAACATTGTATTTGGTCCATTTTCACTTTTGCACATGGTTTTGGGACAATCTATGGGCTCAAATGGTTTTCAAAAACCACTATCTTGATGTGTATGGTTGAGATCAAAGCACGGTTAACGAGGAACGATCTTAACGGCTCTACGAATCCTATAAATACCCCCCCCCCCCATGCATTGCAAAACCCACAAGAATTTTGATTTGAGAAACTCTAAGTTGAAACCATTGTTTCATACCTGAGTTACTTGGATCGAGATTAGCATTCGGGGACCCTTCGTAAGTATTCTTTCGTTCTTTTCTTTCTTTTATTGCTTTTCGAGTCTGAAAGTCAAACTTTGTTTGACTTTCTGCGTTGACCAGTTTATGGTCAATGCGAAGTTCGGTTGAACTTCGCAACGTGATTGTAATCACGATGGTTATAGTCCCTTGGGACTATGCCTACTGATTACCACGTTGTCTAGGGTCGTAAGGGTAAGCGATCTAATAAATCGCTTATACCTTCGAACCCGACCCATTTGGTCGATCATTAGGATCCGACCAAATACATTTAGGTGACCATAGTAGGTAGGGAATAACCTTCCGAGGTTATACCTTATGGTCACGACGTTTAAGTAGTTGTATGATAGGTAGTTTATATGCCTTAGGTAAATTACCAGAATACCCTTTTCATGTATAATTGGTAATTAAGCATATGTAACCTAAACTTTTGTCACATAACTGATTATATAACATGTTTAGGCATATAATACTTGTCATAGGACTAGTTAGGCGGTCCGAACGCGTTTCACGCGAACGACGCGTTAAAGTAGCATAAGCTACCTAAACGGGTCGTAATGGGTCGTAAGCACTTATGTTAGGTTTCATTTAGTATGTAGGCTTTGTTAAACCATATGACACGAGTCTCCACACTCGTTTGGTTTACAAACCCTCATTCTATCTAAATCTTCCGACTTAGGTCCGTTTTATTAACATAGTTACCTATATTAGGTGCCGTTTGATTCCGTGATCTCTATCATTGTTTGGTTGTCACTCCAGGACTACTGAGTAATCTCAAGTGAGTACATAGACCCCTCTTTTATTGTTTTCCAAACTGTTTTGGGGTGAAACACATGTGCCTACTTGTTACTTTCGTGCTTTCCTGTTTTCACATCATATACTTGTTATGTTCGTTAGTACATTATAGTACATGATTTCATTACATTTCATGCTATGTATGTCCATTGTGTGCATACTTAGTACATTGTTTTACATTACATTTCTGCTATGTATGTTAACTGATAGCATGCTAGCACATTGATTTACATGACTTTTCTGCTTTGTATGTTAACTTAGCATACTTAGTACATTGTTTTCATATGACTTGTATACAATTGCTATAACATTTGGTTTGCACAAACGAGACTATTATACGTTCATTAACATTAGCTACGCCGCTCGGTAGTAAGTACTGGTACCATAGGACTTGACAAATCCCATTCTTAACATCTCGGGTTTGTTTGGATGTAAGGAATGACTGAATCCGAAAACAATTCTTTTGATAACCTTGACTGAAAGGGTTATCCGACTGTCTCAAGGCTTGAATGTATGCGTTAACTTACCACATAAATGTTTGTATCAATGTAACATGCATCACTTTGCAAAACATAACTTTTTGATATATTCAAAATACTTTGTTTTGTACATTACTACATTTGGACTATGTGACAATATTTTATTTACAATACATAACATTTGTTACACATTACTTGACTACTTTTGGACTATCAACATTTGACATAGTTTATACAAGGACTTTTGACAATTGGTTTAAACATAGACATTATACATTGTTGGTTGGTTTAAGTGACTTAAGTAACGAGATGTGAGTAATATGATACAATCATGGTGGATACGCCACTGGTACTTCCTATACATAAATGTTTATATTATACTACATATCATAGCGTTATTTAAATCGTTCATTTTGGACTTATACATTTTACACAAGTAACATGTTTTCACAAGACTTTGGTTTACAATACGGTTTATTTCATACAACTCATTTTACTTGGTTATTCATTTAACCATACATTATTCTTTTATTTATACATATCATTTGATTTTATCGCTTTCTAAAATGAATTAAAAAACAAAACAATTTACAAGGTTCATAACTGACTTTTACTAAACAACTTTTTCTTAAACTTAAGTCATGAATCCTATTTTCACAAAACCTATGTATTTCACAGGCATTTTTATGCTGACGTTCCTATTTTCACATGTGTTTTCAGGAGCTTTTGCATAGGACGATGATCGTGACACTAGGGCGGACCTGTGCCTTAGAGACTTAATATGAGAATAGATTATGTTTAATTATGTTCTGAACTCTTTAATTTCTGTTTAAAACAATGTAACACTTATGTTGATAAATAAATACAACTTTGTATGCCATGGTTATGAAACAATTAATTCTGTTACAACACTCCCCGACGTTTTCCGCCACGTTTTGTATGTTATACGTGGTCGGGGTGTGACAGAAGAGTTGGTATCAGAGCCAATGGTTATAGGGAATTAGGTTATTAGTAATGCTTTGACCTAGACTATAACTTTTCTAGGACCCTAACACAAATTATTTTGTGTTTAGATCTTAAAACAGGTACATCACCTATCCTTAGGTGATTTTCAAAACAAAAACCAAATTTTCCGAAACGATCTTTGAAAAACAATCATCTGTATTTGGATGATTGATTACTAGGTTTTGAACCCTCTATTATATGGTTTTGAACCCCTTTGAGTTTTCAAAATCTCGTCAAGGTTTTGGGTTTTAAATAATGGAACACGTGCAAGCTGGAAGGGTGAATGCCTGTATTCTGGGTTTTCTGTCTAGGCAAGCACTTCGTATATATCTCATCAGACGCGAGACCAGTTGTGCTTACCTGGGAATTCTTGGGATGAGTGTTCACTTATAGGCGAGCATGTCTTCGCGATACATTATTTTTGATCCATTTACTTTGATTAGTCACTGTGTGTCGTTTGTTTGCTTGGTAATGCGGACAAATGACCACCATCTTTTCTTTTGTTAATTTTGTTTCATCTCTTTCTCTTCATCCAAACATCTCACTCGTTTCTTTTCATGTTTCCTCTTTTAGAATGCCTCCTCGACGCGATAACCAGATAGCAACTGCCGAACTGGCAGAAATTATTGCGCAGCAGATGGCTGTTCAATTCCCAAATCTTTTTGCTCAATGGCACCAAGCCAACAATAACAACAATGTTCCATGCAAATACAAGGATTTTAACTCGGCTAAACCACTCAAGTTTAGTGGTTCTGAAGGAGCGACTGGGCTTCTTCAATGGTTCGAGAGCATTGAGAATACTTTCCGCCACGTGCAGTGTCCTGACAATCGCTAGGTCGAGTTTTCTTAGAGTGTGTTTCAGAAGAGGGCTCTCACATGGTGGAATGGGGTAATGAGAGACCGTGGTGCAGAAGTTGCTCTAGCACAGACATGGGCTGAGCTTAGAGCTCTTATGATGAGGGAGTTTTGTCCTCGTCATGAACAACGAGCTTTGGAGAAGGAATTTGATAATTTGAAGCAAGATAGTGGTGAGCATCGGGCGTATACTGATAGGTTTGAGGAGTTGAGTCTGCTTTACCCGACTATGGTTACCCCACTCGACAAGGCTATCGAAAGGTACATCGACGGCCTACCTGACTCAGTGCAAGACATCCTTACTGGTAGTAACCCTACCACACTCCCTCAGGCGATCGAGTTATCAGCGACATTGACTGAGTCGCAGGTTCGTAAGGGAAAGCTGCATAAAAAGGGTGACAAGGGTAAGAAGCAGGCGTCTGACAAGGAGAATGGTAAGAAAGGTGAAAAAAAGAATGGAAAGAATTCTGGTTCCTCAAAGAGTTCTAGGAAGCGAAAGGCTTCCCAAAACTATGCCGTTACTGCACAGGCTCAAGCTGCACCAAATCAGCCTGCGCAACCACCCTTTGGCAATGCACCTTTGTGCAACAGGTGTAACGACCATCATCTACCACATCTCCAATGTCGTCAATGCACTAATTGTGGGAGAAATGGTCATCTTGCTGCCACCTGCCGCATTCCTGTCAACCAGAACCAGGTAGTTCAAAACCAAGCCCAACAAGTTTCCCAGCCTCCTGCTCAGCAACAAGGTCAAGCTGCACGACCTCATTTTCCTCCTGGTTCGTGCTACAATTGTGGGGATCTGACCCACTACAGGAACCGGTGCCCAAGGCTAGCCAACCAGAATCAAAATCAGAATCAGGCTCCGGCTCGAGGTCGAGTCTTCAATATGAATGCCCAAGAGGCGCAGGCGGACGATAATGTGGTGAACGGTACGTTCTTTATTAATAATCAGCCTGCATCTGTTCTTTTCGATTCTGGCGCCGATAAAAGTTTTGTGTCATTGTCTTTTGAGCCAATGCTTCGCGTGTCTAGGACGAAACTAGGTAAACCGTTGACAGTAGAAGTTGCTAGTGGTGAACCCATTATTCTTGATTCTGTTCTTCGCAACTGCCAATTGAACCTTAATGATCATCTTTTTCCTATCAATCTCACGCCTATGCAACTTGGAAGCTTTGACGTTATTGTGGGTATGGATTGGTTAGCCAAGCATCACGCAGAGGTAGTTTGTTTCGAGAAGTTCGTTCGTGTGCCGCTTTCAACAGGCGAGATCCTACAGGTGCATGGTGAGAAGCCTACCGGTGGTCTCAAACTTATGTCTTGTTTTAAAGCTCGGAAGTATCTACGGAAGAACTATGTGGCTTTCTTAGCACATGTTACAGCAGATAAAGGCAAGGGTAAGTCTATTTCAGATATTCATGTCGTTCGGGATTATTCTGAAGTATTCCCTGAAGATTTACCTGGTCTACCCCCAGCACGCCAAGTCGAGTTCCGTATTGATCTTGTACCTGGTGCAAATCCCATTGCCAGAGCTCCATATCGTCTTGCACCATCTGAGATGCAAGAGTTGTCTAAGCAGCTTCAGGAACTCTCTGACAAAGGTTTTATCCGCCCCAGCTTTTCACCTTGGGGTGCTCCCATTCTTTTTGTCAAGAAGAAGGATGGATCTTTTAGGATGTGTATCGATTATCGTGAGCTTAACAAGCTTACCATCAAGAATCGATATCCCCTACCTCGCATAGATGATCTCTTTGATCAGCTACAGGGCGCTTCTTATTTTTCGAAGATAGATCTACGTTCTGGGTATCATCAACTTCGGGTGCATGAAGAAGATATTCCTAAGATAGCGTTCCATACTCGTTATGGGCATTATGAGTTCACAGTCATGCCATTCGGTTTGACTAATGCTCCTGCTGTTTTCATGGACTTAATGAATAGGGTCTGCAAGCCTTATTTGGATCAGTTCGTCATTGTTTTTATTGATGACATCTTGATTTACTCTAAGACGCGAGCTGATCATGAGCAACATCTTCGTCTTACTTTGGAACTCCTAAAGAAAGAGCAACTTTTCGCCAAATTCTCCAAGTGCGAATTTTGGCTTAAAGAAGTTCAATTTTTTGGGACATATTATCAACGAACGAGGTATTCAGGTAGATCCCTCCAAGATCAGTGCGATTAAGGATTGGGATACGCCTACTACTCCTACTGAAGTTCGTTCTTTTCTTGGTCTAGCGGGTTATTACCGCCGCTTCATTGAGAACTTCTCAAAGATTGCAGTTCCTCTAACTGCTCTAACTCAGAAGAACAAGCCCTTTGATTGGGGATTCAAGCAAGAGGAAGCTTTTCAAAACTTGAAGCAGAAGCTTTGTGATGCGCCTGTTCTATCATTACCTGAGGGTGATGATGATTTTGTCGTGTATTGTGATGCATCGAAATTGGGTCTTGGCTGTGTTCTAATGCAAAGGAACAAAGTCATAGCATATGCATCGAGGTAGTTGAAGATACATGAGAAGAACTACACCACTCATGATCTTGAGTTGGGTGCAGTTGTTTTCGCTCTAAAGATCTGGAGACGCTATTTGTACGGTACAAAATGTGTGGTTTTCACGGACCACAAAAGTCTTCAACATATCTTCAATCAGAAAGAACTCAACATGAGGCAACGACGTTGGGTTGAGCTTCTAAACGACTATGACTGTGAAATTCGCTACCATCCTGGTAAGGCGAATGTCGTGGCCGATGCATTGAGTCGTAAGGAACGTACTAAGCTTCATTGTGTACGTGTTCAATCTGTTATCCAAGCTCGATCCGATATCCATGCACGCATTTCTCAGGCTCAACAATCTTGTGTTTCACAAGGTTTGATGGATAAGGAATTTCCCTATCACATAACACCTGCTCTGGAACTGAAGGACAATGGATCGTATTACTTCATGGACCGTTTGTGGGTCCCAAGCCAGGATGATCTTCGTACATTGCTTATGGATGAAGCCCATAAGTCTCGTTATTTTATTCATCCGGGCTCAGATAAAATGTATAAGGATCTTCGTATTCAGTATTGGTGGCCTGGTATGAAGAAAGACATTGCCTTATACGTATCAAAATGCCTTACTTGTCTTAAGGTTAAGGCTGAACATCAGCGTCCTTCGGGTTTATTGGTGCAACCAGAGATCCCAGTTTGGAAATGGGAAAACATTACTATGGATCTTGTTACCAAACTTCCACGCACTAAGAAAGGTCATGATGCCATCTGGGTAGTTGTTGATCGTCTTACTAAGTCAGCGCATTTCTTGCCAATCCGTGAGGATTTTTCTACTGACAGACTTGCTAAAATCTATGTGGATGAAATTGTAGCTCGACATGGTGTTCCTTTGAACATCATTTCTGACAGAGATGCTCGTTTCACTTCTCATTTTTGGAGAACCATGCAATCTGCTATGGGGACCCAACTTAATCTGAGCACAGCTTATCATCCGCAAACGGATGGTCAATCTGAAAGAACAATCCAGACTCTGGAGGATATGCTTAGAGCTTGTGTGATCGACTTTGGTGGTAGTTGGGATTCACATCTTCCGTTAATTGAATTCTCCTACAACAACAGTTATCACACCAGCATCAAAATGGCTCCTTTCGAGGCTCTCTATGGTCGAAAATGTCGTTCACCAGTCTGCTGGAATGAGATCGGCGAGGCTCAGCTTACTGGACCTGCTCTCATTTTAGAGACAACTGAAAAGGTCAAGAAAGTTCGTGATAACCTTCAGACAGCTAGAAGCCGTCAAAAGAGTTACGCGGATCCAAAACGCAAACCCTTGGAATTTCAAGTCGGTGATCGAGTATTACTTAAGGTCTCACCTTGGAAAGGTGTGATCAGATTTGGAAAGAAAGGAAAACTTGCACCTAGATATGTTGGACCATTCAAGATTGTCGAAAGAATCGGTAAGGTAGCCTACAGACTTGAGTTACCTCCTGAACTTGGAAATGTTCATCCAACTTTTCACGTGTCCAATCTCAAAAGGTGTTTAGCTGATGAGAACCTCCACATACCACTTGACGAAATTCGTGTTGATAAAACACTGAAATTTGTCGAGAAACCTGTGGAAATCATGGAATGTGAAGTCAAGTGGCTTAAATGCAAGCGCATTCCTTTGGTCAAAGTTCGCTGGGAAGCTAAACGTGGACCCGAGTTTACTTGGGAACGCGAAGATCAAATGAAGGTGAAATATCCGCATTTTTTCCCACGAGTTTCCTCTAAATAAATTTCGGGACGAAATTTCCACAAGTAGGGGAGACTGTAACATCTGTGTTTGTAATCATTGTGAACAGTTCAGTTATCAATAAAACAATGTTATTTGATCCCAATGTTTGTTTGGTTTTGTTTTACATTTTTCATGTTTTGACTTTTGTTCAATTTCAAACTCTACATCGCTTTCTGGAGAGTTATACGCAAACTGGTGCATAAACGTAACCAGTTTAATGCGAAAAATACTCGGGAACATCAACATATACTTAACATACCTTAAATAACCTTTACATAACTTAGAAATAAGTTTTGAAGGCTTTGGTATGGCAAAAACAAGTTAATTCGCTTACAGGGACTAAACTTGACAAACTGCGAAAGTATGCCAATTTGAACAGTAACAGACATTCCGGAACATGACCATAAGTTAAACATACCATAAATATCCTTTACATAGCTTAGAAATAGGCTTTGAGGGGTTCGGTATGCTAAAATAAACTTTTGGGTCATTCAGGGACTAAAAGCGTCAAAAAGTGCACAAGTTTGCATTTTCGCGCATAACTTACGTTCTGAATACATCCGGACATCCAAAAATTTATGTAAGCACTAAAACATTTTATTTTAGTGTTTGGCATAAAAAAAATCCATTCGTCGCGTCATTTGGATCGTTTTCCGCGCTTATGCGCATTCCGTCGTAACTAACCGAACATCGCGATCGTACGACCAAACGAACCCGACATCCTAGATATTTTTGAGCATGTTTTGAGTTCCCTATACTTTAACTTCATTTTAGAGCCTTGAAATGAGGTTAACGGGGTTCAAACGCATCGAAAATAGCTTAAACGGGCTGCAGGGACCAAAACTGTCATTTTTGAAACATTTCTGAAACTGGTGCATGGTAGCGTAGCGCGAGCCCTAAGGGCCTTACCAGTCGCGCTACGCGACTGCCTAACCTGGACAGAAACATTGTATTTGGTTCATTTTCACTTTTGCACATGGTTTTGGGACAATCTATGGGCTCAAATGGTTTTCAAAAACCACTATCTTGATGTTTATGGTTGAGATCAAAGCACGGTTAACGAGGAACGATCTTAACGGCTCTACGAATCCTATAAATACCCCCCCCCATGCATTGCAAAACCCACAAGAATTTTGATTTGAGAAACTCTAAGTTGAAACCATTGTTTCATACCTGAGTTACTTGGATCGAGATTAGCATTCGGGGACCCTTCGTAAGTATTCTTTCGTTCTTTTCTTTCTTTTATTGCTTTTCGAGTCCGAAAGTCAAACTTTGTTTGACTTTCTGCGTTGACCAGTTTATGGTCAATGCGAAGTTCGGTTGAACTTCGCAACGTGATTGTAATCACGATGGTTATAGTCCCTTGGGACTATGGCTACTGATTACCACGTTGTCTAGGGTCGTAAGGGTAAGTGATCTAATAAATCGCTTATACCTTCGAACCCGACCCATTTGGTCGATCATTAGGATCCGACCAAATACATTTAGGTGACCATAGTAGGTAGGGAATAACCTTCCGAGGTTATACCTTATGGTCATGACGTTTAAGTAGTTGTATGATAGGTAGTTTATATGCCTTAGGTAAATTACCAGAATACCCTTTTCATGTATAATTGGTAATTAAGCATATGTAACCTAAACTTTTGTCACATAACTGATTATGTAACATGTTTAGGCATATAATACTTGTCATAGGACTAGTTAGGCGGTCCGAACGCGTTTCACGCGAACGACGCGTTAAAGTAGCATAAGCTACCTAAACGGGTCGTAATGGGTCGTAAGCACTTATGTTAGGTTTCATTTAGTATGTAGGCTTTGTTAAACCATATGACATGAGTCTCCATACTCGTTTGGTTTACGAACCCTCATTCTATCTAAATCTTCCGACTTAGGTCCGTTTTATTAACATAGTTACCTATATTAGGTGCCGTTTGATTCCGTGATCTCTATCTATGTTTGGTTGTCACTCCAGTACTACTGAGTAATCTCAAGTGAGTACATAGACCCCTCTTTTACTGTTTTCCAAACTGTTTTGGGGTGAAACACATGTGCCTACTTGTTACTTTCGTGCTTTCCTGTTTTCACATCATATACTTGTTATGTTCGTTAGTACATTATAGTACATGATTTCATTACATTTCATGCTATGTATGTCCATTGTGTGCATACTTAGTACATTGTTTTACATTACATTTCTGCTATGTATGTTAACTGATAGCATGCTAGCACATTGATTTACATGACTTTTCTGCTTTGTATGTTAACTTAGCATACTTAGTACATTGTTTTCATATGACTTGTATACAATTGCTATAAGATTTGGTTTGCACAAACGAGACTATTATACGTTCATTAACATTAGCTACGCCGCTCGGTAGTAAGTACTGGTACCATAGGACTTGACAAATCCCATTCCTAACATCTCGGGTTTGTTTGGATGTAAGGAATGACTGAATCTGAAAACAATTCTTTTGATAACCTTGACTGAAAGGGTTATCCGACTGTCTCAAGGCTTGAATGTATGCGTTAACTTACCACATAAATGTTTGTATCAATGTAACATGCATCACTTTGCAAAACATAACTTTTTGATATATTCAAAATACTTTGTTTTGTACATTACTACATTTGGACTATGTGACAATATTTTATTTACAATACATAACATTTGTTACACATTACTTGACTACTTTTGGACTATCAACATTTGACATAGTTTATACAAGGACTTTTGACAATTGGTTTAAACATAGACATTATACATTGTTGGTTGGTTTAAGTGACTTAAGTAACGAGATGTGAGTAATATGATACAATCATGGTGGATACGCCGCTGGTACTTCCTATACATAAATGTTTGTATTATACTACATATCATAGCGTTATTTAAATCGTTCATTTTGGACTTATACATTTTACACAAGTAACATGTTTTCACAAGACTTTGGTTTACAATACGGTTTATTTCATACAACTCATTTTACTTGGTTATTCATTTAACCATACATTTTTCTTTTATTTATACATATCATTTGATTTTATCGCTTTCTAAAATGAATTACAAAACAAAACAATTTACAAGGTCCATGACTGACTTTTACTAAACAACTTTTTCTTAAACTTAAGTCATGAATCCTATTTTCACAAAACCTATGTATCTCACAGGCATTTTTATGCTGACGTTCCTATTTTCACATGTGTTTTCAGGAGCTTTTGCATAGGACGATGATCGTGACACTAGGGCGGACCTGTGCCTTAGAGACTTAAAATGAGAATAGATTATGTTTAATTATGTTCTGAACTCTTTAATTTCTGTTTAAAACAATGTAACACTTATGTTGATAAATAAATACAACTTTGTATGCCATGGTTATGAAACAATTAATTCTGTTACAACACTCCCTGACGTTTTCTGCCACGTTTTGTATGTTATACGTGGTCGGGGTGTGACAGCATCCCTTTGGTTTCCAACATCTGACAGAGAATGGCTCACAACAGTGGTTAGGGAAAAATGTTCAAAAACAAGTTCAAAACCCTGACCTAACCACTGTCCATGTTCCTGGACTTGAGGCTGATCTACCTGAGACCCCATCCAAAGCCTTATTGGCTTTGGAGACCCTCCTGAACTAATTGTTTACTTGATTTGTAGGGAGCTTTTGCATGCTTAGATAGTTTATGGTATGTAGATAGTGGAGGCTCCAGGCACATGATAGGATGTAGAGCCCTGCTCAAAGATTTCAAAAACCATGAAGGGGGTGATATATCATTTGGTAACAATTCTAAAGGGAAGGTGTTGGGGTCTGGAACAATTCAATCAGGAAAATCAAGTTTAAAAATGTCAATCTTATTGACGATCTGAAGTTCAATCTCCTTATTGTCTCACAAATGAGTGACAAAGGTTATGGGTCATTCTTCACTAAGAATAGCTGTAAGATTGTTGGGCCAGAAATGGTGAAAAAGATTGAAGAAATCATAGCCGGGGGCAAAACACAGCTTGTTGCTCAAAGGAGTGGCAATGTGTATATAGTTGATATGTTAAAAGAAAACCCAATGACTGATGCTTGTCTGTTCTCAGCTGCCTCTAACAAAGAGACAGAATTATGGCACAGAAAACTTGGGCACACAAATCTCAAGACTATCACTACACTCTCTAAATAAGGCCTTGTAAGAGGTCTTCCACAAAAATTGTTTACTTTTTTTGAGCATTGTGTTTACTGTCTAAAAGGTAAACAACATAAAAGCTCATATAAGTCCATTGAAGAGTCCAAACCAAGTGTTTGCAAATGCTAAACATGGATTTGTTTGGCCTAGTAAAAATCATGAGTTTGAAAAAGAAAAGATATTGTTTGGTTATTGTTAATGATTTTTCTAGGTTTACATGGACTTACTTTTTACACTCTAAAGATGAGACTGCAGGTATTTTGCAAGACTTTGTCAAACAGGTTGAAAAGCAATTTGACTTGCCTGTAAAAATCTTTAGAAGTGACAATGGAATAAAGTTTACAAACAAGGAGTTGGATAAGTTCTGTGTGTCAAAAGGGATTGTAAGGTAGTACAACATCCCAAGAACACTAGAGCAAAATGGGGTGGTTGAAAGGAAAAAAAACAGAACTTTGATTGAAGCTACTAGAACAGTGCTTGCATACTCAGGTTTACCCTTAACTTTTTAGGCAGAGGCTGTAAACATTGCTTGTTATTTGCAGAACAGAGTTTTGATCAACCCCATGCATTAAAAGACTGCCTATGAAACTCTGTTCAAAATCAAACCACTGATCTCTTATTTCAAAATATGTGGTTGCCCATGTTTTATCTTAAACCTAATAGATTCAATTTCAAAATTTGCAGCTAAGGTAGATTATGGTTATCATCTGGGATACTCAACCACTGCCAAGGCCTATAAAGTGTTTAACACAAGGACTAGGTGTGTGGAAGAGACTTTGAATGTAAAGTTCAATGAACTTTCTTCATTGAAAATTCCTGCAAACCCTGCTGAATTATTTGATCTTGATAAATTTACTTTTGAAGATGTGTTTGTCAAGACTAACCCTGCAGGTACACCACAATCTCCACCACAAGATTATGGATATGATGTTGTGATTCCACAATACAAAATCACATCCACCACCAGAGCAGTAGATGTTCAAAATAGCTGTCAAAGCTCATCCACTGCTGCATCAACAGTTGTTGACCAAAGTAGCCCTTCAACCTCTACCACCACATCAACCACAACCACTGTTGATAAAAATCCATCAACAGTGGATAAAAATCAACAATGTACCACACCCATTCCTCCTATTCCTCCACTTCCATTTCAAACAGATGTTGGATCATCAAAGTCACCAACAAATGTTAGCTCAGATGATTCACAACTGCAACCTTTACCCTTAAATGCCATTGTTCCATACAAGGGAGATCTGATCTTTCTTAAATCTCATCCACCTGATCAAGTGATTGGCAACATCAATGAAGGGGTTCTCACAAGAAGTCAATCCCAAAACATTTGTCTTTTTGCAGGCTTTCTATCACTCCATCAACCAATTAACTACCAAGAGGCACTAAAAGAAATAGTTAGGTAGAAGCTATGCAAGAAGAGCTCCAACAGTTTAAAAGACAACAAGTATGGGAACTTGTACCACTGCCAGAGGATGTAAGTCCAATTGGCACAAAGTGGGTCTTCAAAAACAAAACTAATGAAAGGGGCATTGTTTTCAAGAACAAAGCCATGCTTGTGGTTCAAGGTTTCAGACAGGAAGAGGGCATTGATTATGATGAAACTTTTTCCCCTGTAGCAAGACTTGAAGCTATCAGACTGTTCTTAGCCTTTGCTTTCAACCACAACATCAAGGTGTATCAAATGGATATCAAATGTGCATTCCTCTCTGGCAAAATTCAAGAAGAGGTATATGTTTGTCAACCTCCTGGCTTTGAGGATCCATTTTATCCAAATCATGTCTACAAGCTAAACAAAGCTCTGTATCGCTTGAAACAAGCACCAAGCCTGGTATGAAACTCTTTCCACTTTTCTCATCTCTATTGGTTTCACAAGAGGTAAATTGATAAAACCTTGTTTTAAAATGGAGAGGAAAAGATTTGATGATTCTCCAAATTGATGTGGATGACATCATTTTTGGAAGTACTTGCAATGCAATATGTGAAGACTTCAGACAACTCATGACAACTGAGTTTGAAATGAGTGCAATGGGTGAACTACAATGTTTTCTTGGTCTCCAAGTTAAGCAAATGCAAAATGGCACTTTCATTCATCAAAGTAAATATGTAAAACAACTTTTAAACAAATTTGAGATGAATGATTGTAAACCATGTAGTACACCCATGGCAACCACAAAGCTGGTCATGTCTGATGAAAAGGATGATTTGGTTGATCAAACCGTATATAGAAGTATAATTGGGTCTTTATTGTACTTAACTGCTTCAAGGCTAGACATCATGTTTGCAACATGTGTTTGTGCAAGATCTCAATCAGCCCCTAGGAAGTCTAACCTCATTGCTGTGAAAAGGATATTCAGATACATAAAAGGTGCTCCCATACTTGGTATCTGGTACCCTGCTAATGGGAATGTTAAGCTTTCAGGTTTCTCAGACAGTGATTTTTCTAGATGCAACACAACCAGGAAATCTACTTCAGGAGGGTGTTAATTCCTAGGCAATTGCTTAGTGTCTTGGCAAAGAAAAAAGCAACCAGCTGTTTCCACATCCACTGCTAAAGCAGAATACATTGCTGCTGCAAGCTGTACAGCCCAACTGTTGTGGCTTCAAAATCAATTGCTGGATTTTGGTATAACTGCTTTAAAGACACCTCTCATGTTGGATAGTCAAGTAGTTGAAAATATCATCAAAAATCTAGTCTCTCATTTAACCACCAAGCACATTGACATCAGACATCACTTTGTGAGGGATTGCTATGAAAAAAGTTTGATTTCTCTGCATCATGTTCCAACTAAAGATCAGCTAGCAGATGTGCTCACAAAAGCTGTAGATACATCCACCTTTGAAAGCTTGATCTTTAGGATTGGCATGCTTAACATGGATTAACAAGCAAAACTTGGTTTTCCATGAACTAAAAGCATTAAAATGGTTTTAGAAAATCAAAAATCCATCCTTAAAAATAGTTAAAATGAAAATTTTTCATAAATCCTTAAAAGTTTATACATCACCACTGATTGTTTCAAACATCTGATTGTTGATTTTTCACCCACTACTAAAAGACAACCTCTATTCTTTCATTTCCTTGTTGACCATTGTTGATTAAACATCAGTGTTTCAACCACTGATGTCTATCCACTGATAGCAGAAAATTAGCCACTGATTTCATTATTCACTGTTCTCAACCACTGATATTGTCCATCAGTGGTTGTCAAACAACTCTGTTCCACTTTCTCATCAGAGGTTGCCACGTGGGTAGTTGTTAACCATCCGATCTTTGAAACCGCTGCCACGTCAGCATTCACTTTTCCCTTTAATAAAAACCCTGATAAAACCCCCAAACAGAGTTTTCACTACCATATCGAGTTCAAAAATTCTTCAAAGCGGTTACCATCTTCCATTCACCTTTTTCTCCTTCAATCGCGATTTCTCACTTCAATCATGACTCTCATCATCAAACATCCCCACAATTATCTGTGTACCTTCGAAACGACGGACAAAAATACAGATTTCCATTCCATCATTGATACCCTATCATCCTCAAAGTACAAAACTTTGCTCACTTGTAATGCTCCTATTTATCAAGATACCCTAAGAGATTTTTGGGCCAATGCTAAACTTGAAATTCAAGACAAAAAGCCATAGGCAATTCCTTCAAAAGTAGGAGGTATGTTGGTTCCAATAACACCTGAAACCATTTTAGAGGTTTTTCAAATGAATGACTTAGCAGGTAAAACTTCTTTCCCTAATGCTGAGTATCAAATTAATTTGATTGAAAGAGGGTATACATGACAGTTATCAAAAGCTACTATGCAAAAAGGAGAATTTCCACCTCCTATGAAATTCCTGTTTCATACCCTGCTCACCTGTGTTTCAAATAAAACAACTGCTTTTAATGAGATTCCTTTGAAAATCCAATACTTGAGGTATGCTATTATGTCTAAAACTGATTTCAATTACTCCCAAGCATTGTTCACTGATTTGATTAATAACTTGAAAAATGTTAAAGAAAAGAAGCCACATGTTTTGTTGTTGTTTCCTAGGTTCCTTAGCTATTATTTACAACAGAAAATTCCAAAAGAAAGTGCAAAAGTTTTGGAACAAGGAACACCTTTTCAAATAAACAGTCTTTCATCTAAAACATTTACTCTCCTCATGGCTAAAGAGTCAAAGGTTTCCAAAACACAAACAGTGGAGTCTGAGCAAATTTTGGATGAGTCCACATCTGCTCCTCAGACTTCAGCTGTTGAGCCCACTACTCATGGTGAACACAATAGCACAACCACTGCTGTACAACCCCCACCAAAAATCCCCCAAAAGACCAAAAAGAAATCCACCAAGCCCACCAAACCCACCAAAAAGGGCCTTCCGGAAGATGAGATCCCAGAAGTTAACCTAGTGACACCACAAAAGTCACCTGAAACCACTGTTGCTACTTCCTCACAACAGTTGGAAAGATCTCCACCACAAGCCTCAACTCCTCATGTTTCCTCAGAAAAGGAACATGTTGTATGCACAGGGAGACCTCAATATGAAGTATTACCCTCACTTGAGAGTATGCTTATAAGTCCTTCTCCTGGGGCAAATTCTCTTTCAACACCACTCCCATCATCTCAAATTCCACCATCCATCATACCTCTGTTTGATGCTATTGAAATTCAGACACAAAGCAGCCCCTCTCACCAACACATTAATGAGAGTACAACTTCTACAATGGCTGCATCTGAACCAATTCAATCAGCTATCCCACAAACAGTTGAGGAGGCTACACCACTTGAATCTCATGAAATTCTTGTTGGTAGTTCAAGTGGAGTAGCTACTACCGATGTTAGATCCACTCTTCTAGCAACCACTACTGATGCTACCAAGGTATCCACTGATGTGTTCAAACTAACCACTGGTGAGATTTCTAAGGTAACCACTGCAGAGGGAAGTCCCCAGTACAGAGAAAAAGGGGCATCTATTGATGAAAAGTTGGAGACTCCTCCTGTTTCAACAACAGATACAACCACAATTAGGGGGAAATTAGATGATCCCATTAAGTTGGGTGATGGTTTAAAATATCAAGATTTGACGGAGAGGCTCTCAACAATTGAAAACACTGTTGCATCAATGAATGAATCCATACAGTTTTTGGTAGAAGCTTCCAAAAGTCAGCCAACACCTCAACAATAGTCCCAAGAGCTTTGGAATGCTGTCCAACCTATTCTTTCTGCTCAAAGGGAATTGCTTGCTGCTCAACATAAAACAGAAATATAGTTTGTAAGAATTATGGTTGAAGCAAGATACAAGGATACACAGGCTGATATCAGAGGCATCAAAGAAGCCCTGATAAAATTGACTGGCACTACCCCTGCACCCATCTTTGACAAAGAAGATGAAGATGATGATGCCAAAAAGGGGGAGAAACATGATATGAAAAAGTTTGGCAGACCTACTCCAAGATAAAAGCCAAATTAAAAGCCAGAGCCTAAAAAGAAATCTTCTGCAACTTCTACTGAAACATCTGTCAAAGAAAAGGAAAAGGGAATTGATGAAACCCTGAACATTCAAGCAGATGAAGAAGCTGCAAACAAAAAGACTCTTCAGAACCAAAATGAAACAAAGGAGAGGATTTGGAAAAAGGAACAAAAGGAATTGAAAAATTAGGAGATAAAAACAAAGGATCTTAGTACTTCAGAAAGAAGAAAATCCCATAAACACAACAAACCACCTCTTGTCATATACCCAAGATCACCCTCACCACCAAAACAAACATCTGACAATCCTAAAAAGCCAACCACTGCTGGTCTCAAAACCACTGCTGGTATCAAAAGAACACCCACTGCTACACCCAAACCAACACCACCACCACAAAAACAACCTTCCAAAAAGTAGAAAACAAAACCATCATCTCCTTTACCATCCTCCACTGCAAAAGATGTTGACACTTCAACAGATGTTAAGGCAACAAAGGTTGAAACACCAGTTGTTTCAACAGCTGTTAGTCAATCAACCATTTCCATAACTTTCCAATTTCCTTCCCAATCAATTCTCCTACAAAACTCCTTCTCCTAAAACTGTTTATACAAGAAAAAGGAAGTTCACAGTGAATGATGATGATATACCTGCACCTACACCTTTGTCATCCTCACCATTCATTTAAACTAATCCCGAGCCATTTATTACTCCACCATCACCAACATCAAATCCACTAACACAACCACCCATTGATCACAATCCTACACGAAACATACCATTGGCAGTAGCTTATCCTCTAGAACTACATGTAGTTAAAGAAGAAATGATGTTATTTTACACAGAAGATGATCCATCCAAGAGAACCTTCCCATCTCTTCATGGTTTCAGAAATCCAAGAAACATGGATGAGTATCTGAAACTAAAATCCAAGCAAGCTGAATACATGGCTAAACAAGAGAGTAAAGGGAAAGGTGACACCAACTTGTCAAGTCGAATGCAGCATGGGTTAAGTAAAGTCAGGAAACTGGAAGACTTTTCAAGAGACTTGAGTAAGAAGATGTCTAATCTGCCACCCAATGCTGACCTTCCAAAGGAGCTTAGGAAAGATCTCATAGAACTTATCATGAGAGACAAACCATACCCAGCCAAAGAGCATCAATTCAAAGACTGGCCACTCACAGCTCTTAAAGAAGAAGCCAACAGATGTGAAAGAATGAAGAATGATCCTCAAATGAGGAAGACTGCACCAAACTGGAACAAGTTTAAAAAGTCCAATGTAGATCTTGCCTTAGAATACAAGAGGAAGAGAGCTGACCTGGTTGCTGCAAAGTATGGAAATGCAAGGACCATTTCAAGATGGTCCAGGCAGTATGTTGATCAGATATATGATAAGCTTGAAAAACTAAGAGAGAGATCCTACAGCACCAGCAGCAGCAGACCCTCTCTCTTAAGACACTGTTCACATCCTCTGACTTATCCACCCAAGTCTTGTATCAAAGAAAAAGACAGAAGCAGATGGATGAGGAAGATGAAAAGAGAGAAGCTGACATCATGAAGTTGGCTATCAAGAATCAATTGTTGTATGGGTTGGATGATACTTCACTAAAGCTTCAAGCTCAGGTTGCTGAAACAGTGAAAAGGCTTACAAGCATACTCCATCCCCAAACTCATCACAAATAAAGCTTCTCCCAAGAAATCCATTGGACTCAAAAATACTAAAGTGGAAGTCTGATAAAAAGACCCATATATTGACTTTGCTCAAGTCCAATGGAAGAGTTGAACATATTTCAAGAGAGGATGCATTAGGTCTGGATGTAGCTGACTTCTTAGATCTTTTAGAACATCAACTCTATAGGGATGAAGATTCCTTCAACTTTGAGCTGTAATTCAAAGGGCAAGTTAGAGAAACGCTGATGAGAGAATAAAGAAGTGTTTTGGCATCATCTGTTCTAACGGGAGATTGTTGGCCCATGTGATCAAACCATGAAGAACAGTTGATCAACAATAAGCAATGCATGTTCTAAAGTCCCTCCAATGGCAATGCTTCTATCAGCTAATAGTCCTAAAGTCTGATCTTCTCAACATATGATTCATCTAAGTACTGCTGGATACAAAGACTGAAGACCTAACAACTATTGTTTGTCAAAGACTGATGAAGACTAAAGCACTGCTGACTCAAGGTCTGATCAACTATTGAAGAAAGCACTGATTGTTACATCAGTTCTTAGGCAATCAGTTCTTAGGCAACAACAGTGGAAAGGTGTATTAGTGTTTTATATATCAGTTGATTCAATGTAACAGTGTTTATTAGATCAGTGCTTAGATGTTGTTAGTCTGTTAGATGTCACTGTCTAGGTGACGTCAGCATTAGATGCTTAGTGGTTTCGTTTATGCTATAAATAGAACATTACATGTACTATTCTATTAGCTCTTTTGCACCCATCATCTTGTACGAACATACTTGTGAACGTTTGTAAATCATACAATGTTTTGGCTAATGAAATCATGTTTGTTGAAAGTTATTCTTCCTTGATTGAGTTCTAAAGTTTGCTTTCAATTTCCGCTGCAATTAATCTCTGATTTACTTTCTTTCATTATTCATTTCTGTTAAACAACAAAATCAAACAAACTCAGATCCTAACAACACTGGTTCTAGTGAGGCTAGTGTTGGTACTATCCTAGCATATTCAAAGAATATGGTAGTATATTCCCTACAATCTACCTCACCCATTCTATGATTTAAGAACTTATTGGCAATCTGTTGCTTTTCATGAGGAGGACAGAACATCCTTTCATCTATTTCCTTAAAGTTGTTCCATTCCATGTTATAAACCTTGTCACTTCCTCTAGATTGGAGAATAGTATTCCACCACTCTAAGGCGGCATTCTTAAAGAGATTAGAAGCATACATGATCTTATCCTCGTCTACACATTTACTTATCTTTAAAACTGCTTCTGTCTTTTCTATCCAGCGCAAGGCTGAAATGGCTCCTTTATTGCCTGAGACTTCTATTGGTTACAGGCTAAGAATTCTTTATAAGAACAACTATATGAGATGGTCCTTCTTCTTTTTGGAATTGGACATTGGATAATTGGTCCGTGATTTCCATTCACGCTATGACTTGGTTCAGTGGGTGCACGTTTACTGCCTATTGTGGAATTATTTTCTGCCATTTAATAGTGTTGATAATATATGGCATAGCATCTTTGATTTGTTGGGCTACTATGTGTTCGATAGCACTTTTATCCACTTGGTTCTCGTTATTATTGTTATTCTGGATTTCCTAATTTATTTCATTTGACATCTGAATTGTAAACATTTATCAGGTATTAATATCACAAAATAAAATTAATACAAACAAACACACAAGCATATTCAACCAAAATCGTCGATCATTGCGACTTTTACTCTTTCCATATAGATATGCATCTATTACAAACTATGACTGTAATTTAAACATTAGTAACTATGCATTGATATATATATATATATATATATATAAAGGTGATATATATTTTAATTTATATCTATCTTAGATTGATTTTTTTTCAAAGTAACAAAATTACATACATACATACATACATATATATATATATATATACATATATATATATATTAGGAAACTGGTTTCTAAAACTGCATTTCCCACTCGTCATACTTCCAGACGAGTTTTTCTCCGATTTGGTGAATTCGGTTTCCTTCCTCAACCAACTCTTCACTATATTGGCGAAGTTCTTCCACATTCTCCAGATTCATTAGTGGTATAGGACCTGGTATTGGTTCAGGGTAATGTGGTATTGGTTCTCCGTAAGGATATGGGTTGTTCAATATTTCCGGAAATAAACGGTTGTAGTCCCACCACGGATCTTGTTCTAAAGGGTTTGATGCTGGAATTCTAGGTATCTCTCTGGGATCAAAGGCTGGAATTGGAAGTTGGTTCTCCTGGTTTTGTTCTATATTCATGGGTTGGTTAAGGAATAAAGGTAGAAGTTGTGGATTTGGTTCTGCTACTTGGTTGAAATTAAGTTCTGCTGCTGCATTTTCTATCATATGGAAGTTTGCTAGTTGCCTATAAAATTCTTCTTCCCATAAGGGCCTAGCCTCCTGATTTTGGGTTTTTTCTTTCTTTATTCACTATTCTTTGTTGTTGAAAATTTCTCATCCTTGTTCTTCTCTCTGATTTGGCTCTACAAACCAACCTCTCTTTTAAGGGGGAAATGGTTCTTCGGATTTGGCTTTGAAAACAAAGACATCCTCAGAATCGGCTGTGTATCTTGGGGTTGGTTGGGATGTTCCTTCATCCATGGGAGAATGAGGTAGGTGACGGTAAACGTCAGAAGTACCCTGATCACTCATACTGTAACTAGAAAATTGTCAAATGAACAATAAGATAATAATATATATATTTACACAGAATAACACATAAGTTATTTCCTAAAACAATTGGTTAAAATTTAGGTATTAAGAGAACACCTAAATGGCTTAAACCAGTGGCTCTGATACCACCTCCTGTCACAACCCCCGAGCCCACCTCGGGAGGGGAGCCGTGGGCACAGTCCGGTGGTATCGGTTTTTTTTAATTTGGCAGCGAAAATGAGAACATCAGGATCGTAGTTAGGAAATAAATTTCAGAGTTTTAAAACACCAAAATTTTATAATATATAAATGGGATAAAACCCAGGTTTCATTCATAACATCTTTATAGGGATAAACCCTAATTATTGAAAACATAAACTTTTTTTATTTAGGTAACTTTTATAGTCACTTTCTTTAAGCCTTCAGTGCTCCATAGCTGACTTCTAATAGCTTCACATTAAGTTACCTGAAATGCGTTTTAAAAACATTTTATCAACAAGAAATACTGGCGAGTGCATCCCAGTGTAATCAAAATAAGCTTTTATAACTTTACAGTGTTGAGAGCGATTAAATGTTTATATCTACCCAATTACTCATTCAGTATTTGTCACGTTGGCAGTTACAATGACCGTAGTCATATTATTATTGGCTAACTCTTTGTCCAATAGTAATGCTTGATTAGTAGTGTATACAAAACCCCACATACCGACAGTAATTGTAGAATACAAAGACTCAATCACTGTAAGTATAATTGAATATTTGAGATTTTGTAACACAGTTTGGTACAAAAAGAGAATGACCCACAAACTGTGAGTAAAGGAGAATGAACTCACTTTGTAGACTTATGTATTTCTACAGCTTCCTGTTGATTTTCCTGATTATTTTCTATTAAAAACATACAATGCACTCGTGTTAGTAAGATAACGCAAATCACATTAGCCATACAATACGAGACAGAACCCCAACGAACTTAGTCAGGCAGAGCCTCGACATGCGTTGGTGGGTCCTAAATCAATCGGGTAGATTAACAAATTAGTGATAGGGGGTTAAAATACTTACAACGGGGCAGAGCTTCGTGTTTTAGGGGGGTATATTGGCTATATTTTCGGAGTATAGAGATAGAGAGAAAGAAAGATGCGAGCGAAGATGAACTGCTGATCGAAGGAGCTATTTATAGCTGTTTTATTGGTCCCTCGCGCCTTGCGATGGCCTAGGGCCTTGCCTGTCGCGGGCTGCCACCCACTCTGGCTAGGGCTTAGGCTTGGCAATTTATCACATAGGTTTAACACGATACAGGACACGTGGCATCATGCAATGTTTGACAAGAAAAGACACGTCGCGTCCCGCGAGCGGTTTAGTCAAGTCTGTCACGGGCCGCGACAGGCTTGTGAATCTTTATTTTATATAATTTTTTTGATAAAAATAACGTTACACGGGCCCGGTTTTGCAATTATGGAGCGGTTTAGGGTGTTTACGAGGGTTGTAGTTTACATATGATAATATTCCATAGTAACTTAAAGTTTTTTTCAAACGTTTAAAAATCCGTAGATTCTATATTTTTCGGAAATTTAATTCAAAAGTATCAGTATTATTACTATTGTAAATATAATAAAATTTAACTGTTTTTAGTAAGTTTTAACACAAAAAATATAATTATAAATTATAAATATATTCGAAATAGGAGCGGATATTAGTAACAATTTTAAAAGAAGCAATGTTGTCATTCTATGATATTAACATGATTAGAAACAAATTTTTTTTGGGACGATATGATGTTGATATGTGACATTCTTTAAAATAGTGTATTAGAATTAAGATTTGTTCTTTTAAAAGTATAGAAAATTTGTATGTAAATTTTGTTATGATGTAATTTATATTATTTATTTTGCATTGATAAGCTGTAAACAAATATAAAAACTCATAAAAATTTTAACCGTGTACTACTACGCTAAAAGTAGGAAAATAGTATATAATAAAGTTATCTTCAAGTAAAATACAACACTTAGATAAAAGTAATAAAAAATAAATTAAAATTAATCAAAAATATTATGAATTATAATTTCGATAATAATATAAAAGAATAAAAAACAAAGATAATTAATTTTCTAAAAATCTAAATTGAAAGGTGGTGAGTTTAATTAAATTCTATTAATCTGTTAAGTAAAATATAAATATAAATAAAAAATGAGATATTATAGGAGGGAATGTCATGTGACATTAGATGGAGTCTTTTATTAATATTTTGATTAATCTATTTTTTATACAATATTTTTTTATAGAATGTAAAATAAACTTTTTAAAAATAACATTATATTAAAACGACAATATAAGTAAAACAAACTTTAAAAATAACACTAGAAAGGAATTTAAAATGCGACTAATTGAAAGATGTTTTAAGGATGCGTTCACGAATTTGTTGTTTCCTTAGCTTGAAAAAAACTTGATATTCCTCCGATAAACCCGAGTAGTCTTCTTGGAGGAAAGCAAGGTCCGCCGCGATTTGTTTGTTTTCTCTAAACCTGATTAGGTGGTTAATGTTTTTGTCCAAACTTTCGACAACCAAACTTTTTTGGATTTTTGTGTACCACTTTTGGAGGATGACGCTCAAGATTTATTGCGTGTCACTTTGCTTTTTTCTCTCCCCATAGGACGGATTAGTGGTACCGTCTTTGGTTCGTCTTTGTTTTCGTCAACCAAGTCTAAATCGTTAAGATTTATATACAAACGAGCATCCGATGTGGCTTGGGAGGAATTTGGCTCGGCGGATGATGTGACTTTTGACCTTTTATAATTTGACATGGTTGGTTGCATTGTCTGAATTAAATGCCACTTTAATCCTTTCCATCTCAAAGGGTGCATTGTAGGAAGCTTTAAATTGCTCGCTAGCTTCTACCATGACGTCCACATCATGTTTTCCACTTCCTCGCATGCGGCTATTTACAAGCCGATTGTGGATCGCGTTAAATGAGTTGATTATTTTCGTCATATAGGTCTATTTTCCCGAAACTTTGTCTGCTCTACGGTATTCCTCTCGTCCCATCACTCGTGGAACTTGCCATGAACCCTCCTCCAAAAATGTTTTCCTTTTTGACCATACCCTACTAACGAAAAAATATATAAGACGAGATATCTAAAACATACGATGCACAAAAATGTAGTGTATAAAAAAATAAAATGTATAAAAAACATATAGTGAAAAAAAATTTACCAACTATCGAGAGTCTTCGAAAACGTGGAGCCACCCTTATGCTAAAGCGTACTCCACATCACACGTCCTCCTCTCAACCTTGTCAACTGGTTCCTCTTCGGTTTGCTTAGGGCTATGCTTGTTACAACCACGTTTTTTTCTTGTGTGACGACTCGGGTTCGGTTGTTTGTGACGGCGACGATGGCGGTTATGTGTCGGAAACAATTGTGTTTTCAGAATCGAGTTAAGTCTGAAATTGTATTCCAAGTTTGGAGACGGTTGGCTATCTTGTTTGGGCTGGTACGCATTTGTTTGGTCAAAATACCGTGGATCGAATAGATTTGAAGGACTGTTTGCATTATTCAAAGGGGGTGAGTTCGGTTGTATGTTTGCAAAAAAAAAAAAAAAACAGGTTCAGCCGCATGTTTG
Source organism: Helianthus tuberosus (assembly GCA_030545235.1). Taxonomy (NCBI): domain Eukaryota; kingdom Viridiplantae; phylum Streptophyta; class Magnoliopsida; order Asterales; family Asteraceae; genus Helianthus; species Helianthus tuberosus. Next base: position 26,264,915 of record CM060426.1, on the reverse strand, counting down.
CAAAATACGGGTTTCTTGCATCCCAAGGGTTCATGTTTTGTTTTATTTGAGAGGAGTATATTTATTTGAGAGAGTATGGATGTTGAATGTGTGTTGAGATGTATGAGATTGTGTACATTTCATTCGGTTAGATGTGAGTATTTATACAAAACAAATAAAAAAACTTTTTTTTTTTAAATTTCCCAACCCCAACGGCTGACTCCAACCCAACCCATGTCCAATGGCTCTTTTTCTCCTTGATTAGCGCGTCCCAGCGATCATTTTTCTTCTCCAACCACGATTAACCCACTAACCAAGCACCCTGTTAACAATCCTGGTTTAACGAGCTGGCGTAGTGTTTTGACCGTTAACCACCTACGTGCCGTCGTTAATTAGGGGTCGTGAACCCACACCCCTTAGTCTAAGTCAAATTGAGATTATGACCGCTAATGTGTTAAACAAACATACAGCGTATTCACTTTTGGTGCAGATCTAGGAAATCTGTTTTCTTTATGTAAAAAATCACTATTTCTATAAAGTTTTCTATTTAATAAAAAGCATCTTTGTTTGTTAGATTCTATAAAATTGGTCATATTTTATAACATGTGGTCATGTTTTATAACATGCACATGAACCCATTCTGATGCTCTGAGGCTACTAAAACAATGTGAATAAGGATACAGTCGCTTACATGTGCGGTCGGTCCAAACCTCCAAGGATACAGTCGCTTACATGTGCGGATTACAAATTAATTTATTTAAAGTAGTATTAAATTTACAATCACTTGTGAATTATGTTTTACATAAAAATTAGTTTGAATGATTCTCAACTTGTATCATCTTTTTATTATTTAAACTAACCTTAAAAAATTGTTATGCCAATACAAAATAATAGTTATATACATTTTTTATGTAATTACTTTTTTTATTCATATTATCGCTTTAATCAGGTTACATCAAAACATAAAGTAGACGAGCAACAAGCTGCGCCGCAACCCCTTTTCGAATTGCAAATCCTAACCTTCCAAATACAAACCCCTACCCCCTGGGACTGAACAATTGCTGTTGATTACCTGTTGGACCCTGGTCAAGAAGCGGATAGCTTCTGGTGCTAGGGAGCCAAATGTATCAAAGGCAAAAGAGACAAAGACATGCTGGTTCTCTGCGCAAGCTTTAGCGTGCTTATCCACTTTCTTTGATTCTGCCTTTCTTGATGCTTGTCCAGCTGCAAACCCGTATTCCCTTAAACCAAACGAAGGGGAAACCCTCATGAGGTCCACACAAGCATGTTTCCCCTCAGCACAGTCAAAGACGAGCAGATTCATTGGCCGCAGAGTAGATCTCCCTTCCGTAGGTTCCGTGAGGAAATTCACAGAGGCCTCTTTCTTAGCAGAAATCTCAGCTCTTCTTAGGATGTCCCACAAAACATCCCGCACCCAGTCATGCCGATATTTGAACCCAGTGAGCTCTTTACAATGAACTGCGTGCTCCCTGTATCTATCCATACAAGTTTTACGGCATATTGCGCAGGTTTCATCTTCCGGGTACAAAGGGATCATTAACTGGTATTTGAGAATGGATCTGTATTCTACTGCAGACATGCATTGTCCCAACCCATCAATTGGGATAACGGTCAAAAAATCCTGAGCATGGGGCCCCTTCAGGCACTCAAACATTGCCTTCTGGCGGGATGACAAAGCAAAAACTTCTCCCAGGCTTTGAGCGATTTTGCTAAACAGAGCATTCGTCAAAGTTTTTTATGGCTTCGAGGGGGCGGTGTCCTTATTAGAGAAACTGCCAATATCAAAGTCTGGGAGAGAGACATTTAAGCTTTCGAGCTCCTGTTGATAGTCCGGGTCAAGCCCAATGACTCACTATTTTGAAGGATATGATCATGTAGTTCCCAAGACTGAGCTCTATACGCCACAAAGGCATAATCCCCAACATCTCGAGCAGAGAGGAGACCCAAACCACCTAGATGCATTGGCAGAGATGCCAGACGCCACTGGAAGTCAGCAAAGAAAGGGCCGCCACCCACGACTATGTCTTCTATAGCCTCCCAGAGGCCATCATCGAATCGAGATACTACATCCACCATCAAAATGGGGTTGACAAGTCCGTAAAGTAACTTAGCAACACCCATACACACCTTTAGCAGAAGGAGTTCACATTGGGGATCCCTAAGACAGGGAAAGAGTTTCATGAGGTCAACCGCCTGTAATACCATTACAAAATATTGATTATTGGGGATCCCTAAGACAGGGAAAGAGTTTCATGAGGTCAACCGCCTGTAATACCATTACAAAATATTGAATATTTCATATAATATATTGTGCATTTATATATATTTATCAAAATACCGTTTTTTCAAAAAACATCGGCTTAACGACGTTTAAATGGAGTTCAAAACATTCAAACTATGTTTATAAAAGTATTACAAAAGTGTTTAGTAACAAAAGTAACTAATATGGACGCAGAAGCTTCAATTGAATGTGCGTTCGGTTCTCGGGCAAGCTTGATCGCCATCCAAAAGATTTTCGTAGTTACCTATAATCAAAATGGTCATAAACGTCAGCTATGAAAGTTTATAACATATTAAAACAAGTCTACAACGCAAAATAAACATCACAGCAGCTTTTGCTGGTTTTGAGACCCGTCGCGTGCCGCGACGGGATTTAGATTAACCGTCGCGTGTCACGACAGCCGTGGCGGGCCACGACCATAGAGGGTCATCCCCGTTGCGTGACGCGACACCCTGAAATGTCCAGAAAGTTTCGAAATGCAGTTGCTGATTTTTCAACAAACTCAATTTTCGCCTAAACGGACATAACTCTTAAGTTTTGATCCGATTTACATCACGTTTCTTCCTACGCGATTGTAATTCTTTCCTCCATAGTATGGAGTAAAAATCCGATATCCGGATTAACAAAATTCATAACTTTAAACTCTCGGCTTTAGATTTATTTCCAGTTTATTTGACACGTTCAGATTTTTAAACAACAAACTTGGTTTTTTACTTAAAATTTGTATGAGATTGATATCTATGAACATTTCTAAATTTTTGATGCTTTATCCATGACATTTATGCACCCGGTACCTATATATGTGTCGTTTATTTGACCCGTTCAACTATAACTAGTTGAACGAACTTATCACGAATCCCTTATATGGAATTGCGCATCTTTTAGTCATACTCAACTCCTGAGTATTTGACTTGTATTCCGCGTTCCCGATTCTCGGTTAACGCTTATAATGACTTTCGATTCCTAATCCGGGTATCATTTTGAACTCTTTAATCGTGCAACCTTCTCGGTTTACATCAAGACATCAATTTGACCCGTTTAGCTTTCTTAGCGACATCCATTGCTTTTATATAACCAAAGTTTCATTACTTTGATTATTTTGACCTGTTTAGTTTTATTAGCGAAATCCATCGCTTTCATACTACCAAACCTTCATTATTCGAGTCATTTTGACCCGTTTGAATATTATAGTGAAATCCATCACTTTTATATTCTAACTTAACGCTAGATTCTAATTAATCCATTCGGTTTATTCATACGGAATCCACCGTTTCAATATCAACCGAACTTCATAATATTTCATTTGTCATTCAACCAAATAGACATAAAAATACTAACGAAAATCTACAAATCATATAGCCGCGTACCTTTAAAGCTTTCCCTTTAAGCGAGTATCCGTTTCGCCTTGACCACTCGATGATTCGCCCAATTTGCCTATAGAGTTCAATTCAAATTTATCGCTTAGAACAAATGTTTCAATATTTAACACTAAATGTGTCTATTTAATAAATTAATCGATCCTTTCATATTTTTCAATATTTAAAGATCATTTAGACATTTTGTTGAACATCTTATGGGCGAGATTATTTTACTAACATTATCAAGTTCTTGGTTAATCATTTAACCCAGCTAAATCATCATTTTCATAATCATATGTCTAGTATGTATAAACAACACCTAGAGTGGTATCCTAACAATCAAATAACACCAATTCATCATTATAATTCAAGTGTTCATTCTTTTATTCATAAAACCCATATATAGCACATATATGGTTAATCATCAATTCACTAAGTTATGACACAAAATCACTAAATTCTTATCTAGGGTTTATTCCTAGACTTGTAATCATATCAATTTTGCCATAACATCAAACATTCATTCAAGAATTTCATTTATGAAAGTTCATGACAATCAAAACATCACCAAATATCAAAATTGAACATACCTTGTGATCTCCTAACTATAGTGATCACGAATTTAGCTTGGAATTGATTCCAAATCTGTTTCCTTCTTTGATTTTGAGAGTATTTGGTGAATTTAGGGTTTTTGGAGAAGAGCTCTGTTTGCTCTGGGTTTTGATCAAACAAGAGAACACACACAAGTGTGTGTTTAATGTTTAAAATTTCTATTTATTAAACCTGTTTCAAATTTGTCCCTTTTAGTCCCTCTACTTTTAAGATTTATAAAATGGGTTAGAATCCCTTGATTCTTTATCATTCAATAACATCTAATCAACTAGGTTAAATATTCCTAGTTTTATTTATATATACAAACATATATATATATATATATAAATATATACATATAGAAACGGGATAAGGAGAAAACGCTCAAAAGTGTGAGAATGGTGAGAATGCATCCTGGCCCAACACGTGGCACGGGACATGATCAGGGTCCCAGGGGTTTTTTTGTCTTTTCAATCTTCTTTTATTTTCCCAAAGCGGTATATTATTTTCTGGCGTCTAAGTTTTTTTTGGCGTTAATTGTATTGATTAAACTTTTTGGCGTTGAATTAATTGTTTTTGTGTCATATAGATAATTTTATGGCGTTATAGCGTTTTCTTGTCAATTTTTTTTGGCGTTTTGTGTTGTTTTTTATAATAATACTTCGAGTCATTATTATTTGTATAAGATTACAATAAGACAATTTTTTTTTTGCGTTTAGTGAAATTTTAGGCGTTTAATACATTTTTTACAAGGTGATTTGCCAGCATCCGTTCTCCCAGTTTTCATACTACTAGCGTTTTGGTGTTTGAAGTTTTTGGCGTTTTATATAATAATGTATTTTATTTATAGAGAATTAGATAACAAAACAACATATAACTTGATATAAAAAAAAATGAAAAAAAAAATGGTAATCTAATTTCTCTTCCGAATCTTCATTTTCATCAGCCTCTATCTTCTGGAATTTGTTTTGCCATTTTGAACATTTTTTGAATACTTTAGCTAGATGCCAACTTTCCTACATAAATCCTGTCTTTTTTAGATGAAGCTGGATAGTGGCATCCTGTGTTTTGGTGTGATATTCTTGTTTGGTGGCATGTCATTGAAGATCAACTCTTGCTTGATGCTATTTATAATAATGGAGTCCAAAATAGCAGTTTACACTTGTGTTGATCCCTTTATTCCATGTCGATATTCATCAACAACAAAGCTCACATGATAACATATCACTGTCATCAGTCTCTTTTTCTTGAATATTTGTCCATCTCATTCAGCAAAATATTATTGAGATAACCCCTTTAGAAGAAGAATCCATTTCAGTGAAAACTTTGACATCTGTGGTTTTTTTAACTAACATTTTTTGGTTTTTTAAAGTGAGTGGTTTCTAGAGGATATGGAGTTTGTGTTTTCTGGGTGTGATCAATTTCATTGTGTATAAACCACTCTCTTATAGGAGTTTTTTGGCGCGTAGTTTAGGCGGGACTTTTTTTTATTGTAATAAATGATAGTAATAAAGTAACTGTCTTTTCAGTTACTTTTTTGTATTTACTGTGTTGATCTGTTTTTATCAGTTTTACAGGTTATAGACGTCCCACCTTCTAAGTTTGGCGTTTTTTATGGCGATATGCAGACCAAGATAACAAAATACAATAACGGAGTAAATAAAATATTAAGCATGAAATTTTTTTGTTTGTTATTTTTGGCGTTTTGTAAGGAATAACCATTTTTAGTATTTTTTTTGGCATTTTGCTAATAAAGGGAGAAATATATCATTTAATTATCATAAAAAAACAAAAAGAAGATTACACAGAAGAAAAAAAAAAGAGGAAAAAATTAAGAGCCTTCGTCAGAAGGTACTTTATCCGAATAGTATCCATCACTTGCGTCATCTTCTTCCCCCTCGGAGTCTTCATCTGGATCTTCATCCATGTCATCACCTTCACCTTCATCGGCTTCTTGTTCCTGAAGATTATGAAGCCTCCACCTGAACATGTCTTGCATTAACTCCAATTTTGAGTCTATTTCTGTGTTGGTACAAGTGGCGTTATGCAATTCTTCCATGAAACCCAGACGCTGCTAAGTCATGATGTTCTCTAGCCAGTAGACTTCCTGCTCTCTGCTATCGTATGTAACCGTCACCATGTCTGTTTCATCATAAAAAACGCCACGATGTCATGACAGGGTCCGTCTTCACATCTTCTTGATTGGTCCAAATTTGCTGGTTAATGCTTTCATAAGCATATGTGTTTCATGGCATTCGTTGTCTAGAGCGATGCCAATGGATAAGATTCGCCTCTGTATCTCTTCTTCCATCTTCAGAATTGCCCTGACCGTCTTAACACACACCCTCCTTCTGTTGTCAAAAAGGAGGACGTATCGGCTGATTCCTAGAGTGTATCTCCACGAAACGATTGTTGCCATTTTTGGCATTTTGGTTAAGTTGGTGCTTTTGGTTAAAGATGCTTTTTTGCAGAAAATGGATAGATTGAAGTGATTATGGAAGCTATGTTTTACCTTGTTTATATAATGATGTTTTTTACGCATAATTTAGGAGGGAATTTCTTCTAATAAATGTTAATAACTGAAATTCAGTTACTGTATTATTCATCTTCCTGTAATATCCAACGCGTTTTATTACTATTTTTTTGGCGTTTTGTTTTTAATGGCGTTTTATTTTTTTTGAATGGCGTTTTATCATTTGATGGTGTTTTGAATGTGAGCGGTAAAAGACCCTTTTACCCTTAATGAAGCGCGTCCCACATAATAAAATTGATGTTATTTACGAAAACGCCACCCCGCAATCTAGTCCATGGTTTGTTTTGATCGGACGACCCATAAGCATTCTCACCGTTCTCACACTTTTGAGCGTTTTCTCTAAATCCTGACCCTATATATATATATATATATATATATATATTCACGTATATGTGCATTTAATATTTTTGGGGTGTTACAAGTCTACCCCCCTTAAAGAGGATTTCGTACTCGAAATCGTAATATGTACCAAATAAGGAAGCGTATACTCGTCTCATTTCTTCTTCGGACTCCCAAGTGGTGTCTGATCCCTTCTTGTGTTCCCATTTAACTTTTACTTGATTGATTTCTTTATTCCTTAAGCTTTTGACTTTTCGATCAAGGATTGCAATAGGCTTTACGACATAGTTCAGTTTATTATCTACTTTAATCTCGTCGTAGTTTATGTAAGTCGTTTCATCAGCTAGACACTTCCAAAGATGCGATACGTGGAAAGTGCTATGTATACCGCTCAACTCCTCCGGTAGTTCGAGTCGGTAGGCTACTTTACCCACACGTTCAACGATTTTAAATGGCCCACTAAACCTTAGGCTCAACTTCCCTCTTTTTCTGAATCGAATGATCCCCTTCCACGGAGATACTTTAAGTATAACCCTATCCCCAATTTGAAACTCGATTGGTCTTCGTCTTTTATCAGCGTAAGACTTCTGTCGGTCTTGGGCAGCTTTCAAATGAGCCCGAACCACTTCAATTTTCTCATTAGTGGTCCTGACTACGTCCTTGTGGGCAAGTTCACGAGGACCCACTTCACCCCAACATATCGGCGTCCAACATTTTCTGCCGTAAAGTATTTCGTATGGAGCCATTTCAATGCTGGAATGGTAACTGTTGTTATACGAAAATTCAACTGGTGGTAGATAGACATCCCAGCTACTGCCAAAATCAATGATACATGCCCGTAGCATGTCTTCGAGCGTTTGAATTATTCTTTCGCTTTGACCTTCTGTCTGAGGATGGTATGAAGTACTTGTAAACAGCTTAGTACCTATCTGTTCTTGAAAATCACGCCAAAAGTTTGAAGTAAACTGAGTATCTCTATCTGACAAGATGGACACCAGCACTCCATGGCGGGAAACGATTTCATTCGTATAAACTTCTGACATCTTCTCAGAGGTGTATGTCTCGCGAATCAGAATAAAGTGAGCGCTCTTCGTCAATCTATCTAGGACTACCCAAATGGCGTCGAATCCACGAGTTGTTCTTGGTAGTTTGGCTAATATATCCACAGTGATATGTTCCCACTTCCACACCAGAATGTCTAACGGTTGAAGTTCACTGTAAGGCTTCTGGTGTTCCGCTTTTAGTTGTAAACAAGTTAAGCATTTCTTGACATACTTAATTATGTCTCTTTTCATTCCAGGCCACCAATAGTTTTGTTTCAAGTCTCGGTACATTTTGGCAGCTCCCGGATGAATAGAATAACGTGACTTGTGAGCTTCATCAAGAAGAAGCTTTTTAACACTACATATGTTTGGGACCCCATATTCTACCGAAACGGGTTTTCAGTCCATTATTACCATCCACCAAGTCTTTGAGCTGGCCTATAATTCTTTCCCTTTTCCAATTCTCTTCTTTTGCAGCTTCGATTTGTTCCTCTCGGATTCATTCGAGTAAACCCGATGTTACTACTAATTACATTGACTGCACTTAAATGGGGGAGTATTCTGTCTTTCGACTTAATGCATCGGCCACTACATTGGCTTTTCCCGGATGATAGTGAATTTCACAATCGTCATTCTTCACCGTCTCTAGCTAGCGTCTTTGTCTCATATTCAACTCCTTTTGATCAAAGAAGTACTTGAGACTTTTATGGTCAGTGAAAATAGTACATTTCACACCATACAGGTAATGCCTCCAAATCTTTAAGGCAAAAACTACTGCTGCCAACTCGAGGTCGTGAGTCGGATACTTCTTTTCGTGAACTTTCAATTGCCTTGAAGAATAGGCTATCGCCTTTCCCCATTGCATGAGTACACACCCGATACCAAGTTGGGATGCGTCAGAATATATGACCATGTCTTCAATTCCATTTGGTAAAGTTAACACCGGTGCACTAGTCAACTTTTCTTTGAGTATTCGAAAGGCATCCTCTTGTGCGCTTCCCCATACGAATTTTTCATCCTTACGGGTCAACTTAGTTAATGGTGTCGCGATTTTGGAGAAATCTTGTATATGTCACACCCTGACTTTTGCGGAAGCGTGGTTATTTGGTGTGACTTCTTAATACCTGTAGGATCGTTTACGGACCCGAACGAGTCTTTCAGAAGAGTTTATGCTCAGTACGAAAGGCGGAAATAGTCGTACTGAGGTCAATTCAGCAAGAAACACACTTTAAACTGTCGTACTGAGGTCAATTCAACAATTTACAGCTAAATGACACTTCGGCAGCACTTCGTTGCTCTGACCAGAAAAGTTACAAATGACAAGGCACTCAAGGTATATATAGGAGATGTAATTTCGCTTGAACATGTCTCAAACGGAATTACATTCAAGCGGAATTAACTTCAAGCGGAATTAGCTAGCTAATTTCGTTTGAAACTGCCACTCACCCTATATTTGACATTTTTCTCGTATTTCGTGCCCTAATCTATCCAAACATAAACAAGACTCGATACAAGATGAAGTCGACATACGCATGCACTAACAAACTCCCCCTCAAATGTTGATGAGTCTTAAGTGTCGAGTCTTCGCATCTTCAGTCTTTATCAGTCCTCTCGAACTCTTCGAAGTATCTAACACTGTAAAGCATCCTCAAATCTCTCTCTTCTCTTTTCATCAGCACCAACAGACTCTCAGAATCAGAACCTGGCTCTTTGTCATTCAGACTCCCCCTTTCGATAAGCTGAGATTGCAGTCTGGCTTCCACAGGTTCAAGATTGTAACCTGTCTCACATCCTACTCTGAATCGAAACCTGGCCATTTGACCATTTATCCCAAGATCTGTTGCTGACTCTATCTTTTCCTGCACAAATCTCTACCCAAAAACAAATTTCACAAATTTAACATTTGACAAATTTATCCTCTATTTACCACTTGCAGGAATGTTTTTAGAATGATATAACACATTAAAAGCTACATATGACCACTTGTAGACAAATAAACAGAAACTATTCTCATTTAAAACACAGACTTTCCCAAACCTTTTGTTCATCATGTTTAGCACTTGAAATTTTGAAAATCAGTTTTCCAACATCAGTTGTCGAAAATCTTTTTGTATTTTTCAAAATTTATGCTAAAACACACTAAAACTCTTTTTAGATTTTTGAATGTAAAAGAAATGCAATAGAGAAATATTTACAGACAATATTTTTGTGAGTTTGCGTAAGAGGATCATATCAGATTCTGAGACAAATCACCAACACCGTTAAGCTTTAAACATTTTAAGTTCTAAACGATTCACTTAGATTGTCAGTATACTGATCCACTTAAATTCTCACACAAAGTTCAACTGTTTCGAGATACGAGATTAGTGTATTAAAGACTTAAACTTATTCGCGTATCCCACCTCAGAATATACTCCCGTATCTAGATCCCAATATTCAGTCTTACAGGTGAGTATACCACAAATGATATATGTAAAGGGTTAAAATGCGAGGATTGTGAGAGCTCAGGTCAGAACTTCCGTTCAGCAGAGAGATGACGGCTTCGACTTTTAGTGTGTCCCCTTTAGAGGATCTTTTATTTTAACAGCACATGATTAGCATTTTTCAATGTTTCATCATTTTTTATGCTGAGGGTGAGCTACATTTCAAGCAAGCAGTAAGTATTATACGGGGACTAGGCCATTGCTTCCGCAAAATCAGAAGTCCCTGGATAATACCCCAGATATCACTAAGTATAAAGACCTAGTATCTCAGAAAGAGGGACCTTTCAAACAAGATTTCAGGGGTTACCCATATATCCGAGAGATGTTCCCCGCGATATAAGTAAGTTTGAAATTTAGGTTTATATCTCGTCACAATCTACTAAATGTGCAAAAACCTACTGACACATCATCAGTGAGACCGTTTATCACATTATGACTTTCCATTTCTTTAGCATGCTATGATCGTCCACTGATGTACTATCATTTCCTCTTTTTCACAACAAAAATCATTTTTGATTTTATCATGTTTTTGACATTTTCAAATTTTCAAATGTTTTTGGATTTTCTGAAAAAATCTTACTCCCCCTAAAATTCAAACACATTTTAAAAAAATTTGAAAACAAACTATACAAGTAAAATGACAACTGATATCAAATCGCCTCAAATCGCCATCCATTTTGCATAAACAATCAGAACTCCCCCTCACAACAAAACATTTTCCCATTGTGATTTCAAAACACTTAAGTTTGTTTTAATCAAATGGTTTTTCTAGAAAATAAGTTTTGTTTACATTAAAAACCTCTTGTAGGTATGGGGATTTATTCATCACATTGTCTTCTCAAACATTTGTAGGTATGATCAAATCAAGTTCAACCTAATGACCTTGATTAATCATTTGAAAGTGAAAACCTTCTTAAACCACTTGTAGGTTCACTTTTTCAACCAACACTACTTGTAAATCAAAATATAACAATTTAATAACAACTACCACTTGTAGGTTTACCGAATAACCACTTGTAGAAAGATGCCGATTCCTACTCCACGATTACCAACTTGGGAGCTCCGGCAAGTCCAGGATTTTACTGATCATAATAGGTACCATCCCAGTCACAAACCTAGGATGAAACACCTTTACCTGGTTTCTTTGTTTTCTTCTCATAAAACTCTTTCACTCCTTTGACCTTCCTGTCAACCATTTTACCAAAAATATGATGCACTTTGGAGTTAAAAGTCTTTTCAACATCAAAAACCTTTTTATCAGAATAAAATTGGTTTGAAATCTCCACTTTACCAATTTTCTTCTTAAAATTTTCAGCCCGAAGTGGTGGAAAATTCACATCATCCACTATCGGCACTGATTTTTCACCTTTTTCTATAACCTGTGGCTCATCTGATTTTGTAGAATCAGATTCATCGCCCGACAATAACTCCTCTGATTTTGAAAAATCAGAATCATTGCTAGAACTATCATCAGACTTCTTAACAACCCATTTTTGATTTTCAAGATTCACCCTTTTCTTGTAAAATCTGTTTGAACATTCACCAATCTCAAATTTTGAATTTTTAAAAAGTTTAGTTCTCTCAATTGGTGATTCAAACTCAACCATTTTTTCTTTCAGTTTAGAAACTCCCTGTTTAGTTTGATTTGCCTGTGAACATTTCATGGCAATATGATCACTTTTTCCACATTTGAAACTGGTTCGAGTTTCCTTCTTCTGATCAACAGTCTGCATCTCTTCTTGCTTCTTCGCAAGGAAATCTCTATTCGATTGTTTTCTGAATAATTTTTCTTTTTCCTCTTCAGAAGATATACCTGAAACAAATATCATTTTTGATTTAAAATCATGAACGTATTTTTCATTTTTATGATTTTCTGGTGGAATAAATCCTAATCCTTTCTTTTTGAAATTACCGTTATGGTTTGGTTTCTTTTGATAACCAGAACCAGAACTGTAACCCTTTTTCTTGTTTTCTCTTTGTTGAACTCTTGAGGTGTATTTTTTAGGTTTACCATTAAGATTTACAGCTTTTATTTCAGAAAATATTAATTTCCGTTAGTTTGAAAACCTTTTTTATCATTTCTGGTTTAACACCTCTTATTGGAAATTCCTCATCAGAATATAATTTGTCGGAATCATTCAATGTATATACAACTTTGAATGTTTCGTCATTCAAATTAGATTTTGATAGAAGAAATTCTTTATTGTAAATTCTTTTGCCCTGTTTGTCGATTTGACTCGGAGTGCTGGACTCAGACTTTGACTCTGACATAGACTCCGACTTTGACTCCTCAGTTTCATCATTATCTAACACATGATCCACCACTTTCTTCATCAATTGAGATTGTTGATCAGTGTCAGACGATGTAAAAATGACATCAATATTTTCTGGCAAGTTAACTGAAGACTCCGACTCCCACTGTAAATTTGTTGCCTTTTCGCCTCTTTCTGAATTTGGATTTCTCGGAGAATATCCATTTTCAAGCGGGGGTGGACACTTGTTGTAACTGACACCTTGTTTCTTACCAGATGTCTTAACTTCAGTATCCTTCTTCTTTTCTTTTTTCTTTTTAGAAGTCTTTTCTTCAGAAACTATCTGTTTTTCAGTTACTTCATCATCCTCAAATGCCTTCATGCCTTCAACAGTTGGATAAATCCTGTCAATGACATAAGAAGTACATGAGTAACTTTTTAACAACCGATTTACTCTTTCAGTTTCAATTCTTTGAGTTTCCAATTTTTGTTCTAGCACAACACACTTCTCAATGTAATTGTTCACCATTCTCTGCTTTGTCATGAAAGCTCATTGAAGTGTTTTCATGGCTGTTGCTTGTTCTTCACTTGATTGATTGTATTGATTCATGGCTTTATTCAGAACATCGTATGATTCCTTCAACCTGTTCATATTGTTAATCAATTCACTGTTTTTCTTTTTTATAATCTCACAATTTTCATAAATCACCGGAACATTTTTAGCATCAGCTTCTGCATCAACTTTGAAAACTGGAACTTCTTTTACTTTCCTTTTGATCACTGGAACTTCTTCATCATCACTGCTGACTGGTATTTTGACCTTTTTCTTTTTCTTTTTAGCTTTTTCATCTTCACTATCACTTTCTTCCATCATTTTCAAATGAGCTGCCATTCTTTTAGCATAATACTCAGTATCATCATCACTATCTTCTTCAATACGAGCAACAAATGCTTTGTGATTTGAAGTTTTGTTTGGATCATAATCATCCCAATTGAAATTTTCCCAGCTAAAGCCTTCTGGCAACTTTTCATCATCTTGATTAATTAGGCATGCTTTATTGTCAGCTGAAATATATTTGTCCCAGCAGAAATCTTCTTGATTCACCAAACATGCTCTTTTAGATGATTCTTCAATCTCCTTCCTGCCATGAGCAGTTTGCACCTGTTGTTGATGTGGCTGTTGAGCAACTTGATGATAAATCGATTTCCAATAGTAATCATTGTTGTTGTTGTTGAACGGATTTTGAACTCCACTTGCTTCGCGGTTTTTGCACTCCCTCTTGAAATGTCCTTTTTCCCTGCAACGAACACAAGTAACTTTAGATTTGTCAAAACCTAAATTAGAAACATATGCATCACGGAAATCATCTCTTCCTGTAATCTGTTTGAATTTCTCAGCTCGTCTCAACACACTAGCCAAACACCATTTTATATCCATCAATTCCATCTATTCAGCATCAATCTGATCGTAATCCTCTTTTGTCAACATTGGACTCCCGATCCGACCTACCACTAAACTTCCATACGACTCCAACACGGTTCCCAACAAAGACATATGACTTTTCGCAACTTCTTTAGAATAATCCTGATCATTCTCAAGATTCAAAACAGTGTTGCATTGTAATCTCTTTCCATTCTTAGTTGCTGAAATGTTCGGATCAAAAGATGGATATGATGAAAAACTTGTGTTGCTGTTTGATCCTTTGGATGAACTTCCTAATGAACTCTTTGCATTAAATGCAGTCTCAACCTTTGGTGACATGTTGGTAGTTTTGTCATTCAACCCTGCTTTGTAATAAAGTCCAATGTCTTGTTCACCATCAAAATCTTTCATTCTTAAAACCTTTCTCTGTTCCATCTCCTGAGCCTCAATCTTTTCGATAAACTTGCTCAGTGTTAGACTGCTAAACCCTTTCTTGTTCCTTAACATCATGAGATATGTACCCCAAGTCTCGTGTGGCAATGCATCAGCTAGCTTTTCAATCAACTCCTCATTATCTTTGGTGATGCTCAATCTCTTCATATTTGCTAATAAATTGCAATATCTTTCAATGATTTGCTTTGTGCTTTCATTTGTCAAACCACGAAACAGATCAAACTCTTTCTTCAAAAGTGACTTTTTGTTTTTAACCATTTCTTGACTTCCAACAAACTTTGATTTTAAAGCTTTCCAAATCGAATAAGAAGTTCCATTGTGTTGCAATAAGACCAATATATCTTCTTTCACAGCTTGTTGTAGTAGACTTAACATCATTTTTTCATCTTTGTATTTCTTTCTATCTTCGGCACTTAGATCTTTATTTGCAATAATCTCTTCATCATCAGTCATCGGTCTAACATATTTTGTTTCAACACATTCCCAAGCATTCAAATAATTTGCTTGAACCCAGTTTTTAAAACGTCCTTCCCAACCCTTATACTGCTCAATGTTCATGAGTTTTGGCGGTTTTTGCATAGTTCCCGTTTCATTTTCTAACATTGTGTTCTGTGCAAGAGTAATCGGGGTAACTGGAGTAGCAAATGCGTTGAAAAATTCCTCTTCCATGATTCGGTTTTCAAAGTTCACAAAACTGTTCTGTTCAAACGGAATTACTTCTTCAAACGGAATTCCTTTCAAGCGGAAATACCCAGTTCAAACGAGATTAACTATGAAACGAAATTACCCTAATTTTGTTTGAAATCAACACCCTTTCAAACGGAATACTAATTCCGTGTGAACCTCTCAAACGGAAATAATACAAGTTGAAGCGGAATAGCACGTATCAAACGGAATTACTCAAATGAAATTATCTATTTCAAACGGAATCAACCAACTTTTCAAGCGAAATACCGGTTTCAAGCGGAATTAAGGTCTAATTCCGTATGAAATGCTGCTGACGTCATCATTCTCAAACTGATTTTCAAACGGAATTACAGATTTTATCAGTTTTAGATCAAATTTAGGTCCAATATTCTCAAGGATTTGTTAAAACACTGTTGCGCACAATATGGGAGAAATTCAGAACATTTTGACCGTGAAAAATTATTAATTTTGAAAAAGAAGGTGTAGAAATCAGAATTTTCAGCTGAATTGGTATGAACTCTTCCTCCTGAGCTCTGATACCACTTGTAGGATCGTTTACGGACCTGAACTAGTCGTTTAGAAGAGTTTATGCTCAGTACGAAAGGCGGAAATAGTCGTACTGAGGTCAATTCAGCAAGAAACACACTCTAAACTATCGTATTATTGATTTGATAACAATTTACAGCGAGATGACACTTCGGCAGCACTTCGTTGCTCTGATCGGAAAAGTTACAAATGACAAGGCACTCAAGGTATATATAAGAGATGTAATTTCTCTTGAACATGTCTCAAACGGAATTACGTTCAAGCAGAATTAACTTCAAGCGGAATTAGCTAGCTAATTTCGTTTGAAATGACATGTGTCATTTCAAACGGAATTACATATTCTAATTTCGTTTGAAACTGCCACTCACCCTATATTTGACATTTTTCTCATATTTCGTGCCCTAATCTATCCAAACATAAACAAGACTCGATACAAGATGAAGTCGACAGACGCATGCACTAACAATACCATAGCAATCAATCATAACAATGCTATATGATAAAACCAAAAGATTTTCATCCATTAATAAAGTTTAGAAAATACCACAATACTATTGTCTTGAAAACATTGACGCCAATTAGTTACAAACCATAACATGTTCAAATGAGTTCCCATGGACTCAACAAAAGACGTTAAATAATCCTGAGTTTAGAAACATGTATCCCGACCAGGAATAGGATACATCTTTTAAACTCTACGACCACGGATGACATCCTTTATTTAACACGCAGCTTGTAGACACATGCATACACCTGCTAGATCTGTTTAGTTCCCTGAAATACATGTAGTTTGAAAAATCAACACAAGTTGAGCGAGTTCATGTGTATATGTGTATGAATAAACCTTTGAAATATGTCTGTATGTATGAAAGTCCCTGGTATGTAGCAATAAGGAAAAAGAGATCATCAATGGTTTGCAAGGCCATTGATATGTGTGAAGTGATGCAGGAAGACTCAAACCTAGCAGATTTCGTCGTTAAGACATAGTCACCTCATGGTCCACTCAGCGGACTCAGGAGTGGGGCTCGCTACACCCGAATAGATCTATCACTCATGTCCCTCGGTCCTACAACGAGGATTAATGGCCTTAAGTATCCACCTACCCACTCACATGATCTAAGTAGTAACCCGCCTTAAGCTAACCATACCATGTATAAAATGTCTGTAATAATTGTATTATGTATTTCACCCCCGAAGTTATAAAACTGAAAACAGTTAAGAGAAAAGGGGGAGCATGAACTCACTGTTTTGCGTCTTCGTATCCAATGTAACTCGAAGCTCCCTCTAGAACGCACGAGTACCTACATGCGTACTACGGTCTGTTAGACGAGTGGGTCGTGCCTTGTCTTAGTATTGACTAGTGGCTTTGAGTTACGTTTTTAAAGTGTTTTTAATATATTTGTAATAATACTTCTCGAGTATTGTTATTCGTATTTCCTTCCCAAGGATGGGAGTATCTCATACTTGTGTATTCGTGTCCCTATATTCGTATAACTTGCCATGTATTGGCGTCGTATTCCGGTGTATACGTATTTTCTTACTTAGAAAATATATATAACTTATCTTGTCCAAAAATACTGTATCCCCTGAAAATATATATTTTTCCCAAAAATCGTATATCTTCTAAATACTCTAGGAAAAATATATTATAACTTCCCAAAAATAATATATTTTCTTTTTGTCCAAAAATATGATATACTTTGTAATAAAAACATATTTTTTATGTCTTCTGTATCCAAAATAGTATTTGTCCAAAAATATATTTGCAAGAGTGCTTTCCGGAATATTTCATAAGTTACGTTTCTGCGTTCGTTCTCATAATATCAAGTGTGTAACTTATATTTCATCCCTTGTGATTTTTGGTATTATTTTGGAGTTGTAATTCCATGGTCTTTTGTTAAGATATATTATTTTACCCTAAAATAATATGACTAGTTCACAAATCATGCAAACCTTCACACAAGCGTCTTAGTATAAAATATATATTCTAAATTTATATTTATCCCTTTTCATTTACAAAAACCAACCTCTGATTCGTGTATCTTGTTACAAAAATTATGGCGAGGTTTCTATTCGAAAAACATAGTTTAAAATACACAAGTAAACTCTTATCTAGAAAATATTTTCTAAGTGTTTAAATTTTTAGAAAATTTCGCCATAGTTTCCTTTGTAAATGGAGGTGTCCATGCTATATAGCATATCATTTTCTTTTCGAAACAATCACAATAATCATCCACAATCAATCTTTAAACACTTTATATCACCAAGAGCAAAACTATATGCTTTATATATACAAATCATGAACTTGATATTTCACAAAAACGCGTAGTAACTTGGTAAAGCGTTTAGTGGCCGTAGTTACCTTCCGAAGTGTGTTTACTTTTGTTAAAAGTTCATTCTCGGGATTTCTAGATGTTCACAACTTGTGAACTTATTTTACAAAAATATTTATTTGCCAAATCTTCTTGATTTACTAGCACTCTTACACTTATTTGTTTTGAAAAATAGTGTAAGTGTATGTAAGAGTTATGAGCCTTCAAAGATCCGTCTTTACAACTTGGTTTGTTTTAGAAAAATCATTTATAATCTCGGTTCCATATGATCATCAACTTATTTTGTTTCACTATATTTCAAGAAATCATTTTTATCAAGTTCATATTTTTTTATTAGAAGATGATTAGTTTATGTAAGCACATAATCACCCTAATCTTGTTAAATCATGTTTCTAATCATCACTTAACAAGTTCCATATGGTGATTAACATTACATAACCAAGAAGCAACATGCAATCAACAACATATTCACTACAATATCGTACTAACAACATTTCATTATGTTTCATCTTTATGTAAAGCTTTATGTTCATGTTTCTTGTTTAAACCCTTTTAGTGTTCTTGTAAATTTCAACATACTATAACTTTTAACTACTCAAAATGGAAGTAACCAAAGGTTAATCAAAGACTTACAACTAGCTTAAAGGCCAGGGAAGAACTCTAGTGAAAAAGATGAAGAATATGGTGAGTAGAAGCAAGTAAGAGAGCTTCTTGATGATCCACAACTTCAAGCTCCTTTAATTCACCTTCTAGCACTTGGATGAAGCTTAAAAATGGCAAGATGAGGGTTGTAAGGTGGTGATGGTGGCGGTTATGGTGAGAGCCGAGAGGAGAGTGAGAAAGATGGAGTGAATTTTGAGAAGATATGAAATGATCTTGGATATCTAGGAACCATACTTGTAAGGATTATCTTTCAAATATTATGTACATGATATCAAGCAACAATCAAGTAAGATATGATACATATCTAGGAGGGTATGGTGTGGATTTTGGTGGGGTCCCATGGACCGTAAGTTCATATGGGGGGGGGGGGTAAATGAAACTTTGAATGGTAAGTTGGTAATTATTAGTTCATGTTCAAGTATAAGATTACATGTATTAGTTAGTAGATTTCTAGTGCGTGTTATGGTGTTCGGGGATCATGACTAGCCAAGAAATAATAAAACAATGTGTTTGGCAAAAATTTGGTGTCCCGGGTAATGTCCGGTTATTCGGTTAGATTCCGTTTCGTTAAAGTGCTTAATTATTCTGTATAATGCCTTTTATATATCTTTTTGTGTCACATTTAATTCCCGACACTTAGGAAAGCATTCAGGACCATTCTGCCATATTTTTGGCACATTACTAGCATATTAAATGCTGAATTTCTGATAAATAATGCAGAATTCTGCATTATTAGTGGGTTTTAGGCACTTCCCGGCACTTTAACTATCACCTAGTGACGCAGTTTTATTGTCCTCACTTCCCTACACTCCATACTAGTGTAGTACCTTGTCCCTGGCCCATGCTGGGTCTCAAATCATTATCTGTTTATGTACTGAACATCGTCAGCATTTTCTGAGTTAACCGCTCACTGTGCTAACCGTGCTTTGTGCATCGTTTATGTCACTAAAGTTTGTTTGTGATAAATGGTGTGACAGTATGAAATGTGATGCACATGTATGTATGATACAGAAATCAGATAGCAGTTTAAGTCATCAGTTGAAATTAAGCACAGTTGTTAAGCATAAATCAATATTAATTAAACGTACGGATGCATGCAAATTTGACGGTTGTCACATTCTCCCCCTGTTAAGAAAATTTCGTCCTCGAAATTTGTACTACCTTAACTCCTTAGGTTTACATTGTGCGTTTATGTGTACGAATAATACTGAGTAGGTAACCACAAAACCGAATCAAACCTTGATCACATCAGATGAATCCACGTATATATTACAACTACACGAATCCAATGGTTAAAAGATATGTGCTTTCAGCATTCGATGTCAAAGGACACGAAATGTATAGATGTAGAATCTAGTGTTACTTAGTTAACAGGGGTGTACTAAAGGGGTTTCAACCGATGGATTCTCAAACAACCGGTCACAATATGCAAACAAGTTTTCACAACCCATAGCATCCGCTATATGAATTCATAATCAACAACTCGAATGTGATGGTAACATGAAAAACGACCTGTCAAGTTCCGAATAGGTGAATGGTAAGGTCTAGTGTGTTGACATTCTTGAATTGCGAAAATATGCCGAATGAAATACAAGGGAATCTGGTGTATCATTGTCTTAATTCGTAGTTGCATTAGGAATGTTTAAATGACAGGTCAAACAAAAGTATATGTAGTTTTCTATGAAACAGTTGACCTTGATTAGCACAAGCTAATGACACACAAGGTGTCGTAATGACGAGATTCAATAATAGTGGTGACTGAACAAGTTCACCGTGCCTGAAATCAAATGAAAGTGTACTGAGACAATTTGAAGATTTGATTTACACAATGTCATAGAGCTTTCAATTGGATACGGAACATCAAAGAGCCACTGTTTTTGATCGAAGATGAAAAGTATTAGGTACCGCAAGGCATTCGATCGAAAATGAAAGAATCGTTAGGAGGTACATTGTGCTATGAAATGAATCTATGTACCAATGTCTTAACACACCACAGTGTTGAGACTGCTTTAATCGTGATAAACAAAACGGATTTAGTGCAAGTCAATAAATAATCAAATCCGTGTATGAGGTGCGTAACGAACTTAGCGCAAACTTCAATTATGTGAAAGTATCACTGCAAGGTATCGAAACCAATCAAACGATTTAGTGGAGTCGTAGACCAATCAAGTCTACTACGACACGAAATGAGAGAACCTTTGCAAGAATATTTGAATGTGATGTTCCCAATACATCATATAGCGTCTCAAATCAAACATGTGAAATGGATAAGTTCAAGCAATTGAACTTAGTTTCAGTGTAACCCGACAATAAACGTATGTATCAACAAAGGAATCTCGGCATGGTAACAAAAATAAACCATGAATGTAACTTGAAAGAAGTTTCTAGAAAGTGTGTTGACTTGATAGCAAAAGAGCCAACAATTACAATAACGTAGGTTATTTGAATCATAAACCAATAGCTAGCTTTAGCAAAGTAATATTTGTACTTCAATGAAGTGTTTATTCGAAATGAAACCGCATGCGTAGCAAGAGGTGCATGCATAACATATAAGTTTTCAAGAAATGAAGCAATGTGTATTTGCTAAAGTGGAGAAATGACCAAGTATACGAAGCAAATGTGTGTTCGCTCTTAGCGAAGAAAATTAACATGATGCAACTACCATCAAGGGGAGTAGAGATGCAAACATCTACTTGCTAGAAGCAAAAGTGAAGATTTCACAAAAGAAATGTAAGTACTTTCTGTTTTTGTTAACTGAAATGGCATATATGTCAGGGTAGTGGTGCTTGCTTGAGTTAACAGATATGGTTCCTAAATAACAACCTTTACGAGTTTGGACCTGGGTTCCCAAAGATCCTAAGTACATGTTTTCTAGATTCTCAAAGTCTCGTATTCTGCGTAAAATTGTTCTGTGCATCGTGTAGGAAACACCATTGTTGGGTACGTTTAAAGTAAGTTATTGTCCCACAATTTCCCCGGTATACTTTCTTCCTGAATTCACAGCCAAAGACACTCGATCATCGATCAGTCGTGTAATAGTAGTTGGATCCTCGCAGTTAGTTAAGTACGAAGTTCGTTAATCCTCCGCAAGAGTTATCGGCTCTTGTTGGTTAGCTCGTTCAGCTCCTGGTAGTTTGATGTTCGCACGAAAGATACCGTCCTTCTTATTGATGAGCAGAACTGGGGTTACCCAAAATGGAAAACTTGGTCTGTTATCTTCCTTCTCTATCAACTACTGGAGCTACACTGTCAATCCTTGCATCTCCGAAGGTGTAAGTTGCTAAGGTGCATCAGTAGCAGGCGCGGCGCCTGGAATTAAATCGATGCGAAATTCGACTTGTCGTTGGGGAGATAATTCTGGCAAGTCTTCGGGGAAAACTTCAGGATATTCCCTCACCACAGGGATATCTTTGAGTTTTGGGTTCTTCGGTTCCCTTGTCCATGACATGAGCCCAGGAAACAACACATTCATTACGCAACAACTTTCGTGCCATTAAGCAATTTGGAAGCTGTAGGGGCGTATTCTGCTTACCACCATGAACCATGATTGTTTCTCCATCGGGGTGCAGTTAATAATCCCCGCTCGATTGCTTGACAACCAATCCATCCCAATCACCACGTCGAAGCTTCCCTTAAGCTAGTTCTATCGAGTACTGGGTATCTATCTTACTTACTACTAAAACAAGTATATTCTGAAGCTAAAATTCGACAATAATATCAAATAGCACAGACGCACAATATTGACTACTATGAGACGTACCGATGGCCATGTTTGAACCCCCGCGTGCTTCACGAGTTCCGATGTTGGATGTCCCTTCACGTTCTTGGTAAATCCTCCTTGGGCAATTTTTCCTAAAGTGCCCCACGTTCCCACATCGGTAGCGGCCTGGAAATTTATTATTATTACTTTTGTCCTGGTTGTCGTCATCATTCCCTCCTTGTCTGGGACTCCCCGCCCAACAGGCATCCTTGTTGTGTCCTTTCTTTCTGCACCTACCGCACTTAGGCTTCTGACATTGACATTCGTGTTGGTACTTGCACCCAACACTTCTCGGATTAGCTTCCACGTAAATCTCAACATTGGCTTGATTGTTGTTAGGGCAATATTTCTTAAAATGCCCTTTGTCCCCACAGTCAAAACAACCTCGAACGGGTATTTGTTCTTTAATGGTCTTACTCTGATAGTCGTTGTTGTCGTTGCTTCCTCCGTGATCCTCGTTATCAACTTGACCTTCGTTTCCGTGTTCCATTCCAATCCGACATGTCTCCTTGACATGCCCTACTTTGTCACAGTCATCACTTCTTCCATCCCTACATGGCCCAGCATGATGAAGTAAGCAGTTACCGCACTTAGGTAGGGTCCCCATGTACTCTTTCCTATTTTTGGCTTTGTTCTTGCTATTCGTTCGGGTATTCTCCTGGAAGTCAGTGGGCTTTCTCTTGTTCTTTCCGGATGACTCCACCTGAGTTTCCTTCTTCTTCTCAGGGTTTGAAATCTTTTCCAGTCTAACTGCTTCTTTACTGAGTGCCGCACTTAACTTGATTGCATCGATGGTTGTTGGCAGAGCTGATACCGTTATTAAGCGCAGGATCTAAGGCACCAGTCCCCAGATGAATGGCTCCATCCTTTTCAACTCTGGTTCTACTAGGTAAGGAAGGACCCGCGACAAATCGTGAAGTTTTTGCACGTACTCCGCCACATTTGGACCCTCCATCCTTAGCTTCCAGAATTCGAATTCCAGCTTCTGGATCGCCATCTGAGAACAATACTCCTTACGCATCATTTCCTTCAGTTAATCCCATATTAGAGCGTTCGTAGCAGCTATGCCCATCATTCGAATCTGAGAGTTCCACCATGACCAGGCCCCATCTCGAAGCTATCCTGACGCATATGGGACTTATTGTTCTGGCGTACATCCGCTCACTCGCAAAACAAAATCCATATTTTCGGTCCATTTCACAAAGGTTATGGCACCTCCAGTGCCGTCAAAGTTCGAAGGCTCGCAGTCGAGGAACTGCTTATAGGTACAGCTATGAGGTGGGTTGCTTCCAGAGGTACTTCCGCTACGATTGGGGCGAAGGGCCTCGAGCTGTGAAATGGCCTGTGAGATGCGCTCTTGTAGTTCTGCCACTGTTGCTGGCAGAGGAATGTTGGTCTTGAGGTTCCCTTGTATCGACATCTTTTAAAAGAAGATAGGTTAGGTCCTTATGCATATAAGTATGTAGTTCGTGTATGTAATAACATTCATCAATCGCAAGTAAACACATAACATCCCATGTCATAACACAAACAAGTAATTCCAATAACGTATATAACGAGAATGTTGGGAATGAGCTTTCATTATTTACCAACCACAATTACATTGTCTTACAAACTGTATTACATCGAAAGGGGCACGGGGTCACCCTACCCCTGTCCAATAAGTATATAGTGCATTAAAGTCACCTAGTCAGGAATGGTTTTCCAAGAGTCTCCACGATCTCGGCTTATCATTAGTGTCTTTACTTGAAAGCAATGTAATCCGTATAAAAGCTAAATGCCAACCATACTGTTAACTGATGTGGAGAGGGGAAGAGGAGCAAACTGTTAGCAAGCGCGAACTCCTCCTCGAGCTTGTATATACGTTGAAATAGTTAACTGATCTGCCACTCGATAATAAGGAAACGAGTGTCAACACCTAAGAAAAGTGCAAAAGCAGCAGGTGAGAGCGCAAAAGAAGTCTTTGATAATTGTGGAGGATCAAAGTATACTAGCAATAGACAGGGTGGAGGTCGTGGTGTCAGCTCAAGCCCCCAAAACTTTGCGTTTTACCTCCTCAAATTGTAGCTGATGTTATAGGAGCAATTCATCCCGGGTGTAGCCTCCATAGTGTAAGGGTCTAATATTAGCATAGTGTATGATAAGAACCATCAAAATGGCTCATCCAGCGATGTAGAGGTGAAAGTAGCAAACGGTGCGGCCTGCGAGGTCGTAGTAAATGCTGCTGTAGCAAGTGGGATAGTTACGTGGGTGCTGACCTGGAGTACCTTCCCGGGGAGCGGCTATGTCTTGAAAGAAAGCGATAGGCATGTCGGTGCAATGGACGTCTGTCTCCATAGGAGCAATACCAGAGGTTGAGGGGGCAGGAACAAACGTCTCAACCAATAAGGATATCATTGGTGCAGGTACTGGGTCAGATATAAGGGGTGCAATGTCTGGTAGACCAAAAGAAACAGGATCATGATCAAGCGAGGGTGCAGGATCAGCGGGTGTAACATCAGGCTGGCCCAAAAGGAACGGGAGCTATCTCAGGAGTAGGCTCTGGGTCGTGTAACGGTGTGGTGCCTTGAGCAGGTGATAGTGCAGCAGCCATGTCCTCGTCGTCTGCGTCAATAGTAGAGAGCTATAATCCAACTGTTTTGTAAGGCTGCAGATGTCACAGACTCAAAGGAGTCTGAAATCGAATGCATGTTAGAATCAGAGGATAGCTTGTTAACAGGGGTCTCAAAAAGTGAAATTAGTTACAACGTTCTCGTCTAACTTTCCATCATCATAGGTGTTATCGGAAGGACCATCAATATCATGCCAATGTCATCGTCAATTATTTGTTGAGTAGCCTACCTTCGAAAGGAATGTCCACAGGAGGCGTATTGTCGAGGATCGGAGCCATGGTGTGTCCACCATCGGGGTGACCAGTGGTGAAGTGGTCATGGACTAAAACAAGAGTGACAGTGGGATCTTTATCAAGAAGCTATCAGCAAAGGGTAAGTCATCACCAGAGTCTGGTAGTGCGAACAGTTGTAAGTCGTCCTTGCCCTTGGTCAGCATGTCAGGGTCACTCTCAGTGTCTGACGTAACATCTCCGGTGCAGGTGCAATCTCATTATTTGTGGCGGTAGTCGTAGGGTCGTCAACGCTTGACAATTCGCTTTCTGAAGAAAGTGACACGTGTGCCGGTACATGATAATCATAGTATGTATACCCATAGTAATCACTAACAATGAGTGTATGCAAGTAAAGGTAATTTATCATGAAATCAAGTATTCACATTACGAAATTTCCTATCCTTCCTAGTCTCTCAGACTCTATTTTTCCCAGCTCTAAGACTCAATCTTCCCAGTCTCTAAGACTAATCCTCCCCAGTCTCTAAGACTGATCCTCCCTCAGTCTCTAAGACTGATCCTCCCTCAGTCTCTAAGACTGATCCTCCATCAGTCTCTAAGACTGATCTTCCCTCAGTCTCTAAGACTGAAATCCCTCAGTCTCTAAGACTGAATTATATACATAGCCTTTTTGAAAATGTGTACTTGTGCCTTTTGTTTGTAAAAAGTTTGTTCCCTGGATCTGGACGTTTAGTGTATGCAATGTAAAAATTTTTGAAAACATTTTCCTGAGAGCCCTGATGATCATAGTCTAGACTCGAGAAAGAATCCTAGTTCGCTATGATCGAAGCTCTGATACCAAGCTGTCACACCCTGACTTTTGCGGAAGCGTGGTTATTTGGTGTGACTTCTTAATACCATAGCAATCAATCATAACAATGCTATATGATAAAACCAAAATATTTTCATCCATTAATAAAGTTTAGAAAATACCACAATACTATTGTCTTGAAAACATTGACGCCAATTAGTTACAAACCAAAACATGTTCAAATGAGTTCCCATGGACTCAGCAAAAGACTTTAAATAATCCTGAGTTTAGAAACATGTATCCCATCCAGGAATAGGATACATCTTTTAAACTCTACGACCACGGCTGACATCCTTTATTTAACACGCAGCTTGTAGACACATGCATACACCTGCCATATCCGTTTAGTTCCCTGAAATACATGTAGTTTGAAAAATCAACAAAAGTTGAGCGAGTTCATGTGTATATGTGTATGAATAAACCTTTAAAATATGTCTGTATGTATGAAAGTCCCTGGTATGTAGCAATAAGGAAAAAGAGATCACCAATGGTTTGCAAGGCCATTGATATGTGTGAAGTGATGCAGGAAGACTCAAACCTAGCAGATTTCATCGTTAAGACATAGTCACCTCATGGTCCACTCAGCGGACTCAGGAGTGGGGCTCGCTACACCCGAATAGATCTATCACTCATGTCCCTCAGTCCTACAATGAGGATTAATGGCCTTAAGTATCCGCCTACCCACTCACATGATCTAAGTAGTAACCCTCCTTAAACTAACCATACCATGTATAAAATGTCTGTAATAATTGTAACATGTATTTCACCCCCGAAGTTATAAAAATGAAAACAGTTAAGAGAAAAGGGGAGCATGAACTCACTGTTTTGCGTCTTCGTATCCAATGTAACTCGAAGCTCCCTCTAGAACGCACGAGTACCTACATGCGTACTACGGTCTGTTAGACGAGCGGGTCGTGCCTTGTCTTAGTATTGACTAGTGCCTTTGAGTTACGTTTTTAAAGTGTTTTTAATATATTTGTAATAATATTTCTCGAGTATTGTTATTCGTATTTCCTTCCCAAGGATGGGAGTATCTCATACTTGTGTATTCGTGTCCCTATATTCGTATAACTTGCCATGTATTGGCGTCGTATTCCGGTGTATACGTATTTTCTTAATAAATATCCAACATATTCCCAAAACAATATATTTCCAAGTCTTACTTAGAAAATATATATAACTTATCTTGTCCAAAAATACTGTATCCCCCGAAAATATATATTTTTCCCAAAAATCGTATATCTTCTAAATATTCTAGGAAAAATATATTATAACTTCCCAAAAATAATATATTTTCTTTTTCTCCAAAAATATGATATACTTTGTAATAAAAAACATATTTTTATGTCTTCTGTATCCAAAATAGTATTTGTCCAAAAATATATTTACAAGAATGCTTTCCGAAATATTTCATAAGTTACGTTTCTGCGTTCGTTCTCACAATATCAAGTGTGTAACTTATATTTCATCCCTTGTGATTTTTGGTATTATTTTGGAGTTGTAATTCCATGGTCTTTTGTTAAGATATATTATTTTACCCTAAAATAATATGACTAGTTAACAAATCATGTAAACCTTCACACAAGCGTCTTAGTATAAAATATATATTCTAAATATATATTTATCCCTTTTCATTTACAAAAACCAACCTCTGATTCTTGTATCTTGTTACAAAAATTATGGCGAGGTTTCTATTCGAAAAACATAGTTTAAAATACACAAGTAAACTCTTATCTAGAAAATATTTTCTAAGTGTTTAAATTTTTTGAAAATTTCGCCATAGTTTCCTTTGTAAATGGAGGTATCCATGCTATATAGCATATCATTTTCTTTTAGAAACAATCACAATAATCATCCACAATCAATCTTTAAACACTTTATATCACCAAGAGCAAAACTATATGCTTTATATATAAAAATCATGAACTTGATATTTCACAAAAACGCGTAGTAACTTGGTAAAGCGTTTAGTGCCGTAATTACCTTCCGAAGTGTGTTTACTTTTGTTAAAAGCTCATTCTCGGGATTTCTAGATGTTCACAACTTGTGAACTTATTTTACAAAAATATTTATTTGCCAAATCTTCTTGATTTACTAGCACTCTTACACTTATTTGTTTTGAAAAATAGTGTAAGTGTATGTAAGAGTTATGATCCTTCAAAGATCCGTATTTACAACTTGGTTTGTTTTAGAAAAATCATTTATAATCTCGGTTCCATATGATCATCAACTTATTTTGTTTCACTATATTTCAAGAAATCATTTTTATCAAGTTCATATTTTTTTTATTAGAAGATGATTAGTTTATGTAAGCACATAATCACCCTAATCTTGTTAAATCATGTTTCTAATCATCACTTAACAAGTTCCATATGGTGATTAACATTACATAACCAAGAAGCAACATGCAATCAACAACATATTCACTACAATATCGTACTAACAACATTTCATTATGTTTCATCTTTATGTAAAGCTTTATGTTCATGTTTCTTGTTTAAACCCTTTTAGTGTTCTTGTAAATTTCAACATACTATAACTTTTAACTACTCAAAATGGAAGTAACCAAAGGTTAATCAAAGACTTACAACTAGCTCAAAGGTTAGGGAAGAACTCTAGTGAAAAAGATGAAGAATATGGTGAGTAGAAGCAAGAAAGACAGCTTCTTGATGATCCACAACTTCAAGCTCCTTTAGTTCACCTTCTAGCACTTGGATGAAGCTTAAAAATGGCAAGATGAGGGTTGTAAGGTGGTGATGGTGGCGGTTATGGTGAGAGCCGAGAGGGAGAGAGGAGAGTGAGAAAGATGGAGTGAATTTTGAGAAGATATGAAATGATCTTGGATATCTAGGAACCATACTTGTAAGGATTATCTTTCAAATATTATGTACATGATATCAAGCAACAATCAAGTAAGATATGATACATATCTAGGAGGGTATGGTGTGGATTTTGGTGGGGTCCCATGGACCGTAAGTTCATATGGGGGGGGGGGGGTGTTAAAATGAAACTTTGAATGGTAAGTTGGTAATTATTAGTTCATGTTCAAGTATAAGATTACATGTATTAGTTAGTAGATTTCTAGTGGGTGTTATGGTGTTCGGGGATCATGACTAGCGAAGAAATAATAAAACAATGTGTTTGGCAAAAATTTGGTGTCCCGGGTAATGTCCGGTTATTCGGTTAGATACCGTTTCGTTAAAGTGCTTAATTATTCCGTATAATGCCTTTTATATAGCTTTTTGTGTCACATTTAATTCCCGACACTTAGGAAAGCATTCAGGACCATTCTGCCATATTTTTGGCACATTACTAGCATATTAAATGCTGCATTTCTGATAAATAATGCAGAATTCTGCATTATTAGTGGGTTTTAGGCACTTCCCGGCACTTTAACTATCACCTAATGACGCAGTTTTATGGTCCTCACTTCCCTACACTCCATACTAGTGTAGTACCTTGTCCCTGGCCCATGCTGGGTCTCAAATCACTATCTGTTTATGTACTGAACATCGTCAGCATTTTCTGAGCTAACCGCTCACTGTGCTAACCGTGCTTTGTGCATCGTTTATGTCAATAAAGTTTGTTTGTGATAAATGGTGTGACAGTATGAAATGTGATGCACATGTATGTATGATACAGAAATCAGATAGCAGTTTAAGTCATCAGTTGAAATTAAGCACATTCGTTAAGCATAAATCAATAATAATTAAACGTATGGATGCATGCAAATTTGACGGTTGTCACAGTATAAATCTCCGGTAGTAACCCGCAAGTCCTAGGAAACTCCTAATCTCTGATGGATTTTTCAGAGGTTTGCATTTTGACACTGCTTCTATCTTGGACGGGTCCACCAATACCCCGTCGGCACTTATAACATTCCTACTAAACTGCACCTTACTTAGCCAAAAGTCACATTTTGAAAATTTCACGTAAAGTATTTCTCGCCTAAGGGTTTCTAGTACTTCACGCAAATGGCGCGCGTGATCCGCTTCGCTCTTCGAACACACGATAGTGTCGTCGATCAATACTATCACCAAGTTGTCTAACATTGGTTTGCAAACACGGTTCATGAGGTCCATGAAAGCCGCGGGTGCGTTTGTGAATCCGAAAGACATTACTAAGAATTTATAATGTCCATAACGCGTTCTGAACGCTGTTTTCGGTATGTCTTCATCTTTCACCTTCAACTGGTGATTGCCTGATCTTAAGTCGATCTTTGAAAACGAACTTGCGCCTTGCAACTGATCGAACAAGTTGTCGATCCTCGGAAGCGGTTATCGATTCTTTACCGTGAGTTTATTTAACTCCCGATAATCAATACACATACACATGCTTCCGTCTTTCTTCTTTACGAATAATACTAGCGCCCCCCATGGAGAGACGCTAGGCCGAATAAATCCTTTGTCGGGTAGATCTTGCAGTTGCAACAATAATTCTTGTAGTTCTGATGGCGCTAATCGATACGGTGCTTTAGCTACCGGTTTTGCACCTGGAACTAACTCGATTCCAAATTCCACCTCAAGCTCGGGTGGTATCCCTGGTAGATCTTCCGGAAAAACATCTTCGAATTCTCGTACGACCGGTACGTCTTTAATCTCTGGTGACTCTTTGGTCAAATCATATATGTAAGTCATATACGCCTTACATCCATGTTGAACAAGCTTATAAGCTTCCATAAACGAGCATACTATGGGCTTACAACTTTTCTCCCCATAGATAGTAACATGTTTCCCACTCGGAGATGTTAGTTGTATCTCCTTATGGTAGCATATTACTTTTGCGTAATGTCGAGATAACCAATCCATCCCGATTACCACTTGGAATTCTCCCATTGACATAGGAATTAAATCAACGAAGTATTCTTCATCGTCAATGCTCAATTTGCAATTCCAGCACATATCACAAACAATAAAACTTTTATTATTACCTATTTCTACTTCTAGAGGCACATGTAATTTTGTTAATGTAAATGTAGGGTGTTGAATAAATCGATGTGAAACAAAGGATGTTGGTGCATTCGTCTGTCGACTTCGTCTTGTATCGAGTCTTGTATTAGAATAGATAGATCAGGGCACGCAAAACGAGAAAAATGTGTTTGTGGGTATTTCGCACGAAATTAGATTTCGTATGAAACTAATTTCCCTTGGGCTATTCCGGGAGAAATTAGCTCTCCTATAAATACCTTTGATGCCTTGTCATTTGTAACTTTCCGGTTTGAGAGCCAAAGTGCTGCCGAAGTGTCTACTCGTTGTAAAACGTTGTCAAATCAATCAAAAGACAGTTTAAAGTGATATTCTAGTTGAATTAACTCGATACGTTTGTTTCCGCCTCTCGTATTGAGGAAAAACTCTTCTGAACGACTCGTTTGGGTCAGAAAATGATCCTACAAGTGGTATCAGAGCTCTGGAGGAAGAGTTCATACCAATTCAGCTGAAAATTCTGATTTCTACACCTTCTTTTTCAAAATTAACAAGTTTTCAACGACAAAATGACTTGAAATTTACACATAATGTGCGAAACAGTGTTTTAACAAATCCTAGAAAGTTTCAGTTCTTAAAACGGCTTAAAATCTAATCAATTTTAGCAAAAACAGCTCGAGATGATGACATCAACAGTATTTCGCACGAAATAAGCGTTATTTCGCATCAGATTGTAATTTCATTTGAGTATTTCACACGAAATCACCTATTTCGTTTGAAAGGGTGTTATTTCGCATGAAAATAGTGATTTTGCACAGGATTGGTTATTTCGCTTGAAAGGGTATTTCGCACCAAAGGGTCATTTCGTTTGAAAGTGCTATTTCGCACCAAAGTGTATTTCGTTTTAAGTGTTCTATTTTGTTTGAAAGACAAAGTTTGTGAAATTTTTGAAAACTGTATCATGGAAGAGGAATTTTACAACGCCTTTGCAACTCCAATTAGCATTGCACAAAACACAATGTTGGAAAACGAAACGGGCAATATGCAAAAACCGCCAAAGCTTATGAATATAGAGGAATATAAGGGTTGAGAAGAACGATTTGAAAATTGGGTACAAGAAAATTACTTGGATGCTTGGGAATGTGTTGAAACAAAATATATTAGACCGATGAATGATGATGAGGAGGTTATTGCAATTAAAGATCTTAGTGCTGAAGATAAAAAGAAATACAAAGATGAAAAGATGATGACAAGTCTATTGCATCAAGCTGTGAAAGAAGATATCTTGGTTTTACTGTAACACAATGGAACTGTATACTCTATCTGGAAAGCATTAAAATCAAAGTTTGTTGGAAGTAAAGAGATGATTAAGAACAAAAAGTCACTGTTGAAAAAAGAGTTTGATATATTTCGTGGTTTGAGAACTGAGAGCACCAAGCAGATCATTGAAAGATACTGCAATTTGTTAGTCAACATGAAGAGAGTGAGCATCACAAAGGATAATGAAGAGTTGATTGAAAAATTGGCTGATGCGTTGCCACATGAAACTTGGGGCACATATCTTATGATGTTGAGGAATAAAAAGGATTTTGGAAACTTAACACTGAGTAAATTCATTGAAAAACTTGAAGCTCAAGAAATGGAACAAAGAAAGATTTCAAGAATGAAAGATTTTGATGGAGAACAAGATATCAGTCTTTATTACAAAGGAGGTATCAGTGATAAGACCAACATGTCACCAAAGGTTGAGACTGCATTCAATGCTAAGAGTTCGTCTGGAGGATCATCTAAAGGATCAAACAACAAAACGTGATTTTCTACATATCCATCATTTGATCCAAACTTGTCAACAACAAAGAATCGCAAAGTTATTAAATGCAACATTGCATTAAATCTTGAAAATGATCAAGATTACCCAGAAGAAGTTGCAAAAAGTCACATGTCTTTGTTGGTAACTGTATTAGAGTCATATGGGAGCTTAGTCGCAGGACGGATCAGGATTCCAATGTTAACAAAAGAGGATTACGATCAGATTGATGCTGAGGAGATGGAATTGATGGATATAAAGTGGTGTTTGGCGAGTGTTTTGAGAAGAGCCGAAAAGTTTAAACAAATTACGGGAAGAGAAGATTTCCGTGATGCAAATGTTTCTACTTTAGGTTTTGATATATCTAAAGTAACTTGTTTTCATTGCAGGGAAAAAGGACACTTCAAGAGAGAGTGCACAAATCGAGAAGCAAGTGGAATCCGTTCAACAACAATGATTATTATCGGAAAGCAATTTATCATCAAGTAGCTCAACAACCACATCAACAACAACCACAAACTGCTCATGCTAGGAAGGAGATTGAAGAATCAAAGAAAGCATATTTGATGAGCAAATTGATTGATCAAGATGATGAAAGATTACCAGAAGGTTTTAGCTGGGATGATTATTGTCCTGATAAAGAATTCTTGGCTAAAGCATTTGTTGCTCGAGTTGCTGAAGACAGTGATAATGATGATGATTATTATGCAAGGAGAATGGAAGAGCACTTAAAAATGATGGAAGGGGGTGACAGTGATGATGGAAAAGTTAAAAAGAAAAAGAAGAAAGCTAAGAAACAAGTCAGCAGTGATGATGAAGAAGTTCATGTGATCAAAAGAAAAGTAAAAGAAGTTCCAGCTTTCAAAATTGAAACAGAAGTTGATGCACAAAAGATTTCTGTGAAATGTGAAAACAGTGAAGCGGTGAAGAAGCAAAACAGTACTTTGATTCATAACATGAACAGATTGAAAGAATCTTATGATGTTCTCAACAAAGCAATGAATCAGTACAATCAGTCAAGCAGTGAACAAGCAACAGCCATGAAGACACTTCAAGGAGCTTTCATGATAAAGCAGAAAGTGGTGAATAATTACATCGAGAAATGTGCTATTCTGGAACAAAAACTAGAAACTCAAAGAATTGAAACAGAAAGGGTTAATAGATTGTTAAAAAGTTACTCATGTACTTCTTATGTTATTGACAGGATTTATCGAACAGTGGAAGGCATGAAGGCATTTGATGAAGAAGTATCTGAAGAAAAGAAGAAGACTGAAGTGAATGACTTTGGTAAGAAACAAGGTTTTAGTTATACAAAGTGTCCACCCCCGCTTGAAAATGGATATTCTCCACGAAATCCTAATTCGGAGAGAGTCAAAAAGGCAACCAACTTACAGTGGGAGTCTGAGTCTTTGGATAATTTGCCAGACAATATTGATGTCACTTTTACATCGTCTGATACTGATCATGAGTCCGAGTTAATAAAGAAAGTGGTCGATAACCGAGGAGTCAAAGTTGGAGTCAAATTCAGGTCAAAGTCTGAAACGTCAAGTCCAACAGTCAAAAAGGACAAACGGGTTTACAATAAAGAGTTTCTGTTATCAAAATCTAATTTGAATGATGAAACATTTAAAGTAGCATATACTTTGAATGATTCTGACAAATTATATTCTGATGAAGAATTTCCAATAAGAGGTGTTAAAACTGAAATGATAAAAAAGGTTTTCAAACTAACAGAAATTAATATTTCTGAAATAAAAGATGTAAATCTTTCTGAAAAACTTAAAAAGTACACCTTAAGAGATCAACAATGGTTAAACAAGAAAAAGGGTTACCGTTCTGGTTCAGGTTTTCAAAAGAAATCAAACCATAACGGTAATTTCAAAAGGAAAGGTCTTGGATTTATTCCACCGAAAAATCATAAAAATGAAAAAACTTATAAACCAAAAATTGTTTTTGTTTCAGGAATATCAACTGAAGAAGAAAAAGAGCAATTGTTCAGAAAGCAGACAAACAAAGAATTCCTTGCTAAAAAGCAAGAAGAAATGAAGAAGGATGTTGCTCAGAAAAAGGAAACGAGAACCTGTTTTCAATGCAAAACAATTGGTCATATTGCCAGGAATTGTCCAAAGGCAATTCAAACAAAACAGAGAGTTTCTCTTAAACTGAAAGAAAAGATGGTTGAGAATGAACCACCAACTAAACAATTCAAAGTTTTCAAAAATTCGAAGTTTGAGGTTGGTGAATGTTCAAAAAGATTTTACAAGAGAAAAGCAAATCTTGACAACCACAAGTGGGTTGTTAAGAAATCTGATGATAATTCTAGCAATGATTCTGATTTATTAAAATCAGAGGAACTATTTTCAGGTGATGAATCTGATTCCACAAAATCAGAGGAGCCACAAGATGTGATGAAAGAAGAGAAATCAGTTCCGCCATTGGATGATGAAAAATTTCCACCATTGCGAGCTGAAAATTTTAAACAAAAAGTTGGCAAAGTTGAGATTTCAAATCAATTTTTCTCTGAAAAGAAAGAATTTGATATTGAAAAAGCCTTTAACCCCACAGTTCAAAATATTTTGGGAAAAATGGTTGATGGGAAGGTCAAAGGGGTAAAGGAATTTTATGAGAAGAAAATGAAGAAATCAAGTAAAGATGGGTCATCCCAGGTTTGTGACTGGGATGGAACCTATTATGATTGAAAACCTGACTTGCCGGAGCTTCCAAGTTGGTAATCGTGGAGCAGGAATCGGCATCTTTCTTGAGAAATTCACAACTGTGAAATTTCGACCTACAAGTGGTAGTTGTTCTTAAAATTGTTATATTTTGATTTACAAATGGTATGGTTGGTAAGTGAACCTACAAGTGGTTGAAGAAGGTTTTCACTTTCAAAAGGAAAATCAAGGTCATTAAGTTGAACTTGATTTAACTTTCATTCAAGTGGTTGAGAAAACAAAGTGATGATCTAAACTCCATTCCTACAAGTGGTAAAATCAACAAAACTAATTTTCCGGAAAAATCATTTGATTAAAACAAACTTAAGTGTTTTGAAATCACAATGGGAAAATAGTTTGTTGTAAGGGGGAGTTCTAATTGTTTATGCCAAGAGGATGGCGAATTCAAGTAATTCGACAACAATTGTCACTTTATTTGTACAGTTTGTTTTCAAATTTTTTTAAATGATTTTGCATTTTAGGGGGAGTAAGAAATTATTTCAGAAAATCCAAAAACATTAGAAAATTTGAATAAGTCAAAAACATGATAAAATGACAAATGAGTTTTGTTGTATTAAAGAGGAAATGATAGTACATCAGTGGACGATCACAGCATGCTAAAGAATTGGAAAGTTAAAATGTGATAAACGGTCTCACTGATGATGTGCCAGTAGGTTTTTACACATTTAGTAGATTGTGATGAGATATAAATCTAAATTTCAAACTTACTTATTTCGTGGGTAACATCTCTCGGATATATGGGTAACCCCCGAAATCTTGTTTGAAAGGTCCCTCTTTCTGAGATACTAGGTCTTTATACTCAATGATATCTGGGGTATTATCCCGGGACTTCTGATTTTGCGGAAGAAATGGCCTAGTCCCCGTATAATACTTTTCGCTTGCTTGAAATATAGCACCACCCTCAGTACAAAAAATGATGAAACATTGAAAAATGCTAATCATGTGCTGTTGAAGAAAAGATTCTCTAAAGGGAACACACCAAAAGTCGAAGCCATCATCTCTCTGATTTTGCGGAAGCAATAGCCTGAGCTCTCATGGCCCTCGCATTTAACCCTTTACAGATATCATCTAGGTATACTCACCTGTAAGACTGGATATTGGGATCTGGATACGGGAGTATATTCTGAGGTGGGACACGCGAATAAGTTTAAGTCTCTTAAAACATTAATCTCGTATCTCGAAACAGTTGAAATTTGTGTTAAAATTTAAGTGGATCAGTATACTGACAATCTAAGTGAATAGTTTAGAACTTAAAATGTTTAAAGCTTAAGGGTGTTAGTGATTTGTCATAAACTGATATGATCCTCTTATGCAAACTCACAAAAATATTGTTTGTAAATATTTCTTTATTGCATTTTATTTCAAGTTTAAAAATTCAAAAAGATTTTCGGAGTGTTTTAGCATAAATTTTGAAAAATTCAAAAAGATTTTAGACAACTGATGTTGAAGAGCTGATTTTCAAAATTTCAAGTGCTAGACATGATAGACAACCACTGAGGGGGAGTCTGTTTGAATCGAGAAAAGAATTTGAAAAGAAAAATGTTATTTTTTTTTACAAGTGGTTCATCAGAGATTAACATTGTAAAATTTTTGATTGATTAATACCTGCAAGTGATATATAAATTTATAAAATTTTAAATTTGTGAAATTTATTGTGAGGTAGAGATGTTTGCAGGATAGCCAGGTTTCAGATTCTGTGGCTACAGAGAGCCAGGAGACGTTCCTGAACCTGTGACAAACTTAAGGAATCAAGAGATCTGATCAAGAGAATTAGAGATATATTAGAGCCAGATTGAGATCCTGGAGATAAAGAGAAGAGAAAGTTTGAGGATGTTTTACATTGTTATATACTTCGGAAGTGGTCGGGAAGACTGATAAAGACTGAAGATTTCGAAGACTAGACACTGAAGACTTCGTCAACATTCGAGGGGGAGTCTGTTGGTGCATTCGTCTGTCGACTTCGTCTTGTATCGAGTCTAGTATTAGAATAGATAGATCAGGGCACACATAGGTTATTTCGTACGAAATTAAGTGGTAATTTCACACGAAATTAGATTTCGTATGAAACTAATTTTGCTTGGGCTATTCCATGCGAAATTAGCTCTCCTATAAATACCTTTGATGCCTTGTCATTTGTAACTTTCCGGTTTAAGAGCCGAAGTGCTGCCGAAGTGTCTACTCGCTGTAAAACGTTGCCAAATCAATCAAAAGACAGTTTAAAGTGATATTCTAGTTGAATTAACTCGATACGTTTGTTTCCGCCTCTCGTATTGAGGAAAAACTCTTCTGAACGACTCGTTTGGGTCAGAAAACAATCCTACAAAGGATCTATTTGCACCCGTATCAAATAAAATTCGTTCTGGAATTGAATTTACAAGAAATGTACCTGAAACCACATCAGGTTCTACTTTGGCCTCTACGGCCGTTACGTGGAAAGACCTTGCCCTTAACTTTGGGGTTTCGGACTTCGTGTCGGTTGTTTCTTTGTTTCCAACTAACTCCAGGCACTCGGACTTCTTATGCCCCGGTTTATAGCATTTATAGCACACCGACACTTTTCCTGGGCAATTAGCAACCACGTGTCCCACTTTCCCGCAAATAGGACATGGTTGTTCTTAAAATAGCATTCGCCCTTATGAGCTTTCCCATATATCTTGCACTGAAGTAACCCCCTTTAATGATTCCTTTCTTTGGAATTTCGTTAGGCTTTTGCTTCTTCGTGGGGTTTGGATTCACATCCAACACCCTCCTTTCGTCTCTTTCAATTTGTTTCTTTAGTTCGATCTCTCTTTCCCGTGCGGCGTTTATGATCTCCGTAAGATGTCCGTATTTTGAGGGAGCCATAAACTCCCGATACTCCGCACTTAACATGTTGTAATAATAGTAGATCTTCTGTTCTTCTGTTTCAACTAGCTCATCACAAAATCTGAGCTTGTCTAGAAACACTCCAGTAATCTTGTGTATTGACTCGCCCCTCTATCTTAGATGAATAAATTCTTCTTTGATCTTGTTGATCACGGCTTTTGGGCTACGATGTCTGAGGAACGGTGCTTTGCATTCCTCCCACAACATGGTTCTCATGGCCTCGATTCCTTGTTCCTTTTTAAGATCATCCCACCAATCTTTCACCTGACCTCTTAATTGACTGGTCCCGTACGCCACGAAGTCGGTCTCATCACAATGTGTTCTTTAGAAAACCCCTTCTATGTCGCTAATCCATCGTTGACACACGATCGGATCAACTTCATCATTATAGATTGGGGGTTTACATGCCAGAAACTTATCATATGGACATACTTTCATTTTACCCTTGTCTTTTTCTTGCATGAGATTCTCTTTCAGTTCACACATCTTATCATCCAACACCAATAAGATCGTGGTTTGTAGTCTATCGATGAATCTGCGGTAGACTAGCTTCTAAAGCCTTTCCGACCTCCTTGGAAATTTTATCTTGCATCTCTTCAGTTAGGTGAGATGCTATATCACCTCCGGTTGCATCAGACATTTCTTTAACTAAAATGTCCATAATGGTTAATTAATAACTTATTCAATTCATTTCCATTTCATTGTATGGGAATTTATACCCCACACACTTAATCATAAGTGATGTGTTATTCTTTTTCAATTTGGTCAAGTATATAATTTGTCTTACCTTTTATACTTAGTGTATTTCCCGGGTTCGAGCATATTAATACACTCCTCCCATACACTTTTATATCATTTACTTCATTTCAATTTTTTAATCTAAACTCATTTATAATTAATTTATACCGGATGTCTTGATCAAGCCTTGAACCGAACACATTTGTCTTAAACCTTAGGCTTTGATACCAACTTGTAATACCCTTACAAAACATTGAATATTTCATATAATATATTGTGCATATATATATATATATATATATGTATGTATCAAAATACCGTTTTTCAAAAAACATCGGCGTAATGACGTTTACATGGAGTTCAAAACATTCAAACTATGCTTATAAAAGTATTACACAAGTGTTTAGTAACAACAGTAACTAATATAGACACGGAAGCTTCAATTGAATGTGTGTTTGGTTCTCGTGCAAGCTTAATCGCCATCCAAAAGATTTTCGTAGTTACCTATAATCAAAATGGTCATAAACGTCAGTCAGGAAAGTTTATAACATATTAAAACAAGCCCGCAACGTAAAATAAACATCATAACAGATTTTGCTGGTTTTGAAACCCGTCGCGTGCTGAACGGGATTTGGATTAACCGTCGCATATTGCGACACTCGTGGTGGGCCCCGACCATAGAGGGATATCCTCATCGCGTGACGCGACACCCTAAAATGTCTAGAAAGTTTCGAAATGCAGCTACAGATTTTTCAGCAAACTCAATTTTCGCCTAAACGGACAAAGCTCTCTAAGTTTTGATCCGATTTACATCTCATTTCTTCCTACGTGATCGTAATTCATTCCTCCATAGTATGGAGTAAAAATCTAATATCCAGATTAAAAAAATTCATAACTTTAAACTCACGGCTTTAGATTTATTTCCAATTTATTGACCCATTCAGATTTTTAAAGAACAAACTTGGTTTATTACTTCAAATTTGTATGAGATTGATATATATGAATATTTCTAAATTTCCGGGGCTTTATCAGTGACATTTATGCACCGGGTACCTATATGTGTGTCGTTTATTTGACCCGTTCAACTATAACTAGTTGAACGAACTTATCACGAATCCCTTATATGGAATTGCGCATCTTTTAGTCATACTCAACTCCTGAGTACTTGACTTGTATTCCGCGTTCCCGATTCTCGGTTAACGTTTATATTGACTTTCGTTTCATAATTCGTGTATCATTTTGAAGTCTTTAATCATGCAACCTTCCCGGTTTACATCAAGACATCAATTTGACCCGTTTATCTTTCATAGCGACATCCATCGCTTTTATATAACCAAAGTTTCATTACTTTGGTTATTTTAACCCATTTGGTTTTATTAGTCAAATCCGTCGATTTCATTCTACCAAACCTTCATTATTCGAGTCATTTTGACCCGTTTGAATATTATAGTGAAATCCATCAGTTTTATATTCTAACTTATCGCTAGATTCTAATTAATCCTTTTGGTTTATTTATATGGACTCCACCGTTTCAATAACCGAACTTCATAACATTTCATTTGTCATTCAACGTAAATAGACATAAAAATACTAACAAAAATCTACGAAGCATATAGGCGCGTACCTTTAAAGCTTTCCCTTTAAGCGAGTTTACATTCTGCCTTGACCACTCGACGATTCACCCAATTTTCCTATAGAGTTCAATTCGAATTTATCGTTTAGAACTCATGTTTCAATATTTAACAGTAAATGTGTCTATCTATTCAATTAAGCGATCCTTTCATATTTTTCAATATTTAAAAATCATTTAGACATTTTGTCGGACATCTTATGGGCGAGGTTATTTTACTAACATTATCAAGTTCATGGTTAATCATTTAACCATGCTAAATCATCATTTTCATAATCATATGTCTAGTATGTATAAACAACACCTAGAGTGGTATCCTAACAATCAAATAACACCAATTCATTATTATAATTCAAGTGTTCATTCTTTTATTCATAAAACCCATATAGCACATATATGGTTAATCATCAATTCACTAAGTTATGACACAAAATCACTAAATTCTTATCTAGGGTTTGTTCCTAGACTTGTAATCATATCAATTTTGCCATAACATCAAACATTCATTCAAGAATTTCATTTATGAAAGTTCATGACAATCAAAACATCCCCAAATATCAAAATTAAACATACCTTGTGATCTCCTAACTATAGTGATCACAAATTTAGCTTGGAATTGATTACAAATTTGTTTCCTTCTTTGATTTTGAGAGTATTTGGTGAATTTAGGGTTTTAGGAGAAGAGCTCTGTTTGCTCTGGGTTTTAGTCGAACTGGAGAACGCACACAAGTGTGTGTTTAATGTTTAAAATTTCTATTTATTAAACCTGTTTCAAGTTTGTCCCTTTTTTGGTTCCTCTACTTTTAAGATTTATAAAATGGGTTAGAATCCCTTGATTCTTTGTCATTCAATAACATTTAATTAACTAGGTTAAATATTCCTAGGTTTATTTATATATACAAACATATATATATATATATATATATATATATTCACGTATATGTGCATTTAATATTTTTGGGGTGTTACA
This sequence comes from Helianthus tuberosus, assembly GCA_030545235.1. Lineage (NCBI taxonomy): Eukaryota > Viridiplantae > Streptophyta > Magnoliopsida > Asterales > Asteraceae > Helianthus > Helianthus tuberosus. The sequence continues at coordinate 26,222,814 of CM060426.1, read as the reverse complement.
CCGCCCCCGAGGCTGCCGCCCTGCCAACTCCCCAATAAAGCTAGGATCACGACTAACAGCTCCACCAAGGAGCTTAACCCCCCTCTCTGGTCTACCAATCCCTCTCGGGAAAAGTGCGCCTTGAAGTTTCCGCCCGTCGTATGTCAGCCCTAAACCCTCTGTTTTCTTAATGTTGAGCTAAAGCCCCAGGATGGCCCCTCCTCGTTGATGATGTCTAAGGCCTTAGCAACCTCAGATGCATTGCCGATAATCATCCTATCAACTATGTACCAAGCATGAAATAGGAGGTTACAGCCGTCCTGGACCCGGAGAATAAGGGGGTGTAGCAAAAGGGCAAAGAGAAGGGGTCCCAAGGGATCTCTTTGTTGCACTCCGGTAGTAGCCACAATACACCCATTAAAAACATACAACCTAGCAGGGTGGGCATAAAGGAATTGGACCCACCTATAGATTAACGGGCAACACTGATGAACCTCTTGGAGGAAGGTTGTTCGGTCGACCGTGTTGAAAGCATTGGAGAAGTCCACAGTAAACAAGGCCAAGGAACCATCTGCATGAAAGAAGTTGAGTAACCTGTTCACACTGTGAAGCACCGCCTCTGCCCCATTTAGTGTCCCCACCCCAAATTGAAAGTCCCCCAAGTACTGGGCCATGTCTATCCTGATCTTATTCATCGCCACCTTGGAAACCAACCTTTGCCAAATACCCCCAACAACAATAGGCTGAATTCCTTTATCGGGCTTCAATAAAGGGGAAAGGGGGTCGAGGCAACAAACCAAGCAAGCACCTTAGGGCAGGATCCCCCAGGCCATTAGTTGACAACTTCAGTAATGCTCGAAGCAAACCCGAGGAAGTCACCGAGCCCTCACCATCAATAGCATCTAACAGGTGTTGGGCCCGCTGTTGGTGCAATTAGTGTCTGTTAACTTTGTCTTTTACAAGTCTTTTGTCTAGATAGGTTGAATGAACACACAATAGGGTCTAAATTAGGTTTAGTTTGTGTTTAAGGAAGGGTTTTCGCTTTAGAGTGTGTCTTGGCTGGTTCAAGCGAAACCTCATCTTCATCAACATATAGTTTCGCTTGAAATCAGTCTCAAGTGATACCCTATGGGTTGCCAAGTTCAAGCGAAACCCCCTTGGTCTATAAATAGGTGAGTGTGTTGTTCATTTGAAGCAAACTTGTATGTGTGTGTAAGAGAAGGTGCTGCCGGATTTGCTTCAGAATACATTGTAAAAGCACAATAATCAATCAGAAAAGATAGATTAAAAGGAAACTAGCTGTTGTGACTTCTTTTACGTTGATTCCGCCCTCGTATTTGAAGATGAACTGCCTTAACTGACTTTAGGGTCACCGAACACGGTCCAACAAGTGGTATCAGAGCTCAGGACGAGGAGTTCATACCATAGCAGCTTGATATTACCGGATTCTCTACTTTCTACTCACTTCTTTTCATACTTTTCTGAACTGAACGAGTTCTAACGGTTGAAATGGCCCGAATTTCACATATATTGTGTAAAACATAGTTTTAACAAAGCCTACAAAGAATCAGATTAAAATTCGGATTAAAACTTGTGAAAAATGGATTAAAACAACCTTTCGCTTGACAATTGATCTTCGTAGTTTCGCTTGAAAAGGACTTTTTCATTTAAAAGTTAACCACTTCGCTTGAATTTAATCGGTTTCGCTTGAAATACAGACCATTTCGCTTGAAAATTTTCAAGCGAACTAGTTTACTTGGTTTTCGCTTGAACTGCTGAACTTGTTTCAACCTTTTCACTTGAAAGTTCAAGCGAAATAGGAGGTTTCGCTTCAGATTGTCCTGTTTCGCTTGAACCTTATATATTTGTTGACCATTTCGCTTGAACAGTAAAATACAAGCTGTTTCGCTTGAACAGATTTCGCTTGAAATTGATATTTCTCAAAATCAAAATTTTTCTAAGTGTTTGATTGTTTTTCAGGTACATTCAAGATAGATGACATATTCTTGAACCAGTTTAGTGACATGTACGCGTTCGCTGGAGATTCCAGAAACAATGATACTTCGTCAAGCAATGTGAATGAGAATCCGCCAAAAGAGAAGAAAAAGGAAGCTTGGGAATCGGAAAGTGCCTTTGGAACTTTCAATAAACCTCCAAAGTTAATGGCTATCGAGGAATACAGTCGGTGGTCAAGAAAGTTTGAAGACTGGTTGATGGCATTCGCATTTCCCAGCTGGAAAAGTCTGAAAAACGGTTATGCCAATGGAAACAAAAATGGTGAAACTTTAAGAGCAGCTGAGGAGATTGATTCGGTTGTAGCTGAAAAAAAGTGTGTGGCATTGTTATTTCAATCCATCCGAGAAGACATAATTTCATTGATCGATTATTCAAATGCAAAAGATCTTTGGGCAAAGTTAGAAAAGAAATGTTTAGGAAGTACTGAAATTGTGAAAAACAAAAAGAAACTTCTTAGAAAAGAGTTTGATATGTTTGGATGTTTAAAGAATGAATCAGTATCAAAAATGATTGAGAGGTTTGGGCATCTAAAGCTGGAATTAGATAGACATGGAATTAAATATCCTGATGATGAGCAAGTAGACAAGTTGTTCGATTCGTTGCCAGACGAGATGGAGTGGAGATATTATGCTCTCATGCTAAAGAACACTATCTTGCCGAAAGATCTTACTCCAGATGTGCTGATTGAGAAACTCGAGAGTCACGAGTTGGAGTTGAAAAAGACATACAAAGTCAATCATTCATCTTACCAGCAGAATTTGGATTTATATTATCCAAAGAGCATGATGCCAAAAGCAAATTCTCCCAAGACTGCGTTTTCTGCTGAGAATGTATCCACAGCAAGCAAAGAAAGTCAAAGTGGTCAAAGCAGTGGAAGTCACAGTGGTTATCACAGTGGATCTTCATCATCTGTAAGTCATTCTGATGCAAAGAATCGTTTTCAATGCAACATTGCAATAGACTTGAAGAATGCTCAGAACTTTGATGAGGAGTCGGCCAAACAACAGATGATCTTCCTAGCATCGGTGTTGGAATCGTATGAAGGGTTAGTAGCTGGGAAGATAGGAAACACCAATCTGACGAAAGAAGATTATGATCAGATTGATCCTGAGGAAATGGAGCTGATCGATATTCGTTGGGCTATGGCCAGTGCTGTTCGTCGAGCACAGCGTTTCATGGAAATAACTGGCAGGAAGACAATTGGTGGTCCATCTACCAAATTGGGGTTTGATAAATCCAAGGTGACGTGTTTTAAATGTAAGCAGAAGGGTCACTTCAAACGAGAATGCAGAAACGCTTATGCTGATGAGTCAGAGAACCCTTTCAGAGATGATTACTACAAGAAAGCAATCTATCATCAGAATAAATCCGAGCCGCCTAGATTGAAGCAGGTTGAAGACAACAAAGAGAAATCTAGAGCTCTTGCGGTGATTTACGATGATGAAGGGTATGATTGGAGTCAAGAGGTTCTACCAGAAGAAGATGCGGTTGGTTACGCATTCATGGCGAAAAATGATGATCCTATTCCGTGGAAAGACGATAGAACTGAAGAGCAAAAATATCAATACAGAAAAATGATTGCTGAAAACAAAATAATTAGAATATCTCGTATTTTTCTGGAAGCAAGGAGAGCAAATAGATGGGATCCGGACAGGGAATGTTATCTTGATGAATATGGAAATATTGCTATCGATGACAAAACGCTTGATATCGAAGCCATAATCCAGCAATACAAAGAAGAGGATGAGTATTGGCAAAACAAATGGTGGGGAACTCCAACCGAGAAAATGAAAGAAGAAGAAGAGAAAGAAAAAAAGGAGATAGAAGAGATCGAGAAAGCAAAGAATATTGATACTGGCATTATTGACACAACGCAGGAGTTGAATTTAGAGAACTTGGGAAAAATGGCTGACAAAGTGCTGGCTGCTAAAGCACTTGAGGTAGACTCTAACTCCGTGTCTGAGTCAAAAAGCCAGGTCAGTTCAAACGTGTCAACAAATGTGTCAGGTAAGAAAATCGATGGAAATGCTGATTGCAAAAATTGCAACAAAGAGTGCAAATTTTGTAGCACTGTCACGTATCTCAACGGTAAGAAAGTTGATGATCTGACAGCAAAGGTCAGAAGCGTTGAGAATCAGATTCTTGATCGTGACAAAACAGTTAAAGCTTCAACTGAACGGATAAGAGAATTAACTAGACAAATTGAAAATGATAAAATTGATCATGACAAAATTAAACAAGAAAATGAAAAGTTGATTCTTGAAAACCGTCAGATTTCTGAAAAATTTGAAAAACTCAAAAGCACAATGAAAGATTGTGATGATCGAAATGGTAAAACTTTTAAAGAAAATGAACATCTAAAAGCAGTGCTTAGAGTTAAAGAAGAATCAATCAACCAACAACTGGATGAAATCGCTAAACTGAAACTTAAATTTCAAGAGGCTGAAATTGAAAATGAGCGAATCCTGTTGAAGCTTAACAGTTACAGCTCCGCAAGCTTTGTGTTGCAACACATTATTCCCAAACCCATCGGGAAAGACAAAGCGGGCGAAGATGTGTATTCTGATGGAACTGGGGTGGGTTTTCATCAAGTACCACCACCTGTTCTTGATAACTACACGAAAAAGCAATCTGGGTTGGTTGAAATTGAGGAAGAAAGTGAAGTTAAACTTCCGGAGAACATTGATGTCACGTTCATATCTTCCAATGACGATAGTGTCCAAAATGATATTGTGAAAGGTGTTGTTGAAAATGTGCTAAAAATGGATAGTGACACTACTGAGGAAGATGGTTGTTTCTTGGACAAGTACATTCAGAAACCAAAATCCAAAAACAACTTAAGTGATGAACCGGGTCTTGTGATGTACAAGATGGCTGGATCTGATAAGTTGTATTCGGATTCTGAGTTTCCCATTGAGAATGTTAATGTGAAAAAGTTGACAAATGTTTTCAAATTGGTTGAAGTTGAGTTGTCAGAAGTGAACAGTTTGAAACAAACAAAAAGGCAAATAAATTTTGAGAACGATAAAGCTTACTACAAAAAGCCTGTTATGCCATCATGTTTTTATAATAACAATCGAAACAATTGGTCAGGTGGTTATTGGGGTGGTAAGAGTTATCAGAAAAAGAATTTTCAAAACAAAAGGTTTGCTGAAAAGAAGGTGTTTGTGAACGGTTCAAGTTCACTTTCTGATGAGGAAAATAAGATTTTTTCAAAATCGAATGAAGAGTTCTTTGAGAAAAGAGCTTCACAGTATCAGTCTGAAGGCACAAGTCAAGTTGTTGATACTCGAACATGTTTTAGATGTAATCAAGTTGGTCACATTGCACGAAAGTGTACCAATGTGAAGCCTAAGACTGAAACTGTAAAGATTCAACAGAAGAAAGTTGAGGTGAAGGGTAAAGCACAAATGGTTGTTGAGAAAAAGAGTATGAAAAATGACAACATCAAAGTGAAAAATGAACCCATAAAGAAAGTGGTAACTAAAAATGACAAATTTTACAAGCGGGTTGCATTATCTCAACAAGTTTGGAAACCAAAAACAGAAATGAAAATTTCAACTTCTGAAGTGAAAAAGGCTGACGAATCAATTTCGGTTGATTATGATGCAAATTTTCCACCTTTGAAGGCTGAAAACTTCAAAATTCAAATTGCGAGAGTCAAGGTTACACCTAAGGCTGATGAGGCCTGGGTGGACACCATGTTCGAATAAGCAGTTTGAATTGCCGGAGCTTCCTGGATCGCGAAGCATGAATCGGCATCTTTATTGAAGTTGGTTAAGTCAAAGTTTGTTTTGTGCAGGATCTTCCACAACTTGTATCCAGATGGATCATGGATAGTGGAGCATCTCGACATATGACAGGGAAGACTGCATTGCTATATGATGTGAGAAATATCAATGGTGGTTACATAGGTTTTGCAGGTCATGAAGGTGGTAGAATTATTGGTGAAGGAACGTTATCCAACGGGATTGTGACGTTTGAGAGAGTTAACTACATTACTGAGCTGGAGAACAATCTGCTTAGTATCTCACAGATTTGTGACAATATGTATACTACTCACTTTACTGATAAAGAATGTTTGATCTTGAAACCAGGATTTGTTATCCCTGAGGAATGGATTATCATGCGGGCACCTAGAGTGAATGATTTATATGTGTTAGACATGAGTGTAGCGACTACAACAACTGGTCAAGCACATTGTTTTGTTTCTAGAGCAACTGAGAAAGAATCGAGATTGTGGCACCGAAAGATGGGGCATATTCACCTAAGGAAGATGAATCACTTGGTACACAATGATTTGGTTCTTGGAGTTAATATCAAAGGTTTTCATCTGGAAGGGGAGTGCATTAGCTGTGTTAAAGGCAAGCAAAAGAAAAAGTCACACCCTACAAAGCAAGTCAATTCAGTTTCCAAACCGTTAGAGAGACTACATATGGATCTGTTCGGTCCAGTAAACGTCAAAAGTATTACAGGGGATCTCTACTGTTTGGTCGTTACTGATGATTATTCCAGATTTTCGTGGGTTTCTTTCTTGAAGACGAAAGATGAAACATTTGAAAGTTTGATGGAGTTGTTCAGAAAAATTGAGAATCTGTACCAAAGGCGTATCAAGAGAATTCGAAGTGATAATGGTACCGAATTCAAGAACAGCAAGATGGAAGAATTTTGTGATGAAAGAGGTATATTGCATGAGTTTAGTGCTCCGTACACTCCGCAGCAGAATGGAGTCGCAGAACGCAAATACCGGACACTAATCGAGACGGCTAGAACTATGCTTGCAGATTCAAAGTTACCGATAAATTTTTGGGCTGAAGCTGTTTCCGCCGCATGCTATACGCTCAACAGGGTTCTCACTATCAAGAAGTTCAACAAAACATGCTTTGAGCTAATCAATAACCGCAAACCGAATTTAAAGTATCTAGAACCGTTCGGGTCACCCTGTACAGTTATAGAGCCTTTTGGAAAGTTTGGTCCGAAGTGCATTGAGGGAATATTTGTTGGTTATGCAAATCCGATGCGACGTGTCTTCGTTCCAAGTGAAAAGCGGATTATTGAAGCTGCAAATGTTGAATGTCAAGGTTATACTATGCCGCCACAGAATCCTAGAGATTCATGGCGTTATCATTATGATAAACTGTGGGATTCGTTTGACATGAGAGAAGAATCAGAGGATGATGAAGATTTCTTTGATGAGTTGGATATTTTGCATGAATACGAGTCACAGTTAAGGTTCCCAGCTGAGTATTCTAGAAGACCACGGGAAACTTCAAATGACGATGAAGCAGGTCCAAGTAATGCTGGTGAACATGATGATGTCCAACAGAATGAAGTTGCTCAGGATAATCAGTCGGTAGAGAATGATAATCAAGAAGCTGAAAACATGCCAGTCTTTGATCATGGTGATTCAGATTCTGAGGGGGAGCAAATTCAGATTTCAAGTCAAACAAATCAAGTTGGTGAACAAGATGTAGAGCAGAATGTTACTAATCTGGAGGGAAATGTAGATGTTCCAAGCGAAGTGATGCCACGAACTTTTTCATATCATCCAGAGGAGTTGATCATAGGAGAATTGCAGACGGGCGTTCGCACTCGAAGACAGATTGATAAAGGGCTTACATGTTTTTATACAAAAGTTGCTCCTTTGCAAACTGAATTCTCATTGAGTTGTTTTATCTCGCAGGTTGAGCCAAGAACTTACAAAGAGGCGCTTACTGAAGATTCTTGGGTCAATGCAATGCAGGAGGAACTTAGTCAATTCGAAAAGTTGGGAGTGTGGAAGTTAGTGGATTTACCAGATGGTCAGAGGAAGATAAACACCAAGTGGGTGTTCAAGTGCAAGAGAGACGATAGAGGAGTTGTGATTCGCAACAAAGCTCGACTCATTGTTCAGGGCTTTAGTCAACAGGAGGGGAGTGATTTTACCGAAGTCTATGCTCCTGTGGCACGATTAGAAGCAATCAGAATTTTTCTTGCATTTGCGTCTTGGAAGAACTTCAAAGTATATCAGTTAGATGTTAAATCGGCTTTTCTTTATGGGAAGGTCAAAGAGGAGGTTTATGTCGGTCAGCCGCCGGGTTTCACTGATCCAATCCACAAAAACAAGGTCTACTTATTGGACAAAGCGCTGTATGGTTTACACCAGGCCCCGAGAGCCTGGTACGAGACATTGTCTCAACACCTACTAGCCAACAAGTTCATTCGTGGAAAAGTGGATGCCACTCTCTTCACTAAAGAGGTCGAAGGTCATCTTCTGATAGTTCAGATTTATGTGGACGATATAATTTTTGGGTCGACGAATGAAAATCTATGCAAAGATTTTGAATCAGTGATGAAGCAAAAATTCGAAATGTCATCAATGGGGGAGATGAAATTCTTTTTAGGATTACAAGTTGAACAACTTCCTGAGGGAATTTTCATTCATCAGACAAAGTACGTTCATGATATTCTAGAGAAATTTGGAATGTCAAGTTCTACTCCAGCTGCTACCCCACTTGCAACAAATCATGGGATTCACCCAGATCTCACCGGAGACAGGGCTGATGAAACGTTTTACCGATCCATGATAGGTTCTTTGATGTACTTAACTGCTTCACGTCCTGATATTATGTACCCAACGTGCCTCGCAGCAAGATTTCAATCTAACCCGAGAGCATCGCATATGATCATTGTGAAGAGGATATTGCGCTACCTGAAAGGAACTTCTTCATTGGGGTTGTGGTATCCTAGGAAAGGCGATTTTACGCTTGAAGGGTATTCCGATTCGGATTTCGGATGCTGCAAAGTTAATTCCAAATCAACAACTGCAGGATGCCAGTTCTTTGGTCCTAGATTGGTTACCTGGCAGTGTAAGAAACAAACGTCTGTGGCGTTATCTACATGTGAAGCGGAGTATGTTTCTGCTAGCAGTTGCTGCTCTCAGATCTTGTGGATACAGCAACGGATGCGCGACTACGGTTTGCAGTTTCTTAACACACCTCTTTTTGTTGATAATGAGGCTGCAATAAATATAACAAAGAATCCAGTTCATCACGCTAAAACGAAACACATAGAGATTCGTCATCACTTTATTCGTGATTGCTTTGAGAAAAAATTGATACGAATTGAGAAAATCCACACTGACGAACAGAAAGCTGATCTACATACCAAAGCTTTTGATAAAAATCGGTTTAAATATTTGTTAAAACTGAATGGTATGAAGCTTCTTTCGGTGTCAGATGGAATTGTGAGCGTTGATGAGAGTACTGTTGCGGATGAAGACGAGAAATAATCTGCAATGGTTTGTCAATTTTTTACTTGTTTTGGTATTTAGGGGGAGTAGATATTTGTATATAGTTTATATTTTCAGAAAATACAAAAACAGTAAAAAATGCAAAAATACAAAAACATGATAAAATCTGAAAAAGAGCTTGTGTAAAAAGGGAAAATGATAGTACATCGGCTTAACAGTCACGGTATGCTAAAGAATTGAAATGTTTAAAAGGTTAAACAGTCTTGCTGATGATGTGTCGATAGGTTTTTACACATTTAGTAGATTTGTTCGGGATATAAACCTAAATCTTACTTACTTATTTCGTGGGGAACACTACTTGGATATATAGGTAACCCCTGAAATCTCGTTTGAAAGGTTTCGTATTCTGATATACTAGGCTTTATACTCAGTTGATATCTGGGGTATTATTCCGGGACTTCTGCTGAATGGAAGTTCTGACCTAGTCCTTGAATAATACTTTCCTCATATGCTTGAAACATAGCATAAACCCTCAGCATGCAGATGAAACAATAAAATTGATAGTTGCTGCTGTTGTAGCTAAAAGATCCTCTAAAGGGGACACACCCACAAGTTGAGTCATGATCTCTCTGCTGAACGGTAGTTCTGACCTGAGCTCTCATGATTCTTCATAAATTATCAACCCCTACAGATATCATTTGTGTTATAATTACCTGTAAGACTGAATATCGGGATCTGGATACGGGAGTATATTCAAGAGGTGTGACACACGTATAAGTTTAAGTCTCTTAAAATACTAATTCGTATCCTGAACAGTTTGAAATTTGTGTGAGAATTTAAGATGGATCAGTATATCGACAATCGAGGTGAATTGTTTAATTCTGAGTATGTAATCACAGCTTAACGGTACTTGTGATTTGTCTGATAGCTGATATGATTCCCTGACACGCTCACCAAAAATATGTTTGTAAATAGTTTACTTTGTTTACTTTCTGCATTTTAAGTTTTCTGCATTTTATTTCTTAGTTTAGAACACTTTATAAAATCCAAAAAGATTTTATTTCTGATTTATTTTCCGACAAACCAAAGTGGAGAGTTGATTGTTGGATTCTCAGATGTTTGAAGCAGATGCAGGAGATTCTGGACTGAAGAATAAGGAGAGCTTATCTTGATGGAGTTTGATTTTTTTTTAAAAGTCAAAAACAAGTTCATTAACTTGATACTTGTTATTTTCAGAAAATGTTTGAAATTGTTGTTTTCAAAATCAGTTTGGTTTGTCAAATGATCAACCAAGGTCATTAAATTGAACTTGGTAGATTAATCAAGTAATCAGGGTCATTAACTTGGACCTAAATACTTGAGTGGATTGTTAAAACTGATTAAGTTTGTGTTTTATTGTTAAAAAGATAGTTTGTAATGATTGATGTTTGAGAAACAGGTTTTGAACTTCATTATTTCCATGGAAGCTAAATGTCAAAGCTTGAACCAGATAAAGATCTCAGATTCTAGCATATTGAGAGAGGGAGTCTGTGAAAGGGGGAGTCTGGATCAACAGTTAAAGGGGAGATTGAAGTTTAAAGATTGAAGATAAAGATTGAAGAGATTTTTACAATGATTGAAGATTGATTAAGACAAAGACTTGAAGCCAAAGACTTCGTCAACATCCAAGGGGGAGTCTGTTGGTGCAATTAGTGTCTGTTAACTTTGTCTTTTACAAGTCTTTTGTCTAGATAGGTTGAATGAACACACAATAGGGTCTAAATTAGGTTTAGTTTGTGTTTAAGGAAGGGTTTTCGCTTGAGAGTGTGTCTTGGCTGGTTCAAGCGAAACCTCATCTTCATCAACATACAGTTTCGCTTGAAATCAGTCTCAAGCGAAACCCTATGGGTTGCCAAGTTCAAGCGAAACCCCCTAGGTCTATAAATAGGTGAGTGTGTTGTTCATTTGAAGCGAACTTGTATGTGTGTGTAAGAGAAGGTGCTGCCGGATTTGCTTCAGAATACATTGTAAAAGCACAATAATCAATCAGAAAAGATAGATTAAAAGGAAACTAGCTGTTGTGACTTCTTTTACGTTGATTCCGCCCTCGTATTTGAAGATGAACTGCCTTAACTGACTTTAGGGTCACCGAACACGGTCCAACACCCGCATTCCGTCTCTACCACAAGACGTCCCTTTAGGGAAGGATCAGATACATTTGAGCACACACTCCCCATCAACAACAAGAGTGGGTTAGGCTAAAGGGTTGGAAGGTAATGATGGGGGCAGCACCACTGGGTGTTTATCAATAAGAGCTTTAAAGATCGAATCACCTAGAGGGGCAACTCCACTAGAGCATAGGATCTTAACCGCAGTCATGAAATGGTTTATCCCTGACTTTCCCAAGACATTGCTTAATACTATGTTCCCTTTCTTTGTCTTCCTCCCTCCTGGATTCTCCCCTAGGAGCCCCCGTCTCCCCCATGCTATCCAATAGGGAAGAGACCAAATCACCAAACCCAGACCCATTTTTCCAATCTACAAGCGCGTGCAAGATGTTAATACACTGTAGAGATTTCCTGTTCCCTGATCTCTGCTCTTGTCTGGAGGATGGTCTGACCACCCGCAATCTACAACGTGGTAGCAAAAGCAATTGGACCCAATTGTCGACTGATCCTGGCGACACCACCACTTTGTGCAATGTGCCTGTTAAAACCTGAGCAAACACCAGCCGACAACTGGGGGGAATGCTTTTAACAGTCTGAATAGGGAGGGGAAAAACACGCTCGAGTTGGTTAACATCACCACTAATCCATGATGGGGACGTGGGTTTGTGTTAACCACCATTTGACATGGTTTCCGGATCCCAATAATGAAATCTTCAACATCCCCCGAGACCATGGCGAACAACACGACCTCATCATCATGCTTACACCCCCTACTGAGTGCATGCATCACGAAACACCTTCCACATAACCATTTATCCATGCCCTAAGAACTTTCCCAGCATCCAAAAAAAGATACAAGTCCTTAGAGATAGCCTCCTTCAAAGATAGCCTTCGCTTTTCTGTCTTGAGGTGGGTGCTTTGCATGTGTTCAAGTAGGCGGAAAAATCCCCTAGACCTTAGTTTGCAATCTTTACATTCGTGGAAAAACAAAAAGATATAAAATTAGGGTGTCCCCTCACTTGTGGCCCGTCACTCAGAAAAAAGTTGTTGTTTCCATTTCACCTTCATCGTTGTAAGATCAAATGTATGTGCTTCAAGTTCCATACACACAATATGTATGGTCGATTATTTTATATCCTTAAATATTTGATATGTACTCTTATATGCATAAGCCTTCGCTTGGTAATTAGACCATTTTTTTGAACAACCAAGAAAACAAAATTCGTTCAACAAGCCAGAAAATAACAACATCAACTAGCAAGGGCTAGCAGAAAAAAAAAACAGTGAAAAAAATCTACAACCTAAAACAACTCCAAAAAAACATTATGCCAGCTGATGTTATATCAAAATATTTTATCCCACGCATCCACTGTTACGTTAGCCATACAAGCTTAATACCTCATCAACAAGAAAGTATCTTCTTTGATTTTTTCGAACACCCTATAATTCGTTAGCCTTCTGCCTTTAAACACAATATCATTTCTGCTCAGCCAAATGTTCCACATGGATGTCAAGACAATGCAGTTTATCACATTCTTAAGCTTCTTAGATGTATTGAAATCATGTGTCACTTTTAGAACCTCCTTTACAGTGTTACAAGTAGTGATCTCCATGACTTTTATCTAAACCCCAACCAACCACCAAATTGCTCTTGCCGAGATACAGGAAATGAGTAGGTGATCAACGGACTCTTGCTTATATCCGCATCTTGGGCACATTGTGTTTTTTTTGTTGCATCATGTGGACTCCGCCAAAAGAACAGATGATTGAAAGCCAAAATAATCTATAATCAACTGATTAACAATAACAGTGATTTGAAGAATATAATCCTCCCAATGGCAAAGGCATCAACATCTGCTACAACCAAAGGTCTGCTAAAGCTAAAGTCTGCTGTTTATAAGGTCTGCTAATGTGAACCACTGTTGAAGACTAAAGTATGTTAAATAGCAAAAGTCTGATCACCCTCCACTGTTGAAGACTAAAGTCTGATGAAGCAAGATCTGCTGAGGCTCAACAGAGGATAAGGCTCAACAGATGATGAATCAATAGATGATGTATAACAGTGTTTTCAATGTAACAGTGTTTTAGTATTAGAAGATATTAGAGGTTGTTAGAAGTTGTTAGATGTCATTGTCTAGGTGACGTCAGCCAAGAGGCTACAAATGTTTGCATTGTACTATAAATAGAATAGTGCATGTGTTGTTCTATTGATCACTTCACCGTGATATTTTGTATGAGCAAATCAGAGTGATCTTAGGATGAGGGGGAGTTTGTAATTCATGCATACGTGAACTATTGTATTTTACAATCTTTCTATTAAAGTATCATGATGAAAGCAAATCTTCCATTGTTTGTGATTTAAAGTTTGTTCTTTCGCTGCATTATTTCCATTATTGTTATCATCTTTCATTGTTCATATTAAACATTCACAAACAATCCAAACTCAGATCCTAACAGTTTTGAACCATGATTCCCCTTTTCTGCAGTTCATTACACATTGGAATCCTACCCTCCATAGTTCTCCATACAAATAAGTTTGCCCTAGGAGTGGCCCAATTACACCACCTTATTAGCAGACCATTACGGGCCAAAGAAGGAGATGAGTATAGATCTTCACGAACTAATTTAACTGAGAATTCTGAATTATTTGTGGACCCCCAACCCCATACATCATCTGAGTCAAGTACATGAGAGTCTTTTAGCTTAGCAAACAAGCTTATCAACTCAGACTATGTCTCTGGTTATTGAGGGTAAGTGATCCATTCCATACTCTAGAATATTTCCCCATCCTCCTTGTTATAGCACCTTAAAACTTTTGCATTTGAATTCTTCACCAATTTAAATAGTCTAGTGTACATAATCTTCAAGGGAACTAAGGTTAGACATGCTTCTCTCCAAAATAGAGTTTTATCCCCCTTTCCCATTGAGCAAAACAGCTTATGTTTAACATGAATATTAATCTTAGAAAACTCCTTCTCCACCTTGCATATCTTTTTCCAGACACCAGTGAAACAATTATTGACCGGCACCACGCTATTGCTCCACTTATTTCCATGAATAGAGAGAATAACTTGAGCCCAAAGCTATTCAACATTAGATCTAAGCCTCCACCACCATTTTAATAGCAGAGCTAGCTTTGCCTTCTTTAAACCCCAAATCCCAAGGCCACCAATTCGTTTTGCAGCTACCACTTTCTTCTCCCAACCCAACGAATCTTTCGTGTTGCATCAACTCCACCCCATAAGAATTTTTTATGAATGCCTTCTAGAGTGTTAATTACCTTCTCCGGAGCTTTATATAGGAACATGAAATAAGTAGGGAGGCCTAATACCGCCTTTATAAGTGTCAACCTTCCAGCAAAAGACATGCACTTCACTTTCCATTTAGCTAATCTGGAATTAAGACGGTCTACTACTTGTTTCCAATTGGCTATTCTATTTAAGTTAGCACCTACGAACATCCCCAGATAGGGGAATGGGAAGGTACTTACTGCACAGTTTAGGATAGAGGCTGTTGAAAGCACAACCTGATCATCCAAGCACACACCATGGATTTTACTCTTAGGGAAACTAATCTTCAGCCCTGAAAGCATGTAAAAGCACCAAATAATTCTGCTCAAATTTTTAAGGTTGGATGTACTTCCTTCGCCCATAAACACAACATCATCTACATAGAATAAATGTGATAACATAGGGCCTCCCCTCGGTAGTTGAATTCCCATGAAAATACCAGCATTCACTATTTTTCGACATCATGACATCTAAGGCTTCAACGGCCATTATAAACAAGAAAGAGGAGATCGGATCCCCTTGTCATAAACCTCTCTCAAGAGGAAAATCAGAAGACGGGGACCCATTGATTAAAATAGAGGCTGAGCCCGTATAAAGAACACCCAATATCCAACATCTCCACTTGGCAGGGAATCCCATGTGGTTCATGATCATAATGAGAAACTTCTAGTTAAGATAGTCATAGGCCTTCTCGAAGTCTACTTTGAAAAAGGCAACGTTAACTTTTTCTTTCTTTGACCAACTATACAACTTGTTGAGAATGAGTGGGCCATCCACTATGTTTCTCCTAGCCACAAAGGTTGATTGTGTATTAGATATAATAGAATCCACCACATTTGCCAACCTATTCATAAGCACCTTAGAAATTAACTTTTGAACTACTCCAATAAGTGAAATTGGGCGAAAGTCCTCTGGAAGCCTAGGGTCATCAATCTTTGGGATTAAAGAGATAAAAGATGCCCCACTTCCTTTATAGCGAACCACGTATAAAGAATTCACTCATAAGATCAAAAATCACGGGTTCCCAAATGGCCCAATATTTACGAATGAAGCCATATGTGAATCCATCAGGCCAGGGAGCCTTGGCTCCCCCTACCACCCAGATAACTGCCTTTATCTTCTCCATGGTAAAAGGCAATATCGGTGAGTTTGCTTGATCCTCGGTGAGTTTTTTGAATCCATCACACCGCATTCTTTGTCACACCCCGACCACGTAGAACATACAAAACATGGCGGAAATATCGGGGAGTGTTGTAACAGAATTAATTGTTTCAAATCCATGGCAATTGAAGTTTCGTTTTATTGATTAAAAGTGTTACAATGTCTTAACAAACAAGGAAATACAACATAATTAACTAGTCTTGCATCTTTTATTGTCACTAAGGCCCATGTCCGCCTAAGTGTATCTTGATCAATCCTATGCTTCATTTCCTGAAACACATGTGAAAATAGGTACGTCAGCATAAAAATGCCGGCGAGTACATAGGTTTTGTGAAAATAAGATTCATGACTTCTGTTTAAGAAAATGTTTAGTCATGAACCTTGTAATTTGATTTGTCTTTGTAAATCATTTGAAAAACAATAAATTCAGATGATACGTATAAGTAAGAGAATAATGCATGGTTAAATGAATAACCATGTAAAATGAGTTTGTATAAGTTAAGTTGTTTGTAAACAATGTATTGTGAAAAGTATGTTATTTGTATAAAATGTTATATGTCATAAACTGAAATGATTCAAATAACGCTACGATATGTAATACCATACAAACACTTATATATAGGAAGTACCAGCGGCGTATCCACCATGCTTGTATCATATTACACACGCATCGTTACTTAATCACTTACTCAAACCAAACCAACAATGTAAAATGTTCATGTCTAATGTAAATCATGTAATGTATAACCAATGTCAAAAGTGTTTATGTGTCAAATGTAAACCATGTAATATGTAACCAAAATGATATGTATGGCTAGTGAAAATGCATCAACTAAGCCATAGATGAAATGCACAAAACAAAGCATTGAAGTAAAACTTGGTTTAAATCAAAGTTATGTTTTGTGTAAATGCATGATCAATGTAAATCATGTAATATGTAACCAAAATGATATGTATGGCTAGTGAAAATGTATCAACTAAACCATATGCACAAGAACATAATATTGAAGTAAAACTTGGTTTAAATCAAAGTTATGTTTTGTGTAAATGCATGATCAATGTAAATCATGTAATATGTAACCAAAATGATCTGTATGGCTAGTGAAATGCATCAACTAAACCATATGCACAAGAACATAGTATTGAAGTAAAACTTGGTTTAAATCAAAGCTATGTTTTGTGTAAATGCATGCTATACTGATACGAACATCTATGCGGTGTTGTGAAAATGCATACATCCAAGCCTTGAGACTGCGGCGATAAACCCTTAAACCACTTAAAGGTTTATCTAAATTATGTATATCGAATTCGGTCATTCCTTTCATCCCCTTTCCCTGGGATGTCCGGAACGGGAGTTGTCAATTCCTATGGTACCAATACCTACTAATTGTAACACCTGTGTCATTTCAACCATCAAACAAATGCCAAACCAATGAAATAATGTATTTCATACTTTGGACTTGTATAAATATGTGTATCTTTTGCACATATCAACTCATGTTCGATTTCAAGCTCTAAATCGCTTTCTGGAAGGTTATACACGCACTGATGCGTAAATATAACCAGTATAATGCAACGAACACTCCGGAATAGTGAGATAGGCTTAACATACCTTAAATAACCTTTACATAACTTAGATATAAGTTTTGGAAGGTTTGGTGTGGTGAAATCAAAGTTTAATCGCTTACAGGGACTAAAGTTGACAAACTGCGAAAGTATGCCAATTTGAACTGTAACAGACATTCCGGAGCATGACCATAAGTTAAACATACCATAAATATCCTTCACATAGCTTAGAAATAGGCTTTGAGGTGTTCGGTATGCTAAAATAAACTTTTGTGTCATTCAGGGACTAAAAGTGTCAAAAAGTGCACAAGTTTGCATTTTCGCGCATAACTTACGTTCTGAATACATCCGGACATCCAAAAATTTATGTAAGCATGACTACATTATATTTTAGTGTTCTCCATAAGAAAAATCCATTCGTCGCGTCATTTGGATCGTTTTTCGCGCTTATGCGCATTCCGTCGTAATTAAGCGAACATCGCGTTCGTACGACCAAACGAACCAACATCCGAGATATTTTTGAACATGTTTTGAGTTCCCTATACTTTAACTTCATTTTAGAGCCTTAAAATGAGGTTAACGGGGTTCAAACGCATCAAAAAAGGCCTTAAACACGTGCAGGGACCATTTCTGCCAATTTTGAAACATTTCTGAAACATGGGAGCAGTGGCGTAGCGCGAGCCCTAAGGGCCTATGCAGTCGCGCTACGCGAGTGCCTTATCTGGATCAGATTCAATGTTTTAACAAGCGGGTCCCAGCTGTTCGATTCTCAACCACACATTCTCAATCGTCTAGTCAGCGGATAAGAACCTAATTTCAGCCACCATAAGGTTCCGACAAGTGTACGCCTTGGATCATGGCACGTTTTACAACAAACGATCTTAACGGTTACCCGAAAACTATATATACCCCATGCCCCCCATTGCATAACTTACAAGAATTCTGATTTTAGAAACTCTAAGTTGAAACCATTGTTTCATACCTGAGATTCTTGGATCGGGATTAGCATTCGGGGACCCTGGGTAAGTATTCTTTCGTTCTTTTCCTTATTTTACTGCTTTTCGAGTCAGAAAGTCAAACTTTGTTTGACTTTCAGCGTTGACCAGTAATGGTCAATGCGAAGTTCGTTAGAACTTCGCAACGTGATTGTAATCACGATGGTCATAGTCCCTTGGGACTATGCCTACTGATTACCACGTTGTCTAGGGTCGTAGGGTAGGCGATCTGATAAATCGCCTATACCTTCGAACCCGACCCAGTTTGGTCGATCATTAGGATCCGACCAAATACATTAGGTTACCATAGTAGGTAGGGAATAACCTTCCGAGGTTATACCCTATGGTCACATCGTTTGAGTAGTTGTATGATAGGTAGTTTATATGCCTTAGGTAAATTACCAGAATACCCTTTTCATGTATAATTGGTAATTAAGCATATGTAACCTAAACTTTTGTCACATAACTGATTATGTAATATGTTTAGGCATATAACACTTGTCATAGGGCTAGTTAGGCGGTCCGAACGCGTTTCACGCGAACGACGCGTTAAAGTAGCATAAGCTACCTAAACGAGTCGTAATGGGTCGTAGACACTTAGGTTAAGTTTCATTTAGTATGTAGGCTTTGTTAAAACCAAATGACACGAGTCTCTACACTCGTTTGGTTTACAAACCCTAATGCTACCCGATCTTCCGATTTAGGTCCGGTTTATTAATGTAGTTACCTATAGTAGGTGCCGTTTGATTCCGTGATCTCTAGTTTTGCTTGGTGGTTATCCTAGGACTTCTGAGCAATCTCAAGTGAGTACATAGACCCCTCTTTTACTGTTTTCCAAACTGTTTTGGGGTGGAACACATGTGCCTACTTGTTACATTCATGCTTTCCCGTTTTCACATCATATACCTGCTATGTTCGTTAGTACATTATAGTACATGATTTCAATACATTTTATGCTATGTATGTCCATTATGTGCATACTTAGTACATTGTTTTACATTGCTTTTCTGTTGCATATGCTTATCCAGCATATGAACACATTATACTACATATTGAACCGTTGTAAACATTTGACTATGTGAACCGTTGTAAACATTTGACTATGTGAACCGTTGTAATCATTTGACTATGTGATCCGTTGATATCTATGAACCGTTTGTATCTATTATCCGTTGATATCTGTGAACCGTTTGTATCTGTGAACCGTTTGTATCTGTGAACCGTGTGAACCATATTTGACTATACATGAACATTTCTATACTTGTTAAACATTTCATTTTTGGTGGTTTGGTTTGATTAAATGATTAAGTAATGATGCGTGTGTAATATGATACAAGCATGGTGGATACGCCGCTGGTACTTCCTATATATAAGTGTTTGTATGGTATTACATATCGTAGCGTTATTTGAATCATTTCAGTTTGAGACATATAACATTTTATACAAATAACATACTTTTCACAAGACATTGTTTTACAAACAACTTATCTTATACAAATCCATTTTACTATGGTTATTCATTTAACCATACATTATGACATTTACTTATACATATCATCTGAACTCATTGTTTTTTTAATGATTTACAAAACAAAGCAAATTACAAGGTTCATGACTAAACATTTTCTCAAACATAAGTCATGAAACCTATTTTCACAAAACCTATGTATCTCACAGGCATTTTTATGCTGACGTACCTATTTTCACATGTGTTTTCAGGAGCTGTTGCATAAGATGATCAAGATATACATAGGCAGACTTGGGCTTTAGTGACAATAAAAGATACAAGATTAGTTAATTATGTTGTATTTCCTTGTTTGTTAAGACATTGTAACACTTTTAATCAATAAAACGAAACTTCAATTGCCATGGATTTGAAACAATTAATTCTGTTACAACACTCCCCGACATTTCCGCCACGTTTTGTATGTTCTACGTGGTCGGGGTGTGACAGAAAAGATGGTATCAGAGCCAATGGTTATAGGGAATTAGGTTATTAGTAATGCTTTGACCTAGTCTATAACTTTCTTAGGACCCTAACGCGAGTTTACTTGCGTTTAGTCATAAAACAATACCGTCGCCTATCCTTAGGCGACGACCACAACAAGAACATAAATTTCAAAACCGCTTTGAAAACTAATCATCTGTTCTAGGATGATTGATTACTAGGTTTTGAACCCTTTATTGTAAGGTTTTGAACTCTCTATTATATGGTTTTGAACCCCTTTTGAGTTTTCAAAATCTCGTCAAGGTTTTGGGTTTTTAATAATGTGAACACGTGCAAACTTGAAGGGTGAATGCCTGTATTCTGGGTTTTCTGTCTAGGCAAGCACTTCGTATACATCTCAACCAGACGCGAGACCAGTTGTGCTTACCTGGGAATCCTTGGGATGAGTGTTCACTTATAGGCGAGCATGTCTTCGCGATACATTATATTGACCCATTTACTTTGATTAGTCACTGTCTCATTTGTTTGCCTTTGGTAACAAACAAATGGTCACAATCTTCATGCGTTGTCATTTTCATTTCCGTTTCGGAGGAAGCAACCGTTGAAAATGACTCTGTTTGTTCATTTTCGTTTCTGAAGATTATCCGTTGAGGAAATGAATATCCGTTGTTTAATCCTTCATTTCCGAACCTGAGGAAACAACCGTTGAAAATGACTCCGTTTGTTCATTTTCGTTTCTGAAGATTTGTCCGTTGAGGAAATGAATATCCGTTTGTCTATCTTTTTTTTCATTTCCGAACCTGAGGAAGCAACCGTTGAAAATGACCCCGTTTGTTCATTTTCGTTTCTGAAGATTTGTCCGTTGAGGAAATGAATATCCGTTTGTCTATCATTTTCATTTCCGTTTCTGAGGAAGCATCTGTTGAAAATGACTCCGTTTGTTCATTTTCGTTTCTCAGAATTGTCCGTTAAGGAAATGAATCCCCGTTTGTTTATTCCTTCATTTCCGCTTCTGAAGAATACTCGTTGAGGAAAATGACTCCGTTTGTTCATTTTCGTTCTGAAGAATGTCCGTTAAGGAAATGACAGGATTATGCTTTACATATCTCTGGTGGTTATCTGACACAACGTCACAAATAGACTCCTACGAATTAATTTCGGGACGAAATTTCCTAAAGTAGGGGAGACTGTAACACCTGTGTCATTTCAACCATCAAACAAATGCCAAACCAATGAAATAATGTATTTCATACTTTGGACTTGTATAAATATGTGTATCTTTTGCACATATCAACTCATGTTCGATTTCAAGCTCTAAATCGCTTTCTGGAAGGTTATACACGCACTGATGCGTAAATATAACCAGTTTAATGCAACGAACACTTCGGAATAGTGAGATAGGCTTAACATACCTTAAATAACCTTTACATAACTTAGATATAAGTTTTGGACGGTTTGGTGTGGTGAAATCAAAGTTTAATCGCTTACAGGGACTAAAGTTGACAAACTGCGAAAGTATGCCAATTTGAACTGTAACAGACATTCCGGAGCATGACCATAAGTTAAACATACCATAAATATCCTTCACATAGCTTAGAAATAGGCTTTGAGGTGTTCGGTATGCTAAAATAAACTTTTGTGTCATTCAGGGACTAAAAGTGTCAAAAAGTGCACAAGTTTGCATTTTCGCGCATAACTTACGTTCTGAATACATCCGGACATCCAAAAATTTATGTAAGCATGAATACATTATATTTTAGTGTTCGCCATAAGAAAAATCCATTCGTCGCGTCATTTGGATCGTTTTTCGCGCTTATGCGCATTCCGTCGTAATTAAGCGAACATCGCGTTCGTACGACCAAACGAACCAACATCCGAGATATTTTTGAACATGTTTTGAGTTCCCTATACTTTAACTTCATTTTAGAGCCTTAAAATGAGGTTAACGGGGTTCAAACGCATCAAAAAAGGCCTTAAACACGTGCAGGAACCATTTCTGCCAATTTTGAAACATTTCTGAAACATGGGAGCAGTGGCGTAGCGCGAGCCCTAAGGGCCTATGCAGTCGCGCTACGCGAGTGCCTTATCTGGATCAGATTCAATGTTTTAACAAGCGGGTCCCAGCTGTTCGATTCTCAACCACACATTCTCAATCGTCTAGTCAGCGGATAAGAACCTAATTTCAGCCACCATAAGGTTCCGACAAGTGTACGCCTTGGATCATGGCACGTTTTACAACAAACGATCTTAACGGTTACCCGAAAACTATATATACCCCATGCCCCCCATTGCATAACTTACAAGAATTCTGATTTTAGAAACTCTAAGTTGAAACCATTGTTTCATACCTGAGATTCTTGGATCGGGATTAGCATTCGGGGACCCTGGGTAAGTATTCTTTCGTTCTTTTCCTTATTTTACTGCTTTTCGAGTCAGAAAGTCAAACTTTGTTTGACTTTCAGCGTTGACCAGTAATGGTCAATGCGAAGTTCGTTAGAACTTCGCAACGTGATTGTAATCACGATGGTCATAGTCCCTTGGGACTATGCCTACTGATTACCACGTTGTCTAGGGTCGTAGGGTAGGCGATCTGATAAATCGCCTATACCTTCGAACCCGACCCAGTTTGGTCGATCATTAGGATCCGACCAAATACATTAGGTGACCATAGTAGGTAGGGAATAACCTTCCGAGGTTATACCCTATGGTCACATCGTTTGAGTAGTTGTATGATAGGTAGTTTATATGCCTTAGGTAAATTACCAGAATACCCTTTTCATGTATAATTTGTAATTAAGCATATGTAACCTAAACTTTTATCACATAACTGATTATGTAATATGTTTAGGCATATAACACTTGTCATAGGGCTAGTTAGGCGGTCCGAACGCGTTTCACGCGAACGACGCGTTAAAGTAGCATAAGCTACCTAAACGAGTCGTAATGGGTCGTAGACACTTAGGTTAAGTTTCATTTAGTATGTAGGCTTTGTTAAAACCAAATGACACGAGTCTCTACACTCGTTTGGTTTACAAACCCTAATGCTACCCGATCTTCCGATTTAGGTCCGGTTTATTAATGTAGTTACCTATAGTAGGTGCCGTTTGATTCCGTGATCTCTAGTTTTGCTTGGTGGTTATCCTAGGACTTCTGAGCAATCTCAAGTGAGTACATAGACCCCTCTTTTACTGTTTCCCAAACTGTTTTGGGGTGGAACACATGTGCCTACTTGTTACATTCATGCTTTCCCGTTTTCACATCATATACCTGCTATGTTCGTTAGTACATTATAGTACATGATTTCAATACATTTTATGCTATGTATGTCCATTATGTGCATACTTAGTACATTGTTTTACATTGCTTTTCTGTTGCATATGCTTATCCAGCATATGAACACATTATACTACATATTGAACCGTTGTAAACATTTGACTATGTGAACCGTTGTAAACATTTGACTATGTGAACCGTTGTAATCATTTGACTATGTGATCCGTTGATATCTGTGAACCGTTTGTATCTATTATCCGTTGATATCTGTGAACCATTTGTATCTGTGAACCGTATTTGACTATACATGAACATTTCTATACTTGTTAAACATTTCATTTTTGGTGGATTGGTTTGATTAAATGATTAAGTAACGATGCGTGTGTAATATGATACAAGCATGGTGGATACGCCGCTGGTACTTCCTATATATAAGTGTTTGTATGGTATTACATATCGTAGCGTTATTTGAATCATTTCAGTTTGAGACATATAACATTTTATACAAATAACATACTTTTCACAAGACATTGTTTTACAAACAACTTATCTTATACAAATCCATTTTACTATGGTTATTCATTTAACCATACATTATGACATTTACTTATACATATCATCTGAACTCATTGTTTTTTTAATGATTTACAAAACAAAGCAAATTACAAGGTTCATGACTAAACATTTTCTCAAACATAAGTCATGAAACCTATTTTCACAAAACCTATGTATCTCACAGGCATTTTTATGCTGACGTACCTATTTTCACATGTGTTTTCAGGAGCTGTTGCATAAGATGATCAAGAAATACATAGGCAGACTTGGGCTTTAGTGACAATAAAAGATGCAAGATTAGTTAATTATGTTGTATTTCCTTGTTTGTTAAGACATTGTAACACTTTTAATCAATAAAACGAAACTTCAATTGCCATGGATTTGAAACAATTAATTCTGTTACAACACTCCCAGACATTTCCGCCACGTTTTGTATGTTCTACGTGGTCGGGGTGTGACACTAATGAACGGCGTAGCTAATGTTAATGAATGTATTGTTCCATTGTAAACAACCCAAATGTCATAACAAAATGTAAGCATGTGATGAAAACAATGTACTAAGTATGCACGCAATGGACATACATAGCATAAAATGTAAATGTAAAACGATGTACTAAGTAATGCACACAATGGGCACACCTAGCATGAAATGTAATGAAATCATGTACTATAATGTACTAACGAACATAGCAGGTATATGATGTGAAAAACAGGAAAGCACGAAAGTAACAAGTAGGCACATGTGTTCCACCCCAAAACAGTTTGGAAAACAGTAAAAGAGGGGTCTATGTACTCACTTGAGATTGCTCAGTAGTCCTTGGGTAACAACCAAACAATGCTAGAGATCGCGGATATCAAACGGCACCAAATATAGGTAACTATGTTAATAAACCGGACCTAAATCGGAAGATCTGATAGAATGAGGGTTCGTAAACCAAACAAGTATAGAGACTCGTGTCATATGGTTTAACAAAGCCTACATACCAATTGAAACCTTAATCTAAGTGTTTATGACCCATTACGACCCGTTTAGGTAGCTTATGCTACTTTAACGCGTCGTTCGCGTGAAACGCGTTCGGACCGCCTAACTAGCCCTATGACAAGTGTTATATGCCTAAACATGTTACATAATCAGTTATGTGACAAAATTTTAGGTTACATATGCTTAATTACCAATTATACATGAAAAGGGTATTCTGGTAATTTACCTAAGGCATATAAACTACCTATCATACAACTACTTAAACGTTGTGACCATAAGGTATAACCTCGGAAGGTTATTCCCTATACTATGGTCACCTAATGTATTTAGTCGGATCCTAATGATCGACCAAACTGGGTTGGGTTCGAAGGTATAAGCGATTTATTAGATCGCTTACCCTACGACCCTAGACAACGTGGTAATCAGTAGGCATAGTCCCAAGGGACTATAACCATCGTGATTACAATCACGTTGCGAAGTTCAAACGAACTTCGCATTGACCATAAGCTGGTCAACGCTGAAAGTCAAACAAAGTTTGACTTTCTGACTCGAAAAGCAATAAAATAAGGAAAAGAACGAAAGAATACTTACGAAGGGTCCCCGAATGCTAATCCCGATTCAAGAATCTCAGGTATGAAACAATGGTTTCAATTTAGAGCTCCTCAAATCAGAATTCTTGTAAGTTTAGCAATGGGGTGGATGGGTATTTATAGGAATACCCGAACCGTTAGGATCGTTTCATGGAAACCGTGATTCGATCACATCCGTACACTTGTTGGAAGGTTATGGAAGCTAAAAATGGTCCTTATCATCTGACTAAGCAAGTGAGAACATGTGGTTGAGGATTAAACAGCTGTGATCTGTGGTTAAATGAACTTAATCTGGTCAGAAGGAGTCACGCGGGCCGCGTGAGGATGTTAAGGAACTGAGGCGGGCCGCCTGGCCTGCACAGATCAGAAATAGTTTCTGAAATGACAGTTTCAGCCCCTGCACGTGTTTAAGGCCATTCCCGACACTTCTAAGGCCCGTAAAGCCAACTTTAAGGCCCTTAAATGTTTCCTAAACATTGTGGACATGAAACATGCTCAAAAATATGCCGGGTGTTGGTTCGTTTGGCCGTACGATCGCGATGTTCGCTTAATTACGACGGAATGCGCATAAGCGCGAAAAACGATCCAAATGACGCGACGAATGGATTTTTCTTAAGGCGAACACTAAAATATAATATAGTCATGCTTACATAAATTTTTGGATGTCCGGATGTATTCAGAACGTACGTTATGCGCGAAAATGCAAACTTGTGCACTTTTTGACACTTTTAGTCCCTGAATGAGCCAAAAGTTTATTTTAGCACACCGAACCCCTCAAAGCCTATTTCTAAGCTATATAAAGGATATTTATGGTATGTTTAACTTATGGCCATGTTCCGGAATGTTTGTTACAGTTCAAATTGGCATACTTTCGCAGTTTGTCAAATTTAGTCCCTGTAAGCGAATTAACTTGTTTTTGCCATACCAAAGCCTTCAAAACTTATTTCTAAGTTATGTAAAGGTTATTTAAGGTATGTTAAACCTATGTCACTATTCCGGAGTGTTTGTTGCATTAAAATGGTTATATTTACGCATCAGTGCTCGTATAACCTTCAAGAAAGCGATTTAGAGTTTGAAATTGAACAAAAATTGATATGTGCAAATGATACACATATTTATACAAATCCCAAGTATGAAATATAATATTTCATTGGTTCGGTATTTGTTTGATGGCCGTGGAGGCACAGGTGTTACAGTCTCCCCTACTTTAGGAAATTTCGTCCCGAAATTTATTTAGAGGAAACTTGTGAGAGCTTAAGAACATAAAGTTGAAAAGATCGAACAACATTGGTTAGGGTTCTGAACTTCTAGTAACCTTAAATAACATTATGCTTGCAATGTAAGAGGGATACCTATATACAAGTATATGAAGTGTCATTGGTGCGTCCACCATACCTCCCTTACATCGTTGTCATTTTGTTATTGTTGTCGCTATCGGTTCTTACACATAATAAATCTTACTGGGTTTCTGTGCACTAAATTTCATAATTATGTACGCGTCCATAATCAGACAATTCCTTGCACAGTTCACACAGTATCTATTTTATAATGTGTAGTGTAAAACCAAACGAACAAACCTGTGATGAGTGTGACTAGACCGCCTTAGAATCCTTTTAATTAAATCAATAAATGATCTAAATAGACTATCAAGGAGTCTGTTCAGCTACATCACTAGATGTCGTTCTTTAACCAGATTGTGAATCAATCTTTTTGACTAGACCTCTAAAGGGTCTCTTATGAATCATGGAGTAGTACTATATAATCCAAGGGTCTTAACTATTACATAGAAGCCCATTTAGGATTTAAGGTAGTACCTTTTTGAATATCCTACTACGAATCCCTCATATGCAGATATGAAAGATTCTACGAGGATTTGGATAACGAATATCCAGAGTATAAAAACACAAAAATGTATAAAAGAAAACATAATATGAATAAACACATAGTCACATAACCACAAAATTGTTTAACTAGAAGTTTGTTCTGCTAACAGAGTACATGTATTTAAGGCACACTAGGAATCCATCTCGTGGATTTCATTTGGTACTTTAAACATTATCAAGAATCTAACTATAAAGATAGAAAGATCTTTAAAAGAAAAATTCGATTTCGATTATGAGGAACCGAAATGTTCGAATTTAGGTACATAAGGAATCCAATCAAGGACTCTGATTTGAATGATAATCATCCACAAAGATCTAAATGTGAAGATAAAAAGATCCCATATGGATTTTTTTGAAGTTGAAGATGTTTTGAAACCTTGCACCGGATGTGCTTATGTCAAAACATAAAGTAAAAAAAAATGCTTATGAAGTTGAGATGCTAGATATGTCAAGGCGACATATGAAGCAGAATTTGAAGTTAAGTCAATGTATGAGGAAAATATTTTTGAAAACTATGCATGGGGTTCTTTTAAGAAAACTGTGTTTAACGTTTTTGAAACCTTATATATAATACTTTTGAAATCATAAAGTAGGTGTGTTTGATAAATATATTTACAAAAATGTTTTAAAATCATGCGAGATGAATTTTGAAATTATGTATAAGGTTTTTGAAAGACTTGAATGATGCTTTTCGAAATCATGCACTTGATAAGAAAATGTATTGTGTTAATATTGTCTTCAGACTATATGAAATATTTTGAAATTAGAAAGGTTGGTTTTGATAACATGGCCAATGTTTTTGAAATAACATAGACAATGTATCTAGAAAAATTGTTTTCAAACTATATGAAATGTTTTGAAATCATGAAGATTGTTTTGAAATACTTGTACTGTGTATGTTGAAAAATCAAAACGTAATGGGTGTGAGATTTGAAAATACCCTTAGTTATCTAACCAAGGATTTAAAGGTAAAGATGTGCTAAAGCATGATTACTCATAATGTCACTTTATTTTCTGTACTTCGTATCTTAGAATGAAACGAGTACTTAAAATTTTCGAGGGAATCATGAGCGATCATTTGAAAGAGAAAATCACAAGAGTAGTTTGTAAGGAACATAGTTCCTTGATGTAGGTATCATAGGGGAATACCATACACACATGTAACTATACTTGTATATCAGAATTGTGAACAACAACTTTTATTTATAAACAAAACAGATTGTTTCACATTACAAGAAATAGAAGAAACAAAAGCATAAGACAGCAACATCTTCTACTCAGCCAACTGCTCATCCGTGGGTCAAATTTGCATTAGCAAGCTTTGGGCAATCTCTTTGGAAATGGCCCATCTCGCCACAGTTGTAGCAAGACCCTCGTGAGAAACGAGCTTGAGCAGGAGTGTCGCTAGCTTGAATTGGTACAGCTGCAGTTGGGCAAACCCTTGCTGTATGACCTATAAGTCCACAAATATGGCATTTGCGGCACTTCACACTAGCCTGATGATGAAGGCTACATTGGTTGCACAAGGGTGCAGTTCCATTGTATGGCTTCCTAGCAGGGGGTTGAGCTGGTTGGTTGGGGACGGCTTTACCATTGTGAGCGACCATGGCGAAGTTCTGAGAAGCCTTTCACTTCTTTGATTTCTTAGGGGATCGTTCATCCATGGTCTTTGATTCCTCAATTGGTTTCTTGGCTGGTGGTGCTGTCACCTGACTAGGTCCTGCCTGTCTTGGTGACTCTTGAGTGGCTTCATCCTGGAGACGATACATGGCAGTAGCTAATTCAACAGTCTTCAGGACTACTTCGCCTATTCGCTGAGCGAATTTGGCAGTCTGCTTGGATATCTGGGCGTCATCGTGATGAAGAGACATTCTAGAGGAAAGTGAAAGACATAGGAAGAAACAAGTAAAAGGTTTATTGGATAGTCAATACAGAATGGTAACGAATGAAAATTGTGATCATTTGTTTGTTACCTAAGGCAAACAAATGAGATGGTGACAAATCAAAGTAAATGGGTCAAAAATAATGTATCGCGAAGACATGCTCGCCTATAAGTGAACACTCATCCCAAGAATTCCCAGGTAAGCACAACTGGTCTCGCGTCTGATGAGATGTATACGAAGTGCTTGCCTAGACAGAAAACCCAGAATACAGGCATTCACCCTTCCAGTTTGCACGTGTTCACATTATTTAATACCCAAAACCTTGAAGAGATTTTGAAAACTCCAAGGGGTTCAAAACCATATAACAGAGAGTTCAAAACCTAGTAATTAATCATCCTAGAACAGATGATTAGTTTTCAAAGCGGTTTTGAAATTTATGTTCTTGTTGTGGTTGTCGCCTAAGGATAGGTGACAGTATTGTTTTATGACTAAACGCAAGTAAACTCGCGTTATGGTCCTAAGAAGGTTATAGACTAGGTCAAAGTATTACTAATAACCTAATTCCCTATAACCATGAGCTCTGATACCAACTTTTCTGTCACACCCCAACCACGTAGAACATACAAAACGTGGCGGAAATATCGGGGAGTGTTGTAACAGAATTAATTGTTTCAAATCCATGGCAATTGAAGTTTCGTTTTATTGATTAAAAGTGTTACAATGTCTTAACAAACAAGGAAATACAACATAATTAACTAGTCTTGCATCTTTTATTGTCACTAAGGCCCATGTCCGCCTAAGTGTATCTTGATCAATCCTATGCTTCATTTCCTGAAACACATGTGAAAATAGGTACGTCAGCATAAAAATGCCGGCGAGTACATAGGTTTTGTGAAAATAAGATTCATGACTTCTGTTTAAGAAAATGTTTAGTCATGAACCTTGTAATTTGATTTGTCTTTGTAAATCATTTGAAAAACAATAAATTCAGATGATACGTATAAGTAAGAGAATAATGCATGGTTAAATGAATAACCATGTAAAATGAGTTTGTATAAGTTAAGTTGTTTGTAAACAATGTATTGTGAAAAGTATGTTATTTGTATAAAATGTTATATGTCATAAACTGAAATGATTCAAATAACGCTACGATATGTAATACCATACAAACACTTATATATAGGAAGTACCAGCGGCATATCCACCATGCTTGTATCATATTACACACGCATCGTTACTTAATCACTTACTCAAACCAAACCAACAATGTAAAATGTTCATGTCTAATGTAAATCATGTAATGTATAACCAATGTCAAAAGTGTTTATGTGTCAAATGTAAACCATGTAATATGTAACCAAAATGATATGTATGGCTAGTGAAAATGCATCAACTAAGCCATAGATGAAATGCACAAAACAAAGCATTGAAGTAAAACTTGGTTTAAATCAAAGTTATGTTTTGTGTAAATGCATGATCAATGTAAATCATGTAATATGTAACCAAAATGATATGTATGGCTAGTGAAAATGTATCAACTAAACCATATGCACAAGAACATAATATTGAAGTAAAACTTGGTTTAAATCAAAGTTATGTTTTGTGTAAATGCATGATCAATGTAAATCATGTAATATGTAACCAAAATGATCTGTATGGCTAGTGAAATGCATCAACTAAACCATATGCACAAGAACATAGTATTGAAGTAAAACTTGGTTTAAATCAAAGCTATGTTTTGTGTAAATGCATGCTATACTGATACGAACATCTATGCGGTGTTGTGAAAATGCATACATCCAAGCCTTGAGACTGCGGTGATAAACCCTGAAACCACTTAAAGGTTTATCTAAATTATGTATATCGAATTCGGTCATTCCTTTCATCCCCTTTCCCTGGGATGTCCGGAACGGGAGTTGTCAATTCCTATGGTACCACTACCTACTAACGAATGGCGTAGCTAATGTTAATGAATGTATTGTTCCATTGTAAACAACCCAAATGTCATAACAAAATGTAAGCATGTGATGAAAACAATGTACTAAGTATGCACGCAATGGACATACATAGCATAAAATGTAAATGTAAAACGATGTACTAAGTAATGCACACAATGGGCACACCTAGCATGAAATGTAATGAAATCATGTACTATAATGTACTAACGAACATAGCAGGTATATGATGTGAAAAACAGGAAAGCACGAAAGTAACAAGTAGGCACATGTGTTCCACCCCAAAACAGTTTGGAAAACAGTAAAAGAGGGGTCTATGTACTCACTTGAGATTGCTCAGTAGTCCTTGGGTAACAACCAGACAATGCTAGAGATCGCGGATATCAAACGTCACCTAATATAGGTAACTATGTTAATAAACCGGACCTAAATCGGAAGATCTGATAGAATGAGGGTTCGTAAACCAAAAGAGTATAGAGACTCATGTCATATGGTTTAACAAAGCCTACATACCAATTGAAACCTTAATCTAAGTGTTTACGACCCATTACGACCCGTTTAGGTAGCTTATGCTACTTTAACGCGTCGTTCGCGTGAAACGCGTTCGGACCGCCTAACTAGCCCTATGACAAGTGTTATATGCCTAAACATGTTACATAATCAGTTATGTGACAAAAGTTTAGGTTACATATGCTTAATTACCAATTATACATGAAAAGGGTATTCTGGTAATTTACCTAAGGCATATAAACTACCTATCATACAACTACTTAAACGTTGTGACCATAAGGTATAACCTCGGAAGGTTATTCCCTATACTATGGTCACCTAATGTATTTGGTCGGATCCTAATGATCGACCAAACTGGGTCGGGTTCGAAGGTATAAGCGATTTATTAGATCGCTTACCCTACGACCCTAGACAACGTGGTAATCAGTAGGCATAGTCCCAAGGGACTATAACCATCGTGATTACAATCACGTTGCGAAGTTCAAACGAACTTCGCATTGACCATAAGCTGGTCAACGCTGAAAGTCAAACAAAGTTTGACTTTCTGACTCGAAAAGCAATAAAATAAGGAAAAGAATGAAAGAATACTTACGAAGGGTCCCCGAATGCTAATCCCGATTCAAGAATCTCAGGTATGAAACAATGGTTTCAACTTAGAGCTCCTCAAATCAGAATTCTTGTAAGTTTAGCAATGGGGTGGATGGGTATTTATAGGAATACCCGAACCGTTAGGATCGTTTCATGGAAACCGTGATTCGATCACATCCGTACACTTGTTGGAAGGTTATGGAAACTAAAAATGGTCCTTATCATCTGACTAAGCAAGTGAGAACATGTGGTTGAGGATTAAACAGCTGTGATCTGTGGTTAAATGCACTTAATCTGGTCAGAAGGAGTCATGCGGGCCGCGTGAGGATGTTAAGGAACTGAGGCGGGCCGCCTGGCCTGCACAGATCAGAAATAGTTTCCGAAATGACAGTTTCAGCCCCTGCACGTGTTTAAGGCCATTCCCGACACTTCTAAGCCCCGTAAAGCCAACTTTAAGGCCCTAAGATGTTGCCTAAACATTGTGGACATGAAACATGCTCAAAAATATGCCGGGTGTTGGTTCGTTTGGCCGTACGATCGCGATGTTCGCTTAATTACGACGGAATGCGCATAAGCGCGAAAAACGATCCAAATGACGCGACGAATGGATTTTTCTTAAGGCGAACACTAAAATATAATATAGTCATGCTTACATAAATTTTTGGATGTCCAGATGTATTCAGAACGTACGTTATGCGCGAAAATGCAAACTTGTGCACTTTTTGACACTTTTAGTCCCTGAATGAGCCAAAAGTTTATTTTAGCACACCGAACCCCTCAAAGCCTATTTCTAAGCTATATAAAGGATATTTATGGTATGTTTAACTTATGGCCATGTTCCAGAATGTTTGTTACAGTTCAAATTGGCATACTTTCGCAGTTTGTCAAATTTAGTCCCTGTAAGCGAATTAACTTGTTTTTGCCATACCAAAGCCTTCAAAACTTATTTCTAAGTTATGTAAAGGTTATTTAAGGTATGTTAAACCTATGTCACTATTCCGGAGTGTTTGTTGCATTAAACTGGTTATATTTACGCATCAGTGCGCGTATAACCTTCCAGAAAGCGATTTAGAGTTTGAAATTGAACAAAAATTGATATGTGCAAATGATACACATATTTATACAAATCCCAAGTATGAAATATAATATTTCATTGGTTCGGTATTTGTTTGATGGCCGTGGAGGCACAGGTGTTACATTCTTGGCCTCCTACTAATAGGTTCTTTAATCTTCATCTCAAAGAAGGATTTAAATACAGATTTTATAACACCCAGATCAGTTTCCCATTTTCCATTCACTATAAGCCCATTAATTATATTCTTAACAATCTGGTTATTCATGATTTTGTGAAATATCTTAGAGTTCTCGTCACAAACCTCAACCATCCAGCCTTAGATTTTTGTTGGAAATCCATGTCTCGAACATTTAACCTTCTTTGTTTTTCAGCCATTAGAGAGAGGTCTGGATTCGACAGTAATTTCCATGTCATTCGCTAAGGACTCAGCATCAGTGACCGCCTTTAATTCTTCAATCTTCTTGTTTGACCCCCCTCCTCTATCATATTTTTAAGCAACTTAAGCCTCTCAGCCATTTGCACCCTTTTTGTATTACCGATTACTAACGCTTGCATACCACCAGCCACCACGTTATTGAGACTAGGGTCTTCCAGCTAACTGTTAAAGAACCTGAATGGGGTTGGGCCAAAATCTTCACTCATCACCAAAAGAAGGATCAGTCTATGGTCAGATTTCTCTCTCAGAAAAGCTAAGACTTTTGCATTCGGCCACCTATCAATAAAATTGTCACACACCAAGATTCAGTCAAGTTTGCTGCTATTTGATCCATCATTAGACACATATGTGTGCCCTGCCCCCACCATGTTGAATTCTGATGAACCCGCCAACCGAATGAATTGATTGAACGCCACTGCACTGTTAGGGTCAATGTTAGAGTTCAACCGATCCTGGCTCTGTCGAACTTCATTGAAGTCTCCTGAAAAGACATAACAACCCTCTTTAGAGTTTTTGAGCAGAATGAATTCTTCCCACAAGGCTTTCCTTCTAACCACATTGTTTGGAGCGTATACGTTTACAAAAAAAAATCCACATATTCACCCATAGTAGATCCTCTAACAGCAATGAAATTTTGGTTTAGAACTATGGAATTTTTCTTGATCAGACAAGTGTTCTGTATGCACAACAACCCTCCTGACTTGCCACACGCATCAACAACCGCATAATCCATGCTAGAGCAATCCCAAAACTCTTGGGCTTTTTGTCAGGAAGCGTAGCTATTTTAGTTTCTTAGATCGCCATGAAACCCACATTATGTTTCTTCTTATCGGGGAGTGTCGTAACAGAATCATTGTTTCACAACGCTTGGAATTTAAAGTTTGATTTCATTAATAAAAGTGTTTATATTGACTATAAATTTACAGGGACATAACATAAATTAAACTGTCTTTCATAGTTTTAAGTCAGTAAGGCCCAAGTCCGCCTAAGTGTGTCACGAACATCATCATGCAATAGCAACTAAAACACATGTGAAAATAGGTACGTCAGCATAAAAATGACTGTGAGATACATAGGTTTCGTTGTTGTAGGATTCATGACTTGTAAGTAAAAAGAAGTGTTTAAACAAAAGATAGTCATGAATCTTGTATAACGTTTTCTTTTATAAAATCTTATGAAATTCGATAAAGAAATCAGATGTTATAAAAGAATAATACATGGTTAAATAAATAACCAAGTAAAAATAAGTTTGTATAAGATATGTCGTTTGTATAAATGTATCATGTCTTTGTTTCTGTCAAAGTGGTTTAGATAACGCTACGATATGTAATATCATAAAAGCCCTTATATATAGGAAGTACCAGCGGCATATCCACCATGCTTTTACCATATTACACACGCCTCGTTATTTAAATCACTTACCATAACTCAATCTTTCCATAGATCAAATAGTTCACATAGATCAAATAGTTCCAGTGGTTCAAATAGTTCAAATAGTTCACATAGATCAAGTAGTTCTAGTGGTTCAAATAGTTCAATAGTTCCAGTGGTTCGTGTTTAATGTTATGTATGGTGAATAAAAGAATTTACTCAATCCCATAGGTGCAATATCATGTGAAAATGTATGCTAAGTAAACAAACCAAGTAGGAAAGTAATGTAATTCAATGTGCTAGCATGCTAAGTAAAAATACATAGCAAAACATAATGGAAATCATGTATTATTTGCGTACTAATGAACATAGCAAGTATATGTCATGAAAGCACGAAAAACACAGAAAGTAACAAGTAGGCACATGTGTATCACCCCAAAAATGTTTGAAAACAGTAAAATAGGGGAACTATGTACCCACATTAAATTGCAGGTATCCTTGATTAAAGTGAACTAACAAGCTCGGGCAATCAAGGTATCAAGTGGTACCTAGTATCGGATCACTATGTTAATAAATCGACACCTAAATTGGGAGATCGGGTAGAATGAGGTCTCGTAAACCAAATGAGTATTGGAACTCATGTGATATGGTTTAACAAAGCCTATATTCTAAATCGTAACCTATGACAAGTATTATATGCCCTAACATGTTTAAATATGTTCCATAATCAGTTTAAGTGACAAAGGTTAGGTTACATATGCTTAAAATCCAATTATGCGTGAAAAGGGCATTTTGGTCATTTTCCTAAGGTATATAAACTACCTATCATACAACTAATTAAACTAAGTGACCATAAGGTATAACCTCGGAGGGTTATTCCCTATACAACTATGGTCACAATATATGTTTGGTCGGATCCTAATGATCGACCAAACGGGTCGGGTTCGAAAGTCTAAGCGGTTGTCAAGACCGCTTGATTTACGACCCTAAACAAGCACTAGACTAAAAGTGACGAGTTAAACATGTTAAAACATGTCTAACTAAGTTAGAAAACAAGTTTGATATCAAAACAAAGTGTTTTGATACCCAAAAATAGCTTCGTTGCAAAATACGCATAAACATGTATTTTGACCGAAACTTTGACTCGTCACTTAGACTAATCAACGTGGTAATCAGTAGGTATAGTCACAAGGGACTATAACCATCGTGATTACGCTCACGTTGCAAAGTTCAAACAAACTAGGTTCTTCGCAAAGCTCGATTTCGACCTTCTATTGGCCCCTCTTATGTTTACAGTTAAGCAATTCATGGGTAAACTCTTTGTTCATCCTCACCCCTGATTAAGTCTTCAACTTGGTCTTCCAAACCATCGGTGATAATCCCGACAATATTCCCAACTCCCATAGGTTGCTGGATTTTATCAATCAGTCGTGCATCCGATAATCCAGGGCCATCTACTGAGAAGCTTTGGGTAACAGAAGAGGAATTATCAGAATCGACCTCCACGCTTATCCAATCTTCAAGAAATTGGTTACTAAACTCAACTACCTTATAAACCGTGTCTTCCAGTTGCTCCCCTGGCAGTACATTCTTGTTCTTAGGGCTTCTTCTTAATTTAATTCTTTTCTTCCTCCTGTTACTTGCTTTTTTGGCCCTATCCCCTTTTATATTCGATGGCTCCACATTTAGGTCCAGTAGAAACCCCTTTTGAACTTGGGACTAATGGGATTTAATAGATTGGGCCATGAAGATCCACTCTTTTCACCTTTTTTACTTTTATTATTAGCTGTAAAACTATGGCCCAGATTATCTACCAAGACTTGCCCATTACCTGTATCAAACACTTCAATGTTGGGTGGGATTTCCCCCACAAATTCCGAGGACTGCATGGTGGATCCTTCCTTGGTACTAGAGGTTTCTTCACGGTTAGCATAAGGTACCTTATCCAAATCCCCATGCACCTCGATGAGAAAAGTAGGCGACTTTATGTCTCCCTCCCTGTCTGGCAACCTTTGGTTACCACACAACTCTCTGCTCCCTTTGCAATTTGCGGCCATCTCCGAGCCTGAGACATGACTTTTGGAAATCCCCATTCGAAACCCGTTCGACTTTCAATCAAACCCCTTCATATTCCGACTGTTACCGGCAGATGAGCTGCCAGATTTTACCTCTTCTCCTCCACGAACAAGAAAGTCTGGCGACAAAGGCGTCGGATGTTCCTCAACGACCACCCTGTAGATAACATCTTTCCATTTTACTACCACTGATTCGCATATCTTCGTTGTTCCTCTAGTGAGAAAGCCCACTCTATCATACGATAAATTTCCA
Source organism: Helianthus tuberosus (assembly GCA_030545235.1). Lineage (NCBI taxonomy): Eukaryota > Viridiplantae > Streptophyta > Magnoliopsida > Asterales > Asteraceae > Helianthus > Helianthus tuberosus. Next base: position 26,185,052 of record CM060426.1, on the reverse strand, counting down.
TCATGGACGGAAGCTTGAGACGGGGTGATAACTCTTCCAAACAAATTTTCGATCAAGTCAAAGGTATTCGCATCCCTGTTAGTGCATATCATGTGTGTCCGCCACTATACGAATATGCTAGATAGAACGTGTGTTGAATATTGTATAGTTGAGATACGAACATATGACTTTGGAGAGGACAAGAGAGGTTCGTACGGATGTAACTACATCCGCACGAATAAACACATCCGGAAGGATAAGCTAGTTCACACGAATGTAGTCCACTTGTCCATGCGAATGTACATGCCTATAAATAGGTTCGTGTATTCTTCATTTGTTAAGTTTTGGAGTTCCCAGAGGGGAAATGCTGGAGAAATTTGTTTCTCCAACTTTTAAAAGATGTATACTATTTCGGTATGAATACAATCCTTCTGCTTCTACTCTGTTCTTAGTTCTACCAAATTAGTTCTTTTCTACCCAAACTTCCATCTAAACCTGCCGGATCCTGGACTCTCAATTGTATCAGAGCTACGGTACCGATTCAATCGATCTAACAGTTGATTGAATCACCTACATTCATGAGTTATGGGTTTTAGATGTAAAACATCAAATAAATGGTTAATTCACGGACAAAAAGTAAAATTAAAACCATAGGATTATTTAGAAATGAATTTCGACCATGTCTATGAAAGAATCATCATGAAATTCGAAGAAATAAAGATTTTGGATCGAAAAATTGAATCAGCAGCGTTCGAACGGACGAGACCACATTCGCACGAAAGAAGTACGTCCGCACGGAAGTAACTACCTTCGCACGAACTAGCCTATATTCGTTCTAAAATCATCTCATTTGTACGAATGAACCTACTTCATCCGTACGAATGAACTAGCCTATATTCCTTCTAAAGACATTTTTTGATCGTAGTGACGAGACGAGTGTCTAGAAAAAAATTGGTGATTGAAATTTTTTTCGAGATTTTAACGACAAATACGGGTTGTTCGGGGACACCGTTGGGGGCTTCAGAGAATAGATTTGATGATGCGATCACAGATCTTTTGAAGATAATGAGGTAGTCACGGATACCTTCGCAGACTGTTTACCATTTTGTATAGTAGCTATTATGTGACAACTGGCACAAACCGATAATTTCCGTACACTTTAATTATTATTTAATGACTGCAATTATGTGCTTAATTGTCAGCAATGTCTGAACACATGATTAAACAAGTGAATTCATGCACGTTGTATACTACAAAATATTGCTTTATACATAAACGAGAGCGTTGCGTCAGAAATACTAGTAAACTCACCGGTAAGACACACTGTGTCAACAGAACTGCAGAAAGCAGTCAGACATTAGAATTGAGGCCTAGGTGTAGGTCCAACAACAAGAATACATTAAAACCCAAGAGTATATACAAGGGTTTAATATCTAGACATACGAAAGCAAAAATACGCACTAAAAAGCACCCGAAACGCAATTTAAACGTATAATTATCATGCAAAAATTACGTTTTATCATTCAGAATACTTCCCTAAGTGTCGGGAACTGAAAAGGGTACAAAAGGGTACTTAAAAGACACTAAAAAGTGTAATTTAGCACTTTAATGAAACGGTGTCTAACCAAACAACCGGATAATACCCGGAACACCAAAATAATGCTAGAAGCATTGTTTTTAATTTTTTTCTAAGCTAGTTAGGGTCCCCGAATACCCTAACACACTATATATTACTTAACATACTTAAACACTAAATCTAATACTTAACATGTAACTAGATAGTTTAAGTAACATTTAGGATGGAACTAGGACCCCCCCCCCCCCCCATAACCGGTTGTGTGTGAGTGGGGACACCCCATGATTTCTTCCATTTATTTATTGGATCATGTTGGATGAAAGAGGCACACATTAACCTAAAGGTAAACACTTGTTGGAAAATCTTCTTATAAACCACAAGACCTTACCACTTCTCATCTTCACTTAGAACCAACACCAAAACTCCCTCCTTCCTTCTTCCTTGGCTACGGCCTCAACTACACACACACACACTTTCATTTTTGATCCACATCCATCCATTCCAAGGTGATATTGAGGTGTAAGAAGGTCACTAACAAAGCTCGGTGCAAGCGGATCTTGAAGGACCTTCACCATTTGCTTTTATCCACCTCATTTGCACTCTTGAACTTCCCTAGCCTTGAGCTAGTAGTAAGTGTTCTAAAACATCCTCTTGTTCTTGTTTAAAGTGGTTAATAGCTGATTTAACGGTTAAAACTCAAGAACACACAAGATCAAAACTAAAAGTTTTGAAAGAAAGATAAACTAGTTGGATAAAGAGTGGATACGTGTGTAAATCATGTGAATCTTGCATGGTTGTTATTATTTGATGTTGTTTGTTACTAGAAGTGGGATAGATCATCATCTAACCATACTAGGTTATGTTCAAGAACATGAACTAGTAGTATGTTAGTGCTAAAGTTATGGAAGATGATGAAACTTTCCATCCATGAAACATGAACTTGTGTAAATATAAATTTTCTTGTAAAATAAGACTCTAAACATGTAGATCTAAAGATCTACAAGTGGTTTTTCGGAAGAACCAAGTAAAATATACAAGTCTTGTTTTAAACCCGAACCTTACATAAACTAAAAGCATTTTAGTAAATAAACAAGTGTGTAAACACTTGTGTCACAAGAAATATTTAACAAGAAATATGTTTGGTAAATCATGACTAGAAGTTGTGAAACTTCAAGATCTTTAAAAATAAAGTTTTTAAGAAATTAAACTTATTTTTAAAGATAACAAGACATACTAAATGTGCTAGTAAGTTACTACACATTTTTGTAAATATTCAAGTTCATGAAATGGAGAAATTAGTGATTATTGTTGATGATTATTGTTGATAATTGTTGTTGATGATTGTTGTCGATTAAAAGAAAATAAACACATGTTTTGAAAACATGGGAAACCTCCATTTTTAGTGGATACTCTGTCAAAATTTTTATAAACTTTGACACTTAGAAAAATATAAGTTTTTGAGAAACTTATTCCCTAAAAATGTATTTAAAAGTATTACCAAGGTTTCCCTAATTTTTGGTGATAAGAAATGAGGATTTCTTCAAGAATAAAAATGAATATACATATGTATATTTTGAGAGAAAAATATATATTATTTGATCACCAACTTCTGTGCTAAGTGTATATAGTATGTGTTATACGTGCTAGTGTATTAAGACTTAAAAATACACTAAAATATTCATGAGAAGTATAAACACAAAATACACATACAACATACAAGATACATAATTCTGTGCAAAGTGCAAAATACAAAAAGCTTATATTTATTTTTGAGAAAATAATATAAGTAAGACACTTAGTTAAAAATATAAAATATTTTTAACACAAGAATATATACACAAAAGAGAGTGACTGTACTTGTGCGACACAAGTCTAGTGACTAACGTTAAGAAAACGCGTATAGGTTACAACGTTAATTAAGCAAATCCGGTGAAGTTTACGACGCAAGGAACGCAAAGTTGTGAGTTCATGCTCCCCCTTTTCTTTTAACTGTTTTCAGTTTTATAACTTCGGGGGTGAAATACATGTACAAATATTACTATGTTTATAAATGGTATGATAACAAGAAGCACCCTTGGTGAGGACGAGAACCAAGTGTGACGAGATATAAGAATACGAGAAACGCACTTGGTGAGGACGAGAACCAAGTATGATGCGTTATGAGAAATGATACGAGAAATCGTGTCACGAATAGGGTACCATAAGCACCATTAATCAACAATATACCTAGACCGTAGAACAAAAGGTTAGATCTAACGGGTGTCGGGCAGCCACACTCTCGGTGAGGGCGAGAATCGAGTAGTGCTTTTGTGTCTCAGAATATACCAATTAAATGCCTAAGGTTTGGTGACTTCCTATGTCGTGTCACATGTTAATGGCTTTGCAACCCATTAACAATCCTGATACTTACAGGAACACTATATTTACATGAAATTCATACCATACTAAAACTTGAATTATACTTGAAGTACGTGGGGTACTCAAGAAAACGGGAATTATACTTGAGTACGTGGTGTACACGTGAAACTTGATTTATATATGAAAACTTGATTTATACACACACTATGTTTTCATACAAAGTATACAAACGTGAAATACAAAACTGCATGAATTCACACCAACATTATGTTGACGTATTTCCAAAAGTCACATGTATTTCAGGTAACTAGGATGGATGTGCGCGTGGTCTTACTCATGCTCGTGGATGTCGCTTTGTTTATCTTTAAATAAAGTTGTGACTTTTAAACAATATGCTATTTCGTGTTGTAAACACTTGACTTATGTTTTCGGTAATGTAATGTTTGAAGTTATTTTTGAGCATGTAGTATGTTTACTCTTCGTATGCAATGAGAACCTTTCATGATCACACCTCGTGCTTCCACCGCAGAAAGGGGTGTGACAGATTGGTATCAGAGCTGCGATTGTAGTGAACCAGGATTCCTTCTCGAGTCTAGTCTACAATCTCTAGGATCCTTTCACGAAAACAATTTTTTCAAAGAGTTTTCATTGCATAAAACGTCCCGCGACATCCACTACCTGAAACTGTCTACAAGAGTCTAGAAAAGACACTACGAGACTTAGGGTGCCCTGGGGTAGCACTTGTCTATGATTAAGAATTACTTGCAATTATGTGTGATAATTAGCATACACTAGAAGTAGAATGTCACAAGTATACGTGACTTTACCTGAAAACAATGGCCTAACTGAAGGAAGAAATACGCGGATGAAACGAACTGTGCGGACTGGGCAAGGAGTTACGTAATTATGGATGCATACATAATTATGGAATTCAGTGCACAGAAACCACAGCAAGTCTTGTCACGTATGGATTCCCTCAGTGCAAGCCTACTAAGTACTCTGCTAGAGTAATAATTGTTTGATGTCACTTATGTGGTATATACCTGTGAATATATATACTATCTAGTATGATGATATCAAACAAATGTCTAACCCTGCTGTGTTGTGTTCTGATAGAACATGGCACCCAGGAAAGCAGTGAATGCTCGCAATGATGATCAACCTCCTCCTCCCCCACTGCCAAGAACTGCTGAAGAGCTGAACGCTCTACTGGAGGAAAGAATCTCCGCAGCTATCGCCTAGTACGAGGCAAACCATACTCAAGACAGTGGAGGACCAAGCAACGCTAGACGTAATGGGAATGGAGATTCATCTGGAGGCAGCGCAGCTCAAGGTAACCTTAAGACGATTTGTTAAGCATGGAGAAATTTATGAACGGTCTTTGTTTCATTATTTCTTTGATTGCTTACATGTGAATTGGTTGAATCAATTCCAGGCTGCACTTTCAAGCAGTTCCTCGACTGCAAGCCGATGAACTATGACGGCACAGGAGGTGCAGTAGCATTTGTGCGCTGGACGGAGAAGACTGAAGCTACTATCCGCATGAGCAAGTGTACCGCGGATCAACAAGTCACCTTTGCTACTGGATTGTTTGTCGATGAAGCTCTGACTTGGTGGAAACTGCAAGCCCAAACCTTGGGTGATGATGCCGCTTATGGCCTAACTTGGGATGAACTGAAAGAAAGAATGAGAGAGAAGTACTGCTCTCGTGCTGAACTCCAAAGACTGGAAACGGAGTTCTGGCACTTGACCATGGAAGGTGCTGATATTAATGGTTATACTCGAAGGTTCCACGATCTGTCTAGAGTGCTTCCCTACATGGTGACTCCGGAATTCAAGCGCGTTGAACGCTACATTTGGGGACTGGCCCCAGAGTTTCATGGCATGGTAACTTCGGCCAAACCACAAACAATCACCGAGGCTGTAACTCTGGCTGTCAGCCTTACTGAAGATTGTGTTCGTATGAAGAAGTTATCGTTGAACCCAACAGAGAAGACCGAGACACATGCTGAGTCGTCCGGTGACAAGAACAGAAGGCATTCGAATCTGAATCAAGCAACTCGTAACAACAAAGGTTTCAACAACAAGAAGCGTGACGCTAACCTGTCTCAGGAGGTGAAGACCCTTGCAACCAAAGCATACCAAGGCTCCATGCCTAGATGCCAAAAATGTAAGTATCATCATGAAGGAGCTTGTCGCATTCCAAGGGGCGACAAATGTGGTAAATTGGGTCATCAAACAGAAGACTGTTGGGGAAAAGGAAAGAACCGAAATGGAAATGGTGCTGGTAACAAGAATGGTAACGGGAAAGGGCGGAACCAAGGATGCTTCAAGTGTGGAAACTGTAAGTACAGGATCGGATCGTAAACGATCACTAGATCTGCGGTGGATTCGATTTAGCGTGCGGAATCCGTTAAATCGAACCGTAATCCTGCGCGAAAACGTAATTAAACAACGTTTTATTACGTATCAATTACAACCGAACAGAGTTTCGACTCGATCTACACACTAGACACTCGTAATCTAATCAATGTGACGAAATCGGAGCGTTCTTGATGAAGATCTGATACACGGTTGAAATCCGACAGTACTTTGTGGCTCACCGGAAGATTACACCTAGAACTCTGTTATCATTTCGCTCTAATGACACCCTATATATAGTACTTGTGATTTCGCTCTTACATACATGTCACATGAGCGAAATCACATCATTGCCATATAAGCGAAATCATGCTTTGACACAAAAGCGAAATCATGTCTTTGACATATGGACGAAATCACCTCTAACACATGAATGCTTTTGTCTCATTTGAAGTGATGCAATGGTGACATCATTATTATGATGTCATCATTAAAACTGATGACATCATCCTCTTTCAGATTCGCAACGAGACTGAGACTCGACATAAGACGAACACGACAGATATATGCACCAACAGACTCCCCCTCAGATGTTGACGAGTCTTAAGTGTCGAGTCTTTGCATCTTCAGTCTTTATCAGTCCTCTCGAACTCTTTGAAGAATTTGACGTTGTAAGCATCCTCAATCTTTATCTCTTTCTTCAATCTCTATTGCTTAAATGCTGTTCCAGAATCAGCACTGGCTCTGACTGCTTCTTCAGCTTTGTCTTCAGACTCCCCCTCTCAATCTGCTGGGATCATAGCCTGGCTTGTTAAATTCACAGAAACCTCAGGTATCGGAACCTGACTCATCATCAAACCTGTACATTCTCTACCACACAATATTGTGATTCAAATTAATGAATCATCTAAACATTTGAGGATTATCTTCCAACTTCTCATCATCTTAACCAAACCAATTGTTCATCTTGTTTAGCCTTTGAGATTTTGAATATCAGCTTTTCAACATCAGTTGTCGAAAATCTTTTTGGATTTTTTCAATAATATGAAACATAAATGCAATAACAGAAATTAAATGCAGAAATGAAATATGTACAAACATATTTTTGTGAGTTTGCGAAAGAGGATCATATCAGTTTTTGAGACAAATCACTAGCACCGTTAAGCTTTTAATCGTTTTAAGTTCTAAACGATTCACATAGATTGACGATATTGTTGTCCACTTAAACTCAATCTAAAAACTTTCAATCTGCTTACCGATACTTTAAGGTATATTAAGATAGCACTAAGTTCTTATGGACCCCAAGATCTCAGCATATCCCCTCATCATGCAATACTCTGACTCAAGTAATGCCTTTAAACTTTTATCAACTATGAAATTGTGCGAAAACAACGCAGAATGTTTAAACATTAACAATCAAGTCGATACTTCCGTATACGCAGAGAAAGTCCAATGTTTAAACAAAATAAGAAAAATAAAACAAGTTGAAGTTGTTTAGGCTTTAACCACCAGGTCGATACTCCCGTATACGCAGAGGAGGTCCAAAGCTTAAACGAAACACCAAAGAAAATAAAGCAGAACGTTTAGGCAACAACATCCAGGTCGATACTCACGTATACGCAGAGGATGTCCGATGCTTAAACAAAATAAAGAAATAAAACAAGTTTAAATCTTTGCAAAATGAAATGCACAATCACAGCGACTTTTCAGCAAAGTTGTGAAAGATCACAGACTTAACCAGTTTTATGTCTTTCGACAATCAGCGATTATTGAGTAGGTACACAATCAAGAAGGATAAAACTAAGTACTATGCTTTTGATCATGTTTTCCACTAGAACTAGGCTTTTTCATTTAAGTTTGTATCGTTCTCGCAAATCTACTAGTCTAGCTGAGCCTATCGTCACATCTTTAGTGAGACCGTTTATCACATTTGACTTTACATTTCTTTAGCATGCTGTGATAGTCCACTGATTTACTATCATTTCCTCTTGTCTCAACAAAACTCATTTTTTAATTTTTCAATATTTTTGGCTTTTTCAAATTTTCAAATGTTTTTGGATTTTCTAAAATTTCTTACTCCCCCTAAAATGCAAACACATTGTAGGAAATTTGAAAACAAATTGTACAAGTAAATGACAAACTGATATCGAATCGTTTCAAATCGCCATCCACTTGGCATAAACAATCAGAACTCCCCCTGACAACAAACTATTTTCCCATTAAGATTTCAAAACACTTAAGTTTGTTTTAATCAAAATGGTTTTTCCGGAAAATTAGTTTTGTGTGTCATTTCACAAACATGGGGTTTCATCACATTGTTCTTCAATCCACTTGTAAAAACCACTTGTAAGATAGTTAAATCAAGTACAACTTAATGTCCTTGATTAACCATTTGTAAGTCGAAATATCAAAGTTACCAACCTGTGAATTTCTCAAGAAAGATGCCGATTCCTACTCCCCAATTACCAACCTGGGAGTTCCGGCAAGTCAGGTTTTTCAGTTAAAGAGATTCACCCAAGCCTGACGGTCCTTGGGTGTTTTGAATATACCTTTTTGATTCATAAAATTCTTTAACTCCTTTTACCTTACCCTCGACCATTTTTCCAAAACTATTTTTTACTTTGCTATTAAAAGCCTTTTCAACATCAAATTCTTTCTTTTCATAATAGAACTGATTCGAAATTTCACTTTCCCATCTTTTTGTTTAAAATTTTCAGTCCGCAATGGTGGAAAGTTGATATCATCCATTGGCGGAACTGAATTTTCACTTTTGAGCTCAACTTGTGGCTCCTCTTATTTTGACGAATCAGAATCATCGCCAACACGTAGCTCCTTTGTTTCCAAAGAAACAAATTCATCGCTAACCACTTCAACCTTCTTTATCTCCTCTTTTGTCCTCAGATTTGCATCTGACGAATTCGGTTTACTTGATTTTGTTGTCGAGTGAAGCGATTCATCAGCACTCTTATTTGTTGTACCCGAGGACAAAATCTTTTCAAGATACTCTCGAGCTTTCTTTCTTTTCTTTCTCAGTCGGTCTTTCTACCCTTGTGAAAGCTTCACTTTCTGTTCTTTCACTTCCTTTTGTTTCTGTGCTCTGGGCTTTTCATCGACTTTGACTGATTTTTTCTTCTTTTTCTGAGATTCAGCCCTCAATCTTCCCTTTGATCTCATTGGGCAATCTCTTGCAATGTGACCTTTGACTTGGCATTCATAACATCTTCTTGTCTCAAATCTCTGTCTCTGGCAGTTAACAGCAATGTGTCCTTGAAAACCACAGTTGTAACACACCCTGTTATCATACCATGTACCACCTTCACACCAAACGCTCAGATCATAGCATTGTCTGGCTTTGTGGTAGTCATCATTCTTCTTGTAAGCTGGATTTGACTTTTGAGTACTGTGGTCAAATCTGCACCACACATCACCAACTATTTTTGAGTTTTTCTTTTTAGATTTTTGTGATTTTGCATAATGATTGGATGACTGAACTGATGAGCTTTTATTTTCATTTTGAAAAAATTTCGAATTTTTAATTTTTTTTTTGTTCTATAATCTTCTTAACAGGTTTTTGCTTTGAGCATTCACCTATTTCAGTAGATTGCAAAACAGTATTTTTGAAGTTTTCTTTTAATTCTAAAAATAATTTTTGTTTAGCTTGTTTTTCATTTTCATCATCAGCTCCTTCATCACAATCCTCAACTTTGACATTGTCAAAGTTTGTGACATTGTCACTTATTGGAACAGAATTGATCGGTTTTGAACAGATATAATCTGGTACTGATGAATTCACAAAACCTTTCAATTTCTTTTCAAGCTCATCAATTTTATTCCGAGCAATTTCAGCTTCATTTTCAAGCCTAATGATTTTCTGAAGATGAGAATTTATTTCAATTTGTTTTTCAAGATTATTTTTAAAGATAACAGATCTCTCATCTTCTAAAATCTTCATTTGACTTTGAAAATCTTTTTCAATTTTCAATTTTTCATTTTCAAAATCTTTTTCCTTTTCTTTCAAATTTTTTTTTCCAATGTCAAACTGTTCAAACCACTCAACAGTTTGACATTTTCAGATTTCAAATTCTCAAAATTTTCTGTCATTTCAAGAATCTGTTTATCATCAGATCTTTTCTCATCCTTCACACGATTGATTTCCAATGTTAAACTCTCCACATCCTTTAAGAGTTTAACGTTGTCTGCTTCGAATTTTTCGCATTTTGAGCACACAACTTCACATTTTGAAGTTCCATCTTGCTTGGATTCTTCATTCTTTGAAATATCCTGTGTCTCTGTCTTGTATGTGCCTGCACAAAAAATTTTAACAAAATCAAGAGGATTCATATATTCATCAATATAACAACCCCTCTTAATATCGTATTTCATAACAATTTTTGCTACACTACACATATTAACTCTTTCACATATTTCAACAATCACATCCAAACTTATTTTGTCTAGATTTTTATCTATTACATTCATCAACTCTTTCTTTTTCTTTTCATTTTTATACTTGAGAGTTTTGAGCTCATTGATAAATTCATTTAGATAAAAATTTGAGAACCTAGAATCCTTTTTTAGTTCACTCAAAAATTCATCCCACTCAGAAGGTAACGTGTCAGCAAATTTTGATACCTTTTCAGCATTTGATATCCTTATCTCGTACCTTGTTAAATTTTCAATTAGACAATTAAACCGTCTTTCCAACACATCCACTGTTTCATTTTTCATACACAAAAAACATTCAAATCTTTTATCCCAAATATTCTTATTCTCATTCCGATATTTACTACCCCAACACCCATCAAACCAATCATTTAATCTTTCAAGGTCATAGTTTTCCTCTTCGTCAAACATTTTAACCACACTTTCTTCGTTAAATGACATGGTTCAAAAATTGTTTTTAGTTCAAAGTCCACAAATTTTAACTTCCACGAGCCCCACTAAACGTTTGTAACCAAGAAATTCACAATCTAACGGCCCACTAATCAAACCCAATCACAAAGTCTTCTTGACAAACTTTCAGCCCAAAACTATTACTCACTTACTCACAGCCCAAATTCGAATCAAAAACCCAATTCTTTCGGCCCAAAAACTTCTAGCTCAAAACCGATTCAAAAACTTTCAATCTTGGCCCAAAATACTACTTTTAAATTGTAGCCTACTAAAATTTCAACCCAATGGTGTAAAAAGCCAGCCCAATTTTGTTGATCTAATCTTGAACTCAAATGAAATCTCGGGCCCAAACACAAACAAATTACACTATTATACTTGGTCAAAAATCACCTTTTGAATTATACAGCCCAAACAATCATCCCATTTAACTTTCTATGAAAATTTTTATTATTTTTATAAGTTTCAAATTTTCAACTCAGTAATTTTTTTTTTTATTACAAACTCTAATCCAACCACAAATTTGTCAACAGATTTAACAGAAATGATCGAACAGTTTATGATTCAACAAATTACTTCATATCCACAAACTACAATTGATGTAATAATTCAACAACAAACCTGCAAGTTATACTCTACTTTTTCTATTCGAAAATGATAACAACAAACAATTTGTAACTACAATCTTTTTTAAAATGTAGATCTCAGATTAGAAACAACATGGATAATCAAATTCAGATCTGAAATTTCGAGTTCAATCTACGAATGTTATTCAGATTTCAACAAGAACACTAAAACAACATTATCAATTTTTAGATCTGCAACAAAAAAAAACATGATGTTTCTTAATGCGATTGAATCTGAAGTTAGTTGTATGCTTGGAAACAATCCTTAACGATATACTTTCGATTCGAAATTCACTGAAACAGATTAAAATCAATCAAAATGTTCAAAATATGATTCAAACAGATCAAAAACACATCAAAAATCAACCGAAAATCATTCAATTTCATTGAAACTGAGCGAAACTCGTCCGATTTCGATCACGATTACACGCAGAGCATCCGTAGCTCTGATACCACTTGTAAGTACAGGATCGGATCGTAAACGATCACTAGATCTGCTGTCACACCCCGACCACGTGGAACATATAAAACGTGGCGGAAATGTCGGGGAGTGTTGTAACAGAATTAATTGTTTCAAATCCATGGCAATTGAAGTTTCGTTTTATTGATTAAAAGTGTTACAATGTCTTAACAAACAAGGAAATACAACATAATTAACTAGTCTTGCATCTTTTATTGTCACTAAAGCCCAAGTCTGCCTATGTGTATCTTGATCATCTTATGCAACAGCTCCTGAAAAACACATGTGAAAATAGGTACGTCAGCATAAAAATGCCGGTGAGATACATAGGTTTTGTGAAAATAGGTTTCATGACTTATGTTTGAGAAAATTTTTAGTCATGAACCTTGTTATTTGCTTTGTTTTGTAAATCATTTGAAAATCGATAAGATCAGATGATATGTATAAATAATGTATGGTTAAATGAATAACCATGTAAAATGAGTTTGTATTAGATAAGTTGTTTGTAAATCAATGTCTTGTGAAAAATATGTTATTTGTATAAAATGTTCTATGTATCAAACTGAAATGATTCAAATAACGCTACGATATGTAATACCATACAAACACTTATATATAGGAAGTACCAGCGGCGTATCCACCATGCTTGTATCATATTACACACGCCTCGTTACTTAAATCACTTACACAAACCAAACCAACAATGTAAGATGTCTATGTTTAAACCAATTGTCCTACCAAAATGTAAGCATATGATGAATAAGAAATGTACTAAGTATGCAACAACAGACATACATAGCATGTGAACTGAAATATCTGTACTAAGTATGCAACAACAGACATACATAGCATGTGAACTGAAATATTGGTACTAAGTATGCAACAACAGACATACATAGCATGTGAACTGAAATATCGGTACTAAGTATGCAACAACAGACATACATAGCATGTGAACTGTACTAAGTAATGCACACAAATGGGCACACGTAGCATGAAATGTAATGTAAAACGATGTACTAAGTAATGCACACAATGGGCACACCTAGCATAAACACAATGAAATCATGTACTATAATGTACTAATGAACATAGGAAGTATATGATGTGAAAACAGGAAAGCACGAAAGTAACAAGTAGGCACATGTGTTTCACCCCAAAACAGTTTGGAAAACAGTAAAAGAGGGGTCTATGTACTCACCTGAGATTGCTCAGTAGTTCTGGAGTGACAACTAAACAATGCTAGAGATCGCGGATATCAAACGGCACCTAGTATAGATAACTATGTTAAAATACCGGACCTAGATCGGAAGATTGGGTAGCATTAGGGTTTGTAAACCAAACGAGTGTAGAGACTCGTGTCATTTGGTTTAACAAAGCCTACATACTAAATGAAACTTAACCTGAGTGATTTCGACCCATTACGACCCGTTTAGGTAGCTTATGTTACTTTAACGCGTCGTTCGCGTGAAACGCGTTTGGACCGCCTAACTAGCCCTATGACAAGTGTTATATGCCTAAACATATTACATAATCAGTTATGTGACAAAGGTTTAGGTTACATATGCTTAATTACCAATTATACATGAAAAGGATATTCTGGTAATTTACCTAAGGCATATAAACTACCTATCATACAACTACTTAAACGATGTGACCATAGGGTATAACCTCGGAAGGTTATTCCCTACCTACTATGGTCACCTAATGTGTTTGGTCGGATCCTAATGATCGACCAAATGGGTCAGGTTCGAGGTATAAGCGATTTATCAGATCGCTTACCCTACGACCCTAAACAACGTGGTAATCAGTGGGCATAGTCCCAAGGGACTATGACCAACGTGATTACACTCACGTTGCGAAGTTCAAACGAACTTCGCATTGACCATTACTGGTCAACGCTGAAAGTCAAACAAAGTTTGACTTTCTGACTCGAAAAGCAGTAAAATAAGGAAAAGAACGAAAGAATACTTACGAAGGGTCCCCGAATGCTAATCCCGATCCAAGAACTCAGGTATGAAACAATGGTTTCAACTTAGAGCTCTCAAAATCAGAATTCTAGTGGGTTTTGATGTTGTGTGGGTTGGGTATTTATAGGAATACCCGAACCGTTAGGATCGTTTGTCGGAAATCGTGCCTTAATCATGTCCGTACAAGTGTCGGAATGTTATGGTGCCTAAATTGCCACTAACCATAGGGAATCAACACTTGGCAAGGGATTTGGGAGTGGATAACAACTGTAAACAGCTGTCGATACATCGAATCCGGTCCCGAAAATGCGAAAAATGAGTTTTCTGCATGTTTCTGCCCCAGACTAGGCAGTCGCGTAGCGCGACGGTGAGGGCCTAGGCAGTCGCGCTACGCCACTGACCCCCCAGTTTCAGAAAAGTTTCAAAAGTGGCAGGAATGGTCCCTGCACGTGTTTAAGGCCTTTTTTGATGCGTTTGAACCCCGTTAACCTCATTTCAAGGCTCTAAAATGAAGTTAAAGTATAGGGAACTCAAAACATACTCAAAAATATGCCGGATGATGGTTCGTTTGGTCGTACGAACGCGATGTTCGCTTAATTACGACGGAATGCGCATAAGCGCGAAAAACGAACCAAATGACGCGACGAATGGATTTTTCTTATGGCGAACACTAAAATATAATGTAGTCATGCTTACATAAATTTTTGGATGTCCGGATGTATTCAGAACGTAAGTTATGCGTAAAAATGCAAACTTGTGCACTTTTTGACACTTTTAGTCCCTGAATGACACAAAAGTTTATTTTAGCATACCGAACACCTCAAAGCCTATTTCTAAGCTATGTAAAGGATATTTATGGTATGTTTAACTTATGGTCATGTTCCGGAAAGTCTGTTACAGTTCAAATTGGCATACTTTCGCAGTTTGTCAACTTTAGTCCCTGTAAGCGATTAAACTTTGATTTCACCACACCAAACCTTCCAAAACTTATATCTAAGTTATGTAAAGGTTATTTAAGGTATGTTAAGTCTATTTCACTATTCCGGAGTGTTCGTTGCATTAAACTGGTTATATTTACGCATCAGTGCGCGTATAACCTTCCAGAAAGCGATTTAGAGCTTGAAATCGAACAAGAATTGATATGTGTAAACGATACACATATTTTTACAAATCCCAAGTATGAAATACAATATTTCATTGGTTTGGCATTTGTTTGATGGTTGAAATGACACAGGTGTTACAGTCTCCCCTACTTTAGGAAATTTCGTCCCGAAATTAATTCGTAGGAGTCTATTTGTGACTTTGTGTTAAATAACCATCAAAGATAAGCAAGGCATAATCCTGTTATTTCTCTTTAACGGACATTTTTCAGAATTGAAAACATGAACGGAGTTATTTTCAACAGGCATTCTTCAGAAACGAAATTGAACGAAAGGAGTCATTTTTCACCATTTCATCAGAAACAAAAATGAACGAAAGAAGTCATTTTTCACCATTTCTTCAGAAACAAAAATGAACGAAAGGAGTCATTTTTCACCATTTCATCAGAAACAAAAATGAACGAAAGAAGTCATTTTTCACCATTTCTTCAGAAACCAAAAATGAACGACAAGAGTCATTTTTTTCACCATTCCTTCAGAAACCAAAAATGAACGACAAGAGTCATTTTTTCACCATTCCTTCAGAAACCAAAAATGAACGACAAGAGTCATTTTTCACCATTCCTTCAGAAACCCAAAAATGAACGACAAGAGTCATTTTTCACCATTTCTTCAGAAACTAAAAATGAACGACAAGAGTCATTTTTCACCATTCCTTCAGAAACCAAAAATGAACGACAAGAGTCATTTTTCACCATTTCTTCAGAAACAAAAATGAACGACAAGAGTCATTTTTCACCATTCCTTCAGAAACCAAAAATGAACGACAAGAGTCATTTTTCACCATTTCTTCAGAAACCAAAAATGAACGACAAGAGTCATTTTTCACCATTCCTTCAGAAACCAAAAATGAACGACAAGAGTCATTTTTCACCATTTCTTCAGAAACCAAAAATGAACGACAAGAGTCATTTTTTTCAGACACATGACCAAACTAGCTGTGGTTTCCGTGCACTGAATTCCATAATTATGTATGCATCCATAATTACGCAATTCCTTGCATAGTCCGCACAATTTGCTTGTAATGTGGAGGGGAGGAAAATCAAACCTGTGATGAGCGTGACTAGACTACCATAGGGTCCTTTTAATTAGATCTACAAACGATCCTTTTAATTAGGCCACCAAGGAGTCCTTTCAGC
Organism: Helianthus tuberosus; assembly: GCA_030545235.1. Lineage (NCBI taxonomy): Eukaryota > Viridiplantae > Streptophyta > Magnoliopsida > Asterales > Asteraceae > Helianthus > Helianthus tuberosus. Next base: position 26,168,533 of record CM060426.1, on the reverse strand, counting down.
TATATCATCACATGATATCCCTAACCAGATTTTTTTTTTGGATCAATCTGATTACCTAGACCACTCAGGGGTCTAATTATGGAATAGTACAATATAATCCAAGGATCTTTACTATCACGTAAAAGCCCATTGAGGATTTAATATAGTACCTTTGGATATCCTACTACGAATTCCTTATACAAAGATATGGAAGATTCTTCGAGGATTTGGATAACAAAAACTTGGATTACACAAAAATATAAAAGGAAACACATAAGCACATAATCACATAGTTGTTTAACTTGTTTATTAATTTGTTATCTTTGGACACGGATACTTAAAGCACACCAGGAATCCATTTCGTGGATTTCATTTGGCACTTTAATCATTTCAAGAACCCATCCATGAAGATAGGATGATCTACCAAAAATTCGATTTTCGTTTTCAGGAAAACGCAATATTCGAATTAAGGTACACAATAATTTAGGACATACGGAAATACCCTTAGGTACCCTATTAAGAATTTATAGTGGTACTTGGGGTATTCGTACAGGGTTATAACTTGCACCTTGTACTTCGTCTCTTTGCAAGAGACGGGTACTTAGGATCTTTGTGTAAAACGCAAGAGATTGTAAAATGGAAGAATTTTGGGGGTAGTTTGCTTTTCAAGGAATATGATTCCTTGATTGTCGGTATTGTAGGGGATATGTTGTTTATGCATACAACCACATAAATACATTGCAATATAAATAAAAAGATTTATTTATTAACAATGATAACAACTGTTTCATGGACCTTGACAACAAAAGAAAATAATACATAAGATGTGATTATTTCTAAAGAGTGTTGTCTTCTAGTCGGTCAGATGCTCATCTCTGTGCTGGATTAGCATTAGCACGCTTTGGGCAATTTCTTCGGAAATGTCCCATCTCGCCACACTTGTAGCAAGAACCTGGTGGAAAGCGAGCTCGAGCAGTTTTAATGTTAGCTTGATTTGGTGCAACTGCTGCTACGCAAACTTTTGCTGTATGACCTTTACGTCCACAAATTTGGCATTCGCGGCACTTCACATTAACATGATGATAAAGGTTACATTGGTTGCACAAAGGTGAAGTTCCATTGTATGGTTTCCTAGCACGGGGTTTAGCTGGTTGGTTGGGGGCGGCTTGATCATTGTGAGCGACCATGGCGAAGTTCTGAGAAGCCTTTTGCTTCTTTAACCGCTCAAGGGATCCAGTCTGTTCATCCATGGTCTTTGATTCCTCGATCGGTTTCTTGTCACCCTTTCGGAAAAGCTTACGTTTCCTGATCTGAGATTCAGTCAGGGTTGCAGATAACTCAATGGCCTGCCTAACCGTAGTGGGGTTACTACCAGTAACAATGTCTTGAACTGAGTCAGGGAGACCATCAATGTATTTTTCGATTGCCTTATCCAAAGGCGTGACCATGGTAGGACACAACAGGCTCAGCTCCTCATATCGATCAGTGTATGCTCGATGTTCGCCGCTGTCTTGCTTAAGGTCGTCGAATTCCCTTTCCAATGCCCTGATCTCGTGACGAGGACAGAATTCCTTCATCATCAGTGCTCGAAGTTCTTCCCATGTTTGCGCCAGTGCCTCTTCGGCACCCCTATCTCTCACCACACCGTTCCACCATGTCAAAGCTCGTTTCTCAAAGACACTAGATGCGAAATCTACCTTTCGCTCATTTGGACATTGTACATGCCTGAAGGTGCTCTCTAGACTCTCGAACCATTGCAGAAGCGCTGTCGCTCCTTGAGACCCAGAAAACTTCGATGGCTTGGCCGAGTTGAACGTCTTGAAGTTGCAGATGGCATTATTGTTGTTGATAGCTTGGTAACATTGAACAACGACGTTCGGGATTGCAGCAGTCATTTGCTGTGTAATGACAGCTGCCAGCTCGTCAACAGATACTGGATTTTCACGTCGTGGAGGCATTCTAAAAGAGAAGAACATGAAAGGAAACGAGTGAGAGAATTAGACGAAATGAATGAGATGAAACAAATCTGATGAAAGCAAGGATTGTGGTCATTTGTTTGTTACTACAAAGCAACAAACGACCTCGGTGATTAATCAAAGTAATTAGGTCAAAAATAATGTATCGCGAAGACATGCTCGCCTATAAGTGAACACTCATCCCAAGAATTCCCAGGTAAGCACAACTGGTCTCGCGTCTGATGAGATGTATACGAAGTGCTTGCCTAGACAGAAAACCCAGAATACAGGCATTCACCCTTCCAGTTTGCACGTGTTCACATTATTAAAAACCCAAAACCTTGACGAGATTTTGAAAACTCAAAGGGGTTCAAAACCATATAACAGAGGGTTCAAAACCTAGTAATCAATCATCCTAGAACAGATGATTAGTTTTCAAAGCGGTTTTGAAATTTATGTTCTTGTTGTGGTAGTCGCCTAAGGATAGGTGACGGTATTGTTTTATGACTAAACGCAAGTAAACTCGCGTTAGGGTCCTAAGAAAGTTATAGACTAGGTCAAAGCATTACTAGTAACCTAATTCCCTATAACCATTGGCTCTGATACCATCTTTTCTGTCACACCCCGACCACGTGGAACATACAAAACGTGGCGGAAATGTCGGGGAGTGTTGTAACAGAATTAATTGTTTCAAATCCATGGCAATTGAAGTTTCGTTTTATTGATTAAAAGTGTTACAATGTCTTAACAAACAAGGAAATACAACATAATTAACTAGTCTTGCATCTTTTATTGTCACTAAAGCCCAAGTCTGCCTATGTGTATCTTGATCATCTTATGCAACAGCTCCTGAAAAACACATGTGAAAATAGGTACGTCAGCATAAAAATGCCGGTGAGATACATAGGTTTTGTGAAAATAGGTTTCATGACTTATGTTTGAGAAAATTTTTAGTCATGAACCTTGTTATTTGCTTTGTTTTGTAAATCATTTGAAAATCGATAAGATCAGATGATATGTATAAATAATGTATGGTTAAATGAATAACCATGTAAAATGAGTTTGTATTAGATAAGTTGTTTGTAAATCAATGTCTTGTGAAAAATATGTTATTTGTATAAAATGTTCTATGTATCAAACTGAAATGATTCAAATAACGCTACGATATGTAATACCATACAAACACTTATATATAGGAAGTACCAGCGGCGTATCCACCATGCTTGTATCATATTACACACGCCTCGTTACTTAAATCACTTACACAAACCAAACCAACAATGTAAGATGTCTATGTTTAAACCAATTGTCCTACCAAAATGTAAGCATATGATGAATAAGAAATGTACTAAGTATGCAACAACAGACATACATAGCATGTGAACTGAAATATCTGTACTAAGTATGCAACAACAGACATACATAGCATGTGAACTGAAATATTGGTACTAAGTATGCAACAACAGACATACATAGCATGTGAACTGAAATATCGGTACTAAGTATGCAACAACAGACATACATAGCATGTGAACTGTACTAAGTAATGCACACAAATGGGCACACGTAGCATGAAATGTAATGTAAAACGATGTACTAAGTAATGCACACAATGGGCACACCTAGCATAAACACAATGAAATCATGTACTATAATGTACTAATGAACATAGGAAGTATATGATGTGAAAACAGGAAAGCACGAAAGTAACAAGTAGGCACATGTGTTTCACCCCAAAACAGTTTGGAAAACAGTAAAAGAGGGGTCTATGTACTCACCTGAGATTGCTCAGTAGTTCTGGAGTGACAACTAAACAATGCTAGAGATCGCGGATATCAAACGGCACCTAGTATAGATAACTATGTTAAAATACCGGACCTAGATCGGAAGATTGGGTAGCATTAGGGTTTGTAAACCAAACGAGTGTAGAGACTCGTGTCATTTGGTTTAACAAAGCCTACATACTAAATGAAACTTAACCTGAGTGATTTCGACCCATTACGACCCGTTTAGGTAGCTTATGTTACTTTAACGCGTCGTTCGCGTGAAACGCGTTTGGACCGCCTAACTAGCCCTATGACAAGTGTTATATGCCTAAACATATTACATAATCAGTTATGTGACAAAGGTTTAGGTTACATATGCTTAATTACCAATTATACATGAAAAGGATATTCTGGTAATTTACCTAAGGCATATAAACTACCTATCATACAACTACTTAAACGATGTGACCATAGGGTATAACCTCGGAAGGTTATTCCCTACCTACTATGGTCACCTAATGTGTTTGGTCGGATCCTAATGATCGACCAAATGGGTCAGGTTCGAGGTATAAGCGATTTATCAGATCGCTTACCCTACGACCCTAAACAACGTGGTAATCAGTGGGCATAGTCCCAAGGGACTATGACCAACGTGATTACACTCACGTTGCGAAGTTCAAACGAACTTCGCATTGACCATTACTGGTCAACGCTGAAAGTCAAACAAAGTTTGACTTTCTGACTCGAAAAGCAGTAAAATAAGGAAAAGAACGAAAGAATACTTACGAAGGGTCCCCGAATGCTAATCCCGATCCAAGAACTCAGGTATGAAACAATGGTTTCAACTTAGAGCTCTCAAAATCAGAATTCTAGTGGGTTTTGATGTTGTGTGGGTTGGGTATTTATAGGAATACCCGAACCGTTAGGATCGTTTGTCGGAAATCGTGCCTTAATCATGTCCGTACAAGTGTCGGAATGTTATGGTGCCTAAATTGCCACTAACCATAGGGAATCAACACTTGGCAAGGGATTTGGGAGTGGATAACAACTGTAAACAGCTGTCGATACATCGCATCCGGTCCCGAAAATGCGAAAAATGAGTTTTCTGCATGTTTCTGCCCCAGACTAGGCAGTCGCGTAGCGCGACGGTGAGGGCCTAGGCAGTCGCGCTACGCCACTGACCCCCCAGTTTCAGAAAAGTTTCAAAAGTGGCAGGAATGGTCCCTGCACGTGTTTAAGGCCTTTTTTGATGCGTTTGAACCCCGTTAACCTCATTTCAAGGCTCTAAAATGAAGTTAAAGTATAGGGAACTCAAAACATACTCAAAAATATGCCGGATGATGGTTCGTTTGGTCGTACGAACGCGATGTTCGCTTAATTACGACGGAATGCGCATAAGCGCGAAAAACGAACCAAATGACGCGACGAATGGATTTTTCTTATGGCGAACACTAAAATATAATGTAGTCATGCTTACATAAATTTTTGGATGTCCGGATGTATTCAGAACGTAAGTTATGCGTAAAAATGCAAACTTGTGCACTTTTTGACACTTTTAGTCCCTGAATGACACAAAAGTTTATTTTAGCATACCGAACACCTCAAAGCCTATTTCTAAGCTATGTAAAGGATATTTATGGTATGTTTAACTTATGGTCATGTTCCGGAAAGTCTGTTACAGTTCAAATTGGCATACTTTCGCAGTTTGTCAACTTTAGTCCCTGTAAGCGATTAAACTTTGATTTCACCACACCAAACCTTCCAAAACTTATATCTAAGTTATGTAAAGGTTATATAAGGTATGTTAAGTCTATTTCACTATTCCGGAGTGTTCGTTGCATTAAACTGGTTATATTTACGCATCAGTGCGCGTATAACCTTCCAGAAAGCGATTTAGAGCTTGAAATCGAACAAGAATTGATATGTGTAAACGATACACATATTTTTACAAATCCCAAGTATGAAATACAATATTTCATTGGTTTGGCATTTGTTTGATGGTTGAAATGACACAGGTGTTACATCTGCGGTGGATTCGATTTAACGTGCGGAATCCGTTAAATCGAACCGTAATCGTGCGCGAAAACGTAATTAAACAACGTTTTATTACGTATCAATTACAACCGAACAGAGTTTTGACTCGATCTACACACTAGACACTCGTAATCTAATCAACGTGACGAAATCGGAGCGTTCTTGATGAAGATCTGATACACGGTTGAAATCCGACAGTACTTTGTGGCTCACCGGAAGATTACAACTAGAACTCTGTTATGATTTCGCTCTAATGACACCCTATATATAGTACTTGTGATTTCGCTCTTACATACATGTCACATGAGCGAAATCACATCATTGCCATATAAGCGAAATCATGCTTTGACACAAAAGCGAAATCATGTCTTTGACATATGGACGAAATCACCTCTAACACATGAATGCTTTTGTCTCATTTGAAGTGATGCAATGGTGACATCATTATTATGATGTCATCATTAAAAATGATGACATCATCCTCTTTCAGATTCACAACGAGACTGAGACTCGACATAAGACGAAGACGACAGATGTATGCACCAACAGAAACAATGATCATTTCATGAAGGACTGCCCAGAGGGAAACAATGCTCAGGCTAGAGCATTTGTGATTGGACCAAAGAACGCACGCGAGGACCCTAACGTGCTCACCGGTACGTTTCTCATTAACAATCACTTTGCATCCATATTATTTGACACTGGCGCCGATTATAGTTTCATGTCTGTGGAATTTAAACGCATGCTTGGAATAGAATCTAGTAGATTAGAAATTCCTTATTCTATAGAGCTAGCCAATGGTAAACTCATTGAATCGAGCGAAGTTGTTAGAGGCTGCACACTAGAACTTGGTGAACGAAGATTTAACATTGACCTCTTACCTATTCAACTGGGTAGCTTCGATGTAGTGGTCGGAATGGACTGGTTGTCCAAGAACAAAGCTGAGGTTATTTGTCACGAGAAAATCATTCGCATCCCTTTGGCGAATGATGAAACTCTCATCGAATATAGAGAAAGACGAAACGCGCCTCTTCGAATCATCAGTTGCATGAAGGCACAGAAGTGCTTAAGGAAAGGATGTGTTGCCTTCCTAGCACACGTTGTAGATAAGAAGGTGTAGGTCCCTGTATCCCGTATGGATCGTAACAAGACTGTTAATCTATCAAGGGTGCGGAATCCCCTTGATAAACCTTCGAACCAGAAACAAGAATATTAGACGAATATGAACTCAAACACACAAACTTTCAAACTGATCTTCTGTGATTATCAAACCTTAGAAACGTTTTACAATCACTAAGATCTCCTAGAACCCAACAGCCGATTTCTGTTTGTTCTAAACTCTCTCAATTCGAATGCTCTCTCACAATCTCCAAAAGTCTAACCCTAAACATGTAGCAAGAGGTTGTTTATATACTACAACCTCCTATACACGAATTGGGCTCTAGCCCGTATACAATTTCATAATAAATTCTGACCTAATAAACTTCATACAAACTTGGACTTGATTGGGCTTGATAATCTCGAAATCTTTAAGTCTTCATAGTCCAATCTACTGTTTAATATCCAAAGACCAATCCACAGCTGTTGTCACATAACATGCACCAACAAACTCCCCCTTGACAATAGCTTGCAAAGGAAACTTTAGTCTTCAGAATCTTACAGTCTTTGGTCTTTGGATAGCGTCAGCTTCAACATGAACTCTGTCAGCAACAGACTCCCCCTAAGTTGATGTATCCAATCACCAAATCTTCCAAGTTGTGATTCAGCATTCTCAATAAGTCTTCACAGCATCCACTCTGCATTGTAGAAGGAGGATTCTACCAAGCAGCAACAAACTCCTCATCTCTTCAAAGCAACTTCTCATCAACAAACTGCTTCAATCTGTATACTATAAAACAAACATCTCGAGAAACCATAAGAATTTTTCAACATAGTTAAAGAATCATTATTATTCAAGAGATAGTTAAACTGTATCAGATTAAGCATTTTCAATTTAAGCACCAACACGCAACAATTTTTAATCAAACACCTTATAACCTGCATCATTTCAAAATTTTGAACCCACTTACTAACACCGTCTCCCCCTATCAGTAACAAATCCTCCAAGAATAACAGTTTTCCGTACGTTAAGATTTTTAACAGAAAAAGACACTATTTTTGTATTTTTTTGTATTTTCTGAAAGCAAATAAATACGAAAAGCAATAAACACTCTATTTTTGTGAGAATCACCGGTAAGAAGATCATATCAGCACAATCAAACTGTTTCACACTATTAGATAATTCTTTATGTAATTTTTCGTGAAAAACAGTTCAAGACGATTACCAGTATGTTTGTCCACTTAAACAAATGCATGAACATTTCAAGTACCATTACCGTATGATACGTTAAGGTAATTTTATTTCTGATATATTAGTGTGTCCCACTTCAGGATATACCCCCGCGATCAAGGTATGCACAAAGATTCATCGTAGTAGGTGAGTATACTGAATTCATCCGTTTGTTTTTCAACGATAGATAATTGGTGAACAGGTCAGTACTTTCGTACAGCAGAGAGACCAAAATATCTTATCGAGGGCTAAGACAGATACCATTTTTGGTACGATTTGTGCATTTTGCACTTATTTTGAATGACTCTCTATGAGAGCTTCTTCATTTTCAGGGTTTTGGCATTATTAGCTCTTTTAAGATATCCTGAGTGTGTCTAGGTCAGCATGTATCTGGATGCAGCAGAAGGACACCCATGATATCCCCAGATGAAATAACAGTATAAAGACCCAAAACTTCAGATTTTGGCAATCTATCAACGCAAGATTTAAGGTCATTAAACCATACACCACTGATGTGTTCCCCACTCATACTCAGTACATTTAGGTTTATATCACATTGGTAAGTTGATTATTTCATGCTTTTGCCTACTGGTACATCATATGATGAAGCTGCTATCACACTTAAGCATGTTGATTCAGTTTGAGTGTGACAGCCTAACTTGCTGATGTACTATCATTTCTTCTTTTTCACACAGTGAAAACTCATTTTTGATTTTCTATATTTTTTTTATGTTTTTGATTTTTCAATGTTTTTGTATTTTTTTTTTATTTTTTAAGAAAGCAGTAAACTATTTACAAAATTCTTATGAAAAACCAGTTATTCAGGATTCCTCATCCCGTTGAGTTCGACTAAGTGTTCAAAGCGAGCTCGATCAAAAGCTTTTGTGTAAAGATCAGCAAGGCTATCTTCTGTGTCGACTTGGTGCAATTCAATGAGTCGTTTTTCAGCACAATCCCGTATAAAGTGATGACGTATGTCAATATGTTTAGTTCTACTGTGCTTTACGGGATTGTTTGTGATTGAAATAGTGGCATTATTATCTATCATAATAGGAGTACGAGTGAAATCCAAACCGTAATCACGCATCTGCTGTTGAATCCAGAGAACTTGAGAGCAACAGCTACCCGCAGCAATATATTCAGCTTCACACGTAGATGTAGACACACAGGATTGCTTCTTGCATTGCCAAGACACGATCCTGCCTCCTAAGAACTGACAACCACCTGTTGTAGACTTTCTGTTTGATTTGCATCCTCCAAAGTCTGAATCAGTGTAAGCAACGAACCTCAAATCACTATCAGCTGGATACCACAACCCAAGTTTAGGTTTCCCCTTCAAGTAACGAAGAATACGCTTCACTGCTTTCATGTGTGACTCTTTCGGATTTGCCTGATATCTGGCACACAAGCATACTGCAAACATGATGTCAGGTCTTGAAGCAGTCAAGTACATTAGAGAACCAATCATCGCCCTGTATTGAGTAGGATCAACATCTTCAGTACTTTCATGATCTGGGCCTAGATTGTGATTTTCACAAATGGGTGTGTTGAAAGTAGAGCAATCATTCATTTTGAACCGATCCAAAATGTCATACACATACTTCGTTTGATGAATAAACATCCCATCCTCCTTCTGTTCAACTTGTAATCCCAGAAAGTAAGACAGCTCACCCATAGCGCTCATTTCAAACTTGCTCTTCATCACCTGTTCAAACTCCTTACACATGTTCTCGTCTGATGACCCAAAGATGATGTCATCCATGTACACTTGTACCAGCAGAAAATCTTCCTTCTTCCTCTTGATGAACAGTGTACTGTCAATCTGACCTATCTCAAAACCATTCTTGATCAGATGTGTAGACAGTGTCTCGTACCACGCCCTGGGAGCTTGATGTAACCCATACAAAGCCTTATCAAGTTTGTACACTCGATCTGGGTAGTCTGGATCAACGAACCCATCTGGTTGTGAGACATACACCACTTCTTGGACTTTACCGTAAAGAAATGCACTCTTCACGTCTAGTTGGTAAACTTTAAAGCCCTTGAATGAAGCGAAAGCTAGAAACAAACGAATTGCCTCCAACCTTGCTACTGGTGCAAACACTTCATTGTAATCTATCCCTTCTTGCTGATTGAACCCTTTGACCACCAACCGAGCCTTGTTGCGCGTGACAATTCCTCTTTCATCTTTCTTGCACCTAAATACCCATTTAGTGCCAATCTCTCTTTCACCTTTAGGAAGGTCCACTAACTCCCATACCTTTAACTTCGCAAACTGGGCCAATTCCTCTTGCATAGCTTCAACCCATGAATTGTCTTTAAGAGCCATATGAATGTTCTTCGGCTCCTCTTGGGAAATAAAACAACTATACAAGCACTCGTTCACTATCCCAGTCTTCTCAATCGAAACAAATAACCCTGAATTCGCTGTTATGCTTCTTCTCGTCTGAACACCTGCAGTAGGATCTCCAAGTATCATGTCAACTGGATGATCTCTATTTGCTCGTGTAGAAGCAACTGCATCAACTTCAAGATTATCACCCAGGTTTGATCCAACCTCCCCCTGAATATTCTGATTTGCAAACGGATTAACAAACTCCTCCCCCTGAATAGGTTCAGAGTCACTATCGCTTGAATCAGGATTAGTAGCACCATGGGAAGTTTCCGGAGCATCTGACATATCAACATTCGATCTAGGCATAAACTCGCCTTCATCGTCATCACCAATCACCGTTTGAATCAGCTGAGAATCACCTGCATCAGAAACCTCAGGAATATTAAATGATTTAAACACACTTTCATAATCATATAATATAGCAGGACCACTCGTTGATTGTTGAGGTTTGTAGGAAGTAATCTCCACATTAAAGACAACCTCAATTTTACCAGTTTTGAGATTAAAAACCCTTTTATTCGGTGTGCCAGGCACGTAACCTAGAAAGTAGCCTTCGTCAGCCACCTCACCGAATTTTTGTTTATCTTTGTTTCGCACAATGGTGTAGGGTAATCCAAATGGTTCAAAGCCTGTTAAGTTTGGTTTTTCGTTAAACATAAGTTCATGACAAGTTTTGTTAAAACGTTTAACGGTTAAAACTTTGTATAGGACGTAGCAAGCTGTATTCACAGCTTCTCCCCAGAAAAGAACTGGTAGCTTTGAATCTGAAAGCATGGTCCTAGCGGCTTCAATCAACGTCCTGTTTTTCCTCTCAGCGACTCCATTCTGTTGAGGAGTATAAGGAGCAGAATATTGATGTTCTATTCCCTTTCGAAGACAGTAGAGATCCAGAACCCGATTCTTGAACTCCGTGCCATTATCACTCCTTATCCTCTTAATCCTTGCATCATGGACGTTTTCCAATTTCGTAAAAAGATCTATCAGCATCTCCGCTGTCTCATCTTTTGTACCTAAAAAGAAAACCCATGAATAACGTGAGTAATCATCAGTGACAACCAGACAGTAGTACTTTCCACCTATGCTCCTCACGTTCACTGGACCGAATAAATCCATGTGAAGTAATTCATAAGGGGCATTAATGGAATTTACTGTTTTAGACTTATGAGGTTTCTTGTGTTGTTTTCCCTTTTGGCATGGAAGACATTTATCTTCCACTTGAAACCTCAGCAATGGAACCCCTTTCACTAGCTCATTTTTAATAATGTAATTCATTTTGCGGTAGTGAATGTGGGCCATGCGTCTGTGCCACAACATAGATTCAGCTTCAGATGCTTTTGACAGTAAACACGCCACCGCAGCAGTTGGATCCTTGGCACCCATGTCCATGACATAAGTATCATTTTTCCTTGGTGCACGCATAACTATCCAATCGTCCGGAATGACCAAACCCGGTTTCAACACCAATGCCTCAGTTTTGGTAAAATGGACCGAGTGACCCTTGTCGCAGACTTGAGACACGCTCATCAGATTGTGTTTAAGCTGCTCAACATAGTTCACTTTGTCCAATGTGATCTTCCCATTCGTCACTTTTCCTCGACCAGTAATCCTACCACCTTTAGCACCAGCAAAATTAACATGTCCACCATCATATTCTTCAAATTCAGAAAACAACCTCGCATCCCCCGTCATGTGCCTGGAGCAGCCACTATCAACATACCATAAGTTGATAATCCTCCTTAGCAGCTCCTGCACACACCAACCAAAGGATTAGTTAGATTGGGGGACCCAAGCCTTAATGGTCTTGGGTCTTCCAGATTCATCAACTACAGGAACATCCATCCAGTATCCATCACTCCTAGCTGGAGTCTTGGATCTTGGGCCTGTTGATGGAAATGGGGCATGATTTCCATAAGGTCTCTGGTCCTGAGGGTACCTATTTGTGTTTGGACTATGTGACCTTTGAAAATTTTGATTTTGATTCCAAGAACCTTGATTGTAATTTCTAAAGCCATTGTTATAAAAAGTTCGACCACCATTATTTTGGTATCGATTTTGATATTGACCTTGACTTCTGAAATTATTTGAATTTTGATTTTTCATTCTTGGTGAGTTACTTCTAGGTCTTTCATATCTGCCGGATGTAGATTCAGGCTGAAATCTTGGTTGATTTCTTTGAAAACGAGGAACTTGTGGAGTTCCTTTTTCAGCCTTATCTACACCACCAGCAACACCCGGTTGTTGCTTTGGAGAAGATTTCTTTGGAGAATTTGAGACTTTCTCCTCATTATCACCTTGCTTCTCAGGTGATTTCCCTCTTTGTTTCTCACTAACTTGTGCTTCAACCTTTTTGTTAGGACAGCAGCTCGCTACATGTCCCTTTGTGTGACATTTGAAGCACGATCTCTTTTTCGAAGACTTCTCAGCTGAAGCCTTTGAACTAGATTCTGGTTGTGATGATGATGCCTTAGAGGGATTTGGTTCAGTTTGCTTAGTTTCAAGATTTTCTATGCTCTTATTTTTTGCAAACTTTAAATTTGATTCGTTTTCAATAACAGCTGTTTCGTTTTTCATGTCATTTCCTTGAACAAAATTAACCTTTTTAACAAAAATTGGATTTTTATTCGTAGGATTTGAGTTTTTCTTTTTCAAAACAGGTTTGCTGTTATTTTCCTTCTTAGCATCATTATCTTCAGACACATCACCTTGACTCGATGTGAAATTACTTGGTGATGTTGACAGAAAGTCTGTGAACTCATCTTCATCAGGTAAGAAAGAATAGTCATTACTAAGAGGAGGTGGGACTTCATTGAAGCCCTTGAATCCCACACTGGTCTTGTCATTACTCTTCTTTAACCCACCCATCATGTGTTTCATAACAAAAGTAGAATCCCTGAATTGACCTAATTTCTTTTCAAGTTCAACAATTTTGAGTTGTGCATCTGACAACTCTTTGCATTTTTCAGAAATCTCTTTTGTTTTCTCAGCCATCATGTCATGAGCTAAGTCTATGACTTGTAGTTTTTCGTTTAGTTTGCTGGTTAAAACTTCAATTTCAGCCTCATAGCCTTTTATCTTTTTCAAATATGATGACTCGTTTCTTTTAGCAAAGAAATTTGACTCTTTTACGTTAGACATTTCGCTCACAAGACTTTTGTTTTGAGTTGACAATTTTTCAACTTCACCCTGTAGTTCACAACACTTTAAGCAAACAGAAGTGGCAGAGTTACTTACCTCTCCTGTTGATTTGTCTGAGTTGGCCATAAGAGCAGCAAGTTGAGCTTCCATTCTTTTGATGATCTCATCTTTAGCTTCGTCTTCCCTTTCATGCTCAGACTTTGGCTTTTCTTTTTCAGCATCCGTTGTCTGATCAGCCTTCTTTTCCTCAGCTTCATTTTCCTTCTTAACCTCAGTATCCACGTTATCTTCAGCATCATCAACGGGGACAATCTCAGCCATGAATGCTTGAGTGACATTTTCATCATTTTCCAAATGAATACTCCAGTCATATGAACCTTCTCGAGCAGTAGAGATCAATGCCCTTGAGTTAGAGTTGTTAGAAGCATTCCTGTTGTTTGAATTCTGACTCGACGTCTCTTGCTTTTGTTTTTGACATTCTCTAGCGAAATGTCCATAACTTTGACAGTTAAAGCACCTAACTTTGGTCTTGTCAAAACCAACAGTTTTCCCTACAAACTTCCTTCCAGTTCTGTTCATGAACCTCTTCACACGTCTGGTAATCATGGCCATTTGCCATTGCAAATCCATATCTTCAAGATCATCAGGGTCAATCTGATCGTAATCTTCATCTAAAACGGCAGGATCAGATATCTTCCCCTGAATGTAGTTTTCATAAGAAGCAACAAACGAAGCAAGTAGAGCAAGATGTTCTTCAGCAGACTTCACACTCATTGGCATCGATTTTGAACTACTACTTTGCTTAGCAGTTGATGTTCTCTTAGCTCCAGTTGATCCTCCCGATGCAGCCACAAAACACACATCACCATCCTCATTCACTATGACCTGCTCATTTTCACGCGAGAGAAAAGCAGTGGCAGAGTCGCTAGAAGCATCGTGAGATGAAGAAGATGTAAGCCCATTGTAAATCCCTGGATCTTGAACCTGATCATATCCAGTGTCCTTCTTCTTCATGCTGAGCTCATAAGCTCTTAGCTTTCCAACCACTTCTTCCAGCTCTTTTGTTTCATAATCAGCTTCTCCCTTTATCATGAGAGTGTAAATATCCCATTTAGCAGGTAGGGCATCAAGCAGCTTGTCATTTTTCTCTATGTCAGTATAGCAATCTATATCATAATTGTCCAATTCTGACATCAGATGGTAGTATCGAGTGATGACGTCTTCAAGTGACTCATTTTTCATGTACTTGAACACAGCAAACTGCTTCTTCAGTAGATCAACTTTGTTCTTCTTGACATCAGGATTTCCCTCATATCTCTTCTCTAGTGCATCCCACATTTCCTTTGAAGTAGTGTACTTCTTAAAGGTATGTTTGATGCCATCAGGTAAAGACATTTTAATGGCAGCCAAGGCTCTCTTTTCAGCCTCATACATTTTCTTTTGTTCGGCATCCATATCAACATAAGCAGTTATTCGTTGTCTTCCCTCAAACTCGTGAGTTGGGTTCACATACCCATCGTCTATGCATATCCACATACGCGTGTCCTGGTACTCAACAAAGGATTGAAACCTATCCTTCCATGTCAAGTAGTTCTCCACCTTCATCATCTTAGGTGGTTTGTTCGTCGTGCCTACCTCATGTTCCATCCTTAAGAGTTCGTTCAATTTAGACATGTTCGACATTTCAACATAACAGACTGATAAAACCGTACAAGAATTTTTCCAAGAACAGTGGTTACCAAATTACACCGTTAGAATCGTCTCGAAAAGACGAATCCAAAGATATATAATGTCGAATACTGAATTCGGGATTTTCCAGACTTTTTTTTTTTTTTTGTCCTAAAAATCCCACGAGTTCAAGGGTGCAGACGGCTTCTTCAGATGAGCAATAGATAGTTCTCTAAACTCGAAACACTGAAAAAATTCCTACGCTTGCCTTTCAAAATTCCACCACTAGTGAATCACACAAGATAGGATCGCACAAGAATCACGTTTGGTTCCACACTTCAGCAATCGCACAAGATCACTTTTGATACACTCCTTTTTCTTGTGAATCCAGCTGTCATACAATCCACAGATCCCGAATAATCAGCAATTTTAAATAACCAATCTTTTGACCAAGGAAACAATTTCGAAAATTTTTATTCCCAAATCAATCCCTTTAAAACTTTCCAACAGTATATTCTAAAATCTCGAAAACAGTCAACCACAACCACCAAATCAGATCAAAACACTGAATTTCGAACTGTTCTTCCTTGTTCTTGTTGTTCTTCACGAAAATTATGAATGAGACACCAAAATTCTTCAACCGAAAAATAACTTGAATCCTGTCGATCAGTCTTGAACCACGCACAAGAGCAAATGCTCTGATACCAATTGTAGGTCCCTGTATCCCGTATGGATCGTAACAAGACTGTTAATCTATCAAGGGTGCGGAATCCCCTTGATAAACCTTCGAACCAGAAACAAGAATATTAGACGAATATGAACTCAAACACACAAACTTTCAAACTGATCTTCTGTGATTATCAAACCTTAGAAACGTTTTACAATCACTAAGATCTCCTAGAACCCAACAGCCGATTTCTGTTTGTTCTAAACTCTCTCAATTCGAATGCTCTCTCACAATCTCCAAAAGTCTAACCCTAAACATGTAGCAAGAGGTTGTTTATATACTACAACCTCCTATACACGAATTGGGCTCTGGCCCGTATACAATTTCATAATAAATTCGGACCTAATAAACTTCATACAAACTTGGACTTGATTGGGCTTGATAATCTCGAAATCTTTAAGTCTTCATAGTCCAATCTACTGTTTAATATCCAAAGACCAATCCACAGCTGTTGTCACATAACATGCACCAACAGAAGGCTGAGGAGCCGAAACTCGAAGACATTCCTGTGGTGAAGGAATTTCCTGATGTGTTCCCTGAAGATCTGCCAGGACTACCTCCACAACGACAAGTCGAATTCCATATAGACTTGGTTCCAGGAGCCGCTCCTGTAGCCAAGGCTCCCTATCTGCTTGCACCATCCGAAATGCAAGAATTATCTACACAACTCCAGGAGTTGTTGGATAAAGGATTCATAAGGCCAAGCTTCTCACCTTGGGGAGCTCCAGTATTATTCGTGAAGAAGAAGGATGGAACACTGCGGATGTGTATCGATTACAAAGAACTGAACAAGCTCACGATCAAGAATCGGTATCCACTACCGAGGATTGATGACTTATTTGATCAATTGCAAGGATCAAGCTACTATTCCAAGATCGAACTTCGATTAGGATACCATCAGCTGAGAATCCAAGAGGAAAGCGTACCAAAGACTGCGTTCAGAACACGCTATGGGCACTACGAAGTTCTTGTGATGCCATTCGGGCTGACGAATGCACCAGCGGTCTTTATGGATCTGATGAACCGCGTATGCAAACCATATCTCGATAAATTCGTGATTGTATTTATCGATGATATCCTGATTTACTCTAGAACGAAAGAAGAGCACGAGCAACATCTCAGAACCATCTTGGAACTACTAAAGAAAGAGAAACTTTATGCGAAGTTCTCAAAGTGCGAATTCTGGATTCGCGAAGTACAATTTCTTGGTCACGTTGTGAATGAGAAGGGCATTCATGTGGACCCATCCAAGATCGAAGCAATAAAGAATTGGGAGGCCCCCAAAACCCCAACTGAAGTTCGTCAATTTTTTGGGCTTAGCGGGCTATTATCGGCGGTTCATCGAGAATTTCTCAAAGATAGCCCAACCGCTAACGACCCTTACTCAGAAAGACAAGAAGTACGACTGGGGTGTTAAACAAGAAGAAGCCTTCCAACTACTCAAAAACAAGCTATGCGATGCACCAATACTATCATTACCCGAAGGCACTGAAGACTTCGTGGTATACTGCGACGCCTCACGACAAGGCTTGGGTTGTGTGCTTATGCAGCGCCAAAAAGTAATCGCTTACGCTTTAAGACAATTGAAGGTACATGAAAGAAACTATACCACTCACGACCTGGAGCTGGGCGCAGTGGTATTCGCCTTGAAGATCTGGCGACACTATTTATATGGTACTCGATGTACAATCTTCACCGATCACAAAAGCGTACAACACATATTTGATCAGAAGGAATTGAATATGCGCCAGCGGCGATGGGTCGAGCTGCTAAATGATTACGACTGTGAGATCAAGTACCATCCTGGAAAGGCTAACGTTGTAGCAGACGCGCTAAGTCGAAAAGAAAGGGTTAAGACCCTAAGGGTTCGAGCGTTAGAAATGACCATTCGAACGAACCTCACTGCACGCATTCGTGATGCACAACAAGAAGCTCTTAAAGGAGAGAACCGTAAAGCTGAATACCTACGGGGTATGCTAAAATACATGGTGCCAAACGAAGAGGGAGCCTTATACTTCAAGAAGCGTATTTGGGTTCCACTCTATGGTGGCATACGAGAAGTCATTCTTGATGAAGCCCACAAATCGAGATATTCGATCCATCCAGGATTGGACAAAATGTATCAAGACTTGAAAGAATATTATTGGTGGCCGAGACTCAAGAGCGACGTTGTTGTCTATGTTGGAAAATGCCTAACCTGTGCTAAGGTTAAGGCCGAATATCAGAAACCGTCCGGCCTCCTCCAACAACCAGAGATTCTCGTGTGGAAGTGGGAGCAAATCTCGATGGACTTCATAACAAAATTACCCAGGACCCCGAGAGGGCACGATATGATATGGGTGATCGTTGATCGACTGACGAAATCTGCGCATTTCCTACCGATTCGAGAAAAAGACAGCACTGGAAAGCTTGCTGAGATATACTTAAAGGAAATTGTGGCACGTCATGGAGTGCCTATCTCAATCATTTCAGGAAGCCTTTGGATCTCAATTAGATCTAAGCACGGCCTTCCACCCGCAAACAGACGGCCAGAGCGAACGGACTATACAAACGTTAGAAGATATGCTTCGCGCATGTGTCATGGATCTAGGCGGCAGCTGGAATACTCATCTACCTTTAGTTGAGTTTTCCTACAATAACAGTTATCATACGAGCATAAAAGCCGCGCCGTTCGAAGCTCTGTATGGCCGCAAGTGCCGATCGCCCTTGTGTTGGGCAGACACTGGAGATAAACGAATGGTTGGTCCTGAACTTGTACAAGAGACAACCGACAAGATTGCGCAGATCCGAGAGCGCATTAAGGCGGCTCGAGATCGACAAAAGAGCTACGCTGATCTGAAAAGAAAACCAGTAGAATTCGAGGTGGGAGACAAAGTGTTGTTAAAAGTCTCACCTTGGAAGGGCGTAGTAAGATTTGGAAAACGTTGAAAGCTGAATCCACGATACATCGGACCATTCAAAATATTGAAAAGAATTGGTACCGTGGCATACAAGTTGGAGTTACCGGAAGAACTTAATGGAGTACATGATACGTTTCATGTATCCAGCCTGAAGAAGAGTCCAACACAAGAAAACGTGATCATCCCGATGGATGAAGTGCATATTGATGACGCCCTCCGATTTACAGAACAACCCGTTGAGGTTACCGAATGGAAAGTCAAAGTACGTTGTAACTCTAAGCACGGACCCGAGTACACGTGGGAACGAGAAGACCAGTTCAAGGAAAAGTATCCCCACCTATTCAAGAAGACTCCAGCGAGAGTTAGTTCAGCCTCAATTTCGGGACGAAATTCGTTTAATGGGGGGAGACTGTGACAACTGGCACAAACCGGTAATTTCCGTACACTTTAATTATTATTTAATGACTGTAATTATGTGCTTAATTGTCAGCAATGTCTGAACACATGATTAAACAAGTGAATTCATGCACGTTGTATACTACAAAATATTGCTTTATGCATAAACGAGAGCGTTGCGTCAGAAATACTAGTAAACTCACCGGTAAGACACACTGTGTCAACATAACTGCAGAAAGCAGTCAGACATTAGAATTGAGGCCTAGGTGTAGGTCCAACAACAAGAATACATTAAAACCCAAGAGTATATACAAGGGTTTAATATCTAGACATATGAAAGCAAAAATACGCACTAAGAAGCACCCGAAACCCACTTTACGTGCAGAATTTTAGTAAATTCAGCTCAAATAAGCATTTAAACGTATAATTATCATGCAAAAATTACGTTTTATCATTCAGAATACTTCCCTAAGTGTCGGGAACTGAAAAGGGTACAAAAGGGTACATAAAAGACACTAAAAAGTGTAATTTAGCACTTTAACGAAACGGTGTCTAACCGAACAACCGGATAATACCCGAAACACCAAAATAATGCTAGAAGCATTGTTTTTATTTTTTTTTCTAAGCTAGTTAGGGTCCCCGAATACCCTAACACACTATATATTACTTAACATACTTAAACACTAAATCTAATACTTAACATGTAACTAGATAGTGTAAGTAACATTTAGGATGGAACTAGGACCCCCCCCCCCCCATAACTGGTTGTGTGTGAGTGGGGACACCCCATGATTTCTTCCATTTATTTATTGGATCATGTTGGATGAAAGAGGAACACATTAACCTAAAGGTAAACACTTGTTGGAAAATCTTCTTATAAACCACAAGACCTTACCACTTCTCATCTTCACTTAGAACCAACACCAAAACTCCCTCCTTCCTTCTTCCTTGGCTACGGCCTCAACTACACACACACACACTTTCATTTTTGATCCACATCCATCCATTCCAAGGTGATATTGAGGGTAAGAAGGTCACTAACGAAGCTCGGTGCAAGCGGATCTTGAAGGACCTTCACCATTTGCTTTTATCCACCTCATTTGCACTCTTGAACTTCCCTAGTCTTGAGCTAGTAGTAAGTGTTCTAAAACATCCTCTTGTTCTTGTTTAAAGTGGTTAATAGGTGATTTAACGGTTAAAACTCAAGAACACACAAGATCAAAACTAAAAGTCTTGAAAGAAAGATAAACTAGTTGGATAAAGAGTAGATACGTGTGTAAATCATGTGAATCTTGTATGGTTGTTATTATTTGATGTTGTTTGTTACTAGAAGTGGGATAGATCATCATCTAACCATACTAAGTTATGTTCAAGAACATGAACTAGTAGTATGTTAGTGCTAAAGTTATGGAAGATGATGAAACTTTCCATCCATGAAACATGAACTTGTGTAAATATAAATTTTCTTGTAAAATAAGACTCTAAACATGTAGATCTAAAGATCTACAAGTGGTTTTTCGGAAGAACCAAGTAAAATATACAAGTCTTGTTTTAAACCCGAACCTTACATAAACTAAAAGCATTTTAGTAAATAAACAAGTGTGTAAACACTTGTGTCACAAGAAAAATTTAACAAGAAATATGTTTGGTAAATCATGACTAGAAGTTGTGAAACTTCAAGATCTTTAAAAATAAAGTTTTTAAGAAATTAAACTTATTTTTAAAGATAACAAGACTTACTAAATGTGCTAGTAAGTTACTACATATTTTTGTAAATATTCAAGTTCATGAAATGGGGAAATTAGTGATTATTGTTGATGATTATTGTTGATAATTGTTGTTGATGATTGTTGACGATTAAAAGAAAATAAACATATGTTTTGAAAACATGGGAAACCTCCATTTTTAGGGGAAACTCTATCAAAATTTTTATAAACTTTGACACTTAGAAAAATATAAGTTTTTGAGAAACTTATTCCCTAAAAATGTATTTAAAAGTATTACCAAGGTTTCCCTAATTTTTGGTGATAAGAAATGAGGATTTCTTCAAGAATAAAAATGAATATAAGTATGTATATTTTGAGAGAAAAAATATATATTATTTGATCACCAACTTCTGTGCTAAGTCTATATAGTATGTGTTATACGTGCTAGTGTATTAAGACTTAAAAATACACTAAAATACTCATGAGAAGTATAAACACAAAATACACATACAACATACAAGATACATAATTCGGGTGCAAAGTGCAAAATACAAAAAGCTTATATTTATTTTTGAGAAAATAATATAAGTAAGACACTTAGTTAAAAATATAAAATATTTTTAACACAAGAATATATACACAAAAGAGAGTGACTGTACTTGTGCGATACAAGTCTAGTGACTAACGTTAAGAAAACGCGTATAGGTTACGACGTTAATTAAGCAAATCCGGTGAAGTTTACGATGCAAGGAACGCAAAGTTGTGAGTTCATGTTCCACCTTTTCTTTTAACTGTTTTCAGTTTTATAACTTCGGGGGTGAAATACATGTACAAATATTACTATGTTTATAAATGGTATGATAACAAGAAGCACCCTTGGTGAGGACGAGAACCAAGTGTGACGAGATATAAGAATACGAGAAACGCACTTGGTGAGGACGAGAACCAAGTATGATGCGTTATGAGAAATGATATGAGAAATCGTGTCACGAATAGGGTACCATAAGCACCATTAATCAACAATATACCTAGACCGCAGAACAAAAGGTTAGATCTAACGGGTGCCGGGCAGCCACACTCTCGGTGAGGCCGAGAATCGAGTAGTGCTTTTGTGTCTCAGAATATACCAATTAAATGCCTAAGGTTTGGTGACTTCCTATGTCGTGTCACATGTTAATGGCTTTGCAACCCATTAACAATCCTGATACTTACAGGAACACTATATTTACATGAAATTCATACCATACTAAAACTTGAATTATACTTGAAGTACGTGGGGTACTCAAGAAAACGATAATTATACTTGAGTACGTGGGGTACTCAAGAAGAACTTGAATTATACATGAGTACGTGGTGTACACATGAAACTTGATTTATACACACACTATGTTTTCATACAAAGTATACAAACGTGAAATACAAAGCTGCATGAATTCACACCAACATTATGTTGACGTTTTTCCAAAACTCACATGTATTTCAGGTAACTAGGATGGATGTGCGCGTGGTCTTACTCATGCTCGTGGATGTCGTTTTGTATATCTTTAAATAAAGTTGTGACTTTTAAGACAATATGCTATTTCGTGTTGTAAACACTTGACTTATGTTTTCGGTAATGTAATGTTTGAAGTTATTTTTGAGCATGTAGTATGTTTACTCTTCGTATGCAATGAGAACCTTTTATGATCACACCTCGTGCTTCCGCCGCAGAAAGGGGTGTGACATATTAATGGGCCTTAAAGAAAAATCCGCATTGATGAAAAACTGACTTTTGTGGACCAAAATGACTAGTTGAGTTTTTCTGTGAACAGAGAGTATTGAATTTTCCAAGTTTGAGGGAAAAATTCAGTGATATGTTTTAGAGAGGTCGGAATTTTCAAAAATGAGAGGAATAAAAAATTTCATCAGAATATATTGAAATTCCGGCGTTTTTGAAATTCAGACGTGCAATAGTATTCGGGTAGTTCCGACTTCAAATTGTCCATGGATACATAGGATCTAGTTTCGTTAGTTCATGATCATAGGAAGTTTAGATTCTACAGATCATGGTTAGATTGATGTCTTAGGGTTTGAGTCCCGGGTCTTCGTCAATCCGGTCAGCAGGATTAGCGTCAGGAGATGCATTTGTATTGTCGATGGTTAAAAGATATCACATCGTGGTGATATCCTAAGTGTTAGAATGGTTAATCTTCTAGCAGAGGAATTGTTATTCGGACTAACCGCCGAGGAATGATGATGTTTGTTGATTAAGTTGCTGTCGGGACTAACGAAGAAGACTATACATCTATTATCGTGATTGAAGAGGAAGAATGTGAATCTGATCATGGAAGAATGTTTTTGAGATTTGAATGTGTTATAAGATGATTTGTTATCCGATAAAGATTTGCTGATTGTGGAGATTACCGTTTGCACTGATCAATGTTTCAGGAATGTGATTAAGATGATTATGAAAACGGGATTTCAGATTTTCGTGGGTATTATAGACTTGAAGTTTACCGGTGTGGTGATTCAAAGTTTCTGTCAATTGCATGTTGGGTTTTTGAAGATCAGAGGATCAAGCAGGAGAATGCGCTAAAACTGAATGCGGATATGGTTAAAGTCAAAACAGAGAAGTTACAATATGATATTTCAAGTTGGTGTTTATTCGTGAAGATTGCGGTATAGCAAATCAGAAGAGGTTGGGAACTGTGTAATCTAAGACTTGAAGATTCATTTCAGGGGGAACGCAAGCCCGAATCATCAATCAAGGGGGAATTATCTAAAGATATCGAATTCTTGATTTAAGTTGCAAATATTCAAACATGGCTATCATATTCAAAGTTCAAGATTCGACAATGATCGCCAAGGGGGAATTTGTTAGTGCATATTATGTATGTCCGCCACTGTGCGTATAGGCTAGATAAAACGTGTGTTGAATATTCTATAATTGAGAAATGAACACATGACTTTGGAGGTTCGTACGGATGTAATTCATTCGTACGGATGTAACTACATCTGCACGAACAAACACATCTGCACGGATGAGCTAGTTCGCATAAATGTAGTCCACTAGTCCGTGCAAATGTACATGCCTACAAATAGGTTCGTGTGTTCGTCATTTGTTAAGTTTTGGCGTTCACAGAGTGGAAATGCTAGAGAAATTTTATTTCTCCAGCTTGTAAAAGATGTATACTCTTTCGGTATAAATAGAATCCTTCTGCTTCTACTCCATTCTTAATAATATTCTACCAAATTAGTTATTTTCTACCCAAACTTCCATCTAAACCTGCTGGATCCTGGATTCTCAATCCTATAGGCGAGCTGGGAATCCTTTGATATTCAGCCATGCAATCTCTCTTCCACAACTGTATCCCCCCTCCATAGTTCTAGATTTATTAAGTAGGTTCCCCGTTGTTCCTTCTTATTATTGACAAAATTGATTGCCTCTTTAGACGCGAAGAACGTCATATGGAAGTTTAGGCCACCAAGATACCCAAGATTAACCCTTGTACTCCCAGCTCCACCATGATGCTCTTAAGATTTCACAAATCTGATAAATTTTTCAGTCTCCCACAATAAGAGTATTACCTTCCCAAAGCTTTTCTGCACTGTCTCAGGCAGAGCCAATAAAATGGTCTTGGTGGTTGGTTACCTTCTCTCCTGTCGGTTTGTTTATCAAGTCATCTTTAAAAGATCCATTATTAACAAGATCATAGGGTTTACCGGGTTTAGGCCACTCATACAACGGGATCCCAGGATTAAAATTCTTGAGCTTTGAGTTTAGGCTACTCGGTGTGGAGGAGCCAAGTCCTTGGAGGATGCCCTTCCACATCAATGCCACGTCAACATCCAAGGAGGATATCCCTCCAAGGATTGAACAAGGGAACTGGAGGATGGACCTATATATGTGTGTGTGTGTTGTATGTATATGTGTGTGTGAGAAAGAGGAGGCCCGACAACGTCTTGCGGAGGACGTTCAAGACGCCAACGCGGCTGTGGTAATGGTGTACAGGGTCGGCGTCGAGGCTCGACTAGCCTAGGACGCCGCCCCACACCGACTGGCGTTATACTGGCAGCCCCTGACCCCCTGTCATTCATAATGCAAAGGATTAAAAACACGTTGAAAGCATCCAATCAACTTGACTGGCACTTCTCCAACCCTACAAGTCCTATTATTATGTTATCACCTCTTTTTACAATATATTTCATATTTAAATTATTTTATAATAAGGTATTCTTTAAATTTTGTATCATCAAATTACTAGTATATATTTTAAATAATTAAACTTGTTTTACATATGAAATATATGAAATTTAAACAATAAAATTTCAAAAATAGAAAATGAATATAGGGTAATTTTAGTTTTCATTTTTTAGATTTATCTATATCTATAATACATTATAAATCAATCTGGATAGATAATATGGCAATTTTCATAAAAATTTTAAGACATGTGTTACAACTTTTAAAACATAGAGTACAAGTTTTTCATTAAATAGTTTCCAATTTAGCTCTGTTTAATAAATTACAATAAATATATTGGTAGTAAATGTGAAGGTTGAGTCCAAAGTTAATGATAGCACTATAATTTTTTTTTAATAATTTGTGTTTGTTATCTTTTTATAAAATATAATATATAATAGCTTA
This sequence comes from Helianthus tuberosus, assembly GCA_030545235.1. NCBI lineage: Eukaryota > Viridiplantae > Streptophyta > Magnoliopsida > Asterales > Asteraceae > Helianthus > Helianthus tuberosus. The sequence goes on along the minus strand of CM060426.1, from coordinate 26,142,916 downwards.
TAAATAGTTTTGTTAAATTGCTTATAAACTTGTTTTTAAACCAACTAGCGGTAAGACCCCGTGTGTAAACATGGGTGGTTTCTTAGAAAATCATGCATAACACATATAAATGATGAATATGGTTATATTTATAGACTTATAAATAGATAAGCGAGTCGGTAAATACTTAAAGTTCAGAGTATAAAAAATACAAAAATATACAATTTATTAATCTTTTGTGAACGAAATAACATTTGCATTCAAGCATGTTCCTTCTCCAAAAAAAAATGTTTTAACTCAACAATCATTTCAATCCCCTTCAACCTCCACAAAACACTATTTTAACCCAACAATAGTTTTAAACCACCATTTTTACCCAACAGCGGTTTCAACCACTGTTTTCTCCACAAAACTCTGTTTTAACCCAACAGGGGTTTCAAACATTTGTTTTCATCCATCTGTTGACCAAAGTCAACAGATGTATCAACCACTGTTTTATTTTCAAACATCTGTTCCCAACAACAGAGCTTTCATCATTTAAATAGACCTTTGGCAATTTTACAAGCTTTTAAACTCTCTAACCTAAATATTTATTTAATTAATTTAAATAACAAAAATGGTTAATAATTTTAACATAACTAATTATATAAAATATGAAAGTGTCAAACAGAGGTAACTATACAATAAACAAAGTTCGAAACACCAAACACCATTCAGTAAAATACAGCATAACAATTTCTAATCAACGGGCGAAACAGTAGTCTTGATAAATAAAGCTCCTTTCGGACCATTGTAGTTGTCAACGTGTTGGAGGTATTTCAAAACTTCATTGCTCAGATCAACTTCAACCATATCCCAACAGTAAGTACTTAAAGTTTCGAGTATAAAAATAAAAAAAATATACAATTTATTAATCTTTTGTGAACGAAATAACATTTTCATTCAAGCATGTTCCTTCTGCAGAAAAGAATGTTTTAACTCAACAGTCGTTTCAATCCCCTTCAACCTCCACAAAACACTATTTTAATCCAACAGTGGTTTTAAACCACAGTTTTAACCCCAACAGTGTAACACCTGTGCCTCCACGGCCATCAAACAAATACCGAACCAATGAAATATTATATTTCATACTTGGGATTTGTAAAAATATGTGTATCTTTTGCACATATCTATTCTTGTTCGATTTCAAGCTCTAAATTGCTTTCTGGAAGGTTATACGCGCACTGATGCGTAGATATAACCAGTTTAATCCAACGAACACTCCGGAATAGTGAAATAGGCTTAACATACCTTAAATAACCTTTACATAACTTAGATATAAGTTTTGGAAGGTTTGGTGTGGTGAAATCAAAGTTAAATCGCTTACAGGGACTAAAGTTGACTAACTGCGAAAGTATGCCAATTTGAACTGTAACAGACATTCCGGAACATAACCATAAGTTAAACACACCTTAAATATCCTTTACATAGCTTAGAAAAAGGCTTTGAGGGGTTCGGTGTGCTAAAATAAACTTTTGGGTCATTTAGGGACTAAAAGTGTCAAAAAGTGCACAAGTTTGCATTTTCGCGCATATCTTACATTCTGAATACATCTGGATATCCAAAAATTTATGTAAGCATGACTACATTATATTTTAGTGTTCGCCATAAGAAAAATCCATTCGTCGCATCATTTGGATCGTTTTTCGCGCTTGTGCGCATTCCGTCGTAATTAAGCGAACATCGCGTTCGTACGACCAAACGAACCGACATCCGAGATATTTTTGAGCATGTTTTGAGTCCCCTATACTTTAACTTCATTTTAGAGCCTTGAAATGAGGTTAACGGGGTTCAAACGCATCGAAAATCGCTTAAACGGGCTGCAGGGACTAAACCTGTCACTTTTGAAACAATTCTGGAACTGGGAGGCAGTAGCGTAGCGCGAGCCCTAAGGGCCTACCCGTCGCGCTACGCGACTGCATAACCAGACCAGATTAAGTGTATTAAACAGCAAGTTGCAGCTGTTTAATCCTCCACCACCCATTCCCAATTGTCTAGTCAGCTGATAAGGATGGTTTTTAGCCACCATGAGTTTCCGACAAGTGTACGCCTCAGATCATGGCACGTTTTCCATGAAACGATCTTAACGGTTACCCGAAAACTATAAATACCCCATCACCCCAACCTCATTTCTTACAAGAATTCTGATTTGAGAGCTCTAAGTTGAAACCATTGTTTCATACCTGAGTTCTTGGATCGGGATTAGCATTCGGGGACCCTTCGTAAGTATTCTTTCGTTCTTTTCTTTATTTTATTGCTTTTCGAGTCAGAAAGTCAAACTTTGTTTGACTTTCAGCGTTGACCAGTAATGGTCAATGCGAAGTTCGTTTGAACTTCGCAACGTGAGTGTAATCACGTAGGTTATAGTCCCTTGGGGCTATGCCTACTGATTACCACGTTGTCTAGGGTCGTAGGGTAGGCGATCTGATAAATCGCCTATACCTTCGAACCCGACCCAGTTTGGTCGATCATTAGGATCCGACCAAATACATTAGGTGACCCTAGTATAGGGCATAACCTTCCGAGGTTATACCCTATGGTCACATCGTTTAAGTAGTTGTATGATAGGTAGTTTATATGCCTTAGGTAAATTACCAGAATACCCTTTTCATGTATAATTGGTAATTAAGCATATGTAACCTAAATTTTTGTCACATAACTGATTATGTAACATGTTTAGGCATATAACACTTGTCATAGGACTAGTTAGACGGTCTGAACGCGTTTCACGCGCACGACGCGTTAAAGTAGCATATGTTACCTTAATGGGTCGCGATGGGTCGAAAGCTATTAGGTTAGGTTTCATTGTAGTATGTAGGCCTTGTTAAACCATATCATATGAGCTCCAATACTCATTTGGTTTACCAAGCCTCATCCTATCCGATCTCTCGATTTAAGTCCGGTTTATTTATATAGTTTTAGATTGCCGACTGATTCCGTGCTCCCTCTAGCTTTGTTTGGTTGTTGTTCAAGACCTCTAAGCATTCTCAGGCGAGTACATTATTCCCCTCTTTTACTGTTTTCAACTGTTTTGGGGTGACTCATATGTGCTAAATGTTTTCGATGTTATAACGATGGTTTCAAAAACAATTAAGGCGATTTATACAAAACTAATAACGATTTCAATAAAGTGAACAAACTTGTTGGTTGTGTTTACATAACAAATGACATTCATTAGCAATGATCAAGCCGACCAGTATTAGGTTATGGTACCATAGGATCTGACTAATCCCGTTATTTACTACACCCGTGGTTATGTGTGGGTATGGTAGGTAGCGACTGAATCTGTAATTATTAACTTACCCTATGGAGGTTTGTTAATGCGAAAACGAGAAGCGACGAGTGATGAGTCACGAAGGTTTGAATGTTATTAGCGAGACGACCATATAAGTAGTTTCACGACCTAAAACGAATTAAACGATTTACGATTGGTTTTCACACGATATTTTAACGATTGGGTAACGATTGGGTTTCACACGATATTTTAACGATTGGGTAACGATTGGGTTTCACACGATGTTTTAACGATTGGGTAACGATTGGGTTTCACACGATGTTTTAACGATTGGGTAAACATTTGTACATGCTTTACATTGGGCATGAACATTACTTGGGTGGTTTGGTTTGGATTAAGTGATTAAGTAACAATGCGTGTGGAATATGATACAAGCATGGTGGATACGCCGCTGGTACTTCCTATATATAAGTGTTTGTATGGTATTACATATTGTAGCGTTATTTGAATCATTTCAGCTCGAGACATAGAACATTTTATACAAGTAACATACTTTTCACAAGACATTTATTTACAAACAACTTATCTTATACAAACTCATTTTACATGGTTATTCATTTAATCATGCATTATTCTCTTATTATACATATCACCTGAACTTATTATTTTTCAAATGATTTATAAAGGCAAAGCAAATTACAAGGTTCATGACTAAACATTTTCTTAAACAGAAGTCATGAATCTTATTTTCACAAAACCTATGTACTCGCCAGCATTTCTTTGCTGACCTCGTTTTCACATATGTTTCAGGTATTGTTGAATGATATCGATTGATAAGATGCATGCTCACATAGGATTGGACAAGGCCTTAGTGACTAAATAACAATGATAGACTATGTTTAATTTGTGTATTTAGATTTCCAGAAAATGTAATTATTCAATGTTTAATAAAACGAAACACTTTTTGGTATCCATGGTTATGAAACATTAATTCTGTTGCAACACGCCCCGATGTTTCCGCCGCGATTTGTTGTTTTACGCGGTCGGGGTGTGACAGAAAAGATGGTATCAGAGCCAATGGTTATAGGGAATTAGGTTATTAGTAATGCTTTGACCTAGTCTATAACCTTCTTAGGACCCTAACGCGAGTTTACTTGCGTTTAGTCATAAAACAATACCGTCACCTATCCTTAGGCGACGACCACAACAAGAACATAAATTTCAAAACCGCTTTGAAAACTAATCATCTGTTCTAGGATGATTGATTACTAGGTTTTGAACCCTCTATTGTAAGGTTTTGAACTCTCTATTATATGGTTTTGAACCCCTTTGAGTTTTCAAAATCTCGTCAAGGTTTTAGGTTTTAAATAATGTGAACACGTGCAAACTGGAAGGGTGAATGCCTGTATTCTGAGTTTTCTGACTAGGCAAGCACTTCGTATACATCTCATCAGACGCGAGACCAGTTGTGCTTACCTGGGAATTCTTGGGATGAGTGTTCACTTATAGGCGAGCATGTCTTCGCGATACATTATTTTTGACCTATTTACTTTGATTAAATCACCGAGGTCGTTTGTTGCTTTGTAGTAACAAACAAATGACCACTATCCTTGCTTTCATCAGATTTGTTTCATCTCATTCTTTTCGTCTAATTCTCTCACTCGTTTCCTTGTCAGACAATGCCTCCTCGACGCGATACCCGAACCGATACTCGGACATTTACTATTGAAGAACTCGCAGCCCTGATCTCTCAACAGGTGGCTGCTGTGGTTCCCGGTGTTGTAACCCAAGTCCACGAGATGTACAACAACGTCAACAACAACAACAATAATGCACCGTGTAATTTCAAGAACTTCAATTCTGCGAAGCCACTTAAGTTTTCTGGGTCTCAAGGAGCAACTGCGCTCCTGCAGTGGTTTGAGAGTATCGAGAGCACATTCAGACATGTGCAGTGTCAGGATGCGCGTAAGGTGGAATTTGCTTCGAGTGTGTTTGAAAAGCGAGCGCTTACTTGGTGGAATGGTGTTATGCGAGATAGGGGTGCCGAAGTGGCGTTGGCACAAACATGGGCAGAGCTTCGGGCTCTCATGATGAAGGAGTTTTGTCCCCATCACGAGATTCGAGTTTTGGAACGAGAGTTTGACGACTTAAAGCAAGATGGGGCTGAACACCGTGCGTACACGGATCGTTTTGAAGAACTCAGTCTATTGTGTCCCACCATGGTTACCCCTCTGGAGAAAGCGATCGAGAGATACATAGATGGTTTACCCGATTCTATTATGGATATTTTGATCGGTGTTAATCCTACCACCCTTCGTCAAGCAATCGAGTTGTCAGCTACCCTGACTGAGTCTCAAGTCAGAAAGGGTAAACTCACCCGCAAGGGTGATAAAAAGAAGGCAACCGATTCTGGAAAGGACAAGAAGAAGGATAAGGGGAAGGGTAAGGAAGGTGAGACGTCGAAGAAATCGAAGAAGCGGAAGGGTGCCCAAAATTTTGCTGTTACAGCACAGACGGCTTAGAACCTGCAGAATCCACCGGCTCAGCCACATGCAAAGAAGGCATATGCTGGTACCGCACCACATTGTGCCCGTTGCAACGGTCATCACGTTGCACAGCAAGATTGTAAGAAATGCACAACGTGTGGTAGACTTGGGCATTTGGCCAATACTTGTCGTCTGAGACAAAATCAGGCTGCTCAGGTTCAAGCTCCGGTTCAAGGGAATGCTGCGAGATTCCCACTGGGTTCATGTTTCAACTGCGGAGAGTTTGGTCATTTCCGCCCCAACTGTCCGAGACTGGTGAATGCAAATGCTAACGCAAACCCGAATGCGAACGTTCACGTCAATGTGAATCCAGCACGTGGTCGAGTGTTTAACATCAACGAGGCAATCGATGATGAAGAAGTGAACTTTTAGTATTTTGTATTTCCTCTGGTTGTTATCTTGTAACATTTAAAGACAATGCGGTTGCTATATAAATAAAAAAATTTGTGGTTTTTATTTTTAACTACTGCAATTGTATGAATGTTTGATCCAACCTTATGATGTTAACACAAAGACAAAACTACTCGTGTGGTCCTGTCATTTTTATGATCACTTGTGATCTCCCTAAGAACCTCAAACACTTGTTTCTTTTAAATCTAAAGTATCTTATCGTCTTGTACCGTTCGAGATGCAAGAATTATCAAAACAGCTTCAAGAGTTGTCTGATAAAGGATTCATCCGTCCGAACTTTTCACCTTGGAGAAACTCCTATTCTCTTTGTGAAAAGAAAAATGGATCTTTTCAAATGTATATCGATTAACGTAAGCCTAGTAAGCTTACCATCAAGAATCGATATTCCCTACCTTAAATCAATGATCCGATCATCTGCAGGGTACTTCATGCTTTTCCAAGATCGATTTGCGTTCTTGGTATCATCAACTTCGTATTCTCGAAGAAGATGTTCCCAAAACGGTTTTCTGCACGAAGTATGGCCATTACGAGTTTACAGTCATACCTTTTGGTTTGACAAATGCTCCAGCCATCTTCATGGACTTAATAAATAGGGTCTGCAAGCCTTATTTGGATCAGTTCGTCATTGTTTTTATTGATGACATCTTGATCTATTCAAAGTCCCGAGCCGACCACGATCAACACCTTCGTTGATTTCGGAGCCTGATTGGATTCCTTGTACACCTTAATATGTACATTACAACTCAATTAGGACAAGCCGAATTCCTTTTTAGATCTTCCTATTTTCATAGTTAGATTCTTGAAAATATTTAAAGTGCCAAGTGAAATCCACGGATTGGATTCCTAGTATGCTTTAAATACCCATGTCCAAAGATAACAAATTAAACGATTTTGCGATTAAACGATTATACAATTATGCGATTATGTGTTTATGTGTTATGTGTTCTCCTCTATGTTTTTGTGTGATCCAATTTTCAAATCCTCATAGAATCTTTCGTATCTATATATGAGGGATTCATAGTAGGATATTCAAAAGGTACTACTTTAAATCCTTAATGGGCTTCTACGTTGTAGTTAAAGACCCTTGGGATTATATGGTACCATTCCATGATTCGATGAGAGACCCTTGAGTGGTCTAGTTAAAGATTGATTCAAGATCTGGTTAAGAATAGCATGTGATGATACAGCTGAAAGGACCCTATGGTGGTCCAGTCACGCTCATCACAGGTTCATTCATATGGTTTTCCTCTACACATTATGGAATACACTGTGTCAACTGTGCAAGGAATTGTCTGATTATGGACGCGTACATAATTATGAAATTTAGTGCACAGAAACCCAGTAAGATTTGTTATGTGTAAGAACCGATAGTGACAACAATAACGAAATGAGAACGATGTAATGGAGGTACGGTGGACGCACCAATGACGCTTCATATACTTGTATATAAGTATCCCTCTTACATTGCAATCATGATGTTATTAAAGTTACTAGAAGTTCAGAACCCAAACCAATGTTGTTCGATCTTTTCAACTTTATGTTTTAAACTCTCACAAGTTTCCTCTAAATAAATTTCGGGACGAAATTTCCTAAAGTAGGGGAGACTGTAACACCTGTGCCTCCACGGCCATCAAACAAATACCGAACCAATGAAATATTATATTTCATACTTGGGATTTGTAAAAATATGTGTATCTTTTGCACATATCTATTCTTGTTCGATTTCAAGCTCTAAATCGCTTTCTGGAAGGTTATACGCGCACTGATGCGTAGATATAACCAGTTTAATCCAACGAACACTCCGGAATAGTGAAATAGGCTTAACATACCTTAAATAACCTTTACATAACTTAGATATAAGTTTTGGAAGGTTTGGTGTGGTGAAATCAAAGTTAAATCGCTTACAGGGACTAAAGTTGACTAACTACGAAAGTATGCCAATTTGAACTGTAACAGACATTCCAGAACATAACCATAAGTTAAACACACCTTAAATATCCTTTACATAGCTTAGAAATAGGCTTTGAGGGGTTCGGTGTGCTAAAATAAACTTTTGGGTCATTCAGGGACTAAAAGTGTCAAAAAGTGCACAAGTTTGCATTTTCGCGCATATCTTACATTCTGAATACATCTGGACATCCAAAAATTTATGTAAGCATGACTACATTATATTTTAGTGTTCGCCATAAGAAAAATCCATTCGTCGCGTCATTTGGACCGTTTTTCGCGCTTGTGCGCATTCCGTCGTAATTAAGCGAACATCGCGTTCGTACGACCAAACGAACCGACATCCGAGATATTTTTGAGCATGTTTTGAGTCCCCTATACTTTAACTTCATTTTAGAGCCTTGAAATGAGGTTAACGGTGTTCAAACGCATCGAAAATCGCTTAAACGGGCTGCAGGGACTAAACCTGTCACTTTTGAAACAATTCTGGAACTGGGAGGCAGTAGCGTAGCGCGAGCCCTAAGGGCCTACCCGTCGCGCTACGCGACTGCATAACCAGACCAGATTAAGTGTATTAAACAGCAAGTTGCAGCTGTTTAATCCTCCACCACCCATTCCCAATTGTCTAGTCTGCTGATAAGGATGGTTTTTAGCCACCATGAGTTTCCGACAAGTGTACGCCTCAGATCATGGCACGTTTTCCATGAAACGATCTTAACGGTTACCCGAAAACTATAAATACCCCATCACCCCAACCTCATTTCTTACAAGAATTCTGATTTGAGAGCTCTAAGTTGAAACCATTGTTTCATACCTGAGTTCTTGGATCGGGATTAGCATTCGGGGACCCTTCGTAAGTATTCTTTCGTTCTTTTCTTTATTTTATTGCTTTTCAAGTCAGAAAGTCAAACTTTGTTTGACTTTCAGCGTTGACCAGTAATGGTCAATGCGAAGTTCGTTTGAACTTCGCAACGTGAGTGTAATCACGTAGGTTATAGTCCCTTGGGGCTATGCCTACTGATTACCACGTTGTCTAGGGTCGTAGGGTAGGCGATCTGATAAATCGCCTATACCTTCGAACCCGACCCAGTTTGGTCGATCATTAGGATCCGACCAAATACATTAGGTGACCCTAGTATAGGGCATAACCTTCCGAGGTTATACCCTATGGTCACATCGTTTAAGTAGTTGTATGATAGGTAGTTTATATGCCTTAGGTAAATTACCAGAATACCCTTTTCATGTATAATTGGTAATTAAGCATATGTAACCTAAATTTTTGTCACATAACTGATTATGTAACATGTTTAGGCATATAACACTTGTCATAGGACTAGTTAGACGGTCTGAACGCGTTTCACGCGCACGACGCGTTAAAGTAGCATATGTTACCTTAATGGGTCGCGATGGGTCGAAAGCTATTAGGTTAGGTTTCATTGTAGTATGTAGGCCTTGTTAAACCATATCATATGAGCTCCAATACTCATTTGGTTTACCAAGCCTCATCCTATCCGATCTCTCGATTTAAGTCCGGTTTATTTATATAGTTTTAGATTGCCGACTGATTCCGTGCTCCCTCTAGCTTTGTTTGGTTGTTGTTCAAGACCTCTAAGCATTCTCAGGCGAGTACATTATTCCCCTCTTTTACTGTTTTCAACTGTTTTGGGGTGACTCATATGTGCTAAATGTTTTCGATGTTATAACGATGGTTTCAAAAACAATTAAGGCGATTTATACAAAACTAATAACGATTTCAATAAAGTGAACAAACTTGTTGGTTGTGTTTACATAACAAATGACATTCATTAGCAATGATCAAGCCGACCAGTATTAGGTTATGGTACCATAGGATCTGACTAATCCCGTTATTTACTACACCCGTGGTTATGTGTGGGTATGGTAGGTAGCGACTGAATCTGTAATTATTAACTTACCCTATGGAGGTTTGTTAATGCGAAAACGAGAAGCGACGAGTGATGAGTCACGAAGGTTTGAATGTTATTAGCGAGACGACCATATAAGTAGTTTCACGACCTAAAACGAATTAAACGATTTACGATTGGTTTTCACACGATATTTTAACGATTGGGTAACGATTGGGTTTCACACGATATTTTAACGATTGGGTAACGATTGGGTTTCACACGATGTTTTAACGATTGGGTAACGATTGGGTTTCACACGATGTTTTAACGATTGGGTAAACATTTGTACATGCTTTACATTGGGCATGAACATTACTTGGGTGGTTTGGTTTGGATTAAGTGATTAAGTAACAATGCGTGTGGAATATGATACAAGCATGGTGGATACGCCGCTGGTACTTCCTATATATAAGTGTTTGTATGGTATTACATATTGTAGCGTTATTTGAATCATTTCAGCTCGAGACATAGAACATTTTATACAAGTAACATACTTTTCACAAGACATTTATTTACAAACAACTTATCTTATACAAACTCATTTTACATGGTTATTCATTTAATCATGCATTATTCTCTTATTATACATATCACCTGAACTTATTATTTTTCAAATGATTTATAAAGGCAAAGCAAATTACAAGGTTCATGACTAAACATTTTCTTAAACAGAAGTCATGAATCTTATTTTCACAAAACCTATGTACTCGCCAGCATTTCTTTGCTGACCTCGTTTTCACATATGTTTCAGGTATTGTTGAATGATATCGATTGATAAGATGCATGCTCACATAGGATTGGACAAGGCCTTAGTGACTAAATAACAATGATAGACTATGTTTAATTTGTGTATTTAGATTTCCAGAAAATGTAATTATTCAATGTTTAATAAAACGAAACACTTTTTGGTATCCATGGTTATGAAACATTAATTCTGTTGCAACACGCCCCGATGTTTCCGCCGCGATTTGTTGTTTTACGCGGTCGGGGTGTGACAAACAGCGGTTTCAACCACTGTTTTCTCCACAAAACTCTGTTTTAACCCAACAATGGTTTCAAACATCTGTTTTCATCCATCTGTTGACCAAAGTCAACAGATGTATCAATCACTGTTTTATTTTCAAAGATCTGTTCACAACAGCAGAGCTTTCATCATTTAAACAAACATTTGCCAATATTACAAGCTTTTAAACTCTCAAACCTAAATATTTATTTAATTAATTTAGAAAACAAACATGGTTAATAGTTTTAACACAACTAATTATATAAAATATGAAAGTGTCAAACAGAGGTAACTATATACTAAACAAAGTTCGAAACACCAAACACCATTCAGTAAAATACATCATAATAATTTCTAATCAATGGGCGAAACAGTAGTCTCGATAAATAAAGCTCCTTTCGGACCATTGTAGTTGTCAACATGTTGGAGGTATTTCAAAACTTCATTGCTCAGATCAACTTCAACCATATCCCCCCAAATTCTTGTTATCAGCCACTTGTTGTTTTCAATTATATTAGTCCTTTAGCGCCTATCTACATAATCAACTACAAGAGGATTATTGAAAGTAAACACCTTGATCCAGCATTCTTCTTCATATCTGAGCAAATCAGCAGTTAGCTCAACAGACTTTCCAACAACAATCAAATGCAGCCTCTTTGCGATGGTCAAAAAATGCCCTTGGCAAGGATTGACTACGATACTCTCGGGAAAACGAAGCATTCTGAAAGTCTCAGAAAGAACATCGAAAGCAACTATGTTTCTCTTACCTCGTAGATACCAATAATTTGAAATCATGAAATATATGGTTTTACCAGAATAAAATCCGGGAGACCATGAATAACTGCTTGAACCATAATTATTTACGCTCAAGAAATTTATTGTTCTCCATGACTCACGACGTCGTGAGTATACACGAGCAGTAGCCACGTTACGGTAACATCTGATGTGAAGCACTTTCAGATCATTCGATTCATCAAAATACATTCTACCTGTATCAGAATTTCGATCATGACTATTATTTAAGTAGTCGTTAGAAAAAAACTTATAGCACCTGGTTGTTGGATTCCAAAGGATAAGCTCACAGAAAATCCATTCATTGCAAACTAATAACAACCCATGAAATGATGATAGAATATGTAAGAAGGTAGGGTGGACATTGTAAGGAAAACTTATGGTTTTGTATGTAACAACATCCAAATTACCAGCTACTATGTTGTCAACAACAATTGACATATCTTTAAAGGAGAGCGGTTTCTTTTGTAGTGAATCTCCACTTCGGAGAGAATGCATCATCTCAAATGCATGACTTGACAGTTCCCTATGAAAATTTTTGGAAAGACATTTCAAAAGACCAATATCTTCTGTAGAGAGCCTTGTGAAAATTTCATCAACGATCATTTGAAACCCAATGTTTTCTATTTGTGAAAATGTGTGTTTGAAAGCCAAAGAGATTGTAATGATACTGATAAACAAAAAACTTTAAAGATGATTGAGTAGATGGATGAAGGCGGTAATGATGAAAGCAGTTTCCCAATGTATTTTATATACCCAATGAAGGCGGATATGATTAAATAGATCGTCAGACTAATTTACTGTTAAAGAATATGATGCGACAATGGTTAGATTTTTAATGCAAAACATTTCAAAAATAAGTTTTCATGGGAAAACTATAAAATTAAATATCAAGAAATCCAAAGGGCAAATTTTAAACCTTAAAAAAAACAGGTTATCATAATTACAATTAAACTCTTCATTTACCATAAGACGCATTTTAAACACTATAAATGATTATTTACCATTATCCACATTTCAAAACTTCAATAATTATCTTTTAAAATCTTCACATTTCTTGACTTACGAAACATCTATTCAGACACAATTCAACATCCACATAATCAAAATCAAACTCAGACATTTCAAAAATAACTTTTCATGGGAAAACTATAAAATTAAATATCAAGAAATCCAAAGGGCAAATTTTAAACCTTCAAAAAAAAAAAAGAACAGGTAATCATAATTACAATTAACCTGTTCATTTACCATAAGACGCATTTTAAACACTATAAATGATTATTTACCATATTCGCATTTCAAAACTTCAACAATTGTCTTTAAGATCTGTTAACTACAAGCAGACCTTTGCTTCTTCAAACTTTCTTCAGACTATGTCTTCATCAGCAGAGGATCACTTGAAACAAATGTTCTCTTTGGGCAAAATTTACCTCTGACAGACATTAGAGGAGCAGATGTTGTGTATTTGTAATTGACAGGAAATTCTTCAAAAAACTGTTAACTTAAAAAATAATAAAATTTCAAACCTCTCGCATAAAAAAATAATAAAAAATCTCTTCAGTTAAAGACCAACAATACTCTACATAGTAAACACATGCTTCTACAACTCCAGCAGACACAGATGTTGTGAACCTTTGTTAGGCAACAACCGATGTTGCCAACAGTAGCAAGTCAAACAGCCGTTAGATTAGCAGAGGATCACTACTAAACAGATGTTCTCTTTGGGCAGACTTTACATTTGACAGACATTTAAAGTAACAGATGTTGAGTATTTGCAATTGAGAGGAGGAAATTCTTCAAAAATCTGTTCAAACCTCTGTCATACAAAAACAATAAAAAAAACTCTTCATTTAAAGACCAAAAATTAAAAAACAGATAGATATCAACAGACTTTAAAAAACAGAGGTTTAAAAAATAGATAGACATCAAATGAATTTTAACTATTTTTTAAGAAGGGACTTTTGATGTTTTAAATACATTATTACTCTTTCATCATCAGTAGATGATTCGAGCAGATGTTCTCTTTTGGCAAACTTTAACTTTGACATATCTATACAGTAACAGAAATTGATTTTTTGTAGTTCTTCAAAAAATTGTTCAAGCACAATTCAACATCAACTTAATCTAAATCTAAATCAAACTCAGAGACAATTTCATATCTACATCAATATCGATCTGCAATACTCAGACGATATTAAAAATTACATAATAATACATATGCACCCTAAAATTAGTAAAAATAAAATGCTCCACAAAGATTAATAGGCATAAAATTTAATTATGAGATTAAAAGATCAACAATTACATCGAGTACTGAACAACGAAACTTTAAAATCTAACAACACCAAGAAATCTAAGAATCTAACAACAAAAATTAAGTGCTTTTAGCTTCAATTCCATCGAGTACTGAACCTCTCAATGTATATCTTTGACCATCGCCATGAACTCCACGGAAGTTGAAGGCATCGCCATCAGGTTTCTGGAAACCTGGTCTCTCATGAACAGACCAAGATGCAGTCCATCAAAACAGCTCTTCAGCTCTTGAACAGTATCCCTATCCTCATATACTTAATCCTCAACTTGCTTGATAAAGAGCTTCTTTAAATCATCGGAGCCTACAGAAGTGTATGCATCTTCTTATATGTATATATTCTATACATCAAAATTCCAAACTTTATGCATCTTTTAATACAAAAGAGGCAGGAAAGAACAAACTGAATCTACTTATATATCTTATTAAATAAAATCTTATTTTACAACAGAAGCAGATACTTTCTTGCGTTTAGTAGTAACAACTTCAGATTCTACATCATCATCATCTGCCTAAATAATTGATAATCATCATTTAGTCATAACCTAGATTAATTTAACTATACATTTAATAATCTTTCTTTGTGTTTAACTTAATACTATCAATATCCATATTAACATATTCTAAAACCATTATGACTCCACAAATACTTCTACCACTGGTCGCTCGAGGAAAACAAAGCTGAAATATATCAACAGCTGTAAAATAAAAATTATCAATATTATCAACAGTTTAAAAAAATCTACAAACCTAAAATAACCCGCAGATGATTGTCTGAATTTCAAACAACTGTGATTAGACGGAAATATAAAGCGAGAATTAGAGTAGATCAGTTGAAAATTCAAAATTACAAAAAAAAACATACTTTCAACGATGTTGGAACAATGATGCTGGAACAGCTGTAGAACAATCATCATCATCATCTGTTCAAATCATTCAAAATCATCATTTAGTCATAACTCAGATAAAAAAATTTACGAGAAATCAAAAACAAAAACAAACATAATTATATATGACATTTCCATCATCAAGTTATACGACATATCCCCAAAATTTGTTCTAAAAGTGGGTCAGAGAGAGCTTCGGTTTTCTCTTTTCCTTTATGAACAAATGTCAAGTATTGAGAAGAAGGGATTTGAGGGAGAGATACCTGTATATAAGAAGACGATTGATAGAAGTGAGTGAGTGACATGCATTAATTGCAAATTACGTATCCCCAGACATTTTGAAATTACCGGCAATTTCAAAACATCTACTAAGTTATACGCATCCCAAAGGAAGGACTTTGAACCTCTGCTGGCTTTAAAGGATAGATATTTGGCAGAGGTTTGAGTTAATTTTAAATGATTTTATATATTAGGCTTTATGATTCAGTAATGACATAAGAAAAGCATTGTTGGACAACCTCTCTGGCTGCCACATCAGCTTTTCTTATGTCATCGCGTTTTCTCCTTTTGTAGAAAGTATAGATAGTTTTATAAGTTTACAACTTTGTGAACTACTTTTTATTTTATTTATTTACTTACACATATAACTATATTTACAGATAGATATTAATAATATTATTTTAATTAAATATTTGTTTTTATAAAAATCCATATAGTGCTTAGCTTATAAACTTAATTTTTGATTAGTAGCTTTATAAGCTTATAACTTTATAAGCTACATTTTATTTTATTGTATTTTTAACTTTGCAAAATGCATTTTGTTTTATTTTATTTACTTACTACTAAATATTAATATTAATAGTAATATTAAATCTTTGTTTTTGTAAATATCCATGTAGTGCTTAACTTACAAACCTTATTTATATTTAATATTTTTATAAGTTTATAAACTACGTTTTATTTTTATTTTATTTACTTATAGATAAATATTAATGATAATATTTTACTTAATTCATTTAAAGCTACAATAAATATTATGTAATAAATAATATAAGTATCATGACTATTTAGTATGTGTTATAAATAAACTATATTATGGCGACTATCCATATTCTAACTCACGTCTCTTCGTGTCCTTTATATTTGTGACACCCTGCTTTTCAGGCCGTACCGTACAATTATAGCACGTGTCGTGAATAGGTAACAGGACTATATTTGACTGATTCTAATGTTTATATGTGAAATTTAGTGTATTGGTAAAATTAAACTTTGATAAAAATTATGTTGGCAACGGTAAGATAAACGCTTTTCGCGTAACGGTTAAAATGCGAAACGAACACCGGTGACCACCTGATCAGTGTTAAAATCCTAAAAATAGTTTATTATGATTAGAATAATAATTTTAGTCTTATTAGTGAGGAAAAATAACTTAAAACGCTAAGAAACTCTATTTTTCGAATTTAAGCGCGTACCGCGCGATGCAGCGCGTATACCGACAAAATACTATCAACACAGCCCGTCTAGGCAACCAAAAATCATTTTAGCAATAATTTGATAAATTATTCCTTGTAGAATGACAAAAATAAATAAAAACGCTTAAATTCCTATTTTTGCGATTTTTAACGTGTACCGCGCAGCACCGCGCACATACTGCCAAATACCGACAACGTCACCAGTCCAGGCAAACAAAATATTGTTCAGTAATATTTTAGTGATTTTATTTTTATAGAGCGCTAAAAATAATTTAAAACGCACTAAAACGGGTTTAAAACGCTAGATAAAATACCCGGTATTCAGCAAAATACCTGTTTTATTCATTTAATCTACATATGTATGTATATATATATATATATATTTTCATGTATATCTATGTGAGAAGAGTAAGAGGTGGTGGCTTGGGGGATGCCCACCTTTTCTTGAAAATGCAATCTTGTGCCATGTGTAACCTTTGTCATAACATAATCATTTAACCTCTTTAAACACTCCATTTATCAAACTCAAAATCAAAACTCCATTCTCACTCTCTCTCTCTTGAATCTCGGCTGAAACCATCACACACACACACATTCAAAGATTACAAACCTTTCTATGATGATTCAAGGGCTTTTCAAGATGATTTCAAGCTAAAAAGGGGTGTTGGAAATGATTCTAAGCAAGAACAACCTCCATCTCATCATCTATTCTCAAAAACCCATCTAAAATCTTAAAGGTATAAAATTTATTTCATAAATCTTGTTTTGATTCTTGATGATCTAAAATAATGATGGAAGTTTCTCTTGTTCTTGAGTTTAATCACAAAACTTGTATTCTACAAAGAATGAGATTTAAATCAAAGAAAAGTGAATGTGAATATGTATTGTACATAGGGCCGAAAGTTTATGAGTGGGAGTGTAACTTGTTGTGTTTTGATTTTGTTAAATGATTCTTACTTGATTTGATTTTGAAAAGATGATTACATACATGTGTTGTAAAAGAGTCATAAAAGAAAGTTCTTGAAAAGGTTCCATGATTTGAAGTAGATGTGTTAAAAAGTGAGGTTTTGGAAGTTTATGCATGTGTATATGTGTGTATGTCGTGTATGTATATATGTATATGTAAGTGTATACACTAAATTTTGTCATATGTAAATAAAGATGGAATGATGCATTTATGTGAAATGATCTAATGATTATGAGATGAACATGTTGTGATTTATAAGAACATGAAGTAAATGTGTGCTTAGATGCATTTAAGGTTATGTAAGATGATGATGATATGATATATATGCATTAAATGCTTGTACGTAGTCATGCATGTGGGTGTATGTACATAAAATGATGGATAAATGATGTTATGATAAAAATAGTTTTAGATCAGATTATAAGCCTTAAAATAAAGTTATTTTGAAGTGTTTAATGATATGTAACTTTGTCATAATGTTTGCTAGCTTTGTAAGTTGTACTTGGTGCATTAAAAGTTGTAAAATATGTGAAATCGCATGAGTTATGTGACTTAAATAAAACTGCACTAATCTGAATATAATCACTATTTTAATCAGTAAATAACATGTATTGTCTTAAAATATCAAGCCGTTTCGAGTTGGGATGGTTACGGTAACATTTAACGCAAAACTATGCATTAAAACAGTCAAAAATCGGCTTTTCAGATGATTTTCATAAAACTGATTTAGATCAGTAAATAAACTAATATATTTAGTTTAAAAATAAGTATTTTAACTAATTTCAAGCTTACTTGGTGTTTTGTTGGTCATACGTGACTTCCGACGCCCAAAAACGTTACCGAATCGCTAAAATACGCATTTTTCAGTGAACATTAGTATGGGCGAATTTTGAGTAAATCTTTTGTGATAAAATGTGTTAAGTGATTTTTACATGTAAATGTGATAATATGTTAAGTGTTAATCTAATAATAGGAAATTTAGATTATGCATGTATGCATGTACGCTTTGGTGCGGTAAAAACGGTAAAAGTGCGTTAAATGTGTAACTTGTTTGTCGAGCATGAAATTTGATATATATATATATAGGATATTTAATGTGTATTTGCTTAGAAAAGGACAAAATAGATAAATTAACAAGATTTCGTGTGTTTCGGTGTTAAATTATATGAACGTTTGTGTATAAATATTATGACGCGCAAATCGTAGGTATATCACTTATAAACGGGAGAGTTAAGGGAATTACACAATAATGGTCACCAATAAAATTGTTCAAAACGCAAAATCATAATAAATATATAAATATATATGGACTCGTATATATAAATTTTAACGTGCCAACATATTAAAAAAGGACAACTTTTCGAGAAAATCTCAAAGTTATGTGATAATTCTATGAAACTGAGAAACTTAGGATTTTTGTGATTAAATGTTATTTTGATTTAGAATTGTTCCCATATTAGGACGTATATAATCAATTTCTGGGATTGCGGTTTTAAAATACGCACCCAAAGGTGAGTGTCACTAAACCCCTCTTTTTACTGCTTTATATATATTTTGGGGGTAGAACACGCCAATAAAAGGGTTTAATAATGTTTTTGAAATAAAACATACCTTTTGATATAAATTATATATTTTCATTGAAAATATATGGATTTTTGGGAAATTATATATGTATTTCGGGATGAAATGGTTTTGAAGAATAAATATGTTTCGGGTGGAAACGGGATTATGCACGGTGTTTGGGGGAAAAACGACCGTGTAGTTGGTACGAATATTGCTTGGTCTCAAGAGAGTAAGTGTCAGTATAGGCTTACATTTCGTCGAGGATTTCAAGGGATTCGTACAACATCGTGTATTAAATTATCATATTAGTAGGATATATATATATATTGTACGTGAGGCAGGCATCATATTGTTCTTCGAGAAAGAACCCTGCGCCCATGATGTCGTTTAATCAGTTTAAGTATTGCACGCGAGGAATTGTTGGTAGATCTATCGGGTTGACAACCCCGTCGTGACCGGTCACCCTGTGTCAATGTCAAATGACGAATTAATATTCTGTTCATTGTCTAGTTTTGATTATCCCTGCATGGTTATTATATAGTTCGTATCATCTAGCTAACATACGAGTCTGAAAGTTGACACTAGAATTTAATATACAAAACCTGGGCAGTATTACTGTTGTCGGAGTAATGAACCGACGGAAGGCCCATGGATTTTATTAAGGAAGTAAAATGGACTTTCTAAAAATTTCCTGAATTGTTTTTAAATAAACACCTAATTAGAAAGTTTTCCTTGGAATAAAATTTGTTAGTAAACGAATAAGTGAACTCACCTTCCTTTGTGTTGACACTTGATTTTAACGTGTTCTACAGGTACTTGAACTCGGCTTCGGGGAAATCATGGCGTATCTTGTGGTGAATGATGCATGTTGTTTCTTTTAAATATGTTGGACAACTTTTAAACTTTCTGGGACTTTTTGTAATAAGATCCGCGAGTATCAAAGACATCTTAACTAGGTAGTTGTGTCGTGACTTAAAACGTAATGTTTAAATAACTTATGTTTAAAATAAACCAATATGTCCAACAATAAAGTGCATCGCTCGACAAGATATAAATGGGCACCAACTTCCTTCTCCACTACGTTCAAATATTCCGCTGCGACGTATTTTGGGGTGTGGCAGAAGTTGGTATCAGAGCCATTGGTTGTTAGGGAACTAGATGTTTTCGTGAAAAACACTAGACTTCAACCGAAGAATTTTGAAATATAAAGTCCAAAATTCTCGAAGCCAAGATTTCAAAATAAACATGGAAAATATTTTATCATGTGTGAAAACCATTATGTGTTTTATGCTTATTTGAGCCTTATGTGTTACTATTTATGTTGATCACACACTTACTTGCACGGTTATACATGTGTCACAGATGTCGCACGAGCACGAGGTCATCGAGATCAATGACTCAAGTAGCGAGCCAGATTTCGAGACTTCACCCAGATCTATTTTACCAGAGGCCCGTATCACGACCCCACAGATGGTTGGTATGGCTGAGTTTGCTTCATCATTCCGTGTCGACCCTGCCTTCGCTAGTCAGGTAGACCCCCGATATGCTTTCACGAGCAACGAGTGGATTGATGACAACGATGACGCTCCTCTCTCGATCCATGAGTCTGGACAATCATCTGGCACCATACCAGTTATTGACGACGTGATAGAGATGTCCCTGTGTTTGGAGGACCTTTCAGTATTGCACCAGCAGTGGATGCCACTATTGTTACAGCTCTACCATTAGAGCCGACTGTTGCTCCACCTGCTACTGTGATCGAGCCCGTTGCTGAGGTCCCTCCACCTGTTTTATCAGAGACACCTTTACCTGTCATTGAGACACACGCATCTCCTACGCCTCTACTAGTGTATTATCGCCACAGAAAGAGAGTTAGGCCTGCTGGAGAGGTAGCTTCTACGTCACAAGCTGAGACTGCATCTGCTTCTAAAAAGCAGAAAGGAGTTTGGGTGGATCGATGTTGCCACTGTGACCGACAGTTCGCTGCCATGCGTGAAGAGCTGGAAACGACCAAGGGAAAGCTGAAGGACCTCGAGGGACAAATCGACTGGTTTGATGAGTTGAAGGAGTTAGATGATAGTGCGATGAGTCAGATGCATTGGAGGATAGTAGATCTGGAGGAGTTGGTTAGGAATATGCTAGACTTCATGGGGATGAAGCGTTAGAGGTTGTTTATGTTTGTTGATGGTTGTTTGTTTTTGGTTGTTGTGTCTGGATACTCTTTTTGATGATTTTCTTTTGGGGGCCTGCGAGCCGATTATGTTTTGTGATATTAGGTAGAAATTTTGTGAAAAACTTGTTATGGGTGTCGATGTAGACATGCCAATGACTAGATATCATGTACCGAAAAACAAGTTGATTAATTTCTATGATAATATCAGATAAGTTAACTTTTGGTTTAAGGAATTGTTCTCATTAAAATGTGGATATTATACATGCGCTATGTTTAGTCCACTAATATTTAATGATTGAATTTTTTTTTGGTTATCATCTCACGTGATTATTATTGTTGTAAATAATAGAAACGCCGAAATGCCGCCAAAAGCAAAACCGGATACTGGACTACCTGCCACCCTGGAGGAGTTGGCACGACTCATAACCCAACACGTTAACACTGCCTTGGAACAGCGTGACGCTAACCAAAATGACGGTCAGAAGCGTGAATGTGATACCCCTGGGCAGGATCTTGGTGGGACACAGATTGGAAACCCTTCAGGTAAGATAATGATCGGAGAGTTTTGGTTGTTCATCTATCATGATCTCATTGGAACGTATTCCTGATTTCTATTAACCATATGAACAGTGCACCGGAGCGTACACAAAACAATCCATGGTTGTAGCCCAAGATCATTTACTAGTATCCTATGCAATGAGGTGACCTCGATATGCGTGATATCAGGCTGTCAGAATGAGTCAGTTATCCGAGTGTTTCAGTGATCCAAACCTGAAATTGGAAATTCGAAGAAGCGCAAACCCGAGAGCTCTTAGAAGACTCCCGAAGTTGGAAGTAGGAAGAAACGCAATTTGGAGAAAGCAAGTGTAGCTAACCTTCAAGAGTCAGGAAAGGGTAAGGACGGCTATGGACAAGAGAAGTGCACCAGATGTAGCCGAACCGGACATGTGACTTCCCAGTGTTATTCTAAGAGTATATTGGACGGATCCGTGCTTGAAGGATGCTTTACATGCGGTGGACAAAGACACTACAAAAGAGAATGCCCGAATTCGAAACGACAGGATGTTAAGAGTAATTCCGTTGGGACAAGTGTCAGGAAGGCAAGCGAGAGCCCTGCTACTGTTACCAGTATGTTTCGAATCAAAAGGCCATTCTATGTTCATGCTTATAATGCTAAAGCTGACTTGAGTTCCGTTCGAGAAACTATGAACCATTGTTGTGTTCACCTGTAAGTAAGCTAAGTATAAAGTGTCCGATAGAATTAATAATTGGTAAATTGATACAAACTAGCGAGGTCGTTCATGGTTAAAGCATTTAGTAAGGTGATTGTAGTTTTAGAGATTGGATTCGTATCGGTGGAATTGAGAAATTTTGACGAAAATGCAAGAATGAATTCACTTTCAGAGGAAGAAATGAGGACTGTTGCTCGGAGAAGCTAGTTGGAATCCTTCGTCCTGATGATAATGGAAAGGCGGAAGCTGTGCGCGAGAAGTGATAGAATCAAATGTTGAGTATTGATAGTCGGGAGTGGTCAGTATTGTGAGGATGCTGAGTTGTTGAGAAAGGGGATTATCCAGCGTTTATAGTGAACGCGATGGATACGGAAAACCGAATGTAGGAACGTTGGAGAGATTTCTATCAAACGCAACTATCCGGAAGCCTTCCTAAAAAGACTTACCTGGAATCTTCCCTGCAAGATGGATCAAACCTCGAATCGATCTAACTCACGCTACTGCGCCCAATTGCACAATCTTTTTACAAGTTAAGCACTGCCTGAAGTGATAGAAATAATGAGATAGTTTTCAGAGATTTTGAACAAGGAATTCATTCGATCAATTTTATCGCCATGAGATGCGTCTGCCTTGGTGAAACACAGCGCGCATACTGCCAAATACCGACAACGTCGCCAGTTGTGACAACCCTCATAATTACATGTATCCGTACGATTAATTAATTTTAATTAAAGTGCTTGATGACTGTGCTGAGTTACTTAACTGCTTTCTGATTACTGCGTCATACTTACATGTGCTTGTTAACATACTAGTCTTGTACAAAAAATTGACAAAATGGTCTTGAATGTTTTCCTAGGTGTTGGGAATTAAAAGTGTTACAAAAAGATACATAAAAGACACTAAATGGAACAACTTAGCACTTTAACGAACCGGTATCTAACCGAACAACCGGACATTATCCGGGACACCAAAATATTGCAACAAACATTGTTTAATTATTTCTTGGCTAGTTATGATCCCCGAACACCATAACACCTACTAGAATATCCACTAACTAACATATGTAACTATATACTTGGAATTTAACTATTAGTTACAAACTTACCATGAAAATGTTACAATTAACCCCCCCTATGTATTACGGTCCAAGGGACGCACCCAATTTCACCACCTTACCTCCAAGATTACAATCTAATATTTTATTTGATCTTTGCTTGATTTCTTGTACAAGATATTAGATTGTGATCATTATAAGTATGGTGTGCAAGATCACCATATCACTCCATACCTTCTCAAGATCAACCCACTCTCTCACTCATCTCACTCTCTCCCTCTCGGCTCACTTACAACCACCACCACCACCACCTTATCACCACCATACTCATCCATTTTCAAGCTCCACTCATGTGTTAGGAGGTGCTTTGTGAAGTTTGAAGCTTGTGGATCACCAAGGAGCTCACTTACTTGCTTTTTCTCACATCATTTTCATCATCTTTTCACTAGTGTTCTTCCATAGCCTTTGAGCTAGTTGTAAGTCCTTGATTAACCTTGTTACTCCTACTTTAATGGTCAAAAGATGTAGTAGGTTGATTATAACAAGAACACTAAAAGAACATGAACTAAAAGTTTAAACATAAGGTTTACATAAAGATGAAATATGATTGTTGGTGCATACGTCTGCTGACTTCGTCTTGCATCGAGCCTTGCATTATACATGGCACGAAGATCGAGAAAATGACAAGAAAGTTAATTCCGCATGAAAGGGTTAATTTCGCTTGAAGTGATACATGTTAATTTCGTACGGAATTAACATGTAATTCCGTTTGTGACTTGTAATTTCGTATGAGTGACTAATTTCGTGTGAGAGGTAATATCGTTTGAGTCTGTTTCAAATGAAATTAGTAGCACTATAAATAGGTGTGATCTTGTGTCATTTGGTATGAAATTACCTAGAGGTTTTCCGACGGCGAAGCTCTGTCGAAGTGTCATCTTGCTGTAAATCTGTTCAAGATCAATATAAACGACAATTAAAAGTGATATCTTGCTGAATTCAACTCATTATGTCTGTTTCCGCCTTTCATTTTGAGTAGAACGCCTCTGATAGACTCATCTCGGGTCCGAACACGATCCTACAATTGGTATCAGAGCACAGGAGGAGGAGGAGTTCTGCAGATTTCAGCTTGATTTCATCTTGTTTTCTTACTTCTACATCTTTTTTTTTTCAATTGAACAAGTTTTAACGGTTAAAATGGCCTGAATTTTTCACAACATAAGCATAATCCTGTTTTAACAAACCCTTGAGAAACTCATATCAAAATTCAAAGTAAAAATGACAAAAATGGGCCAAACAGTTAATTCCGTTTGAACGAGTACCCTAATTCCGCTTGAAAGTTTGAAACGAAATCAGTAATTCCGCTTGAAAACCTATTTCCATTTGGTGATTTCGCTTCAAATTGGTAATTCTGCTTGAAAGTTTCAAGCGAAATTAGTTATTTCATTTCAGTTTTATAATTTCGTTTGAAATCTGGGTAATTTCGCATGGAATTACCTTATTCTGTTTGAAAAATTCTAATTTCGTTTGAAGATTGATTGTGCAGGTAATCTCGCTTGAAGGTATTTTCGCTTGGGGAGTAATTTCGTTTGAAACCTAATCTCGTTTGAAAGTGACTGTTTTGATAAACGTGTTTCCGAATCATGAGTGAAGAATTTTACAACGCATTTGCAACATCTACGACTACTCCGGCTACCATTGCTCAAAATATGAACTTGGAAAATGAGACTGGAACTACGCAAAAACCCCCGAAGCTAATGAGCATTGAGGAGTATTACGGTTGGAAAGATCGGTTTGAAAACTGGGTTCAAGCAAATCATTTGAGATCTTAGGAGTGTATTTTGAAAAAAAATATGTACTACCACGTACTGATCTGCAAGTTGAGAAAACAATCTCTGAATTCACTGATAAAGAATGGGACATGTACAGAGCTGAAAAGATGATGATTAGTCTACTTCAGCAAGCTATAAAAGAAGACATCTTTGTATTGCTTCAACATGACAAAACTTCAAAATCAATTTGGGATGCTCTTAAAATCAAATTTGACGGAAGTGAGAAGATGATCAAAAGTAAAAAGGCATTGCTTAAGAAAGAATTTGATCTATTCACAAGTCTGCCAGGGGAAGATACAAAGAAATTGATTGAAAGATATTGCCACTTAGTGCGTTCTATGTCATTGTTAAGCATAACCAAAGAACGAGAGGAATGGGTCGACAAATTGGCTGATGCTTTACCTCAAAAAGAATGGGGTACATTTTTGATGATCTTAAAGAACACAGGAGAATATGATGGTTTTGACGATTTCTCAGTTCATCGAAAAGATTGAAGGTCAAGATCTTGAACAGCAAAAGATTGCAAGGATGAACAATCCGAGTAATCAACAAGATGTGAAAATATATTACAAAGGCAGCGTTCAAGAGATTGAAATGAGTCCGAAAATCCAAACTGCTTTTAGTGCTGGAAATTCATTCGGAACTGTTGATCAAAATCCAAACAGTAGCAGTGGATTATCTTCATATCCAAGTGTTAATCCAAAGAGTTCAATTTCAAGTTTTCATTCTCAAAGTTCAAAAAGTGGAAATGGTTGTGTGATACAGTGCAACATTGCATTGAATCTTCCAGATGGTCAAAGTTTTTCTGAAGAAATTGCAAAAGATCACATGGCGTTACTTGCAACTGTGTTACAATCCTATGAAGGTTTGGTTGCAGGGAGGATCGGAAATCCTATGCTGACGAAAGAGGATTACGATCAGATAGACGCTGAAGAGATGGAGCTCATGGACATCAAATGGTGATTAGCTAGTGTCTTGAGAAGAGCTGAAAAGTTCAAAATGATTACAGGAAGAAATGATTTCTTGGATGCACATGTTTCTACTTTGGGTTTTCATAAATCTAAAGTTACATGTTTTCGATGCAGAGAGAAAGGTCATTTCAAGAGAGAATGCAAAAACCAAGAGGCTAGTGGAGCAAAGAATCCATTTGGAAAAGATGATTACTATCGAAAAGCCACATATCAACAAGTTGCTCATCAACCGTATCAACTAAAGGATTCACAAACTGCTCATGGGAAAATGATTGAAGATGCAAACAACAAAGCTTATTATGGTATCATTGATCAAGACGATGAGAAAATGCCTCCAGGTTTTAGCTGGGATAAGTTTGTAGATGAGAATGGGGAGTTTAAAACGTTCATTGCAAAGATAATTCAAGAACCTGATCTGTTTACAGAATGGATGAAAGTGATTGGTGTTCATGAGAAGAATCAAGAAGAAGAATCTGTTTCATCTGATGAAAGTTCAGAAGAAGAAACTGTTTTTGATCAAACATCATCTGATTCTGGTTCTTCAGATGATAGTTCTAAGAAGACAATAGATTTTGATCAATCACCAACTGATGATAGTGGTGATGATGAGGAAGAAAGACATATTAATGTTGCAAAAACTCATTTATCTCCTGAAAGTTTTCAATTTTATTTTGCAGATCGCTTGGCTGAAGGAGAGACGAGCAGCAAAAGAACAAAAGAAAATGAAGTGTGAAAGTGTTCATAAAAAATAAGAGATTGTTCAAAATGAAGAAGTTAAAGCTGAGAAGGTGATTGAATCTGAAACAGTGATTGAAGTCGAGAAGGTCATCGAAATTGAAAAGATTGTGGAAGTCATCAAGCCTTGCTCAAAGTGTTTGGAATCTAGCAAGCAATGTGCAGAAAAAGATGAGAAATTGGTTGAGCTTGAAAAGATGAAAGAACAATTATTGTTCAATCTCAATTACGTGAAAGAGTCATATGATGTGCTAAATAGAACAGTAACCGGTCTTCAAAAGACAAATTCTGAAAGAGAAGATGCATTGACTATGATGAATGTTGTGATGATGACAAAGCAGAAGGCGATTAATCATTACATTGAAGAATGTGCAAAGTTGCAGCGGGAGTTGGAAAATGAAAAGATAGAAAATGAAAGAATCAGACGGTTATTACAGAGTTATTCTAGTTCTGATTATCTAACTGACAGAATTTATCCAACTGTTGCAGGTTTTGAAGTATTCAAAGATGAGAAGCCAAAGAAGAAGGATACTGGTAAGAAACAGAGTGCTAGTTATAACAAGTGTCCACCTACAATTTGGGAAGGGTATTCTCCTAGAAAACCGAATGAGGAGCAAGTTGAAAAAGCAGTCAATATAAAGTTAAAGACCGATATAACCGATGAATTACTAGAAAACATTGACGTTGTTTTTACATCGTCTGACACTGATCATGAGTCCGAGTTAATAAAAAAGGTGGTCGATCAGGTGTTGGATACAGATGAGGAGTCGGAGTTAAAGTCTGAGTCAAAGTCCGAGTCAGGGTTTTCAAGTTCGTCCGTCAAAAGTTCGAGTTCATCGGTCAACAGTAAAAAATCGTCGGTTAAACGGGTGTATAATAAAGAATTTATGTTATCAAAATCTAATTTGAAGGATGAAACATTCGAAATTGCTTACACTTTGAATAATTCTGACAAATTATATTTTGATAAAGAATTTCCAATAAGAAGTGTTCAGGTTAAAAAGATCAAAAAGGTTTTCAAACTAACAGAAATCAATATTTTTGAAATAAAAGATGTAAATCTTACTGAAAAACCTAAAAAATACACTTCAAGAGTTCAACAACGTTTAAACAAGAAAAAGGGTTACAGTTCTGGTTCTGGTTTTCAAAAGAAACCAAACCATAACGGTAATTTCAAAAAGAAAGGTCTTGGATTTATTCCACCCGAAAATCATAAAAATGAGAAAATTTCTAAAACAAACACAAAATTTGTTTCAGGAGGAAGTGCAGAAGAAGAACAGAAAAAACCTTTCTGGAGACAGTCAAACCAGGAGTTTCTTGCTGAAAAGAAGAAGTTTGAAGCTTATCAGAAGAAAGAGACTAGAACCTGTTTCAGATGCAATGAAGCTGGTCACATTGCATGGAACTGTTCTCAAGCTATAAAGACAAAACAGGGAGTCTCAGAAAAACTCAAAGAAATTGTTGTTGATAAAACTGAACCACCAACTGAAAAATTCAAAGTTTTTGAAAATTCAACATATGAAGTTGGTGAATGTTCAAAGAGATTTTACAGGAGAAGTGTGAATCCTGACAAACAAAAGTGGGTTGTTAAGGACTCTGAGGTAAAATCTGGCGATGAATCTGATTCCATAAAGTCAGAAGAGCCACAGTTTGAGGTTAAAGAAGAAAACTCAGTACCTCCAATGGATGATGTTAATTTTCCACAATTGAGGGCTGAAAATTTTAGAAAAATTGGAAATATTGAGATCTCGAATCAATTCTATTCTGAGAAGAAAGAATTTGATATTGAAAAAGCTTTTAATGGAAATGTTAAAAAGATTTTTGGGAAGATGATCGAGGGTAAGGTAAAAGGGGTAAAAGATTTTTATGAAACAAAGAAGGCTACTTATTACCCAGGTGAAGCTGAGGAGAAAACATCCAAGTTTGGTGAAGCTTGGATGTCAGTTTTTCATAAGTGATAAGTATGACTTGCCGGAGCTTCCAGGTTGGTAAGAGTGGAGCAGGAATCGGCATCTTTCTTGAGAAATTCACGGGATGGTAACTGTGATATTTCGTCTTACAAGTGGTAAATCAGGGACATTAAGTTGTACTTGATTTTCTACAAGTGGCATTTGATATGATAAAAAATGTGATGAATTGAACCCCTATCCTACATGTGGTTTATGATGAAAACAAAACTTATTTTCTGGAAAAACCATTTGATTAAAACAAACTTAAGTGTTTTGAAATCACAATGGGAAAATGTTTTGTTGTAAGGGGGAGTTCTGATTGTTTATGCCAAGTGGATGGCGATTTGAAAGCGATTTGATATCAGTTGTTAATTTTCTTGTATAGTTTGTTTTCAAATTTTCCTTAAATGTGTTTGCATTTTAGGGGGAGTTAGAATTTTCAGAAAATCCAAAAACATTAGAAAATTTGAAAAAGACAAAAACATGATAAAATTCAAAATGAGTTTTGTTATATAGAAGAGGAAATGATAGTACATCAGTGGACGATCACAGAATGCTAAAGAAATGAAAAGTTAAAATGTGATAAACGGTCTCACTGATGATGTGCCAGTAGGTTTTTACACATTTAGTAGATTGTGACGAGATATAAACCTCAAACTTGCTTATATCGTGGGGAACATCTCTCGGATATATGGGTAACCCCCGAAATCTTGTTTGAAAGCTCCCTCTTTCTGAGATACTAGGTCTTTATGCTCAGTGATATCTGGGGTATTATCCTGGGACTTTTGATTTTGCGGAAGCAATGGCCTAGTCCCCGGAGAATACTTTCCGCTTGCTTGAAATATAGTCCACCCTCAGCATAAAAAAAATGATGAAACATTGAAAAATGATAATCATGTGCTGTTGAAACAAAAGATCCTCTAAAGGTGTGACACCTGTGTCACTTCAACCATCAAACAAATGTCAAACCAATGAAATATTGTATTTCATACTTGGGATTTGTAAAAATATGTGTATCGTTTGCACATATCAACTCTTGTTCGATTTTAAGCTTTAAATCGCTTTCTGGAGGGTTATACGCGCTCTGATGCGTAAATATAACCAATTTAATCCAACGAACACTCTGGAATAGTGAAATAGGCTTAAGATACCATAAATAACCTTTACATAACTTAGAAATAAGTTTTAAAGGCTTTGGTATGGCAAAAACAAGTTAATTCGCTTATAGGGACTAAACTTGACAAACTGCGAAAGTATGCCAATTTGAACTGTAACAGACATTCTGGAACATGACCATAAGTTAAACACACCTTAAATATCCTTTATATAGCTTATAAATAGTCTTTGAGGGGTTCGGTGTGCTAAAATAA
This sequence comes from Helianthus tuberosus, assembly GCA_030545235.1. NCBI lineage: Eukaryota > Viridiplantae > Streptophyta > Magnoliopsida > Asterales > Asteraceae > Helianthus > Helianthus tuberosus. The sequence continues at coordinate 26,112,526 of CM060426.1, read as the reverse complement.
ACTTATGGGTCATTCAGGGACTAAAAGTGTCAAAAAGTGCATAAGTTTGCACTTTCGCGCATAACTTACGTTCTGAATACATCCGGACATCCAAAAATTTATGTAAGCACTAAAATATTTTATTTTAGTGTTTAGCATAAGAAAAATCCATTCGTCACGCCATTTGGATCGTTTTTCGCGCTTATGCGCATTCCGTCGTAATTAACCGAACAACACAATCGTACGGCCAAACGAACCGACATCCGAGATATTTTTGAGCACATTTTAAGTTACCTATACTTTAACTTCATTTTAGAGCTTTGAAATGGGGTTAACGGGGCTTAAACGTGTCAAAAATGCATCAAATAGCAAGTTTGGAGCTTCAGGGGCCTGTTCTGCCACTTTTCAAAGTTTCTGGTCTGCAGGTCCTTGCGCACCTCAACACTCTGAGTGTTGCGGTGCGCAAGCAGGGGTCAGATATGCAGAAACTTGTTTTTCTCAGCTGTTCCCATCCTTTAACCCCTCCAAAGGCCAATGCCATGTGCCAAACTCTTGTGGTGGGAGCAATATGAGTTACCACAACATTCCGACAAGTGTACGGCTTAGATCGTGCCCCCTTTTCCAAGAAACGATCCTAACAGTGAACCGAAAACTATAAATACCCACCTTATGTTCACTCATTCCTCACAAGAATCTGATCTAATGTGCTCTAAGTTGAAACCTTTGTTTCATACCTGAGCTATTTTGATCTAGATTAGCATTCGGGGACCCTTTGTAAGTGTTCCTTAGTTCTTTTATTGCTTTTCGAGTCCGAAAGTCAAACTTTGTTTGACTTTCTGCGTTGACCAGTTTATGTTCAATGCGAAGTTCGTTTGAACTTCGCAACGTGATTGTAATCACGATGGTTATAGTCCCTTGTGACTATGCCTACTGATTACCACGTTGTCTAGGGTCGTAAGGGTAAGCGATCTAATAAATCGCTTATACCTTCGAACCCGACCCGTTTGGTCGATCATTAGGATCCGACAAAGCACATTAGGTGACCATAGTAGGTAGGGAATAACCTTCCGAGGTTATACCTTATGGTTACGACGTTTAAGTAGTTGTATGATAGGTAGTTTATATGCCTTAGGTAAATTACCAAAATACCCCTTTGATGCCAAAATTCATTATAAACATATGTGACATAACTTTTGACATCTAAACTGATTTGGTGACGATATTAGGCATGTTAAGGCATATTCTACTTGTCATAGGACTAGTTAGGCGGTCCGAACGCGTTTCACGCAAACGACGCGTTAAAGTAGCATAAGCTACCTAAACGGGTCGTAATGGGTCGTAAGCACTTATGTTAGGTTTCATTTAGTATGTAGGCTTTGTTAAACCATATTACACGAGTCTCCATACTCGTTTGGTTTACGAACCCTCATTCTATCCGATCCTCCGGTTTAGGTCCGGTTTATTAACATAGTTACCTATATTAGGTGCCGTTTGATATCCGTGATCTCTAGCATTGTTTGGTTGTCACTCAAGGACTACTGAGCAATCTCAAGTGAGTACATAGACCCCTCTTTTACTGTTTTCGACTGTTTTGGGGTGAAGCATGTGTACCTATATGTTATTTTCATGATTTCAAAGTATAATTGATTATACATGTTATTACTTATCAATTGACAAACTAAATGACTATCTATGGTTTAAACATTGATTTCTCAAAGAACATAAAATAAATTGTTGAATTGTACTTATTTTATGTTCACCAGACCGGTTGGTAGTATGATATAGCGCTATAGGATATGACACCCCATTCCTGTTGTCATGGAATGTCTGAAACCAATTTGTTTCTCCATCCAAATAGGGATTTCCTTTGTGGTATCCCTATAGTCTCAAAGGTGTATTTTGATGCACTAGGTCTGAATGAATTCTTAAATCACACTTTTAAAGTATAGTTTGATATACTCCCATGTGTGATATTGTACAAAACCAACATATATTTTGTTAATCATCCAAAGCATATTTTGATATGTTATTTACAAAACCAAAACATAGTTTAATATGTTATTTATCACATCCAAAGCATATTTTGATATGTTATTTACAAAACCAAAACATAGTTAAATATGTTATTTATAAATCCGAAGTATACTTGTAATATACTACTTAAAACTATTATTTTAAACAACGAAGGTATATTTAATGTACTATCTATCGATTGGGTTTTGGTTAGTGTTTAGATAATGGGACGGGGGTAATGTGATGAAAACATGGTAGATACGCCGCTGGTACTTCTTATAGATAAGTGTTTTCATTGCTTTACATACCGTGGCGTTATTTAGTACACTTGGGTTAACGATATTGGAACTGAAATATACTTTAATATATTACTAATTCGATTCTCTTAAAATCCAAAGTATATTTTCAAATATACTATAAGCCTTTTTATCAAAATATTGTTTTACAAGCAACTTATCTTATACAAACTCATTTTACATGGTTATTCATTTAACCTTACATTTAATTATACATATCATATGATCTTATTGTTTTTCAAACGATTTACAAAACAAATCAATTTACAAGGTTCATGACTAAACTTTATTAAACATTTTCTTAAACTTACAAGTCATGAATCCTATTTTCACAAAACCTATGTATCTCACAGGCATTTTTATGCTGACGTACCTATTTTTACACATGTTTCAGGTACTGCTTTGCAATGATTGTTGATACATGCTACATTTAGGATGGACTCGTGCCTTAGCAACTTTAAAACTTGGACGATCATAGTTGTACTTATTTGATTGTATTAAAACAATGAGCTCATTTATTCAATCAAACAGAATTTATTTATTCCATGGTTATGAAACAATGATTCTGTTACAACACTCCCCGAAGTTTCCGCCACGTCTAGTTGCTTTACGTGGTCGGGGTGTGACAGAAAAGTTGGTATCAGAGCCAGTGGTTATAGGGAATTAGGTTATTAGTAATGCTTTGACCTAGACTATAACCTTCCTAGGACCCTAACACAAGTTTGCTTGAGTTTAGTTTTAAAACAATACCGTCACTTATTCTTAGGTGACAACCACAATAAGAACACAAATTTCTATCCCGCTTTGAAAACTAATCATCTGTTCTAGGATGATTTATTATATGGTTTTGAACCCTCTAAGTTTTCAAATCCCGTCAAAGTTGGTCTAAATAATGTGAACACGTGCAAACTGGAAGGGTGGGTGCCTGTACCTTGAGTTTTCTGTCTAAGGCTAGAGTGTTCGTACAAATCCACATAATCGGACCAGTCACTCTTACCTGGGAACTCTTGGGGTGAGTGTCCACTTATAGGCGAGCATGTCTTCGCGATACATTATTTTTGACCTATTTACTTTGATTAATCACCGGGGTCGTTTGTTGCGTTGTAGTAACAAACAAATGACCACTATCCTTGCTTTCATCAGATTTGTTTCATCTCATTCTTTTCGTCTAATTCTCTCACTCGTTTCCTTTCATGTTTCCTCTTTTAGAATGCCTCCTCGACGCGACAATCAGATGGCGAATGCCGAACTGGCGGAAATCATCGCGCAGCAAATGGCTGCTGCCTTCCCAAATCTTTATGCTCAAATGATGCAAGCCATCAACAACAACAATGCTCCATGCAATTTCAAGAATTTTAACTCGGCTAAACCGCTCAAGTTTAGTGGTTCTGAGGGAGCAACTGGGCTTCTTCAATGGTTCGAGAGCATTGAGAATACTTTCCGTCACGTTCAGTGTCCTAAAAATCGCAAGGTCGAGTTTTCTTCGAGTGTGTTTCAGAAGAGGGCTCTTACGTGGTGGAACGGGGTGATGAGAGGTCGCAGTGCTGAGGTTGCATTAGCACAGACTTGGGCTGAGCTTAGGGCTCTTATGATGAAGGAATTCTGTCCTCGTCATGAGCTAAGGGCTCTAGAAAGGGAATTTGATGATTTGAAGCAAGACAGTGGGGAACATCGAGCCTATACTGACCGCTATGAGGAATTGAGCTTGTTATACCCTACTATGGTTACACCTCTGGATAAGGCGATTGAGAAATACATTGACGGTCTTCCTGACGTAATTCAGGATATCGTTACTGGCAGCAACCCTACTACTGTCAGACAAGCCATTGAATTGTCTGCCACTCTAACTGAATCCCATATCAGGAAGCATAAGCTGTTTCGGAAGGGCGACCCAAGACCATCTGACAAGACTGCTCAAGCGGAGCCAAAGGAAAAACAGGATGAGGTATCCAAGAAGAAGAAGCGCAAAGAGTCTCAAAACTGCACTGTAACTGCTCAAGACAAACAGGTTGCACCAAACCAGCCAGCACAACCTCGCAAAAGGCAAAACTATGTTGGTGCAGCACCTTTGTGCAACAAGTTCAACCGTCATCATCTAGAGCAAGAGCAGTGTCACAAATGTACCCACTGTGGGCGGTTGGGACATTTGATCAATGTTTGTCGTTATGCAAATCAAGCTGCTTCAAACCCTGCTGCTGTTCAAGCACGGTTCCCTCCGGGGTCATGTTATAACTGTGGTGACCTTACTCACTACAGAAACAATTGCCCAAGACTTGTTAACGCACCTCTAGCGCGAGGACGAGCATTTAACATCAATGAGGCAAACGGGAACAATGATGCAGCAGTGAACAATTAGTGTTTTGTAATTCCTTGGTTGTTATCTTTTGACACTTCAAGACAATTCGGTTGTTGCATAAATAAAGATTTGTTGTTTTTATTTCTGCAAAATTTATGCGATTGTGTGAATGTTTGATGCAACCTTATGATGTCAACCCAAAGATAAACTACTCGTGTGGTTCAGTTATCCTATGATCACTTGTGATCTCCCCAAGAACCTTAAACACTCGTTTCTTTTAAGAAACAAGGCCAAACTCTTATCGAGGATCCTTCTATCCTTATAGATAGATCCTTGAAAATCATTAAAGTGCCAAATGAAATCCATGGATTGGATTCCTAGCGTGCTTTAATTATCCTTGCTCAAAGACAACAAATTAAAGAATCAAGTTAACTAATTTTGTGCTTATGTGTTTTCTTACATGCTTTGTGGTTGTATGTGATCCATCCAAATCCTCATAGAATCTTCCATATCTCATACGAGAGATTCATAATAGGATATCCAAAGATACTATCTTAAATCCTTAATGGACTTCAACATTGTAGTTAAGTCCCTTGGGTTATAAAGTACTATTCTATAATTGGACCTCTTGAATGGTCTGGTTAAACAGATTGATTTTGAAAATCTGATTAGAAATATCATGTGATGATATAATTAAAAAGATCCCTTAAGTGGTCTATTTAAGGAGATCGTACGACGGTCTAGTTAAGAAGATCATGTGTTGATCTAGTTAAAAAAGATCGTTCGTTGATTTAGTTAAAAAGATCCTTTGGTGATCTAGTCGAGTCGCTTCATGTTTATTCAAGTGATTTTTTTTCCTACGCATTATGAAATGAACTGTGCGGACTGTGCAAGGAATTACGTAATTATGGAGGCCTACATAATTATGGAATTCAGTGCACAGAAACCACAGGAAGCTTTGTCATGTGTTAAGACCTATAGTGACAAGAATAATGATACGGGAGAAGTCTTGGACCTTGACCGATGTCATTTTATCTTACACTCCCCAATTCTGATCTTAATCACACACCAAGTTTCCTATGATAAGTCTTCATAAGAAACGTTCTTTTATCCGTAGTTCAAAATTCCATGTTTTACTATTACAAGGAATTTACTTTGAGGGTTAACAAATTCGCTAAGAGTCCTAACATGGCCCAGAGTTTTACTTAAGGGTTCAATGGATCTATTAGAAGGCGAAACCGTCACAGCTGTCTTCACAAGTTTCCTCTAGAATTAAATTTCAGGACGAAATTTCCTAAAGTAGGGGAGACTGTGACACCTGTGTCACTTCAACCATAAAACAAATTCCAAACCAATGAAATATTGTATTTCATACTTGGGATTTGTAAAAATATGTGTATCGTTTGCACATATCAACTCTTGTTCGATTTTAAGCTTTAAATCGCTTTCTGGAGGGTTATACGCGCTCTGATGAGTAAATATAACCAGTTTAATCCAACGAACACTCCGGAATAGTGAAATAGGCTTAACATACCTTAAATAACCATTACATAACTTAGAAATAAGTTTTAAATGCTTTGGTATGGCAAAAACAAGTTAATTTGCTTACAGGGACTAAACTTGACAAACTGCAAAAGTATGCCAATTTGAACTGTAACAGAGATTCTGGAACATGACCATAAGTTAAACACACCTTAAATATCCTTTATATAGCTTAGAAATAGGCTTTGAGGGGTTCGGTGTGCTAAAATAAACTTTTGGGTCATTCAGGGACTAAAAGTGTCAAAAAGTGCATAAGTTTGCACTTTCGCGCATAACTTACGTTCTGAATACATCTGGACATCCAAAAATTTATGTAAGCACTAAAATATTTTATTTTAGTGTTTGGCATAAGAAAAATCCATTCGTCACGTCATTTGGATCGTTTTTCGCGCTTATGCGCATTCCGTCGTAATTAACCGAACAACGCAATCGTACGGGCAAACGAACCGACATCCGAGATATTTTTTAGCACATTTTAAGTTCCCTATACTTTAACTTCATTTTAGAGCTTTGAAATGGGGTTAACGGGGCTTAAACGTGTCAAAAATGCATCAAATAGCAAGTTTGGAGCTTCAGGGGCCTGTTCTGCCACTTTTCAAAGTTTCTGGTCTGCAGGTCCTTGCGCACCTCAACACTCTGAGTGTTGCGGTGCGCAAGCAGGGGTCAGATATGCAGAAACTTGTTTTTCTCAGCTGTTCCCAGCCTTTAACCCCTCCAAAGGCCAATGTCATGTGTCAAACTCTTGTGGTGGGAGCAATATGAGTTACCACAACATTCCGACAAGTGTACAGCTTAGATCGTGCCCCCTTTTCCAAGAAACGATCCTAACAGTGAACCGAAAACTATAAATACCCACCTTATGTTCACTCATTCCTCACAAGAATCTGATCTAATGTGCTCTAAGTTGAAACCTTTGTTTCATACCTGAGCTATTTTGATCTAGATTAGCATTCGGGGACCCTTTGTAAGTGTTCCTTAGTTCTTTTATTGCTTTTCTAGTCTGAAAGTCAAACTTTGTTTGACTTTCTGCGTTGACCAGTTTATGGTCAATGCGAAGTTCGTTTGAACTTCGCAACGTGATTGTAATCACGATGGTTATAGTCCCTTGTGACTATGCCTACTGATTACCACGTTGTCTAGGGTCGTAAGGGTAAGCGATCTAATAAATCGCTTATACCTTCGAACCCGACCCGTTTGGTCGATCATTAGGATCCGACCAAGCACATTAGGTGACCATAGTAGGTAGGGAATAACCTTCCGAGGTTATACCTTATGGTCACGACGTTTAAGTAGTTGTATGATAGGTAGTTTATATTCCTTAGGTAAATTACCAAAATACCCCTTTGATGCCAAAATTCATTATAAACATATGTGACATAACTTTTGACATCTAAACTGATTTGGCGATGATATTAGGCATGTTAAGGCATATTCTACTTGTCATAGGACTAGTTAGGCGGTCCGAACGCGTTTCACGCAAACGACGCGTTAAAGTAGCATAAGCTACCTAAACGGGTCGTAATGGGTCGTAAGCACTTATGTTAGGTTTCATTTAGTATGTAGGCTTTGTTAAACCATATTACACGAGTCTCCATACTCGTTTGGTTTACGAACCCTCATTCTATCCGATCCTCCGGTTTAGGTCCGGTTTATTAACATAGTTACCTATATTAGGTGCCGTTTGATATCCGTGATCTCTAGCATTGTTTGGTTGTCACTCAAGGACTACTGAGCAATCTCAAGTGAGTACATAGACCCCTCTTTTACTGTTTTCGACTGTTTTGGGGTGAAGCATGTGTACCTATATGTTATTTTCATGATTTCAAAGTATAATTGATTATACATGTTATTACTTATCAATTGACAAACTAAATGACTATCTATGGTTTAAACATTGATTTCTCAAAGAACATAAAATAAATTGTTGAATTGTACTTATTTTATGTTCACCAGACCGGTTGGTAGTATGATATAGCGCTATAGGATTTGACACCCCATTCCTGTTGTCATGGAATGTCTGAAACCAATTTGTTTCTCCATCCAAATAGGGATTTCCTTTGTGGTATCCCTGTAGTCTCAAAGGTGTATTTTGATGCACTAGGTCTGAATGAATTCTTAAATCACACTTTTAAAGTATAGTTTGATATACTCCCATGTGTGATATTGTACAAAACCAACATATATTTTGTTAATCATCCAAAGCATATTTTGATATGTTATTTACAAAACAAAAACATAGTTTAATATGTTATTTCTCACATCCAAAGCATATTTTGATATGTTATTTACAAAACCAAAACATTGTTAAATATGTTATTTATAAATCCGAAGTATACTTGTAATATACTACTTAAAACTATTATTTTAAACAACGAAGGTATATTTAATGTACTATCTATCTATCGATTGGGTTTTGGTTAGTGTTTAGATAATGGGAAGGGGGTAATGTGATGAAAACATGGTAGATACGCCGCTGGTACTTCTTATATATAAGTGTTTTCATTGCATTACATACCGTGGCGTTATTTAGTACACTTGGGTTAACGATATTGGAACTGAAATATATTTTAATATATTACTAATTCGATTCTCTTAAAATCCAAAGTATATTTTCAAATATACTATAAGCCTTTTTATCAAAATATTGTTTTACAAGCAACTTATCTTATACAAACTCATTTTACATGGTTATTCATTTAACCTTACATTTAATTATACATATCATCTGATCTTATTGTTTTTCAAACGATTTACAAAACAAATCAATTTACAAGGTTCATGACTAAACTTTATTAAACATTTTCTTAAACTTACAAGTCATGAATCCTATTTTCACAAAAACTTGTAAGGTCATAGTTGTACTTATTTGATTGTATTAAAACAATGAGTTCATTTATTCAATCAAACAGAATTTATTTATTCCATGGTTATGAAACAATGATTCTATTACAACACTCCCCGACGTTTCCGCTACGTCTAGTTGCTTTACGTGGTCGGGGTGTGACAAAAGGGGACACACTAAAAGTCAAAGCCGTCATCTCTCTGCTGAACGGAAGTTCTGACCTGAGCTCTCACGGCCTTTGCATTTAACCCTTACAGATATCATCTGTGGTATACTCAACTGTAAGACTGAATATTGGGATCTGGATACGGGAGTATATTCTGAGGTGGGACACGCGAATAAGTTTAAGTGCTTAAGACATTAATCTCATATCTCGAAACAGTTGAACTTTGTGTGAGAATTTAAATGGATCAGTATACTGACAATCTAAGTGAATCGTTTAGAACTTAAAATGTTTAAAGCTTAACGGTGTTGGTGATTTGTCTCATAAACTGATACGATCCTCTTACACAAACTCACAAAAATATTGTTTGTAAATATTTCTTTACTGCATTTCATTTACATCTAAAATCCAAAAATATTTTCAGCGAGTTTTAGCATAATTTTTTTAAAAAAATTCAAAAAGATTTTCGACAACTGATGTTGAAGAGCTGATTTTCAAAGTTCCAAGTGCTAAACATGATGAGCATTTCTTGAGGGGGAGTTTGTGCTCTAAATGAGAAAAGATTTTGAATATGTGCTTACAAATGGTTATCTGAAATTGTTTAAAATGATTAATCTTTCTGGAAAGATACCTGCAAGTAGTTTATAAATTTGTCAAATGTTAAATTTGTGAAATTTATTGTGAGGTAGAGAATGTGCAGGATATCTGAATGATAGAGAGCCAGGTTCCGATACCTGAAGACTCTGTAATTTTAAGAAGCCAGGCTGCGATCCCAGCAAATCGAAAGGGGGAGTCTGAAGACATCCGAGTAGAGATTATCTGTTAGAGAGGAGTATGTTGGTGCTGATGAAGAAAGAGAGTAATCAGACTGATAAAGACTAAAGACGTTGAAGACTCTACACTTAAGACTCGTTAACATCCGAGGGGGAGTCTGTTGGTGCATACGTCTGCTGACTTCATCTTGCATCGAGTCTTGCATTACACATGGCACGAAGATCGAGAAAATGACAAGAAAGTTAATTCCGCATGAAAGGGTTAATTTCGCTTGAAGTGATACATGTTAATTTCGTACGGAATTAACATGTAATTCCGTTTGTGACTTGTAATTTCGTATGAGTGACTAATTTCGTGTGAGAGGTAATATCGTTTGAGTTTGTTTCAAACGAAATTAGTAGCACTATAAATAGGTGTGATCTTGTGTCATTTGGTATGAAATTACCTATAGGTTTTCCGACGGCGAAGCTCTGTCGAAGTGTCATCTTGCTGTAAATCTGTTCAAGATCAATATAAACGACAATTAAAAGTGATATCTTGCTGAATTCAACTCATTATGTCTGTTTCCGCCTTTCATTTTGAGTAGAACGCCTCTGATAGACTCATCTCGGGTCCGAACACGATCCTACAATGATGAAGTGTTGTTAGTATGATGTTGTTTTGTTTATGTTGATGATGGTATTTGACATGATAAATCTGAGATTAATAAATGATAACCTGCTGCAAGTAATGTTAAATGTCGTTGTTGATCACTAAACATGTTAACGGAACAAATAGAACTTGCGTTAGAGCGCTATAAGCTGAAAACAGGAAGCTGTCAAACTGTTACAGCCGCCTTCAGTCAGCTGTAACCGGGTCATAACTTAACGAAAAATTGATTTTATTGAGTGTATAACGTGTTATTTCGAAATACGGTTCTAATGGCACTGGAATCATAATTTTTGGACTTCGTTTGCTATTTTTAAAGGGTCGTTTTGTACAGCAGCAAAAGCTGCGTTTTTACTGCAGAAAATGTGCGTGATGTTTTTTGTCATAACTTGAAATCTGTGTAGAATTAGCTCATGAAATTTGTACTGTAGATGACCACTGATGTCGTTGTAATGCTTCAACTGGAATTTCATCAATCGGACTTATGATGAATTTTAAATGAATTATTCCGTGGACTGCAGTTAGAAAGTGACGAATCTGATTTGCAGTCCGGTAAATGATTTTTTATAAAATATTGGTAATGAATTGGATCTTGATATTTTTACAAATAATATTTGGACCGTTTAAGACCTTCTATAAAAATTTGGGAATTTTTGGAACATGTTAACTATTTTATTAAAATTCCCGAAAACAGCCCAGTTTTGAATGTTAAAGCTGAAACGACATAAGTAATAATTTGCGTGTCTAAATGTTGGGTAGGTTATTTGAGAATGATCTAACATGTTATATGTCAATGAAAGTGTTATGTGCAATGTCGTATGTTTGCTTATGAATGGGAATAGATGGGAAGTTTATATGAGCATGAACCGTTAAAGTGAGTGCATGTTATGTGGTAGATGCGTGTAGGAACTTCGTGCTTATTTGAAGTCACTAATAAACTAAGTGGTAATCATACTAGGATGTGATTGACCGACCTTGACTGTTTGCTATTTTTTGAGAGTCAAACCGAGCAACCAAAGGTGAGTTCACACACTTTCTAAGGCATGGGATTCCCGGTGGTTGGGAATGGGTTAAAGAATTAAAACGGAACCTACATATCCTCCTTGGGTAGGATATGTACCGCCATCCTCCATGGGTAGGATGCCAATATTAATCCTGCGTATTCTCCTTGGGTAGGACGACAACCTTAAACTACTAGCCAAAACTCTATCACCTAAGTCCCTCATTTTATATCGACTTAATCGCCGAGGCCGATGGTGAGCGGGTCATTAGTTAATAGCGCTATTAGGTTTGACAAACCTCACACCATTCCGTTCGGACGGGCGTGTACTAATGGATCATGGCAAACTGTCAATGATGATAGACGTTGACGTAGGGCACAACTTACTTTCGTCAGTAGTCGATATGGTAACGGTCTAGTGGTTCACATGGGGAAGCCCCCACGGGTCATGGTTTGGGAAAGAAGGAATTGGTTAATCATATTTTCAACTATGGGGTAACCCCCACGGCAAGTAAGCTAACTAAATGAAAACCATGTTTTTGAAACAACTTAAAACGAACACCCAACTATGAACTCACTCAAATTTGTTGTTGACTCCTTGTTACATGCCTTGCAGGTCGTTAGGTATCTATGGAGCTTGCACAGGGAGGCGTGGTCGTTGTGGGACATGGACTGTCGAGTCATGTTAAACATTTAAACTTAAGAACTTATTACTTATGTTTTGGGTTTTACCTTTAATGCTTCCGCTGTTTAATTTGAACTTGGTTAACTAGCTTTTGATCACCAATTATATTGTGTCGTTGGATTTTATCCATCTTAAATGCATTGTCCAATATGATTAGTGGCTTGATCCTGGTTATGTCACGCCTCCAAGCAGTGATACTCCGCATGGTGGATTTTGGGGGTGTGACAGATTGGTATCAGAGCCATTGGTTATAGTGAACTTGGTTTTAAAAAGGGGAAAAGCTTTTTGATAAAACCAGACTATAACCTGTACAGTGCTCAACGATCCACAACGACACTTCGCTCCACGTGCAAGACTCAACACATTATAGGTAATATGGTTTGTGTTTGTATTGCCTGCCTGTTTGTTAAGTAGTGCATCATTTATGGTATACTTAGTTGACATAGCCACTGACTGAAAACTCCGTGTGCTTACTCTCGCCTGTCATCCCATGCTTACGCACTTATGCGACACCCTTCTTACCTATGTTTCCCTCGATGTGAAGATCATGAGTGGGCGTCTCAACTTGACTCAGGATCAGCTGACTACCTTGATTAATGAACGGGTTGCTGAAGCTTTAGCAACCCAAACAGGGAGTCAACCCATGCACCCTCAAACACGCATAGGCACCTTCAAGGCGTTCTTGGAATGCAAACCTCCCACTTTCGACGGCACTGGAGGGGCAATCGGCCTTCTACACTGGATCCGAAGAATCGAATATACATTCGAAGAAAGTGAAAGCCCTGCCAGCAAACGAGTAGAGTACGCTACTGGCATGTTGCAAGGGAAAGCGTATTCTTGGTGGAATGCACAAGTTCAGATGCTCGGGTTGGCAGACGCGAATGCCACCCTCTGGAGCGACTTCAAGGATTTGATTAAGGAAGGATTATGCCACCTGGACGACATTCTGAAACTTGAAATAGAGTATTATGGTTTGAAGATGGAAGGATCAGAGATTGAGGTGTACACAAAGAGGTCCAACGACTTGGCTGCCTCATGTCCTAACTTGTCACAACCCATATCTAGATGAATCAACCTATACCTCAGAGGCTTAGTCCCAGAAATCCAAGGGTCTGTAATTACGGCCAACCTTCCCACAATCCAGCAAGTCGTTCGTTTGGCGCACCAACTCACCAATCAGGCGGTGGAAGAGGGCAAGTTGCCCAAGCGTAACTCTTCCAATGCAAATGCTCTTATTAGTAACAAGTATATTTGGGGTGATCACCAAGGTAAGGGTTCTAGCTCTATACAACAGGACCCGCACAGGAAACTCGTACAACAGGGGCTGAACTACCAAAATCAGGGGGGATACCTAGGGAATAAACCGAGATGCCGCAAGTGCCAACGGCACCACAGCGGGTCATGTGCGTGATCGTGTTGCCATCGGTGCAAGAAGACGGGACATATGGCTAGAGACTGCAGGAGCCCATATCCTGCAAACCGGAACCAGCAGCAGCAGCAGGGTAGCAAAAAGGGGTGTTTTCGATGTGGAGCTGAAGACCACGTCAAGAGGAACTGTCCACAGATGAGGCAGAATCGTGACAACAGCAGCAACCAGGGCAATGGGAACAATAACGGAGACAATAATGATAACCACAGGGCTGATGAGCGTGAGTTCCTGAATGGACAAGGAGAAGAAAGAAACAACCCCAACGTTGTGGCGGGTAAGTTCCTACCAGACAATTTCTTTGTTTCTATTTTAGTTGATTCGGGTGCCGATGCTAGATATTTGTTCCTAAGAGTTAGTCAGATGCTTAAGCGTACCCCATTACCCTTAAAACACCAAACATGTTGTAGAACTAGCTTATGGTAAAAGTCTTGAGGGCACACACATGGTTAAGAGTTGTAACCTCGCTTTAACTGGTCAGACCTTCTCTATCGACCCTATTCCTTTCATACTTGGTAGCTTCGACGTCGTTATCGGGAGGGATTGGTTGACTCATCATCGAGTAAGAGATTCTTTGTAAGGAGAAATCGTCCGCATTCCTCGTTCTGGTGAAGAACCTCTTATTATTCGTAGCAATAAGAGTAGCACAGTGGTGAACATCATCTTTTTCCTTAAGGCCCAAAAGTGCTTACGAAAGGGCCACACTGTCATCCTAGCTCTTGTTACTGATACCTCGACGAAAAGAAAAGGAGATAGAAGATACCCCGATTGTACACGACTTTCCTGAAGTATTCCCTGAGGAATTACCTGGCCTTCCGCCTCATCGTCAGGTCGAATTTCAAAACGAGCTAGCTCCTGGAGCAGCACCAATAGCTTGTGTCCGCTCAGCTTCAGGAACTTTTGGGCAAGGGTTTCATTCATCCTAGCCCTTCTCCTTGGGGAACTCCAGCGTTGTTCGTGAAGAAAAAGGATGTTGCCTTCCGCTTGTGCATTGATTACCACAAACTCAACAAGGTGACCGAGAAGAATCGCTACTCTCTCCCTCGTATTGACAACCTGTTCGACCAATTGCAAGGGAGACCTTTGTGACTTATTTTGGAACTTCTTCGTAAAGGACAGCTTACGCTAAGATATCGAAATGTGACTTTTGGCTTCGTGAAGTCCATTTCCAAGACCACGTGGTTAATAAGGATGGGATTCATGTTGATCCATCCAAGGTTGACTCAATCAAGAACTAGCCTGCAAATCTTGGGATTTGTAGGATGCTACAGAAGGTTTACCAAGGATTTCTCGAAGTTTGAGCAGTCCCTCACTGTCCTTACTCAGAAGGGTGTCACCTAACGTTGGGGTAATGCTCAGGAATCCACATTTCAACGGCTAAAGTTGAAACTTTGAAGCGCACCTATCCTCTCGTTACCTGAAGGCACAGACAATTTTGTGACGCGCCAGTCCAAGGACTTGGTCGTCAGATGATGCAACGTGAGGAAGTCATTGCTTACACATCACGCTAACATAAAGTTCACGAAAAGAACTACACTACGCATGACTTGGAGTTGGGAGCAGTGGTTTTTGCTCTTAAGATATGGAGACATTACCTGTACGGTACCAAGTGCACCATCTACACCGATCACAGGAGTCTCCAGCATATCTTCATGCAAAAGGAGTTAAACATGCGACAACATCGATGGGTCGAGCTCTTGAATGATTACGAATGCGCGATTAAGTACCATCCAGGCAAAGCCAATGTTGTGGCCGGCGCCCTCAGTCGAAAGGACACTACACCTAAGCGTGTACGAGCGTTACAACTTACCATCCAATCTAGTCTTCCTACCCAGATACGAGATGCTCAGGTCGAAGCATTGAAAGTAGAGAACATCAGGGCTAAGTCCTTACGAGGATCGAGGAAGCGGTTAGAGCAAAAGGAAGACGGCGCCTACTATGTAAGAGGGTGCATCTGGGTCCCACTTTACGGAAACTTATGCGAGCCTGTGATGGATGAAGCGCACAAGTCTCGTTATTCGGTACATCCTAGTTCGGATAAGATGTACCACGATCTCAAGACTACGTATTGGTGGCCTAGCATGAAAGCCAACATAGCAACCTACGTCAGTAAATGTTTAACTTGTGCGAGAGTCAAGAATGAATATCAGAAACCATCAGGCCTACTCCAACAACCAGAGATCCCGACATGGAAATGGGAGCAAATTTCCATGGATTTCGTTACTGGCCTGCCTAGATCTCAACGCGGAAATGACACTATTTGGGTGATAGTGGATCGATTGACTAAGTCTGCACATTTTCTGGCTATCAAGGAAACCGACAAGTTTTCTACTCTAGCAGACGTCTACCTAAAGGAAGTAGTATCAAGGCACGGAGTGCCAACCTCCATCATTTCTGATCGTGACTCACGTTTTACATCTGAATTGTGGCAAGCTATGCACAAGTCCTTTGGCTCTCGATTAGACATGAGCACGGCATATCATCCACAGACGGATGGGCAATCAGAACGCACCATCCAAACCCTTGAAGACATGCTTAGGGCATGTGTAATCGACTTTGGTAATGGCTGGGAAAAATACCTCCCGTTAGTGGGGTTTTCGTATAACAACAGTTACCACACCAGCATCCAGGCCACTCTGTTCGAGGCATTGTACGGATGGAGGTGTCGATCGCCTCTTTGTTGGGCAGAGGTTGATGACAGTCAAATCACTGGCCCAGAACTTGTAGTAGATACAACCGAGAGGATTGCTCAGATACGACAACGAGTGGCGGCAGCTCGTGACCATCAGAAAAGCTATGTTGATAAGCGAAGGAAACCACTCGAGTTCCAGGTTGGGGATCGAGTGCTACTTAAAGTCTCACCTTGGAAAGGTGTAGTTCGTTTTGGCAAACGAGGCAAACTCAACCCGCGATATGTTGGACCCTTCGAAATCATTGAGAAAATTGGCAAAGTCGCCTACAAGTTGAATCTACCTGAAGAACTTAGCGGAATTCACAACGTATTCCACGTGTCAAATCTGAAAAAGTGTCTGTCAGATGAAACCCTCATAGTTCCCTTAAAGGAGCTCATAATCGATGACCAGTTGCGATTCGTCGAGGAACCAGTTAAAATCACAGACCGAGACGTTAAGATTCTCAAGCGTACCAGAATACCTCTTGTTCGAGTTCGTTGGAACTCCCGTCATGGCCCAGAGTATACCTGGGAACAAGAAGACCAAATGAAACTCAAGTATCCCCAGTTGTTTAAGAAAAGTGCAACCACTACTGAGGCGGAAGCTACTGCAGAATTTCGGGACGAAATTCCAAACCAACGGGGGGATGATGCGACACCCCAGGAAAACCAGGAAACCACGCAACTTAACTAGCTTCCTCAGTAACCACGTGCTAAATTTCGGGACGAAACTTTCTTAACAAGGGGAGAATGTGACAACCCTCATAATTACATGTATCCGTACGATTAATTAATGTTAATTAAAGTGCTTGATGACTGTGCTGAATTACTTAACTGCTTTCTGATTACTGCGTCGTACTTACATGTGCTTGTTAACATACTAGTCTTGTACAGAAAATTGACAAAATGGTCCTGAATGTTTTCCTAGGTGTTGGGAATTAAAAGTGTTACAAAAAGATACATAAAAGACATTAAACGGAATAACTTAGCACTTTAACGAACCGGTATCTAACCGAACAACCGGACATTACCCGGGACACCAAAATATTGTAAGAAACATTGTTTAATTATTTCTTGGCTAGTTATGATCCCCGAACACCATAACACCCACTAGAATATCCACTAACTAACATATGTAACTATATACTTGGAATTTAACTATTAGTTACAAACTTACCATGAACATGTTACAATTAACCCCCCCCCCCCCTATGTATTACGGTCCAAGGGACCCACCCAATTTCACCACCTTACCTCCAAGATTACAATCTAATATTTTATTTGATCTTTGCTTGATTTCTTGTACAAGATATTAGATTGTGATCATTATAAGTATGGTGTGCAAGATCACCATATCACTCCATACCTTCTCAAGATCACCCCACTCTCTCACTCATCTCACTCTCTCCCTCTCAGCTCACTTACAACCGCCACCACCACCACCTTATCACCACCATACTCATCCATTTTCAAGCTCCATTCATGTGTTAGGAGGTGCTTTGTGAAGTTTGAAGCTTGTGGATCACCAAGGAGCTCACTTACTTGCTTTTTCTCACATCATTTTCATCATCTTTTCACTAGTGTTCTTCCCTAGCCTTTGAGCTAGTTGTAAGTCCTTGTTTAACCTTGTTACTCCTACTTTAATGGTCAAAAGATGTAGTAGGTTGATTATAACAAGAACACTAAAAGAACATGAACTAAAAGTTTAAACATAAGGTTTACATAAAGATGAAATATGATGAAGTGTTGTTAGTATGATGTTGTTTTGTTTATGTTGATGATGGTATTTGACATGATAAATCTGAGATTAATAAACGATAACCTGCTGAAAGTAATGTTAAATGTCGTTGTTGATCACTAAACATGTTAACGGAACAAATAGAACTTGCGTTAGAGCGCTATAAGCTGAAAACAGGAAGCTGTCAAACTGTTAAAGCCACCTTCAGTCAGCTGTAACCAGGTCATAACTTAAGGAAAAATTGATTTTCTTGAGTCTATCATGTGTTATTTCGAAATACGGTTCTAATGGCACTGGAATCATAATTTTTGGACTTCGTTTGCTATTTTTAAAGGGTTGTTTTGTACAGCAGCAAAAGCTGCGTTTTTACTGCAGAAAATGTGCGTGATGTTTTTTGTCATAACTTGAAATCTGTGTAGAATTAGCTCATGAAATTTGTACTGTAGATGACCACTGATGTCTTTGTATTGCTCCAGGTGGAATTTCATCAATCGGACTTACGATGAATTTTAAATGAATTATTCCGTGGACTGGAGTCAGAAAGTGACGAATCTGATTTGCAGTCCGGTAAATGATTTTTTATAAAATATTGGTAACGAATTGGATCCTGAGATTTTTTACAAAATAATATTTGTACCGTTTAAGACCTTCTGTAAAAAGTTGGGAATTTTTGGAACACGTTAACTATTTTATTAAAATTCCCGAAAACAGCCCAGTTTTGAATGTTAAAGCTGAAACGACATATGTAGTAATTTGCGTGTCTAAATGTCGGGTAGGTTATCTGAGAATGATCTAACTTGTTATATGTCAATGAAAGTGTTATGTTCAATGTCGTATATTTGCTTATGAATGGGAATAGATGGGAAGTTTATATGGGCATGAACCGTTAAAGTGAGTGCATGTTATGTGGTAGATGCGTGTAGGAACTTCGTGCTTATTTGAAGTCACTAATAAACTAAGTGGTAATCATACTAGGATGTGATTGACCGACCTTGACTGTTTGCTATTTTTTTGAGAGTCAAACCGAGCAACCGAAGGTGAGTTCACACACTTTCTAAGGCATGGGATTCCCGGTGGTTGGGAATGGGTTAAAGAATTAAAACGGAACCTCCATATCCTCCTTGGGTAGGATATGTACCGCCATCCTCCATGGGTAGGATGCCAATATTAATCCTGCGTATTCTACTTGGGTAGAATACGTACGTTCGTTCTCCTTGGGTAGGACAACAACCTTAAACTACTAGCCAAAACTCTATCACCTAAGTCCCTCATTTTATATCGACTTAATCGCCGAGGCCGATGGCGAGCGGGTCATTAGTTAATAGCGCTATTAGGTTTGACAAACCTCACACTGTGCCGTTCGGACGGGCGTGTACTAGTGGATCATGGCAAATTGTCAATGATGATAGACATTGACGTAGGGCACAAATTACTTTCGTTAGTAGTCGATATAGTAACGGTCTAGTGGTTCACATGGGGAAGCCCCCACGGGTCATGGTTTGGGAAAGAAGGAATTGGTTAATCATATTTTCAACTGTGGGGTAACCCCCCACGGCAAGTAAGCCAACTAAACGAAAACCATGTTTTTGAAACAACATAAAACGAACACCCAACTATGAACTCACTCAACTTTGTTGTTGACTCCTTGTTACATGCCTTGCAGGTCGTTAGGTATCTATGGAGCTTGCACAGGGAGGCGTGGTCGTTGTGGGACATGGACTGTCGAGTCCCATGTTAAACATTTAAACTTAAGAACTTATTACTTATGTTTTGGGTTTTATCTTTAATGCTTCCGCTGTTTAATTCGAACTTGGTTAACTAGCTTTTGATCACCAATTATATTGTGTGGTTGGATTTTATCCATCTTAAATGCATTATCCAATATGATTAGTGGCTTGATCCTGGTCATGTCACGCCTCCAAGCGGTGATACTCCGCATGGTGGATTTTGGGGGTGTGACACCAGTCCAGGCAAACAAAATATTGTTCAGTAATATTTTTGTGAGTTTATTTTTATAGAGCGCTAAAAATAATTTAAAACACACAAAAACGGGTTTAAAACGCTAGATAAAATACCCGATATTTAGTAAAATACCTGTTTTATTCATATAATCTACATATGTATGTATATGTATATATATATATATATATATATATATATATATTCGTGTATATCTATGTGAGAAGAGTAAGAGGTGGCGGCTTGGGGGATGCCCACCTTTTCTTGAAAATGCAATCTTGTGCCATGTGTAACCTTTGTCATAACATAATCATTTAACCTCTTTAAACACTCCACTTATCAAACTCAAAATCAAAACTCCATTCTCACTCTCTCTCTCTTGAATCTCGGCCGAAACCATCACACACACACATTCAAAGATTACAAACCTTTCTATGATGATTCACGGGTTTTCAAGATGATTTCAAGCTAAAAAGGGGTGTTGGAAGTGATTGCAAGCAAGAACAACCTCTATCTCATCATCTATTCTCAAAAACCCATCTAAAATCTTGAAGGTATAAAATTTATTTCATAAATCTTGTTTTGATTCTTGATGATCTAAAATAATGATGGAAGTTTCTCTTGTTCTTGAGTTTAATCACAAAACTTGTATTCTACAAAGAATGAGATTTAGATCAAAGAAAAGTGAATGTGAATATGTATTGTATATAGGGCCGAAAGTTTATGAGTGGGAGTGTAACTTGTTGTGTTTTGATTTTGTTAAATGATTCTTACTTGATTTGATTTTGAAAAGATGATTACATGCATGTGTTGTAAAAGAGTCATAAAAGAAAGTTCTTGAAAAGGTTCCATGATTTGAAGTAGATGTGTTAAAAAGTGAGGTTTTGGAAGTTTATGCATGTGTATATGTGTGTATGTCGTGTATGTATATATGTATATGTAAGTGTATACACTAAATTTTGTCATATGTAAATAAAGATGGAATGATGCATTTATGTGAAATGATCTAATGATTATGAGATGAACATGTTGTGATTTATAAGAACATGAAGTAAATGTATCCTTAGATGCATTTAAGGTTATGTAAGATGATGATGATATGATATATATGCATTAAGTGCTTGTACATAGTCATGCATGTGGGTGTATGTACATAAAATTATGGATAAATGATGTTATGATAAAAATAGTTTTAGATCAGATTATAAGCCTTAAAATAAAGTTATTTTGAAGTGTTTAATGATATGTAACTTTTTCATAATGTTTGCTAGCTTTGTAAGTTGTACTTGGTGCATTAAAAGTTGTAAAATATGTGAAATCGCATGAGTTATGTGACTTAAATAAAAACTGCACTAATCTGAATATAATCACTATTTTAATCAGTAAATAACATGTATTGTGTTAAAATATCAAGTCGTTTCGAGTTGGGATGGTTACGGTAACATTTAACGCAAAACTATGCGTTAAAACGGTCAAAAATCAGCTTTTCGGATGATTTTCATAAAACTGATTTAGATCAGTAAATAAACTAATATTTTTAGTTTAAAAATAAGTATTTTAACTAATTTCAAGCTTACTTGGTGTTTGGTTGGTCATACGTGACTTCCGACGCCCAAAAACGTTACCGAATCGCTAAAATACGCATTTTTCAGTGAACATTAGTATGGGCGAATTTTGAGTAAATCTTTTGTGATAAAATGTGTTAAGTGATTTTGACATGTAAATGTGATAATATGTTAAGTGTTAATCTAATAATAGGAAATTTAGATTATGCATGTATGCATGTACGTTTTGGTGCGGTAAAAACGGTAAAAGTGCGTTAAATGTGTAACTTGTTTGTCGAGCATGATATTTGATATATATAGGATATTTCATGTGTATTTGCTTTGAAAAGGACAAAATAAATAAATTAACAAGATTTCGTGTGTTTCGGTGTTAAATTATATGAACGTTTGTGTATAAATATTATGACGCGCAAATCGTAAGTATATCACGTATAAACGGGAGAGTTAAGGGAATTACACAATAATGGTCACCAATAAAATCGTTCAAAAGGCAAAATCATAATAAATATATAAATATATATGGACTCATATATATATATTTTAACGTGCCAACATATTCAAAAAGGACAACTTTTCGAGAAAATCTCAAAGTTATGTGATAATTCTAAGAAACTGAGAAACTTAGGATTTTTGTGATTAAATGTTATTTTGATTTAGAATTGTTCCCATATTAGGACGTATATAATCAATTTCTGGGATTGCGGTATTAAAATACGCACCCAAAGGTGAGTGTCACTAAACCCCTCTTTTTACTCCTTTATATATATTTTTGGGGTAGAACACGCCAATAAAAGGGTTTAATAATGTTTTTGAAATAAAACATACATTTTGATATAAATTATATATTTTCATTGAAAATATATGGATTTTTGGGAAATTATATATGTATTTCGGGATGAAATGGTTTTGAAGAATAAATATGTTTCGGGTGGAAACGGGATTATGCACGGTGTTTGGGGGAAAAACGACCGTGTAGTTGGTACGAATATTGCTTGGTCTCAAGAGAGTAAGTATCAGCATAGGCTTACATTTCCTCGGGGATTTCAGGGGATTCGTACAACATCGTGTATTAAATTGTCATATTAGTAGGATATATATATATATATTGTACGTGAGGCAGACATCATATTGTTCTTCGAGAAAGAACCCTGTGCCCATGATGCCGTTTAATCAATTTACGTATTGCACGCGATGAATTGTTGGTAGATCTATCGGGTTGACAACCCCGTCGTGACCGATCGCCCCGTGTCAATGTCAAACGACGAATTAATATTCTGTTCATTGTCTAGTTTTGATTATCCCTGCATGGTTAATATATAGTTCGTATCATCTAGCTAACATACGAGTCTGAAAGTTGACACTAGAATTTAATATACAAAACCTGGGCAGTATTACTGTTGTCGGAGTAATGAACCGACGGAAGGCCCATGGATTTTATTAAGGAAGTAAAATGGACTTTCTAAAAATTTCCGGAATTGTTTTTAAATAAACACCAAATTAGAAAGTTTTCCTTGGAATAAAATTTGTTAGTAAACGAATAAGTGAACTCACCTTCCTTTGTGTTGACACTTGATTTTAACGTGTTCTACAGGTACTTGAACTCGGCTTCGGGGAAATCATGGCGTATCTTGTGGTGAATGATGCATGTTGTTTCTTTTAAATATGTTGGACAACTTTTAAACTTTCAGGGACTTTTTGTAATAAGATCCGCGAGGATCAAAGACATCTTAACTAGGTAGTTGTGTCGTGACTTAAAACGTAATGTTTAAATAACTTATGTTTAAAATAAACCAATATGTCCAACAATAAAGTGCATCGCTCGACAAGATATAAATGGGCACCAACTTCCGTCTCCACTACGTTCAAATATTCCGCTGCGACGTATTTTGGGGTGTGACAATATTAATGTAAGAACACTATATATAGAGGTTTTTTGTATTGAATGTTTACATCTCAATGAATAATAATTCCCTATTTTATCTTTCTCTCTGTGTTCCTTTGATACTTGTTCTTATGTTCATATACTAGTCGCTAGTAGGCCATTGTTTTATTACACGTTATTAGCACGGAAATACTTTTCGCCCAAACCCTATTTTTTCTAGAACCGTCGGCCATTTTTTTGAAACATTCATCGCTCTACTTGGGTCGACAACTACCAACCAATGGAAGAACTTATATCTCCGGGTTAAATTGATTTGGATATCAAGTTCTCTTACAGATCTGCTTTTGGCCGGATTCAAAAGGTATCACTGATTCGAAAGGTAACTTTTATTTAAAAGTGTTACATTCTTTTGATCTGCAATACTGGGAAGAACTATTCCTCACCAATATTTTATATTAACTTATTTATAATAGTTTTAAACTACTACTTTATACATGATTTATTTTCTAATGGGTTACGGTAGTAGTAAGGAAACCAAAATTTAATTGATCCACTTCTTAAAATATATTAATAAGGTTATTTAGTAACAAATTTAATGTTTTTGAATAAATCAATGAGTTTTAAAATAAGTACATGAAACGGTTTTGGTTGGAAATTATTATGAACTTATCGATCGTATATACTACAATATAGGTTGATATAGATTGTAATTATAATTAAATGCACAATTATTTAATTGATATCCAACAAGCATGCTTATTTTTAATAAATTTTGTATTACTGTTTATATATAATATGTAGTATGGTATGTATCTCTAGATAAAGTGGTGGAATGCTTTCATTTCTCTTGAGAGATGCAAGTTCAACTCTCACTTGGTGTAGAGTGAGGCATTGTTGGGCAATGACAGGAGACCCAGGGAAACCTATGTTCGATCCTTGAGCCAAACGGGTTTTACCAGTAATTTCACTGTCGTGTCTACGGGCGGGTGGGTTACCGGGTTTTCCCCGGAATTGGTGGTGGACTCGGATTACTCTCGGAGTACTCCGTTTGGTCCAATGAGTGCCCCGAGAGTGCTCGGGATTGATTTTGTTGGCCATTCAAAACAAAGTATGGTATGTATATTGTGAATACTATCATATGTGGAGGATGTTGATATTCCTAAGAGTTTGTCAAAGTAAAGGTTTATTTATTATTTGTGAACATTGCTAGGATATACTTGTTTATTTGTTAATAACATATTCCTTTAGTGTTATTTTTTTTTTTTTTTTTTTGCATCCATTTACTGTAGTATTCTGTAAGGTCACCTAAAGCACCTCGAAAATACGAACCCGGACCGCTCGACACACACGCGATGTGTGGAAACCACCGCGTGACTCATACCACTCCGTAGATCTCGTATAGAAGGAGTAGAAGATGAGAGAACCGATCAACATGTGAATACACTGAGTATTCGCATATCACACACCTGAAAAACCACACACAGTTATAGTACACACAAAGGTAGGGTTTGTTTCTCTCTTTAGAACAAGTCTTGCATAGAAAGTTTTCTCAAAAAGCATTTTTCATTGCAGTCATTCACTTAGAATATATACAATGACAAGTACGGACACATAAGTCCGATAACACAAACCCTAGTCTGAATATACACATAAATTCAGAAAAAATTACTTAAACAACTAGTAAGTACTTAACATCATTAGTACTGACAATACACAAAGACAAATTCGGACAAACAATGAGTTCTGAGAAACTTATTTCACAAATTCGGACCCCGTAAACACATATATGTCTGAATTTGTTAGGATAAAATAACTTTCAATATATTACAAAGCAAGTCTCTGAAGAATCTTCAAATAGCAGCATCCAGCATTTATCATCTTGAGGTGCACTTACAGACTCCCCCTTAATACATGCAAGATCTGCAGATCATCATTAAATCTTCGAGTAATCACTTCCTGCTCCAACCTTATTCTTCACACATAATTGAACGACACGAATAAAAGGCAGAGCAAGCTCTTGGTCTTCAGGGTTATCATGGAGCGATAAACGTCTCAACTTGTTTAGATCTGAAAGCTTGAAGTTTACAAGCCACATAGGATCTAATACTTTCACAATCACTTCAGTCACTTTCTTCTGCGTGATAACAGCTTCTCTTGTTTTCCCATCTAGATACTTTAACCCGATCCTGGCCATACTGTCTAAGTTGAAATGTCTCATAGGAATAGTTCTCAAACATAAAGCAGGTCGGCACACAACCTTATCTGGATTTCACCTGAGAACTTATTTCTTGTTCTGACTCGACGGCCCACAGAAGGTGTAAATTGCTCCCACTTATTCGCTCTACTTTCTACTTCCAAGACTTTCTTCAAAGCTGCAATAATCCCATTATCCATCGGAGTATTCAAATCGAGCTGAGTAATATGATGAAGGTCGTGTCCTGGAAGTGAATTGAGGGTTTGAAAACGCGGCTTGAAGTACTAAACTCCATCCATTCACTTGATTAACACCATATTATTCTACTCATCCTAATCCCAACTTCTGATTTGACCTGAGAATTCTCCACGTATGCGTCCAAAACGCTTTTTCTAAGTAAGATCAGGTGGAGGTGCTCTAAACCATAAAGCTCTCTGAACTTCTTCAGGTATTGGCTCTAGATTAGGATTAGCTTCAATCAGTGTATCATTATAAGCAACGCCCCGCAAGTCTTCAAAGTCTACTTCCACTCCTACGACAGATTGAAGGTTCATCGAGTAAGACATGTTTCCACCTTTGCTCATAACCACATGATTAACATCTTCATCTGATCTAAGCTCTTCTACTATTACAATGACTTCATCAACTTTATCTAAGTCATCGTTAGAAATGAAATGCTCCCCGATTAACATGTCATGATCCGAATCATTGGATGAAACACCAAGTTCAGCCTCAGACGGACCTTTATCTCACTGCCATTTTTGCCTTTATTTAACTCCCCCTCAACTGCAACATCAGTTGCAGCTTCCGTAGCTTGTGAGCTACTTGGCTGCTCCCTTTGCTGAGAAGCGTTGGGATCTTTATCTTTATCCAAATCGTCTTGAATCTTTTTCAACTCATCTAGCTTGCACCTGACTTGAACCTGAAGAGACATATTCTCCCCATGAGCAGCAAACAGCTCAACAAGTTCAATGAAAATTCTGCGAATCTGTTCAGTCGCAGTAGAAGGTGTTTCATGTCGAGAGGCATAAGCTATATCCCTCTTGATTAGAATAGCTATATGGATGGCTTGTCTTCTGTATTGAAAAGTTAAACCTTTAATCTTTTCTTTATTTTCTACATTTTTCTTTTTCTACTCATCCAATTCTTTTTGTTGCTTCCTATTCACTTCTAGAATCTCATTGATAACGTTGTTCTGCCTTTGCATGGCCTGATGAGCTTCTTCAAACTTTTCCCAAACAAACCCTTGGAAAGAAGGCTTATCACCCCTAGCCGAAGTTCCTTGAGACTGTGGGGCTGAAGTAGAAATTGTAGGCCTCGGTGCGACATGGCGAGGAGGTCTAGGATTAGATGCAACCTTTGGACAAAATTTTCTTGACGACTTTGGTGAAGAAGGCATAATAGGTTTCTTCAATCGAGGACTAGCAGGTCAAACATCACAAGGTCGAACAGCACCCGACGAAGAACCAGGAGGCAACGTAGTGAACACCGGAAGCACCGTAGGAGAAGTCAAACCCATGGATGTAGCAAACAGATTGCCTGAACCCGCGAGAGATGGAAATGTCGAAAATAGCGGTGTAGTCGAAACTCCAGATGAAAATAATGAAATACCTGAGCCCAAAGAAGAGAATCCAGCAATAGATACTGCAGCTGATGAGCTGGGAGTTGATACTGGTACTGAAGGAAGGGAAACATGAATATCACTAGAAACGGAAGTAATTAAAGGAGCTGAAACTTCAACAGATGAAACATTTACCAACCCTGAATACGTTGGAGCTGAACTAGAACTTTCTCCCAACTTTCTTCTTTTGTATGTGACAATGGTAGAAGCTGAAGCACCACTCGACCTATCATCAAAGTCACCATCAACATCATCAGAAGAATCATCTGGAAGGTTTTCCAAATCAGAAGTCTTTTTTCGTTCCAGATAGACAGACGAGAGGCCCACTCGGAAACGGGACTGAGAAAATTGACCTTATCTCGAAAAGCTTGAAGCTTTTGTTGTCCTCTATCAGAAAGCTTACCAGAAGATCTTTCCGAACCAACGCTAAGTATTTTCTTTCAGATAGCATCTCCACATCTTCTTCCTCAACTAGAAGACCTTTTCCCTTTGAAGCACTCACAGATGGAGCATCCGACCCCAAGGTAGCATCAATCATAGCTAACACACTAGCAAACAAGATATTTTTCTGCACTTTGACTGGGTTGATCAATTGGAATGTTTGGAATGACCTCTTCTATGATCAAATCCTGCACTTGTTCACCGATAGGCTCATTTATCAGTTCAATGACTGGATCAATAACTAGCACAACAGGTTCTGCCACAACGGGTGCAAGAACAATCGGTTCTTCAATAACCACCCGCTGTTGTTAAAGATCAACCTGAGGTTGAACAAATGCCGACTGTTGAAGAACAACATTAGCTGCATCATCCTCGTCTTCATCAACACCATATAACTGATTAACACCTGCAGATATCTCATTCCAAACAACATCATTTGTAGGGTTATAATTATTAACCAAAATAGCACCCATCATAGGTCAAAGTTCAGGTAATCTAGGAGAACAAATAGAAGCTTTAACATTACGGCAATCAACAAAAATACGTATAGTTATTCTTGTAAGCACGAGCCGTGGCAATCCATCATGAATCGGAAGATCCGGAACAAGATGTCGAAAAATAATCATAAGGAATCGAGGATATAACATCAAAAGACGAGCATTACCAGCTACATAATCAAGTTGGGTTTTAAGAGCCTTGAGAATCATCCGAGCGAAATTGTAAGGCTGATTAAATGTTAGGCCGATCATTGCTGATAACTAATTGTGACCCATGCCGTCTAAACCAGATTTTCTCGGAGCAAGACATTGCATGATAATTAGGAAGAAAAATCGCCATTTCTCATGAAGCATGCCCTTATGGTACTGCCTGGATGGCAGATTGCTAGAATATACAAATCTAAGAATAGCGCGATCTCTAATCTGAGCTACGTAACACACTTCACCCATATCGAGTTCTCTCAAATGTAAGGTAACACGAATGATTTCTTCCGTTATGACCAATTGATGACAGTTGACCGTTGTTTTGATCGTATTATCATTCACACGTGCGGTCGTCCAAAAATATTGCATGTAAGCTTCCACGATTGGTATCTCCATTGAAATAGCATATTAGATTCGAGTTCTTCTAAGAAAACGGATAATATGCAAATAATCATCAATTTCATGCAGATTCTCATCAAGAATAGCCACTTGATTATGTTTTGGAATTAAAAAACGTTCTGGGACTTGTTGTTGGTTTGGCGGAGGTTGGTTTGGTTGTTCGGCCGTATCTGTAAACAAAACAAACACCGCAAATACGTTTATAATAATATAAACTAAACTAAAGAGTCTGCAAAATATGAACACTTAGTATAAATTTTGCAGATAACATATCAGGACATCTCAAATTTACTGATAAAATTTAGAACTGAGTTAACACATAATAAGTTCCAAAGAAAAATAGACTAAATTCAGATAGCCAGTTAAGTATGAATGATGTATGTTAAATCCAGACACCTAAGGAAAAATAAATCTGAATAAAGTCAGACACTAGTAAGTACGGACAACAGAACAAATCCTGACAAAGTCCTAAGTTCAGACACTATTTTTAAAGTTGGACACATTCCTAAGTTCATTAAATCTGGATAGATTCCTAACTCTGTTTGCATAAACCAAATCCTTAAATCCGGACAATGTCAGTCTGAGTGTTTTGAGGAATAAATCCGGACAAACAGAATGTTCGAAACAAAGATGAGATGTGCGGAAACCACCACGTGACACGTACCGCTTCGTAGATCTCGTATTGAAGGAGTAGAAGATGAGAAAACCAATCAATCAGTGAATACACTGAGTATTCATAGATCACACACCTGAACAACCACACACAGTGATAGCACACACAAAGGTAGGGTTTGTTTCTCTCTCTAGAAAAAAGTATTGCTCAGAAAGTTTTCTCAGAAAGCATTTTTCATTGCATTCATTCACTTAGAATATATACAATGACAAGTACGGACACATAAGTCCTGATAACACAAACCCTAGTTCGAATATACACATAAATTATAACAAATTACTTAAACAACTAGTCAGTACTTAACATCATAAGTACTGACAATATACAAAGAAAAATTTGGACAAACAATAAGTTCTAACAAACTTATTTCACAAATTCGAACCCCATAAACAGATATATGTCCAAATTTGTTAGGATAAAACAACTTTCAATAAATTACAAAGCAAGTTCTTGAAGAATCTTCAAATAGCAGCATCCAACATTTATCATCCTGAGGTGTACTTACATTATATGGATCATAATAGAATGTATGATGCATTTAGATTTAATTTATGTTTATTTTTGTGTATATAGATGACTAACCGGTAGTATTTTACTAAAGTAAATATATTATTTAGTAAAAGGATTGTGAATCTTGTTATGCTAATAAACCTAATACATTTGGTGATTAAAACGTTTATTGTCTACATATTTTAAAGTTAATAAAATACATTTTCCTTTACAATACAATTGTAGTATGCATTTGTAAGATGGTGTTGACTAGATGCACAGTCTTTGCAATATATTTTCTATATATATGATTATTTTGTTTGCTTATTAAAATTGAATTGACAAGTTTTTCCTACCATATGTTATTAAAACACCATGAGGACTTGATGAAGATTTGGTTATTTTACTAATTAGAGTAACAATATTATACAAGATATACTTTTGGCTAGCTATACACTTACGCCCTGATAGGTGAATTCATACAATATTAGATAGCTTATTCGTGATGCACTATTACCTATAGACAAATTTGTTCTCAAGATAATGTTTTAAATGGTGGCTTCTTTTTCTAATCATACTTATACTAACCATATAATTATTGTTATTGCTATTATTTTCTTGATCATATATAAATGTATTCGTTTGAGTGAATTTAATTGAATGGAATAAGTTTGTATAATCAAGATACATGGTTAGTAGTTTTGAAATTTGTTTATGAATAAATTAGGGGAACTTTAAATTTTTGAAACAGTGTTAATCGAGTAAGAAGAAAAAAAAGGTAAAGGAAAAAGGGATTAAAAGTTGTCGAAGAATATAAAAGGAATGGTAATTAGTTATTTATTGAGTTTTTAGTTGGCCTGAATATTGTCCCTAAGTACTTCTGTCTAGCCACTAATGAGCTTCCATGTAATTTTTTTTAGTTGAATGAGTAGTTTTGATTTATGGTTTACTACACAACTATACAAGTCACTGTTTTCCTAAACATATTTTAGTTGCCTATAAACTAGCTGTGTGACAAATGAATATTTGTAGATAAATTATTAAATGTTGAGAACTTGAAAGCGACAGGTGTTTAAGTTTCAAAGTGACAAATATATATGCTTGGATATACTAGTCGTTGTGTTTACTTATGATTGATTAAAAGAATATCTCTTTTCATGGAGCTCTTATGATAAATTGTCTTATATAGTGGCTGTTTGGCTAAGCTTATTTTTTTTACTTATTTACTTATTTGCTTATTTGAAAAGCAAATAAGTCATAATGGAATGACTTATTTACTTATTCCTCTCACATAATAAGCTAACCCAAACACCTTTTAACTTTTCAAAAAGTAAATAAGTAAATAAGTCCCTAAAATAAGCTTAGCCAAACAGCCTAATAGTGTGACATGTTAATCCATAATGTATTGCATAATTTAATTTTGTGTATATTATCACTTCTGCATTTATGTGTTTTATATGCAATCATTTATTTATGAAGTTGTAGTTAATTATCCTATCATGAAAGAGTGTAAATATCCTTTGATATACCACCTGAAGTGTTATACTTCCTAAATCTCATTATCGGTTTGTAGAAGGCCTTAAGATTTAAGACCGATAAATTGCACATGATTTAATCATGTAATTACTTCTCAATCTGTATTATGTTGTGAGAAGATTGTTTATAAGGAAAACCAGATAAAGCTTTTCTATTTGTGACATTTGAGGATATGCTACTGAAGTAGCAATATGATTAAGAGGGTATGAAAAGTTTGAAATGATTTCATACCTGCGTGACTGAGTAAAGAATGAAAATCCATGAAAGTTTTCAGATTCTATCTCATTCCTTAAAGTGAGTGTGATTACATATTAATAATTGTAAAGGTAGGGATCATAGACATAATTGAGAAAATTTTAATGTTGAGATAGACCATTTAGAATTTTCTTGATAGTCATGTTAATAATGAGAGGGGCCACCAAAAAGAGGGACCACCAAAAAGTGGAAAACTAAGGAGTGATTATATAATATGATAATTTGAACTTTGAATTTATAATACATTCTCCCGTATGTGACATTTTGTATTACATACGTGCAAGTAATACATATACGACCATAAACCAAAAATTTATGAATCATAAATATTTAATTATTTGGCATAACAGGTTAGACCACACCGAGCATTGATGATGTGAAATATAAATTAAACATGTAACGTTTGCTCTTAAGGGAAATTAAATATTTACCACCAAAATTACGGTGTGAATCCCTAAATATTCTGGAATGAATAAAGGATATATATCAAAAATGATACCATTTAGTGTTTTAAATCGATGCATCGTCTAAATGGTTATCAAATCCACAACCTGAAGTTTGTGTGATTATGGCTTAGCTAATGTGATAGCACGCATATTATTCCAGATTTATATATATATATATATATATAGGCTAGATTTAGATTGGCGCGGTGGCGTTTTGGTAAATATATTCAACTTTCAAACGTGGGCGCGCTTCATTGAGTGCAAAAGGTAAATGTGCATCTACAAAACCCATCAAAACATATATACTTCCTAGAGAAACCTCCCCAATTCCAACGAAAAACGCCAAAACCCTAGAAAACGCGAAACCATAATATTATGGCGTCTAAAGATCAAACAAGATCCAGAGGCAAAAAACAGAGTGAGTTAACTTCGATTTACATTATGCTAGTTTTATGATGTTTTTGGCATTTTAATTTTATCAGTAAATGTGTATTTTCTATGGGTGTGGAATCCGGAGAGTCACCTGCTCCAAAACGCCAAAGAGGCGCCGGGCAACAAAAGAAGACAACAACAAAACATGGTACAGATGGTTACTTTTATGCGATATATTAAGTCAGAAACGCCAAAAATTTTATAATGTTTGTTTATAAAACTCCATATAAAAGGCAGAACTGAGTGTCTGTGAAGATGTGTTGTTAAACGACATATATCATGTAATATACTTTGATAGTTTGTTACTAAACGCCAATACATGTATCGTTGGTATAATATTGTTTGATTGTATGAGAACGCCATTTTACATATATCATTTGTGTTATTAAACTTCGTGTATCATTTGTGATTGTCTTATTGAATGCCATATATCATTTGTGCTATTAAACTTCATGTATCATTTATGTTATTAAACGCCATGTATCATTTGTGTTATTAAACGCCATGTATCATTTTTGTTACTAACTGTGAGTTTATGAATGTGTTAAACGCCATGTAGAAGTTATGTGTGGAAAATGTTTGTGCAAACGCCATGAAAAAACTAAAACGCCATGGAAATTAATCTTGTTTTATAGGCAAATGGGGGTTTAGATTAACAATAAATGTGCACACCGGCAAGGCCCAAAACATCAAAAAGAGGAAGGTCTTAAGTCAGGATGTTGGGGTTCAGGAAGAACCATTTTTTAAGTTTAGTGGGGCTAGATTTTTGTCAAGAGTGAAACCTACAAACTTGACTGGTTGGTTTATAGACCAAAACACCATCATTGTATGGGGAGGTGACAGAAATGCCAAACCCTCAACTATTACGCCAAACTGATGATGCTCAAAATGAAGATGAAAGGGAGTCTAAGGGTGGTGATGAGTATACTATATATGGTCAGTTGAAGAAAGTACAGATGAAGATATAAACAAAAATGATATTAAAAGCTGGGATTGTGATTTCAAAACACTTGAATATCAGATTTTCAGATATAATGGGGAAAAGATAATTAAAAGCAATATTGCTGAGGTTTTGGAACTGCCGGGACAAGACCTAGAAAAAATGATGAAACTAAAAGAAGGTTTAGATTGTCCATAGATGGTGGAAGAAATGCTTAAAGCTATAAAAAAACCACCAGCACCCTGCTGAGGATACCCCAAAATTTCCTGTATTTGATGCAACGCCAAATATCCCCCCATCAGAAACACAACACAAAACGCGAAACCCAATATTATGGCATCTAAAGATCAAACAAGATCCAGAGGCAAAATGTTGGTGCATACATCTGTCGACTTCGTCTTATATCGAGTCTTGGTTTCGTTGCAGATCTGATCAAGCATGATGTCATCATATTCAATGATGACATCATAAAGATGACATCATCATTGCAACTCTACACAAAATACAAGGCATTCAAATGAAATATACACACAAAACAGATTATAATTTTCACATGAAAGTGTCATGTTATTTCGCTTGAAAGCCATGAGGTAATTTCGCTTGAATTGTCTTGTTATGTTTCAAGCGAAATAAGAATACTATAAATAGGCTAGTTGTCTTTCTCATTTGTAACAGAATTAGGAATCGATACCGAGGTGCTGCCGGTATTTCTTGTGACTGTAATCGCTGTTAATTCAATATACAATAAGTTTAAAGTGATATTCAAGCTGTTTCGAGTCTATACGTCTGTTTCCGCCTTTCGTATAGTCTAAGAACTCTTCTGAATGACTCGTTTGGGTCACGATTCGATCCTACAAGTGGTATCAGAGCTCAGGACGAGGAGTTCATACCAAAACAGCCTGTTTTCATCACAATTTCTGTTTTCTACACCTTCTTTTTCAAAATTAAATTTTTTTCACAGGTTAAAATCGGCTTAAACTTTCACATTATACTCAAAATCATGTTTTAACAAATCCTGGAAAATTTCAGCATTAAAATCGATCTAAAACTTGACATTTTCATAATTCCGCTTGAAATTTCGTTCGAAATGCTGATGTCATCGTGATTCCGCTTGAGTTTTCACTGTGATTTCGTTTGAAATTACAATTTGTGACTGATTCCGCTTGAAAATCTCATATTCCGCTTGGAGATTTCGCTTGAAATTTGTGATTTTGCTTCAACCGGTTTTCCGCTTGAATTGTATTTCGGGTGAAAAAGTTTATTTCGCGTGGAAAAGTGCATCGAATTGTGTGAAACATTAAACTAGGTTGTCAGGTCATTGGTAGTTGGAAAAGAGATCATGTGAATTGTGTCAGGTTGCATCGGTTTGATCGGTCTTTTAGTCGACTTTATCAGACTTTTAATAGATATCATAATATTGTCGATTCATTAAAGTCTACATGTGATGGCTTTTAAAGTGTGCATGTGAACATTAATTGTTGTGTATGGTACTTATCGAGAATATATTTTGATCGCATGGGTAATCGTTTAAGAACGAAGGTCCAATAGAAATCAATTGATTTCTGTATTGCACATGATTTGTTTCAGTCTTGCATGAATATTAATTGATTGTCGACCACTGATTGAATCATTAAAAAAAAAACAATCCACTACATGTCATCGGCCCAATCATATGTTTTTGATATTTGAAATTGTCGGACACTTTTTAGGTTGCATGTGATATATCAGTTCGTGTGATAATATCAGTATTGAATTGAAAATCAAAGTTGTTAAGTTTTCTTGACAGTCAACAAGTTGCGGCCCAATTGGAGAATATCTAAGCCCAAATCATTCTAAGCCCATCCAAAAAGTGTATCACATCAGTTCATTTTTAGGCCCATTCATTCAGTGATTTCACCCGAACAACATTGGAACGAGTCTGCAAATCTTCGACACGAGTCTTAGATTGATTTCATTAACACACACTTTCACGTATTCAGTTCATTTAAAACTGATCGTTTGCTTGTTTGTTTGTAGGTGTTTCACGAGGTGATCCAGCTCGTTTGAGAGAAGTATTTTTTAAAACAAGAAAGTTTGTGTTTGTGAAGCTTTGAATTTGAAACATGGAAGAGGAATTCTACAATGCGTTTGCTACACCAGTTGCACCAGTTACAGCTGCTGAAACAATGTACAGTGAGAATGAGACGGGAACTCACCAGAAACCGCCAAAACTGATGTACATTGAAGATTTTAAAGGATGGCAGAATCGATTTGAGAACTGGGTGCAAGCTTACAAGTTTGACGCATGGTGTGCATTGGAGAAAGATTACGAGAAACCGAAAAACGAACGTGGACTTGAAAAGGGATTTTGTGATTTTACTGAAATTGATAAATTGAAATATACAAGTGAAAAAATGATGATCAGTATACTTCAACAGGCGATTAAAGAAGACATCTTTGTTTTACTTCAGCATGAGGGTACTGCTAGATCGATTTGGAATGCATTAATTCAAAAATTCAAAGGAAGCGCAGATATGATTAAAAACAGAAAGGCATTGCTGAAGAAATCTTTTGATATGTTTGTAGCTTTTGATCACGAGACAACGAAACAGACAATTGATAGATATTGTCATCTTGTTTTGGAAATGGGAAGATTGGATATAAAGAAAGATGATGAGGAATGGGTTGATAAACTTGCTAATGCATTACCGCAGCAAAAGTGGGGAACTTATTTGATGATTGTGAAACACATGAGGAAGTCTGAGAATATGAATCTGGCACAGTTTATTCAGAAAATTGAATTGCACGAGTTAGATATCCAGAAGACGGCTATCATGACAAATCCAAATGCTAAACAGGATGTCAGTCTGTATTACCGAGGAAACAAGTTTGAGGCTACCCCCAGTCCAAGTCCAAAGATTAGTACTGCTTTTAGTGCTGATGGATCGTCTAGTCCGAATGTTAGCACTACAACTCATAGTGGTGGATATTCTTCATCATTTTCAAGTTTTGATCCAAACAGCAGAACATCAAGTCCTCAACAACAAAGTTCTACAAATCTTCAATGCAATGTGACTTTGAACATTCAGAATGGTCAACATCTTTCTCCAGAGCTGGCTAAGCAACACATGGCATCTCTTGTCGCCATGTTAGAGTCATATGAAAGCTTAGTTGTAGGAAGAATTGGTAATCCGATGCTCACAAAAGAAGATTATGACCAAATTGATGCAGAGGAACTTGAATTGATGGATGTAAAATGGTGCTTAGCTAGTGCTTGGAGGAGGGCAGAAAAGTTTCAACAAATTACTGGTAGAGATGAGTTTCGAGGAATGGCTACTTCTCCATTGGGTTTTGACAAATCGAAAGTCACTTGTTTTCGTTGCAAAGGAAAAGGTCATTTTAAACGAGAATGTAAAAACCAAGAAGCAACCGAGAATCAAGAAAAGAACAATTATTATCAGAAATCAATTTTCCATCAGATTGCTCAACAACCGCTAACTGCACCGGCTCGTGCTATTGAAAATGGAAAGAAGAAAGCTTTACTTATTCATCAAGATGATGAAAAAGTTGCAGAGGGATTTAGTTGGGACAAATACATACCTGGTTCAGCTCTTGTTGCTAGAATTCTGGGTGAAGATGAAGGTAGTCAGAAAAGAATCCCGATTTTTCCAGATCTTGGAAGTGATGTGGATACCGATGATGAGGAAGAACATCTCAACAAAGCTAGAAAAGGCATAGATCCTACTAGTTTTAATTTGTTTTTTGCAGATAAAGTTGAGTTGCTGTATTAGAAGAAGATTGCCAGATTGAGGAAAGAACTGGAAGCAGCAAGAATGCTAGCAGATAAAAAGGCAAAGACAGAAGATGGAGAAGCAAATGTTGAAGCAGTAACTGAGAAAGTTGCAGATAAAATTGTTGAAGTGGAGAAAGTAGTGGAGAAGATAGTTGAAGTTGAAAAACTGGTCGAAGTTGAGAAAATCATCGAGATAGAGAAGATTGTTGAAGTTGCGAAAGTTGTTGAAGTTGATAAGATAGTCGAGATCGTTAAACCGTGTTTGAAATGTGAGGAGCCTTGCAAACATTGTGAGGAGAAAGACAAGAAGATTCTTGAACTGGAGGAGATGAAAGAGAATTTGTTGTCTGATGTGAAGTACGTGAAGGAGTCGTATGATGTTCTGAACAGAACAGTTGATAGTTTGAAAAAGACAAATTTAGAAGTTGAAACTGCTCAGATGAGAATGAATGCAACTTTAATGACAAAGCAGAAAGTCATTAATGAGTATATTGAAGATTGTGCACAGTTGAAGAAAGAAGTGGAATTCGAAAAGATTGAAAGTGAAAGAATAAAAAGATTACTGTTGAGTTATACAACATGTGATTATTTGATTGACCGAGTTTATCCTACTTTTGCAGGTCTTGAAGCTTTCATGGATGAAAAGACAAAAGAAACGGATACTGGTAAGAAACATGGTGTCAAGTATAACAAGTGTCCGCCCCCGATCCATGAAAGTTACTCACCCAGGAATCCTAACGAGGAGCGTCTAAAAAAGGCAGTCAACATCAAGTTAAAGTCTGAAATCATTGATGAATTACCAGACAATATTGATGTCACATTCACAGCGTCTGACACTGATCATGAGTCTAAGTTAGTAAAGAAAGTTGTCGATCAGGTGTTAGATATGGATGAAGAGTCAAAGTCGGAGTCTAAATCTGAGAGTTTGAGTTCGTCAGAAAAGAGTCCGAGTTCACCGGTTAAAAGGGTTTACAATAAAGAATTCCTATTATCAAAATCTAATTTGAATGACGGACCAATTAAAGTGGCATACACTTTGAATGATTCAGACAAATTATATTCTGATGAGGAATTTCCAATAAGAAGTGTCAAAACTGAAATGATCAAACAGGTTTTCAAATTAACAGAAATTAATATTTTTGAAATAAAAGATTTAAATCTTGCTGAAAAACCTAAAAAGTACACTTCAAGAGTCCAACAGAGATTGAACAAGAAAAAGGGTTACGGTTCTGGTTATGGTTCTCAAAAGAAACCAAACCATAACAGTAATTTCAAAAAGAAAGGTCTTGGTTTTAATTCTTCAGAAAATTATAAAAATGAGAAAAATTATAAACCAAAAACAACATTTGTTGCAGGAGGAAGTTCTGAAGATGAGCAGAAGAAACCATTCTGGAAATAGTCAAACCAAGAGTTTCTTGCTGAGGTAAAGAGGAACGTGAAGAAGTTTGCTCAAAGAGTTGACAGAAGAACTTGCTTTAAGTGCCAAAAAGTTGGACATATTGCTTGGAATTGCCAACAGTCCAACAACATAAAACAGGAAGTTACTTCTAACTCAAAACTGAAAGAAAAACTTGTCTTTTAGAAGAAACAATCAACTAAGAAATCGAAAGTGTTTGAAAATTCAACTTCCGAAGAAGGTGAAAGTTCAAAACGTTTTTACAAAAGAAGAGTTGATTTAAACAAACAAAAATGGGTTGTAAAATCTGATTCAAGTTCTGACAATGAATCTGATTCCATAAAATCAGAGGAGTCATTTGTTGAGAAAAAGGTTGAGAATTCCGTTCCAGAGTTGAATGAGGAAAACTTTCCGCCACTGTCAAAAGATAATTTGAAATCAAAAGGTAGATTTGATATTTCAGGTCAATTCTCTGCTGGTAACAAAGAATTTGATGCTGAAAAGGTGTTTAATGGAAATGTTAAACATATTTTTGGAAAGATGGTTGACAGGAAAGTGAAGGATGCTCAAGAATTTTACAAATCAAAATGTTGGTGGGACAGATGTTTGCCACCAAAATCACCCAAGGCTGGTCAGGCTTGGGTGACAGCATTTTCACCATAAATTCCTGACTTGCCGGAGCTCCCAGGTTGGTAAGTGTGGAGCAGGAATCGGCATCATTCTTGAAATGTTTGTTTGGTAAATCTACAGGTTATATCTTTATATTGTTATATTTTGATTTACAAATGGGATGGTTGGTGAGTGTACCTGTAAGTGGTTGAAGAAGGTTTTCATCTTCAAATGGTTAATCAAGGTCGTTAAGTTGAACTTGATTGGACCATACTTACAAGTGGTATTTTGGAGAACAACGAAACTTATTTTCCGGAAAAACCATTTGATTAAAACAAACTTAAGTGTTTTGAAATCACAATGGGAAAATAGTTTGTTGAAAGGGGGAGTTCTGATTGTTTATGCCAAGTGGATGGGGATCTGAAGTGATTTGATATCAGTTGTCAATGTTTTGTACAGTTTGTTTTCAAATTTCCTTAAATGTGTTTGCATTTTAGGGGGAGTAAAAATTTCAGAAAATCCAAAAACATTTGAAAATTTGAAAAAGTAAAAAACATGATAAAATTCAAAAATGAGTTTTTGTTGTCAAAAAGAGGAAATGATAGTACATCAGTGGACGATCACAGCATGCTAATGAAATGGAAAGAAAAATGTGATAAACGGTCTCACTGATGATGTGTCAGTAGGTTTTTGCACATTTAGTAGATTGTGACGAGATATAAACCTAAAATTCAAACTTGCTTATGTCGTGGGTAACATCTCTCGGATATATGGGTAACCCCCGAAATCTTGTTTGAAGGATCCCTCTTTCTGAGATACTAGGTCTTTATGCTTAGTGATATCTGGGGTATTATCTCGGGACTTCTGATAATGCGGAAGCAATGGCCTAGTCCCCGGAGAATACTTTACGCTGCTTGAAAAATAGCCTACCCTCAGCATAAAAAATGATAAAACATTGCAAAATGCAAATCATGTGCTGTTGTAAAAAAGATCCTCTAAAGGGGACCCACCAAAAGTCGAACCGTCATCTCTCTGCTGAACGGAAGTTCTGACCTGAGCTCTCACTGTTTCGCATTTAACCCTTTAACAGATATCATCTAGGTATACTCACCTGTAAGACTGAATATTGGGATCTGGATACGGGAGTATATTCAAGTGGTGGGACACGCGAATAAGTTTAAGTGCTTAAGACATTAATATCGTATCTCGAAATAGTTGAACTTTGTGTGAAAATTTAAGTGGATCAGTATACTGACAATCTAAGTGAATCGTTTAGAACTTAAAATGTTTAAAGCTTAACGGTGTTGGTGATTTGTCTCATAAACTGATATGATTCTCTTACACAAACTCACAAAAACAGTGTATGTAAATATTTTTTTACTGTATTTCATTTCTATTATATAAAAAATCCAAAAAGATTTTCAGTGTGTTTTAGCATAAATTTTTGAAAAATCCAAAAAGATTTTTGACAACTGATATTGAAGAGCTGATTTTCAAAATTCTGAGTGCTGAACATGATGAACAGGTTTGGGAGAGTGTGATTGAAAAGTTTTTAAGTGAAAAGGAGTCTATTGAAAGTAAATTGTTCTGAAAAAGAATGATGTTTTTACAAGTGGTAATCAAAGATTAAATTTTGTTATATTTGTAAATCTTATTTTGAGGTTAAGGATGTGCAGGATAGCCTGGTTTCTGACCCTGAGCAGACAGAGAGTTAGGTCACGTTCCTGATCCTGTGAATGCCAGACTACGATCCCAGTACAAGTTGAGGGGGAGTCTGTTAGAGAAAGAAAGTCGGAAGTTGCTAGAACCAGCTGTTGATCCTGAAAATTACAAGAAAAAGTTACATCATCCGAGGAGGAGATTAGTTGAAGAATGTTAGAGTGAAGAAAGAATCAGATCGAGATTCTGGAAAGAGCACAAAGACTGATAAAGACTGAAGATTGTTAAGACACGACACTTAAGACTCGTCAACATCTGAGGGGGAGTCTGTTGGTGCATACATCTGCCGACTTCGTCTTATATCGAGTCTTGGTTTCGTTGCAGATCTGATCAAGCATGATGTCATCATATTCAATGATGACATCATAAAGATGACATCATCATTGCAACTCTACACAAAATACAAGGCATTCAAACGAAATATACACACAAAACAGATTATAATTTTCACATGAAAATGTCATGTTATTTCGCTTGAAAGCCATGAGGTAATTTCGCTTGAATTGTCTTCTTATGTCTCAAGCGAAATAAGAATACTATAAATAGGCTAGTTGTCTTTCTCATTTGTAACAGAATTAGGAATCGATACCGAGGTGTTGCCGGTATTTCTTGTGACTGTAATCGCTGTTAATTCAATATACAATAAGTTTAAAGTGATATTCAAGCTGTTTCGAGTCTATACGTCTGTTTCCGCCTTTCGTATAGTCTAAGAACTCTTCTGAACGACTCGTTTGGGTCACAATTCGATCCTACACAAAAAACAGAGTGAGTTAACTTCGATTTACATTATGCTAGTTTTATGATATTTTTGGCATTTTAATTTTATCAACAAATGTGTAGTTTCTATGGGTGTGGAATCCGGAGAGTCACCTGCTCCAAAAAGCCAAAGAGGCGCCGAGCAACAAAAGAAGACAACAACAAAACATGGTATAGATGGTTACTTTTATGCGATATATTAAGTCAGAAACGCCAACAATTTTATAATGTTTGTTTGTAAAACTCCATATAAAAGGCAGAACTGAGTGTTTGTGAAGATGTGTTGTTAAACGACATATATCATGTAATATACTTTGATAGTTTGTTACTAAACGCCAATACATGTATCGTTGGTATAATATTGTTTGACTGTATGAGAACGCCATTTTACATATATTATTTGTGTTATTAAACTTCGTGTATCATTTGTGATTGTCTTATTGAATGCCATATATCATTTGTGCTATTAAACTCCATGTATCATTTGTGTT
The DNA here is from genome assembly GCA_030545235.1 of Helianthus tuberosus. Taxonomy (NCBI): domain Eukaryota; kingdom Viridiplantae; phylum Streptophyta; class Magnoliopsida; order Asterales; family Asteraceae; genus Helianthus; species Helianthus tuberosus. The sequence continues at coordinate 26,070,177 of CM060426.1, read as the reverse complement.
ATTAAACGCCATGTATCATTTTTGTTACTAACTGTGAGTTTGTGAATGTGTTAAACGCCATGTAAAAGTTATGTGTGGAAAATGTTTGTGCAAACGCCATGAAAAACTAAAACGCCATGGAAATTAATCTTGTTTTATAGGCAAAGGGGGGTTTAGATTAACAATAAATGTGCACATCGGCAAGGCCCAAAACATCAAAAAGAGGAAGGTCTTAAGTCAGGATGTTGGGGTTCAAGAGTGAAACCTACAAACTTGACTGGTTGGTTTATAGACCAAAACGCCATCATTGTATGGGGAGGTGACAGAAATTGTGATACCTGAGTCACTGTGACCATCAAACAAACACCAAACCAATGAAATATTGTGTTTCATACTTGGGTTTTGTATAAATATGTGTATCATTTGCACATATCAATTCTTGTTCGATTTCGAACTTTAAATCGCTTTCTTGAATGTTATACGCAATCTAATGCGTAAATATAACCGGTTTAATGCAACAAACACTCTGGAACAGTGACATATGCTTAACATACCTTAAATAACCTTTACATAACTTAGAAATAAGTTTTGAAGGCTTTGGTATGGCAAAAACAAGTTTAATCGCTTACAGGGACTAAATTCAACAAACTGCGAAAGTATGATGATTCGTACTAGAACAGACATTCCGGAACATGACCATAAGTTAAACATACCATAAATATCCTTTACATTGCTTAGAAATAGGCTTTGAGGGGTTCGGTGTGCTAAAATAAACTTTTGGGTCATTCAGGGACTGAAAGCGTCAAAAAGTGCACAAGTTTGCATTTTCGCGCATATCTTACGTTCTGAATATATCCGGACATACAAAAATTTATGTAAACATTAAAATATTTTATTTTAGTGTTTGGCATGATAAAATTCCATTCGTTGCTTAATTTGGATCGTTTTTGCGTTCGTTATGACTTCCGTCGTAATTAAGAGAATAACGCAACCGTAAGACCAAACGAACCGACATCCGAGATACTTTTGAGCATGTTTTGAGTTTCCTATACTTTAACTTTATTTATATCCTTGAAATGGGGTTAACGGGGCTTAAAAGTGCAAAAAAAAATCAAGTTTTACAATTGCAAGGACCATTTTTGAAATTTCTGACCAGATTCAATGAACCTAGTCCATTTTTAAGTGTTGATGGTTTTAACCCATGGTTTTGCAAAACCATGGGCTGGTATTCAATGAACCTAGTCCATTATTAGGGGCTCCCATGGTTTTAGAAAATTATGGGCACACATGTAAGGTCCAGATCAAAGCTCAGTTTTCGATGAACGATCTTAACGGTTCTTGAATTCCTATAAATACCCACCATCATTTCCTTGCAAACTCACACTTGAATCTGATTTTGGCTCTCTAAGTTGAAGTTTATGCTTCATACCTGAGAGTAAATCGGATCAAGAGCTTGCGGGGACCTTCTGTAAGTATTCTTTCGTTCTTTTCGTTCGTTTTTATCGTTAAAGTCAAACTGCGTTTGACTTTCTGCTTTGACCAGTTTATGGTCAATGAAAAGTTCGTTTGAACTTCGCAACGTGAGCGTAATCACGATGGTTATAGTCCCTTGTGACTATACCTACTGATTACCACGTTATCTAGGCTCAGTGACGAGTCGCAGTTTCGGCCAAAATACGTATTCTTGCGTATTTTGTAACCAAACTACTTTTGGGTATCAAAACCGTTTGTTTTGATACCAAACCTGTTTTCTAAACTTGTTAAACATGTTTTAACGTGTTTAGCTCGTCACTTTTAGTTTAGTGCTTATATAGGGTCGTAAGGCAAGCGATCTAAACAATCGCTTATACTTTCGAACCCGACCCGTTTGGTCGATCTTTAGGATCCGACCAAATACATTAGGTGGCCATAGTTGTATAGGGAATAACCTTCCAAGGTTATACCTTATGGTCACGACATTTAGTTAGTTGTATGATAGGTAGTTTATATGCCTTAGGTAAATTACCAAAATGCCCTTTTTACGCCAAAATTCATTTTAAGCATATGTAACATAATTTGCGATATCTAAACTGATTTGGCAACAATATCAGACATGTTAAGGCATATTTTACTTATCATAGGACTAGTTAGGCATTCCGAACGCGTTTTACGCGAACGACGCATTAAAGTAGCATAAGCCACCTAAGCGGGTCATAATGGGTCGTAAGCACTTAGGTTAGGTTTCATTTTAGTATGTAGGCTTTGTTAAACCATATTACATGAGTTCCCATACTCATTTGGTTTACGAGCCCTCATTCTATCCGATCCTCCGATATAGGTCCGGTTTATTAACATAGTTACCTATATTAGGTGCCGTTTGATTTCCGTGATCTCTAGCATTGTTTGGTTGTTACTCAAGGACTCCTAAGCAATCTCAAGTGAGTACATAGACCCCTCTTTTACTGTTTTTCAAACGTTTTGGGGTGAGCATGCTAGCACATTGATTTACATTACATTAGTTGCATATGTTTACTCAACATATGGACACATTGTTTTACATTGCATTTTGTTGCATATGCTCATCCAGCATATGAACACATTATATTACATTTTGAACCGTTTGTAACTATTTGACTATGTGAACCGTTGTAACTATTTGACTATGTGAACCGTTGTACCCATTTGATTATATGAACCGTTTGTAACTGTTGAACCGTGTGAACCGTATTTGACCATACATAAACATTTCTACAATTGTTAAACATTTCATCTTGGTGGCTGTTTGGGTAAGTGATTTAAGTAACGAGGCGACGTGTAATACTATAAAAACATGGTGGATACGCCGCTGGTACTTCCTATATATAAGTGCTTTTATGGTATTATATATCGTAGCGTTATTCAAACCATTTCAGTTTAGACATATTACATCTACAATACAACCTTCACATAAACATCGTTTTACAAATAACTTAGCTTACCAAACTCATTTTTACTTGGTTCTATCATTTGGTTTATTCATCACTTTTCAAATGATTTATGAAAGGAAACACTCAACAAGATTCATGACTACTTTTTATTAAACAGTTTATTTAAACTCAAGTCATGAATCCTATTTTCACAAAACCTATGTATCTCACAGGCATTTTTATGCTGACGTACCTATTTTCACATGTGTTTTCAGGAGCTGTTGCATAGGATGATCAAGTCAAACATAGGGGGACCCGTGCCTTAGCAACTTAAAATGAAGCTAGAACTAGTTTAATTATGTTATGTACTCTTTGTTTCTTGTTCTAAGAAAATGTAACTCTCTTGTTTGATAAATAAAACGTAACTTTAATTTCCATGGTTGTGAAACAATTAATTCTGTTACAACACTCCCCGACGTTTCCGCCACGTTTCGTTGTTTTACGTGGTCGGGGTGTGACAGAAAAGTTGGTATCAGAGCCAATGGTTATAGGGAATTAGGTTATTAGTAATGCTTTGACCTAGACTATAACCTTCCTAGGACCCTAACGCGAGTTTACTTGCGTTTAGTCATAAAACAATACCGTTGCCTATCTTTAGGCAGCAACCACAACGAGAACATCAATTCCGAATCCGCTTTGAAAATTAATCATCTATTTTTAGATGATTGATTGCTAGGTTTTGAACCCTCTGTTGTAAGGTTTTGAACCCTCTGTTATAAGGTTTTGAACCCCTTTGAGTTTTCAAAATCTCGTCAAAGTTTTGGGTCCTAAATAGTGTGAACACATGCAAACTGGAAGAGTGAATGCCTGTACCCTAGGTTTTATGTCTAAGGCTAGAGTGTTTGTACAAATCCACATAATCGGACCAGTCACTCTTACCTGGGAACTCTTGGGGTGAGTGTCCACTTATAGGCGAGCATGTCTTCGCGATACATTATGAGGACCTACTTGCTTTGATTTAGCCTTTGTATGTCGTTTGTTTGCTTCGTGGTTCAAACAAATGACCATCACCCATGATTTTGGTCGGTAGTTATAACATCCTATTCTTACCCAATGCCATTTCATTTGTTTTCTCTCTTATTTTTCCCCTTTTTAGAATGCCTCCTCGACGCGACAATCAGATAGCGAATGCCGAACTGGCAGAAATCATCGCGCAGCAAATGGCTGCTGCTTTCCCAAATCTTATTGCTCAACTGAACCAAGCCAACAACAACAATAATGCTCCATGAAATTTCAAGAGTTTCAATTCGGCTAAGCCACTCAAGTTTAGTGGTTCTGAAGGAGCAACTGGGCTCCTACAATGGTTCGAGAGCACTGAGAGTACATTTCATCACGTTCAGTGTCCTGATAATCGCAAGGTCGAGTTTGCTTCCAGTGTGTTTCTGAAGAGGGCTCTTACATGGTGGAACGGGGTTATGAGAGACCGTGGTGCTGAGGTTGCTTTAGCACAGACTTGGGCCGAACTTAGGGCCCTTATGATGAAGGAATTCTGTCCTCGTCATGAACTGAGGGCTTTAGAAAGGGACCTACACGGACCGTTATGAGGAGTTAAGTCTGTTATGCCCAAACATGGTCACGCCTTTGGATAAGGCAATCGAAAGGTACATTGATGGCCTCCCTGACTCAATACAAGACATTGTGACAGGTAGCAACCCTACTACAGTTAGACAGGCCATTGAGCTAGCTGCAACCTTGACTGAATCTCAGATCAGGAAAGGTAAACTTTTTCAAAAAAGTGACAAGAAACCAATCAAGGAATCAAAGACCATGGATGAACAGACTGGATCCCCTAAGAAGTCAAAGAAGCGAAAGGCTTCTCAGAACTTCGCCATGGTCGCTCACAATGGTCAAGCCGTCCCCAACCAACCAGCTCAACCCCCTGCTAGGAAGCCCTACAACGGAACGGCACCCTTGTGCAACCAATGTAGCCTACATCATCATGCTGGTGTGAAGTGCCGCACATGCTAAGCTTGTGGACTTATAGGTCATACAGCGAGGGTTTGCCCAACTGCAGCTGCACCCAATCAGGTTAACAACAATCCTGCTCAAGGTTGTTTTCCACCAGGTTCTTGCTTCAACTGTGGCGAGATGGGCCGTTTCCGAAGGAATTGGCCAAAGCTTGCTAATGCGAATCCAGCACTAGGATAAGCATCTGACCGATTGGAAGACAACATTGTTTAGAAATAATCAATCTTTATGTATTATTCTCTTTTGTTGTCAAGATCTAAGAAACAGTTGTTGATGTTGTTTATAAATAAATCTTTTATTTACATTGCAATATGTTTATTGTGGTTGCATGAATAAACAACATATCCCCTACGATACCGACAATCAAGGAACCGTATTCCTTGAAGAACAGACTACCCCCAAATTTCTTCCATTGTATGATCTCTTACGTTTTCCACGAAAATCCTAAGTACCCGTTTCCTCCAAGGAAAACGAAGTACAAGGCGCAAGTTACAACTCTGGACGAATACCCACTCCTTAATGGGGTACCTAAGGATATTTTTCGTAAGTCCTTAATTGTTGTATACTTTAATTCGAATATGGTGATTCCTTGTAATAAAAAAAATCGAATTTTTAGAAGATCATCCTATCTTTTCAGATAAATGCTTGAGGACGTTGAAGTCCATCAACTGGGTTCCTGGTATGCCTTGAATACCCATGTTCAAATCAACGCCAAGTTAATAACAATCAATAACAAGATAATAACAATTAATAACCAAGAAAACAATTATGTGATTATGTGCTTATGTGTTCCCTTTTATGTTTTTGTGTGATCCAAATTATGTTATCCAAATCCTCGTAGAATCTTCCATATCTTCGTATAAGGGATTCATAGCAGGATACCCAAAGGTACTACCTAAAATCCTTAATGGACTTCTACGTTGTAGTTAAGTCCCTTGGATTATAAAGTACTACTCCATAATTAGACCCCTTGAGTGGTCTAGTTAAACAGATTGATCCAAAGATCTGGTTAGGAATATCATGTGATGATATAGCTGAAAGGACTCCTTGGTGGCCTAATTAAAAAGATCATCTGTCGATCTAATTAAAAGGACCCTATGGTAGTCTAGTCACCCTCATCACAGGTTTGATTTTCTTCCCCTAAACAATTACAAAACAAACTGTGAGGACTGTGCAAGGAATTACGTAATTATGGATGCATACATAATTATGGAATTTAGTGCACAGGAATCACAGCAAGTTATGTCATGTATCTAGAGTTAACCCAATCCATTTCCAACTCTGATGAAGCAACCGTTGAAAATGACTCCGTCTGTTCATTTTCGTTTCTAAAGATTATCCGTTGAGGAAATGAATATCCGTTTGTCTAATCCTTCATTTCCATTTCTGATGAAGCAACCGTTGAAAATGACTCCTTCAGTTCATTTTCGTTTCTGAAGATTACCCGTTGAGGAAATGAATATCCGTTTGTTTATCCTTCTCATTTCCGTTTCTGAGGAAGCAACCGATGAAAATGACTCCGTCTGTTCATTTTCGTTTCTAAAGATTATCCGTTGAGGAAATGAATATCCGTTTGTTTATCCTTTTCATTTCCGTTTCTGAGGAAGCAACCGTTGAAGATGACTCTGTCTGTTCATTTTCGTTTCTAAAGATTGTCCGTTGAGGAAATGAATATCCGTTGTTTATCCTTCATTTCCGCTTCTGAAGAATACTTGTTGAGGAAAATGACTCCGTCCGTTCATTTTCATTTCTGAAGAATGTCCGTTAAGGAAATGACAGGATTATGCCTTGCATATCTCTGGTGGATTATTTGACACAAAGTCACAGACAGACTCCTACGAATAAATTTCGGGACGAAATTTCCTAAAGTAGGGGAGACTGTGACACCTGAGTCACTGTGACCATCAAACAAACACCAAACCAATGAAATATTGTGTTTCATACTTGGGTTCTGTATAAATATGTGTATCATTTGCACATATCAATTCTTGTTCTATTTCGAACTTTAAATCGCTTTCTGGAAGGTTATACGCAATCTAATGCGTAAATATAACCATTTTAATGCAACAAACACTCTGGAATAGTGACATATGCTTAACATACCTTAAATAACCTTTACATAACTTAGAAATAAGTTTTGAAGGCTTTGGTATGGCAAAAACAAGTTTAATCGCTTACAGGGACTAAATTTGACAAACTGCGAAAGTATGATGATTCGTACTAGAACAGACATTCCGGAACATGACCATAAGTTAAACATACCATAAATATCCTTTACATAGCTTAGAAATAGGCTTTGAGGGGTGAAAGTGTGCTAAAATAAACTTTTGGGTCATTCAGGGACTGAAAGCGTCAAAAAGTGCACAAGTTTGCATTTTCGCGCATATCTTACGTTCTGAATATATCCGGACATACAAAAATTTATGTAAGCATTAAAATATTTTATTTTAGTGTTTGGCATGATAAAATTCCATTCGTCGCTTAATTTGGATCGTTTTTGCGTTCGTTATGACTTCCGTCGTAATTAAGCGAATAACGCAACCGTACGACCAAACGAACCGACATCCGAGATACTTTTGAGCATGTTTTGAGTTCCCTATACTTTAACTTTATTTTAGAGCCTTTAAATGGGGTTAACGGGGCTTAAAAGTGCAAAAAAAATCAAGTTTTACAAGTGCAAGGACCATTTTTGAAATTTCTGACCAGATTCAATCAACCTAGTCCATTTTGAAGTGTTGATGGTTTTAATCCATGGTTTTGCAAAACCATGGGCTGGTATTCAATAAACCTAGTCCATTATTAGGGGCTTCCATGTTTTAGAAAACCATGGGTGTGACACCTGGGTCACTGCGACCATCAAACAAATACCAAACCAATGAAATATTGTATTTCATACTTGTGATTTGTACAAATATGTGTATCATTTGCACATATCAATTCTTGTTCGATTTCGGGCTCTAAATCGCTTTCTGGAAGGTTATACGCGCACTGATGCGTAAATATAACCAGTTTAATGCAACGAACACTCCGGAATAGTGAAATAGGCTTCACATACCTTAAATAACCTTTACATAACTTAGAAATAAGTTTTGAAGGCTTTGGTATGACAAAATCAAGTTTAATCGCTTACAGGGACTAAATTCGACAAACTGTGAAAGTATGCCGATTTAAACTGTAACAGACATTCTGGAACATGACCATGAGTTAAACATACCATAAATATCCTTTACATAGCTTAGAAATAGACTTTGAGGGGTTCGGTCTGCTAAAATAAACTTTTGGGTCATTCTGGGACTAAAAGCGTCAAAAAGTGCACCAGTTTGCATTTTCGCGCATAACTTACGTTCTGAATACATCCGGACATCCAAAAATTTATGTAAGCACTAAAATATTTTATTTTAGTGTTTGGCATAAGAAAAATTCATTCGTCGCGCAATTTGGACCGTTTTTGCGTTCGTTACGACTTTCGTCGTAATAAACCGAACAACGCAATCGTACGGCCAAATGAACTGGCATCCTAGATATTTTTGAGCATGTTTTGATTTCCCTATACCTTAACTTCATTTTAGAGCTTTGAAATGGGGTTAACGGGGCTTAAACGTGTCAAAAATGCATCGAAAACCAAGTTTGGAGCCGCAGGGGCCTGTTCTGCCATTTTTCAAACTTTCTGGTCTGCAAGGTCCTTACGGACCGTAAGGCTGAGGACCATATGGTCCGTAAGCTTATGCCAGAACCTCAGAAACTTCTAAACAGCCTGTTAACAGCTGTTACCCACTCCCAATCTCATTTCCACATGTTGTTAGGTGATGCAAGGGGGCCAATTTGAGTTACCTTAGGTTACCAACAAGTGTAGGGATGAGATTACATCACGGTATTCAAGAAACGATCCTAACGGTTGTCCATTTCCTATAAATACCCAACCCATTTCCTTGCAAAACCCACAAATCTGATCTAAAAAGCTCTAAGTTGAAGCCATTGCTTCATACCTGAGCTACTTGGATCAAGATTAGCTTGCGGGGACCCTTTGTAAGTGTTCCTTCGTTCTTTTATCGCTTTTCGAGTCCGAAAGTCAAACTATGTTTAACTTTCTGCATTGACCAGTTTATGGTCAACGCGAAGTTCGTTTGAACTTCATAACGTGAGCGTAATCACGATGGTTATAGTCCCTAGTGGCTATACCTACTGATTACCACGTTATCCAGGATCAGTGACGAGTCGTAGTTTCGGCCAAAATGCGTATTCTTGCGTATTTTGTAACCAAACTACTCTTAGGTATCAAAACCGTTTGTTTTAATACCAAACTTGTTTTCTAACTTAGGTAAGCATGTTTTAACATACTTAGCTCGTCACTTTTAGTTTAGTGCTTATATAGGGTCGTAAGGTAAGCGATCTAAACAATCGCTTATACTATCGAACCCGACCCATTTGGTCGATCATTAGGATCCGACCAAACACATTAGGCGACCATAGTTATATAGGGAATAACCTTCCGAGGTTATACCTTATGGTCACGACGTTTAGTTAGTTGTATGATAGGTAGTATATATACCTTAGGTAAATTACCAAAATACCCTTTTTACGCCAAAATTCATTTTAAGCATATGTAACATAACTTTTGGTATCTAAACTGATTTGGCAACAATATTAGACATATTAAGGCATATATTACTTGTCATAGGACTAGTTAAGCGGTCCGAACGCGTTTCACGCGAACGACGCGTTAAAGTAGCATAAGCTACCTAAACGGGTCGTAATGGGTCGTAATCACTTAGGTTAGGTTTCATTTAGTATGTAGGCTTTGTTAAACCATACTACATGAGTTCCCATACTCATTTGGTTTACGAGCTCTCATTCTATTCGATCCTCTGATATAGGTCCGGTTTATTAACATAGTTACCTATATTAGGTGCCGTTTGATTCCGTGATCTCTAGCATTGCCTGGTGGTTATCTTAGGACTTCTGAGCAATCTCAAGTGAGTAGATAGAACCCCCTCTTTTAAATTTTTTCAAGGTGTTTATGTGAGTACATAGACCACTCTTTTACTGTTTTCCAAACATTTTGTGGTGAAACACATGTGCCTACTTGTTACTTTCGTGCCTTTCATGTTTTCATATCATATGCTTGCTATGTTCAATAGTACACTTATAGTACATGATTTCATTGTGTTTTTGCTATGTATGTCCTTTGTTGCATACTTAGTACATCGTTTTACATTACATTTTATGCTATGTTTGTCCATTGTGTGCATACTTAGTACATCGTTTTACATTACATTTTATGCTATGTATGTCCATTGTTTGCATACTTAGTACATTGTTTTACATTACATTTTATGCTATGTATGTCCATTGTGTGCATACTTAGTACATTTGTTATTCATCACATGCTTACATTTTGGTATGACATTTGGTTTGTTTAAATGGGACAATATACATTCGTTAACACCGATCATGCTGCTCGGTAGTAGGTGGATCTCCAAATTTGTCCTTCTCTGTTGTAAAATTTATCCTGGTTTCGATTATGTGTTTTGGAATTTGTTTTTAGGTTATATTCAAACAACTTGGATCACAAGACAAGTTTTCATGATCGAAAAGCCGTCGTGTGAGAACTAGAGCTCTAAATCTCACAATGACCTTTATATCTCACGTCACGCGAGGGGTTTGACACCACCTTATCACCTGACCCGATATGGGTCTTTTCCAGCTGGTTCTCGTTCGTTAATTTCATGAACACTCGTGACACATTCGGAGGCTCGATTTTCTTCATTTTAGCTCATTTTCGTCCGTTTTAGCTTCCTTTCTCCTCCGGAGCCCTGCAAATCACAAACACTAAGTACAATGCCAAATCCTAGTAAAACGACACAAAACTTACCGAAAGTTGTAGAAACTATACACGGAAACTAGATGTATTTTGCAATACATCACACTGCCATAACGACCGCTCCATCCTTCCAACACAAACCACCTATGACAACTTGTAACCCAAACCCCCACTATTTTTTGTTTGTGTGAAATATTATACAATGAAGAGGAAGAAAACGATTATTTTTGCAACATAATTTGAGAAGATGTCGAGAAAGAGTTGTGTCGGGAAAGGATAAAAGGAATGATTGTCGGTTGACATTCATTAAAATTTAGGATTTTGGTTGTGTGTGGAAGTTTGTATGTGATTAGTGTTTTCTTATTAATAATTATTAATTATAATAAGTTAATAATACTAATAACTATAATAATAGTTACTAGAATAAATAAAAAATAAGTTAATAAAAGGGAGGTTATATATAGAAATTATTTTTTGTTGGTTTGAAGTGGATGACGAGGCGCACGTTCATAGGATAGTAAATTGTTGGATTTAGCGAGTACACGGGTTCTCGGATTGGCTTGTATTTCTCGGACTTTTATCTCGTGCAAGGAACAAAACAGTCAAGTTTTACAAGCTTCTAATTCACGATCTTTTTAATTCAAAGATGAAGTTTAAAAAATATGATCCTCGACGTGATTTGATCATGCAAAGATTCAAAATCTTCGATCACATTAAGGGTGAAACCGTTGAAGCCCTGTTCAGTAGGTTTACCCAGCTACTTTCTAAAATGGGAAAGGTCGAATTTAAAAAGATAGATGGAGAAATCAACAAGAAACTCCTAAATGTGTTGCCACATACCAAGAGTTGTGATTGTCGCTCTCATCAAGAAGACAAAAGATTGTTATCGAATAAAATTGAGTAATCTAATTTCCATCATCAACTCAATTGGCCAGGATGACAAGCAGAAAGGGTCAAAATCATGCAAGCACATTGTCTTCTACATCTACACATCAGATTACAAATGGTTATAATCAGCATGTCTACATGACTTAAGTGTCTGACTCACAACCATCCATATGCGAGTCAAACGCCTCCTTATGAAAAATAATTGCAAAGCTAAAGTCGCTCATTAAAGATGTCATAATTCTACATTGCTACGAGGTTTTAATGATCTTAAGAGAGAAAAATTAACATATAAAAATAATAATAAAATGTTATGTGAAAAGGTTGAAGCATAGAAGAAAGATATTTTGCAATTAAAACAAGATCTCAGCATATTAGAGTGTTGGAACAAAGACGCCACAGAAAGTCTTCATTATAAATGTGACACCTGTGTCACTTCAATCGTCAAACAAATACCAAACTAATGAAATATTGTAGTTCATACTTGGGACTTGTATAAATATGTGTATCATTTGCACATATCAATTCTTGTTCGATTTCAAGCTTTAAATCGCTTTCTGGAAGGTTATACGCGCACTGATGCGTAAATATAACCAATTCAACGCAAAAAATACTCCAGAACATCAAAATATGCTTAACATACCTTAAATAACCTTTACATAACTTAGAAATAAGTTTTGAAGGCTTTGGTATGGCAAAATCAAGTTAAATCGCTTACAGGGACTAAAGTTGACAAACTGTGAAAGTATGCCAATATGAACTGTAACAGACATTCCAGAACATGACCATAAGTTAAACATACCATAAATATCCTTTAAATAGCTTAGAAATAGGCTTTGAGGGGTTCGGTATGCTAAAATAAACTTTATGGTCATTCAGGGACTAAAAGCGTCAAAAAGTGCACAAGTTTGCACTTTCACGCATATCTTACGTTCTGAATACATTCGGACATCCAAAAATTTATGTAAGCATTATAATATTATGCTTTAGTGTTTGGCTTGTCAAAATTCCATTCGTCGCGCATTTTGGACTGTTTTTGCGTTCGTTACGACTTCCGTCGTAATTAACCGAACAACGCAAACGTACGGCCAAACGAACCGACATCCGAGATATTTTTGAGCACATTTTAAGTTCCATATACTTTAACTTCATTTTAGAGCTTTGAAATGAGGTTAACGGGGCTTAAACGTGTCAAAAATGCATCGAAAACCAAGTTTGGAGCTGCAGGGACCAAATCTGTCATTTCAGCAAAGATGATGGCTTACGGACCGTAAGCCATCACCCTTACGGTCCGTAAGGACCTCCCAGTTGCTCAGAAACTTCTAAACAGCCTGTTTCCAGCTGTCACACCCTCCAAACCCAATTGCACTTGCCTCTTCATGTTAATGAGGGGCCATTTTGATGTTCCATGGGAATTTCAACAAGTGTAGGGGTGAGATTAAAGCCCGGATTACGAGAAACGATCCTAACGGTTGTCCATTTACTATAAATACCCAACCCCATTCATTTGCAAAACCCAAAAAATCTAATCTAAAAGCTCTAAGTTGAAGCCATTGCTTCATACCTGAGCTACTTGGATCAAGATTAGCTTTCGGGGACCGTTTGTAAGTGTTCCTTCGTTCTTTTTATACTTTTAGCGTTAAAAGTCAAAATTTGATTGACTTTCTGTGTTGACCAGTTTATGGTCAATGCGAAGTTCGTTTGAACTTCATAATGTGAGCGTAATCACGATGGTTATAGTGCCTAGTGACTATACCTACTGATTATCACGTTATCTAGGCTCAGTGACGAGTCGTAGTTTCGGCCCAAATGCGTATTCTTGAGTATTTTGTAACCAAACTACTCTTAGGTATCAAAACCGTTTGTTTTGATACCAAACCTGTTTTCTAAACTTAGTTAAGCATGTTAAAACATGCTTAGCTCGTCACTTTTAGTTTAGTGCTTATATAGGGTCGTAAGGTAAGCGATCTAAACAATCACTTATACTTTCGAACCCGACCCGTTTGGTCGATCATTAGGATCTGACCAAACACATTAGGTGACCATAGTATATAGGGAATAACCTTCCTAGGTTATACCTTATGGTCGCTTCGTTAAGTAGTTGTATGATAGGTAGTTTATATGCCTTAGGTAAATTACCAAAATGCCCTTTTTACGCCAAAACTCATTTTCAGCACATGTAACATAACTTTTGGTATATACACTGATTTGACAACAATATTAAACATGTTGAGGAATATTTTACTTATCATAGGACTAGTTAGGCGTTCCAAACGCGTTCCATGCGAACGACGCGTTAAAGTAGCATAAGCTACCTAAACGGGCCGTAATGGGTCGTAAGCACTTAGGTTAGGTTTCATTTTAGTATGTGGGATTTGTTAAACCATATTACATGAGTTTCCCATACTCATTTGGTTTACTAGCCCTCATTCTATCCGATCCTCCGATTTAGGTCCGGTTTATTAATGTAGTTACCTATATAAGGTACCGTTTGATTCCGAGATCTTCTAGCATTACTTGGTGGTTATCCTAGGACTATTGAGCAATCTCAAGTGAGTACATAGACCCCTCTTTTAACTGTTTCAAACTGTTTTGGGGTGAAACACATGTGCCTACTTGTTACTTTCATGCTTTTCATGTTTTCATATCATATGCTTGTTATGTTCAATAGTACACTTATAGTACATGATTTCATTGTGTTTTTGCTATGTATGTCCTTTGTTGCATACTTAGTACATCGTTTTACAATACATTTTATGCTATGTATGTCCATTGTGTGCATACTTAGTACATTGTTTTACGTTACATATTATGCTATGTATGTCCATTGTGTACATACTTAGTGCATTGTGTTACATTACATCACATCACATGCTATGTATGTTCATTTGTTGCATACTTAGTACATTTGTTATTCATCACATGCTTACATTTTGGTATGACATTTGGGTTGTTTAAATGGGACAATATACATTCATTAACATTAGCTACGCCGCTCGTTAGTAGGTAATGGTACCATAGGACTTGACAACTCCCATTCCTGAACCCTAGGTTTGTTTGGGTGGAAGGAATGACCGAATCCGAATACATTTCTAGGTGGACCTTAGACTTTGTGCTAGGGTTTATTCTACAGTCGCAAGGCTTGGATGTATGCATTTTCACAATACCGCATAGATGTTTATATCAGTATAGCATTAATTTGTTCCACAACACATAACTTTGATTTAAACCATGTTTTACTTCAATACCTTGTTTTTGTGCATTTTACATATGGTTTAGTTTATATATTTCACCTACCATACATGATATTTTGGATACACATTAGACATAAACATTTTGACATTGATATACACAATTCATGATTTACATTAGACATAAACATTTTGACATTGATATACAAAATTCATGATTTACAATAGACATAAACATTTTGATGTTGATATACACAATTCATGATTTACATTAGACATAGACATTAGACATGGTTTTCACATAAACATTTTGACATTTGATTATACATAAACATTTTACTTTGGTGGTTTGGTTTGAGTAAGTGATTTAAGTAACGAGGCGTGTGTAATATGATACAAGCATGGTGGATACGCCGCTGGTACTTCCTATATATAAGTGCTTGTATGATATTACATATCGTAGCGTTATTTGAATTATTTCAATTTAGACATATAACATTTTATACAAATAACATACTTTTCACAATACATTGTTTTACAAACAACTTATCTGATATAAACTCATTTTACTTGGTTATTTACTTAACCATGTATTATTCTTTTATACATATATATCATTTGGTTTATTTAGCACTTTTCAAATGATTTACAAGACAAAGCAAATTACAAGGTTCATGACTAAACATTTTCTTAAACATAAGTCATGAATTCTATTTTCACAAAACCTATGCATCTCACAGGCATTTTTATGCTGACGTACCTATTTTCACATGTGTTTCAGGATATGATGCATAGGATTTATCAAGTTACACTTAGGCGGACTTGGGCCTTAGCGACAATTAAAGATGCAAGACTAGTTATTTATGTTATGTTTCCTTTGATTGTCAAGACATTGTAACTCCTTTAATCAATAAAACAATATTTCAATTCCATGTGTTATGAAACAATGATTCTGTTACAACACTCCCTGACGTTTCCGCCACGTTTTGCTATTTTACGTGCTCGGGGTGTGATAGAAAAGTTGGTATCAGAGCTCATGGTTATAGGGAATTAGGTTATTAGTAATGCTTTGACCTAGTCTATAACCTTCCTGTTGGTGCACTAAATGTCTGCTGATTACGTCATAATCAAGTCTTGTGTCTAGGATTGTTTGAATGATTACACATTAGGGTTTAAGTTAGGGTTTTTATGTGTTAAACAAGAGATTTCGCTTGAAAGGTTATGTGAATGCTTGAAGCGAAATCAACATCACATGATTTCGCTTCAGACAGTCTCAAGCGAAATCTTACACACTATAAATAGGTGTGTTGGTCATTTGAAGCGTAATCACTTGGTCATTGTATGTGAGACGAAGTGTTGACGGATTTGTATCAGAAAACCTTGTACAAGCACTCAAATCAATCAGAAAAGAAAGATTAAAAGGATTAGAGCTGTTATGACTTAGTTTACTTTGATTCCGCCTCTGTAAACTGAGATGAATTGCCTTGACTGACATTTTAGGGTCATAGAACGGTCCAACAAGTGGTATCAGAGCTCAGGACGAGGAGTTCATACCATAGCAGCGGATTATCTTCTTTCTACTCATTTCTTTTTACATTTTTCAGATCTGAACTAGTTCCAATGGTCGAAATGGTCTAATTTTCGTGTATAACGTGTAAAACATAGTATTAACAAAGCCTACAAAGATTCGGACTAAAATTCAGCTTAAAACATGTTAAAATTGACCTAAAACTAGATTTCGCTTGAAAGGTGTTCGAGTTTATAGGTTGATTTCGCTTCAGATCTGACTGTTTGGACTGTTTCGCTTGAAATCTGCTGAAGCGAAATAGATTGTGCTGGTTTTCGCTTGAAGACTTCCTGAAGCGAAATAGTAGATTTCGCTTGAAGGTTCTGATTCGGTTGAAGCGAAATAGTTGGTATCGCTTGAATCAGATTGGTTTTTGGATTTCGCTTGAAGTTGAAGTGAAATAGAGTTCTAATAGATTTCGCTTGAATTAGTTTTATCAAGCTGTTTCGCTTGAAGCTGATTACTTCAAGTATTTCGCTTGAACCTATTAATTTTTCAAAACCTAAAAAATTTTCTAAGTGTTTGATTGGTTTTGCAGGTACGATCAAAATGGATGATATTTTTATGAATCCTTTCAGCGATATGTACGCATTCACGGGCGGTTCAGGAAACAACGATACTTCTTCAAGTGATGCAAACAAAAGTCCACCGAAAGAAAGAAAGAAGGAAGCTTGGGAGTCCGAAAGTGCATTTGGAACATTTAACAAACCTCCTAAGCTGATGGCTATAGAAGATTATAGTAGGTGGGCAACAAAGTTCGAAGATTGGTTGATGGCATTTGCTTTCCCTTGCTGGAAGAGTATGAAGAATGGTTATGCTCAAGGAAAGAAGAATGGTGAAGCATTAAGATCAGCTGAAGAGATTGATTCATTCGTAGCTGAGCAAAAATGTGTGGCATTATTGTTTCAGTCAGTGCGTGAAGACATCATTTCACTGATAGATTACTCAAATTCTAAAGACTTATGGGCAAAGCTGGAAAAGAAATGTGTCGGTAGTCAAGAAATTAAGAAAAACAAAAAGAAACTTCTTAGAAAAGAATTTGATCTGTTTGGTTGTATAAAGAACGAGTCAGTGTGTAAAATGATAGAACGGTTCGGTCATCTGAAGCTGGAATTAGTAAGACATGAGATTGACATTCCTGAAGAAGATCTTATCGATAAATTGTTCGATTCGTTGCCTGATGAGATGGATTGGAGATATTATGCATTGATGCTGAAGAATACCATCAAAGAACCAGAAAAGCTGACATTAGATTTGCTGATTGAAAAACTCGAGAGTCATGAACTAGAGTTGAAGAAGACGTACAAAATTAATAATTCATCTTATCAGCAGAATCTGGATTTATACTATCCAAAGAGTATGATGCCGAAAGCTACTTCTCCAAAGACTGCATTTTCTGCTGAAAATGTGTCGACAACCGGCAAAGAAAGTCAAAGTGGTCAAAGCAGTGGAAGCCATAGTGGGTATCACAGTGGATCTACATCTTCTGCAAATCATTCTGATGCGAAGTTTTCTTGCAATATCGCGATAGATCTGAAGAACGCACAAAATTTTGATGAGGAGTCGGCCAAGCAACAAATTGTTTTTCTGGCGTCTGTTTTGGAATCCTACGAAGGATTGGTGGCTGGAAAAATCGGGAATACAAATCTGACGAAAGAAGACTACGATCAGATAGACCCTGAAGAAATGGAGCTGATAGACATTCGTTGGGCAATGGCAAGTGCAGTTCGACGTGCACAACGCTTCATGGAGATTACAGGGAGAAAAACGATCGGTGGTCCGTCTACTAAATTGGGGTTCGATAAATCGAAGGTGACTTGCTTCAAGTGTAAGCAGAAGGGTCATTTTAAGAGAGAATGCCGAAACGCTTATGCTGATGAGTCGGAGAATCCGTTTCGAGATGATTATTACAAAAAGGCAATCTACCATCAGAATAAATCCGAGCCGCCTAGATTGAAGCAGTCTGAAGATAACAGAGACAAATCAAGGGCTCTTGCTGTGATTTATGATGATGAGGGGTATGATTGGAGTAAGGAAGTTCTACCGGAAGAAGATGCGGTGGGTTACGCATTCATGGCAAGCAATGATGAACCTAAGCCTTGGAAAGATGATCGTACTGAAGAACAGAAATATCAATACCGGAAGATGATTGCTGAAAACAAGATTATCAGAATTTCTCGTATCTATCTGAATGCAAGAAGAGCCAATAGATGGGATCCAGATAGAGAGTGCTATCTTGATGAGTATGGAAATATTGCAATTGATGATAGTACACTTGATATCGAAGCCATCATTAAGGAGTACAAAGAAGAAGATGAATATTGGCAACACAAGTGGTGGGGAACTCCAACTTCGAAAATGATTGAAGAAGAGAAAGAGAAAGAGAGAAAGGAGAAAGAAGAGAAATAGAAGAAAGAAAAGCAAGTTGATACAGGCATAATTGATACTACGCAAGAGTTGACAGCTGAGAATCTGGGAGTGATGGCTGACAAAGTGCTAGCTGCAAAAGCACTTGAGGTAGATCCTAATTCTGTTACTAAGTCAAAGGGATCGGTCAGTCAAAGTGTGTCAACAAATGCGTCAGGTAACAAGATTGATGGGAATGCTGACTGCAAAAATTGCACCAAACAATGCAATTTTTGTAGCACTGTCACGTATCTTAACAATGAGAAAATTCAGAATCTGACAACAAAGGTTAGAAATGTTGAAAATCAGATTCTTGATCGTGACAAAAGTGTAAGAGCTTCAACTGAACGGATTAAAGAATTAACGGCTCAAATTGAAAATGATAAAACTGAATGTGAGAAAATAAAATCTGAAAATGAAAAGTTAATTCTTGAAAACCGTCAAATTTCTGAAAAGTTTGAGAAATTGAAAAACATTGTCAAAGATAGTGATGATCGTAATGGCAAAACATTTAAAGAAAATGAACATCTAAGAGCTGTTTTGAGATTAAAAGAAGAATCGATTAATAAACAACTGGATCAAATTGCTAAACTGAAACTTAAAGTTCAAGAAGCTGAAATTGAGAATGAACGAATCCAGTTGAAGCTTAACAGCTATAAATCGGCAAGCTTTGTTTTGCAGCATATTGTTCCTAAACCTATAGGGAAAAACAAAGATGGCGAGGATGTGTTTTCTGATGGAACGGGTGTAGGTTTTCACAAAGTTCCACCGCCAATTTTAGACAACTACACGAAAAAGCAGTCTAGTTTGGTGGAAATTGAGGAAGAAAGTGAAGTTAAACTTCCTGAAAATATTGATGTCACGTTCACATCTTCCAATGACGAGGGTGTCCAAAGTGATGTGGTGAAAAGTGTGGTAGACAAAGTGCTTAAACCGGATTGTGACACTTCTGAGGAGGATGGGTGTTTTCTAGACAGATACATTCTGAAACAAAAGTCCAAGAACAACTTAGATGATGAATCAAACCTTGTCATGTACAAGATGATGGGTTCGGATAAGTTGTTTTCGGATTCAGAGTTTCCAATAGAGAATGTTAACATGAACAAATTGACAAATGTTTTCAAACTTGTTGAAGTCGAGTTGTCAGTAGTGAATAATCTGAGTCGAAAGAAAGACAGGGTTTATAACAAGAGAACTGTTTATTCACCACGTTTTTACAATAACAATCGAAACAATTGGTCAGGTGATTATCGGGGTGGTAATAGTTATCGGAAGAACAGTTTTCAAAACAAGAGGTTTACTGAAAAGAAGGTGTTTGTGAATGGTTCATGGTTACTTTCTGATGAGAAAAATGAAATCTTTTCAAAATCGAATGAAGAGTTCTTTGAGAAAAGAGCTTCACAGTATCAGTCTGAAGGCACGAGTCGAGTAGTTGATACTCGTACTTGTTTTAGATGTGAACAAGTTGGTCATATTGCACGAAAGTGTACATATGTGAAGCCTAAGACTGAAGCTGTGAAGGTTCAACAAAAGAAGGTTGATGTGAAGGGTAAAGCACCAATGTATGTTGAGAAGAAAGTGGTTGAGAAGCAAAACGTTAAAATCAACAATGTAAAAGCTAAAAATGAACCTGTAAAGAAATTGGTAACTCAAAATGACAAGTTTTATAAACGGGTTGCATTAACTGAACAAATTTGGAAACCAAAAAATGAAATGAAAATTTCAACTTCTGAAGTGAAAAAGGCTGAAGAATTAATTTCGGTTGATTATGATGCAAATTTTCCACATTTGAAGGCTGAAAATTTCAAAATTCAAGTTGCGAGAGTCAAGGTTCCATTTAAGGCTAATGAGGCCTGGGTGGACACCATGTTCGAATAAGCAGTTTGAATGGCCGGAGCTTCCTGGTTCGTGAAGGATGAATCGGCATCTTTCTTGAAGTTGTTTAAATCGTAGTGTGTTTTGTGCAGGATCTTCCACAATTGATATCCAGATGGATTATGGATAGTGGTACATCTCGACATATGACAGGAAAAACTGCATTATTGTATGATGTGAGAAACATTAATGGTGGTTATGTGGGATTTGCTGGTCATGAAGGTGGTAGAATTGTTGGTGAAGGAACGTTATCCAATGGGATTGTGACGTTTGAGAGAGTTAACTACATCACTGAGCTGGAGAACAATCTGCTTAGTATCTCGCAGATTTGTGACAATCAGTATACTACTCACTTCACTGATAAAGAGTGTTTGATCTTGAAACCTGGTTTTGTTGTTCCTGAAGAATGGATTATTATGAGGGCACCTAGAGTGAACGATTTATATGTGTTAGATATGTCGGTAGCAACTACAACTACTGGTCAAGCACATTGTTTCGTGTCTAGAGCAACTGAGAAAGAATCCAGATTGTGGCACCGAAAGATGGGGCATATACATCTTAGAAAAATGAATCATTTGGTGCACAATGATTTGGTATTGGGAGTTAATATCAAAGGTTTTCATCTGGAAGGGGAGTGCATTAGCTGCATCAAAGGCAAGCAGAAGAAAAAGTCACACCCTACAAAGCAAGTCAATTCAGTTTCGAGACCTCTGGAAAGACTTCACATGGATTTGTTTGGTCCAGTGAATGTCAAAAGTATTACAGGAGATTCCTATTGTTTGGTCGTTACTGATGATTATTCCAGATTTTCATGGGTTTCTTTCTTGAAGACAAAAGATGAAACATTTGACAGTTTGATGGCGCTGTTCAGGAAGATAGAGAATTTGTACCAAAGGTGTATCAAGAGAATTCGAAGTGATAATGGTACTGAATTCAAGAACAGCAAGATGGAAGAATTTTGTGATGAAAGAGGTATTTTGCATGAGTTTAGTGCTCCGTACACTCCACAGCAAAATGGAGTTGCAGAACGCAAAAATCGGACACTAATCGAGACGGCTAGAACGATGCTCGTAGATTCAAAGTTACCGATTAATTTTTGGGCTGAAGCTGTTTCTGCCGCATGCTATACGCTCAACAGGGTTCTTACTGTTAAGAAGTTCAACAAAACATGCTTTGAGCTAATCAATAATCGCAAACCGAATTTGAAGTATCTAGAACCGTTCGGGTCACCTTGTACGGTTATAGAACCTTTTGGGAAGTTTGGTCCGAAGTGCATTGAGGGAATATTTGTTGGTTATTCAAATCCATTGCGACGTGTCTTCGTTCCAAGTGAGAAGCGGATTATTGAAGCTGCAAATGTTGAATGTCAAGGTTATACTATGCCGCCGCAGAATCCTGGTGATTCATGGCGTTATCATTATGACAAACTTTGGAATTCGTTTGACATGAGAGAAGAATCAGAGGATGATGAAGATTTCTTTGATGAGTTGGATATTTTGCGTGAATATGAGTCGCAGTTAAGGTTCCCAGCTGAGTATTCGAGAAGACCATGGGAAACTTCAAATGATGATGAAGCAGGTCCTAGTAATGCTGGTGAACATGATGATGTCCAACAGAATGAAGTTGCTCAGGATAATCAGTCGGTTCAGAATGATAATCTAGAAGCTGAAAACATGCCAGTATTTGATCATGGTGATTCAGATTCTGAGGGGGAGCAAATTCAGATTTCAGGTCAAACAAACCAAGTTGGTGAACAAGATGCAGAGCAGAATGTTACTAATCTGGAGGGAAATGTAGATGTTCCAAGTGAAGTGATGCCGCGAACTTTTTCATATCATCCAGAGGAGTTGATCATAGGAGAATTACAAGCTGGAGTTCGCACTCGAAATCAGATTGATAAAGGGCTTACATGTTTTTATACAAAAGTTGCTCCTTTGCAAACTGAATTTTCATTAAGTTGTTTTATCTCGCAGATTGAACCAAGAACTTACAAAGAGGCGCTTACTGAAGACTCTTGGGTCAATGCAATGCAGGAGGAACTTAGTCAATTCGAGAAATTGGGAGTGTGGAAGTTAGTTGATTTGCCGGATGGTCAAAGGAAAATTAACACTAAGTGGGTGTTTAAATGTAAGAGGGACGATAGAGGAGTTGTCGTAAGGAACAAAGCTCGACTCGTTGCTCAGGGCTTTAGTCAACAGGAGGGAATTGATTTTACCGAAGTCTATGCTCCTGTAGCACGACTAGAGGCAATCAGAATTTTTCTTGCATTTGCGTCTTGGAAGAATTTCAAAGTATATCAGTTGGATGTTAAATCAGCGTTTCTTTACGGGAAGGTTAAAGAGGAGGTTTATGTTGGTCAGCCGCCGGGCTTTACTGACCCAATCCACAAAAACAAGGTCTACTTATTGGACAAAGCGTTGTACGGTTTACATCAGGCCCCGAGAGCCTGGTACGAGACTTTGTCTCAACACCTACTCGCTAACAAGTTCATTCGTGGAAAAGTGGATGCCACTCTCTTCACTAAAGAGGTCGATGGTCATTTGCTGATAGTTCAGATTTATGTGGACGATATAATCTTTGGGTCGACAAATGAAAATCTATGCAAAGATTTTGAATCAGTGATGAAGCAGAAGTTTGAAATGTCATCAATGGGGGAAATGAAATTCTTTCTGGGTTTACAAGTTGAACAACTTCCTGAGGGAATTTTCATTCATCAGTCAAAGTATGTTCATGATATTCTAGAAAAATTTGGGATGTCAAGTTCTACTCCAGCTGCTACCCCACTTGCAACAAATCATGGGATTCACCCAGATCTCACCGGAGACAGGGCTGATGAAACGTTTTACCGATCCATGATAGGTTCTCTAATGTACCTAACTGCTTCACGTCCTGATATTATGTACCCAACGTGCCTCGCAGCAAGATTTCAGTCTAACCCGAGAGCATCGCATATGATCATTGTGAAGAGGATATTGCGCTACCTGAAAGGAACTCCTTCATTGGGGTTGTGGTATCCTAGAAAAGGCGATTTTACGCTCGAAGGGTATTCCGATTCGGATTTCGGATGCTGCAAAGTCAATTCAAAATCAACAACTGCAGGATGCCAGTTCTTTGGTCCTAGATTGGTTACCTGGCAGTGTAAGAAACAAACGTCTGTGGCGTTATCTACATGTGAAGCGGAGTATGTTTCTGCTAGCAGTTGCTGCTCTCAGATCTTGTGGATACAGCAACAGATGCGCGACTACGGTTTGCAGTTTCTTAACACACCTCTTTTTGTTGATAATGAGGCCGCAATTAATATAACAAAAAATCCAGTTCATCACGCTAAAACGAAACACATAGAAATTCGTCATCACTTTATTCGTGATTGTTTTGAAAAAAAGTTGATACGAATTGAGAAAATCCACACTGACGAACAGAAAGCTGATTTACATACCAAAGCTTTTGATAAAAATCGGTTTAAATATTTGTTAAAACTGAATGGTATGAAGCTTTTGTCGGTGTCGGATGGCATAATTGGCGTTGATGAGGGTATTGTTGCGGATGAAGACGAGAAACAATCTGCAATGGTTTGTCGAATTTTTACTTGTTTTGGTATTTAGGGGGAGTAGATGTTTGTACATAGTTTATTTTCAGAAAATACAAAAACAGTAAAAAATGCAAAAATTCAAAAACATGATAAAATCTGAAAAAGAGCTTGTGTATATGGGGAAAATGATAGTACATCAGCTAGACGATTACGGTATGCTAAAGAAATGGAAAGTATAAAAGAGTTAAACAATCTCACTGATGATGTGTCGATAGGTTTTCACACATTTAGTAGATTTATTCGGGATATAAACCTAAATTCAAACTTGTGAATTCGTGGGGAACACTACTTGGATATATAGGTAACCCCTGAAATCTCGTTTGAAAGGTCTCGTAATCTGATATACTAGGTCTTTATACTCTATGATATCTGGGGTATTATTCCGGGACTTCTGCTGAACGGTAGTTCTGACCTAGTCCCTGGCTAATACTTGCTGCAATGCTTGAAACACAGCATTAAACCCTCAGCATGCTGAAACAATAAAATTGATATATGCTGCTGTTGTAAGCAAAAAGATCCTCTAAAGGGGACACTCCTGAAAGTCGAAGCTGATATCTCTCTGCGTATACGGAAGTATCGATCTGAGATCCCTCGGCCCTCGCATACCTAAATTATATACATATATCATTGTAGTATTCTCACCTGTAAGACTGATTATTGAGATTCTGGATACGGGAGTATATTCAAGAGGTGGGACACATGAATGAGCTAAGTTCTTAATTCATCTAAATCGTATCCTGAATAGATTGAAATTTGTGTGAGAATTTAAGATGGATCAGTATATCGACAATCGAGGTGAATTGTTTAAGTCTGAGTATGAAATGAAGCTTAACGGTACTTGTGATTTGTCTGAAAAGCTGATATGATTCCTTGACACGCTCACCAAAAATATGTTTGTAAATAGTTTACTTTGTTTACTTTCTGCAATTTAAGTTTTTTTTATTTCATTTCTTAGTTTAGAACACTTTGATAAAATCCAAAAAGATTTTATTTCTGCTTTATTTTAGACAAACCAAAGTGGAGAGTTGATTGTTGGATTCTCAGATGTTTGAAGCAGATGCAGGAGATTCTGGACTGAAGAATGAGGAGAGCTTACTTTGAAGAAGTTTGAATTGTTTAAAAAATCAAAAAAAACAAGTTCATTAACTTGATACTTGTTATTTTCAGAAAATGTTTGAAATTGTTGTTTTAAAATCAGTATTGATTCGTCAAAAGATCAACCAAGGTCATTAAATTGGACTTGGTAGATTAATTGAGTAATCAGGATCATTAACTTGAACTTGAATACTTGAGTGGATTATTAAAACTGATTGAGTTTGTGTTTTATTGTTGAAAAGATAGATTGGTTATGTTTGTTGGTTGAGTAACAGGATTGGACTTCATTATTCCCACGGAAGCTAATTGACAAAGCTTGAACCAGATATCTCAGATTCTAGCATATTGAGAGGGGGAGTCTGTGAAAGGGGGAGTCTGGATCAATAGTCAAAGGGAAGATTGAAGTTTAAAGTTTAAAGCTTGAAGATAAAGATTGAAGAGAGTTTTTACAATGTTTGAAGATTGTTAAAGACAAAGACTTGAAGCCAAAGACTTCATCAACATCCAAGGGGGAGTCTGTTGGTGCACTAAATGTCTGCTGATTACATCATAATCAAGTCTTGTGTCTAGGATTGTTTGAATGATTACACATTAGGGTTTAAGTTAGGGTTTTTATGTGTTAAACAAGAGATTTCGCTTGAAAGGTTATGTGAATGCTTGAAGCGAAATCAACATCACATGATTTCGCTTCAGACAGTCTCAAGCGAAATCTTACACACTATAAATAGGTGTGTTGGTCATTTGAAGCGTAATCACTTGGTCATTGTATGTGAGACGAAGTGTTGACGGATTTGTATCAGAAAACCTTGTACAAGCACTCAAATCAATCAGAAAAGAAAGATTAAAAGGATTAGAGCTGTTATGACTTAGTTTACTTTGATTCCGCCTCTGTAAACTGAGATGAATTGCCTTGACTGACATTTTAGGGTCATAGAACGGTCCAACACTTCCTAGGACCTTAACGTGAGTTTACTTGCGTTTAGTCATAAAACAATACCGTCACCTATCCTTAGGTGACGACCTCAACAAGAACATAAATTTCAAAACCGCTTTGAAAACTAATCATCTGTTCTAGGATGATTGATTACTAGGTTTTGAACCCTCTAAGAATTCAAAATCTCGTCAAAGTTTGGGTCTTATAATGTGAACACGTGCAAACTAGAAGAGTGAATGCCTTTACCATGAGTTTTCTGTCGAAGGCTAGAGTGTCACACCCCTTTCTGCGGCGGAAGCACGAGGTGTGATCATGAAAGGTTCTCATTGCATACGAAGAGTAAACATACTACATGCTCAAAAATAACTTCAAACATTACATTACCGAAAACATAAGTCAATTGTTTACAACACGAAATAGCATATTGTCTTAAAAGTCACAACTTTATTTAAAGATAAACAAAGCGACATCCACGAGCATGAGTAAGACCACGCGCACATCCATCCTAGTTACCTGAAATACATGTGAGTTTTGGAAAAACGTCAACATAATGTTGGTGTGAATTCATGCAGTTTTATATTTCACGTTTGTATACTTTGTATGAAAACATAGTGTGTGTATAAATCAAGTTTTCATATATAAATCAAGTTTCATGTGTACCCCACGTACTCATGTATAATTCAAGTTCTTCTTGAGTACCCCACGTACTCAAGTATAATTCCCGTTTTCTTGAGTACCCCACGTACTTCAAGTATAATTCAAGTTTT
The DNA here is from genome assembly GCA_030545235.1 of Helianthus tuberosus. Classification (NCBI taxonomy): domain Eukaryota; kingdom Viridiplantae; phylum Streptophyta; class Magnoliopsida; order Asterales; family Asteraceae; genus Helianthus; species Helianthus tuberosus. Next base: position 26,043,155 of record CM060426.1, on the reverse strand, counting down.
AGTATGGTATGAATTTCATGTAAATATAGTGTTCCTGTAAGTATCAGGATTGTTAATGGGTTGCAAAGCCATTAACATGTGACACGACATAGGAAGTCACCAAACCTTAGGCATTTAATTGGTATATTCTGATACACAAAAGCACTACTCGATTCTTGCCCTCACCGAGAGTGTGGCTGCCCGGCACCCGTTAGATCTAACCTTTTGTTCTGCGGTCTAGGTATATTGTTGATTAATGGTGCTTATGGTACCCTATTCGTGACACGATTTCTCGTATCATTTCTCATAACGCATCATACTTGGTTCTCGTCCTCACCAAGTGCGTTTCTCGTATTCTTATATCTCGTCACACTTGGTTCTCATCCTCACCAAGGGTGCTTCTTGTTATCATACCATTTATAAACATAGTAATATTTGTACATGTATTTCACCCCCGAAGTTATAAAACTGAAAACAGTTAAAAGAAAAGGGGGAGCATGAACTCACAACTTTGCGTTCCTTGCGTCGTAAACTTCACCGGATTTGCTTAATTAACGTCGTAACCTATACGCGTTTTCTTAACGTTAGTCACTAGACTTGTGTCGCACAAGTACAGTCACTCTCTTTTGTGTATATATTCTTGTGTTAAAAATATTTTATATTTTTAACTAAGTGTCTTACTTATATTATTTTCTCAAAAATAAATATAAGCTTTTTGTATTTTGCACTTTGCACCCGAATTATGTATCTTGTATGTTGTATGTGTATTTTGTGTTTATACTTCTCATGAGTATTTTAGTGTATTTTTAAGTCTTAATACACAAGCACGTATAACACATACTATATACACTTAGCACAGAAGTTGGTGATCAAATAATATATATTTTTCTCTCAAAATATACATACTTATATTCATTTTTATTCTTGAAGAAATCCTCATTCCTTATCACCAAAAATTAGGGAAACCTTGGTAATACTTTTAAATACATTTTTAGGGAATAAGTTTCTCAAAAACTTATATTTTTCTAAGTGTCAAAGTTTATAAAAATTTTGACAGAGTTTCCCCTAAAAATGGAGGTTTCCCATGTTTTCAAAACATGTGTTTATTTTCTTTTAATCGTCAACAATCATCAACAACAATTATCAACAATAATCATCAACAATAATCACTAATTTCTCCATTTCATGAACTTGAATATTTACAAAAATGTGTAGTAACTTACTAGCACATTTAGTAAGTCTTGTTATCTTTAAAAATAAGTTTAATTTCTTAAAAACTTTATTTTTAAAGATCTTGAAGTTTCACAACTTCTAGTCATGATTTACCAAACATATTTCTTGTTAAATTTTTCTTGTGACACAAGTGTTTACACACTTGTTTATTTACTAAAATGCTTTTAGTTTATGTAAGGTTCGGGTTTAAAACAAGACTTGTATATTTTACTTGGTTCTTACGAAAAACCACTTGTAGATCTTTAGATCTACATGTTTAGAGTCTTATTTTACAAGAAAATTTATATTTACACAAGTTCATGTTTCATGGATGGAAAGTTTCATCATCTTCCATAACTTTAGCACTAACATACTACTAGTTCATGTTCTTGAACATAACCTAGTATGGTTAGATGATGATCTATCCCACTTCTAGTAACAAACAACATCAAATAATAACAACCATACAAGATTCACATGATTTACACACGTATCTACTCTTTATCCAACTAGTTTATCTTTCTTTCAAGACTTTTAGTTTTGATCTTGTGTGTTCTTGAGTTTTAACCGTTAAATCACCTATTAACCACTTTAAACAAGAACAAGAGGATGTTTTAGAACACTTACTACTAGCTCAAGGCTAGGGAAGTTCAAGAGTGCAAATGAGGTGGATAAAAGCAAATGGTGAAGGTCCTTCAAGATCCGCTTGCACCGAGCTTCGTTAGTGACCTTCTTACACCTCAATATCACCTTGGAATGGATGGATGTGGATCAAAAATGAAAGTGTGTGTGTGTGTAGTTGAGGCCGTAGCCAAGGAAGAAGGAAGGAGGGAGTTTTGGTGTTGGTTCTAAGTGAAGATGAGAAGTGGTAAGGTCTTGTGGTTTATAAGAAGATTTTCCAACAAGTGTTTACCTATAGGTTAATGTGTTCCTCTTTCATCCAACATGATCCAATAAATAAATGGAAGAAATCATGGGGTGTCCCCACTCACACACAACCGGTTATGGGGGGGGGGGGTCCTAGTTCCATCCTAAATGTTACTTACACTATCTAGTTACATGTTAAGTATTAGATTTAGTGTTTAAGTATGTTAAGTAATATATAGTGTGTTAGGGTATTCGGGGACCCTAACTAGCTTAGAAACAAAATAAAAACAATGCTTTTAGCATTATTTTGGTGTTTCGGGTATTATCCGGTTGTTCGGTTAGACACCGTTTCGTTAAAGTGCTAAATTACACTTTTTAGTGTATTTTAAGTACCCTTTTGTACCCTTTTCAGTTCCCGACACTTAGGGAAGTATTCTGAATGATAAAACGTAATTTTTGCATGATAGTTATACGTTTAAATGCTGATTTGAGCTGAATTTACTAAAATTCTGCACTTAAAGTGCGTTTCGGGTGCTTTTTAGTGCGTATTTTTTCTTTCGTATGTCTAGATATTAAACCCTTGTATATACTCTTGGGTTTTAATGTATTCTTGTTGTTGGACCTACACCTAGGCCTCAATTCTAATGTCTGACTGCTTTCTGCAGTTCTGTTGACACAGTGTGTCTTACCGGTGAGTTTACTAGTATTTCTGACGCAACGCTCTCGTTTATGCATAAAGCAATATTTTGTAGTATACAACGTGCATGAATTCACTTGTTTAATCATGTGTTCAGACATTGCTGACAATTAAGCACATAATTGCAGTCATTAAATAATAATTAAAGTGTACAGAAATTACCGGTTTGTGCCAGTTGTCACATAGAGTGTTCATACAAATCCGCAGTATCGGACCAGTCACTCTTACCTGGGAACTCTTGGGGTGAGTGTTCACTTATAGGCTAGCATGTCTTCAGTGATACATTAATATGATCCGTTTACTTTGATTTGTCACCGTCTCATTTGTTTGCCTTAGGTAACAAACAAATGATCGCAAATTCTTATGCATTGCCATTCTGTATTGTTTATCCGATGATGTTTCACTTGTTTCTTCCTATGTCTTTCATTTTCTTCTAGAATGTCACTTCATCGCGGTGATGCCCAGATATCCGAGCAGACAGCCAAATTTGCCCAACAAATAGGCGAAGTGATTCTGAAGACTGTGGATTTAGGCATTGCCATGTCTCGTCTCAACAATGAGGCCACTCAAGAGTCACCGAAGGAAGTAGAAGTCAAGCCTGCACCAAAATCAAGGAAGCGTAAGGCTTCAAGGAAACCCGCAGCAGTTACACCTAATCAAGAGGAACCTAGCCAAGTGGCAGCGCCACCAGCTAGGAAGCCTTACTTAGGAGCTGCCCCATGGTGCAAACGATGTAACCGTCATCATTTAAACTGCTTACCCTGCTTCAAATGTACCTACTGTGGATGGTGGGGACATTTGGTTAGCATATGCCGTTTTACTATCCAAAACAAAGCTACTATAAACCTTGCTGCTACCCGACTCCAAGTCAACCCTACTCAAGCTCGTTTTCCGTCTGGTACTTGCTACAACTGTGGAGAGACGAGCCATTTCAGGAACAAATGCCCAAAGATTGTCGATGCAAATCCAACCCTTGGATGAGCATTTGGCTGATTAGAAGAAGCTGCTGCTTTAAATAATTTGTATCTGTTACTTTTGTTTCTTTTGTTGAACTTGGAAACAATGTGTTCAGTTTATGAATAAATTGTTGTTCACAATTCTGATGTACAAGTGTAGTTACATATGTGTATACCATTTCCCTATGATACCTACATCAAAGAACTATGTTCTTTACAAACTACTCTTGTGATTCTACCTTTCAAGTGATCGCTCATGATTTCCTCGAAACATTTTAAGTACTCATTTCATTCTAGGAGACGAAGTACAAGAAATAAAGTGACATTATGAGTAATCGTGCTTTTGCACATCTGTACCTTAGAATCCTTGGTTAGAAAACTAAGATATTTTTCAATCTCATACCCATTTACGTTTTGATTTCTTTCAACATGCATAACATATGTTTTCAAAAACAACCTCCATGATTTCAAGGACATTGTCTATGTTTTCAAAAACAACCTTCATGATTTCAAAATGTTATTAATACCATATAATTACTTATATCAAGTGCATGACTTCAAAAACATCATTCATGATTTCCAAAAACCTTATACATAATTTCAAAATTCATCTCGCATGATTTTAAAACATTTTATAAATATACTTATCTAATACACTTACTTTATGATTTCAAAAAAATATATATATATTTTCCTCATACATTGACTTAACCTTCAAATTTCGCTTCATATGTCACCTTGGCATATCGAGCATCTCAACTTCATAAGCATTTTACGTCATGTTTTGACTTAAGCACGTCTAGTGCTAGGTTTTGAAACGCCTCCCGCTCTCCAATTCCCAAAATCCACATGGGATCTTTTTATCTTCACAATTAGACCCTTGTGGATGATTTCCATTCAAATCCGAGTCCTTAATTGGATTCCTTGTATACCCTAATTCGAATATTTCGATTCCTTATAATCGAAATTGACATTTTTTTTAGATCTTTCTATCTTTATAGTTAGATCCTTGGAAATATTTAAAGTGCCAATCAAAATCCACGGATTTGATACCTGGTATGCTTTAAATGCATGTGCACAATTAACAAGATGATAACAAATTAAAGATCAAGATAAACAATTTTGTGGTTATGTGTTTTTGTAATTATGTTTTTCCTTTTGTGGTTTTATTTTCGTTATCCAAATCCTCGTAGAACCTTCCATATCTTCATATGAAGGATTCATAGTAGGATATCCAAAGGTACTACCTTAAATCCTAATGGGCTTCTATGTAATAGTAAGACCATTGGATTATATAATACCATTCCATGATTCATAAGAGACCCTTTTAGTCGTCTAGTAAAAAAGATTGATTCAAAAAATCTAGTTAAGAATGACATGTGATGATATAAGCTGAAAAGACCCCTTGGTTGTCTATTAAAATCATTTATTGATTTAATAAAAGGGACCCTATGGTGGTCTAGTCACAATCCTCACAGGCTCGTTCATTGTGTTCTTCCCCTACACATTTTAAGATGCACTACGTGACTATGCAAGGAATTACGTGATTATGGATGCATACATAATTACGAAGTTCAGTGCATGGAAACCACAGTAAGATTTATTATGTGAAAGAACCGATAGTGGCAACAATAACGAAACGTGAACAATGTACAGGAGGTATGGTGGACGCACCAATGACGCTTAATAGACTTGTATATAAGTGTCCCTCCTACATTACAAGCTTGATGTTATTTAAAGTTACTAGAAGTTCAAGAAATCTAACCAGTGTTGTTTGGTCTTTTCAACTTCATGTTTCAAACTCTCACAAGTTTCCCCTAAATAAAATTTCGGGACGAAATTTCCTAAAGTAGGGGAGACTGTGACAGATGTGTCACTTCAATCGTCAAACAAATACCAAACTAATGAAATATTGTATTTCATACTTGGGACTTGTATAAATATGTGTATCATTTGCACATATCAATTCTTGTTCGATTTCAAGCTTTAAATCGCTTTCTGGAAGGTTATACGCGCACTGATGCGTAAATATAACCAATTCAATGCAAAAAATACTCCAAAACATCAACATATTCTTAACATACCTTAAATAACCTTTACATAACTTAGAAATAAGTTTGAAGGCTTTGGTATGGCAAAATCAAGTTAAATCGCTTACAGGGACTAAAGTTGACAAACTGTGAAAGTATGCCAATTTGAACTGTAACAGACATTCCGGAACATGACCATAAGTTAAACATACCATAAATATCCTTTAAATAGCTTAGAAATAGGCTTTGAGGGGTTCGGTATGCTAAAATAAACTTTATGGTCATTCAGGGACTAAAAGCGTCAAAAAGTGTACAAGTTTGCACTTTCACGCATATCTTACGTTCAGAATACATCCGGACATCCAAAAATTTATGTAAGCATTATAATATTATGCTTTAGTGTTTGGCTTGTCAAAATTCCATTCGTCGCGCATTTTGGACCGTTTTTTGCGTTCGTTACGACTTCCGTCGTAATTAACCGAACAACGCAACCGTACGGCCAAACGAACCGACATCTGAGATATTTTTGAGCACATTTTAAGTTCCCTATACTTTAACTTCATTTTAGAGCTTTGAAATGAGGTTAACGGGGCTTAAACGTGTCAAAAATGCATCGAAAACCAAGTTTGGAGCTGCAGGGACCAAATCTGTCATTTCAGCAAAGATGATGGCTTACGGACCGTAAGCCATCACCCTTACGGTCCGTAAGGACCTCCCAGTTGCTCAAAAACTTCTAAACAGCCTGTTTCCAGCTGTCACACCCTCCAAACCCAATTGCACTTGCCTCTTCATGTTAATGAGGGGCCATTTTGATGTTCCATGGGAATTTCAACAAGTGTAGGGGTGAGATTAAAGCCCGGATTACGAGAAACGATCCTAACGGTTGTCCATTTACTATAAATATTCAATCCCATTCATTTGAAAAACCCACAAAATCTGATCTAAAAGCTCTAAGTTGAAGCCATTGCTTCATACCTGAGCTATTTGGATCAAGATTAGCTTTCGGGGACCCTTTGTAAGTGTTCCTTCGTTCTTTTTATACTTTTAGCGTTAAAAGTCAAACTTTGATTGACTTTCTGCGTTGACCAGTTTATGGTTAATGCGAAGTTCATTTGAACTTCATAACGTGAGCGTAATCACGATGGTTATAGTCCCTAGTAACTATACCTACTGATTACCACGTTATCTAGGCTCAGTGACGAGTCGTAGTTTCGGCCAAAATGCGTATTCTTGCGTATTTTGTAACCAAACTACTCTTAGGTATCAAAACCGTTTGTTTTGATACCAAACCTGTTTTCTAAACTTAGTTAAGCATGTTTTAACATGCTTAGCTCGTCACTTTTAGTTTAGTGCTTATATAGGGTCGTAAGGTAAGCGATCTAAACAATCGCTTAAACTTTCGAACCCGACCCGTTTGGTCGATCATTAGGATCCGACCAAACACATTAGGTGACCATAGTATATAGGGAATAACCTTCCGAGGTTATACCTTATGGTCGCTTCGTTAAGTAGTTGTATGATAGGTAGTTTATATGCCTTAGGTAAATTACCAAAATGCCCTTTTACGCCAAAACTCATTTTAAGCATATGTAACATAACTTTTGGTATATACACTGATTTGACAACAATATTAAACATGTTGAGGCATATTTTACTTATCATAGGACTAGTTAGGCGTTCCAAACGCGTTCCACGCGAACGACGCGTTAAAGTAGCATAAGCTACCTAAACGGGTCGTAATGGGTCGTAAGCACTTAGGTTAGGTTTCATTTTAGTATGTGGGCTTTGTTAAACCATATTACATGAGTTTCCCATACTCATTTGGTTTACTAGCCCTCATTCTATCCGATCCTCCGATTTAGGTCCGGTTTATTAATGTAGTTACCTATATTAGGTACCGTTTGATTCCGAGATCTTCTAGCATTGCTTGGTGGTTATCCTAGGACTATTGAGCAATCTCAAGTGAGTACATAGACCCCTCTTTTAACTGTTTTCAAACTGTTTTGGGGTGAAACACATGTGCCTACTTGTTACTTTCGTGCTTTTCATGTTTTCATATCATATGCTTGTTATGTTCAATAGTACACTTATAGTACATGATTTCATTGTGTTTTTACTATGTATGTCCTTTGTTGCATACTTAGTACATCGTTTTACATTACATTTTATGCTATGTATGTCCATTGTGTGCATACTTAGTACATTGTTTTACATTACATTTTATGCTATGTATGTCCATTGTGTACATACTTAGTGCATTGTTTTACATTACATCACATCACATGCTATGTATGTTCATTTGTTGCGTACTTAGTACATTTGTTATTCATCACATGCTTACATTTTGGTATGACATTTGGGTTGTTTAAATGGGACAATATACATTCATTAACATTAGCTACGCCGCTGGTTAGTAGGTAATGGTACCATAGGACTTGACAACTCCCATTCCTGAACCCTAGGTTTGTTTGGGTGGAAGGAATGACCGAATCCGAATACATTTCTAGGTGGACCTTAGACTTTGTGCTAGGGTTTATTCTACAGTCGCAAGGCTTGGATGTATGCATTTTCACAATACCGCATAGATGTTTATATCAGTATAGCATGCATTTGTTCCACAACACATAACTTTGATTTAAACCATGTTTTACTTCAATACCTTGTTTTTGTGCATTTTACATATGGTTTAGTTGACATTGATATACACAATTCATGATTTACATTAGACATAGACATTAGACATGGTTTTCACATAAACATTTTGACATTCGATTATACATAAACATTTTACTTTGGTGGTTTGGTTTGAGTAAGTGATTTAAGTAACGAGGCGTGTGTAATATGATACTGTCACACCCCGACCGCGTAAAACAACAAATCGCGGCGGAAACATCGGGGCGTGTTGCAACAGAATAAATTGTTTCATAACCATGGCATACAAAGTTGTATTTATTTATCAACATATGAGTTTCATCGTCTTAAACAGGAAATACAGAGTTTATAACATAATTAAACAAAGTCTATCTTTATTTTAAGTATCTAAGGCACAGGTCCGCCCTAGTGTCATGATCGTCATCCTACGGAAAAGCACCTGAAACACACGTGAAAGTAGGTACGTCAGCATAAAAATGCCTGTGAGATACATAGGTTTTGTGAAAATAGGATTCATGACTTAAGTTTAAGAAAATGTTTAGTCATGAACCTTGTAATTTGATTTGTTTTGTAAATCGTTAGAAAAACAATAAGTTCAGATGATATGTATAGATAAGTGAATAATGTATGGTTAAATGAATAACCATGCAAAATGAGTTGTATAAAATAAACTGTATTGTAAACCAAAATCTTGTAAAAACATGTCACTTGTATAAAATGTATAAGTCCAAAATGAATGATTTAAATAACGCTATGATATGTAATATAATACAATCACTTATGTATAGGAAGTACCAGCGGCGTATCCACCATGATTTTATCATATTACTCACATCTCGTTACTTAAGTCACTTAAACCAACCAACAAAGTATAATGTCTATGTTTAAACCAATAGTCAATAGTCCTTGTATAAACCATGTCAAATGTTGATAGTCCAAAAGTAGTCAAGTAATGTGTAACAAATGTTATGTATGGTAAGTAAAATAAGACTACTTAAACCATAAGTAAAATGTACAAAACAAAGTATTTTGAATATATCAAAAAGTTATGTTTTGCAAAGTGATGCATGATACACTGATACAAACATTTATGTGGTAAGTTAACGCATACATTCAAGCCTTGAGATAGTCGGATAACCCTTTCAGTCAAGGTTATCAAAAGAAATGTTTTCGGATTCAGTCATTCCTTACATCCAAACAAACCCGGGATGTCAGGAATGGGATTTGTCAAGTCCTATGGTACCACTACTTACTAACGAGCGGCGTAGCAAATGTTAATGAACGTAATAAAGACCCGTTTGTGCAAACCAAATGTCATAGAAGTTGTATACATGTCATATGAAAACAATGTACTAAGTATGCTAAGTTAACATACAAAGTAGAAAAGTCTTGTAAATCAATGTGCTAGCATGCTATCAATCAACATACATAGCAGAAATGTAATGTAAAACAATGCACTAAGTATGCACACAATGGACATACATAGCATGAAATGTAATGAAATCATGTACTATAATGTACTAACAAACATAGCAGGTATATGATGTGAAAACAGGAAAGCATGAAAGTAACAAGTAGGCACATGTGTTCCACCCCAAAACGTTTGGAAAACAGTAAAAGAGGGGTCTATGTACTCACTTGATATTGCTCAGATGTCTAAAGATAACCACCAAGTAATGCTAGAGATCTCGGAATCAACCGGCACCTAATATAGGTAACTATGTTAATAACCGGACCTTAATCGGATGATTGGATAGAATGAGGTTTTGTAAACCAAACGAGTGTAGAGACTCGTGTCATTTGGTTTAACAAAGCCTACATACTAAATGAAACCTAACATAATTGTTTACGACCCATTACAACCCGTTTAGGAAGCTTATGCTACTTTAACGCGTCGTGCGCGTGAAACGCGTTCGGACCGCCTAACTAGTCCTATGACAAGTGTTATATGCCTAAACATGTTACATAATCAGTTATGTGACAAAATTTTAGGTTACATATGCTTAATTACCAATTCTACATGAAAAGGGTATTCTGGTAATTTACCTAAGGCATATAAACTACCTATCATACAACTACTTAAACGATGTGACCATAAGGTATAACCTCGGAAGGTTATGCCCTATACTATGGTCACCTAATGTATTTGGTCGGATCCTAATGATCGACCAAACTGGGTCGGGTTCGAAGGTATAGGCGATTTATTAGATCGCCTACCCTACGACCCTAGACAACGTGGAAATCAGTAGGCATAGTCCCAAGGGACTATGACCATCGTGATTACAATCACGTTGCGAAGTTCAAACGAACTTCGCATTGACCATTACTGGTCAACGCTGAAAGTCAAACAAAGTTTGACTTTCTGACTCGAAAAGCAGTAAAAATAAGGAAAAGAACGAAAGAATACTTACGAAGGGTCCCCGAATGCTAATCTAGATCAATATAGTTCAGGTATGAAACAAAGGTTTCAACTTAGAACACAATTAATCAGATTCTAGTGCTTTAAAACAATGAAAGGCATGGGGTATATATAGTTTTCGGTGAACCGTTGAGATCGTTTCATGGAAAACGTGCCTTAATCCCATCCATACATTTGTGGAAAGGTTATGGAAGCTAAATTCCATCCTTATCAGCTGACTAAGCAACTTAGAACATGTGGTGGTGGATCAAACATGTGCAACTTGTGTTTAAAAACATTGAATCTGATCAGATAGGCAGTCGCGTAGCGCGACGGGTAAGCCCATAGGGCTCGCGCTACGCTAGCACCCCCCCTGAATCAGAAAGTTTCAGAATTGGCAGCAATGGTCCCTGCACGTGTTTAAGGCCTTTTTCGATGCGTTTGAACCCCGTTAACCTCATTTCAAGGCTCTAAAATGAAGTTAAAGTATAGGGAACTCAAAACATACTCAAAAATATGCTGGATGATGGTTCGTTTGGTCGTACGAACACGATGTTCGCTTAATTACGACGGAATGCGCACAAGCGCGAAAAACGATCCAAATGACGCGACGAATGGATTTTTCTTATGGCGAACACCAAAATATAATATAGTCATGCTTACATAAATTTTTGGATGTCCGGATGTATTCAGAACGTAAGTTATGCGCGAAAATGCAAACTTGTGCACTTTTTGACACTTTTAGTCCCTGAATGACCCAAAAGTTTATTTTTTAGCACACCGAACCCCTCAAAGCCTATTTCTAAGCTATGTAAAGGATATTTAAGGTGTGTTTAACTTATGGTTATGTTCCGGAATGTTTGTTACAGTTCAAATTGACATACTTTCGCAGTTTGTCATATTTAGTCCCTGTAAGCGAATTAACTTGTTTTTGCCATACCAAAGCCTTCAAAACTTATTTCTAAGTTATGTAAAGGTTATTTAAGGTATGTTGAGTATATGTTGATGTTCCAGAGTATTTCTCGCATTAAACTGAGTACGTTTACGCACTAGTTTGCGTATAACTCTCCAGAAAGTGATGTAGAGTTTGGAATTGAACAAATGTCAAAACATGAAAAATGTAAAACACAATCAAATAAACATTGGGATCAAATAACATTGTTTTATTGATAATAGAACTGTTCATAGTGATTACAAGCACAGTTGTTACAGTCTCCCCTACTTGTGGAAATTTCGTCCCGAAATTTATTTAGAGGAAACTCGTGGAAAAAGATGTGGATATTTCGCCTTCATTTGATCTTCGCGTTCCCAAGTAAACTCGGGTCCACGTTTAGCTTCCCAGCGAACTTTGACCAAAGGAATGCGCTTGCGTTTAAGCCACTTGACTTCACGTTCCATGATTTCCACTGGTTTCTCAACAAATTTCAGTGTTTTGCCAACACGAATTTCGTCAAGAGGTATGGAGAAGTTCTCATCAGCTAAACACTTCTTGAGATTTGACACGTGAAAAGTTGGATGAACATTTCCAAGTTCAGGAGGTAACTCAAGTCTGTAGGCTACCTTTCCGATTCTTTCGACGATCTTGAATGGTCCAACGTATCTAGGTGCAAGTTTTCCTTTCTTTCCAAATCTGATTACACCTTTCCAAGGTGAGACCTTAAGTAATACTCGATCACTGACTTGAAATTCCAAGGCTTTGCGTTTTGGGTCCGCGTAAATCTTCTGACGGCTTCTAGCTGCCTGAAGGTTATCACGAACTTTCTTGACCTTGTCAGTTGTCTCTAAAATGAGGGCAGGTCCAGTAAGTTGAGCCTCGCCAATCTCATTCCAGCAGACTGGTGAACGACATTTTCGACCATAGAGAGCCTCGAAAGGAGCCATTTTGATGCTAGTGTGATAACTGTTGTTGTAGGAGAATTCAATCAATTTAAGATGTGAATCCCAGCTACCACCAAAATCGATCACACAAGCTCTTAGCATATCCTCCAGAGTCTGGATTGTTCTCTCAGATTGACCATCCGTTTGCGGATGATAAGGTGTGCTCAGATTAAGTTGAGTCCCCATAGCAGATTGCATGGTTCTCCAAAAATGAGAAGTGAAACGAGCATCTCTGTCAGAAATGATGTTCAACGGAACACCATGTCGAGCTACAATTTCATCCACATAGATTTGAGCAAGTCTGTCAGCAGGAAAATCCTCACGGATTGGCAAGAAATGTGCTGACTTTGTAAGACGATCAACGACTACCCAGATGGCATCATGACCTTTCTTTGTGCGTGGGAGTTTAGTAACAAGATCCATAGTAATGTTTTCCCATTTCCAAACTGGGATCTCTGGTTGTACCAATAAACCCGAAGGACGCTGATGTTCAGCCTTAACCTTAAGACAAGTAAGGCATTTTGATACGTATAAGGCAATGTCTTTCTTCATACCAGGCCACCAATAGTGAGTACGAAGATCCTTATACATTTTATCTAAGCCCGGATGAATAGAATAACGAGACTTATGGGCTTCATCCATAAGCAAGGTACGAAGATCATCCTGGCTTGGGACCCACAAACGATCCATGAAGTAATACGATCCATTGTCCTTCAGTTCAAGAGCAGGCGTTATGTGATAGGGAAATTCCTTATCCATTAAACCTTGTGAAACACAAGATTGTTGAGCCTGAGAAATGCGTGATTGGATATCGGATCGAGCTTGAATAACAGATTGAACACGTACACAATGAAGCTTAGTACGTTCCTTACGACTCAATGCATCAGCTACGACATTCGCCTTACCAGGATGGTAGCGAATTTCGCAGTCATAGTCGTTTAAAAGCTCAACCCAACGTCGCTGTCTCATGTTGAGTTCTTTCTGATTGAAGATATGCTGAAGACTTTTGTGGTCAGTGAAAACCACACATTTTGTACCGTACAAATAGTGTCTCCAGATCTTGAGAGCAAAGACAACTGCACCCAACTCAAGATCATGAGTGGTGTAGTTCTTCTCATGTATCTTCAACTGCCTCGATGCATAGGCTATGACTTTGTTCCTTTGCATAAGAACACAGCCAAGACCCAATTTAGATGCATCACAATACACGACAAAATCATCATCACCCTCAGGCAATGATAGAACAGGTGCATCACAAAGCTTCTGCTTCAGGTGTTGAAAAGCTTCCTCTTGTTTGTATCCCCAATAAAAGGGCATTTTCTTCTGAGTTAGAGCAGTTAGAGGAACTGCAATCTTCGAGAAGTTTTCTATGAAGCGGCGATAATAACCCGCTAGACCAAGAAAAGAACGAACTTCAGTAGGAGTAGAAGGTGTATCCCAATCCTTAATCGCACTGATTTTGGAGGGATCTACATGAATACCTCGTTCGTTGATAACATGCCCCAAGAATTGAACTTCTTTAAGCCAAAATTCGCACTTGGAGAATTTGGCGAAAAGTTGCTCTTTCTTCAGGAGTTCCAGAGTAAGACGAAGATGCTGCTCGTGATCAGCTCGCGTCTTAGAGTAAATCAAGATATCGTCAATAAAAACAATGACGAACTGATCCAAATAAGGTTTACAGACCCTATTCATTAAGTCCATGAAAACAGCAGGAGCATTAGTCACACCGAATGGCATGACTGTGAACTCATAATGCCCATATCGAGTACGGAACGCTGTCTTGGGAATATCTTCTTCTTGCACGCGAAGTTAATGATATCCGGAACGTAGATCAATCTTCGAAAAATAAGAAGCACCCTGTAGCTGATCAAAGAGATCATCTATGCGAGGTAGGGGATATCGATTCTTGATGGTAAGCTTGTTAAGCTCACGATAATCGATACACATCCTAAAGGATCCATCCTTTTTCTTGACAAAAAGAATGGGAGCACCCCAAGGTGAAAAGCTAGGACGGATAAAACCTTTGTCGGAGAGTTCCTGAAGCTGCTTAGACAACTCTTGCATCTCAGATGGTGCAAGACGATATGGAGCTCTGGCAATGGGATTTGCACCAGGTACGAGGTCAATGCGGAACTCGACTTGGCGTGCTGGAGGTAGACCAGGTAAATCTTCAGGGAACACTTCAGAATAATCCCGAACGACAGGAATATCTGAAATAGACTTACCCTTGCCTTTATCTTCTGTAACATGTGCTAAGAAAGCCACATAGTTCTTCTGCAGATACTTCCGAGCTTTAAAACAAGACATGAGTTTGAGACCAACGGTAGGCTTCTCACCTTGAACCTGCAGAATCTCGCCTGTCGAAAGCGGCACACGAACAATCTTCTCAGAACAAACTATCTCTGCGCGATGCTTGGATAACCAATCCATACCCACAATGACGTCGAAGCTTCCCAGTTGCATAGGCGTGAGGTCAATAGGAAAAAGATGGTCGTTAAGATTCAACTGGCAGTTGTGAAGAACAGAATCAAGAATAATGGGTTCACCATTAGCAACCTCTACTGTCAAAGATTTACTTAGTTTCGTTCTAGACACGCGAAGCATCGGCTCAAAAGACAATGACACAAAACTCTTATCGGCACCCGAATCAAAGAGAACAGATGCAGGCTGATTATTAATAAAGAACGTACCGTTCACCACGTTATCATCCGCCTGCGCCTCTTGGGCATTCATGTTAAAGACTCGGCCTCGAGCCGGAGCCTGATTCAGATTTTGGTTCTGGTTGACTAGCCTTGGGCACCGGTTCCTGTAGTGGGTCAGATCCCCACAATTGTAGCACGAACCAGGAGGAAAATGAGGTCGTGCAGCTTGGCCCTGTTGCGGGGCAGGAGGCTGAGCAACCTGTTGAGCTTGGTTATGAACTGCCTGGTTCTGATTGACAGGAATGCGGCAGTTGACAGCAAGATGACCAGATCTTCCGCAGTTGGTGCACTGACGACACTGGAGGTGTGGTTGATGATGGCCGTTACACCTGTTGCACAAAGGTGCATTACCAAAATAAGGCTTCTTGGCTAGTGGCTGCGCAGGCTGATTTGGTGCAGCCTGAGCCTGTGTAGTAACGGCAAAATTTTGGGAAGCCTTTCGCTTCCTAGAATTCCTTGAGGAGCCAGAATTCTTCCCATTCTTGTTTTCACCCTTCTTACCATCCCCTTTGCCAGATGCCTGCTTCTTACCCTTGTCACCCTTCTTATGCAGCTTTCCCTTACGAACCTGCGACTCAGTCAGTGTCGCTGATAACTCTATCGCCTGACGGAGTGTGGCAGGGTCACTACCAGTAAGGATATCCTGCACTGAGTCAGGTAGGCCGTCGATGTACCTTTCGATGGCCTTGTCGAGTGGGGTAACCATAGTCGGGCAAAGCAGACTCAACTCTTCAAACCTGTCAGTATAAGCCCTGTGCTCTCCACTATCTTGCTTCAAATTATCAAACTCTTTCTCCAAGGCTCGCTGCTCATGACGAGGACAGAATTCCCTCATCATAAGGGCTCTAAGTTCAGCCCATGTCTGTGCGAGAGCAACTTCTGCACCTTGGTCCCTCATAACCCCGTTCCACCATGTCAAAGCCCTCTTCTGAAATACGCTCGAAGCGAACTCGACTTTGCGATTTTCGAGACACTGCACGTGGCGAAAAGTATTCTCTATGCTCTCAAACCACTGAAGAAGCCCAATCGCTCCCTCAGAACCACTAAACTTGAGTGGTTCAGCCGAGTTAAAATCCTTGTATTTGCATGGAGCATTATTGTTGTTGTTGGCTTGTTGCCATTGAGCAAAGAGATTTGGGAATTGAGCAGCCATCTGCTGCGCAATAATTTCTGCCAACTCGGCAGTAGCTATCTGGTTTTCGCGTCGAGGAGACATTCTAAAAGAGGAAAACATGAAAGAAAACGGGTGAGATGATTGGATGAAAAGAATGAGATGAAACAAAATCAACAAAAGCAAAGATGGTGGTCATTTGTCCGCATCACAGAGCAAACAAACAACACACAGTGACTAATCAAAGTAAATGGGTAAAAAATAATGTATAATGAAGACATGCTCGCCTATAAGTGAACACTCATCCCAGAAATTCCCAGGTAAGCACAACTGGTCTCGCGTCTGATGAGATATATACGAAGTGCTTGCCTAGACAGAAAACCCAGAATACAGGCATTCACCCTTCCAGTTTGCACATGTTCACATTATTTAAAACCCAAAACATTTGACGGGATTTTGAAAATTTGAAGGCACAAGGCCAAAAAAACCAAAATGAAAAGGGTTCAAAACCATATAACAGAGGGTTCAAAACCTTACAATTGAGGGTTCAAAACCTTGTAATAAATCATTCAAAAACAGATGATTGTTTTTCAAAAATCGATTCAGAAAATTTTGTTCTTGTTTTGATAATCACCTAAGGATAGGTGATGTACATGTTTTAAGATCTAAACACAAGATAACTCGTGTTAGGGTCCTAGAAAAGTTATAGTCTAGGTCAAAGCATTACTAATAACCTAATTCCCTATAACCATTGGCTCTGATACCAACTCTTCTGTCACACCCCGACCGCGTAAAACAACAAATCGCGGCGGAAACATCGGGGCGTGTTGCAACAGAATAAATTGTTTCATAACCATGGCATACAAAGTTGTATTTATTTATCAACATATGAGTTTCATCGTCTTAAACAGGAAATACAGAGTTTATAACATAATTAAACAAAGTCTATCTTTATTTTAAGTATCTAAGGCACAGGTCCGCCCTAGTGTCATGATCGTCATCCTACGGAAAAGCACCTGAAACACACGTGAAAGTAGGTACGTCAGCATAAAAATGCCTGTGAGATACATAGGTTTTGTGAAAATAGGATTCATGACTTAAGTTTAAGAAAATGTTTAGTCATGAACCTTGTAATTTGATTTGTTTTGTAAATCGTTAGAAAAACAATAAGTTCAGATGATATGTATAGATAAGTGAATAATGTATGGTTAAATGAATAACCATGCAAAATGAGTTGTATAAAATAAACTGTATTGTAAACCAAAATCTTGTAAAAACATGTCACTTGTATAAAATGTATAAGTCCAAAATGAATGATTTAAATAACGCTATGATATGTAATATAATACAATCACTTATGTATAGGAAGTACCAGCGGCGTATCCACCATGATTTTATCATATTACTCACATCTCGTTACTTAAGTCACTTAAACCAACCAACAAAGTATAATGTCTATGTTTAAACCAATAGTCAATAGTCCTTGTATAAACCATGTCAAATGTTGATAGTCCAAAAGTAGTCAAGTAATGTGTAACAAATGTTATGTATGGTAAGTAAAATAAGACTACTTAAACCATAAGTAAAATGTACAAAACAAAGTATTTTGAATATATCAAAAAGTTATGTTTTGCAAAGTGATGCATGATACACTGATACAAACATTTATGTGGTAAGTTAACGCATACATTCAAGCCTTGAGACAGTCGGATAACCCTTTCAGTCAAGGTTATCAAAAGAAATGTTTTCGGATTCAGTCATTCCTTACATCCAAACAAACCCGGGATGTCAGGAATGGGATTTGTCAAGTCCTATGGTACCACCACTTACTACCGAGCGGCGTAGCAAATGTTAATGAACGTAATAAAGACCCGTTTGTGCAAACCAAATGTCATAGAAGTTGTATACATGTCATATGAAAACAATGTACTAAGTATGCTAAGTTAACATACAAAGTAGAAAAGTCTTGTAAATCAATGTGCTAGCATGCTATCAATCAACATACATAGCAGAAATGTAATGTAAAACAATGCACTAAGTATGCACACAATGGACATACATAGCATGAAATGTAATGAAATCATGTACTATAATGTACTAACAAACATAGCAGGTGTATGATGTGAAAACAGGAAAGCATGAAAGTAACAAGTAGGCACATGTGTTCCACCCCAAAACGTTTGGAAAACAGTAAAAGAGGGGTCTATGTACTCACTTGATATTGCTCAGATGTCTAAAGATAACCACCAAGTAATGCTAGAGATCTCGGAATCAACCGGCACCTAATATAGGTAACTATGTTAATAACCGGACCTTAATCGGATGATTGGATAGAATGAGGTTTTGTAAACCAAACGAGTGTAGAGACTCGTGTCATTTGGTTTAACAAAGCCTACATACTAAATGAAACCTAACATAATTGTTTACGACCCATTACAACCCGTTTAGGAAGCTTATGCTACTTTAACGCGTCGTGCGCGTGAAACGCGTTCGGACCGCCTAACTAGTCCTATGACAAGTGTTATATGCCTAAACATGTTACATAATCAGTTATGTGACAAAATTTTAGGTTACATATGCTTAATTACCAATTCTACATGAAAAGGGTATTCTGGTAATTTACCTAAGGCATATAAACTACCTATCATACAACTACTTAAACGATGTGACCATAAGGTATAACCTCGGAAGGTTATGCCCTATACTATGGTCACCTAATGTATTTGGTCGGATCCTAATGATCGACCAAACTGGGTCGGGTTCGAAGGTATAGGCGATTTATTAGATCGCCTACCCTACGACCCTAGACAACGTGGAAATCAGTAGGCATAGTCCCAAGGGACTATGACCATCGTGATTACAATCACGTTGCGAAGTTCAAACGAACTTCGCATTGACCATTACTGGTCAACGCTGAAAGTCAAACAAAGTTTGACTTTCTGACTCGAAAAGCAGTAAAAATAAGGAAAAGAACGAAAGAATACTTACGAAGGGTCCCCGAATGCTAATCTAGATCAATATAGTTCATGTATGAAACAAAGGTTTCAACTAAGAACACAATTAATCAGATTCTAGTGCTTTAAAACAATGAAAGGCATGGGGTATATATAGTTTTCGGTGAACCGTTGAGATCGTTTCATGGAAAACGTGCCTTAATCCCATCCGTACATTTGTGGAAAGGTTATGGAAGCTAAATTCCATCCTTATCAGCTGACTAAGCAACTTAGAACATGTGGTGGTGGATCAAACATGTGCAACTTGTGTTTAAAAACATTGAATCTGATCAGATAGGCAGTCGCGTAGCGCGACGGGTAAGCCCATAGGGCTCGCGCTACGCTAGCACCCCCCCTGAATCAGAAAGTTTCAGAATTGGCAGCAATGGTCCCTGCACGTGTTTAAGGCCTTTTTCGATGCGTTTGAACCCCGTTAACCTCATTTCAAGGCTCTAAAATGAAGTTAAAGTATAGGGAACTCAAAACATACTCAAAAATATGCTGGATGATGGTTCGTTTGGTCGTACGAACGCGATGTTCGCTTAATTACGACGGAATGCGCACAAGCGCGAAAAACGATCCAAATGACGCGACGAATGGATTTTTCTTATGGAAAACACCAAAATATAATATAGTCATGCTTACATAAATTTTTGGATGTCCGGATGTATTCAGAACGTAAGTTATGCGCGAAAATGCAAACTTGTGCACTTTTTGACACTTTTAGTCCCTGAATGACCCAAAAGTTTATTTTTTAGCACACCGAACCCCTCAAAGCCTATTTCTAAGCTATGTAAAGGATATTTAAGGTGTGTTTAACTTATGGTTATGTTCCGGAATGTTCGTTACAGTTCAAATTGACATACTTTCGTAGTTTGTCATATTTAGTCCCTGTAAGCGAATTAACTTGTTTTTGCCATACCAAAGCCTTCAAAACTTATTTCTAAGTTATGTAAAGGTTATTTAAGGTATGTTGAGTATATGTTGATGTTCCAGAGTATTTCTCGCATTAAACTGAGTACGTTTACGCACTAGTTTGCGTATAACTCTCCAGAAAGTGATGTAGAGTTTGGAATTGAACAAATGTCAAAACATGAAAAATGTAAAACACAATCAAACAAACATTGGGATCAAATAACATTGTTTTATTGATAATAGAACTGTTCATAGTGATTACAAGCACAGTTGTTACAGATACAAGCATGGTGGATACGCCCCTGGTACTTCCTATATATAAGTGCTTGTATGATATTACATATCGTAGCGTTATTTGAATTATTTCAATTTAGACATATAACATTTTATACAAATAACATACTTTTCACAATACATTGTTTTGCAAACAACTTATCTGATATAAACTCATTTTACTTGGTTATTTACTTAACCATGTATTATTCTTTTATACATATATATCATTTGGTTTATTTAGCACTTTTCAAATGATTTACAAGACAAAGCAAATTACAAGGTTCATGACTAAACATTTTCTTAAACATAAGTCATGAATTCTATTTTCACAAAACCTATGTATCTCACAGGCATTTTTATGCTGACGTACCTATTTTCACATGTGTTTCAGGATATGATGCATAGGATTTATCAAGTTACACTTAGGCGGACTTGGGCCTTAGCGACAATAAAAGATGCAAGACTAGTTATTTATGTTATGTTTCCTTTGATTGTCAAGACATTGTAACTCCTTTAATCAATAAAACAATATTTCAATTTCCATGTGTTATGAAACAATGATTCTGTTACAACACTCCCCGACGTTTCCGCCACGTTTTGTTGTTTTACGTGCTCGGGGTGTGACAATAAAACAACTGAACTAGATGTTTTAAAATAAAATTTTCAAAAGAATGAAATAAATATAAAAAATAGGATACATATGTTAGAGTTGTTCTAAATATCTGTAATGTCGGACTTGAGTACAAAGAAAAGAAGAGGATGGGTTTGTGTTGGGCCCTTGAAGGTTTATACATTATTATTGATTTAGTAGATTGGGCTAGGTGTTAATTGAATGGTTTGGGTTTGTAACTCGACTTGGTAGAGGCGCCATGGGCTCAGGGTTTAGGGGGAGTTGAGGGCTACTCTCCTATAAATACATGTTTTGTAATCATTGTTAAGGTTGTTGTCTCTACAATATTTTATAGAAGACTTATATCAGAAAATTCTCAATTGTATGCAAGTTAAAATTTTGGTTTTGATTATTATGTTCATCTTATTTTCTTTGTGTTTGTTATTGAATCAAGTTTGATTGTGAGTTTCTGCCAACAATCAAACTAGTTGTGGTATCATTGTTTGATCCGATTCGGGACTTACAATTGGTATCAGAGCCCGTTGAACCTGTTTGTAGGATCAGATCGATATCACACTGATTCTGGTTGATTTCGGAAGTGTTGTGTTGCTTTGTTTGAAGATTGCTTTAAAAAAACAGAAGAATTCGAATTAGCTGCTACTGCTTTTGGAAAGATTCTAGGGATTTTGGATAATCTACAAGTGATTTCAAATAAATTGTTTGAAGATTACTTGAAGATTGTCTTGTAGCTATTGGTGTTTTGGGATAATTCTTGAAGATCTACTGTTGTTCTCTTTGAAAACTTCGAAGAAGTTTGTTGACAGATTTTTCAAGATTTCAGTTGCCTAGTTTAACAGATTTGAAGATTTCTCCAAAGTTTTCGAATATATTAGGATCCCTGATTTTTCAGAAGTTTGTTATTTAACATTTTCTATTTTGCAGGATTCGAATACATTGTTCTGGATACACTGTTTTGAATAAGCTTGCTGGATTGTTTCGAGAAGGGTTTCGAACAACACAGTTTCCAAAAAGGATTTCGAATGACTGTTTCGAATAGCCACTGAAGTTTTCGAATTTGGAGGGTTTTCGAACAAGATTACTGTTTCGACTAGCTACTGTTCCGAATTAAGTTAGGTTTCGAGAAGACTACTATTCCGAATTGCTGGTTTTTCGAAGTTGGACTATTAGAAATTTCAGGAGTGTTAACAATTTTTAAATATATCTAAATTATATTATTTGGTAAATTTAAAAATGATGAAGACAAACGGACTGATGACTGCAACGGAACTTGCAAATGCTACCCTGGCTGCTATTCAAACTCAAACCTTGGCTCTTCATCAAGAATTGGATCAAATCATCGGTATTGCCACCAAGGTTCCCAGACTGCTATAAAGGGATGACTATTATGAATGGAAGTTTGGTTCGAACAGTACTGTAAGGTAAAGGAACCAGGGGCTTGGAGGAGTGTTAGAGATGGACCTCGTATTATCATGTACGCTACTAAAGCTGATCCCGTGACCCAAATTCCTAAACCTAAAAGTTTATGGACAGAGGATGATAAGAAAATATGAGACGAAGATGATAAAGCTAAAGTAATTCTTACTATGGCACTTGGTCCTGATATATCTATCGCAGTTAGAAATTGTACAAGTGCTCAAGAAGTGTGGAATGAACTCAAGAATCTTATGAAGGAAATGCTGACATGAAGGCAAGCAGAGTTAACATGTTGAATCAGCAATTTAGCTCCTTTAATCACATCTATGGTGAAACCATTGAAAATCATATCACAAGGTTTGTTAAGCTAGTCTCACAAATGATAAATGCTCGTATCACCATTACAAATAGTGGTATGAATTGTCAACTTCTGAAGTCCTAGCCAAAGAATTGGGATGCTGATGTAGCTATGATCAAGAGGATGAAGAATTTGAATGACGTCACACTCTCTGAACTGATTGAA
The DNA here is from genome assembly GCA_030545235.1 of Helianthus tuberosus. Lineage (NCBI taxonomy): Eukaryota > Viridiplantae > Streptophyta > Magnoliopsida > Asterales > Asteraceae > Helianthus > Helianthus tuberosus. The sequence continues at coordinate 26,019,922 of CM060426.1, read as the reverse complement.
ACAATCCAGTCATGTGAAATTGATAATCAACAAAGTGAATTAAACCATAAAAGTTCCTTAATGGCTGCTGGGTTGACCAGCTCCAACAATGCTCTAATCTCTCAGAATCATCCTAACATTGTGTTTAGTCGTATTCATGGGGTGTATAATGCTAACTAAAACATTGTTTTCAGTGCATTGACCCAAACTCCAAAAACCAACTATGTGTATGGTATGTCTCTTCCAACACCACAATTCACTGTCAACAGCCCTGCACCTCCTTCATCAGCACAACCTCAACCTCAGTACTAAAATGTGGTTTACAGTCCTGCAATCCCTTCACCATCTCAAGGAGCTACTTCTTCTATGACTACTCAAAACACAACCTTCTTTACCAAATAAAATGAAGAAAGATTGGCTCTTGCTACCTCTATGCTTAATAGTTTACATGCTTTCTTAGCAGGTGATCTCTTGCCTCTAACCCTTCTGGCTACTAACATTAACCAAGTTGTTGAAGAAGATGTGGAGGAATTGGATGTCTCATGGAATTTAGCTACGACGACTTTTAGAGTTGAAAAATTCTAACAGAAGTATGGTCGTGGCTAGGGCTGGCAATTTTACACGATACACGAATACACGACACGAACCTACACGACCTTAACAGGTATCGTGTATGACCTTAACAGGTGTGTGTACTAAACAGGTAGACACGAAACAACCTGTTAATTTTCGTGTCGTGTTCGTGTATAGCGTTTCGTGTTTTCGTGTCTTATCGTGTCTGTTCGTGTATAGCGTTAATACATGTTAACACTTAACATCGAGTGGGTAAGATACCCGTTTACCTGTTAGATACCCGTTAAGATACCTGTTTACTTGTTAGATACCCGTTAATACATGTTAATACCTGTTAGATAGTTAGATACCCGTTAATACATGTTAATACCTGTTTACATATTAGATACCCGTTAATACATGATTATTCTAGTGTTCGTTAACATGTATTAACAGGTAATTTTCGTGTTTTCGTGTCGTGTTCGTGTTCGTGTTTGAAAAAAAGGACACGATAAGTTATCGTGTCGTGTTCGTGTACGGGTATACACGATATGCCAGCCCTAGTCGTGGCCCAATGTCAAATCTGCATACTGGACCCATTAAAGACAAACTATGATGCTACAGGTGTCATGAACCAGGTCATTTGCAAGAGACTGCAAGAACGCAATATCATGGTATATTCTAAGTCAGACTGCTGCAGCTCAGAACGCTGAAAGAGCAATGGTGGCCGTTACACCTGCACAAACTTCTACAAACCAAGGAGACACCAGAGCTAGAAAGGCATTGATGGTTCAAGAGCAACAAGGTTTCAACTGGTCAGATGTAGTAGCACACGTAGAATCACTCAAGATTTCTGAAGTTGCTGTTAGTACATATGTCTGTAGCTTCCATCTGCATCGAGTCTTGTTTTTTTGTCCTGGTTGTGTATTTTTGTATATGTATGTATTTGTATGTCTAGACAGATTAGGGAACGACACTTAACTGTTAAAGTGAAATCCGTCGGACGACGTATGTCATCCGAACGGATGGCCATCTGATCGGATGACCATCCGACCGGGTGACACTATTACCTTCCCTGATTGCCTATAAATAGCTGGTTAGTGCTAGTTGTTTAGAACCTTTTGCTGATCATTGTAGCGAAGATCCGTCTGTCTGACTTTCTACCGGAACTTCTGTATTTTCACCATCATTCAATGAAATCAGACGCATTAAACGTTGAACTTGTCGTTGTTGATTCTCAGACATTATCGAGGGATTCCGCACCTCGATTCTGATCGATTCTGCCACGTTCTACTCGAATAGATCCTGCGAAACGGCCTAACAAGTGGTATCAGAGCCACAGGAGGTTGGATCAGAGACAACAACAGCAAATTCACCAATTTTTCAGCGATTTTCTGCCGATTTGTCAAATCTCACCGGAGATTCTGACTATTTCTTCATTTCTTGCAGTTTTTACATTTTCACACCTTAAAACCGGAAAAACTCAAAATTAAGCAAGATTTCACGGACGAAATTGAGTAAATTTAATATCAATCGAATCGGAATTGAACATAGAACAATCTTACAAAGTTTCATTGAAAAAATCGAACTAAAACTTAATCAAATTGATCAAAAACTATGTCAAGTTCTTCGCACAAGATGACGTCATTCACCCGATCGGATAGCTATCCTATCGGATTAGACTAGATTTTGTTCTTATATCTTTGCTGATGTCAGTGCTCGTTCGATCGGATCACTATCCGATCGGATTGGCTTTGTGATTTAAGTGTTTTAAAGGTTCAAGGGTCACTCGGTCGAACGACCATCCGATCGGATCACCATCCGATCGGATAGCCATTCGACACTTGTCATCCGATACTTGCTATCCGACACTTGCTATTCGACACTTGTACCATCCGACACTTGTGCTATCCGACACTTGGACTTGGTTTACCTTTCACCTGTGTCATCCGATCGAATCACCACTCGATCGGATCACCATTCGATCAAGTGCAGTAGTTTTCAAATTTTTGAAAGTTGTGAAAATTTTTCTAAGTGTTTGAACTTTTCAGGTGTTTTCAAGATGGGAGACGAATTCTTGAACCCATTCATTGATGTCTTTGCATACAACACCAGAGATGCGTCGACAAATACAAACACCAATACCAATCCAAACCTGAAAAAGGCGATCGCAGATTCTCTTAGTGTTGACAATGCCAATGGTACCTACAATAAGCCACAGAAGCTTATGGCCATTGAAGACTACAACTGTTGGGCAAGCAAATTTGATGGTTGGTTGAAAGCTTTTGCTTACCTGAGCTGGAGGTGTATGAAGAATGGTTACGATATTGGAAGACGAGATTATGAAAACCTGGCTAAAAATGAACAAGAGTTGTTTATTGCTGAACAAAAGTGTGTAGCCCTGTTACATCAATCCGTCAGAGACGATATTATTTCTTTGATTAGCTACGATAATTCAAAGGATTTATAGGCCAAACTAGAAAAGAAGTGTATTGAAGGGGAAGAGATTGTTAAAAACAAGAAACGATTGTTGAAAAAGGAGTTTGACTTATATGCATGCATGAAAAATGAAAATGTATTAAAGATGGTTGAACGGTTCTGCCATTTGAAGATAGAACTTGCTAGACATGGCATCATAGTTACTGAAGAAGAGATGGTTGAAAAGTTGTTTGATTCTTTACCAGAAGAGAAAGATTGGCAGTATTATGGTTTGGTTCTGAAAAACACCAAGACAGAGAAATGATTGTTGACTGGTTGATCGAAAGATTTGAGAGTCATGAGTTAGAAATTAAGAAAATGAACAAAGTAAACAACACCCCATATCAAAAAAATGTCGATCTCTACTACAGGGGAAGCATGATTCCAAAAACCACATCACCAAGAACCGCATTCACTGCTGAAAGTTCACACACGGTGACTCAAGAAATGAAAAGTAGCACTTCATCACCAAGTAGTGGTTATCATGGAGGTTCTTATTCGTCTGTTCCAAGAAGTTAGCAACAACAAAATGTTCCCAAAAATGTGTTTCAATGTAATATCGTTGTGAACCTAAACAACGCTCAAAACTTCAATGAAGAGACAGCGAAACAACAAATGGTGTTTCTTGCATCGATCTTAGAATCATATGAAAGTCTGGTTGTCGGAAAAATCAGAAATACAAATCTAACAAAAGAGGATTATGACCAGATTGATCCTGAAGAGATGGAATTGATAGATATACGCTGGTGTATGGCAAGCGTAATCAGGAGAGCACAACGGTTTATGGTGATCACGAGAAGAAATTCCATTGGAGGGCCTTCGACAAAACTGGGTTTTGATAAATCTAAAGTGACATGCTTCATGTGTAAACAAAAGCGGCACTTCAAGCGGGAATGCAGAAACTCACCAGCGGATGAAACAGCTAATCCTTTTCATGACGACTACTATAAGAAAGTTGTTTATCACCGAAATCGTGAAGAGCCACCCAGAATGAAGCAAATAGAGGAGACTCCAAAGGAGAAGTCGAGAGCTTTAGCTGTGATTCAGGATGATGAAGGTTTCGATTGGAGTGAGTTCTTGCCAGAAGATGATGCAGTTGGCTTTGCATTCATGGCACAAATTCATCTAAAAGAAGATACACGAACTGAAGAGCAAAAGTACAACTATCGAAAGATGTTAGCATTACATATGAAGGATAAAATCTATGCAGCTTGGAAAGAAGCCAAAAGAGCAAATAGATGGGATCCGGATCGTGAATGCTATTTGGATCCGGAAGGCAACATAATTGTGGAACCATCATCAGTCAAACTTGAAACTCTCATAGAATCTTTAAAGCAAGAAGATGAACAGAGAGAGATTGATGCTGCAAAGAAAGCTGAAGAAGAAAAGCTAAAGCCAATAAAGGTAGACGACGGGATAATCGATACTACAAAGGAAATGACAGCAGAAAATCTGACAAAAATGGCCGACAAAGTGCTATGGCAAAGGAACTAGAGGTAGATTCTAAATCTGCGTCTGAGTCAACAAGCAAGGTCAGTAGTAATGGTTCAACCAGTGAATCAGGTAAGACTGATCACACCAAAACAGAGAGTGATTGCAAAAATTGCATGAAAGAATGCAAAGTTTGCAGCATACATGTGTATCTCACACTCAAAAAGACCCAAGATCTGGTTGAAAAAGTCGAAATGGTTGAAAAACAAATCTTAAATCGAGATAAACTACATAGAGCTTCAAATGAGAGAATAAAAGAATTAACAGAAAAGATTGAAAAAGATAAAATTGATGTTGAGCGTTTTAAGAAAGAAAATGAGAAGTTAATTCTTGAAAACAGACAAATTTCTGAAAATTATGAAAAGTTGAAAAGAACAGTAAAAGATTCTGATGAGCGAAATGGTAAAACTTACAAAGAAAATGTTCATTTTTCTGTAGTTCTTCAGGAAAAGGAAAGACAAATCAACCAGCAATTGGATGAGATCGCAATCTTAAGCTTCAGTTCCAAGAAGCTAAGATTGAAAATGAAAGAATTAATTTGAAACTTAACAGTTACAACTTCGCGAGCTTTGTTCTTCAACACATCATTCCCAAACCAATTGGGAAGAACAAAGCTGGTGAAGATGTCTACTCGGATGGAACGGGGGTGGGTTATCATCAAGTTCCACCGCCTGTGCTTAACAATTTTTCTACGAAACAGTCCGGGTTGGTTAATGAAGATGAAACAAGTGAGAAAACAAATGATGTAAAGCTTCCAGAAACAATTGATGTCACATTCACTTCATCATCTGATGAAGATAGTGTTCAATCTGAAGTCGTAAAGAATGTTGTTGAAAAGGTTTCAAAATCAGACAGTGATTCGACTGAAGATGAAGAATATTTTCTGAATAATTACATTCCGAAATCAAAATCCCAGAACAACTCAAATGACGAACCTACTATTGTCATGTACAATATGTCTGGTTCTGATAAGTTGTACTCTGATATTGAATTCCCACTTGAGAATGTGAATGTCGATAAGTTGAAACAAGTTTTCAAACTTGTTGAAATTGAGGTTTCTGAAATTAAAAGGTTAAAAAGTTCCAAAAGGTTTTTGAACTTTGAAAAGGATAAATCTTACTATAAAAAACCTGTTGTACGACCATGATTTAACAATAACAACCAAAACAGATGGTCGGGTGGTTATCAGGGTGGTAAGAACAATCAAAAGAGGAACTTTCAAAACAAAAAGTTTGTCGAAAAGAAAGCTTTTGTGAAAAGCTCAAGTTCACTTTCTGAACAAGAATCAGAAATCTTTTTGAAAACTAATGAAGAATTTTTTGCAAAGAAGGCCTCACAGCCTCAGACTGAAGGGAAAAGTTGGGAAGTTGACACCCGTACTTGCTTCAATTGCAACGAAGTTGGACACATTGCATGAAAGTGCACCAACTCAAAACCTAAGTTTATGGTTGTTGAGAATCCAAGAAAGAAAAATGATGTCAAAGCCAAAGCGCCAATGTTTGTTGAGAAGAAGATTTTGAAAAACGAAAACATCAAAGTCAAAACGGAATCCGTAAAACAGCTGGTAAAGAAAACTGATAAATTTTACAAACTGGTCACCTCTCCACAACAAACTTGGAAGCCAAAATCTGAGGCAAAGACATCAAGTGTTCCAAAATCAAAGGTTTTTGATTCTGCAAAACAATCATCTACGACTAAACCAGTCAAGATGAATGTACCTTTGGATTTTTATGAGAAGTTAGAGAAACAAACTTCTACCCCACCAGGGAAGAAGTATGTTCCAAAGAAAGACCAACCATCTGGTCAACCTCTGAAAAAAGAATTCTTTTTGTATAAAGAGGTTGAGGTTGGGTCTGAAGAAAGCTTGAAAATGAATGACAAGAATTTCCCACCACTGTACACCAAGAAAACTCACTTTAACGTCAAGCTACCCGAGTCAAAGGAGGCTTGGGTTGCTTCAAAATCTAACTAAATGTTTGTAAAATGTGCAGGAGCTCCCAAGATCTATCTCAAAGTGGATTATGGACAGTGGAGCATCCCGGCACATGACGGGGAGAAAAGCCCTGTTATTCGATGTTCGAGGTTTCAACGGTGGATATGTCGGAATCGCAGGAAATCAGGGAGGACGTATTGTTGGGGAAGGGACATTATCAAATGGTGTAATCACGTTTGAAAGAGTCAATTACATAGCAGAGCTGGAGAACAATTTACTTAGCATTTCTCAAATATGTGACAAAATGTATTCAACTCATTTTACTGACAAGGAATGTCTGATCCTGAAGCCGGGGTTTGTCATCCCCGAGGAGTGGATCATCATGTGAGCACCATGGGTTAATGATCTGTACGTGTTAGATATGAGCGTTGCTACGACCACCATGGGTCAACCACAGTGTTTCGTATCAAGAGCTACTGAAAAGGAGTGAGAGTTGTGGCACCGAAAGATGGGTCACATTCACCTACGCAAGATGAATCACCTGGTGCATAACGATCTAGTAAAAGGTGTTCACTTGAAGAGTTTTCATCTGGAGGGAGAGTGCATCAGTTGCATAAAAGGAAAACAACAAAAGAAATTCAATCCTGGTAAAAAGATGAACTCAGTCTCGAAGCCACTAGAAAGACTTCACATGGATCTCTTTGGTCCTGTGAATTTCAAGAGCATAACGGGAGATCTTTATTGCTTAGTGGTCAGTGATGACTATTCGAAATTCTCGTGGGTGACGTTCCTGAAGTCAAAAGACGAGACATTTGAGAGTTCGCTGAGGTTATTCAGAAAGATAGAGAATTTGTACCAAACACGCATTCGAAGACTAAGAAGTGACAATGGTACAAAATTCAAAAACAACAGAATGGAGGAATTCTGTGATCAACGAGGTATATTGCAAGAGTTCAGCGCACCATATACTCCAAAACATAATGGAGTCACAGAAAGAAAGAACATAACGCCGATCGAAATGGCGCGAACGATGCTAGCTAATTCCAAGTTACCGATTAATTTCTGGGCAAAAGCAGTATCAGCCGCTTGCTATACTCTCAACAGGGTACTTACTGTGAAGAAGCACAACAAGACATGTTTCGAGTTGATCAACAATCGCAAGCCTAATCTCGAGTATTTAGAGCCGTTCGGGTCACCCTGCACAGTTCTAGATCCCGATGGCAAGTTTGGTGTAAAGAGCATAGAAGGTATCTTCGTGGGGTATTCAAGTCCACTCAGACGAGTCTTTGTTCCAAATCTCAAAAGTATCATCGAAACACTGCATGTTGAATGTCAAGGCTATACTATGCCTCCACAGAAGCCCGTAGACTCATGGCGATTCAACTACGATGCATTATGGGATTCATTTGAGTTAGAAGAAGAGCCAGAGTTCTTTGATGATTTGGATATTTTACGAGAATATGAAGCATCTCAGGGAAGATTTCCAGCAAGGTCTTCTACACGTCAACAACAAACTTCCAACAATGATGAAGCTGGTCCCAGTCATGCTGGAGAGAATGATGAAGTTCAGCAAACTCCGACTACTTCAGAACGCGAACCTGCTCCTGAAAATCAGACGGTAGTCAATGATGATAATTCAGAATCTGATGGTATACCAACATTTGATCGTGGTGAATCAGAATTTGAGGGGGAGCAAATCCAATCTTCAGATCAGACAATTCTTGACAATGAACAAGTTGCGGATCAAAATGTCACAAATTTGGAAGGCGATGTGGATGTTCCTGGTGAAGTTATGCCGAGAATTCTTTCATACCATCCCGAGGAGTTGATAATAGGAGAGCTACAATCAAGAGTTCGCACAAGAAGCCAGATTGACCATGGGCTTACTTGCTTTTATACTAAAATTGCTCCTTTACAAACTGAATTCTCACTCAGTTGCTTTATCTCGTAGATCAAACCGTGAACCTACAAGGAAGCACTGACGGAAGATTCATGGGTCAATGCAATGTAAGAGGAGCTGGGTCAATTCGAAAAACTTGGTGTATGGAAGCTTGTGGACCTACGTGATGAACACCAGAAGATAAATACAAAATGGGTGTTCAAATGCAAGAGAGACGACCGAGGAGTGATTGTCAGAAACAAAGCTCGACTCATAGCTAGTGTTTTAGTCAGCAAGAGGGAATAGACTTCACCGAGGTTTATGCTCCAGTTGCTCGACTTGAAGCAATCAGAATGTTCCTTGCTTTCGCTTCATGGAAGGGATTTAAAGTATACCAGTTAGATGTCAAATCGGCGTTTCTATACGGAAAAGTGGAAGAGGAGGTATACGTCGGTCAGCCACCGGGCTTTACTGACCCAATCCACAAAGACAAGGTCTACTTGCTAGACAAAGCGCTGTATGGTTTGCATCAGGCCCCGAGAGCCTGGTACGAGACGCTCTCTCAACACTTGCTTGCCAACAGTTTTATCCGAGGAAAAGTGGACGCTACCCTCTTCACAAAGGAAGTTGATGGGCACTTACTGATTGTACAAATTTACGTTGATGATATAATCTTTGGGTCAACAAATGATGAACTCTGTAAAGACTTTGAGAAGGTGATGAAGCAGAAGTTTGAAATGCCGTCAATGGGTGAGATGAAGTTCTTCCTAGGGCTGCAAGTCGACCAAATGCCTGAAGGGACCTTCATACATCAAACGAAGTACGTTTACGATGTTCTGGATAAATTTGGGATGTCTGAGACTGCTCCAATATCCACCCCATTAGCAACCAATCATGGTATCAACCCTGATCTCACCGGAGAGAAGGTGGATGAGACGCTATACCGCTCAATGATCGGTTCGCTGATGTACTTGACAGCATCCAGACCCGATATCATGTACCCGACTTGCTTCGCGGGCCGATATCAGTCGAGTCCTAGGGCTTCACACATGTCTATTGTCAAGAGGATCCTACGCTACCTGAAAGGAACTCCAACACTGGGGTTGTGGTATCCCAAAGATGGTGACTTTACGCTCGAAGGATACTCAGATTCTGACTTCGGTTGCTGCAAAATTAACGCAAAATCAACAACTGCAGGATGCCAATTCTTTGGATCCCGATTGGTCACTTGGCAATGTAAGAAGCAAACCTCTGATGCTCTTTCAACATGTGAAGCAGAGTACGTGTCACACCCTGGCTTTTGCGGAAGCGTGGTTTATTTGGTGTGACTTCTTAATACCATAGCAACAATCATAACAATGCTATATGATAAAAACACGAGATGTTTATCCATTAATAAAGTTTAGAAACTACCACAATACGATTGTCTGTAAACATCAATACCAAATTAAGTTACAAACCATGACGTGTTTAATCGAGTTCTCAAAGACTCAACAAAAGTACTTAAATAAAACCTGAGTTTAGAATCATGTATCCCGTCCAGGATTAGGATAAACCCTCTAAACTCGACAACCATGGATAACATCTTTTATTTCACTACGCAGCTTGAAGACACATGCATACCCTGCCAGATCCATTAGTTCCCTGAAATACATGTAGTTTGAAAAATCAACAAAAGTTGAGCGAGTTCATGTGTATGTGAGTATGTATAAACCTTTGTAAACAGTGAATGTATGTATGTCCCGGTATGATTGCAAACAAGGAAAAGATCACCAATGGTTTGCAAGGCCACTGATATGTGTGACGGTGTAGGAAGACTCAAACCTAGCAAAGTTGTACCGGGCTCCCGGCTGGAAGACATAGTCACCACTATGGGCCGCCCCGGCCTCATGGGTGTGCGCTCGCTACACCCAAATAGATCTATCACTCATGTCCCTCGGTCCTACGACGAGGATTGATGGTCCCAAGTATCCGCCTACCCTATCACATGATCTATGGTTCTTTCCAAGGCTAATCATACCAATAGTATTGTAAGTATCCCTTTGTAACATGTATTTCACCCCCGAAGTAAGTAAACAAAACAGTTTAAAGAAAAGGGGGACATGAACTCACAGTAGTGCGTCTTCAGTATCGTCAACTCAAACTCTGTCAGCTACACGACAACCTACAACGTACTAATGTCTATTAGACGAACGGGCCGTGCCTTGGCTTAGAGTTTAATGTTTTTGAGTTGCGTTTCTTATGTCTCCGAATATTATTCCAAGTTATAATTATTTGTTAAAATAATAATTATTTTAACTTTAAATTATATTAAATTTTGGAATATTTGTTTAAACAATACTTCGCATTAATACTTCTCAAGTATTTTAACTTCGTATTTCCTTCCCAAGGATGAGGGGTATTTATATATGTATATTGTAGCTCCGAAATACTACATTTTTAAGTCCCACTTAGAAAATATATATATAACTTATTTATCAAAAATAACGTATTCCAAAATATATATTTTTCCCAAAAATAATATATTTTCACTTCTTGTATCCAAAACAATATTTACCAAAAATATATTTGTAAAAGTATTTTCCGGAATATTTCGTAAGTTACGTCTTAGCGTTCGGTTTCACAATATCAAGTGTGTAACTTAAATATTTATTCCTTGTAATTTTTGGTATTATTTTGGAGTTGTAAATGTCATGGTAATTTGTAAGTTATATTATTTTACCCTAAAATAATATAACTATTCCATATAGTAAACAAATATTCACACAAGTGTCTTAATATAAAATATATATTCTAAATATATATTTATCCATTTTTATTTACGAAAACCAACCTCCGATACTTTGTATTTTTGTAACAAAACCTATGGCAAAGTTTATTTTGAAAAACAAAGTTAAAAACACACTTGTAAACACTTGTTAGAAAATATTTTCTAAGTGTTGAAATTTTTAGAAAACTTCGCCATAGTTTCCCTTGTAAATGGAGGTTTCCATGCTATTTAGCATATCATTTTCTTTTCTAAAATCATTCAAACAATCACTAAACAATATTACACTTACCAAGTGCAAAAACTATTCCATTTATAATACAACATGAACTTGATGTTTTATAAAAACACGTAGTAACTTGGTGGGGTGTTTAGTGGTTTTAGTCACCTTCCAAAGTGTATTTACTTTTGTTAAAATCTCATTCTTGGGATTTCTAGATGTTTACAACTTGTGAACTCATTTTACAAAAATATTTATTTACAACATCTTCTTGTTTTACTAGCCTTCCTACACTTATTTTATGTCCAAAAATAATGTAAGTGCAAGAAAAGTTATGATCTTTCAAAAACCGTCTCTTGAACTTGGTTTGTTTAGAAAAGTCATTTGTAAATCTCGGATTTACATGATCATCAACCTACTTGTTTACTTATATTTCAAGAAATTATCTTTATTATCAAGCTCATGTCTAAGTATGAAGGTGATCACTTTATGTAAACCCATAATCACCTCCTAACTTGTTAAATCATGTTTTTAATCATAATGTAACAAGTTCCATATGATGATTATCATCATATTACCAAGAATCAACAAGTAATCATCAACATATTCAAAATAATATCATATCAACCATCTTTCATCATATATCATCTTATTATTAAAGATTCAAGTATTTTAGTGTTCTAGTTATTTCATCATAATATATCTATTAACCACCAAAAATATGAAGTAAACAAGTATCAAAAGAAATCTTACTACTAGCTTAAAGCTAGGGAAGAACTATGATGAAGATTGAGGGGATAAAAGCACACAAGAGAGGTCCTTCAAGATCCGAGCTCACTAAACCTTCTAAATCACCTTGAGATACACTTGGAATGAATGAACAAAAATCGAAAATGGTGGTGATGTATGGGGGGTAGTTCGGCCGAAGGTATAGAGGGAGAGAGGATGAATTGTGGTGTTGAAGATGGTGAAGTGTTTAAGGTTACTTATAATCACTAAGTGTTATTATCCAATGGATTATATGTTTCAAGAAGTACACACAAGATCCACCATATCCCAAGGAGAAGATTACTAGAGATTTTAGTAGAGATCTTGCAATCTTGGAGGTGGGCCACACTAGTGAGCCGAAAATTTTATGGGGGAGGGGGGTAATTGTAATTTGAATGGTAAATAGCCGAAAATATCTTGCATTTTTGTGTAACATGTATTATGTAATATGTTACAGTGCTCGGGAACCATAACTAGCTCAGAATAATAAAAACAATGTTTCTGGTAATATTTTGGTGTTCCGGGTAATGTCTGGTTGTTCGGTTAGATACCGTTCTGTTAAAGTGCTAAGTTATATCGTAAAGCGTCCTTTATGTAACTTTTTGTGACACTTTTAATTCCCGACACTTAGGAAAGCATACAGGAGCATTTTGCCATATTTTTGCACATTACTAGCATGTTAAAATGCTGAATTTTGTTAATTAATGCAGAATTCTGCACTTTGAGTGGGTTTTTGGCACTTTCCGGCACTTAAACTATCACCTAGTGACGCAGTTTTATGGTCCTCACTTCCCTACACTCCATACTAGTGTAGTACCTTGTCTCTGGCTCATATTGGGCCTCAAAACACTGTCTATCTATGTACTGGCACTGTCAGTATATTACTGAGTTATCCGCTAACTGTGCTAACTCTGCTTTGTGCATCAAGTATGTCACTAAAGTTTGTATGTAATGAATGGTGTGACAGTATGAAATGTGATGCACATGTATGTATGATGCAGAAATCATAAAGCAGTTTATATCATTAGTTGTAATCAAGCACAGTCATTAAGCACAAATTTAATATTAATTAATTGTACAGATACCTGTAATTATGAGGGTTGTCACATTCTCCCCCTGTTAAGAAAATTTCATCCCGAAATTTAAGCTCTGCTACTAGATGCAGGGGTCTTGGGGAATAAATGTGGGTATTTGTCTTTCATGCGATCCTCACGTTCCCACGTGAATTCTGGGCTATGTCGTGCATTCCATCGAACCTTGACGAGTTTGACACTACTCCGGCGTGTCTTGTTAATCTTCCAATCAGTAACCTCAACGGGTTCTTCAGTAAAGTGGAGTGTGTCGTCAATATGAACTTCGTCGGAAGGAATGACCACTGTTTCTTGAGTTGCACTCCTTTTCAGATTGGATATATGAAATGTATCATGAACGCCATTCAGTTCAGCAGGTAAATCCAACTTGTATGCTACAAGACCAATCCTTTCCAGGATTTTAAATGGACCAATGTATCTGGGGTTCAACTTCCCACGCTTCCCAAAGCGTGCCACACCCTTCCAGGGTGAAACCTTCAACAAAACCGTATCTCCCACCTCAAATTCCAGAGGTTTCCTTCTTCGGTCCGTATAACTCTTTTGCCGATCACGAGCCACTTTGATGCGCTCTCGGATCTGTATAATATTATCAGTCGTGTCCTGGACCAATTCCGGCCCAACAAGCTGTCTATCACCTGCGTCTGTCCAACATAATGGTGATCGACATTTTGCGTCCATAGAGAGCTTCGAACGGTGCAGCTTGAATGCTTGCATGGTAACTGTTGTTGTATGAGGATTCAACCAATGGTAGGTGGGTGTCCCAACTTCCACCTAAGTCCATTACGCAAGCTCGCAACATGTCTTCCAACGTTTGAATCGTTCGTTCACTCTGTCCGTCTGTTTGCGGGTGAAAGGCAGTACTCAGATTCAACTGTGAGCCAAAATCTTCTTGAAAGGATTGCCAAATCCTTGACATGAATCTTCCATCTCTATCATATATAATTGAGAGAGGCACTCCATGTCGTGCAACAATCTCTCTCAGGTATAGCTCAGCTAGCTTGCTCATGTTGTCTTTCTCCTTGATTGCCAGAAAGTGTGCAGATTTCGTTAAACGGTCTACAATTACCCAAATCGTATCGTGGCCATTGGGCGTCCTTGGCAATTTCGTTATGAAGTCCATAGAAATCTGCTCCCATTTCCATTAGGGTACTTCAGGTTGTTGCAGAAGACCTGAAGGCTTCTGGTATTCGGCCTTTACTTTGGCGCAAGTTAAACATTTGCCAACATATATCGCAACATCGCCTTTCATTCTTGGCCACCAATAGAAATCCTTTAGATCTTGGTACATTTTATCCGATCCTAGATGGATCGAGTACCGTGACTTGTGAGCCTCATAAAAAATAACGTCTCTCAAACCACCAAAGAGGGGAACCCAAATTCTTCCCAAGAAACACAATGTTCCATCCTCCTTTGGTACCAATTGCTTCTCCATCCCACGGAGATATTCATTCTCAAGATTCTCTCTTTTAAGAGCTTCCCTTTGCGCAGCACGAATGCGCAATGTGAGGTCTGTCTATACAATCATTTCCAAAGCCCTAACCCTTATGGGCTTAATCCTTTCCTTTCAACTTAAGGCATCGGCGACCACATTCGCCTTCCCTGGGTGATACTTGATCTCACAATCATAGTCGTTCAATAGTTCTACCCAGCGTCTCTGTCTCATGTTAAACTCTTTCTGATCAAATATGTGCTGCAGGCTCTTGTGATCGGTGTAGACTGTGCATCGCGTGCCATATAAGTAATGTCACCAGATTTTCAAAGCAAACACCACCGCGCCTAATTCCAAATCATGCGTGGTGTAATTTTTCTCGTGGACCTTCAACTGGCGAGAAGCATATGCTATAACCTTCTGTCGCTGCATCAGCACGCAGCCTAAACCCTGCATCAGCACGCAGCATATGATACACTAACTCTATTGTCTTTTGGTGTATCTTTGCAATTCACTCATCTCAGCACATTGATTTTCTCACATCATAATTTTTGATAAATCAATTTTTTTCATGCTTTTATTTCATTTAGAACCTGTCAATTCTAAGTCTTCCTCGGTTGCCAATCAAAGTAAGCTTTCGTTTAACAAAGAATTTTATTGATTCTAAAAGTCCTTCACATTCATTTTAAAAATCTATTGATCATATATCTTTTGGCTTGAACCTAGTCACCTTGGAAATTATATCATTTCATCTCATCCGTTTGTCATCAATTTCTTGAACTAAATCAGTTGAACCATTGAATCCTACCTATTATACAACTCATATTCACAAAATTTGATATTTAAATACGTGTCATTTTGTTGACTAAAACATGACATAAATCTAAAAGAAATATCATAACCCAAATACACTTAGGAGCTGGAATCTGAGATGAAGAAAAAGTATTCCTACTTATTCCAGTAAATCTCGAGGACGAGATTTTTATTAAGATGGGGAGAATGTAACAACCCTCATTAAAAGTCCTATTTATTTTATTATTTTATCCAATAGGAAACCCTAATTGAGACACCCAAGTAATTCTGCACAAACCCTACAAATTTCAGAACAATCAGAATCAGGATCAGGGCCCCTAAAACTCAGGGGGGGTAAAACCCTAGTTATGATTATCCACATAACTATCTGTCGAAAGCGAATTTGGAGAAACCGTCAACTCAGCAAGCCTACTCACACACAGGGCTACTCTATGAAACTAGGTTAGCAGTCGCGTAGCGCGACGACTATAGGGGTAACCAGTCGCGCTACGCCACTGGGTCAAATTTTCAGTATAAATAGTAGAGTTTGGGACTTGAATTTGGGCGCTGGAATGACATAAAAATTCGAAGTATACACTGAGTTATGCTCTGTTTACCACAATTAACACACACGGATCACTAATCGACGCCGCAATCAGGGTAATAACTCGATCGCTATTACGATTTATTGTCCGATCGATAGAAACTATCCGATGGATGTTTTAGTACTATCCTTTGTCATTCGTCGTGATTCCGATAGGATGTTTGAGTACCACCCGAATTCGGGGAATACTCTGTCATTCGTTGTGAATCCGATGGATGTTTAAGTGATTGCACTTTGTCATTCGTTGTGAGGGTTTTAATCTCGTGAGTTATCGTAATTGCTGTATTAAGTTACCTACCTAGTTCATGTGCAATCGGTTACAAGGCTAAAACAATAGGCTAAGCTCTGCCTGTATAAATCTGCAATATATCAAGGCTTATCTGTAGACTAAACTTTGGCCGTATGAATCTGCATGATTATAATGTGAGTCATTCTCTTTTTATCAACTATTTTACAATACCTCAAATTATTTTCAAAAGTTATAATTACAGGGACTAAGTCGTGGATATCTTGAATCACTGGCTAGTGGGGTATTGTGCACATTACTAATTTTCTCCCAGTTAGGTTCATTGACCTACTAGGGATAATCATCACTATTTAGGTTCATTGACCTAATAGTGGTATGACCATCGTCACCAATGTGACATGTCACCATTGTGACAGGGCGCCAGATAAAAATAAGATTGAAGCCATTGTAATCGCTCTTATGCTATAATTTATAACTATGCATCATTTTATTAAATAGAATGATTCACTCAGTATTTCCCGCTGACAAAACCTTTTTAAAACGCGTTTCAGGTAATTACAATAGATTGGAGTAAAAGATGGATACGGCACTGAAAGGCATCAAAAAGTGGCTTATTTTATTAAATCAAATTAAGAAATATTGTTTTATGTAATCAAATTTATCTTTATTAAAGCTACCATTGTAAAACATGGGTTTATCCCATCTATTTAATAAATAAAATCCGGTGTTTTCTAAACTCTGATATTTTTCCTAACTCACGGTCCTGATGAAATTTCCGCTGCAATGTTTTCAAAAATAATCACCGGTACCACTGGGCTGTTCGCGGCTCCCGATTCCGTCCAGGGTGGGTCGGGGGTCGTGACAGAAGGTGGTATCAGAGCCACTGCTTTAAGCCTTTAGGTGTTGTGACAATAATACCTAAGTTCATATAAAAGAGTTAGGAGATTGCTGTTAACTGGTAGCACACATGATAGTATTTAGACTTGAACTTAAGAAAAGATGCCTTAGTATAAACTTCAAGATAAGCTAAGTACTTATGTGAATAAATTATGATGGGTTTTTGTATGCCATAAGAATGGTAATTAGAATATTGCAAGATATGATAAATAAGCAAGAATTAATAGTAATTATTGCTTATCTGATATTACTTGGTCTGGAATAAGATATATTACGGGAATACAAATTTCCCTAATTCTGGATAAAAGCCCTAATAAAAGAGGCACTTTTAAAATCTTGAAAAGATACTATTTATGGGAAATAGAAAAATTTTCTCCGGCAAGACTGGGTATGGTGTAGTAGACTCTCCAGTTTGTCCGGATATACTGAGGTTACCGCTCCGGCGCGAATCGGATAAGACGGGGTATATAATATGTCAAATAAGTGACAAGATTTCCCTAAATAGTATCATGACCAGATATCTGACTTATTTTTGAAAATATAAATCTGTTAAATACATTGACCTTATGAAGGGTATGTATATTACAGCAAGTGAAATATGTGATTATATAGATATGTATATCTATAAGAAATTCCAAAAAAAGTCAATATGGAATAAAGCATAAGCATCTGTGTCTAGATTTCTTTATCAGGAATCTCTTTTCCGATATCAAACATTATTTCGTTTGATCATCTGTCTCGTAGCTCGTGTAATAAAATAAACAATGGAAAAACCTTTAAGTTAAAACGCCATCAAAAGAATTTTTAACGTGTTACCATAAACTATTAACGCAAGTAAGAAGCATGTAAAGTTGTGCTAGGACACAAGAAAACACATGAAACTTAAATTATAGGTCCACAGACGTCAAAATATATCACACACGATTTCCAAAGTAAGACCTTTGGAAAATATAAATTAGGCACGACAACACCAATGCTAATTATGTCAGTAGAAGAATTAAAAGGAAGCACTTTGCCATATGATCCTACAACCGACATAAATCTCGCTGAGGTACGTTGTAACAAAGATTTCACAATCATCGGGGTACAGTCTAATCAGAGTCATAATTATTAGCATTGCAAAAGGAATCACATACCTTTGCAAATTCCCTATTTTATTTTATTCACATTCCTTGGTAATGTCACTTAACAACAGTTATCAAACGAAATTCCATATAAAAGTTCTTATATTTCTTTCGTTGAAATTCTGACTTTTGCATATAATAAATTAACTTTCGTGTTTCTATTTCTCTAATGATCATCATACCATGAGGATTTCTTTCATAGTAGCGAATATTGATCTATTTCATTTCTTGGTAAATCCACACATTACACATGCACTGTTTCTTGCGCATGTGGTTCGTTTGATTCATAAAGACCACTGGAGGACTTCATTCCGATTTGTTATTTTATCCAAAACTCAAATATCATTCCACTTTTTGCACTGTAAACCGCATTATTGCAAAACAATAATTCCTTGATATCGAGTCAATGAATTTCTTGAAAAATTTAATTTTCTTTGACATACATAGTTTCTATTGTGACCATGTCCGAACTTTCTTATTAAAACTTGTTTTGTTTAAATCAAGTTCAAATTATTTTGACTTGCTCACATTACATATTCATTTCAAGATCCCATATGATGAATAGAAGCTATCATATTCAAAATAGTCCCAACAGGCACTTCATTTGTTTTGAACCATAATAGGCTTGTTTAGTCTTCGACTTCATTGAATCATTTCTTTGATCACGATCTCCTTGTACTGACATTTTCACAAAATTTAAAGCTTGCACTGATCTCGTTTATATATATCATATACGGATTTAATTATTTATTTAATTATATATTAAATTGCTTTGTTGATAAAAAGCCATTTTAACACAAATCGTGTGTTAAGATAATGATACACAAATTCTTGTCATATTTCAGTGTATCTCTTAATGATTCTTACAACATCAATCTAGCCTTTCGTGATAATTATTGCTTTAACAATCTTCAATCGAAAAACATTATATAAAATTAATTATATATGGAACTTACATAAATGATTACCTAATTTACAAAATAGTATTACTATATTCTTTTTAAACCATTGAGGTAAAGAATTTATATATATATATATATATATATATTTTATGTTGAAGTAAACTCTCATTTAAGTTTACGTTCAGTTATTTATTATTGATAATTAATATTAGTTTTATTATTAATAACAAAATAATAACAAAAGTGTTTAATACTAGGGTTATTGCCAGGGGCAGGTATTGAATAGCCTAGCCTTAGTTAGGCATGGACTGGCCACCTATGCTTAAACAAGGCAGCACTAACCAATATCCACCATGATAATAACCAGTTAATATATATAAATTAAGTTATCATACTTAATTAGTAAATTTTAATTATATGTAGAAATATTTTATATATACTTTATACTGTAAAGAGAAGTCATATTTTCATAAAACAATACAAGAATTAGAGGGACGAATAAAATTATATAAATAATTGTCTATCACATGTTTTGTGGTAACTATGTACCGTAACAATCTAGCAAGAAAATGACCATATAAGAATAAAATGGTAGTCATCATCTAAGTTGGGTTAAGGAAACATAATACTAAATATGAATAGTCTCCGTTTTCAATATTTGTAAATACATTCACAATGTTATATGGTTTCAAAATAAAAATAAGTAATCACATAAAATCAACCCATTAAAGTGTTATATATTTACAAAATATTTTACAAATATTTTGTACAACAAATATCTTTACATCTTTATTTACAACTTTCATTTAACGTTATAAATAATAGTGATTTCTTTTACAAAATAATAATACTAAAATATTTTGTAAAGTAATTATTTCATTGCAGTGTTTTGTAATATATATTACATAGTAAATATAAGTTATTTTACATAGTATAGTAAAATATTAAAATAATATTTATTTCAAAGTGGTGACCATTTACATATAGTAAAAATGCGTAACAAATAATATATATTACATAGTATTTATATTTAATATGTAAGATACGGTTCAGACAGGGACATAAATAATATATATTACATTTACTTTACAAATATAATATAATGGTTGGTCATGCCAAAACAACTTGTTCTTATTATATTTCGATCTCTAGGACATAGTATGAAAAATATGATCACTAATAGGGTACTATCACATTGTTTCACAATTAAAACAACTTGGAACTTTAAACAATGATACACTAACTCTATTGTCTTTTGGTGTATCTTTGCAATTCACTCATCTCAGCACATTGATTTTCTCATATCATAATTTTTGATAAATCAATTTTTTTCATGCTTTTATTTCATTTAGAACCTGTCAATTCTAAGTCTTCCTCGGTTGCCAATCCAAGTAAGCTTTCGTTTAACAAAGAATTTTATTGATTCTAAAAGTCCTTCACATTCATTTTAAAAATCTATTGATCATATATCTTTTGGCTTGAACCTAGTCACCTTGGAAATTATATCATTTCATCTCATTCGTTTGTCATCAATTTCTTGAACTAAATCAGTTGAACCATTGAATCCTACCTATTATACAACTCGTATTCACAAAATTTGATATTTAAATATGTGTCATTTTGTTGACTAAAACATGACATAAATCTAAAAGAAATATCATAACCCAAATACACTAAGGAGCTGGAATCTGAGATGAAGAAAAAGTATTCCTACTTATTCCAGTAAATCTCGAGGACGAGATTTTTATTAAGATGGGGAGAATGTAACAACCCTCATTAAAAGTCCTATTTATTTTATTATTTTATCCAATAGGAAACCCTAATTGAGACACCCAAGTAATTCTGCACAAACCCTACAAATTTCAGAACAATCAGAATCAGGATCAGTGTCACACCCCGACCGCGTAAAACAACAAACCGCGGCGGAAACATCGGGGCGTGTCGTAACAGAATAAATTGTTTCATAACCATGGTATTCAAAGTTGTATTTTATTTATTAAACAAGGTGCTACATTGTTTCAAACAGGAATTTAAGAGTTCAGAACATAATTAAACATATTCTATCTTCTTTTAAAGTCTCTAAGGCACAGGTCCGCCCTAGTATCGTGATCAACATCCTATGGAAAAGCACCTGAAAACACATGTGAAAATAGGTACGTCAGCATAAAAATGCCTGTGAGATACATAGGTTTGTGAAAATAGGATTCATGACTTGTATTTGAGAAAATGTTTAGTCATGAACCTTGTACTTTGCTTTGTCTTGTAAATCATTTGAAAAACGATAAGATCAGTTGATATGTAAGTAAATGTAAGGTTAAATGAATAACCATGTAAAATGAATTGTATAAAATAAACTGTTTTGTAAAACAATGTCTTATGAAAAGTATGTTATGTGTATAAAATGTAATATGTATCAAACTGAAATGATTCAAATAACGTTACGCTATGTAATATTATACAAACACTTATATATAGGAAGTACCAGCGGCGTATCCACCATGTTTGTATCATATTGCACACGTATCGTTACTTAATCACTTAATCAAACCAAACCATCAAGATGTAAAATGTTCATGTACAAACCAATTGTCAAGTGTTATTGTGTAAACCATATCAAAATGTCTATGTCCAATGTAAACCACCAAATGTGTATATAAATGTCAAATTGTTTATGTTCAATGTGGATCATGTAATGTGTAACCAAGATGTCATGTATGGTAGTGAAATATATATATATATATATCAACTAAACCATATGTAAAATGCACAACAACAAGGTATTGAAGTAAAACACAGTTTAAATCAAAGTCATGTTGTGTGTAACAAATGCATGCTATACTGATACAAACATTTATGCGGTATTGTTAAAATGCATACATCCAAGCCTTGAGACTGTGGCGATAAACCCTTAAACAAATTAAAGGTTCATCTAAGTTATGTATATCGAATTCGGTCATTCCTTTCATCCCCTTTCCCTGGGATGTCCGGAACGGGAGTTGTCAATTCCTATGGTACCACTACCTACTAACGAATGGCATGATCAATGTTAATGAATGTATTGTCCCATGTTAAACAAACCAAATGTTATACCAAAAATGGAAGCATGTGATGCACTAAGTATGTAATCAAATGAACATACATAGCGTGAAAATGTATTGTAAAACGATGTACTAAGTAATGCACACAATGGGCACACCTAGCATGAAATGTAATGTAAAACGATGTACTAAGTAATGCACACAATGGGCACACCTAGCATGAAATGTAATGTAAAACAATGTACTAAGTAATGCACACAATGGGCACACCTAGCATGAAATGTAAAACAATGTACCAAGTAATGCACACAATGGGCACACCTAGCATGAAATGTAATGTAAAACAATGTACCAAGTAATGCACACAATGGGCACACCTAGCATGAAATGTAATGTAAAACAATGTACCAAGTAATGCACACAATGGGCACACCTAGCATGAAATGTAATGAAATCAATGTACTATAATGTACTAACAAACATAGCCGGTATATGATGTGAAAACAGGAAAGCATGAAAGTAACAAGTAGGCACATGTGTTCCACCCCAAAACAGTTTGGAAAACAGTAAAAGAGGGGTCTATGTACTCACTTGAGATTGCTCAGTTGTCTAAAGATAACCACCGAGTAATGCTATAGATCACGGAATCAAACGGCACCTAATATAGGTAACTATGTTAATAAACGGGACCTAAATCGGAAGACTGGGTAGCATTAGGGTTTGTAAACCAAATGAGTGTAGGAACTCATGTGATATGGTTTAACAAAGCCTACATGCTAAATGAAACTTGACCTAAGTCTTATCGACCCATTACGATCCGTTTAGGTAGCTTATGCTACTTTAACGCATCGTGCGCGTAAAACGCGTTTGGACCGCCTAACTAGTCCTATGACAAGTGTTATATGCCTAAACATGTTACATAATCAGTTATGTGGCAAAAGTTTAGGTTACATATGCTAAATTACCAATTATGCATGAAAAGGGTATTCTGGTAATTTACCTAAGGCATATAAACTACCTATCATACAACTACTTAAACGATGTGACCATAGGGTATAACCTCGGAAGGTTATTCCCTACCTACTATGGTCACCTAATGTGTTTGGTCGGATCCTAATGATCGACCAAATGGGTCGAGTTCGAAGGTATAGGCGATTTATTAGATCGCCTACCCTACGACTCTAGACAACGTGGTAATCAGTGGGCATAGTCCCAAGGGACTATGACCAACGTGATTACACTCACGTTGCGAAGTTCAAACGAACTTCGCATTGACCATTACTCGTCAACGCTGAAAGTCAAACAAAGTTTGACTTTCGGACTCGAAAAGCAGTAAAAATAAGGAAAAGAACGAAAGAATACTAACCCAGGGTCCCCGAATGCTAAACTCGATTCGAAAATCTCAGGTATGAAACTAATGTTTCAACTTAGAGTTTCTCAATTCAAGTTTCTAGTGATTTTGAACAAAGGGGGGTGGGGTATTTATAGTATTCGGTCCACCGTTGAGATCGTTTCTTGGAAAAGGGGAAACGATCAAGGCCGTACACTTGTCCAATTGTTGTGGTAACTAAAAATGGGTCCAAATGAGCTTAATGTGCAGATTGGGAACTTGTGGGTGAGGTTAAAACAGCTGGATCATGCTGACTGTTAAGTCTGATCTGTTCTGCAGAACCCCTAGCGCACCGTTACAATATAAGGGTAGCGGTGCGCTACCCCTAGTTTGGCAGAATTGCATTTTCAGTCCCTGCACCTTGTTTCAGCCATTTCCGACACGTTTAAGGCCCGTTAACCCCATTTCAAAGCTCTAAAATGAAGTTAAAGTATAGGGAACTTAAAACATGTTCAAAAATATCTCGGATGTCGGTTCGTTTGGCCGTACGGTCGCGATGTTCGGTTAATTACGACGGAATGCGCATGAGCGCGAAAAACGATCCAAATGACGCGACGAATGGATTTTTCTTAAGGCGAACACTAAAATATAATATAGTCATGCTTACATAAATTTTTGGATGTCCAGATGTATTCAGAACGTAAGTTATGCGCGAAAATGCAAACTTGTGCACTTTTTGACACTTTTAGTCCCTGAATGACCCAAAAGTTTATTTTAGCACACCGAACCCCTCAAAGCCTATTTCTAAGCTATGTAAAGGATATTTAAGGTGTGTTTAACTTATGGTTATGTTCCGGAATGTCTGTTCCAGTACGAATCGTCATACTTTCGCAGTTTGTCAAGTTTAGTCCCTGTAAGCGAATTAACTTGTTTTTTGCCATACCAAAGCCTTCAAAACTTATATCTAAGTTATGTAAAGGTTATTTAAGGTATGTTGAGTATGTTGTTGTTGTTCCGGAGTATTTCTCGCATTAAACTGAGTACGTTTACGCACTAGTTTGCGTATAACTCTCCAGAAAGCGATGTAGAGTTTGAAATTGAACAAAAGTCAAAACATGAAAAATGTAAAACACAATCAAACAAACATTGGGATCAAATAACATTGTTTTATTGATAAAAGAACTGTTCATAGCGATTACAAGCACAGTTGTTACAGTCTCCCCTACTTGTGGAAATTTCGTCCCGAAATTTATTTAGAGGAAACTCGTGGAAAAAGATGTGGATATTTCGCCTTCATTTGATCTTCGCGTTCCCAAGTAAACTCAGGTCCACGTTTAGCTTCCCAGCGAACTTTGACCAAAGGAATGCGCTTGCGTTTAAGCCACTTGACTTCACGTTCCATGATTTCCACTGGTTTCTCAACAAATTTCAGTGTTGTGCCAACACGAATTTCGTCAAGCGGTATGGAGAAATTCTCATCAGCTGTACACTTCTTGGGATTGGACACGTGAAAAGTTGGATGAACATTTCCCAGTTCAGGAGGTAACTCAAGTCTGTAGGCTATCTTACCGATTCTTTCGACGATCTTGAATGGTCCAACGTATCTAGGTGCAAGTTTTCCTTTCTTTCCAAATCTGATCACACCTTTCCAAGGTGAGACCTTAAGTAATACTCGATCACTGACTTGAAATTCCAAGGCTTTACGTTTTGGATCCGCGTAAATCTTCTGACGGCTTCTAGCTGCCTGAAGGTTATCACGAACTTTCTTGACCTTGTCAGTTGTCTCTAAAATGAGGGCAGGTCCAGTAAGTTGAGCCTCGCCAATCTCATTCCAGCAGACTGGTGAACGACATTTTCGACCATAGAGAGCCTCGAAAGGAGCCATTTTGATGCTGGTGTGATAACTGTTGTTGTAGGAGAATTCAATCAATTTAAGATGTGAATCCCAGCTACCACCAAAATCGATCACACAAGCTCTTAGCATATCCTCCAGAGTCTGGATTGTTCTCTCAGATTGACCATCCGTTTGCGGATGATAAGCTGTGCTCAGATTAAGTTGGGTCCCCATAGCAGATTGCATGGTTCTCCAAAAATGAGAAGTGAAACGAGCATCTCTGTCAGAAATGATGTTCAACGGAACACCATGTCGAGCTACAATTTCATCCACATAGATTTGAGCAAGTCTGTCAGCAGGAAAATCCTCACGGATTGGCAAGAAATGTGCTGACTTTGTAAGACGATCAACGACTACCCAGATGGCATCATGACCTTTCTTTGTGCGCGGGAGTTTGGTAACAAGATCCATAGTAATGTTTTCCCATTTCCAAACTGGGATCTCTGGTTGCTCCAATAAACCCGAAGGACGTTGATGTTCAGCCTTAACCTTAAGACAAGTAAGGCATTTGGATACGTATAAGGCAATGTCTTTCTTCATACCAGGCCACCAATAATGAATACGAAGATCCTTATACATCTTATCTGAGCCCGGATGAATAGAATAGCGAGACTTATGGGCTTCATCCATAAGCAAGGTACGAAGATCATCCTGGCTTGGGACCCACAAACGGTCCATGAAGTAATATGATCTATTGTCCTTCAGTTCCAGAGCAGGTGTTATGTGATAGGGAAATTCCTTATCCATCAAACCTTGTGAAACACAAGATTGTTGAGCTTGAGAAATGCGTGCTTGGATATCGGATCGAGCTTGAATAACAGATTGAACACGTACACAATGAAGCTTAGTACGTTCCTTACGACTCAATGCATCAGCTACGACATTCGCCTTACCAGGATGGTAGCGAATTTCGCAGTCGTAGTCGTTTAAAAGCTCAACCCAACGTCGTTGCCTCATGTTGAGTTCTTTCTGGTTGAAGATATGCTGAAGACTTTTGTGGTCAGTGAAAACCACACATTTTGTACCGTACAAATAGTGTCTCCAGATCTTGAGAGCAAAGACAACTGCACCCAACTCAAGATCATGAGTGGTGTAGTTCTTCTCATGTATCTTCAACTGCCTCGATGCATAGGCTATGACTTTGTTCCTTTGCATCAGAACACAGCCAAGACCCAATTTCGATGCATCACAATACACGACAAAATCATCATCACCCTCAGGCAATGATAGAACAGGCGCATCGCAAAGCTTCTGCTTCAGGTGTTGAAAAGCTTCCTCTTGTTTGTTTCCCCAATAAAAGGGCATTTTCTTCTGAGTTAGAGCAGTTAAAGGAACTGCAATCTTTGAGAAGTTTTCTATGAAGCGGCGATAATAACCCGCTAGACCAAGAAAAGAACGAACTTCTGTAGGAGTAGTAGGCGTATCCCAATCCTTAATCGCACTGATCTTGGAGGGATCTACATGAATACCTCGTTCGTTGATAACATGCCCCAAAAATTGAACTTCTTTAAGCCAAAATTCGCACTTGGAGAATTTGGCGAAAAGTTGCTCTTTCTTTAGGAGTTCAAGAGTAAGACAAAGATGTTGCTCGTGATCAGCTCGCGTCTTAGAGTAAATCAAGATATCGTCAATAAAAACAATGACGAACTGATCCAAATAAGGTTTGCAGACCCTATTCATTAGGTCCATGAAAACAGCAGGAGCATTTGTCAAACCGAATGGCATGACTGT
This sequence comes from Helianthus tuberosus, assembly GCA_030545235.1. Taxonomy (NCBI): domain Eukaryota; kingdom Viridiplantae; phylum Streptophyta; class Magnoliopsida; order Asterales; family Asteraceae; genus Helianthus; species Helianthus tuberosus. Next base: position 25,992,776 of record CM060426.1, on the reverse strand, counting down.
GAATTCATAATGCCCATAACGAGTGCGGAATGCTGTCTTCGGAATGTCTTCTTCTTGCACCCGAAGTTGATGATATCCAGATCGCAGATCAATCTTCGAAAAATAAGAAGCGCCTTGTAACTGATCAAAGAGATCATCGATGCGAGGTAGGGGATATCGATTCTTGATGGTAAGCTTGTTAAGCTCACGGTAATCGATACACATCCTAAAGGATCCATCCTTCTTCTTGACAAAAAGAACGGGAGCACCCCAAGGTGAAAAACTAGGACGGATAAAACCTTTGTCAGAGAGCTCCTGAAGCTGTTTAGACAACTCTTGCATCTCAGACGGTGCAAGACGATATGGAGCTCTGGCAATGGGGTTTGCACCAGGTACGAGATCAATGCGGAACTCGACTTGGCGTGCTGGAGGTAAACCAGGTAAATCTTCAGGGAACACTTCAGAATAATCCCGAACGACAGGAATATCTGAAATAGACTTATCCTTGCCTTTATCTTCTGTAACATGTGCCAAGAAAGCCACATAGTTCTTCTGCAGATACTTCCGAGCTTTAAAACAAGACATGAGTTTGAGACCAACGGTAGGCTTCTCACCTTGAACCTGCAGGATCTCGCCTGTCGAAAGCGGCACACGAACAATCTTCTCAGAACAAACTATCTCTGCGTGATGCTTGGATAACCAATCCATTCCCACAATAACGTCGAAGCTTCCGAGTTGCATAGGCGCGAGGTCAATAGGAAAAAGATGGTCGTTAAGGTTCAATTGGCAGTTGCGTAGAACAGAATTAAGAACAATGGGTTCACCACTAGCAACTTCTACTGTCAAAGATTTGCCTAGTTTCGTTCTAGACACGCGAAGCATTTGCTCAAAAGACAAAGACACGAAACTCTTATCGGCACCAGAATCGAAAAGAACAGATGCAGGCTGATTATTAATAAAGAACGTACCGTTCACCACATTATCATCCGCCTGCGCCTCTTGGGCATTCATGTTAAAGACTCGGCCTCGAGCCGGAGCCTGATTCTGGTTCTGGTTCGCCAGTCTTGGGCACCGATTCCTATAGTGGGTCAGATCCCCACAATTGTAACAAGCACCTGGTGGGTATTGTGGTCGTGCAGCTTGACCCTGTTGCGGAGCAGGAGGCTGTGCAACTTGCTGAGCCGGGTTTTGAACTGCGCGATTCTGAGCAAACCGACAAACATCGGCAAGATGACCTGACTTCCCACAGCTAGTACAGAAACGACACTGATGTTGCGGCTGATGGTGACTGTTGCATCTATTGCACAAAGGTGCATTCCCTGTATAAGGTTTCTTTGCTGGAAGCTGTGCGGGTTGGTTGGGAGCTGCCTGATTAGCTTGGGCAGTGATAGCAAAATTTTGGGAAGCCTTACGCTTCCTTGACCTCTTCGAAGAACCAGAGTTCTTTCCATTCAAGTTTTGACCTTTCTTGCTATCACCCTTGTCAGCCGACTGTTTCTTGCCCTTGTCACCCTTCCTGTGTAACTTGTTCTTCCTGATCTGCGACTCAGTCAGCGTCGCTGATAACTCGATTGCCTGACGGAGTGTGGCAGGGTTACTACCAGTAAGAATGTCTTGTACCGAGTCAGGTAGGCCGTCGATATATCTCTCGATAGCCTTGTCGAGTGGGGTAACCATAGTCGGGCAAAGCAGACTCAACTCTTCAAACCGATCAGTATAAGCCCTGTGCTCACCACTATCTTGCTTCAAATCATCAAATTCCTTCTCCAACGCTCGTTGCTCATGACGAGGACAGAATTCCCTCATCATAAGGGCTCTGAGTTCAGCCCAAGTCTGTGCAAGAGCAACTTCTGCACCCCTATCCCTCATAACCCCGTTCCACCATGTCAAAGCCCTCTTCTGAAATACGCTCGAAGCAAACTCGACTTTGCGATTATCCGGACACTGCACATGGCGAAAAGTATTCTCACTGCTCTCGAACCACTGAAGAAGCCCAGTCGCTCCCTCAGAACCACTAAACTTGAGTGGTTTAGCCTGATTAAAATCCTTGTATTTGCATGGAACATTGTTGTTGTTGTTGTTGTTGGCTTGGTTCCATTGAGCAAAGAGATTTGGAAACTGAGCAGCCATCTGCTGCGCAATAATTTCTGCCAGTTCGGCAGTTGCTATCAGATTGTCGTGTCGAGGAGGCATTCTAAAAGAGGAAAACATGAAAGGAAACGAGTGAGATGATTGGATGAAAAGAATGAGATGATAAAAACAAGAATTGCAAACAGCATAGATGGTGGTCATTCGTCCGTATCACAAAGCAAACAAACGACACACAGTGACTAATCAAAGTAAATGGATCAAAAATAATGTATAATGAAGACATGCTCGCCTATAAGTGAACACTCATCCCAAGAATTCCCAGGTAAGCACAACTGGTCTCGCGTCTGGTTGAGATGTATACGAAGTGCTTGCCTAGACAGAAAACCCAGAATACAGGCATTCACCCTTCCAGTTTGCACATGTTCACATTATTTAAAACCCAAAACGTTTGACGGGATTTTGAAAATTTGAAGGCACAAGGCCAAAAACCAAAATGAAAAGGGTTCAAAACCATATAAAAGAGAGTTCAAAACCTTACAATTGAGGGTTCAAAACCTTGTAATAAATCATTCAAAAACAGATGATTGTTTTTCAAAAATCGTTTCGGAAAAATTTTGGTTCTTGTTTTGATAATCACCTAAGGATAGGTGATGTACATGTTTTAAGATTCTAAACACAAGATAACTCGTGTTAGGGTCCTAGAAAAGTTATAGTCTAGGTCAAAGCATTACTAATAACCTAATTCCCTATAACCATTGGCTCTGATACCAACTCTTCTGTCACACCCCGACCGCGTAAAACAACAAACCGCGGCGGAAACATCGGGGCGTGTCGTAACAGAATAAATTGTTTCATAACCATGGTATTCAAAGTTGTATTTTATTTATTAAACAAGGTGCTACATTGTTTCAAACAGGAATTTAAGAGTTCAGAACATAATTAAACATATTCTATCTTCTTTTAAAGTCTCTAAGGCACAGGTCCGCCCTAGTATCGTGATCAACATCCTATGGAAAAGCACCTGAAAACACATGTGAAAATAGGTACGTCAGCATAAAAATGCCTGTGAGATACATAGGTTTGTGAAAATAGGATTCATGACTTGTATTTGAGAAAATGTTTAGTCATGAACCTTGTACTTTGCTTTGTCTTGTAAATCATTTGAAAAACGATAAGATCAGTTGATATGTAAGTAAATGTAAGGTTAAATGAATAACCATGTAAAATGAATTGTATAAAATAAACTGTTTTGTAAAACAATGTCTTATGAAAAGTATGTTATGTGTATAAAATGTAATATGTATCAAACTGAAATGATTCAAATAACGTTACGCTATGTAATATTATACAAACACTTATATATAGGAAGTACCAGCGGCGTATCCACCATGTTTGTATCATATTGCACACGTATCGTTACTTAATCACTTAATCAAACCAAACCATCAAGATGTAAAATGTTCATGTACAAACCAATTGTCAAGTGTTATTGTGTAAACCATATCAAAATGTCTATGTCCAATGTAAACCACCAAATGTGTATATAAATGTCAAATTGTTTATGTTCAATGTGGATCATGTAATGTGTAACCAAGATGTCATGTATGGTAGTGAAATATATATATATATATCAACTAAACCATATGTAAAATGCACAACAACAAGGTATTGAAGTAAAACACAGTTTAAATCAAAGTCATGTTGTGTGTAACAAATGCATGCTATACTGATACAAACATTTATGCGGTATTGTTAAAATGCATACATCCAAGCCTTGAGACTGTGGCGATAAACCCTTAAACAAATTAAAGGTTCATCTAAGTTATGTATATCGAATTCGGTCATTCCTTTCATCCCCTTTCCCTGGGATGTCCGGAACGGGAGTTGTCAATTCCTATGGTACCACTACCTACTAACGAATGGCATGATCAATGTTAATGAATGTATTGTCCCATGTTAAACAAACCAAATGTTATACCAAAAATGGAAGCATGTGATGCACTAAGTATGTAATCAAATGAACATACATAGCGTGAAAATGTATTGTAAAACGATGTACTAAGTAATGCACACAATGGGCACACCTAGCATGAAATGTAATGTAAAACGATGTACTAAGTAATGCACACAATGGGCACACCTAGCATGAAATGTAATGTAAAACAATGTACTAAGTAATGCACACAATGGGCACACCTAGCATGAAATGTAAAACAATGTACCAAGTAATGCACACAATGGGCACACCTAGCATGAAATGTAATGTAAAACAATGTACCAAGTAATGCACACAATGGGCACACCTAGCATGAAATGTAATGTAAAACAATGTACCAAGTAATGCACACAATGGGCACACCTAGCATGAAATGTAATGAAATCAATGTACTATAATGTACTAACAAACATAGCCGGTATATGATGTGAAAACAGGAAAGCATGAAAGTAACAAGTAGGCACATGTGTTCCACCCCAAAACAGTTTGGAAAACAGTAAAAGAGGGGTCTATGTACTCACTTGAGATTGCTCAGTTGTCTAAAGATAACCACCGAGTAATGCTATAGATCACAGAATCAAACGGCACCTAATATAGGTAACTATGTTAATAAACCGGACCTAAATCGGAAGACTGGGTAGCATTAGGGTTTGTAAACCAAATGAGTGTAGGAACTCATGTGATATGGTTTAACAAAGCCTACATGCTAAATGAAACTTGACCTAAGTCTTATCGACCCATTACGATCCGTTTAGGTAGCTTATGCTACTTTAACGCATCGTGCGCGTAAAACGCGTTTGGACCGCCTAACTAGTCCTATGACAAGTGTTATATGCCTAAACATGTTACATAATCAGTTATGTGGCAAAAGTTTAGGTTACATATGCTAAATTACCAATTATGCATGAAAAGGGTATTCTGGTAATTTACCTAAGGCATATAAACTACCTATCATACAACTACTTAAACGATGTGACCATAGGGTATAACCTCGGAAGGTTATTCCCTACCTACTATGGTCACCTAATGTGTTTGGTCGGATCCTAATGATCGACCAAATGGGTCGAGTTCGAAGGTATAGGCGATTTATTAGATCGCCTACCCTACGACTCTAGACAACGTGGTAATCAGTGGGCATAGTCCCAAGGGACTATGACCAACGTGATTACACTCACGTTGCGAAGTTCAAACGAACTTCGCATTGACCATTACTCGTCAACGCTGAAAGTCAAACAAAGTTTGACTTTCGGACTCGAAAAGCAGTAAAAATAAGGAAAAGAACGAAAGAATACTAACCCAGGGTCCCCGAATGCTAAACTCGATTCGAAAATCTCAGGTATGAAACTAATGTTTCAACTTAGAGTTTCTCAATTCAAGTTTCTAGTGATTTTGAACAAAGGGGGGTGGGGTATTTATAGTATTCGGTCCACCGTTGAGATCGTTTCTTGGAAAAGGGGAAACGATCAAGGCCGTACACTTGTCCAATTGTTGTGGTAACTAAAAATGGGTCCAAATGAGCTTAATGTGCAGATTGGGAACTTGTGGGTGAGGTTAAAACAGCTGGATCATGCTGACTGTTAAGTCTGATCTGTTCTGCAGAACCCCTAGCGCACCGTTACAATATAAGGGTAGCGGTGCGCTACCCCTAGTTTGGCAGAATTGCATTTTCAGTCCCTGCACCTTGTTTCAGCCATTTCCGACACGTTTAAGGCCCGTTAACCCCATTTCAAAGCTCTAAAATGAAGTTAAAGTATAGGGAACTTAAAACATGTTCAAAAATATCTCGGATGTCGGTTCGTTTGGCCGTACGGTCGCGATGTTCGGTTAATTACGACGGAATGCGCATGAGCGCGAAAAACGATCCAAATGACGCGACGAATGGATTTTTCTTAAGGCGAACACTAAAATATAATATAGTCATGCTTACATAAATTTTTGGATGTCCAGATGTATTCAGAACGTAAGTTATGCGCGAAAATGCAAACTTGTGCACTTTTTGACACTTTTAGTCCCTGAATGACCCAAAAGTTTATTTTAGCACACCGAACCCCTCAAAGCCTATTTCTAAGCTATGTAAAGGATATTTAAGGTGTGTTTAACTTATGGTTATGTTCCGGAATGTCTGTTCCAGTACGAATCGTCATACTTTCGCAGTTTGTCAAGTTTAGTCCCTGTAAGCGAATTAACTTGTTTTTTGCCATACCAAAGCCTTCAAAACTTATATCTAAGTTATGTAAAGGTTATTTAAGGTATGTTGAGTATGTTGTTGTTGTTCCGGAGTATTTCTCGCATTAAACTGAGTACGTTTACGCACTAGTTTGCGTATAACTCTCCAGAAAGCGATGTAGAGTTTGAAATTGAACAAAAGTCAAAACATGAAAAATGTAAAACACAATCAAACAAACATTGGGATCAAATAACATTGTTTTATTGATAAAAGAACTGTTCATAGCGATTACAAGCACAGTTGTTACAATCAGGGCCCCTAAAACTCAGGGGGGGTAAAACCCTAGTTACGATTATCCACATAACTATCTATCGAAAGCGAATTTGGAGAAACTGTCAACTCAGTAAGCCTACTCACACACAGGGCTACTCTATGAAACTAGGTTAGCAGTCGCGTAGCGCGACGACTATAGGGGTAACCAGTCGCGCTACGCCACTGGGTCAAATTTTCAGTATAAATAGTAGAGTTTGGGACTTGAATTTGGGCGCTGGAACGACGTAAAAATTCGAAGTATACACTGAGTTATGCTCTGTTTACCACAATTAACACACACGGATCACTAATCGACGCCGCAATCAGGGTAATAACTCGATCGCTATTACGATTTATTGTCCGATCGATAGAAACTATCCGATGGATGTTTTAGTACTATCCTTTGTCATTCGTCGTGATTCCGATAGGATGTTTGAGTACCACCCGAATTCGGGGAATACTCTGTCATTCGTTGTGAATCCGATGGATGTTTAAGTGATTGCACTTTGTCATTCGTTGTGAGGGTTTTAATCTCGTGAGTTATCGTAATTGCTGTATTAAGTTACCTACCTAGTTCATGTGCAATAGGTTACAAGGATAAAACAATAGGCTAAGCTCTGCCTGTATAAATCTGCAATATATCAAGGCTTATCTGTAGACTAACCTTTGGCCATATGAATCTGTCACACCCCTTTCTGCGGCGGAAGCACGAGGTGTGATCATGAAAGGTTCTCATTGCATACGAAAGGTAAACATGCTATATGCTCGTAAAAACATCAAATACCATAATTTGAAAACATAAGCTTAGCGTTTACATCGCTAAGTCGCATAAAACATTGTCTTAAAAAGTTTACAACTTTATTTAAAGATAAACATAAGCGACATCCACAAGCATAAGCGAGACCGCGCGCACATCCATCCTAGTTACCTGAAATACATGTGAGTTTTGGAAAAACATCAACATAATGTTGGTGTGAATTCATGCAGTTTTTGTATTTCACGTTTGTATACTTTGTATGAAAACATAGTTTGTGAATAAATCAAGTTTTCATATATAAATCTAGTTTCATGTGTACACCACGTACTCATGTATAATTCAATTTCTTCTTGAGTACCCCACGTACTCAAGTATAATTCCCATTTTTCTTGAGTACCCCACATACTTCAAGTATAATTCAATTTCTTCTTGAGTACCCCACGTACTCAAGTATAATTCAATCTTTTCTTGAGTACCCCACGTACTCAAGTATTCATCAATTTTTAGTATGGTATGACTTTTATGTAAATAAAGTATTCCTGTAAGTTTCAGGATTGTTAATGGGTTGCAAAGCCATTAACATGTGACACGACATAGGAAGTCACCAAACCTAAGGCATTTAATTAGTATATTCTGAGACACAAAAGCACTACTCGATTCTCGCCCTCACCGAGAGTGTGGCTGCCAGGCACCCGTTAGATCTAACCTTTTGTTCTGCGGTCTAGGTATAGTGTTGATTAATGGTGCTTCTGTACCCTATTCGTGACACTATTTCTCATAACGCATCCTACTTGGTTCTCGTCCTCACCAAGCGCGTTTCTTGTTATCAATTCTCATAACGCATCCTACTTGGTTCTCGTCCTCACCAAGCGCGTTTCTTATTATCATTTCTCATAACGCATCCTACTTGGTTCTCGTCCTCACCAAGTGCGTTTCTTATTATCTTATATTTCGTCACACTTGGTTCTCGTTCTCACCAAGTGTACTTCTTGTATTCTTATATTTCATCACACTTGATTCTCGTTCTGTCACACCCTGGCTTTGCGGAAGCGTGGTTAATTTGGTGTGACTTCTTAATACCATAGCTTAACCATAACAAAGCTATATGAAATAAAATCATGCAAGATCATCCATAGATTCACGTTTTAAAAACCAAATACAACAACATTGTCTTAACGAAAACGCATTCTAACGACATTGTTCAACAACATATCATAAACACAGTTTAAGGATTGTGACTTATCCAGGAAAGAGTCACATTCCCCAAACCCAGATGATCTCATAACTAGTGCAGCGGGAAAACGTGCCATACCGTGCCAGATCCGTTAATTTCCTGAAATACATGTAAGTTGAAAAATCAACAATAATGTTGAGCGAGTTCATGCGTTTAGTATGTGCGCGCGAATAAACCTTTGTAATCATTGCAAGTATGAATGTTTTGTAAGCTCTGGTATGAAAGCAAATAAGGAAACATATCAGTTATTGTGTATCCACATGGTCCAACCTGCGGGCGCATGGGAGGGGATAGGACAAGGTCACCACATGGTCCAACCTGCGGGCGCATGGGTGGTGTTACGACAGGGTCACCACATGGTCCAACCTGCAGGTGCATGGGTGGTGTTAAGACGGGGTCACCACATGGTCCAACCTGCGGGCGCATGGGTGGTGTTAAGACAAGGTCACCACATGGTCCAACCTGCGGGCGCATGGGTGGTGTTTGTTATGCTCAAATAGGCCTATCACTCGTATCCCTCGATCGCACTACGAGGACTAATGTTCTTAAGGTTTCACCTACCCAATCACATAACCTAACAGTTCCTTCCTTAGCTGACCATACCATGTAAGAAACATTCGTAATCATAGTAACATGTATTTCACCCCCGCAGTTAAAAACTGAAAACAGTTAAGAGAAAAGGGGGACATGAACTCACAGTCGGTGCGTCTCTACCAAGTACTCCAAATCAGGCAGCTGTGCGACGACCTACAGGTGCTAATTCTATTAGACGGACGGCCGTGCCTTAGCTTTATAGTTTAAATCTTTGGGAAATAGTTAGACAACTATTTCGTGTTTACGTTCTGTATATACTTGGTAGTAAATCTCCTTCCCAAGGATGGGGGATTCAATACATGTGCGTTCAAATTATATCATTAAGTCGCACTTAATATATATATATTTCCAATTCCAAAATATAAGTATTTTTCTCAAAAATATTATATTTTCATTTCACATAATTTTTCTCCAATAATGCGTTGTTAAAATACGCGTTCATAAATATTTCCGTAAGTGCGTAAGTTATTTTTTAACAATCGAGTGGTAATATACTTACCGGTGTAACTTATATATTTATGGTGAAAGCGTTCGTATTATTTTGGATTCGTTAACGTTCGTAAATATTATTTTTACTCTAAAAATAATATTTATGTATTTTCACAAAATAATCATAAACAGTGTGTGAAAAATATATATTTATCACGTTAAATTTTGTGAAAATCCCACCTCCGATATTTAATAAATAAAGTCGTGGCGAAAACAAATCGAAAAGTATTTCTAACACTTATTGTGAAAATAGTTCTAAGTGTTAGGTTTTTGGAAAAATTTCGCCAGAGTTTCCTTTGTAACTGGAGGTGGCCACGCTTTCAAGCGTATCATTTTCTTTTACAATTCAAACCAACAATTTTCTTGTTCAACAATAAACAATATTCAACTAGTTAAATAGTTATAATCGCAAAAATTCATGAACTTGTAGTTTATCCAAAAACATGTGATAAAGCTCCTTATCTTTGGTGTATCTTTATATAAATCCAACCAGTTCTGTAAAAGCCTCGTTTTTAAAGAAATTGCATCTTTACAACTTCTAGTAACATTTGACAAAACTAGTTCTTTGTCGGAACTTAGTGTTACACAAGTGTTTATACACTTGTGTGTTCATAAAAATCATTCTTGTTATTGTAAGATCCTTCTTTTAGAAACATGATTTCCTTGACACGCGGTCCTTTGAAAATACCGGTTGTAGATACGTAGATCTACTAGTTTTAAACACTTTTTCACTTGTCAAAATGTTTTTACACAAGTTCGAGTTTCATGTGTGGTAGAGTTTCACCTTTTAACCCTTGTATTATTCAAAACAAGCTTATGTTAAGATCCATGATCTTACCAAACCGGGTTAAATGATGATCCGAGCTACCACATCATAGATCGGGCCTAAATAACCATGTATTTCGAATACTACAACATTTACACAGCTTATGAGCTATTAACCACCATTTATAGTGTTTTTAGTAAACTTTAATGCTTCAAAATGCAAGATTCCGAGTTTTATCCGATAAAAATCCTTTTAACCACTTTAGATTAGTTCAAGAAGGTGTTTTAAGCATTATACCTCTAGCTCGAGGCTAGGGAAGAATCTAGACGAAAATGGCGTGGATAAAAGCAAGATAAAGAGGTCCTTCGCGTTCCGTTTGCTCCAAGCTTCCTAATACGAGACCCTTAACACTTGTAGATGCTTGGAATGGCTTGAAACAAATTCGAAAATGATGGATGCTCAAAGGGGTGCTTGGCCGTGAGTTCTTGAGAGAGAGAGAGGAAGTGTGTTGTTGAATTTGAGTGTTAGAAGTTATGTTGTGCCATGACATGATCTTATAGATAATTAGCATGGGTATTAACCAAAGGATTATATGTACTCTTGATATTAGACACACTAGATTTAAATAATCAAAAGAGTACAAAGTGTGTTCCCCCATGGTTGGGGACGGTTAGGAGGGGGGGGTACTAGTCCAATTCTAACCAATAGTTAGGCTTATTAGTTAGGTTAAGTGTAGTTAACTCGGTTAGTTGCGTGTCACGCGTTACAATGGGTGTTAGGGTACTCAGGGACCCTAACTGGCTCAGAAAAAGATAAATAATGAAAATAACAATATTTTCATGTTTCGGGTATAGTCCGGTTGTTCGGTTGGATAGTAATCCGTTAAAGCGCTTAACAAAGCGTTAAAGTGTCGTTATAATTACATTTAGTGACACAATTCATTTTCGACACTTTGGAAAGTGTCTAGTAATATTTTTCTCATGTTTTGGCACTTTATTAGTTAGCTAAAAGTTGAATTATTTTGTAAAGTGCTGAGTTTTGTACTTAGAGTACGTTTTAGGCACATCCAGTCATAGTGACTTATCCCTAGAGACGCAGTTCCACAACCCTTGTATCCCTACACTCACCACTTAGTGTAGCAAAATATCTCAGGCTCTTACAGGCCTTAGAGGCAGTGTTTGCCTGATGCTGGCTTTATCAGCATGTTCAATAGGTTATCCGTTATAGTGCTACTGTGCTTTTTGTGCATCATGGTTGTCACTAGGGTTCAGCATGTAAATAATGTAGTGACGATAAGTAGAGTATGATGCAAGTAAGTACATGTATCAGATATCAAGTAGCAGTTTATCAGCTAGTTCAAGAAAGCACAGTAATTAAGCAGTAATTAATCATTAATTAAGTCGTACGGATACCTGGTTTGGTGAGGGTTGTCACATTCTCCCCCCGTTAAATAAATTTCGTCCCGAAATTTAAGTTCTGCTTGTAGATGCAGTGTTCTTAGGAAAAAGGTGGGGGTATTTCTCTTTCATCCTGTCCTCACGTTCCCAGGTGTACTCAGGACCGTGTCTGGCATTCCAACGAACTTTGACGAGTTTGACACTGCTCCGGCGGGTCTTGTTCACTTTCCAATCCGTGACCTCAACAGGTTCTTCAACGAAGTGGAGCGTGTCGTCAACATGAATCTCGTCGGTGGGAATGGCAACGGTAACTTGAGTTAGACTTTTCTTTAGGTTGGATACATGAAATGTATCGTGAACACCATTCAGTTCAGCAGGTAGGTCCAACTTGTATGCTACTAGTCCTATTCTTTCCAGAATTCTGAAGGGACCAATGTAGCGCGGATTTAACTTCCCACGCTTCCTGAAGCGTGCCACACCCTTCTAGGGTGAGACTTTCAATAACACCATTTCTCCAACTTGGAAATCCACATGTTTCCGGTTTGGATCCGCATAGGCCTTCTGTCTGTGGCGAGCTGCTTCGATGCGTTTAAGAATCTGCGCGATCTTGTCTGTCGTCTCTTGGACGATTTCGGGACCAGCAAGCTGCCTATCACCTGCGTCAGCCCAACATAAGGGTGATCGGCACTTGCGTCCGTAAAGGGCTTCAAATGGCGCGACACCAATACTGGTGTGGTAGCTGTTGGTGTATGAAAATTCAACCAAAGGTAAATGTTTATCCCAGCTACCGCCCAAATCCATAACACACGCTCTCAGCATGTCTTCCAAAGTCTGTATCGTTCGCTCGCTCTGGCCGTCAGTTTGCGGATGAAACGCAGTGCTCAGATTCAATTGTGAGCCAAAGGCTTCTTGGAAGGATTGCCATATCCTTGACACAAACCTTCCGTCTCTATCAGAGATGATTGAGAGAGGTACTCCATGGCGCGCGACGATCTCTCTCATGTAAATTTCAGCCAATTTGCTAGTGTTATCCTTCTCCCTGATGGGTAAGAAGTGTGCTGACTTTGTTAATCGATCCACTATCACCCAGATAGTGTCATGGCCTCTTGGCGTTCTTGGCAATTTTGTAACAAAATCCATGGAGATTTGTTCCCACTTCCACTTGGGAATCTCAGGTTGTTGCAGAAGTCCTGAAGGCTTCTGGTATTCCGCTTTAACCTTAGCGTATGTTAAACATTTGCTCACATATACAGCAACATCACCTTTCATCCTAGGCCACCAATAATAATCCTTGAGATCTTGGTACATCTTATCCGTTCCTGGTTGGATAGAGTACCGTCATTTGTGAGCTTCGTCGAAAATAACCTTCCTTAAACTACCAAACAGAGGAACCCAAATCCTTTTCTCAAAACATAACGTTCCTTCCTCGTTTGGTACCCGTAGCTTCTCCATCCCACGGAGGTATTCTTTTTCAAGGCTTCCTTCCTTGAGAGCTTCTTTCTGCGCGGCACGAATGCGCAAGGAAAGATTGGTTCAAATAAGCATTTCCAAAGCCCTAACCCTTATGGGCTTGATCCTCTCCTTTCGATTTAGGGCATCGGCGACTACATTCGCCTTCCCTGGATGATACTTTATCTCGCAGTCGTAATCGTTCAGCAACTCAACCCATCGTCTTTGCCTCATATTCAACTCCTTCTGGTTGAATATATGCTGTAGGCTCTTGTGATCTGTAAAGATTGTACACTTTGTACCATAAAGGTAGTGTCTCCAGATCTTTAAAGCAAAAACCACTGCGCCAAGTTCCAAATCATGTGTGGTATAGTTCTTTTCGTGCACTTTCAACTGACGCGATGCGTAAGCAATAACCTTTTGGCGTTGCATCAACACACAACCCAATCCTTGACGCGATGCGTCGCAGTATACCACAAAATCATCAGTACCTTCCGGTAGTGCTAAGATTGGCGCATTGCAGAGCTTATCCTTCAGTATCTGGAACGCTTCTTCCTATTTGATTCCCCAATCAAACTTCTTATCTTTCTGTGAGAGGAGCGTCAATGGTTGAGCGATCTTCGAAAAATCCTCAATGAACCTTCGATAGTAGCCAGTCAAACCCAAGAATTGTCGAATCTCGGTTGGCGTCCTTGGCATTTCCCAATCCTCGATCGCCTCAATCTTGGTTGGATCCACGTGGATTCCATCTCCATTTACCACGTGCCCAAGAAATTGGACTTCACGTAGCCAAAATTCGCACTTGGAGAATTTGGCATACAGCTGTTCTTTCTTTAGCAGCTCCAAAATAGCTCTTAGATGCGGCTCGTGCTCAACCTTTGTTCTTGAATAAATCAAAATGTCGTCGATAAACACAATCACGAACTTGTCCAAGTACGGCTTGCAAACTCTATTCATCAAGTCCATAAAGACTGCAGGTGCGTTTGTCAAACCGAACGGCATAACAAGGAACTCGTAGTGTCCATAACGAGTTCTGAAGGTTGTCTTCGGGATACTCTCCTCTTGTATCCTTAACTGATGGTATCCAGATCGAAGGTCGATCTTTGAATAAAAGCTGGAGCCTTGCAGTTGGTCGAATAGATCATCGATTCTTGGCAGAGGATATCTATTCTTGATTGTCAGCTTGTTCAGCTCCCGGTAGTCTATGCACATACGAAAACTACCGTCCTTCTTCTTGATAAACAGGACTGGAGCTCCCCAAGGCGAGAAGCTTGGTCGGATAAATCCCTTGTCTAACAACTCTTGAAGTTGTGTCGACAATTCTTGCATCTCAGACGGAGCAAGTCTATAAGGTGCCTTAGCCACAGGTGCGGCGCCTGGAACTAAATCAACGCGGGATTCGACTAATCGTTGTGGAGACGATTCCGGCAAGTCTTCGAGGAAGACTTCGGGGTATTCTCCAATCACAGGGATATCTTCGAGTTTTGGTTCTTCGGCTTCTTTTTCCACGACATGAGCCAAGAATGCAACACATCCTTTGTGCGAAAATTTTTGTGTATTCTTTTCCTGATAATCCGTAGGAGCGTATCCTGCTCCATGGATCACAATCATTTCTCCGTTCGTCGTCGGGGCGTGGACGTCAATCTCCGCATGATCATTCGACAACCAGTCCATCCCAATTATCACGTCGAAGCTTCCGTTAGGCTTATTCTATCGAGAACTGGGTATTTAGGTTACTTACTACTAAAACAACTGTATTTTCTGAAGCTAAAATTTGACAATACTGTCAAATAGAGCATAACATTGACTATTATGAGACGTACCGATATCCACGCTTGGATTCTATCCCCGCTATTGAGCTTTCATCCACGTGCCTGAGTGTTCTTAGGGCAATACTTCCTGAAATGCCCCACATCACCGCAATTAAAACATGCTTGGCCACAGTCTTGATCGTCAGCTTCCCTGCCTTGATAGTTGTTGTCGTCGTTATTTCCTCCGCGATTTCCGTTACCATCTTGACCTCTATTTCCATGTTTAGTACCTTGTCGACACGTTTCCTTGACATGTCCCACCTTGCCACAGTTACCACATTTTCCATATCTACACCGCCCGTTATGGGGTCGTCGACAGTTGTCGCACTTTGGTAGGATACCCGTGTACTCTTTTCTCTTTTTCGCCTTGTCGTTGCTACTCGACTGGGTAACCTGTTTGAAATTGGCCAACTTCCTCTTGTTGTCCCCAGATGACTCTACATGAGTCTCCTTCTTCTCCTCAGAGGTTGAAAATTTGTTCATCCTGATTGCCTCTTCCGTCAAAGCTATACTTAGATTGATGGCCTCAGTGATTGTCGCAGGCTTGGAGGAGGTTACCATACTTATGATTTGAGGAGCTAAACCCCAAATGAAGCGCTCGATTCGCTTGTATTCTGGTGTAACCATGTAAGGAACGATACGCGATAGAACTTGGAACTTCTCCACATACTCAACTATTTTTGGACCTTCCATCTTCAAGTTCCAGAACTCAGTTTCTACTTTCTGGCTTTCTGTTCTCGAACAGTACTTTTTATGCATTAGCTCTTTCAGCTCGTCCCATGATAGAGCATACGTAGCAGCCTCGCCCATTGTCTGAACCTGAAGTTTCCACCATGACAGAGCCCCATCTCGGAACAGCCCGGAAATGTACGTGACCTGATCTCTTGGGGCGCATTTGCTCGCACGCAAAACAGTGTCCATCTTCTCAATCCAGCGTACGAAGGTTACGGCACCCCCAGTGCCGTCAAAATGTAGGGGCTGGCAGCCTAAGAACTGCTTGTAAGTGCAGCCGTTGGGTGGGTTATTTCCTGAGGTACCTCCGTTGCACTCGGAGTGATGGGCCTTGTATTGTGCGATGACTGCAGCAATGATTCCCTGAAGTTCCGCCTCGTTGGTGGGTATGCGTACATCCCGTCTTGGAGGCATCTTCAAAATGATGATTGTATGGGTCAGGTCATAGTAGGTAAAGTGTACGTAAGTATACAACAATATCAACACATAACATCTCATGTTATAAACAAATCAATCACATAACATCTCATGTTATAAATAAATTACCCATATTGATAGCCTCTGCAATGGTTGAGGGCTTCGAGGTAGTAACCATACCCCTGATCTGGGGTGCAAGTGTCCAAATGAATCGTTTAATCCTTTTGAACTCCGGTTTGACTAAGTAGGGGGGCGACCCTAGACAAGTCGTGAGATTGCTGGACGTATTCAGGAATCCTTGGTCCGTCCATTTTCAACTCCAGAACTCCACCTCAAGCTTCTAAATTCCAGTCCTAGAACAACATTTCTTCTAAATCGTTTCCTTGAGCTCGTCCCAGCTCAGTGCATAAGCAGCGTCTGTGCCAAGGGTCTGAACCTGGAGGTTCCATTAAGAGAGTGTGCCATCTAGAAATATCCCCGAGATATAGGTAACACTCTGTTGGGGCGAACAGTTACTCATTCTTAGAATGGAGTCGGTCTTTTCGAACCAACGAACAAATGCAACGGTGCCTCCTGTTCCGTCAAAGTTCAAAGGCTTGCAGTTCAGGAACTGTTTATAGGTGCAGCCAGTTGGAGGGTTATTTCCAGTAATACCATCGTTGTACTTAGAGCGGAGGGCTTCATGTCGTGCATTTATCTGTGAGATGCGTTCTTGCAGCTCGGCTTCTGTCCTTGGCAACGTACTGGTGTTTGTGTCACGTCTGGGTGACATTCCCTTTTGTCGAAGTGGTGTGAAGCGGGTTAGACAACGTTTCAATTGTCTATGAGGTGTATATAGCAACATAAGCCATCATGTAATCACCCAATTTCACACGCAAATATACTCACTGTATGAGTGGGGAAGTAAATTTCTGAGCTTTCACATAGGCTTGCCAATTTGGCTTGTTGTTCGTAATAGAATGAACTCGAGGCTACATCGCCTTGGTCATTCGTGTTTAAGTTATTTCCTGCTGCATTGGTTATCATTAGCTTGACCCGCAGAGTCCACCAGGATTCCTGTGCACTACAAATCGTTATTACGTGGGCCCCCATAATAATAAATTGTCTTGCACAGTTACCCCAAATTTTCTCTCGTCCAAGCAGATGATCAATCAAAGAGCAACAGTAGGTGTATTGGCATGAACAGGGTCATGCTCCAATGCGGGGTCAGGAGCAGCGCCTGGCTCAGGGGCCACGGCCGGCTCCGGATCAAAAACTCTATCTCAAGATCAGCTGGATCAACAAACACAGGGGGTTACAGGATCCTCCAAGGGCTGGTCTAAGTGTATGAACTCAAGGTCATGGTCTGGATCAAAACCAGGTGGAAAAGCAGGATCAACCTCAACATCGTGATCAAACTCAAAGCTGTGGGCGGGATCCGGTGCAGCTGATGATGCCATATCAGGGTCGGCGTCGTGTAAGTGGTGCTGCATTCCCTGTATGTGCGAAGATGCGGATGTCAGAAACTCAAATGAGTCTGGGATAGGGGAATGGACATGAGTTTCCCCTACAGGAGTGTCCGCATGCAGTAGTCTAATACCAGCAGCCATAGGGCCCTGCCCTCGAATGGGTCCTCCTCCAGTAGATCGTTATCGTCGTCAGAGGCCACGTCGGGAGGGGGGCATATCAACAACAGGATAAGCAGCAAGGGGGCACAGGAGCAGGGATCACCGCGAGTGGCAAACTCCCAACAAGATGGCCATCAGTAGGCTCTGCTACGACTTCAGGCAGTGCAAAAGGGCTGAAAGTCGTCATTGTCTGTGCCGGTAGTATCGGAAATGTACACCTCGTGCTATGATGAAACTATGTCGTCTGATACTATGGCCATGGGATTCGTAGTGCCCATCTTTCTAGTACATGCTAAAAGCATGACGTTTGTAACACAAACACATGTACGTATAATAATCAATCATATAATCATATAAACATGTTAGCCAATCAAATAATTCTCCTAGTCTCACTAGCCAATTTCTCCCAGTCTCTAAGACTGCTCTATCCTCCACCTCGACCTCTTAGATCGAGCCTCGGTCCCCTTGACCGAGCCTCAGCCTTCATGACTGAGCCTACTCTTCCTAGCCTCACTAGCCAACTACCTCGGTCACCTAGACCGAGCCTCGATCCTACAGACCGAGCCTCAGCCCTCCAAGCTGAGCCTATAATAAATCAACGTGCTCAACTACCTCGGTCACCTAGACCGAGCCTCGATCCTCCAGACCGAGCCTCAGCCCTCCAGGCTGAGCCTATAAATAATAAAATGTGCTCAACATTTGTTTGTAAAAAGTTTTGGATCTGGACTTAAGTGGTATGCAGAAAAATGTTTTCGTGAGAGCCCTAGTGATCATAGTCTAGACTCGAGAAGGAATCCTAGTTCGCTATGATCAGAGCTCTGATACCAAGCTGTCACACCCTGGCTTTGCGGAAGCGTGGTTAATTTGGTGTGACTTCTTAATACCATAGCTTAACCATAACAAAGCTATATGAAATAAAATCATGCAAGATCATCCATAGATTCACGTTTTAAAAACCAAATACAACAACATTGTCTTAACGAAAACGCATTCTAACGACATTGTTCAACAACATATCATAAACACAGTTTAAGGATTGTGACTTGTCCAGGAAAGAGTCACATTCCCCAAACCCAGATGATCTCATAACTAGTGCAGCGGGAAAACGTGCCATACCGTGCCAGATCCGTTAATTTTCTGAAATACATGTAAGTTGAAAAATCAACAATAATGTTGAGCGAGTTCATGCGTTTAGTATGTGCGCACGAATAAACCTTTGTAATCATTGCAAGTATGAATGTTTTGTAAGCTCTGGTATGAAAGCAAATAAGGAAACATATCAGTTATTGTGTATCCACATGGTCCAACCTGCGGGCGCATGGGAGGGGATAGGACAAGGTCACCACATGGTCCAACTTGCGGGCGCATGGGTGGTGTTACGACAGGGTCACCACATGGTCCAACCTGCGGGCGCATGGGTGGTGTTAAGACGGGGTCACCACATGGTCCAACCTGCGGGCGCATGGGTGGTGTTAAGACAAGGTCACCACATGGTCCAACCTGCAGGCGCATGGGTGGTGTTTGTTATGCTCAAATAGGCCTATCACTCGTATCCCTCGATCGCACTACGAGGACTAATGTTCTTAAGGTTTCACCTACCCAATCACATAACCTAACAGTTCCTTCCTTGGCTGACCATACCATGTAAGAAACATTCGTAATCATAGTAACATGTATTTCCCCCCCCCCCCCCCGCAGTTAAAAACTGAAAACAGTTAAGAGAAAAGGGGGACATGAACTCACAGTCGGTGCGTCTCTACCAAGTACTCCAAATCAGGCAGCTGTGCGACGACCTACAGGTGCTAATTCTATTAGACGGACGGCCGTGCCTTAGCTTTATAGTTTAAGTCTTTGGGAAATAGTTAGACAACTATTTCGTGTTTACGTTCTGTATATACTTGGTAGTAAATCTCCTTCCCAAGGATGGGGGATTCAATACATGTGCGTTCAAATTATATCATTAAGTCGCACTTAATATATATATATTTCCAATTCCAAAATATAAGTATTTTTCTCAAAAATATTATATTTTCATTTCACATAATTTTTCTCCAATAATGCGTTGTTAAAATACGCGTTCATAAATATTTCCGTAAGTGCGTAAGTTACGTTTTAACAATCGAGTGGTAATATACTTACCGGTGTAACTTATATATTTATGGTGAAAGCGTTCGTATTATTTTGGATTCGTTAACGTTCGTAAATATTATTTTTACTCTAAAAATAATATTTATGTATTTTCACAAAATAATCATAAACAGTGTGTGAAAAATATATATTTATCACGTTAAATTTTGTGAAAATCCCACCTCCGATATTTAATAAATAAAGTCGTGGCGAAAACAAATCGAAAAGTATTTCTAACACTTATTGTGAAAATAGTTCTAAGTGTTAGGTTTTTGGAAAAATTTCGCCAGAGTTTCCTTTGTAACTGGAGGTGGCCACGCTTTCAAGCGTATCATTTTCTTTTACAATTCAAACCAACAATTTTCTTGTTCAACAATAAACAATATTCAACTAGTTAAATAGTTATAATCGCAAAAAATCATGAACTTGTAGTTTATCCAAAAACATGTGATAAAGCTCCTTATCTTTGGTGTATCTTTATATAAATCCAACCAGTTCTGTAAAAGCCTCGTTTTTAAAGAAATTGCATCTTTACAACTTCTAGTAACATTTGACAAAACTAGTTCTTTGTCGGAACTTAGTGTTACACAAGTGTTTATACACTTGTGTGTTCATAAAAATCATTCTTGTTATTGTAAGATCCTTCTTTTAGAAACATGATTTCCTTGACGCGTGGTCCTTTGAAAATACCGGTTGTAGATACGTAGATCTACTAGTTTTAAACACTTTTTCACTTGTCAAAATGTTTTTACACAAGTTCGAGTTTCATGTGTGGTAGAGTTTCACCTTTTAACCCTTGTATTATTCAAAACAAGCTTATGTTAAGATCCATGATCTTACCAAACCGGGTTAAATGATGATCCAAGCTACCACATCATAGATCGGGCCTAAATAACCATGTATTTCGAATACTACAACATTTACACAGCTTATGAGCTATTAACCACCATTTATAGTGTTTTTAGTAAACTTTAATGCTTCAAAATGCAAGATTCCGAGTTTTATCCGATAAAAATCCTTTTAACCACTTTAGATTAGTTCAAGAAGGTGTTTTAAGCATTATACCTCTAGCTCGAGGCTAGGGAAGAATCTAGACGAAAATGGCGTGGATAAAAGCAAGATAAAGAGGTCCTTCGCGTTCCGTTTGCTCCAAGCTTCCTAATACGAGACCCTTAACACTTGTAGATGCTTGGAATGGCTTGAAACAAATTCGAAAATGATGGATGCTCAAAGGGGTGCTTGGCCGTGAGTTCTTGAGAGAGAGAGAGGAAGTGTGTTGTTGAATTTGAGTGTTGGAAGTTATGTTGTGCCATGACATGATCTTATAGATAATTAGCATGGGTATTAACCAAAGGATTATATGTACTCTTGATATTAGACACACTAGATTTAAATAATCAAAAGAGTACAAAGTGTGTTCCCCCATGGTTGGGGACGGTTAGGAGGGGGGGGGGGTACTAGTCCAATTCTAACCAATAGTTAGGCTTATTAGTTAGGTTAAGTGTAGTTAACTCGGTTAGTTGCGTGTCACGCGTTACAATGGGTGTTAGGGTACTCAGGGACCCTAACTGGCTCAGAAAAAGATAAATAATGAAAATAACAATATTTTCATGTTTCGGGTATAGTCCGGTTGTTCGGTTGGATAGTAATCCGTTAAAGCGCTTAACAAAGCGTTAAAGTGTCGTTATAATTACATTTAGTGACACAATTCATTTTCGACACTTTGGAAAGTGTCTAGTAATATTTTTCTCATGTTTTGGCACTTTATTAGTTAGCTAAAAGTTGAATTATTTTGTAAAGTGCTGAGTTTTGTACTTAGAGTACGTTTTAGGCACATCCAGTCATAGTGACTTATCCCTAGAGACGCAGTTCCACAACCCTTGTATCCCTACACTCACCACTTAGTGTAGCAAAATATCTCAGGCTCTTACAGGCCTTAGAGGCAGTGTTTGCCTGATGCTGGCTTTATCAGCATGTTCAATAGGTTATCCGTTATAGTGCTACTGTGCTTTTTGTGCATCATGGTTGTCACTAGGGTTCAGCATGTAAATAATGTAGTGACGATAAGTAGAGTATGATGCAAGTAAGTACATGTATCAGATATCAAGTAGCAGTTTATCAGCTAGTTCAAGAAAGCACAGTAATTAAGCAGTAATTAATCATTAATTAAGTCGTACGGATACCTGGTTTGGTGAGGGTTGTCACACGTTCTCACCAAGTGTGCTTCTTATATTTATATCATACCAATTATAAATATTGTACATTTGTACAAGTATTTCACCCCCGAAGTTATAAAAACTGAAAACAATTAAAAGAAAAGGGGGAGCATGAACTCAAAACTTTGCGTTCCTAGCGTCGTAAACTTCACCGGATTTGCTTAATTAACGTCGTGACCTATACGCGTTTTCTTAACGTTAGTCACTAGACTTGCGTCGCACAAGTACAGTCACTCTCTTTTGTGTATATATTCTTGTGTTAAAAATATTTTATATTTTTAACTAAATGTCTTACTTATATTATTTTCTCAAAAATAAATATAAGCTTTTTGTATTTTACACTTTGCACCCGAATTATGTATTTGGTATGTTGTATGTGTATTTTTGTTTATACTCCTCATGAGTATTTAGTGTATTTTTAAGTCTTAATACACTAGCACGTATAACACATACTATATACACTTAGCACAAAAGTTGGTGATAAAATAATATATATTTTTCTCTCAAAAATATACATACTTATCCATTTTTATTCTTGAAGAAATCCTCATTTCTTATCACCAAAAATTAGGGAAACCTTGGTAATACTTTTAAATACATTTTTAGTGAATAAGTTTCTCAAAAACTTATATTTTTCTAAGTGTCAAAATTTATAAAAATTTTGGCAGAGTTTCCCCTAAAAATGGACGTTTCCCATGTTTTCAAAACATGTGTTTATTTTCTTTTAAATTGTCAACAATCATCAACAACAATTATCAACAATAATCATCAACAATAATCACTAATTCCTCCATTTCATGAACTTGAATATTTACAAAAATGTGTAGTAACTTACTAGCACATTTAGTAAGTCTTGTTATCTTTAAAAATAAGTTTAGTTTCTTAAAAACTTTATTTTTAAAGAATATGAAGTTTCACAACTTCTAGTCAAGATTCACAAAAATATTTCTTTGTTGAACTTCCTTGTTACACAAGTGTTTACACACTTGTTTATTTACTAAAAAATATATTTAGTTCATGTAAGATCCGGGTTTTAAACAAGACTAATATTTTTGCTTGGTTCTTCCGAAAAACCACTTGTAGATCCTTAGATCTACATGTTTAGAGTCTTATTTTACAAGAAAATTTACTTTTACTCAAGTTCATGTTTCATGGGTGGAAGGGTTCATCATCTTTCACATCTCTAGCACTAACATAATACTAGTTCATGTTCTTGTCCATGATCTAGTATGGTTAGATGATGATCCATCCCACTTTTAGCAACAAACAACATCAAATAATCATAACTAGACAAGTTTCACAAGATTTACACAACTAGTTTCTTTTTATCCAACATATTCATCTTACTTTCAAGACTTTAAGTTATGTTCTTTAGTGTTTCATGATTTTTAGCCATTAAATCATCTATTAACCATCATAAACAAGAACAAGAGGATGTTTTAGAACACTTACTACTAGCACAAGGCTAGGGAAGTTCAAGAGTATAAATGTGGTGGTTAAAAGCAAATGGAGAAGGTCCTTCAAGATCCGCTTGCACCGAGCTTCGTTAGTGACCTTCTTACACCACCATAACACCTTGGATTGCTAGGAAGTGGATTGAAAAAGGTGGAAGTGTGCGTGTGTGTTGGTGCCGTGAGGTTAGAGGGAGAGATGAGAGAGTTTTCTTTTTTTTTTGTTGAATGATGAAGGTGAAGAGAAGTCTAGTGGTTTTTAAAGAAATCCTCCAACATCTCCTTAACCACTAGGTCTTATGTCTCCAATTGTACATAGCATATCAAATAAACAATGAAAGAAATCATGGGGTGTCCCCCCACTCTCACACAACCGGTTATGGGGGGGGGGGGGTCCTAGTTCCATTTCATCTTCCAAGTTACTATCCTAGTTAGCTTTCAAGTATGATAAATCTAGTGTTAAGAGTGTTATTAAATATATAGTGTGTTAGGGTGTACGGGGACCCTAACTAGCTTAGAAAAATAAAAACAATGCTTCTAGCATTATTTTGGTGTTCCGGGTATTATCCGGTTGTTCGGTTATATACCGGTTCGTTAAAGTGCTAAATCACACTTTTTAGTGTCTTTTAAGTACCTTTTTGTATCCTTTCAATTCCCAACACTTGGGGAAGTATTTTGGATAATAAAACGTAATTTCTGCATAATATTTTAGTGTCATAATGCTGATTATAGCTGATTTATATAAAATTTTGCACTTAAAGTGCGTTTCGGGTGCTTTTTAGTGCTTATTTTTGCTTCCGGAGAGTATATATATATAAACCCTTGTCTGTACTCTTGGGTTTTAATGGACTTTTGTCGTCGGACCTACACCTAGGCCTCAATTTTATTGTCTGACTGCTTTCTGCAGTTCCGTTGACACATAGTGTCTTACCGGTGAGTTTACTTAGTATTTTTGACGCAACGCTCTCGTTTATGCATAAAGCAATATTTTGTAGTATACAACGTGCATGAATTCACTTGTTTAGTATGTGTTCAGCCATTGCTGACAATTAAGCACATAATTGCAGTCATTAAGCAATAATTAAAGTGTACGGAAATTACCGGTTTGTGTCAGTTGTCACAGTCTCCCCCCGTTAAAAGAATTTCGTCCCGAAATTCAGCCTGAACTAACTCTTGCTGGAGTCTTCTTGAATAGGTGGGGATACTTTTCCTTGAACTGGTCTTCACGTTCCCATGTGTACTCGGGTCCGTGCTTAGAGCTCCAACGTACTTTGACAAGTTTCACACTGCTCCTCCTGGTCTTGTTGACTTTCCAGTCGGTAACCTCAACGGGTTGTTCTGTAAATCGGAGGGCTTCATCAATATGCACTTCATCCATCGGGATGATCACGTTTTCTTGTGTTGGACTCTTCTTCAGGTTGGATACATGAAACGTATCATGTACTCCATTAAGTTCTTCCGGTAACTCCAATTTGTATGCCACGGTACCAATTCTTTTCAATATTCTGAATGGTCCGATGTATCGTGGATTTAGCTTTCCACGCTTTCCAAATCTGACTACGCCCTTCCAAGGTGAGACTTTTAACAACACTTTGTCTCCCATCTTGAATTCTACTGATTTTCTATTCGGATCAGCGTAGCTCTTTTGTCGATCTCGAGCCGCCTTAATGCGCTCTCGGATCTGCGCAATCTTGTCGGTTGTCTCTTGTACAAGTTCAGGACCAACCATACGTTTATCTCCGGCATCTGCCCAACATAAGGGCGATCGGCATTTGCGGCCATACAGAGCTTCGAACGGCGCGGCTTTTATGCTTGTATGATAACTGTTATTGTAGGAAAACTCAACTAAAGGGAGATGAGTATCCCAGCTGCCGCCTAGATCCATGACACATGCGCGAAGCATATCTTCTAACGTTTGTATAGTCCGTTCGCTCTGGCCGTCTATATGTGGATGGAATGCCGTGCTTAGATCTAACTGAAATCCAAAGGCTTCCTGAAATGATTGCCAGATTCTTGAGACAAAGCGTCCATCTCTGTCTGAAATGATTGAGATTGGCACTCCATGACGTGCCACAATTTCTCTTAAGTATATTTCAGCAAGCTTTCCAGTGCTGCCTTTTTCTCGGATCGGTAGGAAGTGCGCAGACTTTGTTAACCGATCAACTATTACCCATATCATATCGTGCCCTCTCGGGGTCCTGGGTAATTTCGTTATGAAGTCCATCGAGATTTGTTCCCACTTCCACACGGGAATTTCTGGTTGTTGTAGTAGGCCGGACGGTTTCTGATATTCTGCCTTAACCTTAGCACAGGTTAGGCATTTTCCAACATAGACAGCAACGTCGCTTTTAAGTCTCGGCCACCAGTAATATTCCTTCAAGTCTTGATACATTTTGTCCGATCCTGGATGGATCGAATATCTCGATTTGTGGGCTTCATCAAGGATGACTTCTCGTATGCCACCATAGAGTGGAACCCAAATACGCTTCTTGAAGTATAAGGCTCCCTCTTCGTTTGGCACCATGTATTTCAGCATACCCCGTAGGTATTCAGCTTTACGGTTCTCTTCTTTAAGAGCTTCTTGTTGTGCATCCCGAATGCGTGCAGTGAGGTTCGTTCGAATCGTCATTTCCAATGCTCGAACCCTTAGGGTCTTAACCCTTTCTTTTCGGCTTAACGCGTCTGCTACAACGTTTGCCTTTCCAGGATGGTACTTAATCTCACAGTCATAATCGTTCAGCAGCTCGACCCAACGTCGCTGGCGCATATTCAATTCCTTCTGATCAAATATGTGTTGTAAGCTTTTGTGATCTGTGAAGATTGTACATCGAGTACCATATAAATAATGTTTCCAAATCTTCAAGGCGAATACCACTGCACCCAGCTCCAGGTCGTGAGTGGTATAATTTCTCTCGTGAACCTTCAGTTGTCTTGAAGCGTAAGCGATGACTTTTTGGCGCTGCATAAGCACGCAACCCAAGCCTTGTCGTGAGGCATCGCAGTATACCACGAAGTCTTCAGTGCCTTCGGGTAATGATAGTATCGGTGCATCGCATAGCTTGCTCTTAAGTAACTGGAAGGCTTCTTCTTGTTTGTGACCCCAGTCGTATTTCTTGTCTTTCTGTGTAAGGGTCGTATTTCTTGTCTTTCTGTGTAAGGGTCGTTGAATCGCCGATAATAGCCCGCTAAGCCCAAAAATTGACGAACCTCAGTTGGGGTTTTGGGAGCTTCCCAGTTCTTTATCGCTTCAATCTTGGATGGGTCTACATGAATGCCCTTCTCATTCACCACGTGACCAAGAAATTGTACTTCGCGAATCCAGAATTCGCACTTCGAGAACTTTGCATACAGTTTCTCTGTCTTCAGTAGTTCCAAGATGGTTCTGAGATGTTGCTCATGTTCTTCTTTTGTTCGCGAGTGAATCAGGATATCATCGATAAATACAATCATGAATTTATCGAGATATGGTTTGCAAACGCGGTTCATCAGATCCATGAAGACCGCTGGTGCATTCGTCAGCCCGAATGGCATTACAAGAAATTCGTAGTGCCCATATCGCGTTCTGAATGCAGTCTTTGGCACGCTTTCTTCTTGGATTCTCAGCTGATGGTATCCAGATCGAAGGTCGATCTTGGAATAGTAGCTTGATCCTTTCAATTGATCAAATAAGTCATCAATCCTTGGTAGCGGATACCGATTCTTGATCGTGAGTTTGTTCAGTTCCCTGTAATCGATACACATCTGCAGTGTTCCATCCTTCTTCTTCACGAATAATACCGGAGCTCCCCAGGGTGAGAAGCTTGGCCTTATAAATTCCTTATCCAACAACTCCTGGAGTTGTGTAGATAATTCTTGCATTTCGGATGGCGCAAGTCGATAGGGTGCCTTGGCTACAGGAGCAGCTCCTGGAACCAAGTCTATACGGAATTCAACTTGTCGTTGCGGAGGTAGTCCTGGCAGATCTTCAG
This sequence comes from Helianthus tuberosus, assembly GCA_030545235.1. NCBI lineage: Eukaryota > Viridiplantae > Streptophyta > Magnoliopsida > Asterales > Asteraceae > Helianthus > Helianthus tuberosus. The sequence continues at coordinate 25,965,216 of CM060426.1, read as the reverse complement.
GGAACACATCAGGAAATTCCTTCACCACAGGAATGTCTTCAAGTTTTGGCTCCACAGCCTTCTTGTCTATAACGTGTGCTAGGAAAGCGACACATCCTTTCCTCAAGCACTTCTGTGCCTTCATACAGCTGATGATTCGAAGAGGTGCGTCTCGTTTTTCTCCATGCACGATGAGAGTTTCACCATTCGCTAAAGGGATGCGAATGATTTTCTCATGACAAATAACTTCAGCTTTGTTCTTGGACAACCAGTCCATGCCGACTACTACATCGAAGCTACCCAATTGAATAGGTAAGAGGTCGATGCTAAAATTTCGTTCGCCAAGTTCTAATGTGCAGCCTCTGACAACTTCGCCCGATTCAACAAGTTTACCATTGGCTAGTTCTATGGAATAAGGAATTTCTAATCTACTAGATTCTATTCCGAGTATGCGTTTAAATTCCACAGACATGAAGCTATAATCGGCGCCAGTGTCAAATAATATGGATGCAAAGTGATTGTTAACGAGAAACGTACCGGTGACCACGTTAGGGTCCTCGCGTGCGTTCTTTGCTCCAATCACAAATGCTCTAGCCTGAGCATTGTTTCTCTCTGGGCAGTTCTTCATGAAATGATCATTGCTTCCACACTTGAAGCATCCTTGGTTCTGCCCTTTCCCGTTACCATTCTTGTTACCAGCACCGTTTCCATTTCGGTTCTTTCCTTTTCCCCAACAGTCTTCTGTTTGATGACCCAATTTACCACATTTGTCGCACCTTGGAATGCGACAAGCTCCTTCATGATGATACTTACATTTTTGGCATCTAGGTATGGAGCCTTGGTATGCTTTGGTTGCATGGGTTTTCGCCTCCTGGGACGGGTTAGCGTCATGCTTCTTGCTGAAACCCTTGTTGTTACGAGTTGCTTGGTTCAAACTTGTATGCTTTCTCTTCTTGTCGCCGGATGACTCGGCATGTGTCTCGGTCTTCTCTGTTGGGTTTAGTGATAACTTCTTCATACAAACACAATCTTCAGTCAGGCTGACAGCCAGAGTTACAGCCTCAGTGATTGTTTGTGGTTTGGCCGACGTCACCATGCCACGAAACTCTGGGGCCAGTCCCCAAATGTAGCGTTCAACACGCTTAAATTCGGGAGTCACCATGTAGGGAAGCACTCTTGACAGATCATGGAACCTTCGAGTATAACCATTAATGTCAGCACCTACCATGGTCAAGTGCCAGAACTCCGTTTCCAGCCTTTGGAGTTCAGCGCGAGAGCAATATTTCTCTCTCATTCTTTCCTTCAGTTCCTCCCAAGTTAAGCCATAAGCGGCATCATCACCCAAAGTTTGGGCTTGCAGGTTCCACCAAGTCAGGGCTTCATCGACAAACAACCCAGTGGCAAAAGTGACTTGTTGATCCGCGGTACACTTGCTCATGCGGAAAGTAGCTTCAGTCTTCTCCGTCCAGCGTACAAAGGCTACTGCACCTCCTGTGCCGTCATAGTTCATCGGCTTGCAGTCGAGAAACTGCTTGAAAGTGCAGCCTGGAATTAACCCAACCAATTCACTTATGAGCAATCGAAGAAATAATGAAACAAGGACCGTTCATAAATTCCTTCATGCTTAGTAAATTGTTTTAAGGTTACCTTGAGCTGCGTTTCCTCCGGACGAATCTCCATTCCCATTATGTCTAGCATTGCTTGGGCCACCACTGTCTTGAGTTCGGTTCGCCTCGTACTGGGCGATAGCAGCGGAGATCCTTTCCTCCAGCAGAGCGTTCAGCTCTTCAGCAGTTCTTGGCAGTGGGGGAGGAGGAGGTTGATCATCATTGCGAGCATTCACAGCCTTCCTGGGTGCCATGTTCTGACAGAACATAACACAACAGGGTTAGACATTTGTTTGATATCGTCACACTAGACAGTAGTATCATATATATTCACAGGTATATATACCACATAAGTGACATCAAACAATTATTACTCTAGCAGAGTACTTAGTAGGCTTACACTGAGGGAATCCATACGTGACAAGACTTGCTGTGAATTTTGTGCACTGAATTCCATAATTATGTATGCATCCATAATTACGTAACTCCTTGCACAGTCCGCACAGTTCGTTTCATCCTCGTATTTCTTCCTTCAGATGGGCCATCGCTTTCAGATAAAGTCACGTATACTCGTGACATTCTACTTCTAGTACATGCTAATTATCGCACATAATTGCAATTAACTCTCAATCACAGACGAGTGCTACTCTCGTGCACCCTAAGTCTCGTAGTGACTTTTCTAGACTCATGTAGACAGTTTCAGGCAGTGGATGTCGCGGGACGTTTTATGCAATGAAAACTCTTTGAAAATTGTTTTCGTGAATGGATCCTAGAGATTGTAGACTAGACTCGAGAAGGAATCCTGGTTCACTACAATCGCAGCTCTGATACCAATCTGTCACACCACTTTCTGCGGTGGAAGCACGAGGTGTGATCATGAAAGGTTCTCATTGCATACGAAAGGTAAACATACTATATGCTCGTAAAAACATCAAATACCATAATTTGAAAACATAAGTTTAGCGTTTACATCGCTAAGTCGCATAAAACATTGTCTTAAAAAGTTTACAACTTTATTTAAAGATAAACATAAGCGACATCCACAAGCATAAGCGAGACCGCGCGCACATCCATCCTAGTTACCTGAAATACATGTGAGTTTTGGAAAAACATCAACATAATGTTGGTGTGAATTCATGCAGTTTTTGTATTTCACGTTTATATACTTTGTATGAAAACATAGTTTGTGAATAAATCAAGTTTTCATATATAAATCCAGTTTCATGTGTACACCACGTACTCATGTATAATTCAATTTCTTCTTGAGTACCCCACGTACTCAAGTATAATTCCCATTTTTCTTGAGTACCCCACGTACTTCAAGTATAATTCAATTTCTTCTTGAGTACCCCACGTACTCAAGTATAATTCAATCTTTTCTTGAGTACCCCACGTACTCAAGTATTCATCAATTTTTAGTATGGTATGACTTTTATGTAAATAAAGTATTCCTGTAAGTTTCAGGATTGTTAATGGGTTGCAAAGCCATTAACATGTGACATGACATAGGAAGTCACCAAACCTAAGGCATTTAATTGGTATATTATGAGACACAAAAGCACTACTCGATTCTCGCCCTCACCGAGAGTGTGGCTGCCAGGCACCCGTTAGATCTAACCTTTTGTTCTGCGGTCTAGGTATATTGTTGATTAATGGTGCTTCGGTACCCTATTCGTGACACTATTTCTCATAACGCATCCTACTTGGTTCTCGTCCTCACCAAGCGCGTTTCTTGTTATCAATTCTCATAAAGCATCCTACTTGGTTCTCGTCCTCACCAAGCGCGTTTCTTATTATCATTTCTCATAACGCATCCTACTTGGTTCTCGTCCTCACCAAGTGCATTTCTTATTATCTTATATTTCGTCACACTTGGTTCTCGTTCTCACCAAGTGTACTTCTTGTATTCTTATATTTCATCACACTTGATTCTCATTGTCACCAAGTGTGCTTCTTATATTTATATCATACCAATTATAAATATTGTACATTTGTACATGTATTTCACCCCCGAAGTTATAAAAACTGAAAACAGTTAAAAGAAAAGGGGGAGCATGAACTCACAACTTTGCGTTCCTAGCGTCGTAAACTTCACCGGATTTGCTTAATTAACGTCGTGACCTATACGCGTTTTCTTAACGTTAGTAACTAGACTTGCGTCGCACAAGTACCGTCACACTCTTTTGTGTATATATTCTTGTGTTAAAAATATTTTATATTTTTAACTAAATGTCTTACTTATATTATTTTCTCAAAAATAAATATAAGCTTTTTGTATTTTGCACTTTGCACCCGAATTATGTATTTGGTATGTTGTATGTGTATTTTTGTTTATACTCCTCACGAGTATTTAGTGTATTTTTAAGTCTTAATACACTAGCACGTATAACACATACTATATACACTTAGCACAAAAGTTGGTGATAAAATAATATATATTTTTCTCTAAAAAATATACATACTTATCCATTTTTATTCTTGAAGAAATCCTCATTTCTTATCACCAAAAATTAGGGAAACCTTGGTAATACTTTTAAATACATTTTTAGTGAATAAGTTTCTCAAAAACTTATATTTTTCTAAGTGTCAAAATTTATAAAAATTTTGGCAGAGTTTCCCCTAAAAATGGACGTTTCCCATGTTTTCAAAACATGTGTTTATTTTCTTTTAAATTGTCAACAATCATCAACAACAATTATCAACAATAATCATCAACAATAATCACTAATTCCTCCATTTCATGAACTTGAATATTTACAAAAATGTGTAGTAACTTACTAGCACATTTAGTAAGTCTTGTTATCTTTAAAAATAAGTTTAGTTTCTTAAAAACTTTATTTTTAAAGAATATGAAGTTTCACAACTTCTAGTCAAGATTCACAAAAATATTTCTTTGTTGAACTTCCTTGTTACACAAGTGTTTACACACTTGTTTATTTACTAAAAAATATATTTAGTTCATGTAAGATCCGGGTTTTAAACAAGACTAATATTTTTGCTTGGTTCTTCCGAAAAACCACTTGTAGATCCTTAGATCTACATGTTTAGAGTCTTATTTTACAAGAAAATTTACTTTTACTCAAGTTCATGTTTCATGGGTGGAAGGGTTCATCATCTTTCACATCTCTAGCACTAACATAATACTAGTTCATGTTCTTGTCCATGATCTAGTATGGTTAGATGATGATCCATCCCACTTTTAGTAACAAACAACATCAAATAATCATAACTAGACAAGTTTCACAAGATTTACACAACTAGTTTCTTTTTATCCAACATATTCATCTTACTTTCAAGACTTTAAGTTATGTTCTTTAGTGTTTCATGATTTTTAGCCATTAAATCATCTATTAACCATCATAAACAAGAACAAGAGGATGTTTTAGAACACTTACTACTAGCACAAGGCTAGGGAAGTTCAAGAGTAAAAATGTGGTGGTTAAAAGCAAATGGAGAAGGTCCTTCAAGATCCGCTTGCACCGAGCTTCGTTAGTGACATTCTTACACCACCATAACACCTTGGATTGCTAGGAAGTGGATTGAAAAAGGTGGAAGTGTGGGTGTGTGTTGGTGTCGTGAGGTTAGAGGGAGAGATGAGAGAGTTTTCTTTTTTTTTTGTTGAATGATGAAGGTGAAGAGAAGTCTAGTGGTTTTTAAAGAAATCCTCCAACATCTCCTTAACCACTAGGTCTTATGACTCCAATTGTACATAGCATATCAAATAAACAATGAAAGAAATCATGGGGTGTCCCCCCACTCTCACACAACCGGTTATGGGGGGGGGGGGGGTTCCTAGTTCCATTTCAACTTCCAAGTTACTATCCTAGTTAGCTTTCAAGTATGATAAATCTAGTGTTAAGAGTGTTATTAAATATATAGTGTGTTAGGGTGTACGGGGACCCTAACTAGCTTAGAAAAATAAAAACAATGCTTCTAGCATTATTTTGGTGTTCCGGGTATTATCCGGTTGTTCGGTTATATACCGGTTCGTTAAAGTGCTAAATCACACTTTTTAGTGTCTTTTAAGTACCTTTTTGTATCCTTTCAATTCCCAACACTTGGGGAAGTATTTTGGATAATAAAACGTAATTTCTGCATAATATTTTAGTGCCATAATGCTGATTATAGCTGATTTATATAAAATCCTGCACTTAAAGTGCGTTTCGGGTGCTTTTTAGTGCTTATTTTTGCTTCCGGAGAGTATATATATATAAACCCTTGTATGTACTCTTGGGTTTTAATGCACTTTTGTCGTCGGACCTACACCTAGGCCTCAATTTTATTGTCTGACTGCTTTCTGCAGTTCCGTTGACACATAGTGTCTTACCGGTGAGTTTACTTAGTATTTTTTACGCAACGCTCTCGTTTATGCATAAAGCAATATTTTGTAGTATACAACGTGCATGAATTCACTTGTTTAGTATGTGTTCAGCCATTGCTGACAATTAAGCACATAATTGCAGTCATTAAGCAATAATTAAAGTGTACGGAAATTACCGATTTGTGTCAGTTGTCATAGAATCTGCATGATTATAATGTGAGTCATTATTTTACAATACCTCAAATTATTTTACAATACCTCAAATTATTTTCAAAGGTTATAATTACAGGGACTAAGTCGTGGATATCTTGAATCACTGGCTAGTGGGGTATTGTGCACATTACTAATTTTCTCCCAGTTAGGTTCATTGACCTACTAGGGATAATCATCACTATTTAGGTTCTTTGACCTAATAGTGGTATAACCATCGTCACCATTGTGACATGTCACCATTGTGACAGGGCGCCAGATAAAAATAAGATAGAAGCCATTGTAATCGCTCTTATGCTGTAATTAATAACTATGCATCATTTTATTAAACAGAAGGATTCACTCAGTATTTCCCGCTGACAAAACCTTTTTAAAACGCGTTTCAGGTAATTACAGTAGATTGGAGTAAAAGATGGATACGGCACTGAAAGGCATCAAGAAGTGGCTTATTTTATTAAATCAAATTAAGAAATATTGTTTTATGTAATCAAATTTATCTTTATTAAAGCTACCATTGTAAAACATGGGTTTATCCCATCTATTTAATAAATAAAATCCGGTGTTTTCTAAACTTTGATATTTTTCCTAACTCACGGTCCTGATGAAATTTCCGCTACAACGTTTTCAAAAATAATCACCGGTACCACTGGGCTGTTCGCGGCTCCCGATTCCGTCCAGGGTGGGTCGGGGGTCGTGACATTGTGGGATCCACATGAATTCCATTTCCATTAACCACATGACCAAGAAACTGAACTTCCCGTAACCAGAACTCGCACTTCGAGAACTTAGTGTACAACTTCTCCTTCTTAAGCAACCCTAAAATAGCTCTTAAGTGTTGCTCATGTTCTTCTTTCGACGTCGAGTAGATCAAAATGTCATCAATAAACACAATCACAAACTTATCGAGGTACGGCTTGCAGACTCTGTTCATCAGATCCATAAACACGGCTGGCGCGTTTGTCAAACCAAACGGCATAACCAGGAACTCGTAATGTGCATAGCGAGTCCTAAAATTAGCATAAAGTGTAATGTATAACAATGTACTAAGTGCGCACACAATGGGCATACATAGCATAAAATGTAATGTAAAATAATGTACTAAGTACGCACACAATGGGCATACATAGCATGAAATGTGAAATGATGTACTAAGTATGCACACAATGGGCACACATAGCATGAAATGTAATGAAATCATGTACTATAATGTACTAACGAACATAGCAGGTATATGATGTGAAAACATGGAAAGCATGAAAGTAACAAGTAGGCACATGTGTTCCACCCCAAAATGTTTGGAAAACAGTAAAAGAGGGGTCTATGTACTCACTTGAGATTGCTTAGTAGTCCTTGAGTAACAACCAAACAATGCTAGAGATCACGGATATCAAACGGCACCTAATATAGGTAACTATGTTAATAAACCGGACCTAAATCGGAGGATTTAGATAGAATGAGGGTTCGTAAACCAAACGAGTATGGAGAATCGTGTCATATGGTTTAACAGAGCCTACATACTAAATGAAACCTAACCTAAGTGCTTATGACCAATTACGACCCGTTTAGGTAGCTTATGCTACTTTAACGCGTCGTTCGCGTGAAACGCGTTCGGACCGCCTAACTAGTCCTATGACAAGTAGAATATGCCTTAACATGCCTAATATTATCGCCAAATCAGTTTAGATGTCAAAAGTTATGTAACATATGTTTATAATGAATTTTGGCATCAAAGGGGTATTTTGGTAATTTACCTAAGGCATATAAACTACCTATCATACAACTACTTAAACGTCGTGACCATAACGTATAACCTCGGAAGGTTATTCCCTACCTACTATGGTCACCTAAAGTGCTTGGTCAGATCCTAATGATCTACCAAACAGGTCGGGTTCGAAGGTATAAGCGATTTATTAGATCGCTTACCCTTACGACCCTAGACAACGTGGTAATCAGTAGGCATAGTCACAAGGGACTATAACCATCGTGATTACAATCACGTTGCGAAGTTCAACCGAACTTTGCAATGACCATAAACTGGTCAATGCAGAAAGTCAAACAAGGTTTGACATTCGGACTCGAAAAGCAATAAAAGAACGAAGGAATACTCACGTAGGGTCCCCGAATGCTAATCTTGATTCAAGTAGCTCAGGTATGAAACAAAGGTTTCAACTTAGAGCTTCTCAAATCAGATTCTAGTGGGTTTTGCAATGAAGTGGGTTGGGTATTTATAGTATTCTTCGAACCGTTAAGATCGTTTCTTGAATAACGTGATCGAATCTCGTCCGTACACTTGTTGGAATGTTGTGGTGACTAAAAAAATGGCCCCTCATGAACTGAAAGGGCAAGTGTGGTTGTGTGGTTGGGAGCTTAACAGCTGTAATCTGCTGACTAATTGATCTTATCTGATCTGGGAGTCTGACGCGGGCCGCGTAAGAGGACTCACTAACCTTATGCGGGCCGCCTGGCCTGACTGGTCAGAAACAAACTTTCATAAATGACAGTTTCAGTCCCAGTTATGTGTTTAAGCCATTTCCGACATATTTAAGGCCCGTTATGCCAACGTTAAGGCCCTAAAATGATGCCTAAACATTGTGGACATGAAACATGCTCAAAAATATGTCGGATGTCAGTTCGTTTGGTCGTAAGATCGCGATGTTCGCTTAATTGCGACGGAATGCGCATAAGCGCGAAAAACGATCCAAATTGCACGACGAATGGATTTTTCTTATGCCAAACACTAAAATAAAGTATTTTAGTGCTTACATAAATTTTTGGATGTCCGGATGTATTCAGAACGTAAGTTATGCGCGAAAATGCAAACTTGTGCACTTTTTGACGCTTTTAGTCCCTGAATGACCCAAAAGTTTATTTTAGCACACCGAACCCCTCAAAGCCTATTTCTAAGCTATGTAAAGGATATTTATGGTATGTTTAACTTATGGTCATGTTCCGGAATGTTCATTACAGTTCAAATTGGCATACTTTCGCAGTTTGTCAAATTTAGTCCCTGTAAGTGAATTAACTTGATTTCGGCATACCAAACCATCCAAAACTTATTTCTAAGTTATGTAGAGGTATTTTAAGGCATGTTAAGCCTATGTCACTATTCCGGAGTGTTTGTTGCTTTAAACTGGTTATATTTACGCATCAATGCGCGTATAACCTTCCAGAAAGCGATTTAGAGCTTGAAATCGAACAAGAGTTGATATGTGCAAAAGATACACATATTTATACAAGTCCAAAGTATGAAATACAATATTTCATTCGTTTGGTATTTGTTTGATGGTCGCAGTGACACAGGTGTCACAGTCTCCCCTACTTTAGGAAATTTCGTCCCGAAATTAATTCGTAGGAGTCTGTCTGTGGCTTTGTGTTAAGTAACCATTAAATATAAGCAAGGCATAATCCTGTTATTTCTCTTTAACGGACATTTTTCAGAAATGAAAAATGAACGGAGTTATTTTCGACAGGCATTCTTCAGAAACGAAAAAGAACGGAATGAGTCATTTTCCACAATGTCTTCAGAAACGAAAATGAACGGAATGAGTCATTTTCCACAACCTCTTCAGAAACGAAAATGAACGGAATGAGTCATTTTCCACAATCTCTTCAGAAACGAAAATGAACAGAATGAGTCATTTTCCACAACCTCTTCAGAAACGAAAATGAACGGAATGAGTCATTTTCCACAATCTCTTTAGAAACGAAAAATGAACGAAATGAGTCATTTTCCATAACCTCTTCAGAAACGAAAATGAACGGAATGAGTCATTTTCCACAATCTCTTCAGAAACGAAAATGAACGGAATGAGTTATTTTCCACAACCTCTTCAGAAACGAAAATGAACGGAATGAGTCATTTTCCACAATCTCTTCAGAAACGAAAGTGAACGGAATGAGTCATTTTTCACAATTCCTTCAGAAACGAAAATGAACGGAATGAGTCATTTTCCACAATTCCTTCAGAAATGAAAATGAACGGAATGAGTCATTTTCCACAACCTCTTCAGAAACGAAAATGAACGGAATGAGTCATTTTCCACAACCTCTTCAGAAATGAAAATGAACGGAATGAGTCATTTTCCACAATCTCTTCAGAAACGAAAATGAACGGAATGAGTCATTTTCCACAACCTCTTCAGAAACGACAATGAACGGAATGAGTCATTTTCCACAATCTCTTCAGAAACGAAAATGAACGGAATGAGTCATTTTCCACAACCTCTTCAGAAACGAAAGTGAACGGAATGAGTCATTTTTCACAATTCCTTCAGAAACGAAAATGAACGGAATGAGTCATTTTCCACAATTCCTTCAGAAACGAAAATGAACGGAATGAGTCATTTTCCACAATTTCTTCAGAAATGAAAATGAACGGAATGACTCATTTTCCACAATTTCTTCAGGAACGAAAATGAACGGAATGAGTCATTTTCCATAATTTCTTCAGGAACGAAAATGAACGGAATGAGTCATTTTCCCAAATTTCTTCAGAAACGAAAATGAACGAATCAACTCTAGACACATGACAAAACTCGCTGTGGTTTCTGTGCACTGAATTCTATAATTATGTATGCATCCATAATTACGTAATTCCTTGCATAGTCCGCATAGTTTGTTTCGTAATGTTTAGGGGAGGAAAATCAAACCTGTGATGAGTGTGACTAGACTACCATAGGGTCCTTTTAATTAGATCGACAAATGATCCTTTTAATTAGGCCACCAAGGAGTCCTTTCTGCTATATCATCACATAATGTTCCTAACCAAATTTTTGGATCGATCTGTTTAACTAGACCACCCACGGGGTCTAAGTATGGAGTAGTACTTTATAATCCAAGGGACTTAACTACAACGTACAAGTCCATTAAGGATTTTAGGTAGTACCTTTGGGTATCCTACTATGAGTCCCTTATACGAAGATATGGAAGATTCTACGAGGATTTGGATAACAAAATTTGGATCACACAGAAACATAAAAGGGAACACATAAGCACTTAATCACATAATTGTTTAACTTGGTTATTAATTTGTTATTAACTTGTTAACGATTGAAAATGGATATGGAAACCAGTCTATGGACTTCAATGTCCTCTGGGATCTATCTGAAAAGATAGGAAGATCTCCCAAAAATTCGATTTTGTTTTCAAAGAAATGTAATATTCGAATTAAGGAACACAACAATTTTAGGATTTACGGAAATACCCTTAGGTACCCTATTAAGGATTTATAGTGGTACTTTGGGTATTCGTCCAGTGTTGTAACTTGCGCCTTGTACTTCGTTTTCTTGGAAGAAACGGGTACTTAGGAATTTCGTGGAAAATGCAAGAGATCATAAAATAGAAAAATTATTTGGGGGTAGTTTGCTTTTCAAGGAATATGATTCCTTAATTGTCGGTATTGTAAGCAATATGTTGTTTATACATACAACCTCATAAATACATTGAAATGTAAATAAAAGATTTATTTATAAACAATGATAACAACTGTTTCATGGACCTTGACAACAAAAGAAAATAATACATAAGACATGATTATTTCTAAAGGGTGTTGTCTTCTAATCGGTCAGATGCTCATCCCTGCGCTGGATTAGCATTAGCAAGCTTTGGGCAATTTCTTCGGAAATGACCCATCTCGCCACAATTGTAGCAAGAACCTGGTGGAAAGCGAGCTTGAGCAGGATTGTTGTCAGCTTGATTTGGTGCAACTGCAGCTCGGCAAACTTTTGCTGTATGACTTTTACGTCCACAAATTTGGCATTCGCGGCACTTCACACTAGCATGATGATGAAGGTTACATTGGTTGCACAAGGGTGAAGTTCCATTGTATGGCTTCCTAGCAGGGGGTTGAGCCGGTTGGTTGGGGATGGCTTGATCATTGCGAGTAACCATGGCGAAGTTCTGAGAAGCCTTTCGCTTCTTTGACTCCTTAGGGGATCCAGTCTGTTCATCCATGGTCTTTGCTTCCTCGATTGGCTTCTTGTCACCCTTTCGAAAAAGTTTACGTTTCCTGATCTGAGATTCAGTCAAGGTTGCAGATAGCTCAATGGCCTGCCTAACCATAGTGGGGTTACTACCAGTAACAATGTCCTGAACTGAGTCAGGGAGACCATCAATGTATTTTTCGATCGCTTTATCCAAAGGCGTAACCATGGTAGGACACAACAGGCTCAGCTCCTCATATCGATTAGTGTATGCTCGATGTTCACCACTGTCTTGCTTAAGATCGTCGAATTCCCTTTCCAAGGCCCTGATCTCGTGACGAGGACAGAATTCCTTCATCATCAGTGCTCGAAGTTCTTCCCACGTTTGAGCCAGTGCCACTTCGGCACCCCTATCTCTCATCACACCGTTCCACCATGTCAAAGCTCGTTTCTCAAAGACACTAGATGCAAAATCTACCTTTCGATCGTTTGGACATTGAACATGTCTGAAGGTGCTCTCTAAACTCTCGAACCATTGCAGAAGTGCAGTCGCTCCTTGAGACCCAGAAAACTTTGAAGGCTTAGCCGAGTTGAACGTCTTGAAGTTGCAGGGGGCATTATTGTTGTTGAGGGCTTGGTTACATTGAGCAACGATGTTCAGGATTGCAGCAGTTATTTGCTGTGTAATGACAGCTGCCAGCTCTACAATAGATACCGGATTTTCGTGTCGTGGAGGCATTCTAAAAAGGGGAAACAAGAGAGAAAACAAATGAAATGGCATGGGGTAAGAATAGGATGTTACAATTACCGACCAAAATCGTGGGTGATGGTCCTTTGTTTGAACCACGAAGCAAACAAACAACACAAAGGCTGAATCAAAGCAAATAGATCCTCATAGTGTATCGCAAAGACATGCTCGCCTATAAGTGGACACTCACCCCAAGAGTTCCCAGGTAAGAGTGACTGGTCCGATTATGTGGATTTGTACGAACACTCTAGCCTTAGACAGAAAACCCAGGGTACAGGCATTCACTCTTCCAGTTTGCACGTGTTCACACTATTTAGGACCCAAAACTTTGACGAGAGTTTTGAAAATTCAAAGGGGTTCAAAACCTTATAACAGAGGGTTCAAAACCTAGTAATAAATCATCCTAGAATAGATGATTAGCTTTCAAAGCGGTTTTGAAATTTATGTTCTTGTTGTGGTCGTCGCCTAAGGATAGGTGACGGTATTGTTTTATGACTAAACGCAAGTAAACTCGCGTTAGGGTCCTAGGAAGGTTATAGTCTAGGTCAAAGCATTACTAATAACCTAATTCCCTATAACCATTGGCTCTGATACCATCTTTTCTGTCACACCCCGACCACGTGGAACAACCAAACGTGGCGGAAACGTCGGGGAGTGTCGTAACAGAATTAATTGTTTCAAATCCATGGCAATTGAAGTTTCGTTTTATTAATCAAACATGAAAGTTTACATTGTTTTAAACAAGAACCAAAGAGTACATAACATAAATTAACTAGTTCTTGTCTCGTTTTAAGTCACTAAGGCACATGTCCGCCTAAGTATGTCTTGATAAGTCCTATGCATCATCTCCTGAAAACACATGTGAAAATAGGTACGTCAGCATAAAAATGCCTGTGAGATACATAGGTTTTGTGAAAACAGAATTCATGACTTATGTTTGAGAAAATGTTTAGTCATGAACCTTGTAATTTGCTTTGTCTTGTAAATCATTTGAAAAACGATAAGATCAGATGATATGTATAAATAAGAGAATAATGTATGGTTAAATGAATAACCATGTAAGATGAGTTTGTATAAGATAAGTTGTTTGTAAATCAATCTCTTGTGAAAAGTATGTTATTTGTATAAAATGTTATATGTCTCAAACTGAAATGATTCAAATAACGCTACGATATGTAATACCATACAAACACTTATATATAGGAAGTACCAGCGGCGTATCCACCATGCTTGTATCATATTACACACGCCTCGTTACTTAATCACTTACTCAAACCAAACTACCAAAGTAAAATGTTCATGTCCAATGTAAATCATGTAATGTGTATCCAAAATATAAGCATGTGATGAATAACAAATGTACTATGTATGCAACAAAGGACATACATAGCATAAAGTGCAATGTATAACAATGTACTAAGTGCGCACACAATGGGCATACATAGCATAAAATGTAATGTAAAATAATGTACTAAGTACGCACACAATGGGCATACATAGCATGAAATGTGAAATGATGTACTAAGTATGCACACAATGGGCATACATAGCATGAAATGTAATGAAATCATGTACTATAATGTACTAACGAACATAGCAGGTATATGATGTGAAAACATGGAAAGCATGAAAGTAACAAGTAGGCACATGTGTTCCACCCCAAAATGTTTGGAAAACAGTAAAAGAGGGGTCTATGTACTCACTTGAGATTGCTTAGTAGTCCTTGAGTAACAACCAAACAATGCTAGAGATCACGGATATCAAACGGCACCTAATATAGGTAACTATGTTAATAAACCGGACCTAAATCGGAGGATTTAGATAGAATGAGGGTTCGTAAACCAAACGAGTATGGAGAATCGTGTCATATGGTTTAACAGAGCCTACATACTAAATGAAACCTAACCTAAGTGCTTATGACCCATTACGACCCGTTTAGGTAGCTTATGCTACTTTAACGCGTCGTTCGCGTGAAACGCGTTCGGACCGCCTAACTAGTCCTATGACAAGTAGAATATGCCTTAACATGCCTAATATTATCGCCAAATCAGTTTAGATGTCAAAAGTTATGTCACATATGTTTATAATGAATTTTGGCATCAAAGGGGTATTTTGGTAATTTACCTAAGGCATATAAACTACCTATCATACAACTACTTAAACGTCGTGACCATAAGGTATAACCTCAGAAGGTTATTCCCTACCTACTATGGTCACCTAAAGTGCTTGGTCGGATCCTAATGATCGACCAAACGGGTCGGGTTCGAAGGTATAAGCGATTTATTATATCGCTTACCCTTACGACCCTAGACAACGTGGTAATCAGTAGGCATAGTCACAAGGGACTATAACCATTGTGATTACAATCACGTTGCGAAGTTCAACCGAACTTCGCATTGACCATAAACTGGTCAATGTAGAAAGTCAAACAAGGTTTGACTTTCGGACTCGAAAAGCAATAAAAGAACGAAGGAATACTTACGAAGGGTCCCCGAATGCTAATCTTGATTCAAGTAGCTCAGGTATGAAACAAAGGTTTCAACTTAGAGCTTCTCAAATCAGATTCTAGTGGGTTTTGCAATGAAGTGGGTTGGGTATTTATAGTATTCTTCGAACCGTTAAGATCGTTTCTTGAATAACGTGATCGAATCTCGTCCGTACACTTGTTGGAATGTTGTGGTGACTAAAAAAAATGGCCCCTCATGAACTGAAAGGGCAAGTGTGGTTGTGTGGTTGGGAGCTTAACAGCTGTAATCTGCTGACTAATTGATCTTATCTGATCTGGGAGTCTGACGCGGGCCGCGTAAGAGGACTCACTAACCTTACGCGGGCCGCCTGGCCTGACTGGTCAGAAACAAACTTTCGTAAATGACAGTTTCAGTCCCTGTTATGTGTTTAAGCCATTTCCGACATGTTTAAGGCCCGTTAAGCCAACGTTAAGGCCCTAAAATGATGCCTAAACATTGTGGACATGAAACATGCTCAAAAATATGTCGGATGTCAGTTCGTTTGGTCGTAAGATCGCGATGTTTGCTTAATTACGACGAAATGCGCATAAGCGCGAAAAACGATCCAAATTGCGCGACGAATGGATTTTTCTTATGCCAAACACTAAAATAAAATATTTTAGTGCTTACATAAATTTTTGGATGTCCGGATGTATTCAGAACGTAAGTTATGGGCGAAAATGCAAACTTGTGCACTTTTTGACGCTTTTAGTCCCTGAATGACCCAAAAGTTTATTTTAGCACACCGAACCCCTCAAAGCCTATTTCTAAGCTATGTAAAGGATATTTATGGTATGTTTAACTTATGGTCATGTTCCGGAATGTTCGTTACAGTTCAAATTGGCATACTTTCCCAGTTTGTCAAATTTAGTCCCTGTAAGTGAATTAACTTGATTTCGGCATACCAAACCATCCAAAACTTATTTCTAAGTTATGTAGAGGTATTTTAAGGCATGTTAAGCCTATGTCACTATTCCGGAGTGTTTGTTGCATTAAACTGGTTATATTTACGCATCAGTGCGCGTATAACCTTCCAAAAAGCGATTTAGAGCTTGAAATCGAACAAGAGTTGATATGTGCAAAAGAAACACATATTTATACAAGTCCAAAGTATGAAATACAATATTTCATTGGTTTGGTATTTGTTTGATGGTCGAAGTGACACAGGTGTCACATCCCCAAGGCGAGAAGCTTGGCCTGATAAATCCCTTATCCAATAGCTCCTGAAGTTGTGTTAACAGCTCTTGCATCTCCGAAGGCGCAAGTCGATAAGGTGCCTTAGCTACAGGCGCGTTGCCTGGAACTAAGTCAATATGAAACTCTACTTGCCTTTGTGGCGGCAATCCTGGTAAGTCTTCTGGAAAGACTTCAGGATACTCCTTCACGACTGGAATATCTTCTATCTTCGGCTCAGTGGCTTCTTTATCTACGACGTGTGCCAAGAAGGCAACACATCCTTTCTTCAAACACTTTCGAGCTTTCAAACAGCTAATGATCCTCAGAGGCGTATCGCGCTTCTCTCCATGTACCACAATCGTTTCTTCATTCTCCAATGGAATGCGAATGATTTTCTCGTGACATACAATCTCTGCCCGGTTGATGGACAACCAATCCATCCCTACTACCACGTCGAAGCTTCCCAACTCGACTGGGAGTAAATCCAGTGTAAACTCGTGTTCTCCCAGTTCTATTGCACATCCTCTGATGACTTCATTCGTTTCAACTAGCTTTCCATTAGTCAGTTCAATTGAGTACGGAATGTCTAACTTACTAGCAGTTAATCCAAGTATTTTCTTAAACTCTAGCGATACAAAACTATAGTCGGCACCAGTGTCAAATAGTACAGATGCAAAGCGTTGATTAATAGGGAACGTACCAGTGACAACATTAGGATCTTGGCGAGCTTCCCTCGCTCCGATATTGAAAACTCTTCCTTGTGCTTGATTGAGTTTCGAACACTCCCGCTTAAAGTGCCCCATGTCTCCACAATTGAAACACCCTGGTCCTCGACCATTACCGTTCCCATTACCACCTTGAGCGTTGTTCTGGTTGT
This sequence comes from Helianthus tuberosus, assembly GCA_030545235.1. NCBI lineage: Eukaryota > Viridiplantae > Streptophyta > Magnoliopsida > Asterales > Asteraceae > Helianthus > Helianthus tuberosus. The sequence continues at coordinate 25,947,870 of CM060426.1, read as the reverse complement.
GATTCCCACTTCCAGCTTGATTCGCAAAATTACCACGGTTTCCATTTCCTCCATTATTTCCTTGCAGACGGTTTCCATTCCTATTACCTCCACGGTTGTTGTTACCAAAACCCCTTTGACCGCCACGGCCAGTACCAACCCAGCACGTTTCTTTTGAGTGGCCAACTCTTCCACAAGATTCACATTTTCCAGATCTGCATCATCCCTCGTGATGCAATTGACACGCGTTACACTTGGGCAAGGTGCCCATATACCCCTTACCTTTGGCCCTGGCCGGTGCGGTTGTCTCATCCTTCTTGTTCAAACTGCTGGTACCTTTCTTAATGTTGGAGAACTTTCGTTTGTTCTCACCCGACGACTCCACGTGAGTCTCTTTCTTCTTTTGATCAGAAATTGAAAACTTGTTCAATCTGATTGCTTCCTCAGTAAGTGCCACGCCGAGATCAATGGCTTTGGTAATTGTCGAAGGCTTTGACATTGTTACCATACTCATGATCTGGGGTGCCAATCCCCAGATGAAACGCTCAATTCGCTTGAATTCAGGATCCACCATATACGGCACAACGCGTGACAAGCCGTGGAATCTTTGCACATATTCAGCAATTTTTGGGCCGTCCATTTTGAGATTCCAAAATTCAGTCTCCAGCTTCTGTATTTCGGCCCGTGAACAGTATTTCTTCCTCATAAGCTCCTTCAGTTCAGTTCATGTCAATGCATACGCCGCTGCCTCCCCCAGGGTCTGGACTTGAAGATTCCACCAGGATAAAGCACCATCAAGAAAAAGCCCTGAGATGTAAGTAACTTGGTGTTCAGTAGCACACTTGCTCATCCTTAAAACAGAATCCGTCTTTTCCGTCCATCTGACGAAAGCAACAGCACCCCCAGTGCCGTCGTAATTTAAGGGCTTACAATCCAGAAATTGTTTGTACGTACAGCCTGTACATGCAATAACATTTACAGAAAGCATTAGCGGATGTGCAAGGAATATCCAAATGTAATGTAATGTGTCTCAAGAGACTTAAACATTACCATGTGGTGGGCTGCTCCTTGAGGTATTCCCGCTAGTTTCGGCGCGTGAGGCCTCGTAATCAGCTACAGCTCGGGAGATCCTTTCTTGCAATTCTGCCTCAGTAGTGGGTAAACGATTTTCCCTTCGTGGTGGCATCTTCTATAAGAAGATTGTATAGGTCAGGCCATAATAAGTATAGTAAGTACGTAACACGCGCATGTAATAACATCCATCAACACAATAACACATAACATCCCATGTCATAACACAAAACAAATAATCCAACAACGCATGTAATGAGAATACTGCGATTGAGCTATCATATAACAAGACCACAAGTACGGTTTACAAGTTTCATAATTGTATCGTACATCAAAAGAGACTAAGGGTCACATCACCCTTGTCTGAATCGTCTAACAATCTACAACAACCAAGAGTCAAATATCAAAAGTCATAATGTGGTCTTCAAAATGCTGTGCAATCAGGCGTAATAGCAGAACTCTCATCAAAAGTAATGCTACCTGCATCAAACCAAAAACCTCAAGCTGATGGGGGAGGAGGAGGAGGTGGAGGAATGAAAAGCAAACGGCGCAAATGCACCAAATCCTCCTCGAGTGCATGAACAATGCGCAACAAACAGGTAATCTGCTGCTCCATCATGAGAAAACGGATACCAAAATCCGGATAAGGAAATAGTGGAGCAGGTGGAAAAGCAGACTGTGTTGGATCAGCAAAAGGTGGAGGATGCGGGATCCTCTCGAGCTCAGCGACTCTCCGACTCAACATATCCTATTGTAACTGCAAGGATAAAAGTATATCATCCGTAGAGTACCCAACGTGAAAGGGATGGTACGGATCCGATAAAGGCATGACATTGGGCGGAAACCACATAAATGGGTCGCCCGTGGGTGCAGAAGAAAAAGCAGCGTGTGGAAACTGTGGCATGAACTGGTCGGCTGCTGACATAAAAGGTATGTGAGTGTGCTGCTGACTTGAAGGTCCTTCCCTTGGACGGGGAGGAGGAATGTCCTGAAGAAAGGTAAATGGTAGGTCTGTGCGGTGCGCATCTGACAAGTGTGGGTGAAACTGTGTGACATCAACGGGTGCCTGAACAGGTGCAAAAGGGGAGTAACTGGTCTGACAAAAGGAGGATAGTCGTCGTCATCCTCAATCCACCCATTACGGGTGTGAGCATAACTAGGATCCACATGGATAGCAAAAGGTGCACGGTCAACAAACACAGGTATCGGGTCGGGCAAGGGTGGTGTAATAACTGGAACATCAATAGGGATAGGGTCGTGCACAGGTGGAAGGTCGTGAACAAGAACATGCTCTGGTGCTATCTCAGGCTCTGGGTCGGCGGGAGCAAGCTCATGATCAGCGGGTATGTCAAGAAGCTGATCATCAGGAATAACAGGTGCCTCAACAGGCTGCTCCTCAGGGATAAACGCCATCTCATGGTCTGGATCAAAATCGTGTGGGAAGTCAGGGACAAACCCAAAACCCAGCTGCAGAACGGGCACTGCAGACATCGCCATGTCGGAATCAGTGTCAGTGGGGTAATGATGCTCACCCCATGCATGTAACGTGGCAGATGATATGGACTCAAACGAGTCGGGACCAGACGGTTCAGATAAAACCTCCACAGCGGGAACCTCGGCAGGTGGAAAAGCAATGGCCTCGACAACAGGAATCTCATCAACAGGAATAGCAACATCGTCATCAATCGAAGCCCCGCCATCCTGGTCATCCTTAGGGGGACCCTCGATGAAAAGATCGACATCATCGTCTGACATATCGTCGAGAGGCAGATCCTCAACAGGAAAAGCAGCAGGAGGAATAGGTGCAGGGATCTGAGAAAGGGGTAGATCCCCGTCAAGAAAACCATCAGCTAAAGGTAAATCATCTCCGAAATCCGGTAAGGTGAAGGGCTGAAAGTCATCGTCGTCACTACTCGTGGTATCTGAAGTGAAAACCTTATCCTCTGGAAGGATCTCGTCATCTGATACTATAGCTATCGGGTCTATGGTGTCTGACACTCCACTCTCAGAGGATGATGACATGGTGTCTGTGACAAAACAATCACACACATGCACATATATCAACAATCAGCAAATAAGTATGCAAGTAATAACAATGTAAGCAAGTAATCATCCTAGTCTTCCCAAGACTATCCCACCCAGCCTCTCAGACTGAACTACTTAGTTTCTCAGACTAGTCCTCCTAGTTTCCCAAACTGAACCACCCAGCCTCTCAGGCTAAAACCTCCCAGTTTCTCAAACTGAACTACCCAGTCTCTCAGACTAACTCCCTGGTCTCTAAGACCAACTCCCTGGTCTCTAAGACCAACTTCCCAGTCTCTAAGACTAACTCCCTGGTCTCTAAGACCAAATTTCCCCAGTCTCTAAGACTGACTCCCTGGTCTCTAGGACCAACTCCCTGGTCTCTAAGACCAACTTCCCAGTCTCTAAGACTAACTCCCTGGTCTCTAAGACCAAATTTCCCTAGTCTCTAAGACTGACTCCCTGGTCTCTATGACCAAATTTCCCTAGTCTCTAAGACTGAACTCCCTCAGTCTCTAAGACTGAATTTCCCCAGTCTCTAAGACTGAACTCCCTCAGTCTCTAAGACTGAACTATAAACATACCCTTTTGAAATGTGTGTTTGCGCCTTTTTGTTTATAAAAATGTTTGTTCCCTGGATCTGGACGTTTTGTGTATGCAATGTAAAAATGTTTGAAAATGTTTTCGTGAGAACCCTGATGATCATAGTCTAGACTCGAGAAAGAATCCTAGTTCGCTATGATCGAGGCTCTGATACCAAGCTGTCACACCCTGGCTTTTGCGGAAGCGTGGTTTATTTGGTATGACTTCTTATTACCATAGCAACAATCATAACAATGCTATATGATAAAAACATGAGATGTTTATCCATTAATAAAGTTTAGAAACTACCACAATACCATTGTCTGAAAAAATCAATACCAAATTAAGTTACAAACCATGACGTGTTTAATCGAGTTCTCAAAGACTCAACAAAAGTACTTAAATAAAACCTGAGTTTAGAATCATGTATCCCGTCCAGGATTAGGATACACCCTCTAAACTCGACAACCATGGATAACATCTTTTATTACACTACGTAGCTTGAAGACACATGCATACCCTGCCAGATCCATTAGTTCCCTGAAATACATGTAGTTTGAAAATCAACAAAAGTTGAGCGAGTTCATGTGTATGTGAGTATGTATAAACCTTTGTAAAAAGTTAATGTATGTATGTCCCGGTATGATTGCAAACAAGGAAAAGATCACCAATGGTTTGCAAGGCCACTGATATGTGTGACGGTGTAGGAAGACTCAAACCTAGCAAAGTTGTACCGGGCTCCCGGCTGGAAGACATAGTCACCACTATGGGCCGCCCCGGCCTCATGGGTGTGGGCTCGCTACACCCAAATAGATCTATCACTCGTGTTCCTCGGTCCTACGACGAGGATTGATGGTCCGAAGTATCCGCCTACCCTATCAAATGATCTATGGTTCTTTCCTAGGCTAATCATACCAATAGTATTGTAAGTATCCCTTTGTAACATGTATTTCACCCCCGAAGTAAGTAAACAAAACAGTTTAAAGAAAAGGGGGACATGAACTCACAGTAGTGCGTCTTCAGTATCGTCAACTCAAACTCTGTCAGCTACACGACAACCTACAACGTACTAATGTCTATGAGACGAACGGGCCGTGCCTTGGCTTAGAGTTTAATGTTTTTGAGTTGCGTTTCTTATGTCTCCGAATATTATTCCAAGTTATAATTATTTGTTAAAATAATAATTATTTTAACTTTAAATTATATTAAATTTTGGAATATTTGTTTAAACAATACTTCGCATTAATACTTCTCAAGTATTTTAACTTCGTATTTCCTTCCCAAGGATGGGGGGTATTTATATATGTATATTGTAGCTCCGAAATACTATATTTTTAAGTCCCACTTAGAAAATATACATATAACTTATTTGTCAAAAATAACGTATTCCAAAATATATATTTTTCCCAAAAATAATGTATTTTCACTTCTTGTATCCAAAACAATATTTACCAAAAATATATTTGTAAAAGTATTTTCCGGAATATTTCGTAAGTTACGTCTTAGCGTTCGGTTTCACAATATCAAGTGTGTAACTTAAATATTTATTCCTTGTAATTTTTGGTATTATTTTGGAGTTGTAAATGTCATGGTAATTTGTAAGTTATATTATTTTACCCTAAAATAATATAACTATTCCATATAGTAAACAAATATTCACACAAGTGTCTTAATATAAAATATATATTCTAAATATATATTTATCCATTTTTATTTACGAAAACCAACCTCCGATACTTTGTATTTTTGTAACAAAACCTATGGCAAAGTTTATTTTGAAAAACAAAGTTAAAAACACACTTGTAAACACTTGTTAGAAAATATTTTCTAAGTGTTGGAATTTTTAGAAAACTTCGCCATAGTTTCCCTTGTAAATGGAGGTGTCCATGCTATTTAGCATATCATTTTCTTTTCGAAAATCATTCAAACAATCAACAACAAATCACTAAACAATATTACACTTACCAAGTGCAAAAACTATTCCATTTATAATACAACATGAACTTGATGTTCTATAAAAACGCGTAGTAACTTGGTGGGGTGTTTAGTGGTTTTAGTCACCTTCCAAAGTGTATTTACTTTTGTTAAAATCTCATTCTCGGGATTTCTAGATGTTTACAACTTGTGAACTCATTTTACAAAAATATTTATTTACAACATCTTCTTGTTTTACTAGCCTTCCTACACTTATTTTATGTCCAAAAATAATGTAAGTGCAAGAAAAGTTATGATCTTTCAAAAACCGTCTCTTGAACTTGGTTTGTTTAGAAAATTCGTTCGTAAATCTCGGATTTACATGATCATCAACCTACTTGTTTACTTATATTTCAAGAAATCATCTTTATTATCAAGCTCATGTCTAAGTATGAAGGTGATCACTTTATGTAAACCCATAATCACCTCCTAACTTGTTAAATCATGTTTTTAGTCATCATGTAACAAGTTCCATATGATGATTATCATCATATTACCAAGAATCAACAAGTAATCATCAACATATTCAAAACAACATCATATTAACCATATTTCATCATATATCATCTTATGATTCAAGATTCAAGATTCAAGTCTTTTAGTGTTCTAGTTATTTCATCATAATATATCTATTAACCACCAAAAATATGAAGTAAACAAGGATCAAAAGAAATCTTACTACTAGCTTAAAGCTAGGGAAGAACTATGATGAAGATTGAGTGGATAAAAGCACACAAGATAGGTCCTTCAAGATCCGAGCTCACCAAACCTTCTAAATCACCTTGATACACCTTGAGATACACTTGGAATGAATGAACAAAAATAGAAAATGGTGGTGATGTATGGGGGGTAGTTCGGCCGAAGGTATAGAGGGAGAGAGGATGAATTGTGGTGTTGAAGATGGTGAAGTGTTTAAGGTTACTTATAATCACTAAGTGTTATTATCCAATGGATTATATGTTTCAAGAAGTACACACAAGATCCACCATATCCCAAGGAGAAGATTACTAGAGATTTTAGTAGAGATCTTGCAATCTTGGAGGTGGGCCACACTAGTGAGCCGAAAATTTCATGGGGAGCGGGGGGTAATTGTAATTTGAATGGTAAATAGGTGATTAGTAGGGTGTTAAGTGTAAGTCTCTTGCATTTTTGTGTAACATGTATTATGTAATATGTTACAGTGCTCGGGAACCATAACTAGCTCAGAATAATAAAAACAATGTTTCTGGTAATATTTTTGTGTTCCGGGTAATGTCCGGTTGTTCGGTTAGATACCGTTCCGTTAAAGTGCTAAGTTATATCGTAAAGTGTCCTTTATGTAACTTTTTGTGACACTTTTAATTCCCGACACTTAGGAAAGTATACAGGACCGTTTTGCCATATTTTTGCACATTACTAGCATGTTAAAATGCTGAATTTTGTTAATTAATGCAGAATTATGCACTTTGAGTGGGTTTTAGGCACTTTCCGGCACTTAAACTATCACCTAGTGACGCAGTTTTATGGTCCTCACTTCCCTACACTCCATACTAGTGTAGTACCTTTCTCTGGCTCATACTGGGCCTCAAAACACTGTCTGTCTATGTACTGGCACTGTCAGTATATTACTGAGTTATCCGCTAACTGTGCTAACTGTGCTTTGTGCATCAAGTATGTAACTAAAGTTTGTATGTAATGAATGGTGTGACAGTATGAAATGTGATGCACATGTATGTATGATGCAGAAATCATAAAGCAGTTTATATCATTAGTTGTAATCAAGCACAGTCATTAAGCACAAATTTAATATTAATTAATTGTACGGATACCTGTAATTATGAGGGTTGGCACAATACGTATCTGCCAGCAGCTGCTGCTCACAGATCCTGTGGATTCAGCAACAAATGCGTGATTACGGTTTGCAATTTCTTACTTCACCTATTTTTGTTGATAATGAGGCTGCAATAAACATAACAAAAAATTCGGTACATCACGCTAAAACCAAACATATAGAAATTCGTCATCACTTCATCCGAGATTGCTTCGAGAAGAAGTTGATATGAATTGACAAAATCCACACCGACGAACAAAAGGCAGATTTACATACGAAAGCTTTCAATAAAGCTCCTTTTCAATATCTTCTAAAACTAAATGGTATGAAATTGTTATCGGATGCGGAGAAGATTCTTGGGGTTGATGAGAATACCGAGACAGAGGATGTTGAAAAGCAGACTGCTTTGGTTTGTCGTACTTTTAGTTGTTTTGGTATTTATGGGGAGATAGATAATATTTTCAGAAAATACAAAAACAATAAAAAATGCAAAAATCCAAAAACATGAAATATTTTCAAAATCCAAAAACAATAGAAAACCAAAAAGAGTTTGTGTAAAAAGAGGAAATGATAGTACATCAGCTAGACAGTTGCAGTATGCTAAAGATATGTAATGTTTAAAAAGCGTTAAGCAGTCTCGCTGATGATATGCCGATAGGTTTTTACACACTTAGTAGAATTTTTGGGATATAAACATAAAAACACAACTTGCTTATTTCGTGGGGAACATCACTCGGATATATAGGTAACCCCTGAAATCTTGTTTGAAAGGCTTTCTATTTCCGACATATTAGGTCTATGTGCGTAATGATATCTGGGGTATTATACCAGGACTTCTGATTTTGCGGAAGCAATAGACTAGTCCTCGTATAATACTCTGCACTGCTTTAATCTTTAAAGCCTCCCCTCAGCATAAAAAATGATAAACATTGCAAAATGTGATTCATGTGTTGTTGAAGAAAAGATCCCCAAACGGGACACACCAAAAGTCGAGCCACCATCTCTTTGTCTGAATGGAAGTTCTAACCTGAGCTCTCATGGAATCGCATTACCCGTTACAGATATCATTATTGTACATTCACCTATAAGACTGAATATAGAAGTCTGGATATGAGAGTATATTTTGAGGTGGGACACGCGTATAAGTTAAGATATTAAATCACCTAATTCATATCCTGAATAGTTGAAATTTGAGTGAAAATTTAAGAGGATCAGTATATCTGCAATCTAAGTGAATTGTTTAATACTTAGTGTGTAATCAAGCTCAACGGTACTTGTAACTTGTCGGTAGCTGATATGATCCTCTAACACGCTCACCATAAATATGTCTGTAAATAGTTTCATTTACAGTTTACTTTTACTGCATTTCATTTCATTGATTAGTCAAAAATTCAAAAAGATTTCATTGTGTTCTAGTTTAAACTTTCTTAAAATCCCAAAAAGATTTTACATTTCTGCTTTAGTTTTTTCGACAAACCGAGGTGGAAAGCGGATCTTCAGATTCTAAGAAGTGAAGCAGAGTAGGAAGTTTCTGAACTGAACAACAGGGTTGGGAGCTAATCTTGATAAATTTTGAGAAATTTCAAAGTCAGAACAAGTTCATTAAGTTGACACTTGAAAATTTTTCATGAAAATGTGTTTGAAAATTGTAAACAAAATGTCAGTTGTTTCGTTTTGGGTCACCCAAGGTCATTAACTTGGACTTGGTAGAAAAATTAAGTGCCTAGGTGTCACACCCCGACCACGTAAAACATCAAATCGTGGCAGAAACGTCGGGGAGTGTTGTAACAGAATTATTGTTCCACAACCATGGTAATTAAAATTATATTTTATTTATCAACCAAAGAGTGGAATACATTGTTTCAAAACAAGAACCAAAGAGTACACAACATAATTAAACTAAGTCTATCTTTATTTTAAGTCTCTAAGGCACCGGTCCGCCCTAGTGTCACGATCATCCTAAGCAGCAGCTCCTGAAAACACATGTGAAAGTAGGTACGTCAGCATAAAAATGCCTGCGAGATACATAGGTTTTATGAAAAATAGGGTTCATGACTTATAAGTTTAGAAAAAAATTGTTTAACAAAATCAGTCATGATCCTTGTAAAATGTTTTGTTTTATAAATCTTTTGAAAAACGATGATAAAGTAGATGATATGTAAAAGAGTAATGTGAGGTTAAATGAATAACCAAGTAAAATGAGTTTTGTATAAAATAAGTTGTTTATAAAACAATGTCTTGTGAAAAATATGTTATTTGTATAAAATGTTATATGTCTAAATTGAAATTATTCAAATAATGCTACGATATGTAATACCATACAAGCACTTATATATAGGAAGTACCAGCGGCGTATCCACCATGCTTGTATCCTATTACACACGCCTCGTTACTCAAATCGTTTTTACCCAAACAAACCACCAATGTAAATTGCCCATGTCTAAACCATTTGTCAAATGTCTTTGTGTAAACCATGTCAAAATGTCTATGTCAAATATAGTCCATGAAATATGTATATCAATACCAAAATGTCTATGTCAAATGTCAAATATGTAATGTGTAAACAAAATGACATGTATGGCAAGTGAAACATATATATATATATATATATATATCTACTGAGCCACAGATAAAAATGCATAAAACAATGTATTGAAGTAAAACGTGGTTTAAATCAAAGTTATGTCTTGTGGAAATGCATGCCATACTGAATACAAACATTTATACGATGTTATGAAAATGCATGCATCCAAGCCTTGTGACTGTGATGATAAGCCCTTAAACAAATTAAAGGTCTATCTGTGTTATGTTTTATCGAATTCGGTCATTCCTTCCATCCAAACATACCTAGGATGTTAGGAACGGGAGTTGTCAATTCCTATGGTACCACTACCTACTAACGAACGGCGTGATCAGTGTTAATGAATGTATATGGTCCCATTTAAACAAACCAAATGTCATATCAAAATGTAAGCATGTGATAAAATGAAAATGTACTAAGTATGATGAACATACATAGCATAAAAAGGTAATGTAAAACAATGCACTAGGTATGCACTAAATAGACATACATAGCGTGAAATGTAATGAAATTAATGTACTAAGTATGCGCTAAATGAACATACATAGCATAAAATGTCATGTAAAATGATGTACTAAGTATGCTACAAAGGACATACATAGCAAAAACACAATGAAATCATGTATTAATAATGTACTAATGAACATAGTAAGTATATGATATGAAAGCATGGAAAGCATGAAAATAACAAGTAGGCACATGTGTTTCACCCCAAAATGTTTGAAAAACAGAAAAAGAGGGGTCTATGTACTCACTTGACATTGCTCAATAGACTTTTAGATATCCACCAAGCAAATCTAGAACATTACGGAATCAAACGGCACCTAATATAGGTAACTACATTAATAAACGGACCTAATCGGAGGATCGGGTAGCATGAGGGTATGTAAACCAAATGAGTGTAGGAACTCATGTAATATGGTTTAACAAAGCCTACATACTAAAACGAAACTTAGCCTAAGTGCTTTTTACCCGATATGACCCGTTTAGGTAACTTATGCTACTTTAACGCGTCGTTCGCGTAAAACGCGTTCGGACCGCCTAACTAGCCCTATGACAAGTAAGATATGCCTTAACATGTTTAATATTGTTGTCAAATCAGTTTATATGTCAAAAGTTATGTTACAAAAGCTTAAAATGAATTTTGGCACAAAAAGGGCATCTTGGTAATTTACCTAAGGCATAAGAACTACTTATCATACAACTACTTAAACGACGTGACCATAAGGTATAACCTCGGAAGGTTATTCCCTATACAACTATGGTCACCTAATGTGTTTGGTTGGATCCTAATGATTGACCAAATGGGTTGGGTTCAAAAGTATAAGCGATTGATTAGTTCGCTTACCTTTACGACCCTAGACAAGCACTAAACTAAAAGTGACGAGCTAAGCATGTCAAAACATGCTTAACTAAGTTAGAAAACAGGTTTGGTATCAAAACAAACAGTTTTGATACCCACAAGTAGTTTGGTTACAAAATACGCGAGAACACGCATTTTGGCCGAAACTACGACTCGTCACTGAGCCTAGATAACGTGGTAATCAGTAGGTATAGTCACTAGGGACTATAACCATCGTGATTACGCTCACGTTATGAAGTTCAAACGAACTTCGCATTGACCATAAACTGGTCAATGCAGAAAGTCAAATGCAGTTTGAATTTAACGCTAAACGAATGAAAAGAACGAAAGAATACTTACAGAGGGTCCCTGCAAGTATTTAACCCGATTCACTCTCAGGTAGGAAGCATATACTTCCACTTAGAGAGCAAGAATCAGATTCAAATGTGGGTTGCAAAAAATGGGGTGGAGGGGTATTTATAGTTTTCGTAGAACCGTTAGGATCGTTTCTTGAAAACCGAGATTCAATCCTGGCCGTACACATCGAGCCCACTGTTTTAGAAAACCAGGGGAGCCCCTAGATATGCCCCAAAACCATGTGCAAAGGTGTGTAGCAGCTGGATCAAGCTGGAATCAACATTCTGCTGATCTAGGGATACCTTACGGACCATATGGTCCTCACCCTTACGGACCGTAAGCTTGTCTGCAGACCAACAACTTTCAAAGTTGACAGTTTTGGTCCCTGTGCGCGTATGGTCGTGTTTTGGCACTTCTAATACCCGTCAAACCCATTTTTAAGCTCCATAAGGATGATAAAGCATAGGGAACATGAAACATGCTCAAAAATATGTCAGATGTCAGTTCGTTTGGCCGTACGGTTGTGTTGTTCGGTTAATTACAACGGAAGTCGTAACGGACGCGTGTACGATCCAAATTGCGCGACGAATGGATTTTTGACAAGCCAATCACTAAAACATAATATTTTAATGATTACATGAATTTTTGGATGTCCGGATGTATTCAGAACGTAAGATCTGCGGGTAAATGCAAACTTGTGCACTTTTTGACGCTTTTAGTCCCTGAATGAGCATAAAGTTTATTTTAGCACACCGAACCTCTCAAAGCCTATTTCTAAGCTATGTAAAGGATATTTAGGGTGTGTTTAACTTATGGTCATGTTTCGGAATGTTCGTTACAGTTCAAATTGGCATACTTTTGCAGTTTGTCAATTTTTGTCCCTGTATGCGAATAGACTAGATTTTGCCATACCAAAGCCTTCTAAACTTATTTCTAAGTTATGTATAGGTTATTTAAGGTATGTTAAGCATATGTTGATGTTCCGGAGTGTTTGTCGTGTTAAACTGATTACGTTTACGCACCAGTTTGCATATAACTCTCTAGAAAGCGATATAAAAGTCAAAACATGAAAAATGTAAAACATAAACAAACAAACATTGGGATCAAATAACTTTATTTCATTGATAACTGAATTGTTTACAATGATTACAAGCACAGATGTCACAGTCTCCCCTACTTGTGGAAATTTCGTCCCGAAATTTGTTTAGAGGAAACTCGTGAGAAAAGATGTGGATACTTCGCCTTAATTTGATCTTCACGTTCCCAAGTAAACTCAGGTCCACGTTTAGATTCCTAGTGAACTTTGACCAAAGGAATGCGCTTGCGTTTAAGCCATTTGATTATTCGGTCCATGATTTCCACAGGTTTCTCAACAAAATGTAGTGTTTTATCAACACGAATTTCGTCAAGTGGTATGTGGAGGTTCTCATCAGCTAAACACTTCTTGAGATTGGACACGTGGAAGGTTGGATGAACATTTCCAAGTTCAGGAGGTAAATCAAGTCTGTAGGCTTCCTTACCGATTCTTTTGACGATCTTGAATGGTCCAACATATCTAGGTGCAAGTTTTCCTTTCTTTCCAAATCTGATCACACCTTTCCAAGGTGAGACCTTAAGTAATACACGATCACCGATTTGAAATTCTAAGGGCTTGCGTCGTTGGTCCGCGTAACTCTTTTGACGGCTTCGAGTTGCCTGTAGGTTATCACGAACTTTCTTAACCTTATCAGTTGTCTCTAGAATGAGGTCAGGTCCAGTAAGCTGAGCCTCACCTATTTCATTCCAGCAGACTGGTGAACAACATTTTCGACCATAGAGAGCCTCAAAAGGAGCCATGTTGATGCTGGAGTGATAATTGTTGTTGTAGGAGAATTCAATCAATGGAAGATGTGAATCCCAACTACCACCAAAATCGATCACACAAGCTCTAAGCATATCCTCCAAAGTCTGGATTGTTCTTTCAGTTTGACCATCTGTTTGTGGATGATACGCCGTGCTCAGATTAAGTTGGGTCCCCATAGCAGATTGCATGGTTCTCCAAAAACGAGAAGAGAAACGAGCATCTCTATCAGAAATAATGTTCAAAGGAACACCATGTCGAGATACGATTTCATCCACATAGATTTTGGCCAGTCTTTCAGCAGAAAAATCCTCACGGATTGGCAAGAAATGCGCTTATTTTGTAAGACGATCAACAACTACCCAAATGGCATCATGACCTTTCTTAGTGCGCGAAAGTTTGGTAACGAGATCCATAGCGATGTTTTCCCATTTCCAAACTGGGATCTCTGGTTGCTCCAAAAGACCAGAAGGATGTTGGTGTTCAGCCTTAACCTTGAGATAAGTAAGGCATTTTGAAACGTACAAGGCAATGTCTTTCTTCATACCAGGCCACCAATACTGAGTACGAAGATCCTTATACATCTTATCTGAGCCAGGATGGACAGAATAACGAGATTTATGGGCTTCATCCATAAGCATGGTGCGAAGACCATCTTGGCTTAGGACCCACAGAAGGTCCATGAAATAATAAGATCCATTGTCTTTCAAAATAAGATCAGGCTTAATGTGATAGGGTAATTCCTTACCCATCAAGTCTTGTGAAACACAAGCATGTTGAGCCTGAGAAATGTGGGCTTGAATATCAGATCGAGCTTGAATATCAGATTGAACACGAACACAATGAAGCTTGACATGTTCCTTACGACTCAAAGCATCGGCTACGACATTCGCCTTACCAGGATGGTAGCGAATTTCGCAGTCATAGTCGTTTAGAAGCTCAACCCAACGTCTTTGCCTCATGTTGAGTTCTTTCTGATTAAAGATATGCTGAAGACTTTTGTGGTCAGTGAAAACCACACATTTTGTACCATACAAATAGTGTCTCCAGATTTTAAGAGCGAACACAACTACACCCAACTCAAGATCATGAGTGGTGTAGTTTTTCTCATGTACTTTCAACTGTCTTGATGCATATGCTATGACTTTGTTCCTTTGTATCAGAACACAGCCAAATCCCAAATTTGATGCATCACAATACATGACAAAATCATCATTGCCTTTGGGCAAAGTCAGGATAGGTGCATCACAAAGCTTCCGCTTCAAGGTCTGAAATGCTTCTTCTTGCTTAGAACCCCATTCAAAGGGCTTATTCTTCTGAGTTAGAGCAGTTAGAGGAACTGCAATCTTCGAGAAATTTTCGATGAAGCGGCGGTAATAACCCGCGAGACCAAGAAAAGAACGAACCTCAGTAGGAGTAGTAGGCGTATCCCAATCCTTAATCGTACTGATCTTGGAGGGATCTACATGAATACCTTGTTCGTTGACGATATGTCCCAAAAATTGAACTTCTTTAAGCCAAAATTCGCAGTTGGAGAATTTGGCGAAAAGTTGCTCTTTCTTCAGGAGTTCCAGAGTAAGACGAATATGTTGCTCGTGATCAGCTTGCATCTTAGAGTATATCAAGATGTCATCACTAAAAACGATGATGAACTTATCTAAATAAGGCCTGCAGGCCCTATTCATTAAGTCCATGAAAACAGCAAGAGCATTAGTCAAACCGAATGGCATAACTGTGAACTCATAATGCCCATAACGAGTGCAGAAAGCTGTCTTGGGAATATCTTCTTCATGTACACGAAGCTGATGATACCCAGAATGAAGATCAATATTCTAAAAATAAGAAGCACCCTACAACTGATCAAAGAGATCATCAATGCGAGGTAGGGGATATCGATTCTTGATGGTGAGCTTATTGAGCTCACGGTAATCGATACACATCCTGAAGGATCCATCCTTCTTCTTGACAAAAAGAACGGGAGCACCCCAAGGTGAAAAACTAGGACGAATAAAACCTTTATCTGAAAGCTCCTGAAGCTGCTTAGACAACTCTTGCATCTCAGACGGTGCAAGACGATATGGAGCTCTGGCAATGGGATTTGCACCTGGTACGAGATCAATACGGAACTCGACTTGGCGCGCTGGGGGTAATCCAGGTAACACCTCAGGAAATAGCTCTGGATAATCCCGAACGACAGGGATATCTTGAATAGACTTACCTTTTCCTTTATCTGCTACAACATGTGCCAAGAAGGCCACATAGTTCTTTCGCAGATACTTCCGAGCTTGAAAACAAGACGTAAGCTTGAGGCTACTAGCAGGTTTCTCACCACGAACCTGTAGGATCTCCCCTGACGAAAGCGGCACACGAACGATCTTCTCAAAACAAACTACCTCTGTGCGATGCTTGGCTAACCAATCCATACCCACTATAATGTCGAAGCTTCCAAGTTGCATTGGTGTGAGGTCGATAGGAAAAAGATGGTTGTTAAGGTTCAATTGGCAATTGCGAAGAACAGAATCAAGAACAACGGGTTCACCACTGGCAACTTCTACTGTCAAAGGCTTACCTAGTTTCGTTCTAGACACGTGAAGCAATGGTTCGAAAGATAAAGACACAAAACTCTTATCGACCCCTGAATAAAAAAGAACAGATGTAGGTTGGTTATTAACAGAGAACGTACCGTTAACCACTTCGTTGTCTGCTTGCGCCTCTTGTGCATTCATGTTAAAAACTCGACCTCGAGCTGGAGCCTGATTCAGATTCACATTAACCAGCCTTGGACACTGGTTTCGATAATGGGTCAGGTCTCCACAATTATAGCACGAGCCAGGAGGATAGTGAGGTCGTGCAGCTTGCTGTTGAACAGGTGGTTGAACTACCTGTTGAGCCGGATTTCGAGCGACCTGAGCAGAACGACAAACTTCTGCAAGGTGTCCAGACTTCCCACAGTTTGTACAGAAACGGCACGAAAGTTGCTGTTGATGGTGACTATTGCACCTATTGCACAAAGGTGCATTCCCTTCATACCGCTTCTTTGCTGGAGGCTGAGCTGGCTGATTTGGTGCAGCTTGATTTGCATGTGCAGTAATGGCGTAGTTCTGGGAAGCCTTACGCTTCCTTGAACTCTTCGAGGATCCAGAATCCTTACCCTTCTTGTTTTTACCTTTCTTGCTATCCTCTTTGTCAGAAGACTGCTTCTTACCCTTGTCACCCTTTCTATGCAGCTTACCCCTTCGAACCTGTGACTCGGTCAATGTCGCAGATAGCTCGATTGCCTGACGGATTGTGGTAGGGTTACTACCAGTAACGGTGTCTTGTATGGAGTCAGGCAGACCCTCGATATACCTCTCGATAGCCTTCTCGAGTAGGGTAACCATTGTTGGGCATAACAAACTCAGCTCCTCAAATCTATCAGTGTACGCCCGGTGCTCACCACTATCCTGTTTCAGATCATCAAACTCCCTTTCTAGAGCTCGCAGTTCATGACGAGGACAAAACTCCCTCATCTTAAGCGTCCTAAGTTCAGCCCATGTTTGTGCTAAAGCAACCTCAGCACCACGGTCTCTCATAACCCCATTCCACCATGTAAGCACCCTCTTCTGAAACACACTGAAAGCAAACTCAACTTTGCGATTATCAGGACACTGAACGTGACGGAAAGTATTCTCAATGCTCTCGAACCATTGAAGAAGCCCAGTTGCTCCCTCAGTACCACTAAACTTGAGTGGTTTAGCCGAGTTAAAACTCTTGAAATTGCATGGAGCATTGTTGTTGTTGTTGGCTTGGTTATATTGAGCAATAAGATTTGGGAACGCAGCAGCCATTTGCTGAGCGATGATTTCTGCCAGTTCGGCATTTGGTAGCGGATTTTCGCGTCGAGGAGGCATTCTAAAAGAGGAAACATGAAGGGAACGAGTGAGATGATTAGATGAAAAGAATAAGGTGAAACAAAAATCGACAAAAGCAAAGATGGTGGTCATTCGTCCGTATCACAAAGCAAACAAACAACATACAGTGACTAATCAAAGTAAATGGGTCAAAAATAATGCTTCGTGAAGACATGCTCGCCTATAAGTGAACACTCACCCCTGGAGTTCTCAGGTAAGAATGACTGGTCCGATTATGTGGATTTGTACGAACACTCTAGCCTTAGACAGAAAACCCAGGGTACAGGCATTCACCCTTCCAGTTTGCACGTGTTCACACTATTTAGAACCCAAAACTTTGACGAGATTTTGAAAACTTGGAAGGTTTAAGGGATTAATGATTCATTTTGGCTTTGTGCCTTCCATTATATTTTGTTTTTGGTAATCACTTAAGGATAGGTGAAGTGCATGTTTTAAAATCTAACACAAAACAACTTGTGTTGGGGTCCTAGAAAGGTTATAGTCTAGGTCAAGGCATTACTAATAACATAATTCCCTATAACCATTGGCTCTGATACCAACTCTTCTGTCACACACCGACCACGTAAAACATCAAATCGTGGCGGAAACGTCGGGGAGTGTTGTAACAGAATTATTGTTCCACAACCATGGTAATTAAAATTATATTTTATTCATCAACCAAAGAGTGGAATACATTGTTTCAAAACAAGAACCAAAGAGTACACAACATAATTAAACTAAGTCTATCTTTATTTTAAGTCTCTAAGGCACCGGTCCGCCCTAGTGTCACGATCATCCTAAGCAGCAGCTCCTGAAAACACATGTGAAAGTAGGTACGTCAGCATAAAAATGCCTGTGAGATACATAGGTTTTATGAAAAATAGGGTTCATGACTTATAAGTTTAGAAAAAAATTGTTTAACAAAATCAGTCATGATCCTTGTAAAATGTTTTGTTTTATAAATCTTTTGAAAAGCGATGATAAAGTAGATGATATGTAAAAGAGTAATGTGAGGTTAAATGAATAACCAAGTAAAATGAGTTTTGTATAAAATAAGTTGTTTATAAAACAATGTCTTGTGAAAAATATGTTATTTGTATAAAATGTTATATGTCTAAATTGAAATGATTCAAATAACGCTACGATATGTAATACCATACAAGCACTTATATATAGGAAGTACCAGTGGCGTATCCACCATGCTTGTATCCTATTACACACGCCTCGTTACTCAAATCATTTTACCCAAACAAACCACCAATGTAAATTTCCCATGCCTAAACCATTTGTCAAATGTCTTTGTGTAAACCATGTCAAAATGTCTATTTCAAATATAGTCCATGAAATATGTATATCAATACCAAAATGTCTATGTCAAATGTCAAATATGTAATGTGTAAACAAAATATCATGTATGGCAAGTGAAACATATATATATATATATATATATATATATATATATATATATATATATATATATATATCTACTGAGCCACAGATAAAAATACACAAAACAATGTATTGAAGTAAAACGTGGTTTAAATCAACGTTATGTCTTGTGGAAATGCATGCTATACTGAATACAAACATTTATGCGATGTTGTGAAAATGCATACATCCAAGCCTTGTGACTGTGGTGATAAGCCCTTAAACAAATTAAAGGTCTATCTGTATTATGTTTTATCGAATTCGGTTATTCCTTCCATCCAAACATACCTAGGATGTTAGGAACGGGAGTTGTCAATTCCTATGGTACCACTACCTACTAACGAACAGCGTGATCAGTGTTAATGAATGTATATGTTCCCATTTAAACAAACCAAATGTCATATCAAAATGTAAGCATGTGATAAAATGAAAATGTACTAAGTATGATGAACATACATAGCATAAAAAGGTAATGTAAAACAATGCACTAGGTATGCACTAAATAGACATACATAGCGTAAAATGTAATGAAAATAATGTACTAAGTATGCGCTAAATGAACATACATAGCATAAAATGTCATGTAAAACGATGTACTAAGTATGCTACAAAGGACATACATAGCAAAAACACAATGAAATCATGTATTAATAATGTACTAATGAACATAGCAAGTATATGATATGAAAGAATGGAAAGCATGAAAATAACAAGTAGGCACATGTGTTTCACCCCAAAATGTTTGAAAAACAGTAAAAGAGGGGTCTATGTACTCACTTGAGATTGCTCAATAGACTTTTTGATATCCACCAAGCAAAGCTAGAAGATTACAGAATCAAACGTCACCTAATTTAGGTAACTACATTAATAAACGGACCTAATCGGAGGATCGGGTAGCATGAGGGTTTGTAAACCAAATGAGTGTAGGAACTCATGTAATATGGTTTAACAAAGCCTAAACACTAAAGCGAAACTTAGCCTAAGTGCTTTTGACCCGATATGACCCGTTTAGGTAGCTTATGCTACTTTAACGCGTCGTTCGCGTAAAACGCGTTCGGACCGCCTAACTAGCCCTATGACAAGTAAGATATGCCTTAACATGTTTAATATTGTTGTCAAATCAGTTTATATGTCAAAAGTTATGTTACATAAGCTTAAAATGAATTTTGGCGCAAAAAAGGCATTTTGGTAATTTACCTAAGGCATAAGAACTACTTATCATACAACTACTTAAACGACGTGACCATAAGGTATAACCTCGGAAGGTTATTCCCTATACAACTATGGTCACCTAATGTGTTTGGTCGGATCCTAATGATCGACCAAATGGGTCGGGTTTGAAAGTATAAGCGATTTATTAGATCGCTTACCTTTACGACCCTAGACAAGCACTAAACTAAAAGTGACGAGCTAAGCACGTCAAAACATGCTTAACTAAGTTAGAAAACAGGTTTGGTATCAAAACAAACGGTTTTGATACCCACAAGTAGTTTGGTTACAAAATATGCGAGAACACGCATTTTGGCCGAAACTACGACTCGTCACTGAGCCTAGATAACGTGGTAATCAGTAGGTATAGTCACTAGGGACTATAACCATCGTGATTACGCTCACGTTATGAAGTTCAAACGAACTTCGCATTGACCATAAACTGGTCAATGCAGAATGTCAAACGCAGTTTGACTTTAACGCTAAAACGAATGAAAGAACGAAAGAATACTTACTGAGGGTCCCCGCAAGTATTTGACCCGATTCACTCTCAGGTAGGAAGCATATACTTCCACTTAGAGAGCAAGAATCAGATTCAAATATCGGTTGTAACAAATGGGGTGGAGGGGTATTTATAGTTTTCGTAGAACCGTTAGGATCGTTTCTTGAAAACCGAGATTCAATGCTAGCCATACACATCAAGCCCACTGTTTTAGAAAACCAAGGGAGCCCCTAGATATGCCCCAAAACCATGTGCAAAGGTGTGTAGCAGCTGGATCAAGCTGGAATCAACATTCTGCTAATCTGGGGATACCTTACGGACCGTATGGTCCTCACCTTTACGGACCGTAAGCTTGTCTGCAGACCACCAACTTTCAAAGTTGACAGTTTTGGTCCCTGTGCGCGTATGGTCGTGTTTTGGCACTTCTAATACCCGTCAAACCCATTTATAAGCTCCATAAGGATGTTAAAGCATAGGGAACATGATACATGCTCAAAAATATGTCGGATGTCAGTTCGTTTGGCCGTACGGTTGCGTTGTTCGGTTAATTACGACGGAAGTCGTAACAGACGCGTGTACGATCCAAATTGCGCGACGAATGGATTTTTGACAAGCCAATCACTAAAACATAATATTTTAATGATTACATAAATTTTTGGATGTCCGGATGTATTCAGAACGTAAGATATGCGCGTAAATGCAAACTTGTGCACTTTTTAACGCTTTTAGTCCCTGAATGAGCATAAAGTTTATTTTAGCACACCGAACCTCTCAAAGCCTATTTCTAAGCTATGTAAAGGATATTTAGGGTGTGTTTAAATTATGGTCATGTTCCGGAATGTTCGTTACAGTTCAAATTGGTATACTTTTGCAGTTTGTCAATTTTAGTCCCTGTAAGCGAATAGACTAGATTTTGCCATACCAAAGTCTTCAAAACTTAATTCTAAGTTATGTAATGGTTATTTAAGATATGTTAAGCATATGTTGATGTTCCGGAGTGTTTGTCGCGTTAAACTAATTACGTTTACGCACCAGTTTGCGTATAACTCTCTAGAAAGCGATATAAAAGTCAAAACATGAAAAATGTAAAACATAAACAAACAAACATTGGGATCAAATAACTTTATTTCATTGATAACTGAATTGTTTACAATGATTACAAGCACAGATGTCACACTAGGGTCAATAACTTGGACCTAGATACTTAAGTGGATTTCTAAAACTGAACAAACTTGATAAAAAATGCCAAAAAGTCAAAAGGTGAAAACATCAAGTCAAAAGAGGTGTTTGGATCGGATGGCCATCCGAAACTTGGTCATGACTTTATATAGTGGTAAAAGTCATTCAGTCAAACTTTCTCGATCGAATGACTATCCGACACTTTCAAACACTCTCACTTTTCTTGATCTTGATTCTTCACTCTTGATTTCCAAACTTCATAGGATTATTGGCTTACACAATCTTCACTATGCGAAAGGTAAGATCTCTAACTTTGATTGTTAAATTTGAAGTTTTTGATGATGTTTTGATGTCGGTGACTGTTCGGACATAGATTCTTAGATCTAGGCATTTTTTATGATCTTTGATAGAATCTGAACATAGGGTTTTGATCACATGCCTTAGATCTATAGATTCACCAAAGGAATTGGATTAAATCACCATAGATTTGTAAATCTGATCATGTATAGGTCTCGGCAGTCGGTCCTTATAATGTCAAATTAATCACAATCTAGGCCGTTTTAGAGAAAATTGAACATAGGGTTTTGTTAGTCGGCGAAAACTCTACACGAATCTGTGTTCAATTTTGTGAAAAAAGTTAAAAAAAAATTGGTATTCATAGGATATTCAAAGTGTTCTTCATGTCAATGATCGAGTGGCAGTTCGATCGGATGGCAATCCGATCCAATGCACTTTACATGTTTGAAATTTTTCTAAATGTGTGTCTTGAAATCTATGCCTTATATGTTAATCAGTTGTTTTGAATAAGATGGCATCTCGATCGGATGGCAATCCAATCGGATGGCCATCCGATCTAAAACACTCATTCAATGTTTAACTAATTCATGAGCTTATCTGATTGTCATTGATCGAGTGGCAATCCGATCCGATGGTCATCCAATCCTTATCATTTTATGATATGCCTGTTCATCATTGTGCTGTCTTGTCATGGATCGAGTGACAATCCGATCGGATGGCCATCCGATCCATATCACATAATATCATGCCTGTTCATCACTGTTCAAACTTATCATTGATCGAGTGGCAATCCGATCGGATGGCTATCCGATTCATACCATTCACTCACTAAATTGACTTGTCAAAGGTTCTGAATTGCTTGTCACATGGATCGAGTGACAATCCGATCGGATGGCCATCCATCCGATCGGATAGCCATCCGATCCTCAGTACTGCATAGAGTGAACATTTCCAGAGTTAAAAAATTTTGTGTTTTCAAAAATTTTGACACTTGTCACTTTATGTCTTGAACTTTGTGCAAACACTAACGTTGTTTATTATTGCAGACAAGAGCTTCAGATTTGCATCACTCTCACAATATTTATTGTATTTTGGACGCACACTATACAGACACAACACCGTATAAAGACATGGCAAAGTTCTTAAGAGAGAGTAGAATTTCCAAGGCCTTAACCGATAGAACGATAGTGTATGAATCACATGTCAGAATGTTTTGGAAGTCAGTAAGGTATAATGAGGACGAAAAGATGATTTATTCAGCTATTAGAAAGAAAGACGAGAATGATAAAGATGTAGATATTGAAATTAAGTTTGATGTGGGAGATTTAAGACAAGTTTTTGTCACACCCCTTTCTGCGGCGGAAGCACGAGGTGTGATCATGAAAGGTTCTCATTACATACGAAGAGTAAACATACTACATGCTCATGAAAATAACTTCAAATACCATAATTTGAAACATAAGATAGCGTTTACATCGCTAGATAGCATAAAACATTGTCTTAAAAGTTTACAACTTTATTTAAAGATAAACACAAGCGACATCCACAAGCATGAGTAAGACCAAGCGCACATCCATCCTAGTTACCTGAAATACATGTGAGTTTTTGGAAAAACGTCAACATAATGTTGGTATGAATTCATGCAGTTTTGTATTTCACGTTTGTATACTTTGTATGAAAACATAGTGTGTGTATAAATCAAGTTTTCATATATAAATCAAGTTTCATGTGTACACCACGTACTCATGTATAATTCAAGTTCTTCTTGAGTACCCCACGTACTCAAGTATAATTCTCGTTTTCTTGAGTACCCCACGTACTTCAAGTATAATTCAAGTTTTGGTATGGTATGAATTTCATGTAAATATAGTGTTCCTGTAAGTATCAGGATTGTTAATGGGTTGCAAAGCCATTAACATGTGACACGACATAGGAAGTCACCAAACCTTAGGCATTTAATTGGTATATTCTGAGACACAAAAGCACTACTCGATACTCGCCCTCACCGAGAGTGTGGCTGCCCGGCACCCGTTAGATCTAACCTTTTGTTCTGCGGTCTAGGTATATTGTTGATTAATGGTGCTTATGTACCCTATTCGTGACACGATTTCTCGTATCATTTCTCATAACGCATCATTCTTGGTACTCGTCCTCACCAAGTGCGCTTCTCGTATTCTTATATCTCATCACACTTGGTACTCGTCCTCACCAAGTGTGCTTCTTGTATTCTTATATCTCAACACACTTGGTACTCGTCCTCACCAAGTGTGCTTCTTATATTCTTATATCTCGTCACACTTGGTACTCGTCCTCACCAAGTGTGCTTCTTATTATCATACCATTAATAAACATAGTAATATTTGTACATGTATTTCACCCCCGAAGTTATAAAAACTGAAAACAGTTAAAGAAAAGGGGGAGCATGAACTCACAACTTTGCGTTCCTGGGCGTCGTAAACTTCACCGGATTTGCTTAATTAACGTCGTAACCTATACGCATTTTCTTAACGTTAGTCACTAGACTTGTGTCGCACAAGTACAGTCACTCTCTTTTGTGTATATATTCTTGTGTTAAAAATATTTTATATTTTTAACTACGTGTCTTACTTATATTATTTTCTCAAAAATAAATATAAGCTTTTTATATTTTGCACTTTGCACCCGAATTATGTATTTTGTCTAAATAGGTTGCATGTATATTTTTACTCCTTACGAGTATCTCCAAGTCATATTATTTTTAGTCTAAAAATAATATATACCTAGTTCACAAAATAACCACATAATCACCCAAGCGATAAATATATATTCTAAATATATATTTAACAAGTTTTATTTATGAAAATCCACCTCCGGTATTTGGAAATTTTATAATAAAAATCATGGCGAAGTTTGTTTGGAAAACAAGTCAAAAATATATTCATAACACTTGTCACCAAAAATATTCTAAGTGTTATTTTCTGGAAAAATTTCGCCAGAGTTTCCTCTGTAAATGGAGGTGGCCACGCTTACTAGCGTATCATTTTCTTTTTAAAAATTCAACCAATCAATTCCCAATCATCATCAAACTAGTCCATCATAAACATATATCGCAATCACATGAACTTGCAAGTTGTGTAAAAAAAAATGTGTAGTAACACTTCAACACATTTAGTAGGTTTTTCCATCTCTAAAAATAAAGTCGGTTTCTTGGAAATCTTATTTTTAAAGAACATGAAGTTTTACAACTTCTAGTCGGTTTTTACGAAAATTATTTCTTTGTTAAAACTTTGGTTACACAAGTGTCCACACACTTGTTTGTTCACAAAAACACCTCTAGTTCATGAAAGATCCGACTTAAAATAGGACTTGTATATATTTTACTTGGTCCTTCAAAAATACCACTTGTAGATCTTTAGATCTACTAGTTTAGAACTCCATTTCATAAGAAAAATCGTTTTTACACAAGTTCATGTTTGTGAGTGAAAGGGTTCGTCATCTAGTTCTTTTCACACTAAACATAGCGCTAGTTCATGTTTCATGAACATGACCTAGCGTGGTTAGATGATGATCCGTTCCCCTACTAGCATCCAACAATAATAAATAACCATAACAAAACAAGTTCCATAAGTTTTACACTAATATTTACTCATTAACCACTTTGTTCATCATTTTTAGTAGACTTTAAACTTTGATCTTATGTGTTCATGACTTTTATCCGACAAATCTCTTATTAACCACTTTAGACAAGATCAATAGGGTGTTTAGAGTCACTTACTACTAGCTCGTGGCTAGGGAAGAAACTAGACGAAAAACGGGTGGTTAATAGCGTTGTGGTGAGTTCCTTGGCAATCCGTAAGCACCGAGCCTCCTTGTATGAGATCCTTCTCCTTTGTGTATGCTTGGAAATGCAAGACTAAATTTGAAAGTGGGTGGGTGTATGTGAAGGCTCTCGGCCGAGAATCAAAGAGAGGGAGGAAATGATGAAATTTTTGTTGAGTGGTGTTTATGGAAATGTGTAACCTCATGGTCTTATTTGTAGACCATTTAATCTAATTATCCATTAGATATAGTGTCACCAAGATAAGGAACATGGACTTTTAAAATAATCAACATTGGTAAGAGGGTGTCCCCTCATGGGACCGAATTCGGTTGGAATGGGGGGGGGGGGGGGGTTGGCTTGTTTCCAACTTGATAGTTAAGGTTAGTTAGGAGTTAATTAGAAGGTTAAACAAATTACTAGTGTGTTATGATTTATAACGGGTGTTAGGGCGTTCGGGGACCCTAACTAGCTCAGAAAAAGAAAAATAATGTCATTGACAATATTTTTAGGTTCCGGGTAAAGTCTGGTCGTTCAGTTGGATATTAATCCGTTAAAGTGCTAAGTAAGTATTTAGAGTGTCGTTAATATTATTTTTAGTGACACAATAAATTCCCGACACTTTGGAAAGTGTCTAGTATTATTTTCCCATGTTTTTGCACTTTACTAGTTAGCTAAAAGCTGAATTTATAGCTGATTTGTATAAATTTCTGCACTTAAAGTGCGTTTCGGGTGCTTTTTAGTGCTTACTTTTGCTTCCGTAATGTATATATATTAACCCTTGTATGTACTCTTGGGTTTTAATGTATTCTTGTTGTTGGACCTACACCTAGGCTCCAATTTTATGTCTGACTGCTTTCTGCAGTTCTGTTGACACAGTGTGTCTTACCGGTGAGTTTACTATTATTTTTGACGCAACGCTCTCGTTTATGCATAAAGCAATATTTTGTAGTATACAACGTGCATGAATTCACTTGTTTAGCATGTAATCAGTCAATGTTGACATTTAAGCACATAATTGCAGTTATTAAATAATGATTAAAGTGTACGGAAATTACCGGTTTGGTGCCAGTTGTCACAGTCTCCCCCCGTTAAAAGAATTTCGTCCCGAAATTCAGGCTGAACTAACTCTCGCTGGAGTCTTCTTGAATAGGTGGGGATACTTTTCCTTGAACTGGTCTTCACGTTCCCATGTGTACTCGGGTCCGTGCTTAGAGCTCCAACGTACTTTGACAAGTTTTACACCGCTCCTCCTGGTCTTGTTGACTTTCCAGTCGGTAACCTCAACGGGTTGTTCTGTAAATCGAAGGGCGTCATCAATATGCACTTCATCCATCGGGATGATCACGTTTTCTTGTGTTGGACTCTTCTTCAGGTTGGATACATGAAACGTATCATGTACTCCATTAAGTTCTTCCGGTAACTCCAACTTGTATGCCACGGTACCAATTCTTTTCAATATTCTGAATGGTCCGATGTATCGTGGATTCAGCTTTCCACGCTTTCCAAATCTGACTACGCCCTTCCATGGTGAGACTTTTAACAACACTTTGTCTCCCACCTCGAATTCTACCGATTTTCTTTTCGGGTCAGCGTAGCTCTTTTGTCGATCCCGAGCCGCCTTAATGCGCTCTCGGATCTGTGCAATCTTGTCGGTTGTCTCTTGTACAAGTTCAGGACCAAACATACGTTTATCTCCAGCGTCTGCCCAACATAAGGGCGATCGACATTTGCGGCCATACAGAGCTTCGAACGGCGCGGCTTTTATGCTCGTATGATAACTGTTATTGTAGGAAAACTCAACTAAAGGTAGATGAGTATCCCAGCTGCCGCCTAGATCCATGACACATGCGCGAAGCATATCTTCTAACGTTTATATAGTCCGTTCGCTCTGGCCGTCTCTTTGCGGATGGAATGTCGTGCTTAGATCTAACTGAGATCCAAAGGCTTCCTGAAATGATTGCCAGATTCTTGAGACAAAGCGTCCATCTCTGTCTGAAATGATTGAGATAGGCACTCCATGACGTGCCACAATTTCTCTTAAGTATATCTCTGCAAGCTTTCCAGTGTTGTCCTTCTCTCGAATCGGTAGGAAATGCGCAGATTTCGTTAATCGATCAACTATTACCCATATCATATCATGCCCTCTCGGGGTCCTGGGTAATTTTGTTATGAAGTCCGTCGAGATTTGTTCCCAATTCCACACGGGAATCTCTGGTTGTTGTAGTAGGCCGGACGGTTTCTGATATTCGGCCTTAACCTTAGCGCAGGTTAGGCATTTTCCAACATAGACAGCAACGTCGCTTTTAAGTCTCGGCCACCAGTAATATTCTTTCAAGTCTTGATACATTTTGTCCGATCCTGGATGGATCGAATATCTCGATTTGTGGGCTTCATCAAGAATGACTTCTCGTATGCCACCATAGAGTGGAACCCAAATACGTTTCTTGAAGTATAAAGCTCCCTCTTCGTTTGGCAACATGTATTTCAACATACCCCGGAGGTATTCAGCTTTATGGTTCTCTCCTTTAAGAGCTTCTTGTTGTGCATCTCGAATGCGTGCAGTGAGGTTCGTTCAAATGGTCATTTCTAACGCTCGAACCCTTAGGGTCTTACCCCTTTCTTTTCGGCTCAACGCGTCCGCTACAACGTTTTCCTTTCCAGGATGGTACTTGATCTCACAGTCGTAATCATTTAGCAACTCGACCCATCGCCACTGGCGCATATTCAATTCCTTCTGATCAAATATGTGTTGTAAGCTTTTGTGATCTGTGAAGATTGTACATCGAGTACCATATAAATAGTGTCGCCAAATCTTCAAGGCGAATACCACTGCACCCAGCTCTAGGTCGTGAGTGGTATAGTTTCTTTCATGTACCTTCAGCTGTCTTGAAGCATAAGCGATGACTTTCTGGCGTTGCATAAGCACGCAACCCAAGCCTTGTCGTGAGGCGTCGTAGTATACCACGAAGTCTTCAGTGCCTTCGGGTAATGATAGTATCGGTGCATCGCAGAGCTTGTTCTTAAGTAGCTGAAAGGCTTCTTCCTGTTTGTAACCCCAGTCGTATTTCTTGTCCTTCTGCATAAGGGTCGTTAGCGGTTGAGCTATTTTTGAGAAATTCTCAATGAATCGCCGATAATAGCCTGCTAAGCCCAAAAATTGTCGAACTTCTGTTGGGGTCTTGGGAGCTTCCCAATTCTTTATTGCTTCTATCTTGGATGGGTCTACATGAATGCCCTTCTCATTCACAACGTGACCAAGAAATTGTTTCGAGAACTTTGCATAAAGCTTCTCTTTCTTCAGTAGTTCCAAGATGGTTCTGAGATGCTGCTCGTGCTCCTCTTTTGTTCGTGAATAAATCAGGATATCATCAATAAATACAATTACGAATTTATCGAGATATGGTTTGCATACGCGGTTCATCAGATCTATAAAGACCGCTGGTGCATTCGTCAGTCCGAATGGCATCACAAGAAATTCGTAGTGCCCATAGCGTGTTCTGAATGCAGTCTTCGGCACGCTTTCTTCTTGGATTCTTAACTGATGGTATCCAGATCGAAGGTCGATCTTGGAATAGTAGCTTGATCCTTGTAGCTGATCAAATAAGTCATCAATCCTCGGTAGCGGGTACCGATTCTTGATAGTGAGCTTGTTCAGTTCCCTGTAATCGATACACATCCGCAATGTTCCATCCTTCTTCTTCACGAATAATACTGGAGCTCCCCAGGGTGAGAAGCTTGGCCTTATAAATCCTTTATCTAACAACTCCTGGAGTTGTGTCGATAATTCTTGCATTTTGGACGGAGCAAGTCGATAGGGAGCCTTGGCCACAGGAGCGGCTCCTGGAACCAAGTCTATATGAAATTCGACTTGTCGTTGCGGAGGTAGTCCTGGCAGATCTTCGGGAAAAACATCAGGGAATTCCTTCACCACATGAATGTCTTCGAGTTTTGGCTCCACAGCCTTCTTGTGTATAACGTGTGCTAGGAAAGCGACACATCCTTTCCTCAAGCACTTCTGTACCTTCATGCAACTGATGATTCGAAGAGGTGCGTCTCGTTTTTCTCCATGCACGATGAGAGTTTCATCATTCGCCAGAGGGATGCGAATGATTTTCTCATGACAAATAACTTCAGCTTTATTCTTGGACAACCAGTCCATTCCGACTACCACATCGAAGCTACCCAATTGAATAGGTAAGAGGTCGTTGCTAAAATTTCGTTCGCCAAGTTCCAAAGTGCAGCCTCTGACAACTTCGCCCGATTCAACAAGTTTACCATTGGCTAGTTCTATAGAATAAGGAATTTCTAATCTACTAGATTCTATTCCAAGCATGCGTTTAAACTCCACAGACATGAAGCTATAATCGGCGCCAGTGTCAAATAATATGGATGCAAAGTGATTGTTAATGAGAAACGTACCGGTGACCACGTTAGGGTCCTCGCGTGCGTTCTTTGCTCCAATCACAAATGCTCTAGCCTGAGCATTGTTTCCCTCTGGGCAGTCCTTCATGAAATGATCATTGCTTCCACACTTGAAGCATCCTTGGTTCCGCCCTTTCCCGTTACCATTCTTGTTACCAGCACCATTTCCATTCCGATTCTTTCCTTTTCCCCAACAGTCTTCTGTTTGATGACCCAACTTACCACATTTGTCGCACCTTGGAATGCGACAAGCTCCATCATGATGATACTTTCATTTTTGGCATCTAGGCATCGAGCCTTGGTATGCTTTGGTTGCATGGGTTTTCGCCTCCTGGCCCGGGTTAGCGTCACGCTTCTTGTTGTTGAAACCTTTGCTGTTACGAGTCGCTTGATTCAGATTCGAATGCTTTCTCTTCTTGTCACCGGACGACTCAGGATGTGTCTCGGTCTTCTCTGTTGGGTTCAATGATAACTTCTTCATACGAACACAATCTTCAGTAAGGCTGACAGCCAGAGTTACAGCCTCGGTTATTGTTTGTGGTTTGGCCGAAGTTACCATACCACGAAACTCTGGGGCCAGTCCCCAAATGTAGCGTTCAACGCGCTTGAATTCCGGAGTCACCATGTAGGGAAGCACTCTTGACAGATCATGGAACCTTCGAGTATAACCATTAATGTCAGCACCTTCCATAGTCAAGTGCCAGAACTCCGTTTCCAGTCTTTGGAGTTCAGCCCGAGAGCAATACTTCTCTCTCATTCTTTCCTTCAGTTCTTCCCAAGTTAGGCCATAAGCGGCATCATCACCCAAAGTTTGGGCTTGCAGGTTCCACCAAGTCAGAGCTTCATCGACAAACAATCCAGTAGCAAAGGTGACTTGTTGATCCGCAGTACACTTGCTCATGCGGATAGTAGCTTCAGTCTTCTCCGTCCAGCGCACAAATGCTACTACACCTCCTGTGCCGTCATAGTTCATCGGCTTGCAGTCGAGGAACTGCTTGAAAGTGCAGCCTGGAATTGATTCAACCAATTCACATGTAAGCAATCGAAGAAATAATGAAACAAAGACCGTTCATAAATTTCTCCATGCTTAGCAAATTGACTTAAACTTACCTTGAGCTGCGTTGCCTCCAGATGAATCTCCATGCCCGTTACGTCTAGCATTGCTTGGTCCTCCACTGTCTTGAGTTCTGTTCGCCTCGTACTGAGCGATAGCAGCGGAGATCCTTTCTTCCAGTAGAGCGTTCAGCTCTTCAGCAGTTCTTGGCAGTGGGGGAGGAGGAGTTTGATCATCATTGCGAGCATTCACAGCTTTCCTGGGTGCCATGTTCTGACAGAACATAACACAACAGGGTTAATCATTTGTTTGATATCGTCACACTAGACAGTAGTAGTATATATATTCACAGGTATATACCACATAAGTGACATCAAACAATTATTGCTCTAGCAGTGTACTTAGTAGGCTTGCACTGAGGGAATCTATACGTGACAAGACTTGCTGTGATTTCTGTGCACTGAATTCCATAATTATGTATGCATCCATAATTACGTAACTCCTTGCACAGTCCGCACAGTTCGTTTCATCCTCGTATTTCTTCCTTCAGATGGGCCATCGCTTTCAGATAAAGTCACGTATACTTGTGACATTCTACTTCTAGTATATGCTAATTATCACACATAATTGCAATTAAAACTCTTTGAAAAATGTTTTCGTGAAAGGATCCTAGAGATTGTAGACTAGACTCGAGAAGGAATCCTGGTTCACTACAATCGCAGCTCTGATACCAATCTGTCACACCCCTTTCTGCGGCGGAAGCACGAGGTGTGATCATGAAAGGTTCTCATTGCATACGAAGAGTAAACATACTAGATGCTCATGAAAATAACTTCAAATACCATAACTTGAAACATAAGATAGGGTTTACATCGCTAGATAGCATAAAACATTGTCTTAAAAGTTTACAACTTTATTTAAAGATAAACACAAGCGACATCCACAAGCATGAGTAAGACCGCGCGCACATCCATCCTAGTTACCTGAAATACATGTGAGTTTTTGGAAAAACATCAACATAATGTTGGTGTGAATTCATGCAGTTTTGTATTTCACGTTTGTATACTTTGTATGAAAACATAGTGTGTGTATAAATCAAGTTTTCATATATAAATCAAGTTTCATGTGTACACCACGTACTCATGTATAATTCAAGTTCTTCTTGAGTACCCCACGTACTCAAGTATAATTCCCATTTTCTTGAGTACCCCACGTACTTCAAGTATAATTCAAGTTTTGGTATGGTATGAATTTCATGTAAATATAGTGTTCCTGTAAGTATCAGGATTGTTAATGGGTTGCAAAGCCATTAACATGTGACACGACATAGGAAGTCACCAAACCTTAGGCATTTAATTGGTATATTCTGAGACACAAAAGCACTACTCGATACTCGCCCTCACCGAGAGTGTGGCTGCCCGGCACCCGTTAGATCTAACCTTTTGTTCTGCGGTCTAGGTATATTGTTGATTAATGGTGCTTATGTACCCTATTCGTGACACGATTTCTCGTATCATTTCTCATAACGCATCATTCTTGGTACTCGTCCTCACCAAGTGCGCTTCTCGTATTCTTATATCTCATCAAACTTGGTACTCGTCCTCACCAAGTGTGCTTCTTGTATTCTTATATCTCATCACACTTGGTACTCGTCCTAACCAAGTGTGCTTCTTGTATTCTTATATCTCATCACACTTGGTACTCGTCCTCACCTAGTGTGCTTCTTATATTCTTATATCTCGTCACACTTGGTACTCGTCCTCACCAAGTGTGCTTCTTATTATCATACCATTAATAAACATAGTAATATTTGTACATGTATTTCACCCCCGAAGTTATAAAAACTGAAAACAGTTAAAGAAAAGGGGGAGCATGAACTCACAACTTTGCGTTCCTGGGCGTCGTAAACTTCACCGGATTTGCTTAATTAACGTCGTAACCTATACGCATTTTCTTAAC
Organism: Helianthus tuberosus; assembly: GCA_030545235.1. Taxonomy (NCBI): domain Eukaryota; kingdom Viridiplantae; phylum Streptophyta; class Magnoliopsida; order Asterales; family Asteraceae; genus Helianthus; species Helianthus tuberosus. The sequence goes on along the minus strand of CM060426.1, from coordinate 25,914,573 downwards.
GTTAGTCACTAGACTTGTGTCGCACAAGTACAGTCACTCTCTTTTGTGTATATATTCTTGTGTTAAAAATATTTTATATTTTTAACTACGTGTCTTACTTATATTATTTTCTCAAAAATAAATATAAGCTTTTTGTATTTTGCACCCGAATTATGTATTTTGTCTAAATAGGTGGTTGCATGTATATTTTTACTCCTTACGAGTATCTCCAAGTCATATTATTTTTATTCTAAAAATAATATATACCTAGTTCAGAAAATAACCACATAATCACCCAAGCGATAAATATATATTCTAAATATATATTTAACAAGTTTTATTTATGAAAATCCACCTCCGGTATTTGGAAATTTTGTAATAAAAATCATGGCGAAGTTTGTTTGGAAAACAAGTCAAAAATATATTCATAACACTTGTCACCAAAAATATTCTAAGTGTTATTTTCTGGAAAAATTTCGCCAGAGTTTCCTCTGTAACTGGAGGTGGTCACGCTTACTAGCGTATCATTTTCTTTTTAAAAATTCAACCAATCAATTCCCAATCATCATCAAACTAGTCCATCATAAACATATATCGCAATCACATGAACTTGCAAGTTGTGTAAAAAAAATGTGTAGTAACTCTTCAACACATTTAGTAGGTTTTTCCATCTCTAAAAATAAAGTCGGTTTCTTGGAAATCTTATTTTTAAAGAACATGAAGTTTTACAACTTCTAGTCGGTTTTTACGAAAATTATTTCTTTGTTAAAACTTTGGTTACACAAGTGTCCACACACTTGTTTGTTCACAAAAACACCTCTAGTTCATGAAAGATCCGACTTAAAATAGGACTTGTATATATTTTACTTGGTCCTTCGAAAATACCACTTGTAGATCTTTAGATCTACTAGTTTAGAACTCCATTTCATAAGAAAAATCGTTTTTACACAAGTTCATGTTTGTGAGTGAAAGGGTTCGTCATCTAGTTCTTTTCACACTAAACATAGCGCTAGTTCATGTTTCATGAACATGACCTAGCGTGGTTAGATGACGATCCGTTCCCCTACTGGCATCCAACAATAATAAATAACCATAACAAAACAAGTTCCATAAGTTTTACACTAATATTTACTCATTAACCACTTTGTTCATCATTTTTAGTAGACTTTAAACTTTGATCTTATGTGTTCATGACTTTTATCCGACAAATCTCTTATTAACCACTTTAGACAAGATCAATAGGGTGTTTAGAGTCACTTACTACTAGCTCATGGCTAGGGAAGAAACTAGACGAAAAACGGGTGGTTAATAGCGTTGTGGTGAGGTCCTTGGCAATCCGTAAGCACCGAGCCTCCTTGTATGAGATCCTTCTCCTTTGTGTATGCTTGGAAATGCAAGACTAAAATTGAAAGTGGGTGGGTGTATGTGAAGGCTCTCGGCCGAGAATCAAAGAGAGGGGAGGAAAAGATGAAATTTTTGTTGAGTGGTGTTTATGGAAATGTGTAACCTCAAGGTCTTATTTGTAGACCATTTAATCTAATTATCCATTAGATATAGTGTCACCAAGATAAGGAACATGGACTTTTAAAATAATCAACATTGGTAAGAGGGTGTCCCCTCATGGTACCGAATTCGGTTGGAATGGGGGGGGGGGTTGGCTTGTTTCCAACTTGATAGTTAAGGTTAGTTAGGAGTTAATTAGAAGGTTAAACAAATTACTAGTGTGTTATGATTTATAACGGGTGTTAGGGCGTTCGGGGACCCTAACTAGCTCAGAAAAAGAAAAATAATGTCATTGACAATATTTTTAGGTTCCGGGTAAAGTCTGGTCGTTCAGTTGGATATTAATCCGTTAAAGTGCTAAGTAAGTATTTAGAGTGTCGTTAATATTGTTTTTAGTGACACAATAAATTCCCGACACTTTGGAAAGTGTCTAGTATTATTTTCCCATGTTTTTGCACTTTACTAGTTAGATAAAAGCTGAATTTATAGCTGATTTGTATAAATTTCTGCACTTAAAGTGCGTTTCGGGTGCTTTTTAGTGCTTACTTTTGCTTCCGTAATGTATATATATTAACCCTTGTATGTACTCTTGGGTTTTAATGTATTCTTGTTGTTGGACCTACACCTAGGCTCCAATTTTATGTCTGACTGCTTTCTGCAGTTCTGTTGACACAGTGTGTCTTACCGGTGAGTTTACTATTATTTTTGACGCAACGCTCTCGTTTATGCATAAAGCAATATTTTGTAGTATACAATGTGCATGAATTCACTTGTTTAGCATGTTATCAGTCAATGTTGACATTTAAGCACATAATTGCAGTTATTAAATAATGATTAAAGTGTACGGAAATTACCGGTTTGGTGCCAGTTGTCACAGTTTTGGATTTGTTGAGATTGAAGAGGGTTCTGATATATCTGAAGAAGATACACCCTTTCATTACTCTGGTGTTGATGACACGTTTCGTACATTTGCTGAGAAGTTTAAGTCACAAAATGAAGATGAATTACGAAGGAAAGTGGTGGAAAAGATATCAACTGAGGGTATTCCTAAGACAGTTCCACAGGAAACATTGTTAGAAGGAAGAAAAAACTGGTTCAAGGTTATGCCTAAGGAAAGGAAATACAAGAGACCACTACAATACTTCACATATCATCCAGAAAAATCTCTGGGTGACATTCTATCTTGGGGTTATCTTGAGGATTTGAAAGTGTATGCTATAAGTGTCACACCCCGACCACGTAAAACAAAAAATCATGGCGGAAACGTCGGGGAGTGTTGTAACAGAATCATTGTTTCACAACACATGGAATTTAGAATATTGTTTTATTACATAAAAAAGTTACATTGTCTTGGAATTTGATTAACAAACAGTACAATTGTCGTTCATGTTTTTATAATTACTAAGTCCCATGCCCATCCTATGTAAAGCAGTCAACAGTCGTCACGAAATAAAAGCTGAAACATATGTGAAAGTAAATACGTCAGCATAAAAATGCCTGTGAGTAACATAAGTTTTGTGAATTAGATTCATGGCTTTGGATCATATAAGAAAAGATTATATGTTTATAAAAGTAGCCATGAATCCTTGATAAAAGTTTGGTTTCTAGCACACTTTGCATTGATAAAAAAGTTATAGTATACATAAAAATATACCTTGGTTTTAAGAAAGTCGGATAAGTAATATATTAAAATATATTTTAGTTTCAAAACAGTTAAACAGATAGTATATAAAATATACTTTAGTTGTTAAAATAATAGTTTTCGGTAGTATATCATAAGTATACTTTGGTTTTGTAAATAGCATATCAACTATGTTTTAGTAAATAACAAAATATATGTTGGATTTGTACATAGTATATCAAATTATACTTAAGTAAATAATAGCATATCAAATTATGCTTTAGCAAACAGTATCACGTTGGTAGTATATCGAAATATACCATAAATCACGATTTAGCAATACATTCAAACCTTAGTGCATCAAACTACACTTTAGAGACTATAGAAATACCACAAAGGCAAATTCTATTTGGTTAAAATTTGGTTTCTGACATTCCATACAACAGGAATGGGGTGTCTAGTCCTATAGCGCTATATCGTACTACCAATCGACTTGATCATTGTTAATGAATGTATAAATAACAGTATAAATGAACAATTAGTTCTAACAAACCTTGGAAATCAGTCGTTTAAACCATAGATAATAGTTCAATTCATCAAAAGATAGTACTTATGCATGTGAAATCATATAGTCGAAATCATGAAAATAATGAATAGGCACATATGAATCACCCCAAAACATTTGAAAACGTAAAAGAGGGGGACTATGTACTCTCCTTTGGGTGCGTTTTTATATGTTAACACAATCCCTCAAATTGTTTATTCGTCCTAAATTAAATAAGAACGATTTAATAATCAAAACTCACAAAAACACCGAAGTTTCTCCGATACTTAGAATTTTCACATAACTTTGAGATTTCTCAAAAAGTTATTATTTTTTATTATATTGGTGTGAATTTATGTATATATATATATGCGTTCACATATATGTTTTAAGAACTTTGCGACTTGAACGATTTTATTGGTGACTCTCATCATGTTATAAGCAATATATCTACGATTTGCGCGTCGTAATATATGTCACACCCTGGCTTTGCGGAAGCGTGGTTAATTTGGTGTGACTTCTTAATACCATAGCTTAATCATAACCAAGCTATATGAATTAAAAACATGCAAGATCATCCATTAAGTTTTGAAAACCAAATACAGTACCATTGTTTTAACGGGAACATACCCTAACAACCATAACCTTTGTTCAACAGACATTACAAACTTGAAACATAACATAAACATGGTTTAAGGATTGTGTCTTGTCCAGGAAAGAGACACATCCCCTAAACCCCGGATGACCTCGGAAAACTAGTGCAGCGGAAAACATGCCATACCGTGCCAGATCTCGTTAATTTCCTGAAATACATGTAAGTTGAAAAATCAACAATAATGTTGAGCGAGTTCATGTGTAAGTGAGTAAGTAAACCTTTGTGAGTATAAAAATAGTCGTGGTATGTAGCCAATAAGGGGACTTGTGATCACCAATGGTTTGCAAGGCCACTGATATATGTGAAGTGCAAATAGGGAGACTCAAACCTAGCAGATTTCGCCATGGCATTTGTATGTGGACAAAGTCACCCCAAGGTCCGTTTCTAGTTTGGCCTGGGGCTGGGCTCGCTACACCCAGATAGATCTACCGCTCCTGTCCCTCGGTCCCGACATGAGGACTAATGGCCTCATATTGCTCCTACCCACTCACATGATCTGAGTAATAAACCTCCTTACGCTAACCATACCGTGTATAAAGTACTCGTAATCATAGTAACATGTATTTCACCCCCGCAGTTAAGAAAACTGAAAACAGTTAGAGAAAAGGGGGACATGAACTCACCGTCGGTGCGTCTCTACCAAGTACTCCAAATCAGAAAGCTGTGCGACGACCTACAAGTGCTAATTCTATTAGACGGACGGCCGTGCCTTAGCTTTATAGTTTAAGTCTTTGGGAAATAGTTAGACAACTATTTCATGTTTGCGTTCTGTATATACTTGGTAGTTAATTTCCTTCCCAAGGATGGGGGATTCAATACATGTGCGTTCATAAATATTTCCGTAAGTGCGTAAGTTACGTTTAACAATCGAGTGGTAATATAATTACCGGTGTAACTTATATATTTATGGTGCAAGCGTTCGTATTATTTTGGATTCGTTAACATTTGTAAATATTATTTTTACTCCTAAAAAAATAATATTTATGTATTTTCACAAAATAATCATAAACAGTGTGTGAAAAATATATATATTTATCACGTTAAATTTTGTGAAAATCCCACCTCCGAATAATTAGTAAATAAAGTCATGGCGAAATTTATATTTTGAAAACATGTCCAAAAATAATTCTAACACTTGTAGTGTAAATAGTTCTAAGTGTTAGGTTTTTAGAAAAATTTCGCCAGAGTTTCCTCTGTAACTGGAGGTGGCCACGCTTTCAAGCGTATCATTTTCTTTTACAAAATCAATTTCAACAACTTCCTTATTCAACCAAACAATTTCCGACACATCAAACTAGTCGACAAGTATGTAAATCGCATAATCGCATGAACTTGTAGTTTTTCCGAAACTATAGTGTAAATCCCATTATATTTTGTGGATCTTTATATAAAGTGATCTTGATCTCATAAAAACCTCGTTTCTAGAGAAATCCGTCTTTACAACTTCTCGTCATCTTTTACAAAAACGGTTATTTTGTCGGATTTTTTTCATTTCACAAGTGTTTACACACTTGTGGTTTATAAAAATCATACTTGTTAGTGTAAGACCCATCTTTTAAAATACATGATTTCTTTGATGCGTGGTTCTTTGAAAATACCACTTGCAGATACGTAGATCTGCTAGTTTTAAACACTATTGTACATGTTAAAACATTTTTACACAAGTTCATGTTCCATGTGTGGTAGAGTTTCACCTTTTAACCCTTGTATCATTCAAAACAAGCTTATGTTAAGATCCATGATCTTACCAAACCGGGTTAAATGATGATCCGAGCTACCACATCGCAGATCGGGCCTAAATAACCATACATTTCAAATACTACAACTTTTACACAACTTATGTGCTATTAACCACCATTATTAGTGTTTTAAGTAAACTTTGATGCTTCAAAATGCAAGATTCCGAGTTTTAACCGACAAAAATCCTTTTAACCACTTTAGATTAGTTCAAGAGAGTGTTTTAAGCATTATACCTCTAGCTCAAGGCTAGGGAAGAATCTATGCGCAAATGAGGTGGATAAAAGCCAAAGAAAGAGGTCCTTCGTGTTCCGCTTGCTCCAAGCTTCCTAATACTCGACCCTTGACACTTGCACGGACTTGGAATCGGTTGATCAAGATCGAAAGTATGATGGATGGGGGGTGGGGTGTTCGGCTGAGAGTTCAAGAGCAAGAGAGAGAGAGGTGTGTTGTGATGTTATGTGATGGAAGTGATTAGTGGTTATAAGCTTGATCTTATAGACAAGGTTTAGTGTTATTACCCAATGGATAATATGTATCCTAGATATTAAACCAAGATGATTAGGAGATCTTGCAAGTACCAACCATGTCCCCTAGGGGACCGAATTCGGTCAAGAGGGGGGGGGGGTCTTGGTTCGAAATCAACTAGGTAGTTAAGCATAGAGTTTGGTTAAACTAAGTTAGTTAAGTGTTAAACTTAGTTACTTGTATGTTATGCGTTATGGCGGGTGTTGGGGTAACCAGGGACCCTAACTGGCTCAGAAAAATATAAATAGTGAAAATAACCATATTTTCATGTTCCGGGTATAGTCCGGTTGTTTGGTTGGATAGTAATCCGTTAAAGCGTTAACAAAGCTTTTAAAGTGTCGTTATTGTTACTTTTAGTGACACAACTTATTCCTGACACTTTGGAAAGTGTCTAGTGTTATTTTTTCTCATGTTTTGGCACTTTATTAGTTAGCTAAAAGCTGAATTATTTTGTAAAGTGCTGAGTTTTGTACTTAGAGTACGTTTTAGGCACATCCAGTCACTGTGACTTATTCCTAGAGACGCAGTTCCACAACCCTTATATCCCTACACTCACTACTAGTGTAGCAAAACGTTTCTGGCTCGTACAGGCCTTAGAGGCAGTGTCTGCCTGATGCTGGCTTTATCAGCATGTTCAATAGGTTATCCGTGTATTGTGCTACTGTGCTTTTTGTGCATCATGTTTGTCACTAAGGTGCCGTATGTAAATAATGTAGTGACGATAAGTAAAGTATGATGCAAGTAAGTACATGTATCAGATATCAAGTAGTAGTTCATCAGCTAGTTCAAATAAGCACAGTAATTAAGCAGTAATTAATCATTAATTAAGTCGTACGGATACCTGGTTTGATGAGGGTTGTCACATTCTCCCCCCGTTAAATAAATTTCGTCCCGAAATTTAAGTTCTGCTTGTAGAAGCAGGGTTCTTAGGAAAAAGGTGGGGGTATTTCTCTTTCATCCGGTCCTCACGTTCCCAGGTGAACTCAGGACCATGTCTGGCATTCCAACGAACTTTGACGAGCTTGACACTGCTCCGGCGGGTCTTGTTCACTTTCCAATCCGTGACCTCAACAGGTTCTTCAATGAAGTGGAGCGTGTCGTCAACATGAATCTCGTCGATGGGAATGGCAACGTCAACTTGAGTTGGACTTTTCTTCAGGTTGGATACATGAAATGTATCGTGAACACCATTCAGTTCAGCAGGTAGGTCCAACTTGTATGCTACTAGTCCTATTCTTTCCAGAATTCTGAAAGGACCAATGTAGCGCGGATTTAACTTCCCACGCTTTCCAAAGCGTGCCACCCCCTTCCAGGGTGAAACTTTCAATAACACCATTTCTCCAACTTGGAAATCCACATGTTTCCGGTTTGGATCCGCATAGGCCTTTTGTCTGTGGCGAGCTACTTCGATGCGTTTAAGAATTTGCGCAATCTTGTCTGTCGTCTCTTGGACGATTTCGGGACCAGCAAGCTGCCTATCACCTGCGTCAGACCAACAGAGGGGTAATCGGCACTTGCGTCCGTAAAGGGCTTCAAATGGCGCGACACCAATACTGGTGTGGTAGCTGTTGTTGTATGAAAATTCGACCAAAGGTAAATGTTTATCCCAGCTACCGCCCAAATCCATAACACATGCCCTCAGCATGTCTTCCAAAGTCTGTATCGTTCGCTCGCTCTGGCCGTCAGTTTGCGGATGAAACGCAGTGCTCAGATTCAATTGTGAGCCAAAAGCTTCTTGGAAGGATTGCCATATCCTTGACACAAACCTTCCGTCTCTATCAGAGATGATCGAGAGGGGCACTCCATGACGTGCGACGATCTCTCTCATGTAAATTTCCGCAAGTTTACTAGTGCTGTCTTTCTCCTTGATTGGCAGAAAGTGTGCGGACTTTGTTAGGCGGTCAACTATTACCCAAATCATATCATGGCCTCTTGGCGTTTTTGGCAATTTTGTAACAAAATCCATTGAGATTTGTTCCCATTTCCACTTGGGAATCTCAGGTTGTTGCAGCAGCCCTGAAGGCTTCTAGTATTCCGCTTTAACCTTAGCGCATGTTAAACATTTGCTCACGTAAACAGCAACATCGCCTTTCATCCTAGGCCACCAATAATAATCTTTGAGATCTTGGTACATCTTATCCGCTCCAGGATGGATAGAGTACCGTGATTTGTGAGCTTCTTCGAAAATAACCTTCCTTAAATCACCAAACAGAGGAACCCAAATCCTTTTCTCAAAACATAATGTTCCTTCCTCGTTTGGTACCAAAAGCTTCTCCATCCCACGGAGATATTCTTCTTCAAGATTCCTTTCCTTGAGAGCTTCCTTCTGCGCGGCCCGAATGCGCAAGGAAAGATCGGTTCGTATAATCATTTCCAAAGCCCTGACCCTTATGGGCTTGATTCTTTCTTTACGACTTAGGGCATCGGCGACTACATTCGCCTTCCCTGGATGATACTTTATCTCGCAGTCGTAATCGTTCAGCAACTCAACCCATCGTCTTTGCCTCATATTCAACTCCTTCTGGTTAAATATATGCTGTAGGCTCTTGTGATCTGTGAAGATTGTACACATTGTACCATAAAGGTAGTGTCTCCAGATCTTTAAAGCAAAAACCACTGCGCCGAGCTCCAAATCGTGTGTGGTATAGTTCTTTTCGTGCACTTTCAGTTGACGTGATGCGTAAGCAATAACCTTTTGGCGTTGCATCAACACACAACCCAATCCTTGACGTGATGCGTCGCAGTATACCACAAAATCATCAGTACCTTCCGGTAGAGCTAAGATTGGCGCATTGCAGAGCTTATTCTTCAGTATCTGAAACGCTTCATCCTGTTTGATTCCCCAATCATATTTCTTATCTTTCTGGGTGAGGAGCGTCAATGGTTGAGCGATTTTCGAAAAATCCTCGATGAACCTTCGATAGTAGCCAGCCAAACCCAAGAATTGTCGAATCTCGGTTGGCGTCTTTGGCGTTTCCCAATCTTTGATCGCCTCGATCTTTGTGGGATCAACATGGATTCCATTTCCATTAACCACATGTCCAAGAAACTGGACTTCACGTAGCCAAAATTCGCACTTGGAGAATTTGGCGTACAGCTGTTCCTTCTTCAGTAGCTCTAGAATGGCTCTAAGATGCTGCTCATGTTCAGCCTTCGTTTTTTAATAAATCAAGATGTCGTCGATGAACACAATCACGAACTTATCCAAGTACGGCTTGCAGACTCTATTCATCAAATCCATAAAGACTGCAGGTGCGTTTGTCAAACCAAACGGCATAACAAGGAACTCGTAGTGTCCATAACGAGTTCTGAAGGCTGTTTTAAGAATGCTTTCCTCTTGTATCCTTAACTGATGGTATCCAGATCGAAGATCGATTTTTCAATAATAGTTCGAGCCTTGCAGTTGATCAAACAGATCATCGATTCTTGGCAGGGGGTACCTATTCTTGATCGTCAGCTTGTTCAATTCCCGGTAGTCAATACACATACGGAAACTACCGTCCTTCTTCTTGACAAATAAGACCGGAGCTCCCCAAGGCGAGAAGCTTGGTCGGATAAAACCCTTGTCTAACAACTCTTGAAGTTGTGTCGACAGTTCCTGCATCTCAGACGGAGCAAGTCTATAAGGTGCCTTAGCCACAGGCGCGGCGCCTGGGACTAAATCAATGTGGAACTCCACTTGTCTCAGAGGCGGCAGTCCAGGTAAGTCTTCTGGGAAGACTTCCGGATACTCCCTTACGACAGGGATGTCTTTGATTCTTGGCTCAGCAGCCTTTTTATCCACAATGTGTGCCAGAAAAGCAACACATCCTTTCTGCAAACACTTTCTTGCTTTCAAGCAGCTGATAATCCTTAGCGGCGTGTCACGCTTCTCTCCGTGTACCACAATTGTCTCACCATCATCGGTTGGGATACGAACAACTTTCTCGTGACATACTATCTCAGCCTTGTTGCCTGATAACCAATCCATTCCTACCACCACGTCGAAGCTTCCCAACTGGACTGGTAGTAGATCTAGAGCAAACTGACATTCTCCTAATTCGATCACACAACCCCTGATAACTTCATTGGCTTCAACTAACTTTCCATTGGCTAATTCGATCGAGTAGGGAATATCTAACTTATTAGCGGCTAGACCAAGCATACTCTTAAACTCTAACGATACGAAGCTATAATCGGCACCAGTATCAAATAAAACGGATGCATAGCGTTGATTGACAGGGAACGTACCAGTAACAACATTGGGGTCCTGGCGCGCTTCCCTTGCTTCGAGTTGGAACACTCTTCCACGGGCTTGGTTTAGGTCTGGACAGTTCTTCTTAAAATGCCCGATATCACCGCAGTTATAGCATCCAAGTCTTTGCCCGTTTCCACCAGCTTGATCATTCCTCTGATTACGATTCACAGCGCCCGCTTGGTTAGCATTGTTGCCTCGATTTCCGTCTCCTCCATTGTTCCCCTGTGGGCGATTTCCAATACCACCACGGTTATTATTTCTATTCCCAAATCCTCCCTGGCCTCCCCGGCCAGCACTAGCCCAACAAGAATCTTTCGAGTGGCCCAGCTTTCCACATGCTTCACATATTTTCACATTACAATGCCCAGTATGGTGGCGTTGGCAGGTATTACACTTGGGCTGGGTGCCCTGGTATCCTTTTCCTTTCTTTCCATTACCAGCTGATCCTCCTTTCTTAACCGCCACACTGGCGCCCTGCTTGAAGTTTGAGAACTTCCGTTTGTTACCTCCTGATGACTCGACGTGAGTCTCTTTCTTCTTATGCTCAGCATCATCAAACTTGTTCAGGCGAATGGCCTCCTCTGTGAGAGCCACGCTCAAATCAATCGCCTCAGTAATGGTCGCAGGTTTGGATGAGGTTACCATGCTTATGATTTGAGGAGCTAGTCCCCAAATGAAGCGTTCAATTCTCTTGAACTCAGGAGTGACCATGTGGGGTACCACATGCGATAAGTCATGGAACCTTTGAACGTATTCTGCGATCTTTGGACCGTCCATTTTCAAGTGCCAGAACTCGGTCTCCAACCTCTGGATTTCTGTGCGGGAACAGTACTTTTTGCGCATAAGTTCTTTTAGTTCAGTCCAGGTCAGCGCGTAGGCAGCAGCTTCGCCTAGTGTCTGTACTTGTAGATTCCACCAGGATAGGGCTCCATCTAGAAACAGCCCCGAGATATAGGTGACTTGCTGATCCAGCGCGCACTTGCTCATGCGAAGAACAGATTCGGTTTTCTCAGCCCAACGAACAAAGGCGACAGCACCTCCAGTGCCATCGAAGTTGACCGGTTTGCAGTCTAGAAACTGCTTGTAGGTGCATCCTGCACATACGTTATAACATACGTTTGGCATTAGCATCATTGCTAGAGATATCCAATTAGGTCACGGTATGTCTTAATGACTTAGTATTACCGTGAGGTGGATTGTTATTGCCTTGGTTAATACTTCCGCTCGTTCCGGGCTGAGATGCTGCATACTGTGCTATGGCAGCAGCAATGACTTGTTGTAGCTCTGCCTCATTAGTAGGCATGCGTGTCTCACGTCTTGGCGGCATCTTCTAAAAGATGGTTTAAATTGGTCAGGCCATAATAAAGCTCCGATGTTATAGTACGTAAGTCAGGTCATAATGTAGCGTACGTATATAACGATAGTAATAGTAAAAGCACATAACATCTCATGTCATCAACACATCACAAATACCAATCACCAATCACCCATCATCCCATGTCACAAAAATACGAATAAGAAATCAAGCGAATCAAATATGGTGAGAATACTGCGATTGCCATATATCGAGACCACATAGTAAGTGTATCAGTACATCTCTGTGTCATACAATCATCAATCAACTAGGGGCTACATCACCCCTGTCCAAAAACTACATCAGTGTCAATACAACATCAAATACATGTCAACAAAAGTCAGAATCATAAAGTAGTCTCCCAAAAATGCTGTGCAGTCAAAAGCAATCGCCGCCTTCTCACCCTCGTCTACCCAAACAGCACTGATGAGCTCTATACAGATGGTGGTGGAGGAGGGGGAAAGTGGGTGTAAAACAAATGACGTAACTGGAGCCAGTCCTCCTCCTGGGCTCGCTGAGTACGAATGATAGAGGCAACCTGCTGCTCTAGTGTAAAGAGACGGGCAGCATAATCTGGAGGTAAGGGTCGAAACGTCTGCAGAGGAGAGTGTGTCTGACCATGGCATGGACACGGTGGCAGCTGAGCTCTCTCGAGCTCCTGGATGCGCTGCGTGTGTGACTCGTGCTGGAAAACGAAAGACATCAAAACGTCCTCGATAGTGTGTCCCATGTGAAAAGCATGGTAGGGATCAGTAGGTGGCATAGCAGAGCCTGGTGCCCAAAGGAACGGCTCACGGGTGGGATCAAAAGGTGCCACATGAAATGGAGCAACAGTGGGTGGAACAGATGACATCTGGGGCATGAAAGGGATAGACATCGGTACATGCCCAAAAGGATGGGCTGAAGAACCCTCTCCAGTCCTCGCTGGAGGTACAAACTGTGGAACCTGAAAGGAAAAGTCAACATGTCGTGTATCAGGGATCTGAGGAGGAAAAGGTGGAACATCCTCGTCAGCAGGTATCCAACCGTGCTGTGCATGCTCATCTGGTGGATCCATGTGTGCCGCGAACAGTGCATACCCGGGCTCTAGTGGGATGGGATCAGGTGCAACAAAAGGATGAACAGGTGCAATGTGCTCAACAGGATGGTCAACAGGTATATCAACAACAGGTAAAGGAACAACAGGATCAACAGCAACATGATCGCCCTCTAACAAAGGAACATCCACGGGGAGATCATCAACAGGTGGGTCCGCTATAACAGGCTCAATAGGGATGCCAGCATGTACGAGGTCATGCTCAAGCATAGGGTCTAGAGCGGCTGCCTGCTCAGGAGCGATGACAGGCTCGAGATCCTCAAAAGCCATCTCGAAGTCAAACTCGGGGTCGATAGGGTCTACTGGGTCTACTGGATCCTCCATGGGCTGATCCATAGGTATAAACTCGATATCATGATCTGGGTCGTATCCCGGGGGAAAGATAGGGTCAGAGTCCTCTATGTCATCATGGTCAAACTCAAAGTGGGGAATAGGTGCAACAGAGGATGCCTGGTCAGGATCAGAATCATGCGCAGAGTGCTGTGCGCTCAATGTGTGAGAAGGTGCGGATGCCACAGACTCAAAGGAGTCTGGGACAGGAGAATGTGCTGGTGAATCCTCAGCGGGAACGTCAGCGATCATCAGAAGATCGTCCGCAGGAAGTAGGGCCTCGCCCTGGATCTCATCCTCAAACAGGTCGACATCGCCATCAGCCTCGGCGTCAAAATCATATGCTGGATAAACGGCTAAGGGTATAGGGGCCGGAATCTCTACCAGAGGTAGGTACTCAGGGGGAGGGTCATCTGCAGGCTCATCAGCACCATCGGGTAGTGCGAAGGGCTGGAAATCATCCTCGTCAGTACTGGTATAGTCAGATGTGTACACCTCATGCTCGGAGGATGTGAGGTCATCAGATACGATAGGTATGGGTCCAGTAGTGTCCGAATCGCCAGTACCGGCGGAATCCATGAGTCTGTAACATAAACACAAATATGCTCAAATAATCAGTCATACAATCAGATAATCACATAAGTCACCAAGTAAGGTATCACATAATTCTCCTAGTTTCACTAGCCAATTTCTCCCAGTCCTTAAGACTGCTCTATCCTCCACCTCGACCACTTAGATCGAGCCTCGGTCCCCTTGACCGAGCCTCAGCCTTCATGGCTGAGCCTACTCTTCCTAGCCAACTACCTTGGTCACCTAGACCAAGCCTCGATCCTCTAGACCGAGCCTCAGCCCTCCAAGCTGAGCCTATAATAAATCAACGTACTCAACTACCTCGGTCACCTAGACCGAGCCTCGATCCTCCAGATCGAGCCTCAGCCCTCCAAGCTGAGCCTATAAATAATAAAATGTGCTCAACATTTGTTTGTAAAAAGTTTTGGATCTGGACTTAAGTGGTATGCAGAAAAATGTTCTCGTGAGAGCCCTAGTGATCATAGTCTAGACTCGAGAAAGAATCCTAGTTCGCTATGATCAGAGCTCTGATACCAAGCTGTCACACCCTGGCTTTGCGGAAGCGTGGTTAATTTGGTGTGACTTCTTAATACCATAGCTTAATCATAACCAAGCTATATGAATTAAAAACATGCAAGATCATCCATTAAGTTTTGAAAACCAAATACAGTACCATTGTTTTAACGGGAACATACCCTAACAACCATAACCTTTGTTCAACAGACATTACAAACTTGAAACATAACATAAACATGGTTTAAGGATTGTGTCTTGTCCAGGAAAGAGACACATCCCCTAAACCCCGGATGACCTCGGAAAACTAGTGCAGCGGAAAACATGCCATACCGTGCCAGATCTCGTTAATATCCTGAAATACATGTAAGTTGAAAAATCAACAATAATGTTGAGCGAGTTCATGTGTAAGTGAGTAAGTAAACCTTTGTGAGTATAAAAATAGTCGTGGTATGTAGCCAATAAGGGGACTTGTGATCACCAATGGTTTGCAAGGCCACTGATATATGTGAAGTGCAAATAGGGAGACTCAAACCTAGCAGATTTCGCCATGGCATTTGTATGTGGATAAAGTCACCCCAAGGTCCCTTTCTAGTTTGGCCTGGGGCTGGGCTCGCTACACCCAGATAGATCTACCGCTCCTGTCCCTCGGTCCCGACATGAGGACTAATGGCCTCATATTGCTCCTACCCACTCACATGATCTGAGTAATAAACCTCCTTACGCTAACCATACCGTGTATAAAGTACTCGTAATCATAGTAACATGTATTTCACCCCCGCAGTTAAGAAAACTGAAAACAGTTAGAGAAAAGGGGGACATGAACTCACCGTCGGTGCGTCTCTACCAAGTACTCCAAATCAGAAAGCTGTGCGACGACCTACAAGTGCTAATTCTATTAGACGGACGGCCGTGCCTTAGCTTTATAGTTTAAGTCTTTGGGAAATAGTTAGACAACTATTTCATGTTTGCGTTCTGTATATACTTGGTAGTTAATTTCCTTCCCAAGGATGAGGGATTCAATACATGTGCGTTCATAAATATTTCCGTAAGTGCGTAAGTTACGTTTAACAATCGAGTGGTAATATAATTACCGGTGTAACTTATATATTTATGGTGCAAGCGTTCGTATTATTTTGGATTCGTTAACATTTGTAAATATTATTTTTACTCCTAAAAAAATAATATTTATGTATTTTCACAAAATAATCATAAACAGTGTGTGAAAAATATATATATTTATCACGTTAAATTTTGTGAAAATCCCACCTCCGAATAATTAGTAAATAAAGTCATGGCGAAATTTATATTTTGAAAACATGTCCAAAAATAATTCTAACACTTGTAGTGTAAATAGTTCTAAGTGTTAGGTTTTTAGAAAAATTTCGCCAGAGTTTCCTCTGTAACTGGAGGTGGCCACGCTTTCAAGCGTATCATTTTCTTTTACAAAATCAATTTCAACAACTTCCTTATTCAACCAAACAATTTCCGACACATCAAACTAGTCGACAAGTATGTAAATCGCATAATCGCATGAACTTGTAGTTTTTCCGAAACTATAGTGTAAATCCCATTATATTTTGTGGATCTTTATATAAAGTGATCTTGATCTCATAAAAACCTCGTTTCTAGAGAAATCCGTCTTTACAACTTCTCGTCATCTTTTACAAAAACGGTTATTTTGTCGGATTTTTTTCATTTCACAAGTGTTTACACACTTGTGGTTTATAAAAATCATACTTGTTAGTGTAAGACCCATCTTTTAAAATACATGATTTCTTTGATGCGTGGTTCTTTGAAAATACCACTTGCAGATACGTAGATCTGCTAGTTTTAAACACTATTGTACATGTTAAAACATTTTTACACAAGTTCATGTTCCATGTGTGGTAGAGTTTCACCTTTTAACCCTTGTATCATTCAAAACAAGCTTATGTTAAGATCCATGATCTTACCAAACCGGGTTAAATGATGATCCGAGCTACCACATCGCAGATCGGGCCTAAATAACCATACATTTCAAATACTACAACTTTTACACAACTTATGTGCTATTAACCACCATTATTAGTGTTTTAAGTAAACTTTGATGCTTCAAAATGCAAGATTCCGAGTTTTAACCGACAAAAATCCTTTTAACCACTTTAGATTAGTTCAAGAGAGTGTTTTAAGCATTATACCTCTAGCTCAAGGCTAGGGAAGAATCTATGCGCAAATGAGGTGGATAAAAGCCAAAGAAAGAGGTCCTTCGTGTTCCGCTTGCTCCAAGCTTCCTAATACTCGACCCTTGACACTTGCACGGACTTGGAATCGGTTGATCAAGATCGAAAGTATGATGGATGGGGGTGGGGTGTTCGGCCGAGAGTTCAAGAGCAAGAGAGAGAGAGGTGTGTTGTGATGTTATGTGATGGAAGTGATTAGTGGTTATAAGCTTGATCTTATAGACAAGGTTTAGTGTTATTACCCAATGGATAATATGTATCCTAGATATTAAACCAAGATGATTAGGAGATCTTGCAAGTACCAACCATGTCCCCTAGGGGACCGAATTCGGTCAAGAGGGGGGGGGGGGGTCTTGGTTCGAAATCAACTAGGTAGTTAAGCATAGAGTTTGGTTAAACTAAGTTAGTTAAGTGTTAAACTTAGTTACTTGTATGTTATGCGTTATGGCGGGTGTTGGGGTAACCAGGGACCCTAACTGGCTCAGAAAAATATAAATAGTGAAAATAACCATATTTTCATGTTTCGGGTATAGTCCGGTTGTTTGGTTGGATAGTAATCCGTTAAAGCGTTAACAAAGCTTTTAAAGTGTCGTTATTGTTACTTTTAGTGACACAATTTATTCCTGACACTTTGGAAAGTGTCTAGTGTTATTTTTTGTCACACCCCGACCACGTAGAACATACAAAACGTGGCGGAAACATCGGGGAGTGTTGTAACAGAATTAATTGTGTCAAATCCATAGCAATTGAAGTTTCGTTTTATTGATTAAAGGTGTTACAATGTCTTAACAAACAAAGAAATACAACATAATTAACTAGTCTTGCATCTTTTATTGTCACTAAAGCCCAAGTCTGCCTATGTGTATCTTGATCATCTTATGCAATAGCTCCTGAAAAACACATGTGAAAATAGGTACGTCAGCATAAAAATGCCTGTGAGATACATAGGTTTTGTGAAAATAAGTTTCATGACTTATGTTTGAGAAAAATGTTTAGTCATGAACCTTGTAATTTGCTTTGTCTTGTAAATCATTTGAAAAACAATGAGTTCAGATGATATGTATAAATAAGTGAATAATGTATGGTTAAATGAATAACCATGTAAACTGAGTTTGTATAAGATAAGTTGTTTGTAAATCAATGTCTTGTGAAAAGTATGTTATTTGTATAAAATGTTCTATATCTCAAACTGAAATGATTCAAATAACGTTACAGTATGTAATACCATACAAACACTTATATATAGGAAGTACCAGCGGCGTATCCACCATGCTTGTATCATATTACACACGCATCGTTACTTAATCACTTAATCAAACCAAACCAAACAATGTAAGATGTCTATGTTTAAACCAATTGTCAAATGTATTGAATAATATGTCAAAGTGTTCATATCAAGATGTAAATCATGTCAAAATGTCTATGTCAAATATCCATGTCAAATGTCTATGTCAAATATCCATGTATGGCAAGTGAAATGTCTCAACTAAACCATATGCACAAAAACAAAGTATTGAAGTAAAACCTGGTTTAAATCAAAGTTATGTTTTGTGGGAAATGCATGATCAAATGCCAATCATGTTAAAATGTCTATGCCGAAATGTCTATGTCAAATGTCATGTAAAACGAGGTACTAAGTAATGCACACAATTGGGCACACCTAGCATGAAATGTCATAAAATCATGTACTATAATGTACTAACGAACATAGCAAGTATATGATGTGAAAACAGGAAAGCATGAAAGTAACAAGTAGGCACATGTGTTCCACCCCAAAACAGTTTGGAAAACAGTAAAAGAGGGGTCTATGTACTCACTTGAGATTGCTCAGAAGTCCTTGAGTAACAACCAAACAATGCTAGAGATCACGGAAATCAAACGGCACCTACTATAGGTAACTACATTAATAAACCGGACCTAAATCGGAAGATCGGGTAGCATTAGGGTTTGTAAACCAACGAGTGTAGAGACTCGTGTCATTTGGTTTAACAAAGCCTACATACTAAATGAAACTTAACCTAAGTGTTTACGACCCATTACGACCCGTTTAGGTAGCTTATGCTACTTTAACGCGTCGTTCGCGTGAAACGCGTTCGGACCGCCTAACTAGTCCTATGATAAGTGTTATATGCCTAAACATGTTACATAATCAGTTATGTGACAAAAGTTTAGGTTACATATGCTTAATTACCAATTATACATGAAAAGGGTATTCTGGTAATTTACCTAAGGCATATAAACTACCTATCATACAACTACTTAAACGATGTGACCATAGGGTATAACCTCGGAAGGTTATGCCCTATACTAGGGTCACCTAATGTGTTTGGTCGGATCCTAATGATCGACCAAATGGGTCGGGTTCGAAGGTATAGGCGATTTATTAGATCGCCTACCCTACGACCCTAGACAACGTGGTAATCAGTGGGCATAGTCCCAAGGGACTATAACCAACGTGATTACAATCACGTTGCGAAGTTCTAACGAACTTCGCATTGACCATTACTGGTCAACGCTGAAAGTCAAACAAAGTTTGACTTTCTGACTCGAAAAGCAGTAAAATAAGGAAAAGAACGAAAGAATACTTACGAAGGGTCCCCGAATGCTAATCCCGATCCAAGAACTCAGGTATGAAACAATGGTTTCAACTTAGAGCTCTCAAATCAGAATTCTTGTGCAAAATGAGGTTGTGTGGGTTGGGTATTTATAGGAATACCCGAACCGTTAGGATCGTTTCATGGAAAACGTGCCATGATCCAACCCGTACACTTGTCGGAAACTCATGGTAGCTAAATTCCATCCTTATCCGCTGACTAAGCAAGTTAGAATGTGTGGTTGTGAATTAAACAACGGCTAGTACATCGAATCTGGTCCCGAATGCGAAAAACTGAGTTTCTGCATGTTTTCTGCCCAGAATAGGCAGTCGCGTAGCGCGACTGCATAGGCCCTTAGGGCTCGCGCTACGCCACTGCTCCCATGTTTCAGAAATGTTTCAAAATTGGCAGAAATGGTCCCTGCACGTGTTTAAGGCCTTTTTTCGATGCGTTTGAACCCCGTTAACCTCATTTTAAGGCTCTAAAATGAAGTTAAAGTATAGGGAACTCAAAACATGCTCAAAAATATGCCAGAGGTTGGTTCGTTTGGCCGTACGAACGCGATGTTCGCTTAATTACGACGAAATGCGCATAAGCGCGAAAAACGATCCAAATGACGCGACGAATGGATTTTTCTTATGGCGAACACTAAAATATAATATAGTCATGCTTACATAAATTTTCGGATGTCCGGATGTATTCAGAACGTAGGTTATGCGCGAAAATGCAAACTTGTGCACTTTTTGACGCTTTTAGTCCCTGAATGACACAAAAGTTTATTTTAGCATACCGAACACCTCAAAGCCTATTTCTAAGCTATGTGAAGGGTATTTATGGTATGTTTAACTTATGGTCATGCTCCGGAATGTCTGTTACAGTTCAAATTGGCATACTTTCGCAGTTTGTCAACTTTAGTCCCTGTAAGCGATTAAACTTTGATTTCACCACACCAAACCTTCCAAAACTTATATCTAAGTTATGTAAAGGTTATTTAAGGTATGTTAAGCCTATTTCACTATTCCGGAGTGTTCGTTGGATTAAACTGGTTATATCTACACATCAGAGCGCGTATAACCCTCCAGAAAGCGATTTAAAGCTTGAAATCGAACAAGAGTTGATATGTGCAAACGATACACATATTTTTACAAATACCAAGTATGAAATACAATATTTCATTGGTTTGGCATTTGTTTGATGGTTGGAGTGACACAGGTGTTACAGTCTCCCCTACTTTAGGAAATTTCGTCCCGAAATTAATTCGTAAGAGTCTATCTGTGACTTTGTGTTAAATAACCATCAAAGATGAACAAGACATAATCCTGTAATTTCTCTTTAATGAACATTTTTCAGAAATGAAAAATGAACGGAGTTATTTTCAACAGGCATTATTCAGAAACAAAAATGAACAGAATAGTCATTTTACATCTTCAGAAACAAAAATGAACAGAATAGTCATTTTACATTTTCAGAAACAAAAATTAACAGAATAGTCATTTTACATCTTCAGAAACAAAAATGAACAGAATAGTCATTTTACATCTTCAGAAACAAAAATGAACAGAATAGTCATTTTACATCTTCAGAAACAAAAATGAACAGAATAGTCATTTTACATCTTCAGAAACAAAAATGAACAGAATAGTCATTTTACATCTTCAGAAACAAAAATGAACAGAATAGTCATTTTACATCTTCAGAAACAAAAATGAACAGAATAGTCATTTTACATCTTCAAAAATGAACAGAATAGTCATTTTACATCTTCAGAAACAAAAATGAACAGAATAGTCATTTTACATCTTCAGAAACAAAAATGAACAGAATAAACTCTAGACACATGACAAAACTCGCTGTGGTTTCCGTGCACTGAATTTCATAATTATGTATGCATCCATAATTACGCAATTCCTTGCATAGTCCGCACAATTTGTCTGAAATGTGAAGGGGAGGAAAAATCAAACCTGATGATGAGTGTGACTAAACTACCATAGGGTCCTTTTAATTAGATCGACAAAGGATCCTTTTAAATTAGGCCACCAAGGAGTCCTTTCAGCTATATCATCACATGATATTCCTAACCAGATTTTTGGATCAATCTGTTTTCCTAGACCTCTCAGGGTCTAATTATGGAATGGTACAATATAATCCAAGGGTCTTTACTATTACGTACAAGCCCGTTGAGGATTTAATATAGCACCCAAAGATATGGAAGATTCTACGAGGATTTGAATGACAAGAATTTGGATCACACCAAAAACATAAAGGGAACATATAAACACATAATCACATAGTTGTTTAATTTGTTTATTAATTTGTTATCTTTGGACGCGGATATTTAAAGTACACCAGGAATCCAATTCGTGGATTTCATTTGGTAGTTTAATCATTTCAAGAATCCATCTATGAAGATAGGATGATCTACCAAAAATTCGATTTTCGTTTTTCAGGAAAACGCAATATTCGAATTAAGGTACACAATAATTTAGGACATACGGAAATACCCTTGGGTACCCTATTAAGAATTTATAGTGGTACTTGGGGTATTCGTACAGAGTTATAACTTGCACTTTGCACTTCGTCTCTTTGCAAGAGACGGGTACTTAGGATCTTTGTGGAAAACGCAAGAGATTGTAAAATGGAAGAATTTTGGGGGTAGTTTGCTTTTCAAGTAATACGATTCCTTGATTGCCGGTATTATAGGGGATATGTTGTTTATGCATACAACCACATAAAATACATTGCAATGTAAATAAAAAGATTTATTTATTAATAATGATAACAACTGTTTCATGGACCTTGACAACAAAAGAAAATAATACATAAGACATGATTATTTCTAAACGGTGTTGTCTTCTAGTCGATCAGATGCTCATCTCTGTGCTGGATTAGCATTTGCAAGCTGTGGGCAATTTCTTCGGAAATGTCCCATCTCACCACACTTGTTGCAAGAACCTGGTGGAAAGCGAGCTCGAGCAGGTTTGTTGTCAGCTCGATTTGGTGCAACAGCTACTACGCAAACTTTTGCTGTATGACCTTTAAGTCCACAAAGTTGGCATTCGCGGCACCTCACATTAGCATGATGATGGAGACCACATTGGTTGCACAAAGGTGAAGTTCCATTGTATGGTTTCCTAGCACGGGGTTGAGCTGGTTGTTTGGGGACGGCTTGACCATTGTGAGCGACCATGGCGAAGTTCTGAGAAGCCTTTCGCTTCTTTGACTGTTCAGGGGATCCAGTCTGTTCATCCATGGTCTTTGATTCCTCGAGCGGTTTCTTGTCACCCTTTCGGAAAAGCTTACGTTTCCTGATCTGAGATTCAGTCAGGGTTGCAGATAGCTCAATGGCCTGCCTAACCGTAGTGGGGTTACTACCAGTAACAATGTCTTGAACTGAGTCAGGGAGACCATCAATGTATTTTTCGATCGCCTTATCCAAAGGCGTAACCATGGTAGGACACAACAGGCTCAGCTCCTCATATCGATCAGTGTATGCTCGATGTTCGCCGCTGTCTTGCTTAAGGTCGTCGAATTCTCTTTCCAATGCCCTGATCTCGTGACGAGGACAGAATTCCTTCATCATCAGTGCTCTAAGTTCTTCCCATGTTTGAGCCAGTGCCACATCGGCACCCCTATCTCTCACCACACCGTTCCACCACGTCAAAGCTCGTTTCTCAAAGACACTAGATGCAAAATCTACCTTTCGCTCATTTGGACATTGAACATGCCTGAAGGTGCTCTCTAGACTCTCGAACCATTGCAGAAGTGCAGTCGCTCCTTGAGACCCAGAAAACTTTGATGGCTTGGCCGAGTTGAACGTCTTGAAGTTGCAGAGGGCATTATTGTTGTTAATAGCTTGGTGACATTGGGCAACGATGATCGGGATTGCAGCAGTCATTTGCTGTGTAATGACAGCTACCAGCTCGTCAACAGATACCGGATTTTCACGTCGTGGAGGCATTCTAAAAGAGAAGAACATGAAAGGAAACGTGAGAGAATTATACGAAAAGAATGAGATGAACAAATCTGATGAAAGCCAGGATAGTGGTCATTTGTTTGTTACTACAAAGCAACAAACGACACACAGCGACTGAATTAAAGTAAATGGATCAAAAATAATGTATCACGAAGACATGCTCGCCTATAAGTGAACACTCATCCCAAGAATTCCCAGGTAAGCACAACTGGTCTCGCGTCTGATTAGATGTATACGAAGTGCTTGCCTAGACAGAAAACCCAGAATACAGGCATTCACCCTTCCAGTTTGCACGTGTTCACATTATTTAAAACCCAAAACCTTGACGAGATTTTGAAAACTCAAAGGGGTTCAAAACCATATAACAGAGGGTTCAAAACCTAGTAATCAATCATCCTAGAACAGATTATTAGTTTTCAAAGCGGTTTTGAAATTTATGTTCTTGTTGTGATAGTCGCTTAAGGATAGGTGACGGTATTGTTTTATGACTAAACGCAAGTAAACTCGCGTTAGGGTCCTAAGAAGATTATAGACTAGGTCAAAGCATTACTAATAACCTAATTCCCTATAACCATTGGCTCTGATACCATCTTTTCTGTCACACCCCGACCACGTAGAACATACAAAACGTGGCGGAAACATCGGGGAGTGTTGTAACAGAATTAATTGTGTCAAATCCATGGCAATTGAAGTTTCGTTTTATTGATTAAAGGTGTTACAATGTCTTAACAAACAAAGAAATACAACATAATTAACTAGTCTTGCATCTTTTATTGTCACTAAAGCCCAAGTCTGCCTATGTGTATCTTGATCATCTTATGCAATAGCTCCTGAAAAACACATGTGAAAATAGGTACGTCAGCATAAAAATGCCTGTGAGATACATAGGTTTTGTGAAAATAAGTTTCATGACTTATGTTTGAGAAAAATGTTTAGTCATGAACCTTGTAATTTGCTTTGTCTTGTAAATCATTTGAAAAACAATGAGTTCAGATGATATGTATAAATAAGTGAATAATGTATGGTTAAATGAATAACCATGTAAACTGAGTTTGTATAAGATAAGTTGTTTGTAAATCAATGTCTTGTGAAAAGTATGTTATTTGTATAAAATGTTCTATATCTCAAACTGAAATGATTCAAATAACGTTACAGTATGTAATACCATACAAACACTTATATATAGGAAGTACCAGCGGCGTATCCACCATGCTTGTATCATATTACACACGCATCGTTACTTAATCACTTAATCAAACCAAACCAAACAATGTAAGATGTCTATGTTTAAACCAATTGTCAAATGTATTGAATAATATGTCAAAGTGTTCATGTCAAGATGTAAATCATGTCAAAATGTCTATGTCAAATATCCATGTCAAATGTCTATGTCAAATATCCATGTATGGCAAGTGAAATGTCTCAACTAAACCATATGCACAAAAACAAAGTATTGAAGTAAAACCTGGTTTAAATCAAAGTTATGTTTTGTGGGAAATGCATGATCAAATGCCAATCATGTTAAAATGTCTATGCCGAAATGTCTATGTCAAATGTCATGTAAAACGAGGTACTAAGTAATGCACACAATTGGGCACACCTAGCATGAAATGTCATAAAATCATGTACTATAATGTACTAACGAACATAGCAAGTATATGATGTGAAAACAGGAAAGCATGAAAGTAACAAGTAGGCACATGTGTTCCACCCCAAAACAGTTTGGAAAACAGTAAAAGAGGGGTCTATGTACTCACTTGAGATTGCTCAGAAGTCCTTGAGTAACAACCAAACAATGCTAGAGATCACGGAAATCAAACGGCACCTACTATAGGTAACTACATTAATAAACCGGACCTAAATCGGAAGATCGGGTAGCATTAGGGTTTGTAAACCAACGAGTGTAGAGACTCGTGTCATTTGGTTTAACAAAGCCTACATACTAAATGAAACTTAACCTAAGTGTTTACGACCCATTACGACCCGTTTAGGTAGCTTATGCTACTTTAACGCGTCGTTCGCGTGAAACGCGTTCGGACCGCCTAACTAGTCCTATGACAAGTGTTATATGCCTAAACATGTTACATAATCAGTTATGTGACAAAAGTTTAGGTTACATATGCTTAATTACCAATTATACATGAAAAGGGTATTCTGGTAATTTACCTAAGGCATATAAACTACCTATCATACAACTACTTAAACGATGTGACCATAGGGTATAACCTCGGAAGGTTATGCCCTATACTAGGGTCACCTAATGTGTTTGGTCGGATCCTAATGATCGACCAAATGGGTCGGGTTCGAAGGTATAGGCGATTTATTAGATCGCCTACCCTACGACCCTAGACAACGTGGTAATCAGTGGGCATAGTCCCAAGGGACTATAACCAACGTGATTACAATCACGTTGCGAAGTTCTAACGAACTTCGCATTGACCATTACTGGTCAACGCTGAAAGTCAAACAAAGTTTGACTTTCTGACTCGAAAAGCAGTAAAATAAGGAAAAGAACGAAAGAATACTTACGAAGGGTCCCCGAATGCTAATCCCGATCCAAGAACTCAGGTATGAAACAATGGTTTCAACTTAGAGCTCTCAAATCAGAATTCTTGTGCAAAATGAGGTTGTGTGGGTTGGGTATTTATAGGAATACCCGAACCGTTAGGATCGTTTCATGGAAAACGTGCCATGATCCAACCCGTACACTTGTCGGAAACTCATGGTAGCTAAATTCCATCCTTATCCGCTGACTAAGCAAGTTAGAATGTGTGGTTGTGAATTAAACAACGGCTAGTACATCGAATCTGGTCCCGAATGCGAAAAACTGAGTTTCTGCATGTTTTCTGCCCAGAATAGGCAGTCGCGTAGCGCGACTGCATAGGCCCTTAGGGCTCGCGCTATGCCACTGCTCCCATGTTTCAGAAATGTTTCAAAATTGGCAGAAATGGTCCCTGCACGTGTTTAAGGCCTTTTTTCGATGCGTTTGAACCCCGTTAACCTCATTTTAAGGCTCTAAAATGAAGTTAAAGTATAGGGAACTCAAAACATGCTCAAAAATATGCCGGAGGTTGGTTCGTTTGGCCGTACGAACGCGATGTTCGCTTAATTACGACGAAATGCGCATAAGCGCGAAAAACGATCCAAATGACGCGACGAATGGATTTTTCTTATGGCGAACACTAAAATATAATATAGTCATGCTTACATAAATTTTTGGATGTCCGGATGTATTCAGAACGTAGGTTATGCGCGAAAATGCAAACTTGTGCACTTTTTGACGCTTTTAGTCCCTGAATGACACAAAAGTTTATTTTAGCATACCGAACACCTCAAAGCCTATTTCTAAGCTATGTGAAGGGTATTTATGGTATGTTTAACTTATGGTCATGCTCCGGAATTTCTGTTACAGTTCAAATTGGCATACTTTAGCAGTTTGTCAACTTTAGTCCCTGTAAGCGATTAAACTTTGATTTCACCACACCAAACCTTCCAAAACTTATATCTAAGTTATGTAAAGGTTATTTAAGGTATGTTAAGCCTATTTCACTATTCCGGAGTGTTCGTTGGATTAAACTGGTTATATCTACACATCAGAGCGCGTATAACCCTCCAGAAAGCGATTTAAAGCTTGAAATCGAACAAGAGTTGATATGTGCAAACGATACACATATTTTTACAAATCCCAAGTATGAAATACAATATTTCATTGGTTTGGCATTTGTTTGATGGTTGGAGTGACACAGGTGTTACATTTTTTCTCATGTTTTGGCACTTTATTAGTTAGCTAAAAGCTGAATTATTTTGTGAAGTGCTGAGTTTTGTACTTAGAGTACGTTTTAGGCACATCCAGTCACTGTGACTTATTCCTAGAGACGCAGTTCCACAACCCTTATATCCCTACACTCACTACTAGTGTAGCAAAACGTTTCTGGCTCGTACAGGCCTTAGAGGCAGTGTCTGCCTGATGCTGGCTTTATCAGCATGTTCAATAGGTTATCCGTGTATTGTGCTACTGTGCTTTTTGTGCATCATGTTTGTCACTAAGGTGCCGTATGTAAATAATGTAGTAACGATAAGTAAAGTATGATGCAAGTAAGTACATGTATCAGATATCAAGTAGCAGTTCATCAGCTAGTTCAAATAAGCACAGTAATTAAGCAGTAATTAATCATTAATTAAGTCGTACGGATACCTGGTTTGATGAGGGTTGTCACAGTATATATACTCAAACGTAACATACTAATAATAGCGTAAAACACATAATCTTGCCAAGTATTAACATGTCATCATACACATATTATAAAACACATAACACATTGTAACACATAAAATTTACCCATGAACAAACCATTCTAGTGTATGTTGAAAAACACGTATTTTAGTGATTTGGTAACGTTTTTGGGCGCCGGAAGTCACGTATGACTAACCGAACACCAAGTAAACTTAATATAAGTTAAAATACTTATTTTTATATCAAAAATATCAGTTTACTTACTGATCTAAAACAGTTTTATAAAAATTCTCCGAAAAGCCGATTTTTAACCGTTTTACCGCATAGTTTTGCATCAAACGTTACCCTAACCATCCCAAATCGAAATGACTTGATATTTTAACATAACCCATGTTATTTACTGAATAAAATAGTGGTTATACTCATGATAGTGCAGGTCTCACATAAAGCACATAAATCATGCGAATTTCACATATTTTACCACTTTTTAAGCTATATGTACAACATGCAAAGCTAACAAACCTATGTCAAAGTTTCATGCCATTATAATATATCAAATAATGTTATTTTT
This sequence comes from Helianthus tuberosus, assembly GCA_030545235.1. Lineage (NCBI taxonomy): Eukaryota > Viridiplantae > Streptophyta > Magnoliopsida > Asterales > Asteraceae > Helianthus > Helianthus tuberosus. The sequence goes on along the minus strand of CM060426.1, from coordinate 25,886,312 downwards.
AGTGTTTATAACCTGCTCTAAAACATTTTTGTCATACCATCATTTTTTATCATTTCTTAAGCTTTAAATCAACATGTATTCTCATGTACAAGTGCCTAAAGCACACTATCATATCATCATCTTTTTATATGAGTTTAGATGCATCAAATATGCAAATTATTCATGTTTATTTGATGATGTATTTGAACATTTATCATATCTTACATAAATCATCCAACACTTGTATTTTAACTATCATTCAAGAACAAGCAACAACTTAAACATGTACTTATCAAGAAATCAAACTCAAAGCTCATACACACATATATATATATGTACGATCATACATACACACATATGTACTACCATTTTTTTTATTTGTATCAAGACCCATTTCTTTTTAGATTTCAAGTTTGTGAAAATTCCAAGATTCAAGAGAAACTTCAAATCATCAAGAACAAGCAAGAATCAAGATTATGATTTAAACATAAATGTTATACCTTCAAGATTCAAGTAAGTTTTTGGATGAGATTTTGATGATATGGAGCTTGAAATCACTTGAAAGCACCTTGGAAACTCCTTTAGATCTTCACACCAACTTGAATCTAGCTTGGAATGGAGCTTGATCTTCAAGAACAAAGTTGCAAGGTTGAAGATGGGAGTGGTGATGGTGGTTACGGTTGGGAGAGAGAGAGGAAGGGAGTGGAGTGGTGAAGTGTTGTGAAGTGGTGATATTTATAAGCATGCCATATCTTCCAAGATCTTTATAAATCTCATAGAATCCAAGAAATATCACATAATATCTAAATATATCTTGGCAAGATTTGAAGGATTTAGCAAGATTTCATAAAATCAAAAGTGGGGCCCCCATGACCGTCCACTATATGGGGGTGGGGGGGGGGGGTAAAGTGTAAGTTTTGAATGGTAAAGTAGATAAAAACAAGTATTTAACTGGATACCGGGTATTTTATCTAGCGTTTAAATCCCGGTTTATGGCGTTCTAAATTATTTTTATTATTCTATAAAAATAAACTCGCCAAAATATTATTGAAATAAATTTCAGTTGCCGAGACTGGCTGTGTTATCCGTGTTTCGCAGTAGAAGCACTGTGTTGCGCTGTAACACGCGGTAAGCGCTTAAACTTGAAAAATAGCGTTTTTAAGCGTTTTAATTTATTTTTTCAACACGAACCTGATTAAAAATAAAATTTTAATCATAACAGAATATTTTCAGGATTTAAATATTGTCCGGGTGGTCACCAACGCTCGTTTCGCAGTTTTGTCGTAAATAGTTCTAAAGTTCGAATAAACATGTTTTTGCCATACCGAATCCTTCGAAACTCATTTCTAAGTTATGTAAAGGGTGTTTAGGGTATGTTTGGCTTATGTCACAGTTCCAGTGTGTTCATCGCGTTAAACTGATTATGTTTACGTAACGGTTTGTGATTTTACTTCCAGAACAGGTTTAAGAGTTCGGAATTGAACAATGGTTGAAAACGTACTAACGTCACAAATAATTAAACAAATATTGAAATTAAAACGTCATATTTCATTAAACACAAAGTTGTTCGGAACAGTACAAGGGTTAAAATACACAGATGTCACAGTCTCCCCTACTTTTGGAAATTTCATCCCGAAATTTAATTAGAGGAAACTTCTGAAGGCAACTGTGATGGTTTCGCTTTCGAATGAATCCCTCGAACCCTAAGTAAAACTCTGGGCCATGTTTGGATTCTTAGCGAATTTGTCAACTGTCAAAGTGAAGTCCTTGTAGTAACAAAACATGGAGTTTCGAACTATGGACAGAAGAACGTTTCTTATGAAGACTGTCATAGGAAACTTGTGTGTGTTTGAAATCGGAATTGGAGAGTGAAAAATAAAATGACATTGGTCAAGGTTCAGGACTTCTCGTAACTTAAATAACGCTACGTTCGCAATGCAATAAGGAACACTTATATATAGGAAGTACTAGCGGCGTATCCACCATGCCCTTTTCTACATTGTTCCCGTTTCGTTATTCTCATCACTATAGGTCTTACACATGACAAAACTTGATGTGGTTTCTGTGCACCGAATTCCATAATTATGTATGCATCCATAATTACGTAACTCCTTGCACAGTCCGCATAGTTCATTTCATAATGCGTAGGGGAAAAATCAATTGAATAAACATGAAGCGACTTGACTAGACCACCAAAGGATCTTTTTAGCTAGATCAACGAATGATCTTTCTAACTAGATCAACACATGATCTCCTTAACTAGACCGTCATACGATCTCCTTAAATAGACCACTTAAGGGATCTTTTCAATTATATCATCACAGGATATTCCTAACCAGATTTTTGAATCAATCTGTTTAACTAGACCACTCAAGGGGTCCAATTATAGAGTAGTACTTCATAATCCAAGGGTCTTAACTATTACGTAGAATCCCATTAAGGATTTAAGGTAGTACCTTTGGATATCCTACTATGAATCCCTCATATGGAAATATGGAAGATTCTATGAGGATTTGGATAATGAATATTCGGATAACACAAAAACACAAGACATAAAAGAAATCACATATGCACATAATCACATAATTGTATCAGTTTTGTAAAATAAACTTGAAACAACAAATTTTATTTATATATAACAACTGAATTGTTCCAAACGTCAAAGGATAACAAACAAAGAAATACAAAAGACTAATTGTTCACTGCTACATTGTCATTCGCGTTTGCCTCGTTTATGTTGAACACTCGTCCACGCACTGGGTTTGCGTTAACAAGTCTTGGGCAATTGTTTCGGTAGTGAGTAAGGTCACCATAGTTATAACACGACCCAGGAGGGAACTGTGCTTGAGCAACAGCAGGATTTGCAGCAACTTGGTTAGCATAACGGCAGGTATTGACCAAAGGTCCCAATCGCCCACAGTGGGTACATTTGTGACACTGTACTTGCTCCAGATGATGACGGTTGCATTTGTTGCACAAAGGTGTAGTACCAACATAGTTTTTCTTTGTACGAGGTTGTGCTGGCTGATTTGGTGCAACCTGGTTGTTCTGAGCAGTTATTGCGCAGTTTTGTGAAGCCTTGCGCTTTTTCTTCTTGGATGTCTCGGCCTGTCTATCCTTTGGTTCTTCTTGTGCAGACTTGTCAGATGGTTTCGGGTCGCCCTTTCGAAAAAGCTTACCTTTCCTGATCTGGGATTCAGTCAGGGTAGCAGACAATTCAATGGCCTGTCTGACGGTAGTAGGGTTGCTACCAGTAACGATATCCTGTACTAGGTCAGGAAGACCATCAATGTACTTTTCAATCGCCTTCTCCACAGGCGTAACCATAGCAGGACATAACAGGCTCAGCTCCTCATAACGATCAGTATAGGCTCGATGTTCACCACTGTCTTGCTTTAAATCGTCGAATTCCCTTTCCAACGCTCTAAGCTCATGACGAGGACAGAACTCCTTCATCATTAGAGCTCGAAGCTCTTCCCAAGTTTGAGCTAGTGCCACATCGGCACCCCTATCATGTATCACCCCATTCTACCATGTAAGAGCACGCTTCTCAAACACACTAGATGCAAACTCAACCTTACGCTCATTCGGACATTGCACATGCCTGAATGTGCTCTCTAAACTTTCAAACCATTGCAGGAGCGCGGTTGCTCCTTGAGTCCCAGAAAACTTCAAAGGTTTAGCAGAGTTGAATGTCTTAAAGTTGCACGGAACAGGTGTGTTATTGTTGTTGTTTGCTTGGTTTAACTGGGTAACTAGGTTCGGGAGTACAGCAGCGATTTGCTGAGTGATCAAGGCTGCCATTACGGCGTCTTGAGTTTGATCACGTCGAGGAGGCATCTAAAAGAAAAGGGAACACAAGGAAATGTGTGAGATTGACATAGAACAATCAAAAGGAGTATTGAAAACATCGATGAAACGAAGGAAGGTGGTCATTTGTTCGTTACTTAAAACAAACAAACAACACAGTGAATAATCAAAGTAAATAGGTCTACATAATGCATAATGAAGACATGCTTTAGCCTATAAGTGGACACTCACCCCAAGAGTTCCCAGGTAAGAGTGACTGGTCCGATTTTGTGGATTTGTACGAACACTCTAGCCTTAGACAGAAAACTCAGGGTACAGGCACCCACCCTTCCGGATTGCACGTGTTCACATTATTAAGACTCAAACTTTGACGAGATTTGAAAACTTTAAAGGCGTAAAGCCTAAAAACTAATCATCTAAGGATAGATGATCAATTTTCAAATGGAATTGAGATTTGTGTACTTGTTTTGGTAATCACCTAAGGATAGGTGATAATATTGTTTTAAGATCTAAACACAAGGTAACTTGTGTTAGGGTCCTAGAAAGGTTATAGACTAGGTCAAAATTTTACTAATAACCTAAATCCCTATAACCATGAGCTCTGATACCAACTCTTCTGTCACACCCCGACCACGTAAAACAACAAATCGTGGCGGAAACATCGGGGAGTGTTGTAACAGAATCAGTGTTTCACAACACATGGAATTTAGAATATTGTTTTATTACATAAAAAGTTACATTGTCTTGGAATTTGATCAACAAACAGTACAATTGCCGTTCATGTTTTTAAAATTACTAAGTCCCATGTCCATCCTATGTAAAGCAGTCAACTGTCGTCACGAAATAAAACCTGAAACATATGTGGGTAAATACGTCAGCATAAAAATGCCTGTGAGTAACATAGGTTTTGTGAATTAGATTCATGGCTTTGGATCATATAAGAAAAGATTATATGTTTATAAAAGTAGCCATGAATCCTTGATAAAAGTTTGGTTTCTAGCACACTTTGCATTGATATAAAAGTTGTAGTATACATAAAAATATACCTTGGTTTTAAGAAACTCGGATAAGTAATATATTAAAATATATTTTAGTTTCAAAACAGTTAAACAGATAGTATAAAAAATATACTTTAGTTGTTAAAATAATAGTTTTCGGTAGTATATCATAAGTATACTTTCGTTTTGTAAATAACATATCAACTATGTTTTAGTAAATAACAAAATATATGTTAGATTTGTACATAGTATATCAAATTATACTTTAGTAAATAATAACATATCAACAGTATCATGTTGGTAGTATATTGAAATATACCATAAATCACGATTTAGCAATACATTCAAACCTTAGTGCATCAAACTACACTTTAGAGACTATAGAAATACCACAAAGGCAAATTCTATTTGGTTAAAATTTGGTTTCTGACATTCCATACAACAGGAATGGGGTGTCTAGTCCTATAGCGCTATATCGTACTACCAATCGGCTTGATCATTGTTAATGAAGGTATAAATAACAGTATAAATGAACAATTAGTTCTAACAAACCTTGGAAATCAGTCGTTTAAACCATATATAATAGTTCAATTCGTCAAAAGATAGTACTTATGCATGTGAAATCATATAGTCGAAATCATGAAAATAATGAATATGCACATATGAATCACCCCAAAACATTTGAAAACGTAAAAGAAGGGGACTATGTACTCACCTTTGGGTGCGTTTTTATATGTTAACACAATCCCTCAAATTGTTTATTCGTCCTAAATTAAATAAGAACGATTTAATAATCAAAACTCACAAAAACACCGAAGTTTCTCCGATACTTAGAATTTTCACATAACTTTGAGATTTCTCAAAAAGTTATTATTTTTTATTATATTGGTGTGAATTTATGTATATATATATATGCGTTCACATATATATTTTAAGAACTTTGCGACTTGAACGATTTTATTGGTGACTCTCATCATGTTATAAGCAATATATCTACGATTTGCGCGTCGTAATATATATACTCAAACGTAACATACTAATAATAGCGTAATACAAATAATCTTGTCAAGTATTAACATGTCATCATACACATATTATAAAACACATAACACATTGAAAAACACATAAAATTTACCCATGAACAAACCATTCTAGTTTATGTTGAAAAACACGTATTTTAGTGATTTGGTAACGTTTTTGGGCGCCGGAAGTCATGTATGACTAACCGAACACCAAGTAAACTTAATATAAGTTAAAATACTTATTTTTATATCAAAAATATCAGTTTACTTACTGATCTAAAAGAGTTTTATAAAAATTATCCGAAAAAACGATTTTTAACCGTTTTACCGCATAGTTTTGCATCAAACGTTACCCTAACCATCCCGAATCGAAATGACTTGATATTTTAACATAACCCATGTTATTTACTGAATAAAATAGTGGTTATACTCATGATAGTGCAGGTCTCACATAAAGCACATAAATCATGCAAATTTCACATATTTTACCACTTTTTAAGCTATATGTACAACATGCAAAGCTAACAAACCTATGTCAAAGTTTCATGCCATTATAATATATCAAATAATGTTATTTTTAGTGTTTATAACCTGCTCTAAAACATTTTTGTCATACCATCATTTTTTATCATTTCTTGAGCTTTAAATCAACATGTATTCTCATGTACAAGTGCCTAAAGCACACTATCATATCATCATCTTTTTATATGAGTTTAGATGCATCAAATATGCAACTTATTCATGTTTATTTGCTGATGTATTTGAACATTTATCATATCTTTCATAAATCATCCAACACTTGCATTTTAACTATCATTCAAGAACTAGCAACAACTTAAACATGTACTTATCAAGAAATCAAATTCAAAGCTCATACACACACATATATATATGTACGGTCATACATACACACATATGTACTACCATTTTTTTTTATTTGTATCAAGACCCATTTCTTTTTAGATTTCAAGTTTGTGAAAATTCCAAGATTCAAGAGAAACTTCAAATCATCAAGAACAAGCAAGAATCAAGAGTATGATTTAAACATAAATGTTATACCTTCAAGATTCAAGTAAGTTTTTGGATGAGATTTACTTGAAAGCACCTTGGAAACTCCTTTAGATCTTCACACCAACTTGAATCTAGCTTGGAATGGAGCTTGATCTTCAAGAACAAAGTTGCAAGGTTGAAGATGGGAGTGGTGATGGTGGTTATGGTTGGGAGAGAGAGAGGAAGGGAGTGGAGTGGTGAAGTGTTGTGAAGTGGTGATATTTATAAGCATGCCATATCTTCCAAGATCTTTATAAATCTCATAGAATCCAAGAAATATCACATAATATCTAAATATATCTTGGCAAGATTTGAAGGATTTAGCAAGATTTCATAAAATCAAAAGTGGGGCCCCCATGACCGTCCACTATATGGGGGTGGGGGGGGGGGGTAAAGTGTAAGTTTTGAATGGTAAAGTAGATAAAAACAGGTATTTAACTGGATACCGGGTATTTTATCTAGCGTTTAAATCCCGGTTTATGGCGTTCTAAATTATTTTTAATATTCTATAAAAATAAACTCGCCAAAATATTATTGAAATAAATTTCAGTTGCCGAGACTGGCTGTGTTGTCCGTGTTTCGCAGTAGAAGCAATGTGTTGCGCTGTAACACGCGGTAAGCGCTTAAACTTGAAAAATAGAGTTTTTAAGCGTTTTAATTTATTTTTTCAACACGAACCTGATTAAAAATAAAATTTTAGTCATAACAGAATATTTTCAGGATTTAAATATTGTCCGGGCGGTCACCAATGCTCGTTTCGCAGTTTTGTCGTAAATAGTTCTAAAGTTCGAATAAACATGTTTTTGCCATACCGAATCCTTCGAAACTCATTTCTAAGTTATGTAAAGGGTGTTTAGGGTATGTTTGGCTTATGTCACAGTTCCGGTGTGTACGTCGCGTTAAACTGATTATGTTTACGTAACGGTTTGTGATTTTACTTCCAGAACAGGTTTAAGAGTTCAGAATTGAACAATGGTTGAAAACGTACTAACGTCACAAATAATTAAACAAATATTGAAATTAAAACGTCATATTTCATTAAACACAAAGTTGTTCGGAACAGTACAAGGGTTAAAATACACAAATGTCACAATAAAAAGGGAACAAGGGGTACAGTATTTCGAGTTCTTATCTGATATCAAAACACTCCCTTGGTGGGATGTGGAGGAGCTTGTGCAAACCAAGAATATCGAACAGTTCTATTACGGTCTTGATGTGAAGATGCACGACCAGAAGTTTTGGGACTACATAAAGCTCCAGGCAAATAATAGATTTCCTGATTGGAAGCCGCAATTTCCAAAGCAGATTGTTAAATTTGATTCAATCACAGGAGAAAAGGGTGTTACATTGAAGATAAAGCCACCGAGATGTTTAAAGAATATGCCACTGCATGTGATGGAACAAGATTTTTATGAAGACTTCCAAGGTTGGGTGTACAATCAGAGCACGACAGAAGCGGTTATTTCTTTGTTTGATAAGAAGACGGGAGAAGCAAGGAGGATTAATGTGTTAGATCCGATGTGGTTGGTAAATTGTTCAAAGAAGGATATTGAGTGCTTATGTTTCAACAAGATTGTGTGTGATGCTCTAGACAAAGTTCAAGCACAACAATATCAGAAGATGGTGAACTTATGCTTTGCAAAGGATATCAATTCTGGAAGATATTGGGAAACAAAGTTCAGAGACATAGAGTTGGAGGAATTTTTGAAGAAAGAGAAGCGAAGTGAAAAATTCAAGCAGATAGCTGAAAGAGCAGCAGTTCTGGGAAGAAGAAAGCTCTTCAGGCCTCCACCGACAGATCAAACGCCTATTGAATCAGAAGAGAATACGATACCAAGATGGGATCGGAAAAGAGATGGTGATCTTGAGTATAGAAAGTACTGGAATGAGATAGGTAGACCTCTGAGGCGCAAGATGCTTGCTGAACGTGAAGAACATAGGAGACAGAAAGCTAAGGCTAGGAGACGCAGCAGGAAGGTGAAATAAACACTATGCAGGAAGGAAGACTACAGCTATATCCAAGGGGGAGTCTGTTAGTGCATTATGTCTGTATCGAGTCTATGTATTTTGTCCTGTATGTGTCGTTGTACACTTGTGTATGTATGTATTTTGTATCTAGACAAAACAGGGAACGAAACGTTAAATGTCATAACTCATCCGATCGGATGGCATATGTCATCCGGACGGATGGCCATCTGATCGGATGACATCAACCCCTCCCTGGTTTGCCTATAAATAGTAGTGTAGGGTCATTTGTCTAGAACCTTTTGCCAAATTGTAAATCGTTTTTGAAATAAAACTCGAATGGTTTATATTGTTAGAAAAACCTTGTAATAATACCTCATTTTGATAACCTTGCCCAAGTGATCTAGATAACGCAATGATATATAATGTGTTAAAAGCACTTATATATAGGAAGTACCAGCGGCGTATCCACCATGCTTTTAACACATCACACCAGCCCCGTTACCTAATCACTTCCCTAACCCAACGGTTCAAACAGTTACAAACGGTTCACATAAATCAAACGGTTACAAACGGTTCACATAATCAATCAGATTCAAACGGTTCACACAATCAATCAGATTCAAACGGTTCACATAAATCAACAATTTCAAACGGCTCACATAGACCAAACAATTTCAACGGTTCAAACAATTCAAAATGTAAAACAATGTGTCCATATGCTGGAACAGCATATGCAACAAAATGTAATATATAAAAAATCAATGTGCTAGCATGCTAAGAGAACATACATAGCAATACATAATGAAATCATGTACTATATACGTACTAATGAACATAACAAGCATATGATATAAAAACATGAAAAGCATGAAAGTAACAAGTAGGCACATGTGTTTCACCCCAAAACAGTTGAAAACAATAAAAGAGGGGACTATGTACTCACTTTAGGATGCTTAGAAGTCTTGAATAACAACCAAGCAAAGCTAGAGGGATCACGGAAATCAAACGGCACCTAATATGGGTAACTACATTAATTACTGGACCTAAATCAAAAGATCGGATAGGATGAGGTTTCGTAAACCAAATGAGTGTTGGAAATCATATGATATGGTTTAACAAAGCCTACATACTAAAACGAAACCTAACCTAAGTGCTTACGACCCATTATAACCCGTTTAAGTAGCTTACGCTACTTTAACGCGTCGTTCGCGTAAAACGCGTTCGGACCGCCTAACTAGTCCTATGACAAGTATTATATGCCTTAACACATCTAATAATGTTGCCTAATAAGTTTAGATGTCAAAATTTAGGTTACATATGCTTAAAATGAATTTACGCGTAAAAAGGGCATTTTGGTCATTTACCTAAGGCACATAAACTACCTATCATACAACTACTTAAACGAAGTGACCATAAGGTTTAACCTCGGAAGGTTATTCCCTATACAACTTTGCTCACAATATATGCTTGGTCGGATCCTAAAGATCGACCAAACGGGTCGGGTTCGAAAGTCTAAGCGGTTGTTTAGACCGCTTATCTTACGACCCTATAGAAGCACTAATCTAAAAGTGACGAGTTAAACATGTTTAACAAGGTTTGAAAACAAGTTTGATATCAAAACAAACGGTTTTGATACCCAAGAATAGTTTGGTTGCAAAATACGCATAAACGCACATTTTGACCGAAACTATGACTCGTCACTACACCTAATCAACGTGGTAATCAGTAGGTATAGTCACACGGGACTATAACGATCATGATTACACTCACGTTGAGAAGTTCAAACGAACTTCGTGTTGACCAAAGACTGGTCAAAGTAGAAAGTCAAACACTGTTTGACTTTTACGCTTAAAAACGCATAAAAGCATGTAAGAAACTTACAAGGGGTCCAAGCTAGGAAGAACTTGATCTAAATACTCAGGTATGAAGCATAAAGCTTCAACTTAGAGCATAAAATTAGATCAAGGTGTGAGGAAAATGGAATGAGAGCTTGGGTATTTATAGATTTCGGAGAACCGTTAGGATCGTTTCTCGCAAATCGTGCTTTGATCTTGACCTTACAAGTGGGCCCATGGTTTTCAAACCATGGGAATACCTACAAGCATCAAATTCCAGCCCATAGAGTGCAAAACATTGGGTTAAAACCATCAAAACCTCAAAAATGGACCAAGTTCAATGTATCTGCCAGAAATTTCAAAAATGGTCCCTCCACTTGTAAAACTTGATTTTTGGCACTTTTAAGCCCCGTTAACCCCATTTCAAGGCTCTAAAATAAAGTTAAAGTATAGGGAACTTGAAATGTGCTCAAAAATATCTCGGATGTCGGTTCGTTTGGTCGTACGGTTGCGTTGTTTGGTTAATTACGACAAAAATCGTAACGAACGCAAAAACGATCCAAATTACGCGACGAATGGAATTTTATCATACCAATCACTAAAATAAAATATTTGAATGATTACATAAAGTTTTGGATGTCCGGATATATTCAGAACGTAAGATATGCGCGAAAATGTAAACTTATGCACTTTTGACGCTTTTAGTCCCTATTGATCAATAAAGTTTATTTTTGCGCACCAAAACACCTCAAAGCCTATTTCTAAGCTATGTAAATTATATTTAGGGCATTTTTAACTTATGATCAAGTTCCGAAACGTTCGTTACTATACAAATCGGTATAGTTTCGCAGTTTGATGCAAATAGTCCCTGCCATCGAACAAACTTGATTTCGACACACCAAACCATCCAAAACTTATTTCTAGGTTATGTAAAGGTTATTTAAGGTATGTTAAGTCTATATCATAGTTCCAGAGTGTTTGTTGCATTAAATTGGTTATATTTACACATATTTATACAAATCCCATGTATGAAAACACAATATTTCATTGATTTGGTATTTATTTGATGGTCGCGGAGGCACAGGTGTCACAGTCTTCCCTACTTTAGGAAATTTCGTCCCGAAATTTATTCGTAGGAGCCTGTCTATGACTTTGTGTTAAATAACCATCAAAGATAAGGCATAATCCTATCATTTCCTTCAACGAACATTCTTCAGAAGTGAAAATGAACAGACGGGGTCATTTTCCTCAACGGGCATTCTTCAGAAATGGAAATGAAGGAATAACCAAAAGGATATTCATTTCCCTCAACGGACATTCTTCAGAAATGAAAATGAAAATGAACGGATAATCATTTTCTTCGACGGGTATTCTTCAGAAATGGAAATGAAGGAATAATCAAACGGGTATTCATTTCCTCAACGGACATTCTTCATAAACGAAAATGAAAATGAACGGATAATCATTTTCTTCGACGGGTATTCTTCAGAAATGGAAATGAAGAAATAATCAAACGGATATTCATTTCCTCAACGGACGTTCTTCAGAAACGAAAATGAAAATGAACGGATAATCATTTTCTTCGACGGGTATTCTTCAAAAAATGGAAATGAAGGAATAATCAAATGGATATTCATTTCCTCAACGGACATTCTTCAGAAACGAAAATGAAAATGAACGGATAATCATTTTCTTCGACGGGTATTCTTCAGAAATGGAAATGAAAGAATAAACAAAAGGACATTCATTTCCTTCAACGGACATTCTTCAGAAACGAAAATGAACGGACGGAGTCATTTTTTACGGGTGCTTCATCAGAAACGGAAATGAATAGAATTAACTCAAAAGGATATTCATTTCCCTCAACGGACATTCTTCAGAAACGAAAATGAACGGACGGAGTCATTTTCAATAGGTGCTTCATCAGAAATGAAAATGAATAGAATTAACTCAAAAGGATATTCATTTCCCTCAACGGACATTCTTCAGAAACGAAAATGAACGGACGGAGTCATTTTCAACGGGTGCTTCGTCAGAAATGGAAATGAATAGAATTAACTCTAGACACATGACAAAACTTGTTGTGGTTTCTGTGCACTAAATTCCATAATTATGTATGCATCCATAATTACGTAATTTCTTGCACAGTTCGCACAGTTTGTTTTATAATGTGAAAGGGATAGAATTTGAACAAGCTTGAGACAACTTAGATTGGGTCAACACATAAGCACATAATTGTTTTCTTGGTTATTAATTTGTTATTAATTTGACGTTGATTTGAACATGGGTATTCAAGGTATACCAGGAACCCAGTCGATGGACTTCAATGTCCTCAAGAATTTATCTGAAAAGATAGGATGATCTTCCAAAAATTCGATTTTTGATTACAAGGAATCATAACATTCAAATTAAGATACACAACACTTAAGGACTTACGAAAATACCCTTAGGTACCCTATTAAGGATTTATAGAGGCACTTTGGGTATTTGTCCAGAGTTGTAACTTTCGCCTTGTACTTCGTTTCCTTGGAAGAAAGGGGTACTTAGGATTTTCGTGGAAAATGCAAGAGATCATAAAATGGAAGAATTTAGGAGTAGTCTGCTCTTCAAGGAATACGATTCCTTGATTGTCGGTATTGTAGGGGATATGTTGTTTATTCATGCAACCACAAAAATACATTGCAATGTAAATAAAAGATTTATTTATAAACAACATCAACAACTATTTCATAGACCTTGACAACAAAGGAAAATAATACATAAGGCTTGATTAATTTCTAAATAGTGTTGTCTTTGAGTCGGTCAGATGGTCATCACTGCGCTGGATTTGCATTAGCAAGCTTTGGGCAATTCCTTTGGAAATGGCCCATCTCGCCACAGTTGAAGCAAGAACCTGGTGGAAAATGAGCTTGAGCAGGATTGTTGCCAGCTTGATTTGGTGCAGCTGCAGCTGGGCAAACTCTTGCTGTATGGCCTATCAGTCGACAAGTTTGGCATTTGCGGCACTTTACATTGGCATGATGGTGAAGGCTACATTGGTTGCACAAGGGTGCAGTTCCATTGTATGGCTTCCTAGCAGGGGGTTGAGCTGGTTGGTTGGGGATGGCTTGATCATTGTGAGCAACCACGGCGAAGTTCTGAGAAGCCTTTCGCTTCTTTGACTTCTTAGGGAATCCAGTGTGTTCTTCCTTTGGTTTCGATTCCTCGATCGGTTTCTTGTCACCCTTTTGGAAAAGTTTACCTTTCCTGATCTGGGATTTGGTCAAGGTAGCGGATAGCTCAATGGCCTGCCTAATTGTAGTGGGGTTGCTACCAGTAACAATCTCTTGTACTGAGTCAGGGAGGCCATCAATGTACTTTTCGATTGCCTTATCCAAGGGCGTAACCATGTTTGGGCATAACAGACTTAACTCCTCATAACGGTCCGTGTAGGCTCGATGCTCACCGCTACCTTGCTTAAGATCATCGAATTCCCTTTCCAATGCCCTAATCTCATGACGAGGACAAAATTCCTTCATCATTAGAGCTCGAAGCTCTTCCCATGTTTGAGTCAGTTCTACCTCAGCACCCCTATCCCTCATCACACCATTCCACCATGTTAAAGCTCGTTTCTCAAAGATACTAGATGCGAATTCAACCTTTCGCTCGATTGGACACTGAACATGTCTGAAGGTGCTCTCTAGACTCTCGAACCATTGAAGAAGTGCAGTTGCTCCTTGGGACCCAAAAAACTTTGATGGCTTGGCAGAGTTGAATGTCTTGAAGTTACAGGGAGCATTATTGTTGTTGAGGGCTTGGTTACATTGAACAATGATGTTTGGGATTGCAGCAGCCATTTGTTGCGTAATGATAGCTGCCAGTTCTTCATTAGGTACCTGATTGTCGCGTCGTGGAGGCATTCTAAAAGAGGAAGCATGAGAGAAAACATGTGAAACGGCTTTGGGTAAGAATAGGATGTTACAATTACCGACCAAAACGGCATGGATGATGGTCATTTGTTTGAACCATGAAACAAACAAACGACACACAAAGGCTGAATCAAAGTAATTAGGTCCTCATAATGTATCGCGAAGACATGCTTTAGCCTATAAGTGGACACTCACCCCAAGAGTTCCCAGCTAAGAGTGACTGGTCCAATTATGTGTATTTGTACGAATATTCTAGCCTTAGACAGAAAACTCAGAGTACAGGCATCCACTCTTCCAGATTGCACGTGTTCACACTATAAGGCCCAAACCTTGACGAGATTTTGAAAACTTTGAAGGTTTAAAACCTTATAATAAATCATCCTAGAACAGATGATTAGTTTTCAAAGCAGATTCGAAATTTGTGTTCTTGTTGTGGTTGTCACCTAAGGATAAGTGACGGTATTGTTTTAAGATCTAAACGCAAGTAAACTCGCGTTAGGGTCCTAGGAAGGTTATAGAGTAGGTCAAAGCATTACTAATAACCTAATTCCCTATAACCATGAGCTCTGATACCAACTTTTCAGTCACACCCCGACCACGTAAAACAACAAATCATGACGGAAACGTCGGGGAGTGTTGTAACAGAATCATTGTTTCATAACACATGGATTGAAGTTCTGTTTTATTGAATTAAATGTATTACATTACATTGGAATTAGAAACAAAACATGAACAAATAAACTTTCATTGTTATTAAGTCACTAAGGCCTCGTCCATTCCTATGTGAGCATACACCAATATCATCATCATACATCATCAACTATTGTACCTGAAACACATGTGAAAATACGTCAGCATAAAAATGCCGGCGAGTACATAGGTTTTATGTGAGTGTCGGATTCATGGCTCGTTTACATTTTGAAATAACTCAAATAACTTTGTTAATTGATATTTAGAAAACCAAGTTTTGTAAAACGTTTATATTAAAAATTTAAATAACCAAGTCAAAGAAGATTAAATTATAATTTGTAAAATCTCATAGCCATGAATCTTAACTCAAAACATTTGTTTATAAAAAAAATCCAAATTATAAATCGTTTTTGAAATAAAACTCGAATGGTTTATATTGTTAGAAAAACCATGTAATAATACCTCGTTTTGATAACTTTGCCCAAGTGATCTAGATAACGCAACGATATATAATGTGTTAAAAGCACTTATATATAGGAAGTACCAGCGGCGTATCCACCATGCTTTTAACACATCACACCCGCCCCGTTACCTAATCACTTCCCTAACCCAACAGTTCAAACAGTTACAAATGGTTCACATAAATCAAACGGTTACAAATGATTCACATAATCAATCAGATTCAAATGGTTCACACAATCAATCAGATTCAAACAGTTCAAATAAATCAACAATTTCAAACGGCTCACATAGACCAAACAATTTCAACGGTTCAAACAATTCAAAATGTAAAACAATGTGTCCATATGCTGGAAGAACATATGCAACAAAATGTAATATATAAAAAATCAATGTGCTAGCATGCTAAGAGAACATACATAGCAATACATAATGAAATCATGTACTATATACGTACTAATGAACATAACAAGCATATGATATAAAAACATGAAAAGCATGAAAGTAACAAGTAGGCACATGTGTTTCACCCCAAAACAGTTGAAAACAGTAAAAGAGGGGACTATGTACTCACTTGAGGATGCTTAGAAGTCTTGAATAACAACCAAGCAAAGCTAGAGGGATCACAGAAATCAAACGGCACCTAATATGGGTAACTACATTAATAACCGGACCTAAATCGGAAGATTGGATAGGATGAGGTTTCGTAAACCAAATGAGTGTTGGAACTCATATGATATGGTTTAACAAAGCCTACATACTAAAACGAAACCTAACCTAAGTGCTTACGACCCATTATGACCCGTTTAAGTAGCTTACGCTACTTTAACGCGTCGTTCGCGTAAAACGCGTTCGGACCGCCTAGCTAGTCCTATGAAAAGTATTATATGCCTTAACACATCTAATAATGTTGCCTAATCAGTTTAGATGTCAAAATTTAGGTTACATATGCTTAAAATGAATTTACGCGTAAAAAAGGCATTTTGGTCATTTACCTAAGGCATATAAACTACCTATCATACAACTACTTAAACGAAGTGACCATAAGGTATAACCTCATAAGGTTATTCCCTATACAACTATGGTCACAATATATGCTTGGTCGGATCCTAAAGATCGACCAAACGGGTCGGGTTCGAAAGTCTAAGCGGTTGTTTAGACCGCTTATCTTACGACCCTATACAAGCACTAATCTAAAAGTGACGAGTTAAACAAGTTAAAACATGTTTAACAAGGTTTGAAAACAAGTTCGATATCAGAATAAACGGTTTTGATACCCAAGAATAGTTTGGTTGCAAAATACGCATAAACGCGCATTTTGACCGAAACTATGACTCGTCACTACACCTAATCAACGTGGTAATCAGTAGGTATAGTCACACGGGAATATAACGATCATGATTACGCTCACGTTTTGAAGTTCAAACGAACTTCGTGTTGACCAAAGACTGGTCAAAGCAGAAAGTCAAACACTGTTTGACTTTTACGCTTAAAAACGCATAAAAGCATGAAAGAAACTTACAAAGGGTCCAAGCTAGGAAGAACTTGATCTAAATACTCAGGTAAGAAGCATAAATCTTCAACTTAGAGCATAAAATTAGATCAAGGTGTGAGGAAAATGGAATGAGAGCTTGGGTATTTATAGATTTCGGAGAACCGTTAGGATCGTTTCTCGCAAATCGTGCTTTGATCTTGACCTTACAAGTGGGCACATGGTTTTCAAAACCATGGGAATACTTAAAAGCATCAAATTCCAGCCCATAGAGTGCAAAACCTTGGGTTAAAACCATCAAAACCTCAAAAAATGGACCAAGTTCAATGTATCTGCCAGAAATTTCAAAAATGGTCCCTGCACTTGTAAAACTTGATTTTTGGCACTTTTAAGCCCCGTTAACCCCATTTCATGGCTCTAAAATAAAGTTAAAGTGTAGGAAACTTGAAATGTGCTCAAAAATATCTCGGATGTCGGTTCGTTTGGTCGTACGGTTGCGTTGTTCGGTTAATTACGACGGAAATTGTAACGAACGCAAAAACGATCCAAATTACGCGACGAATGGAATTTTATCATTCCAATCACTAAAATAAAATATTTTAATGATTACATAAATTTTTGGATGTACGGATATATTCAGAACGTAAGATATGCGCGAAAATGCAAACTTATGCACTTTTTGACGCGTTTAGTCCCTATTGATCAATAAAGTTTATTTTTGCGCACCAAAACACCTCAAAGCCTATTTCTAAGATATGTAAAGTATATTTAGGGCATGTTTAACTTGTGATCAAGTTCCATAATGTTCGTTACTATACAAATCGTATAGTTTCGCAGTTTGACGCAAATAGTCCCTGTGATCGAACAAACTTGATTTCGACACACCAAACCATCCAAAACTTATTTCTAAGTTATGTAAAGGTTATTTAAGGTATGTTAAGCCTATATCACAGTTACGAAGTGTTTGTTGCATTAAACTGGTTATATTTACGCATCAGATCGCGTATAACCTTCCAGAAAGCAATTTAAGGCTCGAAATCGAACATGAATTGATATGTGCACATGATACACATATTTATACAAATACCATGTATGAAAACACAATATTTCATTGATTTGGTATTTGTTTGATGGTCGCGGAGGCACAGGTGTCACACGTTCATCTAGAACCGACTCCTGCTTTGCACTCACAAAACTGGACAAGGATTATGGACTATAAAGATATATATTCCGGAAAGTAAATTCATATTTCAACAAATGTGTTAAACGGTATTTTGGAAACTGAAGAAACGGAAAATGTGATTTTTACAAGTATTACAGAATATATTATGTTTTGTCAAATAGAAAATGTATTATTTTCGAATGGAGAAAAATATATATTTTCTTAAACAATTCGAAGATATATTATTTTGAATGGAGGAAATATATATATTTTCTTAAACAAATTAAAAATATATTATTTTGGGTGAAAAATGGAAACATATATTTTCTAAAGTAAATCTTAAAAATATAGATTATTTTTTAGGTTTATATGAAAGTATAATTATTTTTGCCAAGAAGGATTTATAGATATTTTTCTATAAAAGTTTTCTTAAAATACATATATTTTAAGAATATAAATTGGTGATTTTTAGTTGATTAAAAATAAAATTCTGGAAGATTTAATACAAGATTAAGTATAAAATACTTAATAAATACAAGAAAATACGTATCCTCATACGTATAAATACACACCGGAATACACCACCAATACTTGGCAAAATACACAAGTCTAAAAATACACAAGTATAAGTTTACCCATACTTGGGAAATATTCATGAAGGAATTAAAAAATGAACTAAGTCAAAATATATTATTTTATCATTTTTCCAAATAATTAGATAAATATAATTATTAACCAATAATTATATACTTTGGAATTATATAATGTACATCCGAGATGTAACTTAAAGAATACCATGAATTCCAAAATAAGACTTAATAAAAAACTAAAACTAAGAGTCGTTACACGACCTAGCCGTCTAATAAAACATGGCACGTATGTAGGTAGTTGTACGACCTTGGAAAGGAGCTTGAATTACTAGACAGAAGAACGCAAATCAGTAAGTTCATGTCCCCCTTTTCTTTTAACTGTTTTTGGATTCAAAAATATCGGGGGTGAAATACATGTTTCAAATGTTCAAATGTTTCAATGGTATGATATAGTTAAAGAATGAACTGTTAGATCACGTGGATGATGTAGTATCTCTCCTAAGTGCCATTAATCTAGTATAGACCGAGGGGCATGAGTGGTAGATGTATCTGGGTATAGCGAGCCCCACCCATGGGTCCTTGTGTGGCCGCATGTGGTGACTATGTCGTTCCCACCGGATGGCCCGGAGGAAATTCGCGAGGTTTGAGCACTTCCTACATACCACACATATTAATGTCTTAGCTACACATTAATGATCTGTTCATAGACGCTTTCATACCGGTTTACAAAAGGCATACTTACAGATGTTTACAAGATTATTCGAACTTATACAGAAATACATGAACTCGCTCAACTTTTGTTGATGTTTTCAAAATTACATGTATTTCAGGAAACAAGATGGATCTTGGGCGCTGGTGTTGTTTTCAAGACGTAAATTTCAAGTTTAGATGTCATCCACTTTTGTTTTGTAACATAACTTTGAAACTTAAATGACTTGTGTTTGTAACATTTCAAACCTATGAATGGATGAACATCATGTTTTAATCATATAGTTGTTTATTGTAATTAAATGCAATGATATTGAGCAAGTCACACATCATATGCTTCCGCAAAAGTCAGGGTTTGACAATGTTAACGTACTAAATTCACAAACACACACTTAAACATATTTTATGCTCAATCCGTTATACATGCTACTTGATATACTTAGGTTCATGCTAGATTCATTCTTTGCTACATGTCATTAACTTAGCTAGACCAAACTTAACATATGTAGCGCTACAGGAGTAGCACGCCGCCCGTCGGGGTATTGTTAACCTTTTATTCATAACTAGTCTCGTTACTTTTGTGGCGAGGGACACTTAATTCTTGTGGACACTTGGGGTTTAACATTAGTATTGCATGCTAGATTACCTTGTATACAATTGCCATGTGGATTCGAGTAAATTCTTTATACTTATGCTATATATTAAAAACTCGTGTACGCGCCAATGCTTTTGCGTTGAAACTTTATTTTAAACATGTTACATATTGATGATTGATGATCGTAATGAATCTAGTAGGGATGACTAGAAACACGCTCAAGATACTAGATTTGAATATTTTGTTATGTTATTGTTGTTGTACTTGTCATTTTTATGTTGTAATTTCAATTTCCTTGTAATGTATTTGACAATTTGAGTTATGCAAGGAAAACAGATTTGAATTAAATATTGTCATAATTAGTGTTATGTGTGATGAGCAATCTATTTCGTCTCACTCCGATGATTCCACCATCGATTGGGGTGTGACAGTTTATATTAGGATTTGAACCTTAATAAGGTGAATTAGGCCATGCCTAAGACCATGTGGGCCAGGAAGTCCCATGGGATATAAACTAGTTTTACATCAAAAGCAAGGTTAAGCCTTGGAAGTCATAGAGAATTCTTAGAGAGAATGGAGCCTGCGATTTTGGGGATTGTATTTTTGCCAGACATTTTGCTAATCGATAGTAATAGAACGTGTGCAAGTATTTAAAGTGATTCTCGTCTATATCTTTGTTTTTATTCTTGAATTACATAAAGTTTGAATTCCGCACAAACTTTGTGTAGTTTAATATCACTGGTAGAATACCATGGGTACCCCAAAACAAGCCCCTAGTTTCATTAAAACCATGTGCAAATGAGGGGAACAGCTGGAAAAAGCTGGAAATCAGATTTTCAACTTTGGTCTCTTCCTAAGACAACTATGGCAGATTGTCAACTTTGGTCCCTGAATGTGCAAAACATGGCTTTTGATGCATTTTTGACACATTTAAGCCCCGTTAATCCCATTTCAAGGCTCTAAAATGAAGTTAAAGTATAGGGAACATGAAACATGCTCAAAAATATCTCGGATGTCGGTTCGTTTGGCCATACGGTTGCGTTGTTCGGTTAATTACGATGAAACACGAACGGACGCGAAAAACGACCCAAACTACGCGACGAATGGAATTTTATCATGCCAATCACTAAAATAAAATATTTTAATGATTACATAAATTTTTGGATGTCCGGATATATTCAGAACGTAAGATATGCGCGAAAATGCAAACTTATGCTCTTTTTGACGCTTTTAGTCCCTATTGATCAAATAAGTTTATTTTTGCGCACCAAACACCTCAAAGCCTATTTCTAAGCTATAAAGGATATTTAGGGCATGTTTAACTTATGATCAAGTTCCGGAATGTTCGATACTATGTGAATCAGTAGACTTTCGCAGTTTGACGCAAATAGTCCCTGAGTGTGAATAAACTTGTTTTTGACACACCAAAGCTTTCAAAACTTATTTCTAAGTTATATAAAAGTTATTTAAGGTATGTTAAGCCTATGTCACTGTTCCAGAGTGTTTTCCACATTAAACTGGTTACATTTACGTATCAGTTCGCGTTTAACTTTCCAGAAAGCGATTTAAGGCTTGAAAATGAATTAGAATTAAAATGTGAAAGTGTAAAACACAAAATAAATAAATTTTTGAGGCCAAAACACATTGTTTCTTTGATAAAAGATAGTGTCCTACATCGTGTGTGTTTACGGAGCACAAGTGTCACAATCTCCCCTACTTCAGTAAATTTCGTCCCGAAATTTGTTTGAAGGAGACCGTAGAGGGGAATTGAAACAACTGATGGATAAGCAGATTGCTAGATCCCAAAGATGCGGAGCATCATTTGGAGGGGAATTCAAAATGTGATTTGGGATATTTAAAGTATCTCAAGGTATCCAACCCTTTGAAACTTGTGATAGTCGACTAGTGTTCAAAAATCATTTAAGTATGGCACTATGTTATACTAAGCTCCTAGTGTAATTCCTAGCAAACAAAGGGGTGTACATTCAAGCCCTTCACGTACACGGTTTCTAACATCCCACGAGGTACATCCAATGCACCATGAGCATCTCATGCATAGGAGACGGGTCAACATACCTATGGCATCAAGATCGTCACCTTTAACACCATAATATACTCCCGGTCGGCTCGATTTGAGTTAATGAATGTACTTGCTGTAGTCCATCAGAAATAACCACACAATAACACTAAAACACATAATCACATAATGGTCCAAGATAACATAAAATCACCAAATGATCTCAGCAACGTTCTGAAGAATAACACAATAAGAACACTTATATATAGGAAGTACCATCGGCGTATCCACCATGTTCTTATTGCATCATACTCCTCCCGTTACCTTAATCATTCTAGATTTTATGCCACCATACTTAACAAGGCTCACTATGATTCTCATGTGTCGAAACTCATAATTAAGTGTGCACCCATAATTACTCGTTTCATCACATGGTCCACATAGCTCGTCTTGTTAAGCAAGGGTAAACAAATAATAAGGTCGAACTATCGTCTAAATCAAATAAACATTGTCATAACATAACATCTGTCAAATTGAATTGCATTTCATACTAGAAATAATAGCACTACTTATTCTGCATACAACAAATTGGGTAGTAGGTATTTCATTCTAGTACGAATATTTATATATGTTTCATACTTAACCAAACAGGTAGAACGCAACATATATAATTCATACATTATCATCATAATGTAAGCATATCAAGAAAATGTTCTCAATTCATGTGCTAGGTATGCTAAGTTAACAAACTAAGTACGTTAAATCAACATACGAAGCAAATTGAATTTATAATCATGTGCTATACATATTAGATAAACAAATCATGTATATAATGCTATGATCATAAAACAGTATTAACTTGTATTGATCGTGTTACCAAGTTTGTACGAATGCACTAGAGTGCAATCACATTATACTAAATTATAAGATTTAGTTCCTAAAGAACGGAATCCTCAAAATTAGCATGGAATTTGAAATCACACATAGTGCAATCACATTAGAGTTTGAGATTGAAAATTGAATAACAAAGATAAAGATAAACTTCTTGAAATTTATATTGTCATTACAAATATAGTTAAAATATGTACATTGATCTTGAGAATAAATAGGAAATTTAGAGGTTCAAATGATCATAAGCGCTTGATCATTAGCTTGAGCCTCGTTGATGTTGAACACTCGTCCATTAGCATTGGCAAGCTTGGGGCAGTTTCTCTTGAAGTGATTTAAGTCACCACAATTGAAACATGCTCTTGGGCGAGTCTGAGTAGGGGCTGCTCTGTTCTGGATACGACAGGTCACCGCTAGATGTCCAAATAAACCACAAATTGTACACTGTCGACAAGTGGAATTTGATGCATGATGATAATTGCAATGATTGCACCGAGGCTGCTTTCCACGATAAAATCCATTGAAGGGTACTGAGTTCAGTGGAGCAGGTGCAGGAATTGCAAAATTCTTTGAAGCCTTGCGCTTCCTAGAACTTTTAGAAGATTCGGTCTTTGATACTTTCGAATTTCCGTTAACATATTCAGTGTCTTGTTTCTTGTCTCCTTATCGAAATAACTTACCTTTTCTAACCTGAGAGTCAGTCAAGATAGCAGCTAATTCCTTAGCCTCCCTGAGCGTTGCAGGTTGGCTGCCAGTGACAATGTCTTGGACAGGGTCAGGTAAACCATCGATGTATTTCTCAATGGCCCGATCCAGAGGTGTGACCATAGTGGGGCAAAGTAGGCTTAACTGTTCAAATTGGTCAGTGTAGGCACAGTTTTCCCCACTATCCTGTTTTAAATAATAGAACTCATCTTCAAGAGCCCGAATTTCACTTCGTGGACAGAATTCCTTCTTCATAAGATCCTTAAACTCTTCCCACGTCAGTTCCAATGCTACATCGGCACCTCGGTCTCTCATAATACCATTCCACCAAGTGAGTGCTCTCCTTTGAAAGACACTCTAAGCGAAATCCACCTTACATTCATTAGGACACTGAACATGGCGGAATGTGCTTTCTATACTTTCAAACCATTGTAGGAGTGCGGTTGCTCCTTCAGACCCAGAAAATTTTAGCGGTTTGGCTGAATTGAAGGTCTTGAAATTACATTGGGCGTTGTTGTTGTTATTGTATATTTGATGAACCTGGGTTACTATGTTCGGAAGCACAGCGGCCATCTGCTGAGTGACAAGGGTTGCGATCTCTTCATTGGTTTGAGGTTGTGTATCTCGTCGAGGAGGCATTTTGAAAATTCAGCTATAGAGAAAACCAAAAGTTAGATTTATCCAATTGTTATGTATTTGTAACATTATTGTATTGAAACAAGAGTTGTTTGAAAATAAACTTTTGTAATATTTTTGGATGAGAGAATACAAACCGGGTTAATGGTTTGTATCATAAATTCTTTACCTGTTAAAAATTTATTAATTTTAAGACAAAAATGTTTTTAATTTAAAAATTTTAAAATAAAGAAACTTTGTGTTTGAAAATTTAAAAATTCTCATCCAAATGGTAAAAATTTGAAATTTTTAAAAGACAAAGGTAGTATTTTTGAAAATAAAATAGGATCTCGTGGAGTCGTGAAATGAAATGAGATTCATTTCAACTGTATCGAATCAAACATATCACCGAAGGTAATATGATGAAATGGTATTGGGAAAGGAAGGATGCTTCGATTGTCATGAAGAGCAAACACATTACCGAGGGTAACATGAATGAGTAGGGTTACAAAGGTCATTTAAAAATCATTCGGTAGGGTCAAGTTGGATAGGCTTTTATAATGCTTCACGAAGACATGCTTTAGCCTATAAGTGGACACTCACCCTAAGAGTTCCCAGGTAAGAGCGACTGGTCCGAAAATGCGGATTTGTACGAACACTCTAGCCTTAGACAGAAAACTCAGGGTACAGGCATCCACCCTTCCAGATTGCATGTTTTCACATTATTAAAACCCATGATTTCGATGAAAAACATTTGAAGAAAACATTTAAGAAATCTTTTGATACTAATCGTTTGTGATAAAACATGTTGTGAAATATTTCGACAAAAACATTTAAGAAAACATTTTGAGAAAATATTTTAATGAAAACATTTTGAGAAAAACATTTTGAGGAATATCCCAAGGCATAAAGCCTAAGGTTCAGGATAAATCATCTAAGGTTAGATGATTCGTAAATCATAGAGTAGTTGTGGCACGAATAAAGATGAGGATTAGGAAAGAGTTCCTAAGTCTACTCATGTTTGGGTCCTAGGAAGGTTATAGACTAGGTTCAAGGCATGCTAATAACCTAATTCCCTATAACCAGTGCTCTGATACCAATCTGTAACACCCCAATCGCGTGATATCACAACACGCGGCGGAAATATCAGGGAGTCACGTTACAAATTGCTCACAACTACTGGTACTAGATTGTTTCAATATTATTAACATCGTTTTACAAACAAAGAATACATGTAATTGTTCTTTTGTTTTAGAAGTCTAAGGCTCGTATGCAGTCCTATGTGTTGCATGCTTGAACAGTCGAAAACCTGAAACATATGCGAAAACAGTCAGCATAAAAATGCCGGCGAATACATAGGTTTTATTAGCCAAATAAATGGCAGAACATTTGGTATTAATCTTAATTGTGAAAACTCATGACAAAATAGGTTTGTATATGGCAATATGATATTTACCAAGTCATTTTATGCCTTACATTGAAATCTCGATTTACCATCGTAAAAACTTGTTAATATGTTATTAGGAATCCAATCAAGGATTAATAATAACTGTTTTGAAATAAATCAAAACTTATATAAGTATTATATAAATCAAATCAATGATCTATGATAATACTTTAAATATCCTTCTAAGAATCTAACATATAAAGATATGGGAGATTCTATAAGGATTTCGATAATCGAATACTGAAACAATAGTACACAAAATCCTAAAGTGATCCAGATAATGCTACAAGAATAATAAAATAAGAACACTTATATATAGGAAGTACCAGCGGCGTATCCACCATGTTCTTATTTTATTACACCCGTTTCGTTATCCAAATCACAACTACCACATAAACACATAATCGTCAACTTGTTCCACCTCGTAAACACGCATTAAAGCACACAATGAATCCAATTAAGGACTCCAATATCAGTACTTTAAACATCCTACAAGAATCAACCTATGAAGATAGATAGATGCTATAAGGATTCGGGTTCTTTCACATCGTATAATCTAACATGCATTAAAGTACACAATGAATCCAAACATAGACTCCAATATTAGTACTCTAAACATCCCATATAAGTCTAACTATGAAGATAGATAGATACTACAGGGATCCTGGGTTCTTGTCATATTAAATTATTGAATCAAAACAATCCTAAATCCTAATGGTGATTCGGGATAACGCCACGAAAGGTAATACAATAAGCACACTTATATATAGGAAGTACCAGCGGCGTATCCACCATGTGCTTATTGTATTATCTAGTTTCGTTATCTAAATCACCAACAAACTACACAAAAACCAACCATCGAGTTGTAAAGTACTTCTTATAAATCTTACTATGAAAATAGGAATATCTAAGACTGTACTTCAAATATCCTACATGAATCTAACTATGAAGATAGGTAGATCATTTAAGGATAAAACATTTCATTTGCATAATCGGAATAATACACATAAAAGCACTTAGTGAACACACATATGCCATACATTTTGAAAACAAATCGATTACACATATGAATCACCCCAAAACATTTGAAAACGGTAAAAGAGGGGAACTATGTACTCGCCTTGGGTTGCGTATAGTCCCGGTTCAAAGGGTATAACAGAGCTCAAAAGACCAAAAGTTCAAGTGTTGAAGCGACTCCTAGGGTAACAGATACTATGTTAGGGAATCGACACCTAAATCGGAAGATCGGGTAGAATGAGGTCTTGTAAACCAAATGAGTATTGGAACTCATGTGATATGGTTTAACAAAGCCTATATTCTAAATCGGAACCTATCCTAAGTGCTTACGACCCATTACGACCCATTAAGGTAGCTTACGCCACTTTAACGCGTCGTTCGCGCGAAAGCGCGTTCGAGACGCCTAACTAGTCCTATGACAAGTATTATATGTATTAACATATATAATTATGTTATATAATCATTTTAGATGTCAAAACATGTGTTACATATGCTTAAAATAAAATTATGCGAAAAAGGGCATTTTGGTCATTTTCCTAAGGCATATAAACTACCTATCATACAACTAACTAAACGAAGTGACCATAAGGTATAACCTCGGAAGGTTATTCCCTATACAACTAAGGTCACATTATATGTTTGGTCGGATCCTAACGATCGACCAAACGGGTCGGGTTCGAAAGTCTAAGCGGTTGTTTAGACCGCTTGACTTACGACCCTATATAAGCACTATCCTAAAAGTGACGAGTTAAACATGTTAAAACATGTTTAACGAAGTTAGAAAACAAGTTTGATATCAAAACAAACGGTTTTGATACCCAAAAATAGTTTGGTTGCAAACTACGCATAGACGCGTATTTTGACCGAAATTATGACTCGTCACTATACCTAATCAACGTGGTAATCAGTAGGTATAGTCACATGGGACTATAACCATCGTGATTACGCTCACGTTACGAAGTTCAAACGAACTTCGTGTTGACCATAGACTGGTCAAAGCTGAAAGTTAAACACTGTTTGACTTTCGTGCTAAAAAGCATAAAAGAACGAAAGAAGCTTACAAAGGGTCCAAGCTAGGAGGATCTTGATTTAAATATCCAGGTATGAATCATAGAGCTTAAACTTAGGATATAAAATCAGATCATGTGTGAAATGAAATGAAAATGGGGTGGGGTATTTATAGGATTTTCAAGACCGTTAAGATCGTTCCTCGTAAACCGTGCTTCAATCTGGACCGTCCAAGTGTGCCCATGGTTTTAGAATACCATGGGTACCCCAAAACAAGCCCCTAGTTTCATTAAAACCATGTGCAAATGAGGGGAACAGCTGGAAAAAGCTGGAAATCAGATTTTCAACTTTGGTCCCTTCCTAAGACAACTATGGTAGATAGTCAACTTTGGTCCCTGAATGTGCAAAACATGGCTTTTGATGCATTTTTGACACGTTTAAGCCCCGTTAATCCCATTTCAAGGCTCTAAAATGAAGTTAAAGTATAGGAAACATGAAACATGCTAAAAAATATCTCGGATGTCGGTTCGTTTGGCCGTACGGTTGCGTTGTTCGGTTAATTACGACGAAACACGAACGGACGCGAAAAACGACCCAAACTACACGACGAATGGAATTTTATCATGCCAATCACTAAAATAAAATGTTTTAATGATTACATAAATTTTTGGATGTCCGGATATATTCAGAACGTAAGATATGCGCGAAAATGCAAACTTACTCTCTTTTTGACGCTTTTAGTCCCTATTGATCAAATAAGTTTATTTTTGCGCACCAAACACCTCAAAACCTATTTCTAAGCTATAAAGGATATTTAGGGCATGTTTAACTTATGATCAAGTTCCGGAATGTTCGATACTATGTGAATCAGCAGACTTTCACAGTTTGACGCAAATAGTCCTTGAGTGTGAATAAACTTGTTTTTGACACACCAAAGCTTTCAAAACTTATTTCTAAGTTATATAAAAGTTATTTAAGGTATGTTAAGCCTATGTCACTGTTACAGAGTGTTTGCCGCATTAAACTGGTTACATTTACGTTTCAGTTCGCGTTTAACTTTCCAGAAAGCGATTTAAAGCTTGAAAATGAACTAGAATTAAAATGTGAAAGTGTAAAACACAAAATAAATAAATTTTTGAGGCCAAAACACATTGTTTCTTTGATAAAAGATAGTGTCCTACATCGTGTGTGTTTACGGAGCACAAGTGTCACAGGCGTCCTCCTTAAAAAAATTTAGTGTATTTTATTGGTAAAAACACAGTCATATTACTTGAAAATTTGGCTAAACCCCTCATTCACACACTTTGAAAACAAATTATAGGTCCGAAACTGTTAATTGTTTGTATGGTTCCCAATGATTATGAAAACACTAGTTTTAATACATATTAATGTAATGTTGTTTTAAATTTTATTTATATAACAAATCAATTTGATTACTGATAAATAGATTTTTAATTAAAATCAAGTAACACCCAATGATACGGCAATCTATAATTCGAAGTAAATGGCACGTTGTGATTATAATGAGATATGACAGGGTGGTATGGAATGGATTGGCATGGCAAATCAATTGTTGGACACGTCCTATTCACCGTCCCTTTAGACTGACCTCGAGTCAGCTCGAGTCACGGATTTAGGTCCTTTCACCACGACTTTTAGAGTGTTAAAAGGGCAAACTTTATACTACTTTTATTCTATAAAAGTTATCTATTTATTAAAAAATTCTTTAAAAATATATACGATAAATAATAAGTTTCATAAACCGGTTTAGAATACATATATGGACGGATCATATGTGAAATAGAAATATTATGCCGCAAGTTCACTTTTTGTTAGTATTCACCAAATTTTTAGTTTCTATCCTTTTCTTAAAGCTTCGATTTCGACTTTTATGTATTTGTGAACTAACACAAATAAAACATGTTAATGTTCATTTGTTTAACAATAACAAAATAAAACGATTGCACACAAACAGTTACACGAATAGTAAACATGTGTTGTACCTTAAAAAATAATCAAACTAGACTAGATTCTAATGAGTGATATTTTAGAATTATAAAACTACACTAAATTGTAATGAGCATAACAAATTCAAATGAATATATTAAAGAATGTAAACGAATGAACTTAAGCAAAACAATAATAATCAACATAAAAAATAATTATAAACAAATTTAAGTGATAGAACAAGGCTTGTGTTCATGTTAGTTCGTTAAACTAAATAAAGAAAAAGTTTTGTTTGTTTATTAAATAAACGAACACAAACGAAATTTTCGTTGAACAATTAATGAACGATGCACTCAATGTTCGGTTCATTTACAAGCCTAATAGGTTAGAGCATTATTTGACAAATTTAGTCTACAATAGTGGGTTACCACCTGCACTCCGTGGTAGGTTCAAAACGTAGATAAAAATAAGCAAATCCTTAATGGCGACGATAAAAAAACCACGTCACAATGGTATATTTGAAAGTCAAGGAAAAGTTACTTCATTGTATACGAAAGTCAACTTATTAGAACAAATTTTACACCGAAACGTAAATAAGGGAAAACCAGACAGTCGCGCATTACATCGGATAGGTTTAAACGTAGATAAAAAAGCATGTCACAATGGTGTATTTAGAGATCAGTGCCGGGCAGTTTAAAAAACTGAACGGTTTTTTTTTTAAAGTTTAAAACACCGGCCGGTTTAAAAACAACGTTACGAAAATTCACGTCGAAACGTTGATAAAAATAACTCGCGTGGAGCATTGATATAAAAAATGAAACCCATAAAAAATCATGCAATAAAAAATTCAAAATGATAACTTTATTAAAGTTTATAGGTTGTAGTGAAATCACATACATGGAATGTAAACAAAAATTAAAAGGGGTCATATGAAATATATATTAAAGATGAGAAACATAAAAAAAAAACCCCACTCAATGTAGCTAAAAGTTCATGGAATGTTGTATATAATATAATGGCTCATTCTATTCATGCATCCACAAAATTTTATTCCACATCCTTTTCACTCTATCTTTTATATATATATATATATATATAAATAAAGAGATAGGGGTGGGGTGTGTGAATAATTTTTATCTACCCATAATAATTTTGTATCTTTGTAAAGCGTATTTTATCTTTTGTTGTTAAAAATTATCATTTTTATATTATATAAATGTGTATATATATATATATAGGGTAAGGTTCATGCAAGAACCACCCTTATTGCGAGAACCGCAAGAACCAATGTGAACACAAAATAAAATCTAAAAAAATAAAAAAAGCACTCAAAAAAATTTTTTTTTTAATGTTTTTCTTAAAAAAATCGCTATATTTCGTTAACATAAAAAAAAAAAAAAAAAACCTTTTTTTTTTTAGTAACAGTTATCCATGCACATGTGCATATGTATCATTACTTCGACAAATTCGGTAATACGTTATCAGGAATAGACAAGTGCACTTTAATTTACAATACCATTAGTAATACACTACTTTTTACATTACCAATATTCAAAATGCACATGTGCATCATTAGGTATAACCATAATATAACGTGTTTTGTTACAAAAAGTTTGTGATTTTGAATGGAGAAGTAGGCCCATATACATGTTTTTTGGTTAGTTATATCTAGTGGTTGATGGTTTGGTTATAGTTGTCAATTTTTGATGTAATATGTTGATTGGATGGTATAAATGGTGTTTACATACATGTAATAAACTGAAAATATTGTTAATGGTATTGTATTATGGATGGTAGGAGGTAATGGTATTGTATTATGGATGGTAGGAGGTAATGGTAGTGTATTATGGATGGTATGATAGATGAAAGAGAAAGTGTATTCAAAGTAGTGTACCAAAACACCTTATTTAATGTTGATACATATAAATGCACATGTGCATTTCTAATATTGGTAATGTAAAAAGTAGTGTATTATATATGATAGTGTAAATGAAAGTACAATTGTCTAATATATGTAATGAATTACGGAATTTGTCAAATAAATGACAAAAATGCACATGTGCATGCTTGTGTATTATGGATGGAATGATAGATGAGGGAGAAAGTAGTGTACCAAAACACCTTATTTCATGTTGATACATATAGATGCACATGTGCATTTCTAACATTGTTAACGTAAAAAGTAGTGTATTACACGTGGTAGTGTAAATGAAAGTGCAATTGACTATTATTTGTAATGAATTACGGAATTTGACAAAGAAATGATACATATGCACATGTGCATGGATAACTGTTACTCGGATTTTTTTTTTTTTTGAATTTTTTTTAGAGTTAATTGCCATTTTCGCCCCTGAGGTTTGGGCACACTTGCCATTTTCGTCCAAAATGAAGGTTTTGTACCATTTTGCCCCCAACGTTTGCAACTTTTTGCCATTTTCATCCAAATACCTAATCAAGTTACTTTATATCTTATTATGGGTTATTTTTAACCTAACCAAGTTAGTTTATACCTTATTATTGGGTATTTTTGAAATTTATCAATTATAAGGGGGTAATTTATAAATTATCTTCTAGTTGTTATTTATCAGCCTTTATAAATTATCTTCTAGTAATAAATTAAATTTTGACTACTTTTGTGTCATAATAAATAAGTTTAAATATAAGAATACACAATTTAAGAATGATATCTTTAAGGAATGCAATTTTAAAGACTTACTGGTGCTGCTGATAACTTCGTAGATTGATTATAGAGTTAATTGCCATTTTCGCCCCTGAGGTTTGGGCACACTTGCCATTTTCGTCCAAAATGAAGGTTTTGTACCATTTTGCCCCCCAACGTTTGTAACTTTTTGCCATTTTCATTCAAATACCTAACCAAGTTACTTTATATCTTATTATGGGTTATTTTTAACCTAACCAAGTTAGTTTATACCTTATTATTGGGTATTTTTGAAATTTATCAATTATAAGGGGGTAATTTGTAAATTATCTTCTAGTTATTATTTATCAGCCTTTATAAATTATCTTCTAGTAATAAATTAAATTTTGACTACTTTTGTGTCATAATAAATAAGTTTAAATATAAGAATACACAATTTAAGAATGATTGCTTAAATTGTGTATTCTTATATTTAAACTTATTTATTATGACACAAAAGTAGTCAAAATTTAATTTATTACTAGAAGATAATTTATAAAGGCTGATAAATAATAACTAGAAGATAATTTATAAATTACCCCCTTATAATTGATAAATTTCAAAAATACCAAATAATAAGGTATAAACTAACTTGGTTAGGTTAAAAATAACCCATAATAAGTTATAAAGTAACTTGGTTAGGTATTTGGATGAAAATGGCAAAAAGTTACAAACGTTGGGGGCAAAATGGTACAAAACCTTCATTTTGGACGAAAATGGCAAGTGTGCCCAAACCTCAGGGGCGAAAATGGCAATTAACTCTTTTTTTTATTAACAAAATATAGCGATTTTTCCAAAAAAAAAAAAATTTTTTTGGGTGTTTTTTATATTTTTTTAGGAACTACTGTTTGTGTTCACACTAGTTCTCGCGGTTCTCGCAATAAAGGGTGGTTCCTAACGGATCTTTGTCCTATATATATATAGTATGATTTGAAACTAAAATTTGTAAAGTGTTAATATATAAATTTTACTTAACATAGAATGATAAACAGAAAAGTAATAAAATAATTAAATCAATAAAAAACGTATTCATCTAGTTTAATAGAACTAGGCTATACGTGGGGAATGACCGCATCGGGGCATTCACGGGGGTGCAGCAAGGGGATCCCTTGGGACCTTTGCTTTTTGCCCTAGCTTTACACCCCTTAGTGCTTCAGGTGCAGGAAAACTGTAAACTTCCCTTCCATGCTTGGTATTTGGATGACGGGATAATTATCGGGGACGCTGTTCAGGTTGCTAAAGCTCTCGACATCATCGGTTCGGAGGGTCCAGCATTGGGGCTACGGCTTAATATTAGAAAAACTGAAGTATTTTGGCCGACATACAACGGGGTGAAGGTCCGGCCAGGGCTTTTCCCCAGTGAGATTGGGAGGCCGGAGAAAGGTGTCAAACTGCTAGGAGGGGCAGTCAGCCGTGATGCCAGTTTTATTAGTGGTCTAGCGGCTAAGAGGGCAACGCGTGTCACACCCCGACCGCGTAAAACAACAAACCGCGGCGGAAACATCGGGGAGTCGTGTGGCAGAATTATTGTTTCACAAAACATGATGATTAAAGTTAAGCTTTACAAGTTTAAATTATTACATTGTATTAGTTCAAACGAAATACATAACACAAAAGATGATAATTTTCTTAATTTTAGATTGCTAAGGCCCAAGTCGCCCTAAGTGAAGCTCGCTCACATCAAACATTCGCTCCTGAAACATATGTGAAAGTAAATACGTCAGCATAAAAATACATGTGAGTAACATAGGTTTAGTGTTGAAGATTCATGACTTTGAATGTTAAAAGAAATGTTTAACGAAAAGTAGTCATGAACCATATAAAATATTTTCTTTTATAAAATCATATGAAAATCAAATGATATAAAAGAATGATGTATGGTTAAGTAAATAACCAAGTGAAAATAATATGTATAAAATATGTCATGTCTTGTCCTTGTTGAAGTGGTTTTAGATAACGCCACGATATGTAATATAATAAAAACACTTATATATAGGAAGTACCAGCGGCGTATCCACCATGCTTTTATCATATTACACACGTCTCGTTATTTAAATCACTTATTAATAACCATGAAATAATGTCTTGTTTAAATGTCAATGTCACGTGTAACCAATGTCCAATGTCAAATGTCCAGTATAAACCATGTCTTGTATGGCGAATAAATAATATTTACTCAAGCCGAATGCATAATGTCTGTTTTATGTAATCAAATGTCATGTACAAAACAAAGTCTTTGAATAAACAAAAGTTTAAAACAAAATTTATGTTTTGAAAACCATTGCTTTTATCGATATGAACATTTATACGGCTTGTCTATCGCATACACTCAAGCCTTAAGACTGTCGGATAAACCCTTATCAGGATCAAGGTTTATCAAAAATGTATTCGGATTCTGTCATTCCCCTTCCGAAATTCCTAGAAAGCGGGAACGGGATTTGTCAAGTCCTATAGCGCTATTACATACTACCGAGCGGCGTGATCAATGTTAATGAATGTACTACTAACCCGTTAAACATACCAAATGTCCTTTTCAATGTAAGCATGTCATGAAAATGTCTTTGTAAAACCATGTAATAGGCATACTAAGTCAATATGCCAAGTAAAATGTCTTTGAAATAATGCATTATATGTACTATGTAACAAAAATGTATAATGTCATGAAAACGAAAAGTAAAATTATGCACATATGCTTCACCCCAAAACATTTGAGAAAAAGTAAATTAGGGGAACTATGTACTCTCCTTTGGGTGCTTTTTTATGTGTTAACACAACCTCTCAAATTGTTTATTCGTCCTAAATTAAGTAAGAACGATTTAATAATAAAAAAAACTCACAAAATACCTAAGTTTCTCCGATACTTAGAATTTTCACATAACTTTGAGATTTTCTCGAAAAGTTATTATTTTTGATTATATTGGTGTATATATATATATATGAGTTCCTATATATATTGTAAGAACTTTGCGACTTGAACGATTTTATTGGTGACCCTCATCATGTTATAAGCAATATATCTACGATTTGCGTGTCGTAATATATATACCCAAACATGACATATAGTAAATATCGTAATACACATAATCTTGTCAAGTATTAACATGTCATCATACACATATTATAAAACACATAACACATTGTAACACATAAAGTTTACCCATGTACAACCCATTCTAGTGTATACTGAAAAACACGTTTTTTAGCGATTCGGTAACGTTTTTGGGCGTCGGAAGTCACGTATGACTAACCAAACACCAAGTAAAAATATAAGTTAAAATACTTATTTTTATAGCAAAAATATCAGTTTGGTTACTGATCTAAAACAGTTTTATAAAAATCCTTCGAAAAGCCGATTTTTAACCGTTTTACCGCATAGTTTTACATCAAACGTTACCATAACCATCCCAAATCGTAACGACTTGATATTTTAACATAACCCATGTTATTTACTGAATAAAATAGTGGTTATACTCATGATAGTGCAGGTCTCACATAAACCACATAAATCATGCAAATTTCACATATTTTACAACTTTCTAAGCTATATGTACAACATGCAAAGCTATCAAACCTATGAACAAGTTTCATGCCATTATAATATACCAAATAATGTTATTTTTAGTGTTTATAATCTGTTCTAAAATATTTTTGTCATACAATCATTTTTTTATCATTTCTTGAGCTTTAAATCAACATGCTTGCTTATGTACAAGTATCTAAAGCACACTTATCATATCATCATCATTTCATATGAATTTAAATGCATCAAACATGTAATTTATTGATGTTTACTTACTGATTTGATTGAACATTCATCATATCATGCACAAATCATCAAATACTTGCATTTTAACTATCATTCAAGAACATGCAACAACTTAAAAATTCTCAAACATGTCTAATAAATTTTTGGCCATTTACATGTCAATATACTAACATTATTTCAAATTATAACTCCTGATTCAATCATTTCTTTATATCTCTAACATATTTTTATAAAATCTTGTTCATGCAAGCAAACACCCTTAACAATTATTTATCAAAAATCAAACTAAATCTCAAATACATACACACATACACACACACGGTTATATATATGCACACATATACTACCATATTTATTTTGTGTAAAAAAACCCATTTCCTTTTTGTTTCAAGTTCGTGAATAAATCTATGAACCTTGAGAAACTTCTATCATCATCAATATCACCGAAAATCAAGAACAAGGATTTCAAATATAAATTTTATACCTTCAAGATTTTGGTGGGTTTTTGACGAAGTGTTACGATATGGAGGTTGGTTCTTGCTTGAAACACCTTCAAATCACCTTTAGATCTTCAAAAGTGCTTGAAACCAACTTGGAAAGGGCTTGGATCTTGGAGAAATGATGAAATTTTCAAAAATTGGAAGGAGGTAGGGGGTGTTCGGCCAATTGCTTTTAGAGAGAGAAAGGGGAGTGATTTTGAATCTTGGTTTGTGGAAGTATGTTGGAGAAAGCAAGATTTTGGAAGATTTGAAAGAGAAGGCATGCACACGCAATAAACAAGTGTCCTAATTTGGTAGAGGTGGCACTCTCTCACATGTATCCACACGACAACACACATATGATGTGTATAACATGCATATATTTTGTATGTAATAGGTAAAAACAGGTATTTAACTGGATACCGGGTATTTTATCTAGCGTTTTAATCCCGGTTTATGGTGTTTTAAATTATTTTTATTATTCTATAAAAATAAACTCGCCAAAATATTACTGAAATAAATATCAGTTGCCGAGACTGGCTGTGTTGTCTGCGTTTCGCAGTATAAGCACTGTGTTGCGCTATAACACGCAGTACGCGCTTAAACTTGAAAATAACGTTTTTAAACATTTTAATTTATTTTTCAACACGAACATGATTAAAAATAAAATTTTAATCATAGTAGCACATTTTTAGGATTTAAATATTATCCGGGCGGCCACCAACGTTCATTTCGCAGTTTTGTCGCAAATAGTTCTTAAGTTCAAACAAACATGCTTTTGCCACACCGAATCCTTCGAAACTTATTTCTAAGTTATGTAAAGAGTATTCAAGGTATGTTTGGCTTATGTCATTGTTCCGAAGTGTACGTCGCGTTAAACTGGTTACGTTTACGTAACGGTTTACGATTTCACTTCCAGAACAGGTTTGAGAGTTCAGAATTGAACAATGATTAAAAACGTACTAATGTCACAAATAATTAAACAAATATTGGAATTAAAAACACCATGTTTCATTAAATACAAAGTTGTTCAGAATTGTACAGGGATTAAAATACACAGATGTCACAGTCTCCCCTACTTTTGGAAATTTCGTCCCGAAATTTATTTAGAGTAAACTTGTGGGAATAGGTGTGGATATTTCGCCTTCATTTGATCCTCTCATTCCCAAGTAAACTCTGGGCCATGTTTGGATTCCCAGCGAACTTTGACTATCGGTATACGTTTGCGCTTGAGTCTCTTGACTTCACGGTCCAATATTTCCACAGGTTTCTCGACGAACTGAATCGTGTTCTCGACACGAATTTCATCAAGGGGAATGTGGAGGTTTTCATCAGCTAAACACTTTTTAAGATTGGACACGTGAAAAGTTGGATGAACATTTCCAAGTTCAGGAGGCAGCTCAAGTCTGTAGGCCACTTTTCCGATTCTTTCAACGATCTTGAATGGCCCAACATAACGTGGTGCAAGTTTTCCTTTCTTTCCAAATCTGATTACACCTTTCCAAGGAGATACCTTGAGTAGGACGAGATCACCGACTTGGAATTCCAAAGGCTTGCGTCGTCTATCCGCGTAACTCTTTTGGCGGCTTCTAGCTGTTAAGAGGTTGTCGCGAATTTTCTTGACTTTGTCTGTAGTTTCGAGAATGAGTTCAGGTCCAGTGAGCTGAGCTTCACCAACCTCATTCCAGCAGATCGGCGAACGACATTTTCGACCGTATAAAGCTTCGAAAGGAGCCATGTTGATGCTGGAGTGATAACTATTATTGTAGGAGAATTCGATTAATGGAAGATGCGAATCCCAACTACCACCAAAATCGATCACACAAGCTCTAAGCATGTCCTCCAATGTCTGGATTGTTCTTTCAGATTGTCCATCCGTTTGAGGATGATAAGCTGTACTCAAGTTAAGTTGGGTTCCCATAGCAGATTGCATGGTTCTCCAAAAGTGAGATGAGAATCGAGCATCTCGGTCAGATATGATGTTCAAAGGAACACAATGTCGGGATACAATCTCGTCTACATAAATCTTGGCAAGCTTGTCAGCAGATAAATCCTCACGGATTGGCAAGAAATGCGCTGATTTTGTCAAACGATCAACGACTACCCAAATGGCATCATGACCTCTATTAGTGTGCGGTAGTTTGGTAATGAGATCCATGGCAATGTTTTCCCATTTCCAAACCGGTATCTCTGGTTGTTCCAATAATCCAGAATGATGTTGATGTTCCGCCTTAACCTTCAGACAAGTAAGGCATTTGAAGACGAATTCCATGATCTCAAGCAAGATAGTGGAGAGCACCATGCCTACACAGACCGATATGAAGAATTGAGTCTGCTGTGTCCCACCATGGTCACGCCTTTGGACAAGGCGATTGAGAATTACATAGACGGTCTTCCTGATCCTGTTCAGGATATTGTCACCGGCAGCAACCCTACCACAGTTAGACAAGCCATTGAGCTAGCTGCGACCTTGACCGAGTCTCAAGTCAAGAAGGGTAAACTCCACCGCAAGGGTGACAAGAAACCATCTGACAAGACAGAGAAGAAGAAGGGAAAGAAGGCTGAAACCTCGAAGAAGTCTAGGAAGCGTAAGGCTTCCAAGAATTTTGTCGTTGTTGCACAGACCAATCAAGCTGCTCCTACCCAGCCAGCACAGCCACCTGCCAAGAAACAATATCTTGGTACTGCACCTCTTTGTAACAAGTGCAATTGTCATCATCAACCACATCTTCAGTGTCGTCTTTGCAACAACTGTGGAAGATTTGGCCATTTGGCTAACACATGTCGCTCACCTCCTGCTCCGAATCAAGTGGTTCAAAACCCTACTCAACAGCCAGCAAATCCTGCACGACCTCCTTTTCCGCCTGGGTCTTGCTACAATTGTGGAGATCTGACTCACTACAGGAACAAGTGCCCGAAGTTGGCTAATGCGAATCCGGCTCGTGGACGAGCATTCAATATCAATGCCAATGAAGCGCGTACTGACAACGAGGTGGTGAACGGTACGTTCTATGTTAACAACCAACTTGCTTCTATTCTTTTTGATTCGGGTGCCGACAAGAGTTTTGTATCCCTAGCTTTTGAACCATTGCTTGCAAAGCCTAGAACAAAACTAGGAAAACCCTTGACATTAGAGTTAGCCAGTGGTGATCCTTTGTACTCGATTCCGTCATTCGAAATTGCCATTTGAACCTCAACAATCATCTTTTTCCCATTGACCTCACACCAATGCAACTTGGGAGTTTCAACGTTATAGTAGGGATGGATTGGTTGACCAAATACCGTGCAAAAGTGGTTTGTTTTGACAAGATTGTTCGTATACCTCTTTCGTCTGGTGAAGTCTTAGAGGTTCGTGGAGAGAAACCCGCTAGTAGCCTTAAACTAATGACAAGCACCAAAGCCCAGAGATACCTACGAAAGAATTACCTGGCTTTCTTGGCACGTGTCGTAGAGGAGAAAGACAAGGGTAAAACTGTTGAAGACATCCCCATCGTTCGGGATTATCCTGAGGTTTTTCCTAAAGACTTACCTGGTTTACCCCCAGCGCGTCAAATCGAGTTCCGTATTGACCTTGTACCTGGTGCTAACCCGATTGCTAAATCTCCATACCGTCTTGCACCGTCTGAGATGCAAGAGTTATCGAAGCAGCTGCAGGAGTTATCAGACAAAGGATTTATTTGTTCGAGTTTTTCCCTTTGGGGCTCGCCTGTCCTGTTTGTAAAGAAGAAGGATGGATCTTTCCGAATGTGTATCGATTATCGTGAGCTTAACAAACTCACTATCAAAAATCGATATCCCCTACCTCGCATTGATGATCTCTTTGATCAGCTTCAGGGTTCTACCTGCTTTTCGAAGATTGATCTACGTTCTGGGTATCATCAGCTTCGCGTATCTGAAGAAGATATTCCTAAGACTGCTTTCTGCACACGTTACGGTCACTATGAGTTCACTGTTATGCCTTTCGGTTTAACGAATGCTCCTGCCGTCTTCATGGACTTAATGAATAGGGTTTGTAAGCCTTATTTGGACAAGTTCATCATTGTTTTCATTTGTGACATCTTGATCTATTCCAAGACTAGAGCTGACCATGAACAACATCTCTGTCTAATAATGGAGCTCCTAAAGAAGGAACAACTCTTCGCTAAATTCTCCAAGTGTGAATTTTGGCTTAAGGAAGTTCAATTTTTGGGACACATTGTCAACGAACAAGGTATACATGTAGATCCCGCCAAAATCAGTGCGAATAAGGAAT
Source organism: Helianthus tuberosus (assembly GCA_030545235.1). Lineage (NCBI taxonomy): Eukaryota > Viridiplantae > Streptophyta > Magnoliopsida > Asterales > Asteraceae > Helianthus > Helianthus tuberosus. The sequence continues at coordinate 25,845,207 of CM060426.1, read as the reverse complement.
GGGATACACCTACTACTCCTACCGAGGTTCGTTCAATTCTGGGTTCTCGCGGGTTATTACCACCGCTTTATTGCAAACTTCTCAAAGAATACGGTTCCTCTCACAGCCTTAACTCAAAAGAATAAACCTTTTAAGTGGGGACCCAAACAAGAAGAAGCTTTTCAGACCTTGAAACAAAAACTCTGCGATGCTCCTGTGTTATCTTTACCTGAGGGAAACGACGACTTTGTCGTATATTGTGATGCATCAAACCTAGGCCTTGGTTGTGTTCTCATGCAAAGGAACAAAGTCATAGCCTATGCGTCAAGACAGTTGAAGATCCATGAGAAAAAATACACGACTCATGATCTTGAGTTAGGCGCTGTGGTTTTTGCTCTCAAGATTTGGAGACACTACCTTTACGGAACAAAATGTGTGGTTTTCACTGACCACAATAGTCTCCAACACATCTTCAATCATAAAGAAGTAAACATGAGGCAACGACGTTGGGTGGAACTTCAAAACGACTACGACTGCGAGATTTGCTACCATCCTGGTTAGGCGAATGTCGTAGCCGATGCGTTAAGTCGAAAAGAAAGAGTCAAGCTTCATTGTGTTCGAGTTCGATCTGATATTCAAACCCGCATCTTTCAAACTCAAAGTACTTGTGTTTCACAGAACTTGATGGGTAAGGAATTTCCATATCATCTTACACCTCATCTTGAACTGAAGAACGATGGGTTATATTATTTCATGGACTGTTTGTGGGTTCCAACTCAAGACAATATCCGCACCTTGTTGATGGATGAAGCTCACAAGTCTCGTTATTCAATTCATCCTGGTGCAGACAAAATGTATAAGGATCTTCGAACCCAGTATTGGTGGCCAGGAATGAAGAAAGACATTGCCTTATACGTATCCAAATGCCTTACTTGTCTGAAGGTTAAGGCGGAACATCAATACTGGGTTCGAAGATCCTTATACATTTTGTCTGCACCAGGATGAATTGAATAACGAGACTTGTGAGCTTCATCCATCAACAAGGTGCGGATATTGTCTTGAGTTGGAACCCACAAATGGTCCATGAAATAATATAACCCATCGTTCTTCAGTTCAAGATGAGGTGTAAGATGATATGGTAATTCCTTACCCATCAAGTTCTGTGAAACACAAGTACTTTGAGCTTGAAAGATGCGAGTTTGAATATCAGATCGAACTCGAACACAATGAAGCTTGACTCTTTCTTTTCGACTTAACGCATCGGCTACGACATTCGCCTTACCAGGATGGTAGCGAATCTCGCAGTCGTAGTCATTTTGAAGTTCCACCCAACGTCGTTGCCTCATGTTTAGTTCTTTCTGATTGAAGATGTGTTGGAGACTTTTGTGGTCAGTGAAAACCACACATTTTGTTCCGTAAAGGTAGTGTCTCCAAATCTTGAGAGCAAAAACCACAGCGCCTAACTCAAGATCATGAGTCGTGTAGTTTTTCTCATGGATCTTCAACTGTCTTGACGCATAGGCTATGACTTTGTTCCTTTGCATGAGAACACAACCAAGGCCTAAGTTTGATGCGTCACAATATACGACAAAGTCGTCGTTTCCCTCAGGTAAAGATAACACATGAGCATCGCAGAGTTTTTGTTTCAAGGTCTGAAAAGCTTCTTCTTGTTTGGGTTCCCACTCAAAAGGTTTATTCTTTTGAGTTAAGGCTGTGAGAGGAACCGCAATCTTTGAGAAGTTTGCAATAAAGCGGTGGTAATAACCCGTGAGACCCATAAATAAATGAACCTCGGTAGGAGTAGTAGGTGTATCCCATTCCTTAATCGCACTGATTTGGGCGGGATCTACATGTATACCTTCTTCGTTGACAATGTGTCCCAAAAATTGAACTTCCTTAAGCCAAAATTCACACTTGGAGAATTTAGCGAAGAGTTGTTCCTTCTTTAGGAGCTCCATTGTTAGACGGAGATGTTGTTCATGGTCAGCTCGAGTCTTGGAATAGATCAAGATGTCATCAATGAAAACAATGATGAACTTGTCCAAATAAGGCTTACAAACCCTATTCATTAAGTCCATGAAAGACGGCAGGAGCATTCGTTAAACCGAAAGGCATAACAGTGAACGCATAGTGACCGTAACATGTACGAAAAGCAGTCTTGGGAATATCTTCTTCAGATACACGAAGCTGATGATACCCAGAACGTAGATCAATCTTCGAAAAGCAGGTAGCACCCTGAAGCTGATCAAAGAGATCATCAATGCGAGGTAGGGGATATCGATTTTTGATAGTGAGTTTGTTAAGCTCACGATAATCGATACACATTCAGAAAGATCCATCCTTCTTCTTTACAAACAGGACAGGTGAGCCCCAAGGGGAAAAGCTCGGAGGAATAAATCCTTTGTCTGATAACTCCTGCAGCTGCTTCGACAACTCTTGCATCTCAGACGGTGCAAGACGGTATGGAGATTTAGCAATCGGGTTAGCACCAGGTACAAGGTCAATACGGAACTCGATTTGACATGCTGGGGGTAAACCAGGTAAGTCTTCAGTAAAAACCTCAGGATAATCCCGAACGACGGGGATGTCTTGAACAGTTTTACCCTAGTCTTTCTCCTCTACGACACGTACCAAGAAAGCCAGGTAATTCTTTCGTAGGTATCTCTGGGCTTGGATGCTTGTCATTAGTTTAAGGCTACTAGCGGGTTTCTCTCCATGAACCTCTAAGACTTCACCAGATGAAAGAGGTATACGAACAATCTTGTCAAAACAAACCACTTCTGCATGGTATTTGGTCAACCAATCCATCCCTACTATAATGTCGAAACTCCCAAGTTGCATTGGTGTGAGGTCAATGGGAAAAAGATGATTGTTGAGGTTCAACTGGCAATTTCGAATGACGGAATCGAGTACAAAGGATTCACCACTGGCTAACTCTAATGTCAAGGGTTTTCCTAGTTTTGTTCTAGGCTTTGCAAGCAATGGTTCAAAAGCTAGGGATACAAAACTCTTGTCGGCACCCGAATAAAAAAGAATAGAAGCAAGTTGGTTGTTAACATAGAATGTACCGTTCACCACCTCGTTGTCAGTACGCGCTTCATTGGCATTGATATTGAATGCTCGTCCATGAGCCGGATTTGCATTAGCCAACTTTGGGCACTTGTTCCTGTAGTGAGTCAGATTTCCACAATTGTAGCAAGACCCAGGCGGAAAAGGAGGTCATGCAGGATTTGCTGGCTGTTGAATAGGGTTTTAAACCACTTGATTCGGAGCAGGAGGAGAGCGACATGTGTTAGCCAAATGGCCAAATCTTTCATAGTTGTTGCAAAGACGACACTGAAGATGTGGTTGATGATGACAATTGCACTTGTTACAAAGAGGTGCAGTACCAACATACTTTTTCTTGGCAGGTGGCTGTGCTGGCTGGGTAGGAGCAGCTTGATTGGTCTGTGCAACAATGGCAAAATTATTGGAAGCCTTACGCTTCCTAGACTTCTTCGAGGTTTCAGCCTTCTTTCCCTTCTTCTTCTCTGTCTTGTCAGATGGTTTCTTGTCACCCTTGCGGTGGAGTTTACCCTTCTTGACTTGAGACTCGGTCAAGGTCACAGCTAGCTCAATGGATTGTCTAACCATGGTAGGGTTACTGCCGGTGACAATATCCTGAACAGGATCAGGAAGACTGTCTATGTACTTCTCAATCGCCTTGTCCAAAGGCGTGACCATGGTGGGACACAGCAGACTCAATTCTTCGTATCGGTCTGTGTAGGCACGGTGCTCTCCACTATCTTGCTTGAGATCATGGAATTCGTCTTCCAGTGCCCGCAGTTCATGACGAGGACAAAATTCCTTCATCATAAGAGCGCGAAGCTCTTCCCAAGTTTGAGCCATTGCCATGTCGGCACCTCTATCTCTCATCACACCATTCCACCAGGTAAGCGCCCTTTTCTGAAACACACTTGACGCGAACTTAACCTTTCGCTCATTCGGGCATTGAACGTGACGAAACGTGTTCTCGAGACTCTCGAACCACTGTAGGAGCCCAGTTGCTCCTTCTGACCCAGAAAACTGAAGCAGTTTAGCCGAATTGAAAGTCTTAAAGTTGCACGGAACAGGTGCGTTATTATTGTTGTTGTTGTTTGCTTGATTTAACTGGGTTACTAGGTTCGGGAGTACAACAGCGATTTGCTGAGCGATCATGGCTGTCATTGCGGCATCTTGAGTTTGATCACATCGAGGAGGCATTCTAAAAGAAAAGGAACACAAGGAAATGTGTGAGATTGACATAGGACAATCAAAAGGAGTATTGAAAACATCGACAACACAAAGGAAGGTGGTCATTTGTCCATTACTTAAAACAAACAAACAACAGACAGTGACTAATCAAAGTAAATAGGTCTACATAATGCATAATGAAGACATGCTTTAGCCTATAAGTGGATACTCACCCCAAGAGTTCCCAGGTAAGAGTGACTGGTCCGATTATGTGGATTTGTATGAACACTCTAGCCTTAGACAGAAAACTCAGGGTACAGGCACCCACCCTTCCAGATTGCACGTGTTCACATTATTAAGACCCAAACTTTGACGAGATTTAAAAACTTTAAAGGCATAAAGTCTAGAAACAAATCATCTAAGGATAGATGATCGATTTTCAAATTGAATTGAGATTTGTGTACTTGTTTTGGTAATCACCTAAGGATAGGTGATAGTATTGTTTTTAAGATCTAAACACAAGGTAACTTGTGTTAGGGTCCTAGAAAGGTTATAGTCTAGGTCAAAATTTTACTAATAACCTAATTCCCTATGACCATGAGCTCTGATACCAACTCTTCTGTCACACCCCGACCGCGTAAAACAACAAACCGCGGTGGAAACATCGGGGAGTCGTGTGGCAAAATTATTGTTTCACAACACATGATGATTAAAGTTAAGTTTTATAAGTTTAAATTATTACATTGTCTTAGTTCAAACGAAATACATAACACAAAAGATGATAATTTTCTTGATTTTAGATTGCTAAGGCCCAAGTCGCCCTAAGTGAAGCTCGCTCACATCAAACATTCACTCCTGAAACATATGTGAAAGTTAATACGTCAGCATAAAAATGCCTGTGAGTAACATAGGTTTAGTGTTGAAGATTAATGACTTTGAATGTTAAAAGAAATTTTTAATGAAAAGTAGTCATGAACCATATAAAATATTTTCTTTTATAAAATCATATGAAAATCAAATGATATAAAAGAATGATGTATGGTTAAGTAAATAACCAATGAAAATAATATGTATAAAATATGTCATGTCTTGTCCTTGTTGAAGTGGTTTTAGATAACGCGACGATATGTAATATAATAAAAACACTTATATATAGGAAGTACCAGCGGCGTATCCACCATGCTTTTATCATATTACACACGTCTCGTTATTTAAATCACTTATTAATAACCATGAAATAATGTCTTGTTTAAATGTCAATGTCATGTGTAACCAATGTCCAATGTCAAATGTCCAGTATAAACCATGTCTTGTATGGCGAATAAATAGTATTTACTCAAGCCAAATGCATAATGTCATGTATAAACAAATGTTTTATGTAATCAAATGTCATGTACAAAACAAAGTCTTTGAATAAACAAAAGTTTAAAACAAAATTTATGTTTTGAAAACCATTGCTTTTATCGATATGAACATTTATACGGTTTGTCTATCGCATACACTCAAGCCTTGAGACTGTCGGATAAACCCTTATCAGAATCAAGGTTTATCAAAAATGTATTCGGATTCTGCCATTCCCCTTCTGAAATTCCTAGAAAGCGGGAGTGGGATTTGTCAAGTCCTAAAGCGCTATTACATACTACCGAGCGGCGTGATCAATGTTAATGAATGTACTACTAACCCGTTAAACATACCAAATGTCCTTTTCAATGTAAGCATGTCATGAAAATGTCTTTGTAAAACCATGTAATAGGCATACTAAGTTAATATGCCAAGTAAAATGTCTTTGAAATAATGCATTATATGTACTATGTAACAAAAATGTATAATGTCATGAAAACGAAAAGTAAAATTATGCACATATGCTTCACCCCAAAACATTTGAGAAAAAGTAAAATAGGGGAACTACGTACTCACCTTTGGGTGTGTTTTTATGTGTTAACACAACCTCTCAAATTGTTTATTCATCCTAAATTAAGTAAGAACGATTTAATAATAAAAAAAAAACTCACAAAATACCTAAGTTTCTCTGATACTTAGAATTTTCACATAACTTTGAGATTTTCTTGAAAAGTTATTATTTTTTATTATATTGGTGTATTGTGACACCTCTGTCTCTGCGACCATCAAACAAATACAAAATCAATGAAATATTTTGTTTCATACTTGGGATTTGTAAAAATATGTGTATCGTTTGCACATATCAATTCTTGTTCGATTTCGGGCTCTAAATCGCTTTCTGGAAGGTTATACGCGCACTGATGCGTAAATATAACTAGTTTAATGCAACAAACACTCCGGAACAGTGACATAGGCTTAACATACCTTAAATAACCTTTACATAACTTAGAAATAAGTTTTGGAAGGTTTGGTGTGCCGAAATCAAGTTTATTCACTTAAAGGGACTAATTTCGACAAACTGCGAAAGTATGCCGATTTGTACTGTAACAAACATTCCGGAACATGACCATAAGTTAAACATACCCTAAGTATCCTTTACATAGCTTAGAAATAGGCTTTGAGGGGTTCGGTGTGCTAAAATAAACTTTTTGGTCATTCAGGGACTAAAAGCGTCAAAAAGTGCATAAGTTTGCATTTTCGCGCATATCTTACGTTCTGAATACATCCGGACATCCAAAACTTTATTTAATCATTAAGATATTCTATTTTAGTGATTGGCATGATAAAATTCCATTCGTCGCGTAATTTGGATCGTTTTTTGCATTCGTTCGTGTTTCGTCGTAATTAACCGAACAACGCAACCGTATGACCAAATGAACCGACATCCGAGATATTTTTGAGCATGTTTCATGTTCCCTATAATTTAACTTCATTTTAGAGCCTTGAAATGGGATTAACGGGGCTTAAACGTGTAAAAAATGCATCAAAAACCATGTTTTGCACATTCAGGGACCAAAATTGACATTCTGCCATAGTTATCTTAGGAAGGGACCAAAATGAAAAATCTAAATTCCAGCTTGTTCCAGCTGTTCCCCTCATTTTCACATGGTTTTAATGAAACGAGGGGCTCCCATGGTTTCACAAAACCATGGGCACATGTGTACGGATGAGATCGAAGCTCGTTTTACGATGAACGATCTTAACGGTTGTACAAAAACTATATAAACCCCACCCCCTTTGCTCTCAAACTCACATTTGATCTGATTTTCATTCTCTAAGTTGAAGTCTTGCACTTCATACCTGAGAATAAATTGGATCAAACCTCCTCGGACCTTTTGTAAGTCCTCTTTCGTTCTTTTATGCATTTTTAGCGTGAAAGTCAAACTTTGTTTGACTTTCTGCATTGACCAGTTTATGGTCAATACAAAGTTTGTTTGAACTTCATAACGTGAGCGTAATCACAATGGTTTTAGTCTCTTATGACTATACCTACTGATTACCACATTATCTAGGCATAGTGGCGAGTCGTAGTTTCGGCCAAAATGCGTATTCTTGCGTATTTTGTAACCAAACTACTTTTAGGTATCAAAACCGTTTGTTTTGATACCAAACCTGTTTTCTAACTTCGTTAAACATGTTTTAACATGTTTAGCTCGTCACTTGAGGTTTAGTGCTTATGTAGAGTCGTAAGTCAAGCGGTCTAAACAACCGTTTAGACTTTCGAACTAGACCCGTTTGGTCGATCATTAGGATCCAACCAAACATGTTTAGTGACCATAGTTGTATAGGGAATAACCTTTTGAGGTTATACCTTATGGTCACTTCGTTTAGTTAGTGGTATGATAGGTAATTTATATGCCCTAGGAAAATTACCAAAATGCCCTTTTTGCGCATAAATTCATTTTAAGCATATGTAACCTAAATTTTGACATCTAAACTGATTAGGTAACATTATTAGACATGTTAAGGCATATAATACTTGTCATAGGACTAGTTAGGCGTTCCGAATGCGTTTTACGCGAACGACGCGTTAAAGTAGCGTAAGCTACCTAAACGAATCGTAATGGGTCGTAAGCACTTAGGTTAGGTTTCATTTTAGTATGTAGGCCTTGTTAAACCATATCATATGAGTTCCCACACTCATTTGGTTTACGAGACCTCATCCTATCCGATCTTCCAGTTTAGGTCCGTTTATTTACATAGTTACCTATATTAGGTGCTGTTTGATTCCGTGATCCCTCTATCTTTGCTTGGTTGTTATTCAAGACTTCTAAACATCCTCAAGTGAGTACATAGACCCCTCTTTTACTGTTTTTCAAATGTTTTGGGGTGAAACACATGTGCCTACTTGTTACTTTCATGCTTTCCATGTTTTCATATCATATACTTGCTATGTTCATTAGTACACTATTAGTACATGATTTCATTATGTTTTGCTATGTATGTTCACTTAACATGCTAGCGCAATTGTTTTACGTTTTGAACCATTTGTAACCATTTGATGTATGTGAACCATTTGTAATCGTTGGATGTACGTGAACCATTTGTTACCATTTGATGTATGTGAACCATTTGTAACTGTTTGAACCATTGGGTTAGGGAAGTGATTAGTAACGGGGCGGGTGTAATGTGTTAAAAGCATGGTGGATACGCCGCTGGTACTTCCTATATATAAGTGCTTTTAACACATTATATATCATTGCGTTATCTAGATCACTTGGGTAAACGATTTTGAAACGATGTCACACAATGATGTTTTCTGATAATATAAACCATACGAGTTTTATTAACGAGTTTCTACGAGATGTTTTACCAATTTGATTTCATAAAACAAATGTTTTGGAGTTAAGAATCATGGCTATGAGATTTTATAAACATATCCAACTTGATTTGAGTTGGTTAATTATGTCGCAGTACTATACTTTTCAAAATAAGGTTTTTTAAATAAGTATTGCAACATGTAAAACGAGCCATGAATCTGACACTCATATAAAACCTATGTACTCGCTGGCATTTTTATGCTGACGTATTTTCACATGTGTTTCAGGTACAATAGTTGATGATGTTTGATGATGATATTGATGTATGCTCACATAGGAATGGACAAGGCCTTAGTGACTTAATAACAATGAAAGTCTATTTGTTCATGTTTTGTTTCTAATTCCAATGTAATGTAATACATTCAATTCAATAAAACGAAACTGTTTAATCCATGGTTGTGAAACAATGATTCTGTTACAACACTCCCCGACGTTTCCGCCACGTTTTGTTGTTTTACGTGGTCGGGGTGTGACAGAAAAGTTGGTATCAGAGCAAATGATTATAGGGAATTAGGTTATTAGTAATGCTTTGACCTAGTCTATAACCTTCCTAGGACCCTAATGTGACAACTGGCACCAAACCGGTAATTTCCGTACACTTTAATTATTATTTAATGACTGCAATTATGTGCTTAAATGTCAACATTGACTGAACACATACTAAACAAGTGAATTCATGCACGTTTTATACAAAAAAATATTGCTTTATGCATAAACAAGAGCGTTGCGTCAGAAATACTAGTAAACTCACCGGTAAGATACAATATGTCAACAGAACTGCAGAAAGCAGTCAGACATTAGAATTGAGGCCTAGGTGTAGGTCCAACAACAAGAATACATTAAAACCCCAGAATACATACAAGGGTTTACATATATACCTTACGGAAGCTAAAATACGCACTAAAAAGCACCCGAAACGCACTTTAAGTGCAGAATTTTAATAAATTCAGCTCTAATCAGCTTTTAGACATATAAATATCATGCAGAAATGTCGTTTTATCATCCAGAATACTTCCCTAAGTGTCGGGAATTGAAAGTGCTACAAAAGGATACTTAAAAGACAATTAATGGTGCAATTTAGCACTTTAACGAATCGGTATCTAACCGAACAACCGGACAATACCCGGAACACAAAAATAATGCTAGAAGCATTGTTTTTATTTTTCTAAGCTAGTTAGGGTCCCCAAACACCCTAACACACCTTATATTATACTACACACAATAACACACTAATTAAACATTTCAAACTTAACTAAAGTGTAACTAGATCATCACAACCCAACCCCATACCCCCCCCCCACCTTCGACGGTTACAAGGTGTGGGACACCCCCACACTTCTTTTGAATATTAAATTGTTGATTGTTGGTAGATTAGAAACATATTGTATGTTGGACATTCACAAGATTTGGTCTATAAGTAAACACATAAGACTTCTACTCTCTCACTTCCAACACTCACCACCAACAATTTCTCTCCTCTCCTCCTTTCACTACCTACGGCCGCCACCACCTCACCACACTACCCCCATCATCAACCTTTGTTCAAGCCATCTACATACATACAAAGGTGCAAGAGGTTCAACGAACAAGCTTGGTGCACTCGGAAGTCCAAGAACCACTCTAGTTTTCTTTTATCCACCGCTTTTACGCCTTGTTTCTCCCCTAGCCTTGTGCTAGTAGTAAGTGTTCTAAAACATCATCTTGATCTTGTATTTAGTGGTTAATGGATGATAGAATGATTAAATGATGAAAACTCTAATGAACATAAGCTAAGTCTTGAACATAAAGTGATAAATGATGGATAAAGAGAAGATATATGGGTAAATCATGTGAATCTTGTGTAATTATGATTATTTGATGATGTTTGGTAGTAGAAGTAGGATGGATCATCATCTAGACATACTAGTTCATGTTTAAGAACATGAACTAGCAAGATGTAAATGATAGAACTATGAAGGATGATGAAACCATCCACCCATGAACTTGAAACTTGAATAAATATAATTTTTCTTGGAAAATAAGGTTACAAGCTTGTAGATCTAAAGATCTACAAGTGATTTTTCGGAAGAACCAAGTGGAAATACTAGATTGTTAAAAACCCGGATCTTGTATGAACTAAAATCATTTTTAGTAAGTAAACACGTGTATAAACACTTGTGTAACAAAAAAATCCCACAAAGAAATATTTTTGGAAAATAAGACTAGAAGATGTGAAAATGCGCTTCCTTTAAAAATAAAGTTTTTAAGAAACTAATCACATTTTTAAAGGTAACAAGACTTACTAAATGTGCTAGTAAGTTACTACACATTTTTGTAAATTCTCAAGTTCATGAAATAGAGAAATTAGTATATATTGTTGTTGAAAAATTTGGTTGTTGATGAATTAAAAGAAAATAAACACATGTTTTGAAAACATGGAAAACCTCCATTTTTAGGGGAAACTCTGTCAAAATTTTTATAAATTTTGACACTTAGAAAACTATAAGTTTTTGAGAAACTTATTCCCTAAAAATGTATCTAAGAATATTACCAAGGTTTCCCTAATTTTTGGTGATAAGAAATGATGATTTCTTCAAGACTAAAATTTATATTAAGTATGTATATTTTTGAGAAAAATATATATATTATTTGATCACCAAACTTTGTGCTAAGTGTATGTAGTATGTGTTATACGTGCTAGTGTATTAGGACTTGAAAGTACACTAAATACTCTTGAGAAGTAAAAACACAAAGATACACATACAACATACAAGATACATAACTCGGGTGCAAAGTGCAAAATACAAGAAACTTATATTTATTTTTGAGAAAATAATATAAGTAAGACACTTAGTTAAAAATATGAATTATTTTTAACACAAGAAAACATATACATAAAAGACAGTGACTTGTACTTGTACGATACAAGTCTAGTGACTAACGTTAAGAAAACACGTATAGGTCACTACGTTAATTAAGCAAATCCGGTGAAGTTTACGACGCAAGGAACGCAAAGTTGTAAGTTCATGCTCCCCTTTTTCTTTAACTGTTTTCAGTTTTATAACTTCGGGGGTGAAATACATGTACAAATGTTACAATGCTTATAAATGGTATGATACAAATACAAGAAGCATACTTGGTGAGAACGAGTACCGAGTGTGATGCGTTTTGAGAAATGATACGAGAAATCGTGTCACGAATAGGGTACCATAAGCACCATTAATCAACAATACACCTAGACCGCAGAACAAAAGGTTAGATCTAACGGGTGCCGGGCAGCCACACTCTTGGTGAGGACGAGTACCGAGTAGGGCTTTTGTGTCTTAGAATATGCCAACTAGAAAAATACCTAAGGTTTGGTGACTTCCTATGTCGTGTTACATGTTAATGGCCTTGCAACCCATTAACAATCCTGATACTTACAGGAATACCTTATTTACTTAAGATTCATACCATACTAGAACTTGATTTATACTTGAGTACGTGGGGTACACAAGTAAACTTGAATTATACATGAGTACGTGGTGTACACATGAATACTTGATTTATATATGAAAACTTGAATTATACATGACACAAACTATGTTTTCATACAAAGTATACAACGTGAAATACAAAAACTGCATGAATTCACACCAACATTATGTTGACGTTTTTCCAAAACTCACATGTATTTCCGGTAACTAGAAGTGGATGTGCGCGCGGTCTTGCTTATGCTCTTGGATGTCGTCTATGTTTACGTTTAAATAAAGTTGTAAACTTTCAAGACAATGTTTTATGCTATCTCGTGATGTAAACACTAAGCTTATGTTTTCAAATTATGGTATTGGATGTTTTTACGAGCATGTAGCATGTTTACCTTTCGTATGCAATGAGAACCTTTCATGATCACACCTCGTGCTTCCGCCGCAGAAAGGGGTGTGACAGATTGGTATCAGAGCTGCGATTGTAGTGAACCAGGATTCCTTCTCGAGTCTAGTCTATAATCTCTAGGATCCTTTCATGAAAACGATTTTTCAAAGAGTTTTCATTGCATAAAACGTCCCGCGACATCCACTACCTAAAACTGCTTACAAAGAGTCAAGAAAAGACACTACGAGACTTAGGGTGCACATGGGTAGCACTTGTCGTTGACTAGAAATTACTCGCAATTATGTGTGATAATTAGCCTATATACACATACTAGAAGTAGAATGTCACAAGTATACGTGACTTTACCTGAAAACAATGGCCTATCTGAAGGAAGAGATACGAGGATGAAATGAACTGTGCGGACTGTGCAAGGAGTTACGTAATTATGGATGCATACATAATTGTGGAATGCAGTGCACAGAGACCACAGCAAGCCTTGTCACGTATAGATTCCCTCAGTGCAAGCCCACTAAGTACTCTGCTAGAGTAATAATTGTTTGATGTCACTGATGTGGTATATACCTATGAATATATATACTACTACTGTCTAGTATGATGATATCAAACAAATGTCTAACCCTGTTGTGTTATGTTCTGTCAGAACATGGCACCCAGGAAAGCTGTGAACGCTCGTGATCAACCTCCTCCTCCCCCAGTGCCAAGAACTGTTGAAGAGCTGAATGCTCTACTAGAAGAAAGGATCTCCGCTGCTATCTCCCAATACGAGGCGAACCGTACTACAGACAGTGGAGGACCAAGCAATGCTAGATGCAATGGGAATGGAAATTCATCTGGAGGAAACGCAGCTCAAGGTAACCTTAAGACGATTTACTAAGCATGGAGAAATTTATGAACGGTCTTTATTTCATTATTTCTTCGATTGCTCACATGTGAATTGGTTGAATCAATTCCAGGTTGCACTTTCAAGCAGTTTCTCGACTGCAAGCCGATGAACTACGACGGCACAGGAGGTGCAGTAGCATTTGTACACTGGACGGAGAAGACTGAAGCTACTATCCGCATGAGCAAGTGTACCGCGGATCAGCAATTCACTTTTGCTACTGGGTTGTTTGTCGATGAAGCTCTGACTTGGTGGAACTTGCAAGCCCAAACCTTGGGCGATGATGCTGCTTATGGCCTAACTTGGAATGAACTGAAGGAAAGAATGAGAGAGAAGTACTGCTCTCGTGCTGAACTCCAAAGACTGGAAACGGAGTTCAGGCACTTGACCATGGAAGGTGCTGACATTAATGGTTATACTCGAAGGTTCCACGATCTGTCTAGAGTGCTTCCCTACATGGTGACTCCCGAATTTAAGCGTGTCGAACGCTACATTTGGGGACTGGCCCCAGAGTTTCGTGGCATGGTAACTTCGGCCAAACCTCAAACGATCACCGAGGCTGTAACTCTGGCTGTCAGCCTGACTGAAGATTGTGTTCGTATGAAGAAGTTATCACTGAACACAACAGAAAAGACCGAGACGCATGCCGAGTCGTCCGGCGACAAGAAAAGGAAACATGCAAACCTGAATCAAGCAACTCGCAACAACAAGGGTTTCAGCAAGAAGCGTGACACTAACCCGCCTCAGGAGACGAAAACCCTTGCAACCAAAGGATACCAAGGCACCATGCCTAAATGCCAAAAATGTAAGTATCATCATGAAGGAGCTTGCCGCATTCCAAGCTGCGACAAATGTGGTAGGTTGGGTCATCAAGCAGAAGACTGTTGGGGAAAAGGAAAGAACCGGAATGGAAATGGTGCTGGTAACAAGAATGGTAACGGGAAGGGGCGGAACCAAGGATGCTTCAGTTGTGGAAGCAATGATCATTTCATGAAGGACTATCCAAAGGAAAACAATGCTCAGGCTCGAGCATTTGTGATTGGAGCAAAGAACGCACGCGAGGACCCTAATGTGGTCACCGGTACGTTTCTCGTTAACAATCACTTTGCATCCATATTATTTGACACTGGCGCCGATTATAGCTTCATGTATGTGGAATTTAAACGCATGCTTGGAATAGAACCTAGTAGATTAGAAATTCCTTATTCCATAGAACTAGCCAATGCAAAACTTGTTGAATCGGGCGAAGTCGTTAGAGGCTGCTCACTAGAACTTGGTGAACGAAGATTTAGCATCGACCTCTTACCTATTCAATTGGGTAGCTTCGATGTAGTAGTTGGAATGGACTGGTTGTCCAAGAACAAAGCTGAGGTTATTTGTCATGAGAAGATCATTCGCATCCCTTTAGCGAATGGTGAAACTCTCGTCGTGCATGGAGAAAAGCGAGACGCGCCTCTTCGAATCATAAGTTGCATGAAGGCACAGAAGTGCTTAAGGAAAGGATGTGTTGCCTTCCTAGCACACGTTGTAGATAAGAAGGCTGAGGAGCCGAAACTCGAAGACATTCCTGTGGTGAAGGGATTTCCTGATGTTTTTCCCGAAGATCTGCCAGGACTACCTCCGCAATGACAAGTCGAATTCCGTATAGACTTGGTTCCAGGAGCCGCTCCTGTAGCCAAGGCTCCCTATCGACTTGCACCATCCGAGATGTAAGAATTATCTACACAACTCCAGGAGTTGTTGGATAAAGGATTCATAAGGCCAAGCTTCTCACCCTGGGGAGCTCCAGTATTGTTCGTGAAGAAGAAGGATGGAACACTGCGGATGTGTATCGATTACAGAGAACTGAACAAGCTCAAGATCAAGAATCGGTATCCACTACCGAGGATTGATGACTTATTTGATCAATTGCAAGGATCAAGCTACTATTCCAAGATCGACCTTCGATCTGGATACCATCAGTTAAGGATACAAGAAGAAAGCGTACCAAAGACCGCATTCCGAACGCGTTATGGGCACTATGAGTTTCGTGTGATGCCATTCGGACTGACAAACGCACCAGCGGTATTTATGGATCTGATGAACCGCGTATGCAAACCATATCTCGATAAATTCGTGATTGTATTTATCGATGATATCCTGATTTACTCACGAACGAAAGAAGAACATGAGCAACACCTCAGAACTATTCTGGAACTACTGAAGAAAGAGAAGCTTTATGCAAAGTTCTCAAAATGCGAATTCTGGATTCGCGAAGTCCAATTTCTTGGTCACATTGTGAATGAGAAGGGCATTCATGTAGACCCATCCAAGATCGAAGCAATAAAGAATTGGGAAGCCCCCAAAACCCCAACTGAAGTTCGACAATTTTTGGGCTTAGCGGGCTATTATCGGCGATTCATCGAGAATTTCTCAAAGATAGCTCAACCGCTAACGACCCATACTCAGAAAGACAAGAAATACGACTGGGGTCACAAACAGGAAGAAGCATTTCAGCTACTTAAAAACAAGCTATGCGATGCACCAATACTATCATTACCTGAAGGCACTGAAGACTTCGTGGTATACTGCGACGCTTCACGACAAGGCTTGGGTTGCGTGCTCATGACGCCAAAAAGTCATTTCTTACGCTTCAAGACAATTGAAGGTTCATGAAAGAAACTATACCACTCACGACCTGGAGCTGGGCGCAGTGGTATTCGCCCTGAAGATCTGGCGACATTATTTATATGGTACTCGATGTACAATTTTCACAGATCACAAAAGCCTACAACACATACTTGATCAGAAGGAATTGAACATGCGTCAGCGGAGATGGGTCGAGCTACTAAATGATTACGACTGTGAGATTAAGTACCATCCTGGAAAGGCAAACGTTGTAGCGGACGTGTTGAGTCGAAAAGAAAGGGTTAAGACCCTAAGGGTTCGAGCGTTAGAAATGACTATTCGAACGAACCTCACTACACGTATTTGTGATGCACAACAAGAAGCCCTTAAGATGGAAAACCGTAATGCTGAATACCTCTGGGGTATGCTGAAATACATGGTGCTAAATAAAGAAGGAGCCTTATACTTTAAGAAGCGTATTTGGGTTCCGCTCTATGGTGGCATACGAGAAGTCATTCTTGACGAAGCGCACAAATCGAGATACTCGATCCATCCAGGATCAGATAAAATGTATCAAGACTTAAAAGAATATTATTGGTGGCCGAGACTCAAGAGCAACGTTGCTGTCTATGTTGGAAAATGCCTAACCTGTGCTAAGGTTAAGGCCGAATATCAGAAGCCG
This sequence comes from Helianthus tuberosus, assembly GCA_030545235.1. Taxonomy (NCBI): domain Eukaryota; kingdom Viridiplantae; phylum Streptophyta; class Magnoliopsida; order Asterales; family Asteraceae; genus Helianthus; species Helianthus tuberosus. The sequence continues at coordinate 25,828,274 of CM060426.1, read as the reverse complement.
TCCGGCCTGTTACAACAACCAGAGATACCCATGTGGAAATGGGAGAAAATCTCGATGGATTTCATAACGAAATTACCCAGGACCCCGAGAGGGCACGATATGATATGGGTGATAGTCGATCGGTTAACAAAGTCTGCGCACTTCCTACCGATACGAGAAAAAGACAGCACTGGAAAGCTTGCTGAGATATACTTAAGAGAAATTGTGGCACGACATGGGGTGCCAATCTCAATTATTTCAGACAGAGATGGACGCCTTGTCTCAAGAATCTGGCAATCCTTTCAGGAAGCCTTTGGGTCTCAATTAGATCTAAGCACGGCGTTCCATCCTCAAACAGACGGCCAGAGCGAACGGACTATACAAACGTTAGAAGATATGCTTCGCGCATGTGTCATGGATCTAGGCGGCAGCTGGGATACTCACCTACCCTTGGTTGAGTTCTCCTACAATAACAGTTATCATACAAGCATAAAGGCTATACCATTCGAAGCTCTGTATGGCCGCAAGTGCCGGTCGCCCTTATGTTGGGCAGACGCTGGAGATAAACGTATGGTTGGTCCTGAACTTGTGCAAGAGACAACCAACAAGATTATGCAGATCTGAGAGCGCATTAAGGCGGCCCGAGATCGACAAAAGAGCTACGCTGATCAAAAACGAAAACCGTTACAGTTCGAGGTTGGAGACAAAGTTTTGTTGAAGGTCTCACCTTGGAAGGGCGTAGTCAGATTCGGAAGACGTGGGAAGCTGAATCCACGATACATCGGACCATTCAGAATCTTGGAAAGAATTGGTACCGTGGCATACAAGTTGGAATTACCGGAAGAACTTAATGGAGTACATGATACGTTCCATGTATCCAACCTCAAGAAGAGTCCAACACAAAAAGAAGTGATCATCCCTGCGGATGAAGTACATATTGATGACGCCCTCCGATTTACAGAACAACCCGTCGAGGTTACAGACTGGAAAGTCAACAAGACCAGGAGGAGCACTGTTAAACTTGTCAAAGTACGTTGGAACTCTAAGCACGGACCCGAGTACACATGGGAACGTGAAGACCAGTTCAAAGAAAAGTATCCCCACCTATTCAAGAAGACTCCTGCGAGTGCTAGTTCAGCCTGAATTTCGGGACGAAATTCTTTTAACGGGGGGAGACTGTGACAACTGGCACCAAACCGGTAATTTCCGTACACTTTAATTATTATTTAATGACTGCAATTATGTGCTTAAATGTCAACATTGACTGAACACATACTAAACAAGTGAATTCATGCACGTTTTATACGAAAAAATATTGCTTTATGCATAAACAAGAGCGTTGCGTCAGAAATACTAGTAAACTCACCGGTAAGATACAATATGTCAACAGAACTGCAGAAAGCAGTCAGACATTAGAATTGAGGCCTAGGTGTAGGTCCAACAACAAGAATACATTAAAACCCCAGAATACATACAAGGGTTTACATATATACCTTACGGAAGCTAAAATACGCACTAAAAAGCACCCGAAACGCACTTTAAGTGCAGAATTTTAATAAATTCAGCTCTAATCAGCTTTTAGACATATAAATATCATGCATAAATGTCGTTTTATCATCCAGAATACTTCCCTAAGTGTCAGGAATTGAAAGTGCTACAAAAGGATACTTAAAAGACACTAAACGGTGCAATTTAGCACTTTAACGAATCGGTATCTAACCGAACAACTGGACAATACCCGGAACACCAAAATAATGCTAGAAGCATTGTTTTTATTTTTCTAAGCTAGTTAGGGTCCCCAAACACCCTAACACACCTTATATTATACTACACACAATAACACACTAATTAAACATTTCAAACTTAACTAAAGTGTAACTAGATCATCACAACCCAACCCCATACCCCCCCCCCACCTTCGACGGTTACAAGGTGTGGAACACCCCCACACTTCTTTTGAATATTAAATTGTTGATTGTTGGTATATTAGAAACATATTGTATGTTGGACATTCACAAGATTTGGTCTATAAGTAAACACATAAGACTTCCACTCACTCACTTCCAACACTCACCACCAACAATTTCTCTCCTCTCCTCCTTTCACTACCTACGGCCGCCACCACCTCACCACACTACCACTACCACCATCATCAACCTTTGTTCAAGCCATCTACATACATACAAAGGTGCAAGAGGTTCAACGAACAAGCTTGGTGCACTCGGAAGTCCAAGAACCACTCTAGTTTTCTTTTATCCACCGCTTTTACGCCTTGTTTCTCCCCTAGCCTTGTGCTAGTAGTAAGTGTTCTAAAACATCATCTTGATCTTGTATTTAGTGGTTAATGGATGATAGAATGATTAAATGATGAAAACTCTAATGAACATAAGCTAAGTCTTGAACATAAAGTGATAAATGATGGATAAAGATAAGATATATGGGTAAATCATGTGAATCTTGTGTAATTATGATTATTTGATGATGTTTGGTAGTAGAAGTAGGATGGATCATCATCTAGACATACTAGTTCATGTTTAAGAACATGAACTAGCAAGATGTAAATGATAGAAATATGAAGGATGATGAAACCATCCACCCATGAACTTGAAACTTGAATAAATATAATTTTTCTTGGAAAATAAGGTTACAAGCTTGTAGATCTAAAGATCTACAAGTGGTTTTTCGGAAGAACCAAGTGGAAATACTAGATTGTTAAAAACCCGGATCTTGTATGAACTAAAATCATTTTTAGTAAGTAAACAAGTGTATAAACACTTGTGTAACAAAAAAATCCCACAAAGAAATATTTTTGGAAAATAAGACTAGAAGATGTGAAAATGCACTTCCTTTAAAAATAAAGTTTTTAAGAAACTAATCATATTTTTAAAGGTAACAAGACTTACTAAATGTGCTAGTAAGTTACTACACATTTTTGTAAATTCTCAAGTTCATGAAATAGAGAAATTAGTATATATTGTTGTTGAAAAATTTGGTTGTTGATGAATTAAAAGAAAATAAACACATGTTTTGAAAACATGGAAAACCTCCATTTTTAGGGGAAACTCTGTCAAAGTTTTTATAAATTTTGACACTTAGAAAACTATAAGTTTTTGAGAAACTTATTCCCTAAAAATGTATCTAAGAATATTACCAAGGTTTCCCTAATTTTTGGTGATAAGAAATGATGATTTCTTCAAGACTAAAATTTATATTAAGTATGTATATTTTTGAGAAAAATATATATATTATTTGATCACCAAACTTTGTGCTAAGTGTATGTAGTATGTGTTATACGTGCCAGTGTATTAGGACTTGAAAGTACACTAAATACTCTTGAGAAGTAAAAACACAAAGATACACATACAACATACAAGATACATAACCTGGGTGCAAAGTGCAAAATACAAGAAACTTATATTTATTTTTGAGAAAATAATATAAGTAAGACACTTAGTTAAAAATATGAATTATTTTTAACACAAGAAAACATATACATAAAATACTGTGACTTGAACTTGTACGATACAAGTTTAGTGACTAATGTTAAGAAAACACGTATAGGTCACGACGTTAATTAAGCAAATCCGGTGAAGTTTACGACGCAAGGAACGCAAAGTTGTAAGTTCATGCTCCCCCTTTTCTTTAACTGTTTTCAGTTTTATAACTCCGGGGGTGAAATACATGTACAAATGTTACAATGCTTATAAATGGTATGATACAAATACAAGAAGCACACTTGGTGAGAACGAGTACCGAGTGTGATGCGTTTTGAGAAATGATACGAGAAATCGTGTCACGAATAGGGTACCATAAGCACCATTAATCAACAATATACCTAGACCGTAGAACAAAAGGTTAGATCTAACGGGTGCCGGGCAGCCACACTCTTGGTGAGGACGAGTACCGAGTAGTGCTTTTGTGTCTCAGAATATGCCAACTAGAAAAATGCCTATGGTTTGGTGACTTCCTATGTCGTGTCACATGTTAATGGCCTTGCAACCCATTAACAATCCTGATACTTACAGGAATACCTTATTTACTTAAGATTCATACCATACTAGAACTTGATTTGTACTTGAGTATGTGGGGTACACAAGTAAACTTGAATTATACATGAGTACATGGTGTACACATGAATACATGATTTATATATGAAAACTTGAATTATACCTGACACAAACTATGTTTTCATACAAAGTATACAACGTGAAATACAAAAACTGCATGAATTCACTCCAACATTATGTTGACGTTTTTCCAAAACTCACATGTATTTCAGGTAACTAGAAGTGGATGTGCGCGCGGTCTTGCTTATGCTCTTGGATGTCGTCTATGTTTACGTTTAAATAAAGTTGTAAACTTTCAAGACAACGTTTTATGCTATCTCGTGATGTAAACACTAAGCTTATGTTTTCAAATTATGGTATTGGATGTTTTTACGAGCATGTAGCATGTTTACCTTTCGTATGCAATGAGAACCTTTCATGATCACACCTCGTGCTTCCGCCGCAGAAAGGGGTGTGACACCTAACACAAGATTCTTGTGTTTAGATCTTAAAACAATACCGTCACTTATCCTTAAGTGACAACCACAATAAGAGCATAAATTTTAAATCTGCTTTGAAAACTAATCATCTGTTCTAAGATGATTTATTATAAGGTTTTGAACCTTCAAAGTTTTCAAGATCCCGTCAAAGTTTGGGTCTCATTAATGTGAACACGTGCAAACTGGAAGGGTGGGTGCCTGTACCCTGAGTCTTCTGTCTAAGGCTAGAGTGTTCGTACAAATCCGCAGTATCGGACCAGTCACTCTTACATGGGAACTCTTGGGGTGAGTGTTCACTTATAGGAGAGCATGTCTTCGCGATACATTAATATGACCCGCTTACTTTGATTAGTCACCGTCTCATTTGTTTGCCTTTGGTAACAAACAAATGGTCACAATCTTCATGCATTGTCATTCTCTTTTGACTATCTTTCGCTTGTTTCCTCCTACGCCTTCCATTATCTTCAAGATGCCTCTTCATCGCAACAACACTCAAATGTCCGAACCAGGTGCTGCAATTACCCAGCGAATAGGCGTCGTACTCCAGAGGACCGTTGATTTAGCTATCACCATGACTCGCCTCAGGGATGAAGCCGTATAAGGGAACTGCTCCTTGGTGCAATCAATGTAACCGTCATCATCCGAATCAAATACCCTGTTTCAAATGTACCCAGAGTGGATGGTGGGGACATTTGGTTAACATGTGCCGCTTTGCAATCCAAAGCAAAGCTGTTACAAATCCTGCTGCTACTCAACCTTCAAATTCTACTTCATATGTCGCCTTGGCATATCTAGCACCTCAACCTCATGAACTTTCTACCTAGTGTATCGACTTAAGCACGCCTAGTGCAAGGTGTCGGAACACCTCTCGTTACACAAATTCCGAAATCCATATAGGATCTTTCTATCCTCATAATTGGATCCTTGTGGATGGGTATCGTTCATCGGAGCCCTTAATTGAATTCTTTGTATGATTCAATACGTACATTACGATTCAATAAGGACAAAGCCGAATTCCTATTAAGATTTTCCTATCTTCATAGATAGATTCATGAAAATGATTAAAGTGCCAAATGAAATCCACGGATTGGATTCCTGGTGTGCTTTAAATATCCGCGGCCAAAGATAACAAATTAAAGGTCAAGTTAATCAATTATGTGATTATGTGATTATGTGTTCCCTTTTATGTTTTTGTGTGATCCAAATTTTTGTTATCCAAATCCTCGTAGAATATTCCATATCTTCGTATAAGGGATTCATAGAAGGATATCCAAAGGTACTATCTTAAAATCCTTAATGGACTTCTACATTGTACTTAAGTCCCTTGGGTTATGAAGTACTATTCTATAATTGGACCCCTTGAGTGGTCTAGTTAAACAGATTGATCTAAAAATCTAGTTAGGAATATCATGTGATGATATAGCTAAAAAGACTCCTTGGTGGTCTAACTAAAGAGATCACTTGTCGATCTAATTAAAAGGACCCTATGGTAGTCTAGTCACGCTCATCACAGGTTTGATTTTCTTCCCCTACACATTATGAAATGCACTATGCGGACTGTGCAAGGAATTAGTAATTATGGACGCGTACATAATTATGGAATTTAGTGCACAGAAACCACAACAAGTTTTGTCATGTGTCTAGAGTTAACTCTATTCATTTCCGTTTCTGAAGAAAACCCATTGTGGAAAATGACTCATTCCGTTCATTTTCATTTCTGAAGAATATCCATCGAGGGAAATGAATATCCTTGATTTTTCCTTCATTTCTGTTTCTGAAGAAAACCCATTGTGGAAAATGACTCATTCCATTCATTTTCGTTTCTGAAGAATATCCATCGAGGGAAATTAATATCCTTGATTTTTCCTTCATTTCCATTTCTGAAGAAAACCCATTGTGGAAAATGACTCTTTCCGTTCATTTTCATTTCTGAAGAATATCCATCGAGGGAAATGAATATCCTTGATTTTTCCTTCATTTTCGTTTCTGAAGAAAACCCATTGTGGAAAATGACTCATTCCGTTCATTTTCGTTTCTGAAGAATATCCATCGAGGGAAATGAATATCCTTGATTTTTTCCTTCATTTCCGTTTCTGAAGAAAACCCATTGTGGAAAATGACTCATTCCGTTCATTTTCGTTTATGAAGAATATCCATCGAGGGAAATGAATATCCTTGATTTTTCCTTCATTTCTGTTTCTGAAGAAAACCCATTGTGGAAAATGACTCATTCCGTTCATTTTCGTTTCTGAAGAATATCCATCGAGGGAAATGAATATCCTTGATTTTTCCTTCATTTCCGTTTCTGAAGAAAACCCATTGTGGAAAATGACTCATTCCGTTCATTTTCATTTCTGAAGAATATCCATCGAGGGAAATGAATATCCTTGATTTTTCCTTCATTTCCGTTTCTGAAGAAAACCCATTCAGGAAAATGACTCATTCCGTTCATTTTCATTTCTGAAGAATACCCATCGAGGGAAATGAATATCCTTTTGTTTATTCCTACATTTCCATTTCTGAAGAATACCCATTGAGGAAAATGACTCATTCCGTTCATTTTCGTTTCTGAAGAATACCCATCGAGGGAAATGAATATCCTTTTGTTTATTCCTTCATTTCCATTTCTGAAGAATACCCATTGAGGAAAAATGACTCATTCCGTTCATTTTCGTTTCTGAAGAATACCCATCGAGGGAAATGAATATCCTTTTGTTTATTCCTTTATTTTCCATTTTCTGAAGAATGCCTGTTGAAAATAACTCCGTTCATTTTTTGTTTCTAAAGAATGTCTATTGGGAGAAATGACAGGATTATGCCTTGCATATCTTTGATGGTTTATTCTACGCAAATAGATAAACACCCTAGATTCCATGCAAGACAATTATTTAACACAGCGTCACAGACAGACTCCTACGAATAAATTTCGGGACGAAATTTCCTAAAGTAGGGGAGACTGTGACACCTGTGTCTCTGCGACCATCAAACAAATACAAAATCAATGAAATATTGTGCTTCATACTTGGGATTTGTAAAAATATGTGTATCGTTTGCACATATCAATTCTTGTTCGATTTCGGGCTCTAAATCGCTTTCTGGAAGGCTATACGCGCACTGATGCGTAAATATAACTAGTTTAATGCAACAAACACTCTGGAAAAGTGAAATAGGCTTAACATACCTTAAATAACCTTTACATAACTTAGAAATAAGTTTTGGAAGGTTTGGTGTGCCGAAATCAAGTTTATTCGCTTACAGGGACTAATTTCGACAAACAGCGAAAGTATGCCGATTTGTACTGTAACGAACATTCTGAAACATGACCATAAGTTAAACATACCCTAAATATCCTTTACATAGCTTATAAATAGGCTTTGAGGGGTTCGGTGTGCTAAAATAAACTTTTTGGTCATTCAGGGACTAAAAGCGTCAAAAAGTGCATAAGTTTGCATTTTCGCGCATATCTTACGTTCTGAATACACCAGGACATCCAAAACTTTATGTAATCATTAAGATATTCTATTTTAGTGATTGTCATGATAAACCAAACAACGCAACAGTACGACCAAACGAACCGACATCCGAGCTATTTTTGAGCATGTTTCATGTTCCCTATACTTTAACTTCATTTTAGAGCCTTGAAATGGGATTAACGGGGCTTAAACGTGTCAAAAATGCATCAAAATCCATGTTTTGCACATTCAGGGACCAAAATTGACATTCTGCCATAGTTATCTTAGGAAGGGACCAAAATGAAAAATCTAAATTCCAGCTTGTTCCAGCTGTTCCCCTCATTTGCACATGGTTTTAATGAAACTAGGGGCTCCCATGGTTTCACAAAACCATGGGCACATGTGTACGGATGAGATCGAAGCTCGTTTTACAATGAACGATCTTAACGGTGGTGCAAAAACTATATAAACCCCACCCCCTTTGCTCTCAAACTCACATTTGATCTGATTTTCATTCTCTAAGTTGAAGTCTTGCACTTCATACCTGAGAATAAATTGGATCAAACCTCCTTGGACCTTTTGTAAGTCCTCTTTCGTTCTTTTATGCATTTTTAGCGTGAAAGTCAAACTTTGTTTGACTTTCTGCATTGACCAGTTTATGGTCAATACGAAGCTCGTTTAAACTTCATAACGTGAGCGTAATCACAATGGTTTTAGTCTCTTATGACTATACCTACTGATTACCACGTTATCTAGGCATAGTGGCGAGTCGTAGTTTCGGCCAAAATGCGTATTCTTGCGTATTTGTAACCAAACTACTTTTAGGTATCAAAACCGTTTGTTTTGATACCAAACCTGTTTTCTAACTTCGTTAAACATGTTTTAACATGTTTAGCTCGTCACTTTAGGTTTAGTGCTTATGTACAGTCGTAAGTCAAGCGGTCTAAACAACCGCTTAGACTTTCGAACTAGACCCGTTTGGTCGATCATTAGGATCCAACCAAACATGTTTAGTGACCATAGTTGTATAGGGAATAACCTTCCGAGGTTATACCTTATGGTCACTTCGTTTAGTTAGTGGTATGATAGGTAATTTATATGCCCTAGGAAAATTACCAAAATGCCCTTTTTGGGCATAAATTCATTTTAAGCATATGTAACCTAAATTTTGACATCTAAACTGATTAGGTAACATTATTAGACATGTTAAGGCATATAATACTTGTCATAGGACTAGTTAGGCGTTCCGAACGCGTTTTACACGAATGACGCGTTAAAGTAGTGTAAGCTACCTAAACGAGTCGTAATGGGTCGTAAGCACTTAGGTTAGGTTTCGTTTTAGTATGTAGGCCTTGTTAAACCATATCATATGAGTTCCCACACTAATTTGGTTTACGAGACCTCATCCTATCCGATCTTCCAGTTTAGGTCCGTTTATTTACATAGTTACCTATATTAGGTGCTGTTTGATTCCGTGATCCCTCTATCTTTGCTTGGTTGTTATTCAAGACTTCTAAGCATCCTCAAGTGAGTACATAGACCCCTATTTTACTGTTTTTCAAACGTTTTGGGGTGAAACACATGTGCCTACTTGTTACTTTCATGCTTTCCATGTTTTCATATCATATACTTGCTATGTTCATTAGTACATGATTTCATTATGTTTTGCTGTATGTTCACTTAACATACTAGCGCAATTGTTTTACGTTTTGAACCATTTGTAACCATTTGATGTATGTGAACCATTTGTAATCGTTGGATGTACGTGAACCATTTGTAACCATTTGATGTATGTAAACCATTTGTAATCATTTGATGTATGTGAACCATTTGTAATCGTTGGATATATGTGAACCATTTGTAACCATTTGATATATGTGAACCATTTGTAACTATTTGAACCATTGGGTTAGGGAAGTGATTAGGTAACGGGGTGGGTGTAATGTGTTAAAAGCATGGTGGATACGCCGCTGGTACTTCTTATATATAAGTGCTTTTAACACATTATATATCGTTACGTTATCTAGATTATTTGGGTAAACGATTTTGAAACGATGTCATACAATGATGTTTTCTGAATAATATAAACCATACGAGTTTTATTAACGAGTTTCTACGAGATGTTTTACCAATTTGATTTCATAAAACAAATGTTTTGGAGTTAGGAATCATGGCTATGAGATTTTATAAATCATATCCAACTTGATTTGAGTTGGTTAATTATGTCGCAGTACTATACTTTTCAAAATAAGGTTTTTTTTTTTTTAAATAAGTATTGCAACATGTAAAACGAGCCATGAATCTGACACTCATATAAAACCTATGTACTCGCTGGCATTTTTATGCTGACGTATTTTCACATGTGTTTCAGGTACAATAGTTGATGATGTTTGATGATGATATTGATGTATGCTCACATAGGAATGGACAAGGCCTTAGTGACTTAATAACAATGAAAGTCTATTTGTTCATGTTTTGTTTCTAATTCCAATGTAATGTAATACATTCAATTCAATAAAACGAAACCGTTTAATCCATGGTTGTGAAACAATGATTCTGTTACAACACTCCCCGACGTTTCCGTCACGTTTTGTTGTTTTACGTGGTCGGGGTGTGACATGTATTTATATATATATATATATATGAGTTCCTATATATATTGTAAGAACTTTGCGACTTGAACGATTTTATTGGTGACCCTCATCATGTTATAAGCAATATATCTACGATTTGCGCGTCGTAATATATATACCCAAACATGACATATAGTAAATATCGTAATACACGTAATCTTGTCAAGTATTAACATGTCATCATACACATATTATAAAACACATAACACATTGTAACACATAAAGTTTACCCATGTACAACCCATTCTAGTGTATACTGAAAAACACGTTTTTTAGCGATTCGGTAACGTTTTTGGGCGTCGGAAGTCACGTATGACTAACCAAACACCAAGTAAACTTAATATAAGTTAAAATACTTATTTTTATTGCAAAAATATCAGTTTGGTTACTGATCTAAAACAGTTTTATAAAAATCCTCCGAAAAGCCGATTTTTAACCGTTTTACCGCATAGTTTTACATCAAACGTTACCATAACCATCCCAAATCGTAACGACTTGATATTTTAACCTAACCCATGTTATTTACTGAATAAAATAGTGGTTATACTCATGATAGTGCAGGTCTCACATAAACCACATAAATCATGCAAATTTCACATATTTTACAACTTTCTAAGCTATATGTACAACATGCAAAGCTATCAAACCTATGAACAAGTTTCATGCCATTATAATATGCCAAATAATGTTATTTTTAGTGTTTATAATCTGTTCTAAATCATTTTTGTCATACAATCATTTTTTTTATCATTTCTTGAGCTTTAAATCAACATGCTTGCTTATGTACAAGTATCTAAAGCACACTTATCATATCATCATCATTTCATATGAATTTAAATGCATCAAACATGTAATTTATTGATGTTTACTTAATGATTTGATTGAACATTCATCATATCATGCACAAATCATCAAATACTTGCATTTTAACTATCATTCAAGAACATGCAACAACTTAAAAATTCTCAAACATCTCTAATAAATTTTTGGCCATTTACATGTCAATATACTAACATTATTTCAAATTATAACTCATGATTCAATCATTTCTTTATATCTCTAACATATTTTTATAAAATCTTGTTCATGCAAGCAAACATCCTTAACAAGTATTTATCAAAAATCAAACTAAATCTCAAATACATACACATATACATACATACATACAGTTATATATATACACACAGATATACTACCATATTTATTTTGTGTAAAAAAAACCCATTTCCTTTTTGTTTTAAGTTCGTGAATAAATCTAAGAACCTTGAGAAACTTCTATCATCATCAATATCACCGAAAATTAAGAACAAGGATTTCAAAAATAAATTTTATACCTTTCAGATTTTGGTGGGTTTTTGACGAAGTGTTACGATATGGAGCTTGGTTCTTGCTTGAAACACCTTCAAATCAACTTTTGATCTTCAAAAGTGCTTGAAACCAACTTGGAAAGGGCTTGGATCTTGGATAAATGATAAAATTTTCGAAAATTGGAAGGAGGTAGGGGGTGTTCGGCCGATTGCTTTTAGAGAGAGAAAGGGGAGTGATTTTGAATCTTGGTTTGTGAAAGTATGTTGGAGAAAGCAAGATTTTGGAAGATTTTAAAGAGAAGGCATGCACATGCAATCAACAAGTGTCCTAATTTGGTGACAGGTGGCACTCTCTCACATGTATCCACACGACAACACACATATGATGTGTATAACATGCATATATTTTGTATGTAATAGGTAAAAACAGGTATTTAACTGGATACCGGGTATTTTATCTAGCGTTTTAATCCCGGTTTATGGCGTTTTAAATTATTTTTATTATTCTATAAAAATAAACTCGCCAAAATATTACTGAAATAAATATCAGTTGGCGAGACTGGCTGTGTTGTCTGCGTTTCGCAGTATAAGCACTGTGTTGCGCTGTAACACGCGGTACGCGCTTAAACTTGAAAAATAACGTTTTTTAAATGTTTTAATTTATTTTTCAACACGAACATGATTAAAAATAAAATTTTAATCATAGCAGCACATTTTTAGGATTTAAATATTATCCGGGCGGTCACCAACGTTCATTTCGCAGTTTTGTCGCAAATATTTTTTAAGTTTAAACAAACATGCTTTTGCCACACCGAATTCGAAACTTATTTCTAAGTTATGTAAAGAGTATTCAAGGTATGTTTGGCTTATGTCAGTGTTCCGAAGTGTACGTCGCGTTAAACTGGTTACGTTTACGTAACGGTTTACGATTTCACTTCCAGAACAGGTTTGAGAGTTCAGAATTGAACAATGATTAAAAACGTACTAATGTCACAAATAATTAAACAAATATTGGAATTAAAAACACCATGTTTCATTAAATACAAAGTTGTTCAGAATTGTACAGGGATTAAAATACACAGATGTCACAACGCGTGCTGTTGACATTATGGGACACCTTCCCTTGTTGCGGGATCCTCAAAGCGAACTCCTCTTGCTTAGATCTTGTATGGGGGTTGCAAAGTTGCTATTTGGTTTGCGAACTTGCCAACCGCCCTTTGTAGATGATGTTGTTTCATGTTTTGATAAAGGTCTTCGGGAGGTAATAGAAGACATTGTCGTATGTGGGGGTCCTTTTCTTGGTGATCTACAGTGGAGAATCGTGACCTTGCCAATAAGGCTTCGTGGGTTGGGCCTTCTCTCGGCCCGGGATGTGGCTGCCTATGCCCTTGTGGCTTCCAGGTCTCAATCTTGGGAGTTGCAGGACCACATCTTACGTAACAGTGGGGTTGCTAACACTGATCCGGATTATGCCAGCGCCTTGGAACGCTTGCATGAATCTCTACCTGACTTTGATCTCGGCGGTTTCTCTAACAAGGACACCGCCCCCAAAAAGCTACAGAAAACTTTGGTGAATGCCCTTTGTTGTCGAATCGCACAAAGTTTGGGAGAAGATTTCCATTTGTCACCCCGCCAGAAAGCTGCCATTGAATGTCTATAGAGGCCTCACGCTCAGGATTTCTTAACTGTTACTCCTATTAAAGGTTTGGGTCAACGTATGTCAGCGGTGGAGTACCGGTTAATCCTTAAGTACCGTTTGATGATCCCCATGTTCCCGAATGATGAAAATTTCTCAGTCTGCCATAAAGCATGCCTGGATAAATACGGGGAGCATGCGTTACACTGTAGAGAGTTGCCGGGGTTTAAGTATCGCCATGACTTTGTGCGAGACGCGTTAATGGATATTCTCAGACGAGTAGGGATCTCGGCAAAGAAAGAGGCACCAGTTAATTTTCTTACAGACCCGTCGGAGGGGAGATCCACCCTACGCCCTGCTGACGTGCTAGTTTTTGGTTGGGAGGGCGGGAAACTTGCTTGTGTCGATCTCATAGGTGTATCCCCACTAGCCGGGTTCCGGGAAAATGGGTTTGTGGCGGGGCATGCAGTACTGAAAGTAGAGTCAAAGAAGGTGGAAAAGTACGCGAAAGCTTGTGAGGATAATCAGCATGCCTTTGTCCCCCTGGCGTTCGACACGTTCGGCTCCTTGGCGCCGGAGACAGTTCGGTTCTTGTCTAGAGTTCAGCGTGTGGTCCACAGCAACTTTTCGACCCCTCAGGGACAAGGCTTTGTTTTTAGTAGATTAGGGTTTTCTATTCAGAAAGGGATGGCGGCACAGTTTGTTGCTCGTCTACCCGCTATCCTTATGTAATTTGCCCTGATGATTGGAATGGAATAAAAATACTAAAATGCATTGCCTTAAAAAAATGAAATAGAACTAGTATTTAACTATTGTGTGTTCTAGAGAGAGAACATTTTGTATATGTAGTTCATGCTAATATAGATACAAAATAGGAAAGTCGGGTATGTTTTGCGCATTACAAACACCATGTTACGATTACGTAACAAAAAAACCAATAAATTGTATCCGTTTCGCGATGGTATTTCGGATCAGTATCGGTTCGATGGTTACAATACCGACACTTTTTATAGCAACCGAAATATAAAACATAAATAATAGAGTCGTCGAGTAAAATGCCAAAATGGTCCCTGAGTATAGGCCACTTTTGCCACTTAAGTCCAAAATTGAAACCATTTGTATCTGGGTCCCCCATGTTTCATTTTTGTTGGCATTTTCATCTAATTGGCATGTTGGGCTCAGTGGTGAAGCTTGAGATTTCCGACGGGGGTCTCGAAAACGTATATATCCAAAAAAATTTATAAAACAAGGAGTCGAAAACGTATATACCTAAAAATTTATATACGTAAACTACATACTGTAACAACCCGAACTTTTGATTGTTCTTATGTAACCGTTAATCCAATCGTGAACGCTTGTACTCCGAGATTCAATTAATGCCAAGGGTTACTACATTTTAAAACGCATTTTGCAACACTTATTTATCGCAGTTATCGCAGTTAAACGCTTATTACTTAAACGCTTATCGCAACACAAACTCAACGCAAACTCGAAAGGCGGATTTATTTATATTAATTGTGTAAATTGTGTGTTTACTTGTTTAGTATGTTATATGTGTGGAATATTCACTTAAAACGCTCAAACGCTCACTCGCTCAAAATACTCCAGTGTGGTAAATCGAGACACCAAAACGCAATGCAACACTTAACATCTCGCTAAAATACTTAACATGCTAGCACTAACTAACACAACAAAACACACCAAACGAGCATCCTACACGTGAAACGAGAAACTAATTGCACAAAACAGGCCCTTCGAACGATGTCAGCCAGCCTCGTACGAAGGCACTGCCTTCGTACAAAGGCAGCCAGCTTCGAACGAACGCCTCTATGCGATCCCACCTCCTCTATAAATAGCCAAGCCCTCCTCATTCATTCTAACTTGCTGTCTCTTACTCCGAAATGCTACCAAATTGCTTTCCAACTGTTTTCAAGTAAGATTTACTGATTTTTTTACTTGTTACACAACGTTTTCCAATACGATTTTCCACAAGAATTACTCCGATTTCATCAAAACTTCTTCATATTCATCAAAACCTCTTTGTTTTCAACTAAACTTCATCTTTTTCATCATAACTTCTCTATCTTTATGAAAACCTTCATCTTTTTCATCAAATCTTCTTATATTATCACATATCTACACTTAACCGAGTGTATTGGGCCTAGCTTCTGTGACAACTGTCAAAATTTCAGGTATCCGTACAATTATTAAACAATGATTAGTGCTTAATGACTGTGCTGCATTTCAATTAATGATTTGAATTGCTTTCTGATTACTGCTTTATACATACATGTGCATCACATATTGCATAATGTCATATCATTTCTTCATGCAAACTATATTGATTCAAATGATGCACGAAACACAGTTAGCACAGTTATCAAACAAATCAGAAAAATACTGACGGAGTTCAGTACATAGACAGACAATGTGTTGAGACACAGAATGAGCCAGAAACCAAGTATTACACTAGTATAGTGTGTAGGAAAGTAAAGATCACAAAACTATTTTCCTAAAGATAGTTTAAGTGCAGGAAAGTGCCTAAAACTCACATAAACTGCAGAATTCTGCAGAAAAGGTGGTTAAATAGTCCTAAATGATTTCCTAAGTATCGGTGTCACACCTCGATAATTCCACGTATTACCGGTGGGCCCGGTGGGGAGTATCGTGACGTAGTTGATATCATTATGGTCAATTAATCACAGTTTAATGAACAACGGAAGTCTAAAAGTAATTATACAACCCGAGTTAAAAGTATAATAAAATATTACAAAACGGATTGTAAGTGGATCCACAGGCGGATCTAAAACAGAAAGAAATATTGTTCAACAGATTTTAAGTATCAAAAGCTTGCAAGACTCTTTATTTAATACTCGGGAGTTCCAGCCCATTACGCGTAGTACCTGCACTTAGTCTTTTTGAAAAATACGTCAGTTTACACTGTTAAATACAATTAACTAACTCTTTTGAAAATATTTAAGAAAAATTGATTTAAATGCACAAGGCACAAATATTCTTTAGTAACTTGGGACAATTATTAGAATAATCTTGTATACAGATTTATATGTTTGTCGTCCATTCAGGGCCCTGTTAGAAGAGTCGAGACAAGATTAATAGACACACCACTAATATAATCCCACGGCGAGTCATCCTCAAAGAGTGGTTATATCTTTTACATACGCAACTGTCAGGTGTATGCCTACACCCCGTGCTTAAGTCGTGGCCATTTCAAATGAGTGAGCTGAGGATATCCAGGACACGGTCATTAACCCCCCAAAGGCTTTGCATCAAACAAAACAGATTAAAATGGGTTATGCAATTTTTATTAATCACAATCCGATTAAATGATTTCATACCCGACCAAGCGGTATTATTATAATACCGTATCCCAAGCCCGTATAACGGAAAATAAGTTAAAAGTATTTACCTGAGCTAAAAGTAATTTTTATTCTCAGCCGTATATCAAATTAGCAAGTACATGTAGCTTTTACTGGGCTCCTAATCTGGAACGAAGGTTTTAATAACCTATTAGATTCCTAACGGGTCTTATTTAAGTCTTAACTTAGACTGGTTAGTTTTAATGAAAGGTTTACGATTCAAAACGCAAGATTAAGCAAAGACCGGATTAGAATGTGATTTAGACCCGACAAGTATGAAGACTTGAAATAAATGGGTAAACTAAACACATTTTGGATTTTGAAGTAAAAATGGTAAGGTTTGACCCATTTCGATTAATTTATGCAAACTAGTTATATAAACCGTACCGAACGCGAATATGCATAATAGGTAACCAAAAGAGTCATATACAGGTTCCACAAGTTAATATGCTTTAAATATGTTATGATATCAGTAGGATATCTTCCATTATGCCCAAAATGAATTTAAAATTAATTTAAGCCCCGGAAGGGTATTTTGTCATTTTAATGTTTAAAAAAGAGGTTAAATAGCAATCTGAGGTTCTGGTCTAAAAAAATCAGTAAAAATATTTATTTTAACAAGTTACATCAGTAAGATATCATACATTTGTGAAATTTATCATTTATGGCCAAACTATTCACCGCAGGGGCATTTTGGTCATTTCACATATGCTATAAGGGTCAAATTTGGAAATCTGAGTTCAAGACTTAAACTTACTATTGAAGTATAAAAATTTGCTTATAACATCAGTAGGTAATAAGTCTTAGGCGTTAAATATGGTTTTAAACCATACTATGAGCCTAAATCGCATAAAAGTCGGTATTTGAAGATATTCGGGTTATTTAAGGAAATCTGAGATTTTGATCAGTCTCAACTGTTTAAAATATTTTATTTAATGTATAAAATCAGTGGAAAAAGGTTTAACATGCAAATGATGTATAAAACTCATTTTATTAATGAAAAGGGCATTATCGTCAATTACCGAGTCCATGCAAGAACTCTATGTTATGGTCAGTATAAAACTTGACAAAAATTTATAAAAATCCCTAAATATTATATTACATAAATGGGTAGAAAGTTTGGTATCAAAATTTGGGTTTAAATATGATTTATGCCAAAAATGCCATTTAATTAACAAAAAGCTTTTGTTTTACGATATCGTGCATAACTCTTTTTCCAGACCAGAAACGGATGTCAAATTTTTAGGACATACTAATATATCAGTAATAAAGGTTTTTGTCCTCTCACATTTCCAAAAATCTCGTTTTAATGATAAAAGGGCATAATGGTCCATTTTTAAGCATTTAACGGGAACATGCAATGAATCAAATTTCTATGGAACCATATAGTATAATCTCAGAGGGTTATACTAACATGCAATGTGGCCCCAAAGGGACCCTAAGGCATAACTAAACTAAGCTAAATCGGGTCAGAACTGAAAGTTAAAGCAAAAGTCTACTTTTGCGACTTTCGATTGCGAACCCAGCCTAAACTCAGAATTGTCGGGTTGAACATGCCTAAACATGTTCTTATATTATTTACCAAGTTGTTTAAGTGATAAAATGTGATTTATAACTTCTACATTATCAGTTATGATTTATTTTACAAAAACTGACTCGTTTGACTTTTTTGTTAAGTAGTTTGACCCGAGAATTGACCAAGCAAATGTGATAATTAGAAGGTGCCCTTTTAAGGGTTTAACACCTACATAATTACCAACACAAAGCCACTTTCAATTCGAATAATGGCTGGACCGTTAGTGATTAATCACAAAGTTAAATTGAATTGTGCAAGAACAAGTGAAGACATTGGGTTCTATTTATAGTGATTTTCACTTCACAAGATCAATCCATGTGTCCTCAGGTGTTTTATGATGTTAACATGTGTCTAGTGGTTTTGTAAAACTGTTAAAGATGTTGTTGTTTACGTTTACAGGTTGCAAAAGATCAATTGCAGATTTCAGGTTGCAGAGCTGGGCAGCTGGCAGTCTGGCTGGAAAACCATCTCCTTCGCGCCACGCGCCAAACCAGGTAGGACCTGGCGCGCCACGCGAGACCACACGTTTTAAAGTTGTTTTGTTTTGTTGCATGTTCAGTCCCTGCACTTCCATTGTTCGATAAACTGACGTTTTCAGCATGCATGGTCAATATGGTCAGGCCTGGGATGCTCTAGGGAGTCTAGCCATGCAAAACCATGTCTTGGACATATTGTAAATGGTTCCCGAATGAAGAATTTCCACTTTTACACTTTTAACCCTTATTATTGATAATTGCAAATTACATTACATAATTGCACCGGATCTTTAAAAAATCATTATCTGATATACATAAGGGTATAATAATATATTACAAAGCTTCGGGAATGTTAAAAGGCCTCTCAGAGGTAAGAATTAACATGTTGACACTTTTAACCCCTATGTTTTGTAACTTTTGATTTTTAAGCGCAAACGGCTTCTAGTGTCCGACGATTTATTCAATAACGAATACGAACATTATATAAAGTCATTCTGAGGCACAAGTTTGGCATGTTGATGCTTTTGGTCCTTTTAATTACATCTTTACACTGCTTGACAGTTTTAGTCCTTCAAGATATCTTTAATCACGATCAGGGTTTATAACATGTGTCACCACTGTATTTGGGCATGATTTTGCGAGGTGTTACAATTGGGAATCAAAATTGTCTCAAAAGGTAACATAAAGCTCACTAAACTGCATAGTTTAGCACCTTAACGAACCGGTAACCAACCGAACAACCGGACACTACCCGAAACACCAAATTTTCACTAGAAGCATTGTTTTAACATTACCAAGCTAGTTATGGTCCCCGAACATCATAACGCACTGTATAACAAGTAGTAACCATATAACCTAACTAATACTTGAAATCTAACTATTAACTAACTAACTAACTAGTTTAAACCTAAGCCTATACCCCCCCCCCCCCCAACCTAGTTCACGGCCCAAGCAAGGGCCCCACTAATGGATTTTATGAGAATTTTATAATAGATTGTGTTTGTTCTTTCTTAAGCATAAAAACCAATGGAAGATGTGTTTTGGTGGATTTATAAGTTAACCATTAGAACCTTAACCATCATTCATCAACATCACACAACATACACACTTCTCTTCATCCCTCCTCTCCTTGCTACGGCCGAGAACAACAACAACAACAACATCACCATCATCAACCAATCATCATCCAACTTCCATCCATTCTACATATACTCAAGGGTGTTAGAAGGTGCACAAAGAAGCTTGGAGCTTGTAGAAGTTGAAGGACCTTTCTCTTGTGCTTTTATCCACTTCATTTCTTCCATTGATCATCCCTAGCCTTGAGCTAGTAGCAAGAACACTATACTCTTCATTTTACACCTTGTTTAAGTGGTTAAAAGAAGATACATGATGTTAATCTTGAAGATCACTAAGAATAAAGAACATGAAACATGAACATAAGCTTAAAATCATAAGAAATCTTGATGTTTATGTGTTGTTATTCTTGTTGATTGTTGTTTACTCATGTTTTTTATGTTGATCATCATATAATCTTGCTAGATAATGATTAAAAACATAATCTAGCAAGATGAGAGGATGAAAGTGTTAAAGATCCATAGATCATCCTCACATAAATCATGAACTTGAAAGTATGAAATGTTTTCTTGTAAAATGATGATTAAAGTAAGTGTAAAGTCTTGTAAATCTATGACTATAAGAATGATTTTTTTCTAGAAACCAAGTTAAAAATACAAAGTTTACTTAATCTTGGTTCTTAAAGAAATCAACCATGTTTTTAGAGGTTAAACAAGTGTAGAAACACATGTGTGACAAGAATAATCCAAGAAGAAATATTTCTAGAAAATGTAATTACAAGTTGTAAAGATCTAGATTCTTCAAAAATGATGTTTTTAAATAAACAACCACACTTTAAAAGGTAACTAAGCTTACTAAACACACTAGTAAGTTACTACACATTTTTATAAATTTTCAAGTTCATGAGTTAGTAGTTTATGCTTAATTTTGGCAAATTGATAAGTGTAGATTGATTTGTTGTTGATTGTGTTGATTTACAAAAGAAAATGATATGCTTTGAAAGCATGGAAACCTCCATTTTTAGGGAAACTATGGCAAAATTTTTCTAGAAATTAAACACTTAGAAAAATATTTTTAAACAAATATTTACAAGTATATTTTAAACCATGAATTTTTACATAAAGTTTGCGATAATTTTTGTTACAAAAATTATAAATATTGGAGGTTGGTTTTTATAAATAAAAGTGACTAGATATGTATTTAGGAAATATATATTTAGAGGTCACCATGTGTGTGATTATTTGTGTGTATTAGTTATATTATTTTAGGACTTGAACTAATATAACTCATCAAAATACCAACAAATTACAATCCAAAATATTAGCAAAATCCCAAGAATATGAATATACAAAGTATATCCACAATATTGGAGAAACCAAACTAAGGAATATAACTCACAAAAATATTCCGGAAATTTTATTCATAAGTATATTTTGGTAATAAGTATTTTGGACACCAAAAGAACAAAAATATGATTTTTACAATTATTACAAAATTATATCATATTTTTTACAAAGAGAAAATATATTATTTTTGGCAAGTAAAAATACATATATTTTTCTTAGAATTATTAGAAGATGAAATACATTATTTTTGGGAGAAAATGTATTTTTTTAAATAAACTTGAAATATATTATTCTGGATGAAAAATGAATTTATATATATTCTCTAAGTTAGACTTGGAAATATATCATTTTTGAGACTTGTATGAGACTTATAAATATTTTTACCAAGGGAAAAATTATAAATAATTCTTCTAAGTAATATTTCTTAAAATATATATTTTGGAAATATATATTGATGTATTTTTATTAAAGATATTATTCCGGAAAAGTTAATACAAAATTAAGTATAAGAATACTTAACAATTACAAGAAAATACGTATTCTCGTACGTATAGATACACACCAGAATAAGACACCAATACATGGCAAAAATATACAAGTATAAGAATACGAATACAAATACACCCATCCTTGGGAATGATATACATGTACAAATACTTGAAAAGTAACAAGTTAAAATACATTATTTTAACTATTATTCAAAAATTAAATAAATATAATTTAAGTTAAAATATATAACAAATAATTATATAACTTGGGATAATATTGATGACACAAAGACACGTAACTCAAAGACATTAATTAATACAAAGTCAAGGCACGACCCGCTCGTCTAATAAACCGTAGTACGTTGTAGGTAGTCGTGTACACCGGAAGAAGCTTTGAGTTACCGTTGATTATGAAGAACGTAAGACTGTGAGTTCATTTCCCCCTTTTCCATTAACTATTTTTGGTTTTATAACTTCGGGGGTGAAGTACATGTTACAAACTGTTTACATACGATTACATTGGTATGGTTAGCTAAGGAAAGGTACTGCTTGATCATGTGAGTGGTGGGTACAACGCTTAAGACCATTAATCCTCGTAGTTGGACCGAGGGACATGAGTGATAGATCTATTTGGGTGTAGCGAGCCCACAACCATGTGGACCGGGGTTTGGCCCATGAGGTGACTATGTCTTATTGCCGGAGACAAAATTTGCTAGGTTTGAGCCTTCCTGCATCACGTCACACATATTAATGGCCTTGCAAACCATTAATGATCTGTTTCCTTGTTTGCTTTCAAACCGAGGTTTACAAACATACATACATACTTTCAATGATTACAAAGGTTTATTTATGCACACATTCAAACACATGAACTCGTTCAACTTTTGTTGATGTTTTCAAACTACATGTATTTTAGGGAATTAAATGTGGATCTGGCGGGCGTTTGGATGTTTCAAGTGATGTTGGGAATAAGAGATGTCATCCGGAGTCTAAGGGTTTGGATAGTGTGTCTTATCCTGGATAAGACACATCTTCCAAAGCCTGGTTTTTATTAATGTCTTTTGTCGAGTCCTTGTGGAACTCTAAAACAAGTTACATGGTTTGTATTATGGATTTGAAGTCTGTGTTGGATTTCTAAACAATGTGCTGTTATGTTTTAAAACTTAAATTAATGGATGGACATCTTTAGTTTTATCATATAATTATTTGTTATGGTTGAATGCAATGATATTAAGTAAGTCACACATAATCACGCTTCCGCAAAAAGTCAGGGTGTGACAGTTTGGTATCAGAGCTTCGATTGTAGCGAACTAGGATTCCTTCTCGAGTCTAGACTACAATCCTTAGGGCTCTCACGAAAATATTTTTACAACATGTTTTCATTGCATACACAAAACGCCCAGATCCATGGAACGAACGTTTTTACAAAGAAAAGACAAGAAACACAATGCAAGGTCACATTTGTGGTTTAGTCCGGGGTAGACTAGGAAGGATAGAAAGGGTTCGTGAGGAATCACGAGGATACATGACTTCATGATACATTGACTTTGCTTGCATACTAAATGTTAGTGGTTAATATATGTTCATATGTTGTGTTTGTTCTGTTACAGACACTATGTCTTCATCTGAGAGCGGATTGTCCGACGCTGATGACCCCATGGCTATTTTTTCTGATGACGAGATCGCCCTAGAGCCAGAGATTTTTACATCCGTTACTGAGAGCGACCCAGATATGCTGTCAGATGACGAGGACGATTTTCAGCCATTTGCGTTGCCTGATTTTGGAGATGACTTACCGCTTACTGATGGTATTCCAGACAAGGATCCTTTTGTTGTTCCCATTCCAGTCCATGATAATCTTATCATCGGGCATCCCAATGGTGAGCATATTGTGGCACCAATCCTCGCTCCTGTTCCTCTAGTGGTCATCCCTCCTGAGGATTGGCCTTTTGATGATCTGTTTGATGATGATGTTGATTTGTTTATTGATAGTCCTCCTGATGACGCCCATGGTGATGGAGAGCTAGACGAGGACGATGTTGCTATTCCACTTCTCGAGATTCTTCTTATTTAGATTTCCTCTGATTCTAGTTTGCACTCTGTCTCAGATTCCTTTGAGTATGTGACGTCTTCCGCCTTGCAGGCAGTTGGATTACGACGCTATGCCACTGATTCTGATGATGATACGGCCATGTCAGCTGCACCGTCCCCTCCACATGACCCAGAGCCTGGTCTTGAGCTAGATTTTATTCCTGTTGATCAGCCTGACATAGCACCTACTGATCCTGAGCACTAACCTGATCATGACCCTATTCCTTTTGGCATACTAGACATTGCACCCCTCATACCTGATCCAGTTCCTACACCCGTTGACCCTCCTGTTATTGAGCCACTTATTCCTCCACCTGCACCCGCACCCGCTGATGTTGCTCCTTTTCATCCCTTGGAGTCTAATGTCCATCGTGTTTATTTACCTATCGTTTTCTTGCAGGACATACCCGTACCCCTTCCAGGGGAAGGTACTTCAGGCCAGCAGCCTAGTCATGACCCTCATGTTTCAGCAGCTTTTACACACATTCCCCAGTCTGCACCTTTTGCTCCTTTCACTTCTTCACCACTTGATGAGCCACTCCGATGGTTCCCACCGTATACTATGCCGATTTCAGATCCCTACCACCCCCTACACTTTGTTGGCTATACACGGGATGAGTTACTCTTATCACTTCAGCTCCAGTATGAGATTATGAGTTGTAGGATTTTGGAGCTAGAGATGACACCGCGCCCTCTACCGTGTCCTTGTCAGCCTGCTTTTGTTCCCCCTCGTTCATCACCGTCTCCATTTTCACATCCACCTGCACCTCTCACTCCTTTTCTAGAGTTTGATGCTTGATTTCTCACCGTCGAGCAACAGATCAGCTATCTGCTGCGTCATGTATATGAGCTTGAGGAGGAACTTGCGCATGTGCGCAGCTTGCTTTTCTTTCCTCCACCTCCTCCACCACCACCACCATCAGCATAGTTGGTTTTTGGTTTTATGTAGGTTGCATTACTTTTGATGAGAGCACCACTATTGAGCCGAGCTTGTGAAGCCTTTTGGAGACCACCTTTTGATTGTATGACTTTTGTAGATTGGTAGACTTATTGGACAAGGGTAGTGTGACCCTGTGTTCCCTTTTGATATGATACACTTTGTAAAACATGTAACAATACTTTGTGGTCGATGATTAATGAAAGCTCAATCGTCATGTTCTCATTAAATACGTTGTGATTTACCTGTTTGTGCTATGATTGCGATGTTATATGTTGGCTTGCTATGATAAATGCTATTATATATATATGTACTATTTATTATTTATCGAATAAGACCTGACCTATACAATCTTCTTCTTAGAAGATGCCTCCTCGAATGAACACTCAGTTGCCCACAAACGAGGCAGAATTACAAGAACGAATTTCACAGGCAATCGCACACCATGAGGCCCTACACTCCGAACACAGTGGAGGTACCTCAGGGAATAACCCACCTCACGGTAATGTTTAAGTCACCTAAGACACATTATGATACGTTTGGACATTTCCATGTGCGTTTGCTAATATTTTCTGTGAATGATGTTGCTTGTACAGGCTTTACTTACAAGTAGTTCTTGGACTGCAAGCCTCTGAACTTTGACGGCACTGGAGGTGCCGTAGCTTTCATGAGATGGGCTGAGAAGATAGATTCTGTGCTGCGGATGAGCAAGTGTGCGCCAGAGCATCAAGTCACCTACATTTCTGGATTGTTTCTGGATGGAGCCCTGTCATGGTGGAACCTTCAGGTTCAAACTTTGGGTGAAGTTGCAGCGTATGCGTTGACATGGGACGAGTTGAAAGAGCTGATGCGTAAGAAGTACTGTTCAAGGGCTGAAATTCAGAAGTTGGAAACCGAGTTTTGGAATCTGAAAATGGATGGTCCTAAGATAGTTGAGTATGTGCAGAGATTCCATGATTTGTCTCGTGTTGTCCCGTACATGGTAGAACCAGAGTTCAAGCGAGTCGAACGTCTCATTTGAGGATTGGCGCCCCAAATTCTGAGCATGGTGACGACATCCAAGCCCCCAACAATTACTAAAGCCATCGACTTGAGTGTGGCACTGACCGAAGAAGCGATTCGTTTGGGCAAGTTTTCGATCTCTGAGCAGAAGAAGAAAGAGACTCATATGGAGTCGTCTGGAGAGAATAAGAGGAAGTTTTCGAACTTTAAGAAGGGTACTCATGCAAACAGCGGTACTAACAAGCGTAGAGATGCTAACCCACCAGCCGAGGTCAGGACTGGTACTGCAAGTTCAGAGAACAAGGGGAAGGGATATATGGGCACCCTGCCCAAATGTAGTGTATGTCAGTATCATCATGCCAGCCAGTGCAAGTTCATGAAGTGTGATAACTGCGAAAAGAATGGTCATTCGAAGGAAACGTGCTGGGCTGGTACTGGTCGTGGGAATGGTGGTAAAAGAGGAAATGGTAATGGTAATGGTAATGGCAACGACAACCGTGGTGGAAACGGTTATGGGAATAGGAACCAGGGAGGTAATGGAAACCGAAATGGAAACGGAAACCAAGCAGGAAATGGAAACTGCGGGG
This sequence comes from Helianthus tuberosus, assembly GCA_030545235.1. Taxonomy (NCBI): domain Eukaryota; kingdom Viridiplantae; phylum Streptophyta; class Magnoliopsida; order Asterales; family Asteraceae; genus Helianthus; species Helianthus tuberosus. The sequence goes on along the minus strand of CM060426.1, from coordinate 25,801,767 downwards.
GAAATAACAGCAACAATCAGGGTGGCACTGGAAACGGCCAAGGTTGCTTTAGCTGTGGTGATGTAGGGAACTTCAAGCGGGATTGCCCAAAGAACAACCAAGCTCAGGGAAGAGTATTCATCATTGGAGCTAGGGAAGCTCGCCAGGATCTGAACGTAGTCACTGGTACGTTCCCTATTAATCAACATTTTGCATCTGTGCTATTTAATACTGGTGCCGACTATAGTTTCGTATCCCTAGAGTTTAAGAATATACTTGGATTAGTTGCAAGTAAGTTAAATATCCCGTATTCGATAGAACTAGCTAATGGGAAGCTAGTAGAAGCCAAAAAGTGATTAGAGGCTGTATGATAGAGCTTGGAAAATGTGAGTTTGCGATAGATCTTCTGCCAGTTGAGTTGGGAAGTTTTGACGTAGTAGTTGGAATGGATTAGTTGTCAAGTAATCGAGCTGAGATCGTATGCCATGAGAAGATTATCCGTATCCCGATGGCGAATGAAGAGACGATTGTGATACATGGACAAAAGCATGATACGCCTCTGCGGATTATCAGTTGTTTGAAGGCCCGAAAGTTTATGCGTAAAGGATGTGTTGCCTTCTTGGCTCACGTAGTCGATAAAGAGGCCAAAGAACCAAAGCTCGAAGATATCCCTGTGGTAAGAGAATATCCTGAAGTCTTCCCTGAAGACTTGCCAGGGTTACCACCCTAATGACAAGTCGAATTCCATATTGACTTGGTTCCACGCGTCGCGCCTGTAGCCTAGGCACCTTATCGACTTGCGCCTTCAGAAATGCAAGAGTTGTCGACGCAGCTTCAGGAGCTTCTGGACAAGGGATTCATTAGACCAAGCTTCTCACCTTGGGGAGCCCCAGTACTGTTCGTCAAGAAGAAGGACGGTAGTTTTCGTATGTGCATCGACTACCGAGAGCTGAACAAGTTAACCATCAAGAATCGGTATCCTTTGCCGAGGATTGATGGTTAATTCGATCAACTTCAGGGTTCGAGTTATTACTCCAAGATCGATCTTCGATCAGGTTATCACCAGCTGCGGATTCAAGAAGAGAGTATACCGAAGACTGCCTTCAGAACTCGTTATGGACATTACGAGTTTCTAGTGATGCCGTTTGGTTTGACAAATGCCGGCAGTATTTATGGACTTGATGAACCGAGTTTGCAAGCCATATCTTGATAAATTCGTGATTGTATTTATCGATGATATTTTGATCTATTCACGAACGAAGGAAGATCATGAACAACACCTTAGAGCCATCTTAGAGCTGCTTAAGAAGGAGAAGCTCTATGCTAAGTTCTCGATGTGACATCTGTGTCACTCCAACCACCAAACGAATACCAAATCAATGAAGTATGGTGTTTCATACTTGGGATTTGTATAAATATGTGTATCATTTGCACATATTAATTCTTGTTCGATTTCGAGCTCTAAATTGCTTTCTGGAAGGTTATACGAGAACTGATGCATAAACGTAATCATTTTAATGCAAAAAACAATCCGGAATAGTGAAATAGGCTTAACATACCTTAAATAACCTTTACATAACTTGGAAATACGTTTTGGAGGGTTGGTGTGTCGAAATCAAGTTTATTCGTTTGCAGGGACTAATTTCGATAAACTGCGAAAGTATACTGATTCGTACTGTAACGAACATTCCAAAATTTGATCATAAGTTAAATATCCTTTACATAGCATAGAAATAGGCTTTGAGGTGTTTGGTGCGCAAAAATAAACTTTTTGATCAATAGGGACTAAAAGCGTCAAAAAGTGCATAAGTTTGCATTTCCGCGCATATCTTACGTTCTGAATAGATCCGGACATCCAAAAATTTATGTAATCATTAAAATATTTTATTTTAGTGATTTGCATGAGAAAATTCCATTCGTCGCTTAATTTGGATCGTTTTTGCGTTCGTTACGACTTTCGTCGTAATTAACCGAACAACGCAACCGTACGACCAAACGAACCGACATTCGAGATGTTTTTGAGCATATTTTAAGTTCCCTATACTTTAACTTCATTTTAGAGCTTTGAAATGGGGTTAACGGGGCTTGAACGTGTCAAATATGCATAGCAAACCAAGTTTTTCAAGTGTAGGGACCAAATTAGACATTCTGTGAAACCTAGCTCTCGCGGGCCGCATAAGATATAGCCTCATCTTATGCGGGGCGTGACAGACTGTCAGTGCAGAAACATTGAACTTGGACTTCCAGCCTGTTTTTGATGGTTTTAACTGTTAGTGCATACGTCTGTCGACTTCGTCTTGTATCGAGTCTTGTATTGAATTAGATAGTTCAGGGCACACAAAACGAGAAAAAATGTGTTTGTAGGTAATTTGGCACGAAATTACATCTAGGTAATTTCGTACGAAATCAGGTGTTAATTTCGCACGAAATTAGATTTCGCATGAAATCTAATTCCGTTTGAACAGGTTCGTGCGAAATTACGTTGCCTATAAATAGGTGACTGGTCTGTGTCATTTGAAACGAAATTAGATTCCGGATAGAGAGCTGAAGTGCTATCGAAGTGTCAATTCGCTGTAAAACTTTGTCAAATCAATCTAAAGACAGTTTAAAGTGATATTCTAGCTGAATTGAACTCAATACGTCTGTTTCCGCCTTTCATATTGAGAAAAATTCTTTTAATCGACTCGTTCGGGTCAGAAAACGATCCTACAAGTGGTATCAGAGCTCAGGAGGAAGAGTTCTTACCAATTCAGCTGCAAATTCTGATTTCTACACCTTCTTTTCAAAATTAAACTTGTTTTCACGGTCAAAATGACTTGAATTTCTCACATATTGTGCACAACAGTGTTTTAACAAAGCCTTGAAAGTTTCAGACCTAAAATCGGACAAAAAGCTATTTAATTTTGACAAAAACAGCTCGAGATGATGACATCAGCAGTATTTCGCACGAAATCAGCCTGATTTCGCACCAGAGTGTAATTTCGCTTGAGTAATTCCACACGAAATTAGCTATTTCGCATCAAGTTGTATTTTCGTTTGAAGAGTTCAACATGAAATCAGTAATTTCGCATCAAAGTGTAATTTCGTTTGGTTATTTCGCATGAAATAAGGTATTTCGTGTGAAAAGGGTATTTCGTGTGAAGCTGGTATTTTGTTTGAGTTGGTATTTCGTGTAAAGTTGGTTATTTCAGTTGAAGGAGATATTTCGCTTGAACGTAATTTCGTTTGAACAGACTGTTTTGTGAAAATTGTTGCCGAAACATGGAAGAGGAATTTTATAACGCATTTGCTACTACCCCGACTACTCCGGCATCTGTTACTCAGAACTTGAACATGGAAAATGAAACAGGCACTATGCAAAAACCGCCTAAGCTCATGAATATCGAGGAGTATAAGGGATGGGAGGAACGTTTTGAGAATTGGGTTCAAGCAAATTATTTGGATGCTTGGGAATGTGTTGAAATGAAATATGTTAGACCGTTGAATGATGATGAAGAGGGGATTGCTATTAAAGATCTAAGTGTTGATGATAGAAAGAAATACAAAAATGAAAAGATGATGATTAGTCTATTGCATCAAGCGGTTAAAGAAGATATATTGGTTTTACTGCAACACAATGGAAGTGCTTATTCAATCTGGAAAGCATTAAAATCAAAGTTTGTTGGGAGTAAAGAAATGATAAAGAACAAAAAGTCACTTTTGAAGAAAGAATTCGATCTATTTCGTGGTTTGAGAACTGAGAGCACCAACCAGATTATCGAAAGATATTGCAATCTGTTAGTCCAAATGAAGAGAGTAAGCATCAATAAAGATAATGAAGAGTTGATAGAAAAGTTGGCTGATGCATTGCCACATGAAACTTGGGGCACATATCTCATGATGTTGAGAAACAAGAAAGATTTTAGCAATTTAACTCTGAGTAAGTTCATTGAGAAACTTGAAGCTCAGGATATGGAACAAAGGAAGATATCAAGAATGAAAGATTTTGATGGTGAACAAGATATCAGTCTTTATTACAAAGGAGGTATCAGTGATAAGGCCAATATTTCACCAAAAGTTGAGACTGCATTCAATGCTAAGAGTTCGTCTGGAGGGTCATCTCAAGGATCAAACAGCAAAACGGGATTTTCTTCATATCCATCATTTGATCCAAATTTTTCAACGCAACATTGTTTTGAATCTTGATAATGGTGAAAATTTCTCGGAAGAGGTTGCAAAAGGTCACATGTCATTGTTGGGAACTGTATTAGAATCATATGAAAGTCTTGTAGCAGGAAAGATCGGGAATCCAATGTTAACAAAAGAGGATTACGATCAGATTGATGCTGAGGAGATGGAATTGATGGATATAAAATGGTGTTTGGCGAGTGTTTTGAGAAGAGCTGAAAAGTTTAAACAAATTATGGGAAGAGATGATTTCCGTGATGCAAATGTTTCTACTCTAGGTTTTGATAAATCTAAAGTTACTTGTTTTCGTTGCAGGGAAAAAGGACACTTCAAGAGAGAGTGCACAAATCGCGAAGCAAGTGGAGCTCAAAATCCATTCAACAACAATGATTACTATCGGAAAGCAATTTATCATCAAGTTGCTCAACATCAACAAGAACCACAAACTGCACATGCTAGGAAGGCAATTGAAGAATCATTAAAGAGAGCTTGTATGGTGAATCAAGATGATAAAAAGCCAACAAAAGAATTTAGTTGGGACAAATATGTTTCAGCTGGTAGTAAAGCATGTCTGATAAATGAAGATGATGAAAAATTACCAGAAGGGTTTAGCTGGGCAAATTTCAGTTGGGATGATTATGATCCTAACAAAACTCCAAATCACAAAGCTTTTGTTGCTCGAGTTGCTGAAGACAGTGATAATGATGATGAGTATTATGCAAGGAGAATGGAAAAGCATTTAAAATTGATGGAGGAGAGTGATAGTGATGATGGAAAAACTAGAAAGAAAAAGAAGAAAGTTAAAAAACCCGTTAGCAGTGATGATGAAGAAGTTCGAGTGATAAGGAAAAAGGTTAAAGATATTCCAGTTTTCACAGTTGAAGCTGAAGCTGATGCACAAAAGATTCCAGTGATATGTGAAAACTGTGAAGCAATAAAGAAGCAGAATAGTGCATTGATTCACAACATGAACAGATTAAAAGAATCTTATGATGTTTTGAATAAAGCTATGAATCAGTACAATCAATCAAGCAGTGAGCAAGCAACAGCAATGAAGACACTTCAAGGAGCTTTTATGACAAAGCAGAAAGCGGTGAACAATTACATTGAAAAGTGTGCTGTGCTTGAACAGAAGCTGGAAACTCAAAGAATTGAAACAGAAAGAGTTAATAGATTATTAAAAAGTTACTCATGTACTTCTTATGTTATTGACAGGATTTATCCAACCGTTGAAGGTATGAAGGCATTTGATGAAAATGAAGTATCTGAAGACAAGAGTTCTGAAAAGAAAAAGGATACTGAAGTGAAGATTTCTGGTAAGAAACAAAGTGCCAGTTATACAAAGTGTCCACCCCCACTTGAAAATGGATATTCTCCACGAAATCCAAATTCAGAAAGAGTCAAAAAGGCAACTAACTTACAGTGGGAGTCTGAGTCTTCAGAAAATTTGCCAGACAACATCAATGTCATTTTCACATCGTCTGACACTGATCATGAGTCCGAGTTAATAAAGAAAGTGGTCGATCAGGTGTTAGATAATGATGAAACTGATGAGTCAAAGTCGGAGTCAAACTCAGAGTCAAACTCTGACAAGTCAAAGTCAACAATCAAAAAGGAGAAACTGGTTTACAATAAAGAGTTTTTGTTATCAAAATCTAATTTGAATGATGAAACAGTCAAAGTAGCATATACTTTGAATGATTCTGACAAATTATATTCTGATCAAGAATTTCCAATAAGAGGTGTTAAACTTGATATGATAAAAAAGGTTTTCAAATTAACAGAAATTAATATTTCTGAAATAAAAGATGTAAATCTTTCTGAAAAACCTAAAAAGTACACCTCAAGAGTTCAACAAAGAGAAAACAAGAAAAAGGGTTATAGTTCTGGTTCAGGTTTTCAAAAGAAACCAAACCATAACGGTAATTTCAAAAGAAAAGGATTAGGATTTATTCCACCAAAAAATCATAAAAATGAAAAAAAATTATAAAACAAAAACTGTGTTTGTTTCAGGAACATCAACTGAGGAAGAAAATGAGCAGTTGTTCAGGAATCAATCAAACAAAGAATTCCCTGCAAAGAAGCAAGAGGAAAAGGAGAAAATTGCTCATCAGAGAAAGGAAACTAGAACCTGTTTTCAATGTAAAACAGTTGGTCATATTGCCAAGAATTGTTCTAAGGCAATTCAAACAAAGCAGGGAGTTTCTGATAAACTGAAAGAAAAGATTGTTGAGAATGAATCACCAACTAAACAATTTAAAGTTTTTGAAAATTCAAAGTTTGAGGTTGGTGAAAGTTCAAAAAGGTTTTATAAAAGAAAGGTAAATCTTGATAACCACAAGTGGGTTGTTAAGAAATTTGTTGTTAGTTCTAGAAATGATTCTGATTCGTCAAAATCAGAGGAGCTATTTTCAGGCGATGAATCTGATTCCACAAAGTCAGAGGAGCCACATGTTGAATTAAAAGTTGAAACATTAGTACCGTCAATGGATGATGTCAAATTTCCACCATTGAGGGCTGAGAATTTTAAACAAAAAGTTGGCAAAGTTGGCAAAGTTGAGATTTCAAATCAATTTTTCTCTGAAAAGAAAGAATTTGATATTGAAAAAACTTTTAACTCCAAAGTGCAACATATTTTTGGTAAAATGGTTGACAGGAAGGTCAAAGGAGTGAAGGGGTTTTATGAGAAGAAAACAAAGAAACTAGGTAAAAGTGTGGCATCCCAGGTTTGTGACTGGGATGGAACATATTATGATGATTGAAAAGTATGACTTGCCGGAGCTTCCAGGTTGGTAAGTGTGAAGCAGGTATCGGCATCTTTCTTGAGAAATTCACGAAAGTGATTTCGATTTACAAGTGATTATTGGTTTGTTCTTACAAGTGGTAAATCAGGGACATTAAATTGTACTTGATTTTTTACAAGTGATATTTGGTGATTGAATCTAAAACTGTTAAATTTTTCAAGTGGCTGAAAGAACAAGGTGATGAATTGACCCCGATCCTACAAGTGGTTTTATGAAATCAACAAAACTAATTTTCCGGAAAAACCATTTGATTAAAACAAACTTAAGTGTTTTGAAATCACAATGGGTAAATAGTTTGTTGTAAGGGGGAGTTCTGATTGTTTATGCCAAATGGATGGCGATTTGAAGTCATTTGATATCAGTTGTCAGTTTACTTGTATAGTTTGTTTTCAAATTTCTTTAAATGATTTTGCATTTTAGGGGGAGTAAGAATTTCAGAAAATCCAAAAACATTTGAAAATTTGAAAAAGACAAAAACATGATAAAATGAAAAACGAGTTTTGTTGTAAAAAGAGGAAATGATAGTACATCAGTGGACTATCACAGCATGCTAAAGATTTGGAAAGTTAAAATGTGATAAACGGTCTCACTGATGATGTGCCAGTAGGTTTTTACACATCTAGTAGATTGTGACGAGATATAAATCTAAATTTCAAACTTACCTATATCGTGGGGAACATCTCTCAGATATATGGGTAACCCCCGAAATCTTGTTTGAAAGGTCCCTCTTTCTGAGATACTAGGTCTTTATACTCAGTGATATCTGGGGTATTATCCCGAGACTTCTGATATTGCGGAAGCAATGGCCTAGTCTCCGTATAATACTTTATGCTTGCTTGAAATATAGCATCACCCTCAGTACAAAAAATGATGAAACATTGAAAAATGCTAATCATGTGCTGTTGAAGAATAGATTCTCTAAAGGGAACACACCAAAAGTCGAAGCCATCATCTCTCTGATTTTGCGGAAGCAATAGCCTGAGCTCTCATGGCCCTCGCATTTAACCCTTTACAGATATCATCTAGGTATACTCACCTGTAAGACTGAATATTGGGATCTGGATACGGGAGTATATTCAAGAGGTGGGACATGCAAATAAGTTTAAGTCTCTAAAACACTAATCTCGTATCTCAAAACAGTTGAAATATGTGTGAGAATTTAAGTGGATCAGTATACTGACAATCTAAGTGAATCGTTTAGAACTTAAAATGTTTAAAGCTTAATGGTGTTGGTGATTTGTCTTAAAAACTGATATGATCCTCTTAGACAAACTCACAAAAATATTGTGTGTAAATATTTCTTTATTGCATTTCATTAAAATAAAAAAATTAAAAAAAATTTCAGTGTGTTTTAGCATAAATTTTTGAAAAATATAAAAAGATTTTCGACAACTGATGTTGAAAAGCTGATTTTCAAAATTCCGAGTGCTAAACAAGATGACAATCAGTGAGGGGGAGTTTGTTTGAATGAGAAATGTTTGAAAATGAAAATATTATTTCTTCAAGAGGTTCATCATAAATTAACATTGTAAAATCATTTTGTTTGATACTTGTAAATGATATGTTGTATTTGTGTTTACAAATGGCAAGCAGAGAATAAATTTGTCAAATTTTAATTTTGTGAAATTTATTTCTGGGTTAAGAATGTGTGCAGGTAATCAAGGTTTTAGTTTCTGTAGATCATGTGGTTTTTAAGAGAGGCAGGTTTCGATCCTGAACAGAATGAAAGTCAGGTCACAATCCTGATTCTGTAAGAGCCAGCCACAAATCTTGGGATAAAGGATGATAGAGTCAAGTTCTGATCCTGAACCTGATGTTCATGTAAGCTGATGATGCTGATAAACTTAAGGAATCAAGATATCTGATCAAGAGAATTAGAGAGAGATTAGAGAGAAGAGAAGAGGAAGATTGAGAATGTTTTACATTGTTAGATATTTCAGGAGAAGTCGAGAAGACTGATAAAGACTGAAGATGTTGAAGACATGTATTGAAGACTCGTCGACATCCGAGGGGGAGTCTGTTAGTGCATACGTCTGTCGACTTTGTCTTGTATCGAGTCTTGTATTGAATTAGATAGTTCAGGGCACGCAAAACGAGAAAAATGTGTTTGTAGGTAATTTCGCAAGAAATTACATCTGGGTAATTTCGTACGAAATCAGGGGTTGATTTCGCACGAAATTAGATTTCGCATGAAATCTAATTCCGTTTGAACAGGTTCGTGTGAAATTACGTTGCCTATAAATAGGTGACTGGTCTGTGTCATTTGTAACGAAATTAGATTCCGGATAGAGAGCCGAAGTGCTGCCGAAGTGTCAATTCGTTGTAAAACTTTGTCAAATCAATCTAAAGACAGTTTAAAGTGATATTCTAGCTGAATTGAACTCAATACGTCTATTTCCGCCTTTCATATTGAGAAAAACTCTTCTGATCGACTCGTTCGGGTCAGAAAACGATCCTACATTAACCATTGTTTTGGGATACCATCTGCTTGTTTTGATGGTATTTCATGTCCCCCTAGTATTATTAAACCATGTGCCCACATAGATGGCCAAGATTGATCCCTCTTTAGCAAGAAATGATCTTAACGGTTTACCGAAAACTATAAATACCCATGCCCTCATTCCATTTTCTACACCCTTGATCTGAATAATGCTCTAAGTTGAAGCATTTGCTTCATACCTGAGTGTTATAGATCAAGATCTCCCTAGCTTGGACCCTTTGTAAGCTTCTTTCATTCTTTTATTGCTTTTCGAATGCGAAAGTCAAACAATGTTTGACTTTCTGCTTTGACCATTCTTTGGTCAACACAAAGTTCGTTTGAACTTTGCAACGTGAGCGTAGTCACGATGGTTATAGTCCCGAGTGACTATACCTACTGATTACCACGTTGATTAGGCGTAGCGATGAGTCGTAGTTTTGGTCAAAATACGTATTTATGCGTATTCTGCAACCAAACTACTCTTGGGTATCAAAACCCTTTGTTTTGATATCAAAACCTGTTTTCTAACTTAGTTAAACATGTCTTAACATGTTTAGCTCTTCACTTTTAGTGTAGTGCTTGTATAGAGTCGTAAGTCAAGCGGTCTAAACCCCCGCTTAGACTTTCGAACTCGACCCGTTTGGTCGATTATTAGGATCCGACCAAGCATGTTTAGTGACCATAGTTGTATAGGGAATAACCTTCCAAGCTTATACCTTATGGTCACTTAGTTTAATTAGTTGTATGATCGGTTGTTTATATGCCTTAGGTAAAATGACGAAAATGCCCTTTTCATGTATAATTGGATTTTAAGCATATGTAACTTAAACTTTTGTCACTTAACTGATTATACAACATATTTAAACATGTTTAGGCATATAATACTTGTCATAGGACTAGTTAGACGTCTCGAACGTGCTTTTTGCACGAACGACGCGTTAAAGTAGCGTAAGCTACCTTAATGGGTCGTAGCGGGTCGAAAGCACTTAGGTTAGGTTTCGATTTAGTACGTAGGCTTTGTTAAATCATATCGTATGAGTTCCAACACTTATTTGGTTTATGAAACCTCATCCTATCCGATCTTCCGATTTAGGTCCGGTTTATTAACATAGTTACCTATATTAGGTGCCGTTTGATTCCGTGATCCCTCTAGCTTTGCTTGGTCGTTATTAAAGACTTCTAAGCATCCTCAAGTGAGTACATAGTCCCCTCTTTTACTGTTTTAAATTGTTTTGGGGTGAAACATATGTGCCTACTTGTTATTTTCGTGCTTATCATGCTTGTATATCATATACTTGCTATGTTCATTAGTACTTAAATAGTACATGATTTCATTATATTTTGCTAGGTATGTTCACTTAGCATACTAGCACATTGATTTTCATATATTACATTTTGTTGCATATGCTCATCCAGCATATGGACACATTGTTTTACATTTTGAACTGTTTGAACCGTTTGGAACTGTTTGATCCATGTGAACCATTTGGAACTGTTTGATCTATTTGAACCATTTGGAACTGTTTGATTTATGTGAACCGTTTGGAACTGTTTGAACCGTTGGGATTAGGGAAGTAATTAGGTAACGGGGCAGATGTAATGTGATAAAAGCATGGTGGATACGCCGCTGGTACTTCCTATATATAAGTGCTTTTAACAGATTATATATCGTTGCGTTATCTAGAGCACTTGGGCAAAGGTTATCAAAACGAGGTTATATTACAAGGTTTTTCTAACAATATAAACCATTCGAGTTTTATTACACAAACGATTTATGATTTGGGTTTTACTTAAACAAATGTTTTGAGTTAAGATTCATAGCTGTGAGATTTTATAAACTATAACCAACTTGATTTGAGCTGGTTAATTATGTTGCAACACTATACACTTTTCAAAACAATGTTTTTAAATCAGTTATTGCAACATGTAAACGAGCCATGAATCTGACACTCACATAAAACCTATGTACTCGCCGGTATTTTTATGCTGACGTATTTTCACATATGTTTCAGGTACCATAGTTGATGATGTTTGTTGATGATATTGGTGCATGCTCATATAGGAATGGACGAGGCCTTAGTGACTTAATAAAAATGGAAGTTAATTTATTCATGTTTTGTTTCTAGTATCAATACAATGTAATAAACTTAATTCAATAAAACAGAACTTTAATCCATGTGTTGTGAAACAATGATTCTGTTACGACACTCCCCGATGTTTCCGCCGCGGTTTGTTGTTTTAACGCGGTTGGGGTGTGACAGAAAAGTTGGTATCAGAGCTCATGGTTATAGGGAATTAGGTTATTAGTAATGCTTTGACCTAGACTATAACCTTCCTAGGACCCCAACACAAGATTCTTGTGTTTAGATTTTAAAACAATATCGTCACCTATCCTTAGGTGACAACCACAACGAGAACACAAATTTCGAATCTGCTTTGAAAACCAATCATCTGTTCTAGGATGATTTATTATAAGGTTTTGAACCTTCAGAGTTTTCAATATCTCGTCAAAGTTTGGGCCTTATTAATGTGAACACATGCAATCTGGAAGGGTGGGTGCCTGTATCCTGAGTTTTCTGTCTAAGGCTAGAGTGTTCGTATAAATCCACATAATCAGACCAGTCACTCTTACCTGGGAACTCTTGGGGTGAGTGTCCACTTATAGGCTAAAGCATGTCTTCTCGATACATTATGAGGACCTATTTACTTTGATTCAGCCTTTGTGCGTCATTTGTTTGCTTTGTGGTACGAACAAATGACCATCATCCATGCCTTTTTGGTCGGTAATTGTAACATCCTATTCTTACCCAATACCGTTTCACTAGTTTTCTCCCATACTTCCTCTTTTAGAATTCCTCCACGACGCTACAATCAGATACCTAATGAAGAACTGGCAGCTATCATTATGAAGCAAATGGTTGCCGTACTCCCAAACCTCATTGCTCAAGTTAACCAAGCCCTCAATAACAACAATAATGCTCCCTGTAACTTCAAGACGTTTAACTCAGCTAAGCCATCAAAGTTTTCTGGGTCACAAGGAGCAATTGCACTTCTGCAATGGTTCGAGAGTCTAGAGAGCACCTTCAGGCATGTTCAGTGTCCGAACGAGCGAAAGGTTGAATTCGCATCTAGTGTCTTTGAGAAACGAGCTTTAACATGGTGGAATGGTGTGATGAGGGATAGGGTGGCCCTGGCTCAAACATGGGAAGAGTTTCGAGCTCTAATGATGAGGGAATTCTGTCCTCGTCATGAGATTAGGGCATTGGAAAGGGAATTCGACGATCTTAAGCAAGATAGCGGTGAGCATTGAGCTTACACGGACCGTTATGAGGAATTAAGTCTGTTATGCCCGAACATGGTTACGCCTTTGGATAAGGCAATCGAAAAGTACATTGATGGCCTCCCTGACTCAGTACAAGACATTGTTACTGGTAGCAACCCCATTACAGTTAGACAGGCCATCGAGCTATCTGCTACCTTGACTGAATCTCAAATCAGGAAAGGTAAACTTTTCCGAAAGGGTGATAAGAAACCGATCGAGGAATCGAAACCAAAGGATAAACAGACTGAATCCTCCAAGAAGTCAAAGAAGTGTTAGTGTATGCATCTGTCGACTTCGTCTTGTATCGAGTCTTGCTCTAGAGTAATTAGATCAGGGCACGTAGATCGAGATAATAGGAGATTAGGTTGAGTTTGAAGCTGATTTCGCTTGAAAGGATTGATTCCGCTTGAAACACACTTGGTCACCTTCAAGCGGAACCCTGATGCCTATATATAGTCAACACAAGCGAAATCATGGTAACAGTTCTGGATTAAGATACCGAGGTGCTGCCGGTTTATCCTGTGATTGTAATCAGTGTTATATCAATCAAAACAGTGTTTAAAGTGAATTGCAAGCTGTGTCTAAGTCTGTTTCTTATTTTCCGCATCTGAAACAGATTAAAGCTCCTCTAAACGACTCGTTCGGGTCAACAAATCGATCCTACAAGTGGTATCAGAGCTCAGGAGGAGGAGTTCTGCAGATTACAGCCTGTTTTCGTTGTGTTTTTCTTACTTCGACACCTCTTTCTTCAACAGAACAAATTTTAATGGTTAAAATCGGCCAAATTTTTCACAGATTGTGTAAAACTACATATTAACAAACCCTTGAGAAAATCAGCTTAAAATTCGGACTAATTCTGATAAAATTGGACTAAAAACCATATTTCGCTTGAACATGTTTCAGGTTTCGCTTGAAAAATTGTTGCCATTTCAAGCGAAATAATAGGTTTCGCTTGAAATATCACTGGTTTCGCTTGAGAAGGTCATTCACTTGATTTCGCTTGATTTTGCAAACCTGATTTCGCTTCAAACAAGTATTTCGCTTGAATCGACATTATATTTGAAAATTTTGATTTCGCTTGAAGCTTGTTTGCAGGTTATTTCGCTTGAAGGAGGTATCTCGCTTGAAAGTGACTGTGTTTGAAAAAAATTTACGGAATCATGAGTGAAGAATTTTACAACGCGTTTGCCACATCCCCGACTACTCCGGGTTCCATTGCTCAGAACATGAATCTGGAAAACAAAACCGGAACTTTACAAAAACCCCCGAAGCTAATGAGCATTGAAGAGTATTATGGATGGAAAGACAGATTTGAAAACTGGGTTCAAGATAACCATTTGAGATCTTGGGAGTGTATTTTGAAGAAATATGTATTACCACGTACTGATCTGCAAGTTGAGAAAGAAATCTCTGAGTTTAATGACAAAGAACGAGACATGTATAGAGTTGAAAAGATGATGATAAGTCTACTTCAGCAAGCTATTAAAGAAGACATCTTTATACTGCTTCAACATGACAAAACTTCAAAATCAATTTGGGATGCTCTTAAAGTTAAGTTTGAGGGAAGTGATAAGATGATAAAAAGTAAAAAATCATTGCTTAATAAAGAATTTGATCTATTCACAAGTCTGCCAGGGGAAGATACAAAGAAACTGATTGAACGATATTGCCACTTAGTGCGTTCTATGTCGTTGTTAAGCATAACCAAAGATCGTAAAGAATGGGTAGACAAATTAGCTGATGCTTTACCTCAAAAATAATGGGGTACATTTTTGATGATTTTGAAGAACACCGGAGTTTATGATGGATTGACGATATCTCAGTTTATCGAGAAGATTGAAAGTCAAGATCTTGAACAACAAAAGATTGCTAGGATGAATAATCCGAGTAATCAACAAGATGTGAAAATGTATTATAAAGGAAATGTTCAAGAGATTGAAAAGAGTCCAAAAATTCAACCTGCTTTTAGTACTGGAAACTCATCAGAAAATGTTGAACAAAGTCCAAACAGTAGCAGTGGATTCTCTTCATTTCCAAATGTTAATCCAAAGAGTTCAACTTCAAGTTTTCATTCTCAAAGTTCAAAAAGTGTAAATGGTTGTGTGATACAATGCAATATTGCATTGAATCTTCCAGATGGTCAAAGTTTTTCTGAAGAAGTTGCGAAAGATGACATGGCATTACTTGGTTCTGTGCTTCTATCCTATGAAGGCTTGGTTGCAGGGAGGATCGGGAATCCTATGTTGACAAAGGAGGATTACGATCAGATAGATGCTGAAGAGATGGAGCTTATGGACATCAAATGGTGTCTAGCTAGTGTCCTAAGAAGAGCAGAAAAGTTCAAGCTGATTACTGGAAGAAATGATTTTCTTGATGCACATGTTTCTACTTTAGGTTTTGATAAATCTAAAGTTACTTGTTTTCGGTGCAGGGAGAAAGGTCATTTTAAGAGGGAATGCAAAAATAGAGAAGCAAGTGAAGCAAAGAATCTGTTCGGAAAAGATGATTACTACCGGAAAGCCATATATCAACAAGTTGATCAACAACAACAACAAGAACCACAAGTGGCTCATGGTAGAAAAGTGATTGAGGATTCAAAGAGAGCATGTTTGGTCAATCAAGAAGATTTTAACTGGAACAAATACATTTCATCCAACAGCAAAGCTTGTTTAATCAATCAAGATGATGAAAGACTGCCTGAAGGATTTAACTGGGATATGTTTGTGGATGAAAAAGGAGAGTTTAAAGCTTTCATTGCTAAAATTGTGAAAGAACCAGATATGTTTACCGAGTGGATGAAATCTATTGGTGTTAGTGTGAGGAATGAAGATGAAAAGTCTGTTTCATCAGATGAAAGCTCACTAAGTTCTGATGAAAGCTCAGAAAAAGCAGTTGTTTTTTATCAAACACCATCAGATTCTGGTTTTTCAGATGATAGTTCTGACAAGTCAATTGAGTTTGACCAATCACCAACTGATGACAGCAGTGATGATGAGGAAGAAAGTCATATTAATGTTGCAAAATCTCATTTATCTCCTGAAAGTTTTCATTTTTATTTTGCAGATCGCTTGGAGAAACTGAAAGAGAAACAAGCTGCAAAAGAACAAAAGAAAATGAAAATTGAAACTATTGCTCAAAAAGATGAGATTATTCAAAGTGAAGAAGTTACAGTTGTTGCTGAGAAGATTGCTGAGACTAAGAAGGTGACTGAAACAGAAAAGGTAGTTGAAGTTGAGAAGATAATCGAAGTTGAAAAGATTGTGGAGGTCATCAAGCCTTGCTCAAAGTTTCTTGAATCTTGCAAAGAATGTGCAGCAAAAGACGAGAAGCTAACAGAGTTTGAGAAGATGAAGGAACAGTTATTGTTCAATCTCAATTATGTGAAAGAATCTTATGATGTATTAAACAGAACAGTAACTGGTCTTCAAAAGATAAATTCTGAAAGAGAACAAGCATTAACCATGATGAATGCTGTGATGATGACAAAGCAGAAAGCTATAAATTTCTACATCGAAGAAAGTGCAAAGTGGAAACAAGAGTTGGAAACTGAAAAAATAGAAAATGAGAGGATCAGACGATTATTATAGAGTTACTCTAGTTCTGATTATCTTATTGATCGAATTTATCCAACTGTTGCAGGTTTCGAAGCTTTCCAAGACGAGAAGCCAAAGAAGAAGGATACTGGTAAGAAACAAAGTGTTAGCTATAACAAGTGTCCGCCTCCAATCTGGGAAGGTTATTCTCCCAGAAAATCAAATGAGGAGCAAGTCAAAAAAGCAGTCAATATAAAGCTAAAAACCGATACAACTGATGATTTACCAGAAAACATTGACGTTACTTTCACATCGTCTGATACTGATCATGAGTCTGAGTTAATTAAAAAGGTGGTCGATCAGGTGTTGGATACTGATGAGGAGTCTGAATCAAAGTCTGAGTCTGGAGGTTCAAGTTCATCAGTCAACAGTCCAAAATTGTCGGTTAAACGGGCTTACAGTAAAGAGTTTTTGTTATCAAAATCAAGTTTGGATGATGAAACATTTGAAGTAGCATACACTTTGAATGATTCTGACAAATTATATTCTGACAAGGAATTTCCAATAAGAAGTGTTCGATTTGAAATGATCCAAAAGGTTTTCAAAATGACAGAAATTAATATTTCTGAAATAAAAGATTTAAATCTTACTGAAAAACCTAAAAAATACACTTCAAGAGTTCAACAGCGATTAAACAAGAAAAAGGGTTACAATTCTGGTTCTGGTTTTCAAAAGAAACCAAACCATAATGGTAATTTCAAAAAGAAAGAATTAGGTTTTATTCCACCAGAAAATTATAAAAATGAGAAAAATTCTAAAACAAAAACAAAATTTGTTTCAGGAGGAAGTGCTGAGGAAGAATAGAAGAAACCGTTCTGGAGACAATCAAACCAGGAGTTTCTTACTGAGAAGAAAAGAACTGGAACTGGAGTTTTTCACAGAAAGGATACTCGAACCTGTTTTAAATGCAATGAAGCTGGTCACATTGCATCAAATTGTAATTCTAAAACAAAAACAAAATTTGTTTCAGGAGGAAGTGCTGAGGAAGAATAGAAGAAACCGTTCTGGAGACAATCAAACCAGGAGTTTCTTACTGAGAAGAAAAGAACTGGAACTGGAGTTTTTCACAGAAAGGATACTCGAACCTGTTTTAAATGCAATGAAGCTGGTCACATTGCATCAAATTGTTCATTGAATATAAAGGAAAAACAGGGAGTATCTGAAAAACTAAAAGAAAAAGTTGTCGATATTGAACCACCAACTGAAAAATTCAAAATTTTTGAGAATTCGACTTATGAAGTTGGTGAGTGTTCAAAGAAATTTTTTTACAAAAAGAAAGCCAAAGACAACCAAATGTGGGTTGTTAAGAAGGTTGATGAGAATATCGGCGATGAACCTGATTCCACAAAATCAGAGGAGCCACAGGTTGAGGTAAAAGAAGAAAAATCAGTGTTTCCAGTGGATGATGTTAAAATTCCACCACTGAAGGATGAAAATTTTAAACAAAAGGTTGGTAAGGTTGAAATATCGAATCAATTTTATTCTGAGAAGAATGAATTTGATGTTGAGAAAGTTTTTAATGGAAATGTGAAGAAAATTTTTGGAAAAATGATTGATGGGAAAGTAAAAGGGGTTAAATATTTTTATGCTACAAAGAAAGCAACTTATAACCCTACTGAACAAGAGTTAAAAACACCCAAGGTTGGTAAGACTTGGGTGGAAATTTTCTTTCCTTGAAAATCTGGACTTGCCGGAGATCCCAAGTTTGTAATCGCGGATCAGGAATCGGCATCTTTCTTGATAAAATTGTTTGTATGAAAGAATTTAAAAAAAATAAGTTTAAATTTTACAGGTTAAATATGACTTGCCGGAGCTTCCAGGTTGGAAAGTGAGAAGCAAGAATCGGCATCTTTATTGGTAAAATGATTTGTGTAGATGTTTTATTCCTACATGTGATACAGGTGATAAGTTTTCAAGTGATTCGTCAAGGTCATTAGTTTGAACTTGATGTAATCTTCATACAAGTGGTTGAATGAACAAGATGATGAACCCTAAACTACAATTGGTTTTAACAAAACTTATTTTCCGGAAAAACCATTTGATTAAAACAAACTTAAGTGTTTTGAGATCACAATGGAAAAATAGTTTGTTGAAAGGGGGAGTTCTGATTGTTTATGCCAAGTGGATGGCGAATTGAAGTGATTCGATTTCAGTTGTCAGTTTTTTGTACAGTTTGTTTTCAAATTTCCTAAAATGTGTTTGCATTTTAGGGGGAGTTAAAAATTTCAAGAAAATCCAAAAACATTTGAAAATTTGAAAAAGTCAAAAATATGATAAAATCAAAAATGATTTTTGTGTCAAAGAAGAGGAAATGATAGTACATCAGTGGACGATCATAACATGCTAAAGAAATGGAAAGTTAAAATGTGATAAATGATCTCACTGATGATGTGCCAGTAGGTTTTTGCACATTTAGTAGATTGTGACGAGATATAAACCTAAATTCAAACTTGATTATATCGCGGGGAAACATCTCTCGGATATATGGGTAACCCCCGAAATCTTGTTTGAAAGGACCCTTTTTCTGAGATACTAGGTCTTTATGCTCAGTGATATCTGGGGTATTATCCCGGGATTTCTGATAATGCGGAAGCAATGGCCTAGTCCCCAGAGAATACTTTCTGCTTGCTTGAAATATAGTGCCGCCCTCAGCTAAAATGATGAGACAATAAAATTGCTAATCAATGCTGTTGTAAAAAAGATCCTCTAAAGGGGACACACCAAAAGTCGAGCCGTCATCTCTCTGCTGAACGGAAGTTCTGACCTGAGCTCTCACAGTTTTCGCAATTTAATCCCTTACAGATATCATCTGTGGTATAGTCACCTGTAAGACCGAATATTAGGATATGGATACGGGAGTATATTCTGAGGTGGGACTCGCGAATAAGTTTAAGTACTTAAGACACTAAATTCATATCTCGAAACAGTTGAACTTTGTGTGAAAATTTAAAGTGGATCAGTATACTGACAATCTAAGTGAATCGTTTAGAACTTAAAATGTTTAAAGCTTAACGGTGTTGGTGATTTGTCTCAGAAACTGATATGATCCTCTTACACAAACTCACAAAAATATTGTTTGTAAATATTTCTTTACTGCATTTCTTTACTTTAAAAAATCCAAAAAGATTTTAGTGTGTTTTAGCATAAATTTTGAAAATTCAAAAAGATTTTCGACAACTGATGTTGGAGAGCTGATTTTCAAAATTCCAAGTGCTAAACATGATGAGCATGTGGTGAAGGGGAGTATGTGTTCTAAATGAGAAAAGTTTTTGAATATATGTTTACAAGTGGTTCATCAGAGACTAATTGTTAAATCATTCTATTATTTGCTCTACAATTGGTTATCAGAAAATTTATGTTTGGGTAGAGATTTATGCAGATTAGATCCAGGAATTGATTCTGAACCTGTGGAAAGTGTGAGCCAGGTCACAATCGTGGAACTGCTGATGCTGTTGATCTTAAGGAATCAAGAGATCTGATCAAGAGAATTAGAAAGCTCAAGAGCCAGGTCAAGATTCTGGAAGCCCAAAGACTGATAAAGACTGAAGATGAGAAGACTCGACACGGAAGACTCGTCAACATCTGAGGGGGAGTCTGTTAGTGCATGCATCTGTCGACTTCGTCTTGTATCGAGTCTTGCTCTAGAGTAATTAGATCAGGGCACGTAGATCGAGATAATAGGAGATTAGGTTGAGTTTGAAGCTGATTTCACTTGAAAGGATTGATTCCTCTTGAAATGACAGGTGTCACTTTCAAGCGAAATCACATGTAATAGATTTCGCTTGAAACACACTTGGTCACCTTCAAGCGGAACCATGATGCCTATATATAGTTAACACAAGCGAAATCATGGTAACAGTTCTGGATTTAGATACCGAGGTGCTGCCGGTTTATCCTGTGATTGTAATCAGTGTTATATCAATCAAAACAGTGTTTAAAGTGAATTGCAAGCTGTGTCTAAGTCTGTTTCTTATTTTCCGCATCTGAAACAGATTAAAGCTCCTCTGAACGACTCGTTCGGGTCAACAAATCGATCCTATAAGAAGCGAAAGGCTTCTCAAAACTTCGTCGTGGTTGCTCACAATGATCAAGTTGTTCCCAACCAACCAGCTCAACCCCCTGCTAGGAACCCATACAACGGAACTGCACCCTTGTGCAACCAATGTAACCTTCATCATCATGCCAGTGTGAAGTGCTGCAAATGCCTAATTTGTGGACTTATAGGTCATACAGCGAGGGTTTGCCAAGCTGCAGCTGCACCAAAGCAAGCTAACAACAATCCTGCTCAAGCTCATTTTCCATCAGGGTCTTGCTACAACTGTGGCGAGATAGGCCATTTCTGAAAGAATTGCCCAAAGCTTGCTAATGCAAATCCAGCGCAGGGATGAGCATTTGACCAACTGGAAGATGACGCTGTTTGGAAATAATCGAGCCTTATGTATTATTTTCTTTTATCATCATGGTCTATGAAACAGTTGTTGTTGTTGTTTATAAATAAATCTTTTATTTACATTGCAATGTACAAATGTGGTTGCATGTATAAACAACAAATCCCCTACAATACCGACAATCAAGGAACCGTATTCCTTGAAAAACAACCTACACCCCAAATTCTTCCATCTTATGATTTCTTGCGATTTCCACGAAAACTCTAAGTACCCGTTGCTTCCAAGGAAACGGAGTACAAGGCGCAAGTCACAACTCTAGACAAATACCCAAAGTACCACTATAAATCCTTAATAGGGTACCTAAGGGTACTACCATAAGTCCTTAATTGTTGTGTACCTTAATTTGAATGTTACGATTCCTTGTAATCGAAAAACGAATTTTTTTGAAAGGTCATCCTATCTTTTCAGATGGATTCTTAAGGACGTTGAAGTCCATCGACTGGGTTCCTGGTATACCTTGAATACCCATGTTCAAATCAATAACAAGTTAATAACAATTAATAACAAACTGATAACAAATTAATAACCAAGAAAACAAATATGTGCTTATGTGTTTATGTGTTGACCTAATCAAAGTTGTCTCGAGCTTGTTCAAATTCCATTCCCTTCACATTATGAAACAAACTGTGATTACTATGCAAGGAATTACGTAATTATGGATGCATACATAATTATGGAATTTAGTGCACAGAAACCAGAACAAGTTTTGTCATGTGTCTAGAATTAATCCTATTCATTTCCATTTATGATGAAGCACCCGTTGAGGAAAAATGAACTAGCTATTCATTTTTCACTTCTGAAAGAATATCCGTTGAGGGAAATGAATATCCTTTTGATTATCCTATTCATTTCCATTTCTGATGAAGCACCCGTTGAGGAAAAATGAACTAGCTATTCATTTTTCACTTCTGAAAGAATATCCGTTGAGGGAAATGAATATCCTTTTGATTATCCCTTCATTTCCATTCCTGAAGAATGTTCGTTGAGGAAAATGACTCATTCCGTTCATTTTCGTTTCTGAAGAATATCCATTGAGGGAAATGCAAATCCTATTGATTATCCCTTCATTTCCATTTCTGAAGAATACCCGTTGAAGAAAATGACTCATTCCATTCATTTTCGTTCCTGAAGAATATCCGTTGAGGGAAATGAAAATCCTATTGATTATCCCTTCATTTCCATTTCTGAAGAATACCCGTTGAGGAAAATGACTCAATCTGTTCATTTTCGCTTCTGAAGAATATCCATTGAGGGAAATGAATATCCTTTTGTTTATCCCTTCATTTCCATTTCTGACGAAGAACCCGTTGAGGAAAATGACTCAATCTGTTCATTTTCGCTTCTGAAGAATATCCGTTGAGGGAAATGAATATCCTTTTGTTTATCCCTTCATTTCCGTTTCTGACGAAGAACCCGTTGAGGGAAATGACTCAATCCGTTCATTTTCGCTTCTAAAGAATATCCATTGAGGGAAATGAATATCCTTTTGATTATTCCATCATTTCCACTTCTAATGATGCACTTGTTAAGGAAAAATGAATCATCCACTCATTTTTAGCTTTAATGTATATCCACTGGAAAATGACAAGATTATGCCTTGCATATCTTTGATGGTTATTTAACACAACGTCACAAACAGACTCCTACGAATAAATTTCGGGACAAAATTTCCTAAAGTAGGGGAGACTGTAACATCTGTGTCACTCCAACCATCAAACGAATACCAAATCAATGAAGTATGGTGTTTCATACTTGGGATTTGTATAAATATGTGTATCATTTGCACATATTAAGTCTTGTTCGATTTTGAGCTCTAAATTGCTTTCTGGAAGGTTATACGCGAACTGATGCGTAAACGTAATCAGTTTAATGCAACAAACAATCCTGAATAGTGAAATAGGCTTAACATACCTTAAATAACCTTTACATAACTTGGAAATAAGTTTTGGAGGGTTGGTGTGTCGAAATCAAGTTTATTCGTTTGCAGGGACTAATTTCAACAAACTGCGAAAGTATGCCGATTCGTACTGTAACGAACATTCTGGAAGTTGATCATAAGTTAAATATGCCCCAAATATCCTTTACATAGCATAGAAATAGGCTTTGAGGTGTTTGGTGGGCAAAAATAAACTTTTTGATCAATAGGGACTAAAAGCGTCAAAAAGTGCATAAGTTTGCATTTTCGCGCATATCTTACGTTCTGAATAGATTCGGACATCCAAAAATTTATGTAATCATTAAAATATTTTATTTTAGTGATTTGCATGATAAAATTCCATTCGTCGCTTAATTTGGATCGTTTTTGCGTTCGTTACGACTTTCGTCGTAATTAACCGAACAACGCAACTGTACGACCAAACGAACCGACATCCGAGATGTTTTTGAGCATATTTTAAGTTCCCTATACTTTAACTTCATATTAGAGGTTGGAAATGGGGTTAACGGGGCTTAAACGTGTCAAATATGCATCGAAAACCAAGTTTTTCAAGTGCAGGGACCAAATTAGACATTCTGTGAAACCTAGCTCTTGCGGGCCGCGTAAGATATAGCCTCATCTTACGCGGGGGCGCGACAGACTGTCAGTGCAGAAACATTGAACTTGGACTTCCAGCCTGTTTTTGATGGTTTTAACCATTGTTTTGGGATACCATCTGCTTGTTTTGATGGTATTTCATGTCCCCCTAGTATTGTTAAACCATGTGCCCACATGGATGGCCAAGATTGATCCCTCTTTACAAGAAATGATCTTAACGGTTTACCGAAAACTATAAATACCCATGCCCTCATTCCATTTTCTGCACCCTTGATATGAATAATGCTCTAAGTTGAAGCCTTTGCTTCATACCTGAGTGTTATAGATCAAGTTCTCCCTAGCTTGGACCCTTTGTAAGCTTCTTTCGTTCTTTTATTGCTTTTATAACGCGAAAGTCAAACAGTGTTTGACTTTCTGCTTTGACCAGTCTTTGGTCAACACAAAGTTCGTTTGAACTTTGCAACGTGAGCGTAATCACGATGGTTATAGTCCCGAGTGACTATACCTACTGATTACCACGTTGATTAGGCGTAGTGACGAGTCGTAGTTTCGGTCAAAATACGTATTTATGTATATTTTGCAACCAAACTACTCTTGGGTATCAAAACCCTTTGTTTTTATATCAAAACCTGTTTTCTAACTTAGTTAAACATGTCTTAACATGTTTAGCTCGTCACTTTTAGTGTAGTACTTTTATAGAGTCGTAAGTCAAGCGGTCTAAACCACCGCTTAGACTTTCGAACTCGACCCGTTTGGTCGATCATTAGGATCCGACCAAGCAAGTTTAGTGACCATAGTTGTATAGGGAATAACCTTCCGAGCTTATACCTTATGGTCACTTAGTTTAATTAGTTGTATGATAGGTTGTTTATATGCCTTAGGTAAAATGACGAAAATGCCCTTTTCATGCATAATTGGATTTTAAGCATATGTAACTTAAACTTTGATCACTTAACTGATTATGCAACATATTTAAACATGTTTAGGCATATAATACTTGTCATAGGACTAGTTAGACGTCTCGAACGCGCTTTTGCGCGAACGACGCATTAAAGTAGCGTAAGCTACCTTAATGGGTCGTAGCGGGTCGAAAGCACTTAGGTTAGGTTTCGATTTAGTATGTAGGCTTTGTTAAACCATATCGTATGAGTTCCACCACTCATTTGGTTTACGAAACCTCATCCTATCCGATCTTCCGATTTAGGTCCGGTTTATTAACATAGTTACCTATATTAGGTGCCGTTTGATTCCGTGATCCATCTAGCTTTGCTTGGTCGTTATTAAAGACTTCTAAGCATCCTCAAGTGAGTACATAGTCCCCTCTTTTACCATTTTAAATTGTTTTGGGGTGAAACATATGTTCCTACTTGTTATTTTCGTGCTTATCATGCTTGTATATCATATACATGCTATGTTCATTAGTACGTAAATAGTACATGATTTCATTATGTTTTGCTAGGTATGTTCACTTAGCATACTAGCACATTGATTTTCATATATTACATTTTGTTGCATATGCTCATCCAGCATATGGACACATTGTTTTACATTTTGAACTGTTTGAACCATTTGATCCATGTGAACCATTTAGAACTGTTTGATCTATTTGAACCATTTGGAACTATTTGATTTACGTGAACCATTTGGAACTGTTTGAACCATTGGGATTAGGGAAGTGATTAGGTAACGGGGTGGGTGTAATGTGATAAAAGCATTGTGGATACGCCGCTGGTACTTCCTATATATAAGTGCTTTTAACACATTATATATCGTTGCGTTATCTAGATCACTTGGGCAAAGGTTATCAAAACGAGGTTATATTACAAGGTTTTTCTAACAATATAAACCATTCGAGTTTTATTACAAAAACAATTTACGATTTGGGTTTTACTTAAACAAATGTTTTGAGTTAAGATTCATAGCTGCGAGATTTTATAAACTATAACCAACTTGATTTGAGCTGGTTAATTATGTTGCAACACTATACACTTTTCAAAACAAGGTTTTTAAATCAGGTATTGCAACATGTAAACGAGCCATGAATCTGACACTCACATAAAACCTATGTACTCGCCGGCATTTTTATGCTGACGTATTTTCACATATGTTTCAGGTACCATAGTTGATAATGTTTGTTGATGATATTGGTGCATGCTCATATAGGAATGGACGAGGCCTTAGTGACTTAATAACAATGGAAGTTAATTTGTTCATGTTTTGTTTCTAGTATCAATACAATGTAATAAACTTAATTCAATAAAACAGAACTTTAATCCATGTGTTGTGAAACAATGATTCTGTTACGACACTACCTGACGTTTCTGCCGCGGTTTGTTGTTTTAACGTGGTCGGGGTGTGACACTCGAAGTGCGAGTTCTGGTTATGAGAAGTACAGTTCCTCTATCACGTGGTAAACGAGGATGGTATTCATGTGGATCCTACCAAGATTGAGGCGATTAAGAATTGGGAAACTCCGAAGATGCCAACCGAAATCCGACAGTTTTTGGGTTTAGCAGGGTACTACCGCAGATTCATTGAGGATTTTTCCAAAATCGCTCAGCCGCTGACCTCCCTTACTCAAAAGGATAAGAAGTACGGATGGGGAGGTAAACAAGAAAAAGCTTTTCAGCTGCTTAAGAACAAGCTTTGCGATGCCCCTATTTTATCCCTACCTGAGGGCACGATGACTTCGTGGTATACTGTGACGCCTCGCGTCAGGGATTGGGCTGTGTGCTGATGCAGCGACAAAAGGTTATCGCTTATGCTTCACGCCAATTAAAGGTTCATGAGAAGAACTACACCACGCATGATTTGGAATTAGGCGCAGTGGTGTTCGCATTGAAGATTTGGCGACATTATCTGTATGGTACCCGATGCACTATCTTTACAGATCACAAGAGCCTTCAACACATATTCGATCAGAAAGAGCTTAATATGAGACAGCGGCGATGGGTAGAGTTAAACGATTATGATTGCGAAATCAAATATCATCCAGGAATGGCGAATGTGGTGGCAGACGGCTTAAGTCGAAAAGAGAGGATTAAGCCCATAAGGGTTAGGGCTTTAGAGATGATTATATAGACAGATCTCTCATTGCGTATTCGTGTTGCACAGAAGGAAGCTCTTAAGAAAGAGAACATTAAGAATGAATATCTCCGTGGGATGGAGAAAAAGCTGGTACCCAATGAGGAAGGAACTTTGTATTTCATGGGATGAATTTGGGTTCCTCTTTTTGGTGGTCTTAGAGAGGTTATTTTTTATGAAGCTCATAAGTCGAGGTACTCGATCCATCCAAGATCGGACAAGATGTACCAAGATTTGAAGGAATATTACTGGTGGCCAAGACTTAAGGGCGATGTGGCTACTTATGTTGGGGAGTGTTTGACTTGCGCCAAAGTGAAGGCTGAGTATCAGAAGCCTTCAGGTCTTCTGCAGCAACCCGAGATACCCATGTGGAAATGGGAGCAGATCTCAATGGATTTCATAACGAAGTTTCCCAAGACTCCCAGAGGTCATGACATTATTTGGGTAATCGTGGACCGTTTGACAAAGTTTGCGCCCTTTTTGCCGATCAGAGAAAATGATAACACAGGTAAGCTACCTGAGCTGTACCTAAGGGAGATAGTTGCGTGTCATGGAGTGCCTATCTCGATTATATCTGATAGAGATGGAAGATTTGTGTCAAGGATTTGGCAATCCTTTCAAGAAGCGTTTGGTTCTCAGTTGAATCTGAGTACTGCTTTCCATCCACAGACGGATGGTCAAAGCGAGAGAACGATTCAAACGCTAGAAGATATGCTTCGTGCTTGCATAATGGACTTGGGTGGCAGTTGGGACACTCACCTACCTTTAGTTGAGTTCTCCTATAACAACAGCTACCATACAAGCATTCAAGCTGCACCGTTCGAGGCTCTCTACGGACGCAAGTGTCGATCAACGTTGTGCTGGGCAGATGTAGGTGATAGACAATTGGTTGGTCCTGAACTGGTCCAAGAGACAACTGATAAGATCATGCAGATCCGAGAGCGCATCAAGGCGGCTCGTGATCGACAAAAGAGCTATGCGGACCAAAGATGAAAACCCTTGGAATTCGAAGTGGGTGATATGGTTTTGTTGAAAGTCTCACCTTGGAAAGGTATGGCATGCTTTGTGAAGGGTGGTAAGTTGAATGCACGATATATCGGACCGTTTAAAATTTTAGAAAGGGTTGGTTCTGTAGCATACAAGTTGGAGCTACCAGCAGAACTTAATGGTGTTCATGATACATTTCATGTATCTAATCTGAAGAAAATTCCAACACAAGAAACAGTGGTTATCCCTGCTGATGAAGTTCACATTGACGACACACTCCACTTTACCGAAGAACCAGTTGAGGTTACAGATTGGAAGGTTAACAAGACTCGGAGGAGTAGTGCTAAGCTTGTCAAAGTTGGATGGAATGCACGTCACGGCCCAGAGTTTACTTGGGAGCGTGAAGACCGCATGAAAGCTAAATACCCGCATTTGTTCCCCAACTCCCCTGCAGCTAGTAGTAAAGCTTAAAATTTCAGGACGAAATTTTCTTAACAGGGGGAGAATGTGACAACTGTCAAAATTTCAGGTATACGTACAATTATTAAACAATGATTAGTGCTTAATGACTGTGCTGCATTTCATTTAATGATTTGAATTGCTTTCTGATTACTGCTTTATACATACATATGCATCACATATTGCATAATGTCATATCATTACTGCATGCAAATTATATTGATTCAAATGATGCACGAAACACAGTTAGCACAGTTATCAAACAAATCCGAAAAATGTTGACGGAGTTCAGTACATAGACAGACAATGTGTTGAGACACAGAATGAGCCAGAAACCAAGTATTACACTAGTATAGTGTGTAGGAAAGTAAGGATCACAAAACTGCCTTCCTAGAGATAGTTTAAGTGCCGGAAAGTGCCTAAAACTCACATAAACTGCAGAATTCTGCAGAAAATCAGCAAAATCAGCATTTGAACACTCTAAAATCATGCAGAAATGTGGTTAAATAGTCCTGAATGCTTTCCTAAGTATCGGGAATCAAAACTGTCTCAAAAGGTAACATAAAGCTCACTAAACTGCATAGTTTAGCACCTTAACGAACCGATAACCAACCGAACAACCGGACACTACCCGAAACACCAAATTTTCACTAGAAACATTGTTTTAACATTACGAAGCTAGTTATGGTCCCCGAACATCATAACGCATTGTATAACAACTAGTAACCATATAACCTAACTAATACTTGAAATCTAACTATTAACTAACTAACTAACTAGTTTAAACCTAAGCCTATACCCCCCCCACCACACCTAGTTCACGGCCCAAGCAAGGGCCCCACTAATGGATTTTATAAGAATTTTATAATAGATTGTGTTTGTTCTTTCTTAAGCATAAAAACCAATGGAACATGTGTTTTGGTGGATTTATAAGTTAACCATTAGAACCTTAACCATCATTCATCAACATCACACAACATACACACTTCTCTTCCTCCCTCCTCTCCTTGCTACAGCCGAGAACAACAACAACATCACCATCATCAACCGATCATCATCCAACTTCCATCCATTCTACATATACTCAAGGGTGTTAGAAGGTGCACAAAGAAGCTTAGAGCTTGTAGAAGTTGAAGGACCTTTCTCTTGTGCTTTTATCCACTTCATTTCTTCCATTGATCATCCCTAGCCTTGAGCTAGTAGTAAGAACACTATACTCTTCATTTTACACCTTGTTTAAGTGGTTAAAAGAAGATACATGATGTTAATCTTGAAGATCACTAAGAATCAAGAACATGAAACATGAACATAAGCTTAAAATCATAAGAAATCTTGATGTTTATGTGTTGTTATTCTTGTTTATTGTTGTTTACTCATGTTTTTGATGTTGATCATCATATGATCTTGCTAGATAATGATTAAAAACATAATCTAGCAAGATGAGATGATGAAAGCATTAAAGATCCATAGATCATCCTCACATAAATCATGAACTTGAAAGTATGACATCTTTTCTTGTAAAATGATGATTAAAGTAAGTGTAAAGTTTTGTAAATCTATGACTATAAGAATGATTTTTCAAGAAACCAAGTTAAAAATACAAAGTTTACTTAATCTTGGTTCTTAAATAAATCAACCATGTTTTTAGTGGTGAAACAAGTGTAGAAACACATGTGTGACAAGAATAATCCAAGAAGAAATATTTTTAGAAAATGTAATTACAAGTTGTAAAGATCTAGATTCTTCAAAAATGATGTTTTTAAATAAACAACCACACTTTAAAAGGTAACTAAGCTTACTAAACACACTAGTAAGTTACTACACATTTTTATAAATTTTCAAGTTCATGAATTAGTAGTTTATGCTTGATTTTGGCAAATTGGTAAGTGTAGATTGATTTGTTGTTGATTGTGTTGATTTACAAAAGAAAATGATATGCTTTGAAAGCATGGAAACCTCCATTTTTAGGGGAAACTATGGCAAAAAATTTTTAGAAATTAAACACTTAGAAAAATAATTTTAAACAAATATTTACAAGTATATTTTAAACCATGAATTTTTACATAAAGTTTGCCATAATTTTTGTTACAAAAATTACAAATATTGGAGGTTGGTTTTTATAAATAAAAGTGACTAAATATGTATTTAGGAAATATATATTTAGAAGTCACCATGTGTGTGATTATTTGTGTATTATATGTATTAGTTATATTATTTTAGGACTTGAAATAATATAACTCATCAAAATACCAAGAAATTACAATCCAAAATATTACCAAAATCCCAAGAATATGAATATACAAAGTATACCCACAATATTGGAGAAACCAAACTAAGGAATTTAACTCACAAAAATATTACGGAAATTTTATTCATAAGTATATTTTGGTAATAAGTATTTTGGACACCAAAAGAACAAAAATATGATTTTTAAAATTATTACAAAATCATATCATATTTTTTACAAGGAGAAAATATATTATTTTTGGCAAGTAAAAATATATATATTTTTCTTGGAATTATTAGAAGATGTATTATTTTTGGAAGAATATATATTTTCTCAAACAAACATGAAATACATTATTTTTGGGAGAAAATGTATTTTCTCAAATAAACTTGAAATATATTATTTTGGATGAAAAATGAATTTATATATATTCTCTAAGTTAGACTTGGAAATATATCATTTTTGAGACTTGTATGAGACTTATAGATATTTTTACCAACGGAAAAATTCTAAATAATTTTTCTAAGTAATATTTCTTAAAATATATATTTTGGAAATATATATTGATGTATTTTTATTAAAGATATTATTCCGGAAAAGTTAATACAAAATTAAGTATAAGAATACTTAACAATTACAAGAAAATACGTATTCTCGTACGTATAGATACACACCGGAATACGAAACCAATACATGGCAAAAATATACAAGTATAAGAATACGAATACAAATACACCCATCCTTGGGAAGGATATACATGTACAAATACTTGAAAAGTAACAAGTTAAAATATATTATTTTTACTATTATTCCAAAATTTAATAAATATAATTTAAGTTAAAATATATAACAAATAATTATATAACTTGGGATAATATTGATGACACAAAGAAATGTAACTCAAAGACACTAATTAATACAAAGTCAAGGCACGACCCGCTCGTCTAATAAACCGTAGTACGTTGTAGGTAGTCTTGTACACCGGAAGAAGCTTTGAGTTACTGTTGATTACGAAGAACGCAAGACTGTGAGTTCATGTCCCCCTTTTCCTTTAACTGTTTTTGGTTTTATAACTTCGGGGGTGAAGTACATGTTACAAACTGTTTACATACGATTACATTGGTATGGGTAGCTAAGACAAGGTACTGCTTGATCATGTGAGTGGTGGGTACAACACTTAAGACCACTAATCCTCGTAGTAGGACCGAGGGACATGAGTGATAGATCTATTTGGGTGTAGCGAGCCCACACCCATGTGGACCGGGGTTTGGCCCATGAGGTGACTATGTCTTATTGCCGGAGACAAAATTTGCTAGGTTTGAGCCTTCCTGCATCACGTCACACATATTAATGGCCTTGCAAACCATTAATGATCTGTTTCCTTGTTTGCTTTCATACCGAGGTTTACAAACATACATACATACTTTCAATGATTACAAAGGTTTATTTGTGCACACATTCAAACACATGAACTCGCTCAACTTTTGTTGATGTTTTCAAACTACATGTATTTCAGGGAATTAAATGTGGATCTGGCGGGCGTTTGGATGTTTCAAGTGATGTTGGGAATAAGAGATGTCATCCGAAGTCTAAGGGTTTGGATAGTGTATCTTATCTTGGATAAGACACATCTTCCAAAGCCTGGTTTTTATTAATGTCTTTTGTCAAGTCCTTGTGGAACTCTAAAATAAGTTGCATGGTTTGTATTATAGATTTGAAGTCTGTGTTGGATTTCTAAACAATGTGTTGTTATGTTTTAAAACTTAAATTAATGGATGGACATCTTTAGTTTTATCATATAGTTGTTTGTTATGGTTGAATGCAATGATATTAAGCAAGTCACACATAATCACGCTTCCGCAAAAAGTCAGGGTGTGATAGCTTCGGCTTCCCAAGTTAGAAATCTACAGATTTCGCACTCACCAAGTGTTAGATCTAAGTGAAAACCCTTTAAAACCACTTTTAAACTGTATTTTTACACAAAAACGGACCAAACCGACACATATTTCGTTCAATGGATAATGGGACGAAGTGGTGTCGAAGCCGTCATGAATAGGACTCGAAAACACATCCGATTCAGACGAAAACATAGCTCCGAACACCAAGAACAGCCACGAATGCGAGCTGGACTGTTCTGTGCGAAGCACGGCTTCGTACGAAGGCACTCATGGCTTCGTACGAAGGCACTGGCTTCGCACATCACAGTCCAATTCTCACCCGTGACTCGAATAAAGACCTCTCCGACTCTACGTTTAATCAGTATCTTAAGGTTGGAGGGATGAACACTCGATTTTCCGAAGAAATACGCGAAGCACACTCGATTTTGGACAACGGAAGCCACACATGTACGAAGACCCACCTTGGCACGAAGGCACTGGCTTCGTACGAAGCCTCTGTTTCCCACCCGACACTTTGATTTCGATCGTTTCGGCACTTTGGAGGACTTACGCTTCTGTTCCCATACGCAGACTGATCCAGCGCTCCCTTCAATCCATTTCAGAACGTGTTTACTTGCTAAGCACGCACTGTGAGTATACTCGAATCCTTTTTCGCTTCACGCACTTTTGGGTGTTACATACGTTCTCTAAAAAAACACAACACTTAAACGATTTATAAACGCTAACCGCACTCGCATGATATACATGATTAGTTAAATACTTGTTGCTATGTTACACAGTGATGACTTGCCCTACGGCCCTTAGTAATGATAGTACTATAGTTTGGACTCAGCACCTGTTTGTTCAGGGGTTGTTAAGGATCACATACTTTACTTCACGTGTTCGCTTCGGTGAACATGTGTCGCGCATACTCTACTCGCAGTCATGTGGTTAGCTTGTATCATTGTTGATAGTTACATGATTCACCCGTTACGTGTTACATGCTGGTTATGTGTAAACGCTTTTACACTATATTTATGCTAAACTTGTGTACTCACCTTTACATTATTGTATTGACTTTATTTTAACGTATGTGACAGGTTGATGGATTATTTGCTGCAAAACGTACATAAAGGTAAACCAGACAGTCGCGCATTACACCGGATGGGTTTAAACGTAGATAAAAAAACACGTCACAATAGTGTATTTAGAGATCAGTGCCGAGTAGTTTAAAAAACTGAACGGTTTTTTTTAAGTTTAAAACATCGACCGATTTAAAAACAACGTTATGAAAATTCACGTCGAAACGTTGATAAAAATAACTCGCGTGGAGCATTGATATAAAAAACGAAACCCATAAAAAATAATGCAATGAAAAATTCAAAATGATAACTTTATTAAAGTTCATAGGTTGTAGTCAAATCACTGCATGA
The DNA here is from genome assembly GCA_030545235.1 of Helianthus tuberosus. Lineage (NCBI taxonomy): Eukaryota > Viridiplantae > Streptophyta > Magnoliopsida > Asterales > Asteraceae > Helianthus > Helianthus tuberosus. The sequence continues at coordinate 25,768,375 of CM060426.1, read as the reverse complement.
AGTGTAAACAAAAATTAAATTAAACTAAGGGGTCATATGAAATATATATTAAAGATAAGAAACGTAAAAAAAAACCCCACCCAATGTAGCTAAAAGCTCATGGAATGTTGTATATAATATAATGGCTCATTCTATTCTTACATCCATAAAATTTTATTCCACATCCTTGTCACTCTCTCTCTCTCTCTCTCTATATATATATATATATATATATATGTCCATGTGTATATAGAGAGAGATAGAGGTGGGATGTGTAAATAATTTTTATCTACCCATAATAATTTTGTATCTTTGTACAGCGTATTTTATCTTTTGTTGTTAAAAAATTATCATTATTATATTATACATATACATACATATATATATATATATATTATATGATTTGAAACTAAAATTTGTAAAGTGTTAATATATAAATTTTACATAACCTAGATTGATAAACAGAAAAGTAGTAAAATAATTAAATCACTAAAAAACATAGTCATCTAGTTTAATAGAACTAGTATTTTACTATTGCGTGTTTCGGAGAGAGAACGTTTTGTATACGCAGTTCATCTAGTTTAATAAAACTAGTATTTAACTATCGTGCGTTGCGACGAGAGAACGTTTTGCATACATAGTTCATGCTAATATAGATACAAAATAGCAAAGTCGGGCATGTTTTGTGCATTACAAACAACATGTTACAGTTAGGTAACAAAAAAAACCAATAAATTGTATCCCCTTCGCGATGGCATTTCGGATCAGTATCGGTTCAATGGTTACAATACCGACACTTTTTATTGCAACAGAAAGATAAAACATAAATAATAGAGTCGTCGAGTAAAATGCCAAAATGGTCTCTGAGTATAGGCCACTTTTGCCACTTAAGTCCAAAATTGAAACCATTTGTATTTGGGTCCCCCAGGTTTCATTTTTGTTGGCATTTTCATCCAATTGGCACGCTGGGTTCAGTGGTGTAGCTTGAGATTTCCGACCGGGGGTCGAAAACGTATATACCTAAAAAAAATATAAAACAAGGAGTTGAAAACGTATATACCCAAAAATTTATATACGAAAACTACATACTCTCCACTACTGAGCGAAAAGTTCGGGGGGTCGGCTGCCCCCTCCCGCCCCCACTATGCTGCACCCTGGCTAGGTTAGAATTTTCAGTTAACTTCCCCCCTTTTTGTTGTTTTCCTCATTTAAATGAATGGTGTAATCGTCATTTTATGCCAAGATATATTTTAATTAAAGAGTGAATTTAAAGAATTGTCCTTTATCTTTATACCCAATTTCAAGCAATGTCCTTTACCTCTAAAATTGATGAGTTTTGTACTTTATGTTTCCAAATGCTACATGATTTATCCTTTTGGCCTATCTTAGTTAGTTTTTTTATGTTAAATATTGTCATGTGCCTCGCACATGAGGGCAATTTTATCATTATACCTTTGCAGGGACTAATTGTGCAAATAACTTAAAAAGAGGTTTAGAAAAATAATATATATATAGAGAGAGAGAGACACACACACACACACACACAAAAACCCTACTCTTTCATTCTCTCCGTCTTTCTCACCTCTGCTTTTCTCCTACCACCTCCTGCCACCCTATCACCACCATCACTTGCACCTGCAACCTCCATTACCATCGCCACCTTCACATGCGACCCCCATAACCACCGCCACCGGAAACATGCCACACCCGTTACCACCGCCGTCTCCATAACCAGTGACACCTGCACCTGCCGCCTCCATAACCATCGCCACCTCCACCTGCCACCCCCACAACCACCGCCACCTGAAACCTGCCACCCCCATTACCACCGTCACCTACTAATCGCAGCTAAAACCCAATAACACCACCACCAAGAATCGGATTGAATAGATCCGAAACCCCACCACCACATCGATGACGACCTATTGGAGATCGAACATACCGAAACCCTATTTGTTATTTCATTGAATTTGAATATAAGTTATTTGTTGTTTGATTGAACTGATTGTAAACATTTTAAGTTTCCTAGTTCGTCTGGCAGTTTTTCAAGCCTCAACAGTTTCACTAATCAATGTAAAAAAAGAAAACAGATTCAACAATTAAGATATTGGAGTAATTAGTGAAGAAACATACATGTTAACTTAGTAAGAACTTGATGTAGCGGGGGCTGGGATTGTGGATTTCCAAACCTTCCACTGAATTAATGCTCTGTGGAAGGTGAGTTATGCCATCACCCCATACAGAAACCTTGTGTGCGTCATTGAGTATAGCTACATTAGGTTCCACTGTTTCTTTGCACTAATAAAGATACATGGATAAAATCATTGAGCTTTTAGCAAATAAATTAGAAGCTATATTACTAATTCAGAATGTTCAAGCACTGGATCATTGTCAAGTCTTTTAAGTTATTCATCCTATTAATAAACGGGTGTAAGTTGGAAATTAGTATAATATAACGTTGGAAGCATATTCAATTCATAGAAAATCACAGCAGTTGACTTTCAATAATATTCATCCGGTTAAGTTGAATACTCTGTTTTGGGTATTGGAAGTTGAATACTCTGTTTTGGGTCTATATGAAATGATTTAGTGATTCAGTTGGCAGCAGTTGGCGGTTGCCGGAGTTGGTGGTGGTGTTTGATGAAGGAGCTACTACAAGAAATTAGGGTGTTTACCCACACATAATTGACCTACACATGTTTGTATATGTGTGTGTAATAGTTGATGATATATTTTCATAATGATTAACACTTAATATGTGTTGGTAATACATTTTAGCCACACTTGGTGTTGGTGGGAAACCCCCCCCTAAATTGCCTACACATGTAGCAAATTTTCGTCATGTGTAGCTAAATAATCTACACATATGTAAAAAAAACAATATATATGTAGGTAAATGATTATGTTTACCGACACATAAGAATAAAAAAAATATGTAGATAAACTAATTTAATATATACTTTTTTTAAATGACGTGGCAAATTAAATACCTACACATGAATAAAAATGTATAATATGTATAGATATTACATACCTATAAAGTAAGTAAATATATATTTTTAGATGATGTGACAAAACAAATATCTACACATATTTAAAAATGTACACTATGTGTAGATAATGAATACGTATAAAATAAATAATTAAATCTTTTTTAAGATGACGTGGCAAAAAATACCTACACATATTAAAAAATGTACAATATGTGTAGATATTGGACACATAAAAAATATGGTCATTTACATATATCCCCTTATTAAAGTCACTTATTACATATTTACCCAATCCTTAAAATCAATTACATATTTCCCCTCCTTAATCTATATATATTACAAATTTATCATTTCATTAAAATTACTCTTATTAAATTACTATTATACCCTTAATAAAACTCATTCTAAGTTCCAATATTAATTATTAATATCTATTAATAGAAGGATGGAAATGAATAGTCTTTTGATCCTGGTCATCTATGTGTATTAACTTGGGTTAATCTGGGTTATTGGTCCATCTTATGTCATCTCAGTCTTCTTACACGTGTTAAAAAAAGGCCACACTCACCTTTATCCCCACCAGCACACAAAACTCAGTGAATTACCAACCCTAACAGGGTTATTGGATTTTATCACCCCCAACTATCGGCCTTTCGCCGTTGCCACCCGTAACTAACACTTTGACACCCAGCACCCCCAAGTTGACTTTTTGTTTGTAATGACACCGCCCAGTTAAATCTCCACTAACTGAGTTTGTTTTTTGTCCGACGTGGCACAACCAAGCTTACATGGACAGGATTACATGACGATTACGTGGCACTGTATCTCTATACATCTCTCTATCACACTCACACATAGGGGTGCTAAACGGGCCGTGTTCGCGGGTTGGCGGGTTCAACCCGACCCGCACCCAAAAATTTTACACAAACCTGAACCCGACCCCAACCAGAAAATCGTATCATGCATAAGAACCCGAACACGACTCGAAGTTTCGTGGGTTGACCCGAACACGTCCCGTCCAACCTGAATTTTTTTATTTTTTATTTTAGAAATTAATATATTAAAATTAAAATTTAATTAAAAAACACAAATGTATATAATAATATCATATTTAAACTATAAAATCTATGTTAATTTCTCTTTTTAAGTTATAATCATTGCATAAAATAAACACCCCATTTAATTTATCACATAAAATATATTGTAAAAAAATATAATATAGTATAAATGTGTTATCACATAAAATATATAGTATAAAGTGGCTGAGCGGGGCAACCTAGAGACGATGGACGACGTGTTGGTATGTGATTGTGTGCGTATATATTGTTTTATTTTTTTTATTATTATTAAGTACACTAATCTTTGTATTGTAATATATTATTAAATTAACATGATATAGCTTTCCAACAGCAGTTTATTAATTAATTAGCTTACATTTGATCTGTTTTGTGTTCAATAGCTTTCATTATATGCACTCTCCAACTTCTGAACTTTATACGGCACACCATTAACTCACTCTTTGTAAACTGCATTGTACACAGATCCATCTCCAAGAAACTTGGTTATTAATGCAAAACAATCTCAAGAACTAGAGAAAGAAATTGTTAATGGTATAACAAGTACAAAAAACATGTTAATTTTTTTTTGTAAGTAGTGTAGTTAATTTAAATGTTCTTCTTGTTTGTAGATACAACTTATGAGCCCGAGGAAGAAATTGGTGATAGTATGACTTGTAGAAAACGTGGCATTACATGTGGTAAAGGAGCTCGAAAGGCAATGAAGGCTGCTAAGAAGAAATTGCCAGTGGAGTTCAATTTTAATGCAATGGAAGTAATATGTGAAAATGCCTCATCTTTCATGCATGAATGTGGCTACATTTTGCGTAATAATTGTAGCTTACAATATAAAGAATGGAGACATGTACCGATTGAAGTTAGGTTGCCATTACGCCACAAGCTAACCGTAAACTTTTTTTATAATTCAATATGATTTTTAATATTCATATTTACTAATGAGTTATTTAAGTTTGTTACATTTGTTACTTGAAGACACTTTTTGAAATTGGTGTGGAGAACTCAAAGGTTTGCAAAGTTATTGATAGCTATTTGGCGAAGGCATGGAGAGGTTACAGAAGTAAGTTGCATGAAGACTTCAAACAGATTGGAGGATTGGAAGATCCGACTAAGGCAAAGACTACACCTCCTTCTAATGTTAGCAAAGAAGACTGGGAATATCTTTGTGATATGTGGTCTGAGACAAAATACAAGGTAATGTTTTAACAATATTCTATATTTCTGTTAATCATTAATGAATTCGGTCTAATATTTTATTTTTTGTTTGGTTGTATGTCCTTGAAGGAAAATGCAGAAAAGAAAGTTTAGGCACGTGCACAACGAAAAATAAATAGCAAAAATGGCTCGAAAAGTACAATACGCTATCATATTGAGCGTGGACTATGTCACGACCCCCGACCACACCCTGGACGGGAGCCGCGAGCAGTCAAGTGTTACCGGAGGTTATTTTGAAAATATTGCAGCGAAAAATTTCACCAGGAACGTGAGTTAGGAAAAATATCAGAGTTTTAAAACACCATATTTAATTTATTAAACAGATGGGAATAAACCCATGTTTTACAAAGGTAGCTTTAAAACGGGATAAACCCGAATATAAAAATAACATTTAATTCATTTGATAAAATAAGCCACTTCTTTAAGCCGTTCGGTGTCGTGTCACAACTCCTATTCCATTCTATCGTAATCACCTAAAACGCGTTTTAAAAACATTTGGTCAGCAGGAAATACTGGTGAGTTCATTTATTTTTGTACAAAAACACATTTGTTATAAATTACAGTATTAAGAGCGATTACAATTGCCCCTATCTTATAATTAGCTGGTCTAGTTATCACTCAACCGGATCTGTGACTGTGGTCATATCACTATTGGGTCCGTTCACCCAAAAGTGACGTGTATCACAATTTAGGTCCGTTCACCTAAAAGTGATAAAACAGTAGTAATTGTGCACAATACCCCACTTACTGCCAGTAATTTAAGATAACAAAGACTTAATCCCTGTAAAATATAACTGGAAAACATTTAGGTATTGTAAAGCACTTTTGAGAAAAAGAGAATGACTCACCTTGTTAGCATATAGTCTTGATTAAATAAGCATCCTGATTCTAAGTCGTCTGATGATTACACATCTACTTACAGTTCAGAATCTTCTGGTAATTTAAGCGTCTATTTTGATTATAAGTGTATAGTGCAGAGTTTATGGTAGTTAAACATTTAGTTTAACAGAGTGGAATACGTATTAGTGTAAAACCACATCAAACCTAACGATGGTCACGAGATCAGAACCTTAACGAAATTCACAAAGTATAGTCTTATTTAGACAGCACTTTGGCATTCGTTAGTTGGTTTCCGAATCGATCGGACAGGTTTCCTAATGTGTCAATAATCTAAGGTAACGCATGGGAAATTTTTATACTTTTGATGGCATCCCAACATAAAGCGTTTACATCGTTTATCTTGTCGCACGAGTTACGAGACAGATGATCAAATCAAATAATTTTCAATATTAGAATTATAGATGTATACGAGAGGTTCCTGATTAGAAAATCTAAAATTTATCATTGACACATATGTTCGTGATTCATCCTAAATTGTCAATCCTTATGGCTTTTGGATTTCCTTTTAGATATACATATCTATACAATCATATATTTCATATATTGTAATATACAAGCCATTCATCAGGTTAATGTATTTAACAGATTCATGTTTTCAAAAACAAGTCAAATATCAGGTCATGATACTATTTAGGGAATTATGTCACTTGTTTGACATATCCTATACCCCGTCTTACCCGGTTCTCGCCGGAGAGGTAACCTTATCTTACCCGGACAAGCTGAAGAGTTTGCCACACCATACCCAGTCTTGTCGGAGAGGTAATTTATCATTGTATTTCCCATAAATAGAATTTTCTCAATTCATGATTTAAAAATGAATCTTTTATTAGGGTTTTCATCCAAGAACAAGGAAATTAGTATTCACATGACGGATCATATTCCAGAACCAATAGTACCAATAAATAAGAAATAACAGTGGCCAAGTGTTATTGCTTATTTACCGTACTTGCAACGTTCTAGTCATAATCCTCACGGCATACCAATACCCATCACACTTTATTTATGCAAGCTTATCTCGAATCTAATACTAAAGTATCTTTCTTAAGTGCATGTCTAAATACTATCCTTGTTGCTACCAAATAACAATTTCTTAACTCTTTCGTTTAAGCTTAGGTATTATTACAACACCTAATTGCTTAAACCAGTGGCTTGGCTCTGATACCACCTCTGTCACGACCCCCGACCACACCCTGGACGGGAGCCACGAGCAGTCAAGTGGTACCGGTGGTTATTTTGAAATATTGCAGCGGAAAATTTCATCAGGAACGTGAGTTAGGAAAAATATCAGAGTTTTAAAACACCGGATTTAATTTAATAAACAGATGGGAATAAACCCATGTTTTATAAAAGTAGCTTTAATACGGGATAAACCCGAATATATAAAAATAACATTTAATTCATTTGATAAAATAAGCCACTTCTTTAAGCCGTTCGGTGTCGTGTCACAACTCCTATTCCAATCTACCGTAATCACCTGAAACGCGTTTTAAAAATATTTGGTCAGCAGGAAATACTGGTGAGTTCGTTCATTTTTGTACAAAAACACATTTGTTATAAATTACAGTATTAAAAGCGATTACAATTGCCCCTATCTTATAATTAACTGGTCCAGTTGTCACTCGACTGGATCTGTGACTGTGGTCATATCACTATTGGGTCCGTTCACCCAAAAGTGACGTGTATCACTATTTAGGTCCGTTCACCTATGATAAAACAGTAGTAATTGTGCACAATACCCCACTTACTGCCAGTAATTTAAGATAACAAAGACTTAATCCCTGTAAAATATAACTGGAAAACATTTAGGGGCTGTTTGGAAGCCTCTGAATGGCCATTAAGAGGCTACCTCTTAATGGAACCATTAAGAATTTTACCAATGAGAAGGTAGAAAATATGAAATTTCCAGGAAGTTTCCTACACATTTTCTAGGAAGTTACCTATACATTTTCTAGGAAGCTTCCTACCCACATATATATCCTCTTACACATTCCTTGCACCTTCCTCATATATATCTATTTTCATGTATATCTATTTAGGTGTTTAATTTACTTTAGTTAATTAATTTTACTTAGCTGATTAATTAATCTTACTTAGCTTAATTAATCTTACTTAACTGATTAATTAATCTTACTTAGTTAATTAATCTTACTTAACTGATTAATTAATCTTACTTAGCTTAATTAATCTTGCTTAGCTGGTTAATTAATTAACTGACTTAACTGATTAACTTATTAGCCGTTTTTCTGATTAATCTACCTTAACTGTTTAATTACATAATTTACTTAGCCGATTAATTAACTTAATTAGCTGATTAATTAACTTACTTAGCATGCTTAACTGCTAAGTTTCCTTTCCTGTTAATGTTTCCTTAGCTTATTAAGTTTTCTTAACCGCTAAGTTATCTTAACTGATAAGTTTTCATAACTATTAAGTTTACTTAATCATTAAGTTTTCTTAATCATTAAGTTTCCTTAACCACTAAGTTTACTTAATTACTAAGTATTCTAGTTTAACAACTTCCTGATTATGAGTTCTAATTCTAGATACAATGGAACTCGTATTAGTGTATTAACTCAATTCAGCTTTAACGATAAACACGAGATTAAAACCCTCACAATGAATGACAAGGTATAGCCAGATATTGGCAGCACTCAAACATACATTGGATCGGCTTCAATCGATCGGATAGAGGATTGTACTAGTGATTAGAGTTATTACCCTAATAATGGGCAGAATTTCGGGATTTAGGAGTATTATTCCCGAGCTATTACTTTTCTATAATATAGGCTAAGAGAGAGAAAAGAATTGAACGATTTGAATTGAAACCATCGGCTGCTATTTATAGGCTGAAATAGGGGCGAGTCGCGGCCTGTGAAGCATATCTGCTTCTCCTTCGCGGTCCGCGAGGGAGTCTGTGTCGGCTTAGAGTTGCTGAGTCATAGTGTCAGGTTGACACGTGTAGGGATACGTGGCCCTCATGTTTATCCGATACCCTAGGTCTGTCGCGCCCCGTGAAGACCTCTTCTAAATCTGTCGCGGCCCACGACAGATGAAAATTATTGTTTTTCTTGGATTTTTATGAAAAGTAAGGTTTTACGGGGTTCGGGTTTTCACTTACGGAGTGTTTTAGGACATTTTTGTGTGGGTTGTTACATCCTCCCCACCTTTTTTAAATCTCGTCCTCGAGATTTACGAAAATTTGGAGGAATACTCTTACTTCGTTACTAATCCTAATTTCCAAGCATACTTAAGTCCTTGTTTTGAATTCCACTTTACCTTGACTAGAATCATTTTCCATTCTTCGAGATTCTTATCTTGTAAGATCTTTTAATGGACTTTTTATTTTACCTCTATATCTTGAACAGGTATAAGTAAAGATTTATCAGCTAGGCGTTTCTTAAGTTGCATCCATGAAACACATCATGTATTCCTGCCATTTCTTCTGGTAACTCTAGCTAATAAGCTACTGATCCATTTTATTTAATGATTCCAAATGGTTCAGCAAATTTTTAGACTTAACTTTTCTTTCTTGCCGCATCGGATTATTCCTTTTTCACGGAGAGACTTTTAGTAGTATTTTTTCTTTGAATTTCTCTCATGGTCTGATAGTTGCCTTTCTCATTTATCTGTCCAACGGACTGGATGGTACTATTATCCATAAAGTGTTTTAAATGAGCAACACTACTATAGGAAAATCTTATGAGTGATAAGTGAGAGTCCTACTTGCACCAATATTTTATCACACATGTATTTCTTTCTGTGTTTGTAGTGTTCCTTCAAACTGCTCAAAATAAGTCGAGTTAAAATTTTCCCATAAATGAGAAGTGAAATGACTATCTTGATAGATAATAGGATTCTATGTAATGAGACTATTTCGTCTCCACACAACTAAACTAAGTGTCTTATACTAAAGGGTTTTCTTCATTTGTAGGGATTGAGCAGAGTTGGTTAGTTGATCCACAGTCTTCCAGATGGTGTCATTACATTTTCTTATGTTGGGGAATTTGGTAACAAAATTCATTGTTATCAATCTCATATCCATACTTGCATTTCTAATTGCTGAGGTAAACCTAAAGGGTTCTAATGTTTAGTTTTAACTTGCTAATAAACTAAATACTTGTAACTTGCTACATCCTTTTTCATTCCTATCTCTCCGCAAAACATTGATACCCCTTATCATATACTTTGTTTTATGAGCTTTCCTAAGAATTATGTATGTTTCTTTAGATAGGTATCCAAATTCTTTTCTTACGGAATTTCCAAATCCCATCAGTTCCTTTTTCTGATTCCTTCATTTTTATAATCTTTCAGCATCATCCTTGATTGCTGTTTCTTGGGTACTCTTTAATTATTTTATTAAATCTATCCGCAAATTTAATCTAAGAGCACGTACTTGTTTCGGCTTCTTATGAAACTTATGACTTAAAGCATCAACTACTACATTAGTCTTAACTTTCTGATATAACAATCGGTGTTGTTCCTAGTCTCAGATGAATTCTGAGTTTCTCCTCACGATCGAGTGATAGTCCAAGTAGATCCTCTGGGAAAACGTTGGTTGAAATTTCTTTCAGTTCCGTGCCTCTAGTGTTAAAGAACTCCGAGACCATATACGCTATGTCTTACTTTCGAGTATAACTCGCAGCTTTTATCACGGAGACGAACTTTGTCGGCTGGTCTGTCTTGTCTCCTTGTGGTCACTTCTCTGGTTTGGCTTGCAAATCTAAATCTAAGTCAGCAATCACCTCAGGAATCATTGTTGCCATTTTATTCCTTTTTATGAAGTAGACAGGATTTCCTTTCTGTCAGTTCTTTCCATTTCATGGCATACGTCGTGATCATATGTTTCGAAGATCGGGTCTCACTATCTTAACGTCTAATTTTTTTTTTTGAAGCATACATTACTTCATTCTTCTTAACATATATATTAATGGTTTGGACAACTTTAGTCTTTTGCAGCCCATGTATTTCATAACAGCTTCTTTATTACTGGTAATCTTAGTAGGATTATAGGTGAAGAGAGTCTTGGTAAGTGCACCTAGTCGTGGTTACTCTTATCTTTGCAAGAGTTCTTAAAGAAAGTAGAATTACTCTCATTAGCGTAGGTTTTGAGACGTTTAGTGCCTAGCACAACCTTTCGTTACAGGTTTCTTAATGTGTCAATAATCTAAGGTAACGCATGGGAAATTTTTGTACTTTTGATGGCATCCCAACATAAAGGGTTTGCATCGTTTATCTTGTCGCACGAGTTACGAGACGGATGATCATATGAAATAATTTTCGATATTAGAATTATAGATGTATACGAGAGGTTCCTGATAAGAAAATCTAAAATTTATCATTGACACATATGTTCGTGATTCATCCTAAATTGTCAATCCTTATGGCTTTTGGATTTCCTTATAGATATACATATCTATACAATCATATATTTCATATACTGTAATATACAAGCCATTCATCAGGTTAATGTATTTAACAGATTCATGTTTTTAAAAACAAGTCAGATATCAGGTCATGATACTATTTAGGGAATTATGTCACTTGTTTGACATATCCTATACCCCATCTTACCCGGTTCTCGCCGGAGAGGTAACCCCATCTTACCCGGACAAGCTGGAGAGTCTTCCACACCATACCCAGTCTTGTCGGAGAGGTAATTTATCATTGTATTTCCCATAAATAGAATTTTCTCAATTCATGATTTAAAAATGAATCTTTTATTAGGGCTTTCATCCAAGAACAAGGAAATTAGTATTCACATGACGGATCATATTCCAGAACCAAGTAGTACAAATAAACAAGAAATAACAGTGGCCAAGTGTTATTGCTTATTTACCGTACTTGCAACGTCCTAGTCATCATCCTCACAGCATACCAATACCCATCACACTTTATTTATGCAAGCTTATCTCGAAGCTAATACTAAAGTATCTTTCTTAAGTTCAAGTCTAAATACTATCCTTGTTGCTACCAAATAACAATTTCCTAACTCTTTCGTTTAAGCTTAGGTATTATTACAACACCTAATTGCTTAAACCAGTGGCTTAGCTCTAATACCACCTCTGTCACGACCCCCGATCACACCCTAGACGGGAGCCGCAACAGTCAAGTGGTACCGGTGGTTATTTTGAAATATTGCAGCGGAAAATTTCATCAAGAACGTGAGTTAGGAAAAATATCAGAGTTTTAAAACACCGGATTTAATTTATTAAACAGATGGGAATAAACCCATGTTTTACAAAGGTAGCTTTAATACGGGATAAACCCGAATATATAAAAATAACATTTAATTCATTTGATAAAATAAGCCACTTCTTTAAGCCGTTCGGTGTCGTGTCACAACTCCTATTCCAATCTACCGTAATCACCTGAAATGCGTTTTAAAAACATTTGGTCAGCAGGAAATACTGGTGAGTTCATTCATTTTTGTACAAAAACACATTTGTTATAAATTACAGCATTAAGAGCGATTACAATTGCCCCTATCTTATAATTAGCTGGTCCAGTTATCACTCCACCGGATCTGTGACTGTGGTCATATCACTATTGGGTCCGTTCACCCAAAAGTGACGTGTATCACTATTTAGGTCCGTTCACCTAAAAGTGATAAAACAGTAGTAATTGTGCACAATACCCCACTTACTGCCAGTAATTTAAGATAACAAAGACTTAATCCCTGTAAAATATAACTGGAAAACATTTAGGTATTGTAAAGCACTTTTGATAAAAAGAGAATGACTCACCTTTTTAGCATATAGTCTTGATTAAATAAGCATCCTGATTCTAAGTCGTCTGATGATTACACATCTACTTATAGTTCTGAATCTTCTGGTAATTTAAGCGTCTATTTTGATTGTGAGTGTATAGTGCAGAGTTTCTGGTAGTTAAACATTTAGTTTAACAGAGTGGAATACGTATTAGTGTAAAACCACATCAAACCTAACGATGGTCACGAGATCAGAACCTTAACGCAATTCACAAAGTATAGTCTTATTTAGACAGCACTTTGGCATTCGTTAGTTGGTTTTCGAATCGATCGGACAGAATATCGTATCGGTGATTTTTTGTTGGAACACCAACGTATAGAGAGAAGAAGAATAGAAGAAATGAGCAAAGAAAAATGAATCCTAAGCTTCCTATTTATAGGTAGGAAATATGAAATTTCCAGGAAGTTTCCTATACATTTTCTAGGAAGTTACCTATACATTTTCTAGGAAGCTTCCTACCCACATATATATCCTCTTACACCTTCCTTGCACCTTACTCATATATATCTATTTTCATGTATATCTATTTAGGTGTTTAATTTACTTTAGTTAATTAATTTTACTTAGCTGATTAATTAATCTTACTTAGCTTAATTAATCTTACTTAATTGATTAATTAATTTTACTTAGCTTAGTTAATCTTACATAACTTATTAATTAATCTTACTTAGCTTAATTAATCTTGCTTAGCTGGTTAATTAATTAACTGACTTAACTGATTAACTTGTTAGCCGTTTGTCTGATTAATCTACCTTAACTGTTTAATTACATAATTTACTTAGCCGATTAATTAACTTAATTAGCTGATTAATTAACTTACTTAGCATGCTTAACTGCTAAGTTTCCTTTCCTGTTAATGTTTCCTTAGCTTATTAAGTTTTCTTAACCGCTAAGTTATCTTAACTGCTAAGTTTTCATAACTATTAAGTTTACTTAATCAATAAGTTTTCTTAATCATTAAGTTTCCTTAACCACTAAGTTTACTTAATTACTAAGTATTCTAGTTTAACAATTTCCTGATTATGAGTTCTAATTCTAGATACAATGGAACTCGTATTAGTGTATTAACTCAATTCAGCTTTAACGATAATCACGATATTAAAAACCTCACAATGAATGACAAGGTATAGCCAGATATTGGCAGCACTCAAACATCCATTGGATCGGTTTCAATCGATCGGATAGAGGATCGTGCTAGTGATAGAGTTATTACCCTAATAACGGGCAGAATTTCGGGATTTAGGAGTATTATTCCCGAGTTATTACTTTGTTATAATATAGGCTAAGAGAGAGAAAAGAATTGAACGATTTGAAATGAAACCATCAGCTGCTATTTATAGGCTGAAATAGGGGCGAGTCGCGGCCTGCGAAGCATATCAGCTTCTCTTTCGCGGCCCGCGAGGGAGTCTGGGTCGGCTTAGAGTTGCTGAGTCATAGTGTCAGGTTGACACGTGTAGGGAAACGTGACCCTCATGTTTATCCGGTACCCTAGGTCTGTCACGCCCCGCGAAGACCTCTTCTAAATCTGTCGCGGCCCGCGACAGATGAAAATTATTGTTTTCTTGGATTTTTTGAAAAGTAAGGTTTTACGGGTTCGGGTTTTCACTTACGGAGCGTTTTAGGACATTTTTGTGCGGGTCGTTACAGACTAGATTTGGAATCTTCAACCGGGCAACTTGAGACATGGCGACTAACTCATTGGGACGCAAAAAAAGGTTGGATATCTACGGATGTGGCTGCAAAATATGTAAGTTTACTTGTTTGTTTCTATGCTAAATATCAATTATTAGGTATATAATTTTATTTTATCGGTGTTCACGGTTTGGTTTCATACCGTGAAACTGTCTAAACCGTTTATCGGTTTGGTTTAAATCTCTAACCAGTTACAAACTCTTTAGCCCTTTTGTGTTTCAAATATTCCAACCATATAAAAATTAGTCAAAATTAGAGTTAGGGGCTGTTGTTTGCATTTGAACTGGACCATTAACAGGGAAGCATCTGATTCGGTCAGACTTGAGGCTGTTTGGTTCCAAAAAAAAAAAACATCTGAATGATTAAAATTGGGTCTAAATCAATCAGACATTGTTTGATGCTGAATGGGATAGAGGAGGAATCAGAGCTGACTGGGTCAGATCTGAATGAAAGAAACAGCCCCTTATTTTCTTACATTAGTTGCTCATTTTGTCTCTGTATTGAAGTATCAAGCATGATTTTAAGTTCTGGGCAACTTTTATTTGGCAGCTTGTGATTTTTTTTTTTTTTTTTTGCATATTTCGAACAAATTGTGTTGCTTATATCTTAATAGTTTATTCGGGAGTCGGGACAGTTTGTGTTTGACAACTTGTAAAATTATGCAAATTCTGGACAACTTTATTTATACATTTATCATATATTTTGGTCATCTTTTATATAATTCCAAAGAGCCCAAACCGTTAATGGTTCGGTTTAAGAGTTTATAGTGTGGTTTTAGTTTACACAAATAAAAAACCGTTAACTAACGGTTCGGTTAACCTTTGACCTTAAAACCGTGAAAATCGGACCATGAACACCCCTAATTAATTTAGTGTACACTTCTTCTTCTTTTTTTCCTAAAGGCAAAATTGATGAAGTTAAGGAATGAGCATCCTGTGGAATCAATGAGCGATAGTCGATTATTGAGACTGTACTTGGAGGAAGCTTTGTTCGTTTGCACGGGTTGGGACATGATCCAGTTAGTTCTAGTAGCATAATGGGTGCTACTAAAAAATCAAAGCGTATTCCTTACGAAGAGCTGGTGGATGCTTACGATGATCTAGTGGAAGAACTTGGAATGGTAAAAGGTAAATGTGCAATTATGGAACAAGCGTTGATTGAGAATTGTTGGACTCAATATGCCCAAGACACATATTAAATTGATGTGGCTAGTACGTTATGATCCAAGTCGAGTCATACCCAAATACAAGCTAGACAAACACTTACAATATTTATTTATGATGTGATCAAACAAATAAATATTAACACTTATAATATTTAGAAATTGGTTTTCTAAATAATTGCACTTGACAAACCCATAAATTATATGGATAATTTATATTGAGAGAATATTTTATTTTGTTATTTAATGGGTTAAATAACATAATAAAAGTTGTATAAGTCTTATAACATATGTTGTTATATTTTATAAAAGTTATAAAATATACATAAGACTTATAAATTTTATAAAAGAAATTATTATTTTTTTATAAAGTAAAGAGTGCCCCCCCCCCCCTTTGTTCTTCCCTAAAGATTTTCCACCAATCAAGTTACATGCACATCTTACATGTTAGATGGCATTTGATTAGGTGGTCTTCCCTAAACCATTTTGGTCCAATAGGGAAGCATGCATTTTGCATGTGTTAGATGTTCATGCATTGGTCAAATTGGGAGGCCATTTCTCTCACTTGATATATATTAATTTGTATGACAAATTAATAAGTAGAAGAACAAGAAAAAACTCTAGAGATCATGCTCTCATTTTCGGCCAAGATAGTGCAAGTTTTGGAGATCATTTTCAAGTGTAAGACTTGAATTTACTCTCTAAAATCGAGTCATGTTTGGTTGATCAAGAAGGGGCTTTTCAAGTATGAAAATCAAGTGCAAGAACTCAATATAGTCCTTCTAATATTTCAGCCATATGGTGGTTTTCTAGAGGGAATTCTAGTGAGTTCATAAGTGTAGAAATCCTAGCTAAACACAAGGTGTTTGTTGGAAGGCTTGGGGTATACAAGCTTGAGGTCTTCTACACTTGAAGGCAACCGTTCAAGAAGCATCATCTTCTTCATATCCATTACTCCTTGGAAGGTAGTATTCTAAACACCCTATGGTTGTGGTTTAAATATTTGATAGCATGCATGTTCGTATATGGATCCGAGATTGGGTTTTACATATAAAATGGGTTTTTATATCTTGTAAGTAACATGTTTTAAATAAATAAATTTCCGCTGCGTTTTTTATTTCATATGGATGAAATCACTTTGATAAACATGTTAAAACCCAACAGTGGTATCAGAGCCGCTTATATGAATGCATGCTTCATAGGATATGAAATTTTCGGGTTTGGTTAAAACCCTATGGCCGAAATTTTATATATGGTTATCCTTTTGTTTTTCAAGATTATTTTAATACATGCATAAAAGTATCTTGAAAAATTATGTCATTTGGATGATTTGTTTGTTTGGACAAAAACCCACTTTTTCGGTTTTTTTCATTCTTGACCGAAAAGTAGGTTGTAAAAAGGAAACCATTTTGCTTCTTGAATTTTATATATGTGGATATATATATTTTTGGTGTTCATAACCTAGCCATGACCTTGTGTGAATATGTTGAATATTTGTGTTTGTGATTTGTATTTAATTATTTCAAAGGGTTGTAATAATAATTATTTTTGCTCTTCCATGTGTAAAAATATGTAATTTATTTATTTTCATTTGGTATGTAAAATAAATAGATTAGGTTCATTTTATTTTTACTAGAAAAAAAATGTATTAGGATTTTTTTTTGTAAAAGAAGATGCACATAAAAATGCGGTTTTGGTTTTGGCCAATTTCGGGCCTAAAGGACTTCATAGTTCTTAACGGGATTTTAGCCCAAAAACCAAAACACATTTTCGGAGCCCAAAGGAGTTTGGAGCTGAATCAAAGTACATTTTGGAAGCTCAAATAAAGTGGAGAAATCACAACACAAAAGGGAGACTTGAAGCATTTGGATGCGGGATCAAGTGGGAGTTCAACGACACATCGCTTGTGTCATTTTTCACCCTTTAGGAAGGACCTTTTGGCACACTTGTTTCGGCTAACAAGTGTGGTCAAAATAGTTGGCTATGGTTATGCACCTATTGATATGTGTGTTGTGCTTGTGTGGTTGTTTATTTATGTTGTTTGGATGATATGTTGATATGCATGCTTAACAAACTAATAATCAACAACAAGCTTAAAATTGGTTCTTTAAAAGATCATTAAAAATGGTTAATAAAAGGTTAATAAAAATTAGTGATTTTATAATAAAATGGGTTTTATTAAAAAGAACCTTAAAAATTTGTTTTCACTAAAGTACCAAGGATTTGAATGCATGCAAATGTATGGTACATAAAGTTTTCTAAACTAGAATTTTGAAAACTCAAAATCCCTTTTATAAAACAAGTCAAACACCATCATTTTATACAACACTCGAATCACTTGGGAACTCTTTTGTGGGATAAAGGTCACCTAACCACATCTGAGGGAACTTGTATGTTCGAGGTGGGTTTACCATGTTTGTGGGATAAAGGTCGCCTAACCACTTATGTGTATAAACTCACACGTGTGTGTAAGTTGGACGACTTGATTTGGAAACCATGAACTTAGGGTCACCGAAGCATGGGGAACAAAGGTGTTGATGGGATTAAACATGCCAACTAAACATGAAGATGTTTAACCGATCCCATATGGCTAGAAGTTGCAAAGAGTTTCAATTGTCAAACGTTGACTACCTTGTTAATTTAAATAGAGGGATAAAGGTCACCTAACCAATATTTAAATGTAACGTTGGATTCTAGATTTTAATTATTAATTGTCTATGAGACACAAAAGGGTATTAATAATTAAAATATAATAATATTGAAAATACTAAAATTTGAACCTTGTTAAATTTTGTAGATGGCCGCTAACAATATTACCCAAACCGTCCGTAACCTATCACTAAAAACAATCCTTGACAAGGATCGTCTCAATCATAACACTTCATGGATTAATATCAAAACTTAAGTATCGTTCTCAAGTAAAAGATATTCTATATGTTGAACGATCCTAATCCCGATGAACATCTTATGGAAGATAAGGATGCCTATAACGATTGGATTAAGTATTTCGAGGATACTACGCAAGCCTCTTGCCTCATGTTAGGAATTATGATTTCTGAGATTCAAAAGGATTTTGAACATCATGAGCATACGACATGATTAACCAATTGTAGGAAATGTTCCTAAGGGTAGAACGCTTCGAAACGGTTCGAGCGCTTCATGCATGTCGAATGGAGGAAACCCAATCGGACTCATCTTATGTCTTTAAGATGGAAAGCCACATTGATCACCTCGAAAGGCTCAATATGGATAAAAGGGTTTTATCCATTCTAACGATTGTTGATGCAGATTTTATGTCCGATGCTTGTCGAATAGATTAGATTTATTATTTTACCCTGAATTTGTAATAGTTAGTGAAACGGTCTATCGAACGTGTATAGACCCGCTCGTTTAAAGTGGTCAAACGAGAGGGTTATTCGGTTGACCGTGTGTGTTTGAAAGACAAAGGGGTGTGGCTATAAATAGCAACCCTTTGTCATTTCAAACACTTGGAGATTTTAGGAGGTTCAAGTCCTCACCAGGGAGAGATCACCACTTGATCTCTCCCCGGAACCAAACGGCTTTGGTATGGTTCGGTTAGCTTGTTAATCGGGCCGGCTTGCTTTGTTATGTTACAAATCTATACAAGTAAGTACTTTTATCCGTCTCTAATCTTCCCGTCTATGAACATAATCATGATAATCACGGTTTCGGTCACGAAACTCGGACCTACAATTGGTATCAGAGCCATGGTGCCCGATTTAGTGAATCTAACAGTTTGTTAAATCACATGTGCTCTAGATCTGAGTTTATTATGATTTTTGTTCAAGATGTTAAAAGGGTGTAAAAGAAGAAAAATCCAGATCTGGTCCCGAATATGCAGATCTGTGATTACCAGAGGGTTAAGTTTTATGTTTTACACCTAAATAATCAAGTTATCATCATCAAAAATCAAATATACAATGTTTTCGTCAAATCTGCAAAAGAACAGTACACTGTGTTCTTGAGATGTTCTTGGCGGCTGGTTAAAGAACTAGGGTTTCTTCATACCCACTCCCGACGAAACTGACCCCAAGACGAAACACCACCTCCACTTTCGTCGACCAGGAAGCTGTTCTGTTTCGTCACACACAAAAGGACTTCTGTTTCGTCGGATCAACAAACTTCAGTTTCGTCGACATCTTACTTCACCTGTTTCGTCGACCAGTGGTTACAAGAAATCTGTTTCGTCGATCAGTTCCAAACAACCAGTTTCGTCGTCCAGCATATATCTTCTGTTTCGTCGATCGATTCTGAAACAGGGGTTTGAAGGTGGAATCTTTGAATCTGGTGCTTGTTTATGTATTGTAGAAGAAGATGAAGGCTGCTGATAAAACCCCCAGTGAAGACCCCCTAATTCTTGGCTGTTCTTGTCTCCGGTGCGTTTGTCGATCACAGGCTTCCAAGATTTGCAGACTGATCGGAAACGAAATAATGATTATTTGGAGGTTATGTATCTCAGAGACTAAGAGAAAGTGAAGATGAGTTGCCGGCTACTCATTTTTTTTGTTTGTTCATCGAGAAAGAGAAGAGGATGACAGATATGTGTGTAGTTGCTGTAAATTGATGATGTCGGCTGATACTTTTCATGTCTAGGGTCTGCCTTATCTTTTGGTTTGTCAAGAGATGCTGGGCCTTACAATGAGTTAGGGCCACGAAATTCCAAGACATGTTGGGCCTATTCGTTTTCACAATTTCTTAATTGGGCTTTGCTAATAACATGTTATGGGCCGCCAACTTTAAATAAAAAAATTGTGAAAAGGATCTCGTTGGTGATAGAAGCTGCACATGGTGGGAGCATTAAAATTGTGTAATGCAAAATTCAAATCTTAACGATTATGATTCTCTTTTTGGTCCCATATGAAGACATAGCATATGTGTTAAATTTCTATTGGACCACAAAATGAGGGGTCGGGTTTTCGCAAAGGATACTTGAATCGAGCTTCAATGTTGAAATTAGTACGGGTTCGGGAGCGCGCGGGTTGATGAAGGCATGATGAAAACTTGATTGTTGTTAAACGTGGGGTAGTCACGGTTACCGACGCAAACGTCAAATTTGGTACTTGACTACTATGGGCCAAAAACAAAACGGTATGTTCACTTCCGCACGTCAGTATTTATGATTGTTATCGGTTATTCGAAAATGTTCGAAAGCATTTTGTTTATTGTCATATTCTCGCATTTGAAAACGAACGTATGAACCTAGAATGTCAATACCGGTCCTAACGAGTTCACAAAGTCGAAGAGTTATGCCTATGATGGAAGTTTTCGGATTAGGTGTTAGCAGTACTTTGGAGGGATACAAGTCGGATCCTACGGGGTACTAGGGGACGTTCTTATTCAACTAGAATATGCAAAGAAGAAAGCCGTTTTCGTGTTTTTTTTTTCGAAAAACCGAGAACATTTGAAAGATTCTACTCAGTGGAGAGGGTTTGTTCAGTAAAGATTGACGACAGTTCCGCTAAGTGAAGGGAACTGGTGAACATTTGAAACTTAACGACAGTTCCTTTAAAGTGGAAGGGAATCTGTTAAGGTTTAGAGATCTTACCAAAGAAATGGGGGAATAAAAATTTTCGTATGTTGAATTTCTTCAGTAAATTTCTAAACGCAATCACAGGTGGTAGAGTTTGTGATTTTCTAGTGACACAAAGACGGTTTACAGAAGACAGTTCACCAGAAACCTCTACCAATGTAGTATGCTTGAAGATCAAGACTTGATGCAGTTCTTAAAGATTGGAACCCTTATCAAATGCCGGTTGGAGTATTGGAAGATCAGCGGAAGATCGGTCAATTGAGGAAATTGCACAACATCCAACACGGATACGCGTACTTTAAGGGGGAAATATTTTACAAGGAGCGTCAAGATACTACTTACCTGGATCATCGGTCAAGGGGGAATTTGTTAACACAGAGAAGATGAATACTTGACTGAAGATCGATTGCAGTTGCATTTTCAGCATTCGACAGCAACGGACAAGGGGGAATTTGTTGATGCAGATTTTGTGTCTGATGCTTGTCGAATAGATTAGATTTATTATTTTACGCTGAATTTGTAATAGTTAGTGAAACGGTCTATCGAACGTGTATAGACCCGCTCGTTTGAAGTGGTCAAACGAGAGGGTTATTCGGTTGACCGTGTGAGTTTGAAAGACAAAGGGGTGTGGCTATAAATAGCAACCCTTTGTCATTTCAAACACTTGGAGATTTTAGGAGGTTCAAGTCCTCACCAGGGAGAGATCACCACTTGATCTCTCCCCGGAACCAAACGGCTTTGGTATGGTTCGGTTAGCTTGTTAATCGGGCCGGCTTGCTTTGTTATGTTACAAATCTATACAAGTAAGTACTTTTATCCGTCTCTAATCTTCCCGTCTATGAACATAATCATGATAATCACGGTTTCGGTCACGAAACTCGGACCTACAACGATCAATGAGGGTGGTAACTAGAAAAGGCATCAACCCGACACCAAAGCAAATGTTGAAAATGGAAACGGGTAATTCAAAGGGAAATCATTAGAAAGACTAAAGCGAAACCACCGAAACCAAAAAGGGAAGAAGGCAAAGGTTGCCATGAACGATCCATGCTTTGAGTGTGGTGAGATAGGGCATTTAAATAGGAATTGTCCAACCTATCTCAAATAGTTGAAAAACAAGAGGGATGCTAGGCAAACCTCAGGTACAATCTTAATGATACATATTGACCTTAATGTTATTTCTTCTAACACATGGGTATTAGATACCGGATGTGGAACTCATGTTTGCAATTTGTTGCAAAAGATTCAAAAGAAATAAGCATTACAAGAAAGGTGACTATGTTTTGAAACTTCCAAATGGTTTGGAAATTGTTTTAAAATGTTTTGAATGCTCCTAGTTTGACTAGGAACATTATTTAAGTTACCCTTTTGAGACAATATGTTTTGATTTAAAGTTTGTAAACAATGACATTTATATTTCGATGAATGACATGTTTTACTTTAAACCTATGCCTTCAAATGGTATTTATGAATCGGTTCATAATAATACATCATTTGATAGTTTAATGTACCAATCAATCACCAAGAAACTCAAAATGGATTTGAGTAAGACCTACCCTTGGCATTATCGCCTTGGTCATATAAACAGATGTCGCATGTAAACACTTCGAAAGAATGGTCTCTCAGAGACAAATGAAATTAGTTCATTTGATACATGTAAATTGACTAAGGAACCCTTTAGTGGGAAAGGGTAAAAGATTTATTAGGTATCATACATTCGAATGTATGTGATCCTTTTTAAGCCAATGACTAGGAATGGTGATAGATACTTCATTACCTTTTACCAACAACTATAGTAGTTATGGTTATGTGTACTTACACAAAGTTGAAGTACAATATCAACTCAATTAAAAGTTCTTCGTTCAGATAGAGGAAGAATCAAACTCTATTTGGATATGGTTCGATCTATGATGGCTAGGAGCGCATTATCTCTATCATTTTGGGGTTACGCTTTGCTCTCGGTGGCTCGTATATTAAATACGGCCCAAGCCAAGAAAGTGGATAATACACCTTTTGAAATATGGGATGGAAGGATTCCATCGTTATCATATTTAAAGGTTAGGGGTTGCAAAGCTTATGTTAAGCTATATACCTCAAATAAATTGAAAGTCCGATCCACTAAGTGTATCTTTGTAGGATACCCTAAAGATGGTATAGGATATTAATTCTACGATCCAACAGAGCAAAAGGTATTTGTTGCTCGAAATGCTAAGTGTTGATGCATTTTTAGTGTCTGTAACTAGTCTTGTACTTAATGATGTATTTTGTACGGTCTTTAATGTTTATCAAGTATGTATTTGATGTCGACCAAGTCGGATATCCTCCTATCCACTTGTGTCTGACGTGTTTGTCTCCGTTTAATATGTAATGCTATTCGAACAATGCATGTTGCATACAAAGGGTAGAATGGTCATTATAAGTTGTTTATATGTTGCTGATTGTTGCTGTCTGTTTGCAGAAACAACCACAACAGTTGCAGACCTCGACGAAACAGGTCTGTTTCGTCGAACACATCATGACGAAACAGACCAATGTCCATTATGTCTGTTTCGCCGACATTCATGACGAATCACACTTGATTCGTCGTGTATTGGGCTGCTTCAAGCCCAAATGTTTGGCCCATATTCTGTTTCGCCGAGACACCTTGTGTTTCGTCGACTGTTGGGCCCAGAGACTATATAAACACATCTGCTTTCACAGTTGAAAGTAGATGAGAGCTTACACATAAAGAAACTCTGTCAAAATTCTGTTAAACTGTGTTTGTATCAGTTTGTAATCGGTTCTCATCCCGTTTAATCAATCGAGTGTGTATCATTGATTATACCGTGTCGTTATTGTTTTACATGTTTGATTTGGCATAGTTACGTGGATTCCGCACACGTAACCGTGTTTGTTATAAACAAGTGATTTGGTTCGTTATCGATCCTCAGATTACGGGACCTTCAATTGGTATCAGAGCATTTGGCTCTAATCCTTGTTTAAAATCAAACATTGTTCGGTTTTTATCAAGTTTTTGTGTGTGTTTTTCTGAAAATTTGTTCTTGAAAAATTATATTTCTGGAAAAATATTCATAAAATCTGTTGTTTGATTGTTATTTGCTAAGAGTTTTATCAAAAACCTTGTCAGTTTGTTTGTTCATGCTTTAAACCGGGTTTTGAGTGAAAGTCTTGTGCATTTTCTTGTTTCAAAAATTATCGGTGACCAGAAAATTCTTTGTTCTTGAGTGTGTTCTCCATATCTTCAAAGAGTTCTTATAATACTTGTGGATTTGATCTTTGAATTGTTGAAATCAAAGAGTTTTTACAATATAAAACATTAACTTGACTTTAGTGTAACAATTGTGATCATTAGTTTTTGAAAAAGCATGTTGTGTTGAAAAACTGTCACCTTGAGTCAGTAAGATATTTTAAATATCTAAACCAGCTGTCTGACACTCAGTTTCGACGAAACAAGTAGTCGACGAATCACAAGTGTTTCGTCAAAAATATCTTCGACGAAACAAGTCTATTTCGTCAAAATATCTTCGGCGAAACAAGTCTATTTCGTCAAAATATCTTCAAACGAAACAAGTCTGTTTCGTCATCATTCATTTAAACGAAACAAACCTATTTCGTGAAATCTGTTTCGTCGAGAACAGATCTGTTTTACACAGAGGTGTTGCAAAACCATTCTAACCTTGTGTTTTCAAGTGTGTGTGCAGGTACTATCATACATATACCAAATATGAGTAACAAAGGTCCGTGGGATTGGAGTTCGGAATCACAACCAGCTAAAAATCAGCCTTCGCTTGCCGATTTAATGAACCAATTCCCTCAAAAACAACAAGCAGTAAATTCAAATCAATGGGCAATGGTTTCTAATCAAAACCAAAACATTCAAAATCTATTGCTCAGTGAAAGCGAGACGGGTAGCAACAATCGCCCGCCAAAGCTAAATCACATGAACGACTATCCATCATGGAAGGGTTGTTTTCATACATACATTCAAGGGCAAAACGTTGAACTTTGGACGTGTTTCACTACTGAATGTAGCCCGGAATTAGAAGCAGCAGCATCAACTGCCGCTGGTATTTCTAATATGCTTGAACAAGACAAGAAAGCCTATGAATTAGAGAAGAAGGCGTTTGCTTTTCTTACACAAGCTCTTCATAAAGACCTCTATCATCAATTTTCATATAGTAAGAGCACAAAAGCTTTATGGGATGCATTGGAAACAAGAGGAGAAGGAAATGCAGCTTCTAGAAAAATACGCCATGATCTTTTGAAGAAAGAATTTGAATCATTTCAATCTTTGGAAAATGAAACCCTAAATGATATTACTTCTCGTTTCTATCATTTGATCAGTGAAATGAGTTCTTATAAGGTTGCTACATCTCATGTGGAAATGATTGCACGTTTAGCTGATGCTTTACCTCCTGTGTGGAGTCCATTCATTGAACTTCTAAAACATACGGGTGCTCTGGATGGGGAAACTGTCACTATCTATGGATTCGTTCAGAAGTTGGAGCACAAGAGTGAAGACGAAAATCGGAAAGCTAAAAGGATTGGAGCTACTCAAAATACAGAAATGTATTTGCCTGGTTTTGCTCCTTCAGCTAGTTCTAGTTCTGTTCAGCAACCTAAGCTTCAAACGGCATTTGTTTCCAACACAAACTCATCAACTCAACCAGAGTTTGATTTAGGTGCTTACCTTTCACAATCGCTATCAAAATCTAAATCTCAACCTCAACCTCAAGTTACTACTACTCAACCAGAGTTTGATTTAGGTGCTTATCTTTCACAATCGTTATCCAAATCTAAAGCACAACCGCCACCACAACAAGTACATTATACCAACAATCCTCCACCCCAAGACACGAATACTATCAAAGTTGATACTTCGAACCTCTCAAAAGTTAGCATTGAAGTTGCAAAGGAGCATTCGGAACTCATTAATACGATGGTCAGTGCTTACTGCGGTTTGGTTGCAGGTCAAATTGGGAATATCAGTATGACCAACGAAGATTATCAACAAATCGACCGTGATGAAATGGAGTTGATGGATATAAAGTGGGCGTTTGCGAGTGCAGTTAGAAGAGCAAAGGACTTCATGGCTCGAACGGGAAGAAGTTCCTTGGAAAGTAAGCAGGATACGAAGTACGGGTTTGATAAAGAAACCGTTACATGCTTCAATTGTGGCGAGAAGGGTCACTTTAAACGTGAATGCACTCGACCACCCAAGCAAGGCAATCAGAACCCTTTCAGAAATCAGACAGGTACTTCAAATGCCAATCAAGGCAATCAAGACAATCGTGGAAGAGGGATAGTAGCTGTGAACAACACCTCCAACCAGAACCAGTCTAGGCCATCAAACAACACTCGTGCATTGGTTGTTCAAACAGATGAAGGGTGTAATTGGTCTTTACAATTGGGGGAAGGTGATAATGAAGGAGGAGGAACCGCGTGCTACGCAAAGATCATCAATCACATCAAGCACGTTCGTAGGGAAGAATTTTCTGAAAGTGACGACAGTTCGGGTTATACCGGGAGTTCTGATGAAGAAAGTTCTATTTCGGGTGATGTGAAAGAAGAAGCGAGTTCTATTGATGATTTGTTGAGTGAAGCAGAGGAGTTGAAGTCTCAGAAATCTGTTCTTATCAAGAAGGCTGGGAAAGCATCTAAAGAAATGGAGAAGTTCTTCTCTGAAGACGGATCTTTTTCTTTTCAAACTGCCTTTATGGCAAATGTTTCAGCCTCGTCGAGTCAGGTAACATCTGAAACTCCTAGAATTTGTAATGACTGTGCTTATATGAAACAGGAATGTGAAAGAGTGAAACTTGAATGTGACACAATTCATAGTCACAATCAACATTTGGTTGTTGATATGTCAAAGTGCAAAGAGGCAAACATGGCTTTAACAAGAAATGAAAAGGACTTTAAATCTTTAATTGAAAATTTAAAGAAAAGTGTTTCTGAAACTACCAAAGTTGTTTATCATAAACAAATTAGTATTAACAAGTACATTAACATCGTTGAGGAAACCAAAAAGGAATTAGCCATTGCCAAGTGCGAGCATGATGCAATCAAGCAAAAGTTGGAGAGTTATTCTAACTCCCGATTTGTGCTCGATCACATCATTGACGTTCAACAATTGAAGAAAAACAAGAGTGGTGTTGGGTATAAGAAATGTCCGCCCCCTTTGAGACACAATTATGCTCCACCACCTGATGAAGAGGATATGCCTCGCTTTGAACCCAGTGTGCCTCTTAATTATGAGGAATTTACTACTGGATTAGGGTTCAAACCGGACAATTCCTCGGGAACCTCATCTGTTGAAACAAAAACTTCAACAACAGTGAGTCAAAGTCCTCCAATTGTTGAGGATTATGATTCATCTGATGATGAAACAGATGCTAATGACCAGGATGAATCACTTGACAAGAAAAAGGGAATAGAAATTCCAATTGAGAATCATATTCTTTGTGATCCTCCTATTCATAATGTGCAACAAGTGGCCAAACAAGTGATTAATCCTGTCAAAAACGACAAGAAACCTGTGTCTACTGTTAAGAGTAACAATGTGTTGTATACTTTGGTTGGTGATTCTAAAATCTACTCAGATAATGATTTTCCAATTAAAAATGTCAATCCATCATCGATTGATAACGTTTTTGAAAATAACACAAGTAAGTTTTTGGGAAAGTCGATTCCGGGAGTTACTGTAACTCAATGTGATCCAATTCCTAAGGCTGAAATCAAAAAGCAATTTGGAAATCGAAAATCCCAAACAAAGCAACGACCTTTTGCTCTTAAGGGTAAACAACCATTTGAACGAGCTCAAAGGCCAAATGTTTCTAAATCAAAATTTGAAACAAATGGAGCTCGTTATCAAAAGAAAAACAATGATGTCAGATTTGTGGCATCTGAGGGTACTGATAAAATTGAGATTTTTGCTAACAAATCAAACACTGATTTTGTACAACAAGTCAAGATTTTAAAGCGTAACAGTCAAAATAATTACACTCAACATTCAAACGGGTGTGATGAAAAGGCAAGTACCTCAGGTTCTACAGGTTTGACATATGAGCGTCGATTCGTTTCTCCTAAGTTTGTTGAGAGGAGAACGTGTTTTAAATGTGGAGAGTTTGGGCACATCATCAAAGATTGTTCAAACACTCCAAAAGAGAAATTTGTTGAGAAAGCACCACCTGAAAAGATTCACCCTCAATGTCGTTCGGTTTCGCCAAAACATAATAAAAGAACTGTTAAAGAACAGGAAATGAAACAACGACATCAAAATGTGAAGAAAATAGAAAAGGTCTTAAAATCTGAGGTCAAATCTATTCCAAGGGAACCAAGTTCATCTTTAAAACCAGAAGTTTCAAAATCTGTTTTCAAAACTGAATCTGGTAAACAAAAACAAACTTGGAAACCTAAGAAAGGTGAAAGTTCAGGGGGAGCTGTGATGTTGGAGAATCATCACCAGATCGAGATCACTATTCGTGATTCTCAGGGACGACCCAAGACCACTGTGGCTTGGGTCCCCATCCTTAACTAATCATTGGATGATGCGTGCAGGATGTTCCAGGAGGAACTATCAGTAGTCATTGGATTGTTGATAGTGGGGCATCCAGGCACATGACGGGCGACTTACGGCTTCTGTACGATGTGAGAAATATTAGAGGAGGCTATGTCGCGTTCGCAGGAGACAAAGGCGGATATATCACCGGAGAAGGAATGATCTCAAATGGTGTGGTATGCTTCGAAAAGATTAATTATGTTCGTCAACTTGATCATAATCTTCTCAGTGTGTCGCAAATCTGCGATAAAAAGTTCACCGTGCATTTTGATGATGCCGGTTGTTATGTGCTTAAACCTGGATTCAAGATTCCTGATGAATGGATTCTCTTATCGGCTCCAAGAATTAATGATCTTTATATTCTTAACATGAGCCAAGCCATTACGACATCTGCGCAAGTACAATGTTTTGTCTCAAAAGCCACAGAGAAGGAGTCTATTTCTTGGCACAGAAGAATGGGGCACATTCACTTGAGGAAAATGAACCATTTGGTGAAAAACAATCTTGTGAATGGTGTGCCTGTGAGAAGTTTTCATTTACAAGATATCTGTGTTTCGTGCCAGAAAGGGAAACAAACAAAGAAATCTCACCCACTGAAGAAAATCAATTCTGTTAGCATGCCTCTCGAACGTCTTCATATGGACCTTTTTGGACCTATGAAGCACAAGACAACATTCGGAGATGCTTACTGTCTTGTTGTTACTGATGATTATTCTAGATTTTCTTGGGTAGCTTTCATGGCACACAAGAGTGACACTCCTGGAATTCTCAAGGATCTTCTCACAATGTTGGAGAATTTATACACTTTGAAAGTGAAGAGGATCCGAAGCGACAATGGAACTGAATTCAAGAACCGTGTGATGGATGAGTTCTGTACTTCTAAAGGCATTCTTCATGAATACAGTTCTCGTTATACTCCACAACAAAACGGTGTCGCTGAGAGGAAGAATCGCACGATTATTGAGACTGCAAGAACTATGTTAGTAGAGTCGGAGCTTCCTGTTCAATTCTGGGCAGAAGCTGTGTCGACTGCATGCTACACTTTGAATAGAGTTCTTACAGTTAAGAGGCATGGCAAAACTTGTTTCGAACTTCTACAGAAAAGGAAACCGGATCTTTCTTTCCTTGAACCCTTTGGTGGTCCATGTACCATGATTGACCCAGATGGAAAGTTTGGCGCAAAAGCTATCGAAGGTTTCTTCCTTGGATATGCAACTCCAAATTTTCGTGTATGGAATCTGACCACCAAAAAGATTGAGCTTTGGAATGAAGTAAGGGTTCAAAGGTACACAAATCCTGTTAGATCTCCGGGTGATCCTTGGATGTTTGATTACGATGGGATATTCGACTCCTTTAATCTGCCTACCTTTGATGAAGAATCTGCAGCTGTTCAAATGTTATTTGATAGTGACAACGCTGCTGGCTCGTCTTTGGTAAGACCAATTATTGTTAACCCACAAGGTTCTAATTCAGTTAACAATACTGTTCAAAATGAGGTATTTGAAGATGCTAGTGAATCATCGGAAGATGATGAACATCTTGATGCGACTGAAGGCACTTCTGCCCCGGTTGTTCCTGTTCATGGCACTTCTTTAGAAACACCTCAAGTGCAGAATGATGATACTGCTGAAGGAAACGCATCCACTTCCACTCATATTCCTGGTGCGGAGTTGGTTGCTGATCTTAATCTTAACAATTTGGGTATTAATGCTAGTGTTCCTGAAAATCCTGAATTGAGGATTCACAATACCCTTCCACAGCAGAACATTATAGGAGATGTCCAAAGCGGTGTGCAGACGCGAAGTCAGCTGAGAAATAACCAGAATGCTGGTTTATATTCAGCCATTAGAGAATCTGGTCTTCAAAACGATTGATCTTTTGCTTGTTATGTTTCACAAGAAGAACCAAAGTCTTGGAAGGAAGCTTTAAAAGATAATTCTTGGGTTGAAGCCATGCAGGATGAACTGCAACAATTTCAAAAGCTTGGTGTTTGGAAGCTTGTTGAAAAGCCGGATAATTACAAGAAAATTGGCACACGATGGGTTTACAAATGCAAGAAGGACGACCGTGGAATTGTTATTCGCAACAAGGCGAGACTGGTTGTTCAGGGTTTTCGCCAGATAGAAGGCATTGACTACAATGAAGTTTATGCACCCGTTGCACGTCTGGAAGCTATTAAGATCTTCTTAGCTTATGCTTCTTTCAAAGGATTCAAAGTTTACCAGATGGACGTCAAAAGTGCTTTTCTTCATGGTATAGTTCAAGAAGAGGTGCACGTCGAACAACCTCCAGGTTTTGAAGATCCTATTCACCCCGATCGGGTTTGGTTGCTCAACAAAGCTCTTTATGGTTTACATCAAGCACCTAGGGATTGGTACGCAACCTTATCCAACTATCTTCTGGAGAATGGATTTCAACGAGGTCTTATTGATTGCACACTCTTTATCAAGGAATAAGATGGAGATCTTCTGCTGGTGCAGGTATATGTTGATGATATAATATTTGGTTCCACTAATGACTCTTTGTGCAGGCAATTCGAAAGTGTTATGCAGGAAAAGTTCGAAATGAGCGCTATGGGGGAGATGAATTTCTTTTTGGGCCTTCAAGTTCAACAAACAGAGTCTGGGATATTCATCCATCAGACTAAATATGTTGGTGACATTTTGAGCCGATTCCAAATGTCAGATGCAACGCCCATTGGTACCCCACTTCCGCAGAATCACGGGATTACTCCGGATTTGAAGGGTGAAAGCATCAACTCCTCGTACTATCGTGCCATAATCGGATCTCTCATGTATCTCACCGCTTCGAGGCCTGATATCATGTACCCAACGTGCTTGCTAGCAAGATATCAAGCAAATCCGAAGGCCTCTCATCTGTCAGCTGTCAAAAGGATTTTACGCTATTTGAAGGGATGCCCAGACCTCGGTCTTTGGTACCCTAGGGATGATAGTTTTGAATTAATTGCCTACAGTGATTCTGATTTCGGTGGTTGGAAAATCGATGGCAAATCGACAACAGCAGGATGTCAGTTCCTAGGAAATCGCCTGGTCATGTGGCAGTGCAAGAAGCAAACGTGTGTTGCTACATCAACATGTGAAGCAGAATATATTGCTGCCTCGAGTTGTTGCTCCCAAGTTCTTTGGATACAACAACAAATGCGCGACTACGGTTTAGAATTCCTATCTACCCATATTTTTGTTGATAATAATGCTGCCTTACAGATCACTAGAAATCCTGTGCAACATTCTAAGACTAAACACATCGACATTAAATATCACTTCATACGTGATTGTTTTGACAAGAGGTTAATCGATGTCGTTCATGTCCCCACTGATCACCAACGTGCCGACCTGTTTACAAAAGCTTTTGATAAATCACGTTTTGATTATCTACTTTTGGTCAACGGCATTAAGGTGATACCCGAGTAAACTTCTTTGGCTGATCGTTTTTGTAAATATTTTCTTTATAAACTTTGAAAATTCAAAAAGATTTTAGTTTTCGTAAACTTTGCGAATGTTAGGGGGAGATATTTCAAGAAAATACAAAAACATTGCAAAAGTTCAAAATCCAAAAAGATGTCTTTACTTTCTGTCGTTTCGTTTAAAAAAAAAAAAAATTTCAAAAATTCAAAAACAATAGAAAAACCAAAAATGAGTTTCTTGGATAAAGGAAAATGATGATATTCACTGGTGTGGTCGATCAATGTGCTCAAAATGAAAAACAAAAAGAAAAATGATAAGTATCTCTACTAACGATGTATCGGTAGGCTCACAATCAGACTAAAATGTGCAGGATGATACAAACCTAACAGACTTCAAGTCAGGTGGGAACCATTCATTGGCATATGGTCTTAGTACCGAAATCTCGTTTGAGAGATTGCCGAGATCTGAAATATTCGGTCTTTATGCTGCTTATCATCTGGGTATCATGGTTGTATCCCAAACCGTAAAAATAACGGAGACGAAGTCTAAGATCTTCCATGATACTATACATACGTGTACATATTGCATTCGACCTCAATAAGTGATCAACAATCACATGTCCAAACAAAATAAGTGATAAATTATCACAGATTCTTTGCGGGAGTCAAGTTCGTCTCTTTGCTGTACGGAAGTACTGACCTGTTCACGGACTTGCTCCTGTGCCCTCATGCATCTGAAAATCAAGTTCCTCATCAATAAGTGATTCTATCACATAGGGCTTGTTTTCAATCAAATAAGTGAGTTTCTCACATTTTTATACGGTCAAACAGATGATAATCGGTATACTCACCGGTAAGATGAATTCTCGTGCATACCTTGATACAGGAATGTGTCGTGAGTGGATTTACATCGACTTGTAAGTATAATCCTTACCGTTAATCGTATCTCTTAATTATGATTACGTCTGATCAGTTTGAGCTTATGTGGACCACAATACCGATAATCGAGGTAGTATACTTATCCAGAGCTTTAAAAAGAAATCAAAATCATGTTGACTAAGACCGTAAGCTGGTATGATTCCTTGTCCTTGAAATTCACAAAAAGATTGCACTTGTACAGTTGCTTAGTGTTTTTCACAGTTTTCCGCATTTTCGTTTAGTTTACCGTGCTTTAAATTTGTTTTTAGTATATTTGTGTAAAGTTTGTTTTTGATTAAGCCGAAGTTGTTGCTTGGTGTTTTCTGCCGGAAGCTTGAAACCTACTTCATAACATGTTCTTGCATTTGAAAACTCAAACAAAATGGAAAAGTGTTCATATCAAATCATAATTTGCTCAGTTTGCAGAAATTTTTCATGTCTGTGTTTTGGAAATTTACTGTCGGTGAAACAGAATGGTCGACGAATCAGAATGGTCGACGAATCAGACCAGCGTCGGCGAATCAAATCTGTTTCGTCAAAACATCGACGGAACACATGAGCCCAAATCAGTTTCGTCATGGGCTAAATTTAGGCCCATGTCTAAGCCCAATTTCGTTCTGATTCGTCGAAGCCCAATTCAGTTTCGTCGAAGTATCAGATTCGTCGATATGAGGCGGTGTATAAAAGGGTCCCAGTTGTTCACTTTTTCAAATCCACAAACTATTCATCTTCTTCAAACACTCAAAAACCCATACCTACGGTCACTCTCACAAATCACTCAAATCATCCGTTTTTATTCAAAATCTTACAAAAATCAAAGGTAGTAAAACGTTCCGGTTCACATTCCGAACATTTTGAACCGTCGGTTTTTCATCCGAAACCCTCAGAGACCCATTTGAGACCTTGTTTTTCTTTGATAATACATGTGTTGATGTTGAAATTATTGTGTTTTCCTTCGGATATCTGATAGATTTAGGTTTATTGTGTGTATTTTTGTTTGATTCGGATGTGGGTTTATGTAACAAAAACAGGGGTTTGTGTTTGATAAAGTTCTTAACTGTTTTTAAATGGGTTTTTGAATCGGAAATCATTTATAGGTTTTACAAGTTGTTTTGGGGTATAAATAATGATGTTGAATGTGTTTGTGTTTGTATTTGTTCTTTGTTTAAACCACAAAACAGCGAAACACAAAAACCCCCAAAATTGACGAATCACATTAACCCTAATTTCGGCGAATCAAACATACGACGAATCAGAGACGACGAATCAGAAATGAAATGAAACAGACTCGACGAATCAAAACGTCGACGAATCAAACTGGTCAATGGTCAACCCTCTGTTTCGTCGCACACCCTTCTGTTTCGTCGTTGATCTTCTGTTTCGTCGTGAATGCCTTAGCTGTTTTCTGTTGTTGCTGTTTGTTCACAGTAGACTTGGTTTGATAGGTTATCTGTTAAGTGGATACATAAACTTGTATCCATACATGTCTAAATGCATAAGTAATGAAATTGTTGCTTATTTTGGACATTTACATGTACAGATGGCTCCGAAAGCACCGCAAGAAAAAGGAAAACGCAAGAAGGCGATAAAGAAAGAAAACAAAACTGAAGAGGAGATTATGTCAGAGAAGCGTCATAATCAAGTTGCACATCTGGATCCTGATGACAAGCTCACGGAATTGAAAGATATTACGAAGTGGATCAGGGAGTCACGTATTAATTATGCTGTTACATTCTCGACGCCCATTTACAAATCACTTATCAAGGCTTTTTGGGATTCTGCAAGCGTCGTCCAAATCGATGGAAAGGATATTATAAGAGGTCGTGTGAATGATCTGTATGTCGTTGTCACTCCGAAAATATTGAATGAAGTTCTTCAATTACAAGATCAACCGGATGCTCCATATTCAATACCAATCATGTGTTCACGAGGCTGTTTACTAAGGATGAAGTGTACTGGAGACATTTTCGTAAAACAAATCAACAAAGGTGATCTTCCACTACGCTACAAGTTTTTATTGCATATTCTTTTTCAGTGTCTCAGCAATAGACGGTCTGGATATGATATGGCTGGAGATGATCTCGTTGGTTTCATGGTTGCTTTGGTGTTAAACAAACCGTTTAGCATCTCAAAGTATATTTTCAGCAACATGAAAGAAAATATGACAAGGACAGGAAGTAGAACAACCGGAAACAAGTTTTGGATGTATCCGCGGTTTCTGCAAATGATTATGAATGTTCAACATCCAGACCTTCCTAAAGCTGATGATGATCTTCTGAAGATAGAGGCGATGAATTTCAACTCTTTAAGGCTAATCAAGACTCTTGCTGCCAAAAGATACAAAGAAAGCGTTCCTCCAAGGAAGCTTTTTGGCGCACTTGTGAATCCTGATTATGTTGCTCCAGCAAATGATAAATGGCGTCATGATGACAGCCAATCTGACAACGAAGAGCCTGAGTTGGAAAGAAGAAGGATAGAGAAATTTGGTCCTGACCTGGTTGATTCAGATGAGTCAGGAAGTGATAGTGATGACGAAGGCGATGAAGGTGGTGATGCAGGTGCTGTTGGTACATCGAGCAAGGTTGCAGCTTCTGATACATCAGCTAGTAGTTCTTCAGCAAATGGTGATGATGAATCTGATTCTAGTTCTAGCGATCATATAGTAGAGCCTGGATATGAAATGTATATCGATATACGTGGAGTGAGAAGGTATAGAAAGATTAGAACTGAAGATGATCCAGAATATGTTCCAGAGGATCCTGAAGGTGAAAGAAGAACAAAAAGGAGAGCTGAGAAAGCTGTTGAAACTCAGAAGAAGAAATCAAGAAGATATTTGAGTACTTATGCTAGAAAACCTGTGCATCAAGAGTCTTCATCTGTACCTCAGGAGCCTGTACAAGAAGCTCCTGTAGTTACTTCAGCTACAGAAACTCCAGTTGTCACATCAGCCACAGAAACTCTAGTTGTAACATCAGCTGCTGCAACTCCATCTGTTACTCCTCAGGCAGTTCCTGAAAGAACTATGGCTTCTGCAATCAGAGCAACCACTTCACAGATCAGTGCTGAACGTCATAGGACATTTTCTGGATTTTCTCAAGACGAAAAGATCAGATACCTATTCTCTACACTTGAAGCAGCTGCTGATCGTGTTCAGAGGCAATCTCATTTCATCAATCTCACAAAGAATGATCAACTTAAACAATCGGTGGAAATTAACAACTTGAAGTCAGCCGTTGGTCAACAGCAAACGGTAATAGAGCGACAACAAGCTGAAATTGATTCGCTTAAAGCTGAAAATGCTCGCTTGAAGGCTGTTGATGAAGAGAAAGAGAGAAGGCTTGCTGTTTTGTGGGATTATCATTGTAAACAACAAGAAGTACTGAAGAAAAAGGATGATGATACGGAAGACCAAGGGAATCCTGACACTTCTGGTACATCACAGAAGCAGCCAACCGCACTTTCTTCTGAAGTTGTTACAGTTCAACCTACAATGGTCGAATCATCTCAGGGAACTTCTACTGGAAAAGTTCAACAGATAGAAGGTACTTCTTCTGTAGTAAGCAGTGCTGATATTGCTCTACAGGCTATTCATCCATTTACGGGAGAGTTGCTTGAAGAATGGGAGTTAATAGAAGATCTTTCTCAGGAGCAATTGAGTGTTTTACAGTCTATGAGAGAAATTGATGATGCTGAGATAGACAAAATGTCGACTGAGACTGATACAACTAATGTTGAAGATATTGATGAGATTGTGTTTGAAGGCAAAGCAACAAAATCAACGTATGTTCGAGAAAATGGTACTGAATTCGCTTCGTTTGATGAAGATTGGATGAAGGAGAATATTGATGACATAGACGAGCACTTAAAGAATCGTAACTCGTCTGAAAAAGACACAGATGCATTTTCTGAATGGAGAAAACAGATTCTATCTAAAGTCTCCAAGCCTGTGCCTGAAAAAGCTCAAGTCGACTACTTGCAATTTGAAAAGGCAAAGCCAAGTGGAAGGATTCTATGCTGGATGTTTGTTCAAGATATACACTGCATTGCTATCAAACGTGAATACGGAATCCTGTATTTCAATTCACTGCTGAGCATTCTTTCCTTGCCATTTTATGATGTTGCTGCGTTGACAAGGCTTGAGCTTATCAATCGTTCAAAATACGATGGCGCTACTTTATTTGAGCGACTGATTAAAGTAAACAAGAAGACGGGCTGGAAGGATGAATCATACAAGCCACAATTTCCAGTCTATCAACCGATCAAGTTTACTCTTGATCCCGACACCAACACATGCAGATACAAGCTTGTGTACCAGCCTCCGAGGGTCGTAGATAAAATCCCATTGATGCCTATGCAGCAGGATTTTCTTGAAGACATAGCATTAGGGTGCTACGACTCAGACACGCATGAAGCCGTGATTGTGTTTAGAGATGGTCGTGCAAATTACCGGATGTTGGATCCAATGTGGATCGTCAACATGTCCGAGGCTGATATCAACAGACTATATCGTCACAATATTTTTTATGAAGATTAGGATGCTCGTCAAGCTATGAAGTTTCAGCGAGTAGCATGTTTTTGCTACTACCGGGGCATACATTCGGGCAGTTCGTGGTCCGAACAACACTGAGATGGAGATTAGAAGACCGAAGACGAGTAACAGACAAGGGGGAGTTTGTTGATGCATTTTTAGTGTCTGTAACTAGTCTTGTACTTAATGATGTATTTTGTACGGTCTTTAATGTTTATCAAGTATGTATTTGATGTCGACCAAGTCGGATATCCTCCTATCCACTTGTGTCTGACGTGTTTGTCTCCGTTTAATATGTAATGCTATTCGAACAATGCATGTTGCATACAAAGGGTAGAATGGTCATTATAAGTTGTTTATATGTTGCTGATTGTTGCTGTCTGTTTGCAGAAACAACCACAACAGTTGCAGACCTCGACGAAACAGGTCTGTTTCGTCGAACACATCATGACGAAACAGACCAATGTCCATTATGTCTGTTTCGCCGACATTCATGACGAATCACACTTGATTCGTCGTGTATTGGGCTGCTTCAAGCCCAAATGTTTGGCCCATATTCTGTTTCGCCGAGACACCTTGTGTTTCGTCGACTGTTGGGCCCAGAGACTATATAAACACATCTGCTTTCACAGTTGAAAGTAGATGAGAGCTTACACATAAAGAAACTCTGTCAAAATTCTGTTAAACTGTGTTTGTATCAGTTTGTAATCGGTTCTCATCCCGTTTAATCAATCGAGTGTGTATCATTGATTATACCGTGTCGTTATTGTTTTACATGTTTGATTTGGCATAGTTACGTGGATTCCGCACACGTAACCGTGTTTGTTATAAACAAGTGATTTGGTTCGTTATCGATCCTCAGATTACGGGACCTTCACTAAGTTCTTGGAAGCTAAGTTCCTTATGGAAGGAACTAGTGATAGAACAGTGGAACTTGAGGAGGATCAAGAACCACAAGACGATACATGTTTGGTTGATACTAGCACTCAACAAGAGGTTGTTGAAATGATCAAGAGGATTGATCAAAACACATAAAATGTTCGCAGATCTGGTAGAATTAGTAATCCACCTGAAAGATATGGTTTTTTCATGGATGGATGCTACGTGGTAAATTCAGATGAACCAACCACATACCATGATGCAATGTCAAAATCCGATTGTGACAAATGGCTTGAAGCCATGAACATAGAGATGCAATCCATGTATGACAACCAAGTTTGGGAATTGGTTGTGCCACCACTCAACTCCAAAGTAGTTGGAAGTAAGTGGGTTTTCAAGAAGAAAACAGATATGCATGGTAACTTGGATACTTATAAAGCGAGACTTATATCAAAAGGTTTCACTCAAACTCAAGGGGTTGATTATGATGAGACTTTTTCGCCTGTGGCGATGCTAAAGTCAATAAGGATAACATTTTCCATACCTGCATAATATAATTATGAGATTTGGCAAATGGATGTCAAAACGGCTTTCCTTAATAGATATCTTGAGGAAGATGTCTATAGTTAAGCCTGGAGGTTTTGTCGATCCAAAACATCCTGACAAAGTATGCAAGTTAAAGAACTCAATCTATGGATTGAAACAAGCATCTAGGTGAAGTCGCCTATATTTTGGGAATAAAGATTTATAAGGATAGATCAAGGCGCTTGATAGGTTTATACCAAAGTGCATACATTGACAAATTCTTGAAAAGGTTCAAGATAGAGGACTCGATGAAAGGTTTGGTACCTATTCAAAGAGGGGACAATATTTAGTGCGTCTCAATGTCCAAGCTCAAAGGATGAGCAGGAAAGAATGAAAGGAATCCCATATGCGTCAGCTATAGGATTCATTATGTACGTAATGATATGCACTAAACCGGACAAGTTATGCGCTTTAAGCATGACGAGAAGATACCAGTAAAATCCAAATAACGGTCATTGGATGACTGTTAGAAAGTATATTGAAATACCTTAGAAGGACTAAGGATATATTTCTAATATATGGATCTGGTGAAGAAGAACTCGTTGTAAAGGGTTACAGGGATGCGAGTTTCGGAATTCGTTGTAAATGGTTACATGAATACGAGTTTCCAAACTAATTGAGATGGTTCTCGATCACAATCAGGGTAGCATTGTCCACTACATAATCAGAATACATCGCCGCTTCATTGATTGAGATAATTCATATGAAGTTGCTACTTGAATTATTGACCTAGGGGTAGTCCATACCATTCAGGACCCCTAGAGATCTTTGTGATAACGAAGGTGTGATTGCTTAAATCAAGGAACCTCGTGTACATTGAAAGACTAGACACATTGAGCGGAATTTCAACTACGTAAGGGATGAAGTTGAAAAGGGAAAGATATGTATTCGCAAAGTTCACACTGATCAAAATATTGCGGATCCACTCACGAAGCTCCTTGAAAGGGCAAAGCATGAAGGGTCATACTTGTGCCTTAGGACTTCGATATTCTAGTGATTGGATTTGATCTATTTTATATTTGGATATTGGAACAACTATTATTATAACTCTTTATGGTATTTTGAGTTATGTTCCATTTTAGCATGTTTAAATCCGTGAATAAGTTGATTATTCTAAATGTCCGTAGTCGATCATACTTGTGGGAACAAATATGAATGTAAGACTATTATGAATTTGGATTGGTGGATATTCATTAGATATGAATATATAGCAAAGTGTTGCTGCCAAAGTTCATAGATATTTGTGGGAGACAAATATTGGACTGACTCGCTCTCAAATATTACTACATGGAATCATTTGTGATTGATCATAAGTAAATTTTGAGTAAAGGAGAATATCATAGTATCCTCTGACCTGAGATGCATATTGGGTCTTGATATTCACCGAATATTATACCTTGACTTTTTCTTCGCTGTTAGTAATATGACAGTACATAAGGCTAAGCTCAGGTGTGGTACAAGGTGATTGTGAGAGACGTATGTAGTCAAGATGGGATTTGTTCCTCTTATTCGTTCAGAGTAAGATGTCTAAGGCCTGCTAAAGTTAAATCAACAGAGAGTTGTTGGGATTTTAACATGTTCATCAAAGTAATTTCATCCATATGAAATAAAAACGCAGCGGAAAAAAAGGTTTAAAACATGTTACTTTTATAAGATATAAACCCATTTATATGCAAAATCCCAAAACCCGGATCCATATATGAGATGTATACTATCAAACACAACCATAGGATGTTTAGAAAACTACCTTCTT
Organism: Helianthus tuberosus; assembly: GCA_030545235.1. Taxonomy (NCBI): domain Eukaryota; kingdom Viridiplantae; phylum Streptophyta; class Magnoliopsida; order Asterales; family Asteraceae; genus Helianthus; species Helianthus tuberosus. The sequence goes on along the minus strand of CM060426.1, from coordinate 25,727,398 downwards.
GAAGTGCAAGGATTATGAAACGGATGATGCTTCTTGAAATGGTTGTCTTCAAGAGTAGAAGACCTCAAGCTTGTATACCCCAAGCTTCCGACAAACACCGCAAGTTTAGCTAGGATTTTAACACTTGAAGATCAAAATATGAACACTTGAAAGAACCCTCTAATGGCCGAAATTTTAGAGTAAAAATTCAGCTCTACTTTTTTAAATTTTTGCCATATAAAACTAATATAGTCTTGAGAGAATGCATGCCTTTATTCTTGCCCAATCACAAGGTCTCTAACACATGCAATTGCATGGAAAGTTATTGGACCAAAGACTTTGGATAGACCACCCAATCTAAATCCATGCATATGCATGTAATGTGATTGGAACAAGACTTTTGGATAGAGACAAAAGGGGGGGGGGCGGCCCCATGTGGGTTTTTTTATAAAAATAAAATAAATTTCTTTTATAAAATTAAGTCTTGGTTCATATATATATATATTTATAACTTTTATAAATATAACACTACATAAATGCAAGACTTTATACAACCTTTAAAATTGTTATTTAACCCATTAAATAACAAAATAAAATATTCTCTCAAAATAAATTATCCATATAATTTATTAGTTTCTCAAGTGTAATTATTTAGAAAACCAATTTCCAAATATTGTAAGTGTTAATATTTATTTGTTTGATCATATCACAAATAAATAATATAAGTGTTTGTCTAGCTTGTTATTGGGTATGACTCGACTTGGATCATAACGTACTGGCCACATCAATTTAATATGTGTCTTGGGCATACAGAGTCCAACAATCTCCCACTTGCACAAGATACATAGAAGATTGATGCAAGCAGTAAATGACGCCTAACTACGGTTTACTACCCCCAATACGTATGACTATATTTGCCATTCAATAACATCATCCCTTTCAAGTCCCTTACTTGAACATGATTTAGGTGAATCTATCATTTATCCTTTCGTTACAGATGTCATGTTAAATCCAGAGACACAGAGTGATCACTCTCTGTTGATTTAACTTTAGCAGGCCTTAGACATCTTACTCTCAACGAATAAGAGGAACAAATCCCTTCTTGACTACATACGTCTCTCACAATCACCTTGTACCACACCTGAGCTTAGCCTTATGTACTGTCATATTACTAACAGCGAAGAAAAAGTCAAGGTATAATATTTGGTGAATATCAAGACCCAATATGTATCTCAGGTCAGAGGATACTATGATATTCGCCTTTACTCAAATTTACTTATGATCAATCACAGATGATTCCATGCAGTAATATTTGAGAGCGAGTCAGTCCAATATTTGTATCCCACAAATATCTATGAACTTTGGCAGCAACACTTTGCTCTATATTCATACCTAATGAATATCCACCAATCCAAGTTCATAATAGTCTTGCATTCATATTTGTTCCCACAATTATGATCGACTATGGACATTTAGAATAATTAACTTATTCACGGATTTAAACATGCTAATATGAAACATAACTCAAAATACCATAAAAGAGTTAAATTAATAATTGTTTCAATATCCAAATACAAAATTAGATCAAATCCAATCACTAGAATATCGAAGTCCTAAGGAACATGTATGACCCTCATGTTTTCCCCTGTCAAGGAGCTTCGTGAGTGGATCCGCAATGTTTTGATCTGTGTGAACTTGGCGGATACATATCTTTCCCTTTTCAACTTCATCCCTTATGTAGTTGAATCTCCGCTCGATATGTCTAGTCTTTTGGTGCGCACGAGGTTCCTTGATTTGAGCAATCGCACCCTCGTTATCACAAAAGATCTCTAGGGGGTCTTGAATGGTAGGGACCACCCCTAGGTCGGCTATAAATTTCTTCAGCCATGCAGCTTCCTGGGCTGCCAATGAAGCGGCGATGTATTCTGATTCTGTAGTGGATAATGCTACCACGTCTTGTTTTGAGCTCTTCCAAGAGACTGCTCCTCCATTTAAAATGAAGACATATCCCGATTGCGATCGAGAATCACTTCGATCGGTTTGGAAACTCGCGTCCGTGTAACCCTTTACAACGAGTTCCTCCTCACCAGATCCATATATTAAGAACATATCCTTAGTCCTCCTAAGATATTTCAATATACTTTTAACAGCCATCCAATGACTGTTACCTGGATTCTGCTGGTATCTACTCGTCATGCTCAAAGCGCATGAAACGTCCGGTCTGGTGCATATCATTGCATACATGATGGATCCTATAGCTGACGCATATGGGATTCTTTTCATTTTCTCTTGCTCATCCTTTGAGCTTGGACATTGAGATGTGTTCAATATTGTCCCCTTTTGAATAGGTACAAAACCTCTCTTAGAGTTCTCCATTTGGAACCTATTCAAGACTTTGTCAATGTATGCACTTTGGTTTAAACCTATCAAGCGCCTTGATCTATCCCTATAGACCTTTATTCCCAGAATGTAGGCGACTTCACCAAGATCCTTAATGGAAAAACAACTTCCAAGCCAAGCTTTTACACCTTCCATGGTTGGAATGTCATTCCCAAATAGTAGAATGTCATCGACATACAATACTAAGAAAGTGATGATGCTCCCACTAGCTTTCTTATACACACAAGCTTCATCACCGTTCTTGATGAATCCAAAATTCTTAATTTCTTCATCAAAACGATGATTCCAACTTCTAGATGCTTGTTTCAATCCATAGATTGATTTCTTTAACTTGCATACTTTGTCAGGATGTTTTGGATCGACAAAACCTTCAGGCTGAACCATATAGACATCTTCATCAAGATATCCATTAAGAAAAGCCGTTTTGACATCCAATTGCCAGATCTCATAGTCATAATATGCAGCTATGGCAAATAATATCCTGATTGACTTTAGCATCGCCACAGGCGAGAAGGTCTCATCATAATCAATCCCTTGAGTTTGAGTGAAACCTTTTGCTACAAGTCTTGCTTTATAAGTATCCAAGTTACCATGCATATCTGTTTTCTTCTTGAAAACCCACTTACTTCCAACTACTTTGGAGTTGAGTGGTTGCACAACCAATTCCCAAACTTGGTTTTCATACATGGATTGCATCTCTATGTTCATGGCTTCAAGCCATTTGTCACAATCGGATTTTGACATTGCAACATGGTATGTGGTTGGTTCATCTGAATCTACCACGTAGCATCCATCCATGAAAAATCCATATCTTTCAGGTGGATTACTAATTCTACCAGATCTGCGAACATTTTGTGTGTTCCGATCAACCTCTTGATCGTTTTCAACAACCTCTTGTTGAGTGCTAGTATCAACCAAACGTGTATCGTCTTGTGGTTCTTGATCCTCTTCAAGTTCCACTGTTCTACTACTAGTTCCTTCCATAAGGAATTTAGCTTCTAAGAACTTACCCTTTCGAGCAACAAATACCTTTTGCTCGGTTGGATCGTAGAAATAATATCCTATATCATCTTTAGGATATCCTACAAAGATACACTTAGTAGATCGGACTTCCAATTTATTTGGAGTGTATTGCTTAACATAAGCTTCACAACCCCAAACCCTTAAGAATGATAATGATGGAGGGTTTCCATGCCATATTTCAAAAGGTGTCCTTTCTACTTTCTTGGTTGGGGCCATATTTAGTATACGGAGTGCGGAGAGCAAAGCGTAACCCCAAAACGATAGAAGTAATGTGCTTCTAGCCATCATAGATCGAACCATATCTAATAGAGTTCGATTTCTCCTTTCGGACACACCATTGTGTTGTGGTGTTCCAGGTGGAGTAAGTTGTGAAATGATTCCACAACTTCTAAGATGATCTTGAAAAGCACCACTTAGGTATTCACCTCCTCTATCGGTACGAAGGACTTTAATTGTTTTCTTGAGTTGATTTTCTACTTCACTTTTGAAGTCTTTGAACATTTCAAATGCTTCATCCTTGTGTCTTAGTAAGTACACATATCCATAACGACTATAGTCGTCGGTAAAGGTAATGAAGTATCTTTCACCATTCCTAGTCATCGGCTTAAAAGGACCACATACATCTGAATGTATGATGCCTAGTAAGTCTTTTGCCCTTTCAAAAGTTCCACTAAAGGGTGTCTTGGTCATTTTGCCTTGTAAACAAGATTCGCATACATCAAATGGATTATCTTCATTTGTATTCAAAAGACCACTTTTCTGAAGTGTATGCATGCGATTCTTGCTTATATGTCCAAGGCGACAATGCCAAAGGTAGGAATCACTCAAATCCATTTTGAGTTTCTTGTTGGTTACTTGGTACATTGAGCTATCATATGATGCGTTATCATGATCTAATTCATAAATACCATTTAAAGACATAGCTTTAAAATAAAACACACCATTCTTAGAAACATAAATATCATAGTTAATAAATTCGAAATTGAAACCAGATTGTTTTAAAAGGGAAACAGAAATTATGTTCCTAGTCAAACTAGGAGCATATAAAACATTCTTCAAAATCACTTCCAAACCACTTGGAAGCTTTAAAACGTAGTCTCCTTGAGCTTCGACTTCAACTTTTGCTCCGTTGCCCATAAAGAGACTACTGTCTCCCTTCTTGTAATGTCTACTTCTTCTGAACCCCTGCAACGAATTGCAAATATGAGTTCCACATCCGGTATCTAGTACCCATGTGTTAGAAGAAATAACATTAAGCTCAACATGTATCATAAAGATAGTACCTGAGGTTTGCCCTGCATCCCTCTTGTTTTTCAACTCCTTGAGATAGATTGGACAATTTCTCTTCCAATGTCCTATCTCACCACATTCAAAACATGGGTCATTTGTAGCAACCTTTTGCTTCTTCTCCTTCGGTTTGGTGGGTTCTGCTTTAGCTTTTCCCTTCCCTTTTCCTTTGACGTGTCCCTTTCTTTTAGCATAGTTTGCTTTAGAGTCGGGGTGGGGCCTCTTCTTGTTGCCTCGTTCATTGATCGCTAGGACGGGTAAAGCCTTTTTGCCCATACTTGCTTCGGCCGTCTTGAGCATTGCATGAAGTTCACCAATGCTCTTGTCCCATCCATTCATGTTGTAATTCATTACAAAACTCTCAAATTTCTTTGTTAAAGAGTTGAGGATCAAATCCGTAGCCAACTCTTTAGAGACGGGACAATTTAGCCGTTCAAGGCGATCAATGTGGCTTTTCATCTTGAGAACATAAGATGATACCGATTGGGTTTCCTCCATTCGACATGCATGAAGCGCTCGAACAGTTTCGAAGCGTTCTACCCTTGCTTGTTGTAGGAACATTTCCTTTAACTGGGTAATCATGTCGTATGCCCCGTGGTGTTCAAAATCCTTTTGAATTTTAGGAATCATAGTTCCCAACATGAGGCATGAGGCTTGCATGGAGTCCTCGGTATACTTAACCCAATCGTTGTAGGCTTCCACATCTTCCACGTTAGGTTCATCGGGAATAGGATCGTCCAACACATAGGATATTTTCTCTTGCTTGAGAACGATTCTCAAGTTTCGAAACCAATCCATGAAGTTGTTATGGTTGAGACGATCCTTTTCAAGGATGGTTCTTAGTGATAGGTTTCGGACGGTTTGGTTAATCGGGTTTGCATTGTTAGCGGCCATCTACAAAATTTAACAAGTTCAATTTTAGTATTTTCGATATTATTATATTTTAATCATTAATACCCTTTTGTGTCTTAAAGACAATTAATAATTAAAATCTAGAATCCAACGTTACATTTAAATATTGGTTAGGTGACCTTTATCCCTCTATTTAAATTAACAAAGTAGTCAACGTTTGACAATTGCAACTCTTTGCAACTTCTAGCCATATGGGATCGGTTAAACATCTTTATGTTTAGTTGGCATGTTTAATCCCATCAACACCTTTGTTCCCCATGCTTTGGTGACCCTAAGTTCATGGTTTCAAATCAAGTCGTCCAACTTACACACACGTGTGAGTTTATTCACATAAGTGGTTAGGTGACCTTTATCCCACAAACGTGGTAAACCCACCTCGAACATACAAGTTCCCTCAAATGTGGTTAGGTGACCTTTATCCCACAATAAGAGTTCCCAAGTGTTTCGAGTGTTGTATAAAAGGATGGTGTTTGACTTGTTTTATAAAAGGGTTTTTAATATTTCAAAATTCTAGTTTAGAAAATATTATGTACCATATATTTGCATGCATTCAAATCAATGGTACTTTAGTGAAAACTAATTTTCATGGTTCCTTTTAATAAAACCCATTTTATTATAAAATCATTAATTTTTAATAAAACCTTTATTAATCATTTTAATGATTTTGTCAAGAACCAATTTTACGCTTGTTGTTGATTATTAGTTTGTTAAGTCATGCATCTCTACATATCATCTAAACAACAAAATAAACAACCACACAAGCATAACAATAGGTGCATAACCATAGCCAACTATTTTGACAACACTTGTTAGCCGAAACAAGTGTGTCAAAAGGTCCTTCCTAAAGGGTGAAAAATGACACAAGTAATGTGTCGATGAACTCCCACTTGATCCCGCATCCAAATGCTTCAAGTCTCCATCTTGTGTTGTGATTTCTCCACCTTCTTTGAGCTTCCAAAAGTCTTTTATTTTCAGCTCCAAACTCCTTTGGACTTCAAAAAAAATGTGTTTTGGTTATCGGGTTAAAATCCCGTTGAGAACGATGAAGTTCTTTGGACCGAATATTATGGTCCAAACCAAAACGGCATTTTTGTGTGCATCTTCTTTTACAAAATATATCCTAATACATTTTTTTTTCTAGTAAAATAAAATGCACCTAATCTATTTATTTTACATACCAAATGAAATAAATAAATTACATATCTTCTAATGGAAGAACAAAATAATTATTACAACCCATTGAAATAATAAATCACAACACAATCATCCAACACAAGGTCATGGCTAGGTCATATGCACCAAAATATATATCCAAATATATATATATTAATTTCAAGAAGCATAAAGAAAATGGTTCCCTTTTATAAACATTTTCGGCTATTTTCAAAAAAACGAAAAGTTAAGTTTTGCCCAAACAAACAAATCATCCATATGAAATAAATTTTTCAAGATTCTCTTATGCATGTAAGAAAATAATCTTGAAAAACAAAGGGTTAACCAAGTTAAAATTTTCGGCCAAAGGGTTTTCTTCAAACCCGAAACCCGAAATTTTTAATCTATTGAAGTATGCACTCATATAAGCGGCTCTAGATGCCATTGTTGGGATTTTAACATGTTCATCAAAGTAATTTCATCCATATGAAATAAAAACGCAGCGGAAAAAAAGGTTTAAAACATGTTACTTTTATAAGATATAAACCCATTTATATGCAAAATCCCAAAACCCGGATCCATATATGAGATGTATACTATCAAACACAACCATAGGATGTTTAGAAAACTACCTTCTTGAAGTGCAAGGATTATGAAACGGATGATGCTTCTTGAAGTGGTTGTCTTCAAGAGTAGAAGACCTCAAGCTTGTATACCCCAAGCTTCCGACAAACACCACAAGTTTAGCTAGGATTTTAACACTTGAAGATCAAAATATGAACACTTGAAAGAACCCTCTAATGGCCGAAATTTTAGAGTAAAAATTCAGCTCTACTTTTTTAATTTTTGCCATATAAAACTAATATAGTCTTGAGAGAATGCATGCCTTTATTCTTGCCCAATCACAAGGTCTCTAACACATGCAATTGCATGGAAAGTTATTGGACCAAAGACTTTGGATAGACCACCCAATCTAAATCCATGCATATGCATGTAATGTGATTGGAACAAGACTTTTGGATAGAGACAAAAGGGGGGGGGGGGCGGCCCCATGTGGGTTTTTTTATAAAAAAAAATAAATTTCTTTTATAAAATTAAGTCTTGGTTCATATATATATATTTATAACTTTTATAAATATAACACTACATAAATGCAAGACTTTATACAACCTTTAAAATTGTTATTTAACCCATTAAATAACAAAATAAAATATTCTCTCAAAATAAATTATCCATATAATTTATTAGTTTCTCAAGTGTAATTATTTAGAAAACCAATTTCCAAATATTGTAAGTGTTAATATTTATTTGTTTGATCATATCACAAATAAATAATATAAGTGTTTGTCTAGCTTGTTATTGGGTATGACTCGACTTGGATCATAACGTACTGGCCACATCAATTTAATATGTGTCTTGGGCATACAGAGTCCAACAAGAGTGATCACTCTGTGTCTCTGGATTTAACATGACTTCTGTAACGAAAGGATAAATGATAGATTCACCTAAATCATGTTCAAGTAAGGGACTTGAAGGGGATGATGTTATTGAATGGCACATATAGTCATACGTATTAGGGGTAGTAAACCGTAGTTAGGCGTTATTTACTGCTTGCATCAATCTTCTATGTATCTTGTGCAAGTGGGAGATTGTTGGACACAATATGCCCAAGACACATATTAAATTGATGTGGCTAGTACGTTATGATCCAAGTCAAGTCATACCCAAATACAAGCTAGACAAACACTTACAATATTTATTTATGATGTGATCAAACAAATAAATATTAACACTTATAATATTTAGAAATTGGTTTTCTAAATAATTGCACTTGACAAACCCATAAATTATATGGATAATTTATTTTGAGAGAATATTTTATTTTGTTATTTAATGGGTTAAATAACATAATAAAAGTTGTATAAGTCTTATAACATATGTTGTTATATTTTATAAAAGTTATAAAATATACATAAGACTTATAAATTTTATAAAAGAAATTATTATTATTTTATAAAGTAAAGAGTGCCCCCCCCCCCCTTTGTTCTTCCCTAAAGATTTTCCACCAATCAAGTTACATGCACATCTTACATGTTAGATGGCATTTGATTGGGTGGTCTTCCCTAAACCATTTTGGTCCAATAGGGAAGCATGCATTTTGCATGTGTTAGATGTTCATGCATTGGTCAAATTAGGAGGCCATTTCTCTCACTTGATATATATTAATTTGTATGACAAATTAATAAGTAGAAGAACAAGAAAAAACTCTAGAGATCATGCTCTCATTTTCGGCCAAGATAGTGCAAGTTTTGGAGATCATTTTCAAGTGTAAGACTTGAATTTACTCTCTAAAATCGAGTCATGTTTGGTTGATCAAGAAGGGGTTTTTCAAGTATGAAAATCAAGTGCAAGAACTCAATATAGTCCTTCTAATATTTCAGCCATATGGTGGTTTTCTAGAGGGAATTCTAGTGAGTTCATAAGTGTAGAAATCCTAGCTAAACACAAGGTGTTTGTTGGAAGGCTTGGGGTATACAAGCTTGAGGTCTTCTACACTTGAAGGCAACCGTTCAAGAAGCATCATCTTCTTCATATCCATTACTCATTGGAAGGTAGTATTCTAAACACCCTATGGTTGTGGTTTAAATATTTGATAGCATGCATGTTCGTATATGGATCCGAGATTGGGTTTTACATATAAAATGGGTTTTTATATCTTGTAAGTAACATGTTTTAAATAAATAAATTTCCGCTGCGTTTTTTATTTCATATGGATGAAATCACTTTGATAAACATGTTAAAACCCAACAAGAATAACATCATGCATCGTCCATCAAGCACACTAGAACAATCTCAATGTGATACATTAGATGTGAGCGCGTTGTAGGACCGTAAACGACTCCCGGACAATTGCGTACCAACACGTACGACGTGCGGAATCCGTACACGTTCGTGGACCAGACACAAGAACGTATATAATCTGTGATTCTATAGAATGATATTACAAAGTACAAGCACCTTGAATCACCTTGATGACTTTCTCTCTCTAGATTCTCTCTCTAAGCTCCAAGCTCTCCAAAGTTGCAAATGGCCAAAAGTCCTAAATGACTAGCCTTAGCCTCCTATTTATAGGCAAGGCTCTAAGAGAAAGTTCTAAGAAATTACAATAATGCCACTTGTCTTTCTTCTATATTTTTCACTATAAAACTATGACTTGTTCAGTTTCTTGCTATGGTTTGGATTGACGAAGGCGATAGACATTAGTGCACTCATAGACTCCCCCTTGGATATTGCCACAGTCAATCTCGTAGCGTCTTGTCTTTTCTCTCTCTCTCTCTCTGAGTCTTCTTGAAGGTTTAACATCTTCAGCAACCACAGTCTTCTTGAAGGTTTAACATCTTCAGTAACCACAGACTCCCTCTTGCTCGAACAAACTCCCCGTGGATCTGTTTTCAGCTTCAGTTGCTCCCCCTTTCGTTTAGACTCTTCCTTCAAGCTCCCCCTTTCGTTAAGCTTTCGTGCTTTTGGGATTGACACCTAGCTTTCCAGTTACAAGCTCCCCCTTGCGATGAGCTCATCTTCAGACTCCCCCTTAGACTCGACTATCGGGATCGTAATCTGGTACAACATCTGCAAATCTCAAAAATTTAATAGTGAAAACATTTTGAACATCCAGGATTGAAAACCTGGCTCTAAAAATCTTTTAAACAAGAACCTGGCTTTATTACACAAATATAACAATATGAATATATCCAGAATTACTTGACTCCACTCCCCTTATCAAATGACTTCATAAATTTGACAGATTAAGAATCTAATTTTTTTACGATTTATCATCCAAGTCCAAATTAATGACTTTGGAGATCTCACGAACTATTTTTGATTTTACATTTTTAAAAAATTCAAGTTTCAAATTAATGAACTTGTTTATTTTCAGAAAAACGTTTAGCATACTTAGATTTTGAAACTCAGCACCCAGACATCGGTTGTCGAAAATAAAGTAGAATCAAAATATTTTTGTATTTTTTCTGAAAAATAAAGCAGTAAAGAAATATTTACAGACAATATTTTTGTTTGAGTTCGCGTTAGAGGATCATATCAGTTTATGACAAATCACTAGCACCGTTGAGCTTTATAAACACTTTAAGTTCTAAAAGATTCACTTAGATTATCAGTATACCGATCCACTTAAATTTTCACACAAAGTTCAACTGATTCGAGATACGAGATTTAGTGTTTTAAGCACTTAAACTTATTCGCGTGTCCCACCTCAGAATATACTCTCGTATCAAAATTCCCTAGATTCAGTCTTACAGGTGAGTATACCATAATGATATCTGTATTCTGGGTTAGTGCGAGACCTTGAGAGCTCAGGTATGAACTACCGTTCAGTCAAAGAGTTGAAGGCTCGACTTTAGGTGTGTTCCCTTTGGGAATCTTCTTTACAATTGCACTTGAATTACATCTTTCGATATTTTTCATTTTTTTATGCAGAGGGTAAGCTTTTAAAGCATGTAAAGTATTATACGAGGTCTAAGCCTTTGCTTCCGCAATATCAGAAGACCAGGTATAATACCCCAGATATCAAACAGTATAAAGACCTAGTATCTCAAAATCAGGCAATCTCTCAAATAGGATTTCAGGGGTTACCCATATATCCGAGAGATGTTCCCCACGAGATAAGTAAGTATTTGATATTTAGGTTTATATCTTGAAAACAATCTACTAAACGTGTAAAAACCTACTGGCATATCATCAGTGAGACTGTTTATCAAATTTGACTTTCCATTTCTTTAGCGTACTGTGATTTTCTACTGATGTACTATCATTTCCTCTTTTTACATAAAACTCATTTTGAATTTTATCATGTTTTTGGCTTTTTCAAATTTTTAAATGTTTTTGGATTTTCTGACAACGCTTACTCCCCCTAGAATTCAAAACATTTAAAGAAAATTTGACAACTTGATACTGATAGCTTTGTATCACCATCAACTTTCTGCTTTACATGCTCTGTTTTGTAGAAAATAAAACATGTGATGCATAATGTACCCCCATGATTTACAACACACTGATTTTTAACAAGGTTAAAACCATTTTCAATTGAAATAATCATGTTTGTTCAGCCGTGAGGGTTTCGGCGTATTCAATCAAAACATTTTTTTTTTTGAAATTTTTGATTTTTGACAAAAAAATGAAAACATATTTTTGGTTTTTTTTAATTTTTCAATTTTTAGGATTTTTAATATAGTTTATTTATGTACAAAAATAAACAAACTCCTTGTTTCAGTTGTAGGGTTCACAGTCTCCTCCTCTCGTGCCAGGCTGCTCCAATACTCCTCTTGTTGACATTCATTTGCCTTCGGGAGCACCTGCACATTCAACTAATTTGATCATTTGAACAATGCAACCCAGGCCTGTTTGACCTTGGGTATTGTCACAATAAGAATCATTCAACTTCGGAAAATCTTTATCATTTTTCACAAATGTATTTTCATTCTGATTGTCACTCACAGAAGCCTTTTGTTTCTTTTCCACCCAAGCTTGTCCTTTTGAACCATTTCTTTTATAAAATCTTGAATCATTTTGATTATTTTGATTTTGAACAACAACTTTTGGTTTCCAAAACTGGTTTGGTTTTGTTGCATCAACAGTTGTTTTCCAACTTTGTGTTGTTCTAAATCTGGGTGTCACCGGTTTCCATCTTTGTTGTGATTCAGCCTTTGACATTTTCGGCTTCCAAGTTTGCTTTGATTCAAACTTGGTTGATTTCTAATTCACAATATCAGACTTTTTTTTGTCAACACCAACAGGTTTTGAATTTGGACACTTGCGAGCAAGATGTCCAATTTGATCACATTTAAAACATGTTCTTTTTTAAACACCTTTAACCTGTTGTTGTTGCTTTTTAGTTTGAGCATAAAACTCTTCATTAGCTGCCGTCTAAATTGGAGTTCTTTCTCTTCTTCGGAACTTGTTTCGTGAACAAAGTTCATTTTTTCTGATAATTTGACGTTTCATTTCTTTTCCAATTCTGCTTCTTTTTATAACCCAACCCAGCCTTCATGTTTTTCTTCTTGTAACCAGGTTTGTTATAAAAAGTTTTGTGACTCATTCCAGCAAACTTTACAATTTCGGATTTTTCAATTTCAATCAATTTGAACACTTTGTCAATTTTTCTGAAATCACATTCTGAATCGGGAATTCAATATCTGAGAATAACTTGTCCGATCCAATCATGGTATAAACCAATCCTTTTGAATCATCATTCTCCTTTTTCTCAGATTTTGAGTTTTTCATATATCCTTCATGAAAACTACCTTCATTTTCATCCTGTGATTCAGATTTACCTGTTTCAACCGACTCTTCTTTCAAAACACTTTCAACGACCTTACCTACCACCTCTGAATCACTAGAATTATCAGATTTAGAATAGGTTACATCTATATTATCTGGCCATTAATCAACCATGTTGAAAGCTTTTTCCACCTTCTCGTCATCAGAGAATGTGAATTTTTCCTCAAACGGTGGTAGAACCTGATGATACTCTGAGCCAATTCCTTTCTTGTTTTGCTCAGAATCTTTACCATCCGGTTTTAGATTGAAAATGCGTTCAAGAACATATGATGAAGCGTGATAACTGTGTAACTTGTTATTATCTTGTTCTAAATCAGCTATTTTACGCTTTAGCTTAGCAACATCTTCAATGTAAGAATTAACAACTTGTTGTTTAATTTCATACTGTCGCTTAAGCGTATCAGATGTTTCAGAACAATGTTTCAATCTCGATTGAACAAGTTTCATTTGACTCTTCACGTCTTCATATGATTCTTTTGTGATATGATATGCAAGTTTTATCGAATCATACTCTTTTTTCATTTCTTGAAACGAATTTTCTTTTTGCAAACATTCTTCAGTCATTTTTGAAACATTTTCCTTCAAAATTTCATTTTCTTTTTCTAAACTCTTGTATTTTTGTGTTAGCTTTTCGTCATTATCTTTCAAAACCGTTTCGTTTTCTAACATTTCTTTGCATTTTTCTTTGAAAACTTTTTCAATTTTAGTGAATTCTAAATCTCTTGTTCTGAATTTTTCATCTTTTTCAGTACAAGCACTGCATGTTTCCATGCATTTCTTGCACTGTTCAACAGTTTTATTTAATACTTCTGAATCAGTTGAAGTATTTACCTCAGTGATTGGCACCTTCGCGCTTTCTGCCGTTAGCTTCTTGTCAGTTTCTCTCTTTTGCTCTTCCTCACCAATACCAGCACCAGCTACTTCAACTGACTTCTCCAACTTCTCATCAGCTTCTTTTTTGTTCTTCAGATCCTCTTCATTCTGTTGTTCTTCAGTAACAGCTTCTTTTGCTGGTTTCTGTTCTTCTTTACCAGCCTCTTCTTCTTTCACATCTTCCACTTTCTCTTTCTCAGCAACCTTCTTCACATCATCAACCAACTCATCAATATTCTTCTTCATTCTTTGTTCATCCCTCCTTTTCAGACTTGCTGTCATTACATCTCTAATTATCTTGTCCAGCTTCTTCAGATAATTTCTATCTTTTTCAACATTTGAGTAGTATTCACCGGATAGAGGAATAACAGCCAGTACATCATTGTACACCACCTCTCGTCTATGAACGACTGGATCTCCATTTTTGTTGATGTAATATTCTCGCTTCTTGTCGTACCTTCCATATTACTTTGCTTCTTCAAACTCTTCATGCATCTTTTCAATTCTGCAATCGGCAAAGAATCTTTCTCTATCAGTTTTCTCTTTCAGAATTTCTTCTTTCGTTTTCTCTTTCACAACAGCAACAAAAGCACTATGTTTGTTGAATCCATATTCTTCTTCTGGAAGGATTTTACTCCAGTCAAATCCTTCATCGTCTTGGATCACTACCAATGCTCTTGACTTCTCTTTCTCAGAATTGCTCTCAATTTATTTCATATTTGGTGGCTCCTCTTTACTCCTGTGACAGCTCGCTTTACGATAGTAATCGTCTTGAAATGGATAATCGGTTTTCTCAACAGCGGCGTTTCTGCATTCTCTTTTAAAATGACCCTTTTGCTTGCATTTGAAGCAGGTCACTTTTGATTTGTCGAAGCCCAATTTTGTTGATGGTCCACCGAGTGTTTGTCTGCCAGTAATTTCCATGAACCGCTGAGCTCTTCGAATGCAGCTAGCCAAACACCATCTCAGATCAATGAGTTCCATCTCTTCCGGATCTATCTGGTCATAATCTTCCTTTGTCAGTTCGGAATTTCCAATTTTTCCAGCTACCAGACTTTCATATGATTCCAGAATCGATGCCAGAAAACTCATTTGCTGTTTAGCAGCATTAGTGCTCATTGCTAGAGAATTTTTCAGCTTTAATGCGATGTTGCAGAGGATTTCTTCATATTCTTCAGAGTTTGAAGTTGTTGAAGATGAATGATACCCTGGATTGTAGCTTGATGAGCTTGTCTGAGAATCTTTTGTCTTTTCAACACTGAATGCAGTCTTTGGCGATTCACTGACTTTCACCAAAGGCACACTGCCCTTGTAGTAAAGACCGACATTCTGTTGATACGAAGAACTGCTCATCTTGCTTTGTTTTTGTAGTTCAAGCTCGTGACTTTCAATGTTTTCAATCAAAGCATCAAAAGTAATTGCATCATATAATACATCATTTTTCAAAATAAACACAAACGTTTGCCACTGATCAGCTCGTGGTAACGCTTCAATGATTTTATCAATAACTTCCTCACGTGTTTTAGTTATACCAAATCTGTTAAGATCAATTTGTAAATGAAAAAACCTCTCGATCATTTGCCTCACATATTCTCCTTTTAGACTATCAAACAAATCAAATTCCTTTTTAAGTAAAGCAATTTTGTTCTTTTTGATTTGTTTTCCTCCCTCGGCTTTAACTCTCAAAGCTTCCCAAACTGTTTTTGATGAACCATCATGATTTAACAGTGCAAAAATATCATCTCTGATAGACTGTTGAATTAAGGCAATCATTTTCTGTTCGTATGAGAATTTCCTTTTATCTTCATCTGATAAACTATTGAGATTAATTTCTTCGTTTTTATCATTAACAGGCCGACTGTACCCGAACTCCAGACAAAACCAACTTTCGTGTGCGTAAGCTTTCGTCCAATTCAAAAACCTTTCTCTCCACCACGTATAATCTTCAATGTTTTCGAGTTTTGGTGGTTTAGAATGTGTACCGTAAAAGTTATCATGTTTTATGTTATCGTTTATAGCTTTCGTAATGGTTTTCGGTGTAACGGTTGATGTTTCGAAAGACTCGGAAGTGAACGCCTTGAAAAACGTGCTATAGAATTCTTCAGCCATGACGCTTGATTCCTTGTTTTTCTCCTTCGCGTATCGCACTTTGAATTTGCACCTCGTTTATCACCTGCAAATACACAAACAAACGATCAGTTTAAAATGAACTGAATACGTGAAAGTCCGTAAAATGTGTGTTGGTGAAATCGATCTAAGGCCCGTCTCGAAGATTCGCGGACTCGTTCCAATGATGTAAGGACTCTCAAAAGTGTCCTAAACTGACCCGTAAGTAAGAAACTGGACCCTTGAAACTCTACTGTACATAAGAAACTAAGAAAACCAAGTTTATGAGTTTCAGGCGGGCCGCGTAAAGGTTAGCATAGCCTTACGTGGGCCGCGTCAACATCAACTTTGACCGAATAAGCATCTGGGCCACGTATAACCCATCTGGCAACCCTAACTCGTGACCCAGCAAACCTATGAATAAACTAGGTGGCTAGGCGGGCCGCGTAAGGGTGAGCCTATGTCTCACGCGGGCCGCGACAGCCCCATATTTCACCTATAAATAGCTTAGCTCAGGAGCTTTCATTCTGTGTCGAAATCATTTCATAAAAACGAAGTTGGGCTACTCTGAAGTCGAAATTACAATTATAATAGCGAGGCACTGCTACGATACAGGGTATTAACTCTATCGCTGCTACGATTCAATGTCCGATCGATTGAAACTATCCAATGGATGTTTAAGTGCTGCCCACATTAGGGTTATGCTTTGTCATTCGTCATGAAATTCGATGGATGTTTAAGTATCGCACTTTGTCATTTGTTGTGAGGGTTTAATCTCGTGAGTTATCATAAATGCTGTATTAGTTACTGACCTAGTTCGTATGCATGTTATTTAAATTAGGTTACAAGGCTTGTTAGTGCATGCGTCTGTCGACTTCGTCTTGTATCGAGTCTTGTACATAGAATGATAGATCAGGGTGCAATGTACGAGAAAATATCAGATTTTAGGGTGTTTAAGTTGTAATTTCGCTTGAAGGAGGAGATTCCGCTTGAAAGTGACTTGAGTTATTTCAAGCGAAATCAGCTTTAGCTATTTCGCTTGAAATAGCTTGTGCCACTCTCAAGCGAAATCTGATCTCTATATATAGGTTCCAAGCGAGATCAGTTGTAACAATTTTCCGGTTATGCAACGAAGTGCTGCCGAAGTGTCGTCTCGCTGTAAATCGTTGTGAAATCAATACAACGACAGTATTAATTGATATTCTTGCTGAATTGACCTCAGAATGTCTGTTTCCGCCTTTCGTTCTGAGTAAAACTCTTCTGATTGACTCGTTCGGGTCTGAAAACGATCCTACAAGTGGTATCAGAGCTCAGGAAGAAGAGTTCTTACCAATTTAGCTGAAAATTCTAATTTCTACACCTTCTTTTTCAAAATTCAAAACTTTTCACGGTCAAAATCGACTAAAATTCTCACAGAATGTGCGCAATACTGTTTGAACAAAGCCTTGAAAATTTCAGGCCTAAAATCAATCTAAAAGTGACAAATTTCGTAATTTCGCTTGAAAACATGTGCGAGATGATGACGTCAGCAACTCTTCAAGCGAAATCAGTCTTTAATTTCGCTTGAAACCGGTTATTCCGCTTGAAAGATTCTGTTGATTCCGCTTGAATTGTGCTATTTCGCTTCAGTTGTGTGATTTCGCTTCAGTGATTCAGCTTGAATTTCTGATTTCGCTTCAAGAGTCTAATTCCATTTGAATGTGTGTTTCTTCAAGCGAAATAGGGTATTTCGCTTGAACTGGGTGATCTCACTTGAACAGGAATTTCGCTTGAGAACTGTGATTTCGCTTGAATATTCAGTTTTGTGAATTTCGAAAAACCAAAACATGGACGAGGAATTTTTCAACGCATTCGCTACTCCGGTTACCCCGATCACTCTGGTACAGAACACGATGTTGGAAAACGAAACAGGGACTATGCAAAAACCACCTAAACACATGAACATCGAGGAGTACAAAGGTTGGGAAGGACGGTTTGAGAATTGGGTACAAGCAAACTACTTAGATGCTTAGGAATGTGTTGAAACAAAATACGTTAGACCGATGAATGATGACGAAGAAGTTATAGCAATTAAAGATCTAAGTGCCGATGCTAGAAAGAAATACAAAGATGAGAAAATGATGCTAAGTCTTTTACAACAAGCTGTGAAGGAAGATATCTTGGTCCTATTGCAACACAATGGAACTTCTTATTCGATTTGGAAAACATTAAAATCGAAGTTTCAGGGAAGCCAAGAGATGGTCAAGAATAAAAAGTCGCTTTTAAAGAAAGAATTCGATCTGTTTCGTGGGTTGAAAAATGAAAGCACAAAACAAATCATTGAAAGATACTGCAATTTGCTAGCTAACATGAGGAGATTGAGCATCAAGAAAAATAACGAAGAGTTGATTGACAAATTAGCTGATGCATTACCATATGAGACTTGGGGTACATATCTCATGATGTTGAGGAACAAGAAAGGGTTTAGCAATCTGACACTGAGCAAATTTATTGAAAAGATTGAGGCTCAGGAAATGGAACAGAGAAAGGTGTTGAGAATGAAAGATTTCGACGGTGAACAAGAAATTGGTCTGTATTACAAAGGTGGAGTCAGTGATAAATCCACCAATTTGTCACCAAAGGTAGAGATTGCATACAATGCAAAAAGTTCATCAGGGAGTTCATCCAAAGGATCAAACAGCAACACAAGTTTCTCTTCATATCCATCATTTGATCCAAACATTTCAACAACAAAGAATGGCAAGAAGCTACAATGCAACATTGTATTGAATCTGGAAAATGATGAGGATTATTCAGCAGAAATGGCTAAGAGTCACATGTCTTTGTTGGGAACCGTGTTGGAATCTTATGGTAGTTTTGTTGCAGGTCGAATCGGGAATCCAATGCTTACAAAAGAGGATTACGATCAGATTGATGCTGAAGAGATGGAACTGATGGACATAAAGTGGTGTTTGGCAAGTGTATTGAGACGAGCTGAGAAATTTAAGCAGATCACAGGAAGAGATGATTTACGTGAAGCTAATATTTCTACTTTAGGATTTGATAAATCTAAAGTCACTTGTTTTCATTGCAGGGAAAAAGGACACTTCAAGAGGGAGTGCAAAAATCGTGAAGCAAATGGAGCTCAAAATCCGTTCAACAACAACAATGATTACTATCGAAAGGCGATCTATCATCAAGTTGCTCAACAACAACAAGAACCGCAAGTGGCACATGGAAGAAAAGTGATTGAAGAATCTTCAAAAAGAGCTTGTATGGTGAATCAGGATGACAAAGAGACAACAAATGGATTCAGTTGGAACAAATATATCTCAGCTGATAACAAAGCATGCCTGATAAACCAAGATGATGAAAAATTGCCTGAAGGTTTTAGCTGGGCAAATTTTAATTGGGATGATTATGATCCAAACAAAGATTCAAATCACAAAGCGTATGTTGCTCGAGTTGAAGAAGATAGTGATGATGACAGAGAGTATCATGCAAGAAGATTGGCAGCTCATTTTAAACTGATTGAAGAAAGTGATAGTGATGACGATAAAGCCAAAAAGAAAAAAGAAAAAAGAAAAACGTCAAAACACCGGTCAGCAGTGATGATGATGCTGTTCCAGTGATAAAGAAAAAGGTGAAAGATATTCCAAAGTTCAAAGTTGATGCAGAAGCTAACGCTAAAAATGTACAGATGATTTGTGAGAATTGTGAGATTATCAAGAAGAAAAACAGTGAACTGATTAACAACATAAATCAGTTGAAGGAATCTTATGATGTTTTGAACAAGGCCATGAATCAGTACAATCAATCAAGTG
Source organism: Helianthus tuberosus (assembly GCA_030545235.1). Taxonomy (NCBI): domain Eukaryota; kingdom Viridiplantae; phylum Streptophyta; class Magnoliopsida; order Asterales; family Asteraceae; genus Helianthus; species Helianthus tuberosus. The sequence goes on along the minus strand of CM060426.1, from coordinate 25,707,509 downwards.
AAGAACATGCAATAGCAATGAAGACACTTCAGGGAGCTTTCATGATAAAGCAAAAAGTTGTGAACAACTACATCGAGAAGTGTGCTGTGCTAGAACAGAAACTTGAAACACAAAGAATTGAAACTGAAAGAGTAAATCGTTTGTTGAAAAGTTACTCATGTACTTCTTATGTCATTGACAGGATTTATCCAACTATTGAGGGCATGAAGGCATTTGAAGATGATGAAGTAACTGAAGAACAGAAAGTTTCTGAAGAAAAGACTCATGTGAAGAAAGAAAAGAAGAAGGATACCAAAGAAAAGACATCTGGTAAGAAACAAGGTGTTAGTTATAACAAGTGTCCACCCCCGCTTGAAAATGGATATTCCCCGAGAAATCCAAATTCAGAAAGAGTTGAAAAGGCAACAAATTTACAGTGGGAGTCGGAGTCTACAGTTAACTTGCCAGAAAATATTGATGTCATGTTTACGTCATCTGACACTGATCATGAGTCCGAGTTAATTAAGAAAGTGGTTGATCAGGTGTTGGATAGAGATGAATCCGAGGAGTCAAAATTGGAGTCAAAGTCAGAGTCAGAGTCAAAGTCTGGTTCTGAAAGTTCGAGTTCGACAGTCAATAGTTCAAAATCTTCGGTTAAAAGGGTTTACAATAAAGAATTCCTGTTATCAAAGTCTAATTTGAATGAAGAAACGTTTAAAGTTGCATATACTTTGAATGATTCTGACAAATTATATTTTGATGAGGAATTTCCAATAAGAGGTGTTAAACCTGACATGATTAAAAAGGTTTTCAAACTAACAGAAATTAATATTTCTGAAATAAAAGATGTAAATCTTAATGATAAACCTAAAACTTACACCTCAAGAGTTAAACAAAGGGAAAACAAGAAAAAGGATTACAGTTCTGGTTCTGGTTATCGAAAGAAACCAAACCATAACGGTAATTTCAAAAAGAAAGGATTAGGTTTTATTCCACCAGAAAATTATAAAAATGAAAAATATGTTAGAGATTTTAAATCAAAGATGGTATTTGTTTCAGGAACAAGTGTTAAGGAAGAACAAAAGAGTCCATTCTGGAAGCAACTAACAAAGAGTTCCTTGCAAAGAAGCAAGAAGAGATGAAGATTGTTGATCAGATGAAAGAAACAAGAACCTGTTTCAAATGCAACATTGTTGGACATATTGCCAAAGATTGTTCAAAGGCAATACAATCAAAACAGGGAGTTTCTCGTAAACTGAAAGATAAAGAAGTTGAGTTTGAACCACTAATTGATAGAACTAAACTTTTTAAAAATTCGACTTTTGAGATTGGTGAATGTTCAAACAGATTTTATAAGAAAAAGGGAAATCTTGACAACCAGAAATTGGTTGTTAAGAAGTCTGATGATAGTTCTAGCAATGATTCTGATTCGTCAAAATCGGAGGAGCTATCTTCTGGCGATGAATCTGATTCCACAAAATCAGAGGAGCCACAGGTTGAAATTGAAAGTGAAAAATCAGTGCCGATTGTGGATGATGTGAATTTTCCACCACTTCGGGCTGAAAACTTTATACAAAAAGTTGGTAAAATTGAAATTTCAAATCAATTTTTCTCTGAAAAGAAAGAATTTGATGTTGAAAAAGAGTTTAATTCCAAAGTACATCATATTTTTGGAAAAATGGTTGACAGGAAGGTAAAAGGAGTGAAAGAGTTTTATGAGAAGAAGACGAAGAAAGAAAAAGTTGAACCATCCCTGGTTTGTGACTGGGATGGTACATATTACGAACAATAAGTCTCTGGACTTGCCGGAACTCCCAAGTTGGTAATCGCGGAGCATGAATCGGCATCTTTCTTATGTTGTTGATAAATTGAAAATTGGTCACAAGTATGACTTGCCGGAACTCCCAGGTTGGTAAGTGAGGAGTAGGAATCGGCATCTTGAGAATTCAACTTACATGAGGTATTGGTTGGTAAGCCATGTGGTTGAAAAAGATGTTTTTACAAGTGGTAAATCAGGGACATTAAGTTGTATCTGATTTCCTACAAGTGGTTGAAAGACAAAGTGATGAACCAAATCCCTAATCTACAAGTTTGAATACCTACAAGTGGTAAAATCAACAAAACTTTGATTAAAACAAACTTAAGTGTTTTGAGATCACAATGGGAAAATGTTTTGTTGTGAGGGGGAGTTCTGATTGTTTTATGCCAAGAGGATGGCGATTTGAGGTGATTCGATATCAGTTGTCAAGTTGGTTGTACAGTTTGTTTTCAAATTTCTTAAATGTGTTTGCATTTTAGGGGGAGTAAAAACTTTCAGAAAATTCAAAAACATTTGAAAATTTGAAAAAGCCAAAAACATTGAAAAATGCAAAAATGAGTTTTGTGGTGAAAAAGAGGAAATGATAGTAGATCAGTTGGACTGTCACAACATGCTAAAGAATTGAAAAGTTAAAATGTGATAAAAAGTCTCACTGATGATATGCCAGTAGGTTTTTGCATATTTAGTATATTGTGACGAGATATAAACCTACATTTCAAACTTGCTTATATCGTGGGGAAACATCTCTCGGATATATGGGTAACCCCCGAAATCTTGTTTGAAAGGTCCCTCTTTCTGAGATACTAGGTCTTTATACTCAGTGATATCTGGGGTATTATCCCGGGACTTCTGATAATGCGGAAGCAATGGCCTAGTCCCCGGAGAATACTTTACGCTTGCTTGAAATATAGCGCCGCCCTCAGCATAAAATGATGAGACAATAAAATTGCTAATCAATGCTGTTGTAACAAAAGATCCTCTAAAGGGGACACACCTAAAGTCGAGCCGTCATCTCTCTGCTGAATGGAAGTTCTGACCTGAGCTCTCACGGTTTTCGCAATTAACCCCTTACAGATATCATCTGTGGTATACTCACCTGTAAGACTGAATATTGGGATCTGGATATGGGAGTATATTCTGAGGTGGGACACGCGATTAAGTTTAAGTATCTAAGACACTAAATCCATATCTCGAAACAGTTGAACTTTGTGTGAAAATTTAAAGTGGATCAGTATACTGACAATCTAAGTGAATCATTTAGAACTTAAAATGTTTAAAGCTTAACGGTGCTGGTGATTTGTCTCAAAAACTGATATGATCCTCTTACACAAACTCACAAAAATATTGTATGTAAATATTTATTTACTGCATTTTGTTACTTTCAAAAATCCAAAAAAGATTTTAGTGTGTTTTAGCATAAATTTTTGAAAAATACAAAAAGATTTTCGACAACTGGTGTTGGAGAGCTGATTTTCAAAATTTCAAGTGCTAAACATGACGACTACTGGTTTGGGAAATATTTGAGCAGATAGTGAGGGAGAGTCTGTTTTTAAATGAGAAAGGTTTTTTGAAAGAAAAACGTTATTCCTGCAATTGGTTCATCAGAGACTATAAATGTTGAATCATTTCTAAGATTTGTTCTACAAGTGGTAAGCAGAGTATAAATTTATCAAATTGTAAAATTTATTGTGAGGTAGAGATTGTGCAGGTAAGCCAGGTTTCTGTAACATCTGTGCTTGTAATCATTATGAACAGTTCAATTATCAATAAAACAATGTTATTTGATCCCAATGTTTGTTTGGTTATGTTTTACATTTTTCATGTTTTGACTTTTATTCAATTTCAAACTCTATATCGCTTTCTGGAGAGTTATACGTCAACTGGTGCATAAACGTACTCAGTTTAACGCAACAAATACTCCGGAACATCAACATATACTTAACATACCTTAAATAACCTTTACATAACTTAGAAATAAGTTTTGAAGGCTTTGGTACGGCAAAAAAAAGTTAATTCGCCTACAGGGACTAAATTTGACAAACTGTGAAAGTATGCCAATTTGAACTGTAACAGACATTCCGGAACATGACCATAAGTTAAACATACCATAAATATCCTTTACATAGCTTAGAAATAGGCTTTGAGGGGTTCGGTGTGCTAAAATAAACTTTTGGGTCATTCAGGGACTAAAAGCGTCAAAAAGTGCACAAGTTTGCACTTTCGCGAATAACTTACGTTCTGAATACATCCGTACATCCAAAAATTTATGTAAGCACTAAAATATTTTATTTTAGTGTTTGGCATAAGGAAAATCTATTCGTCACGCAATTTGGATCGTTTTTCGCACTTATGCGCATTCCGTCGTAATTAACCGAACATCGCGATCATACGACCAAATGAACCAACACCCGGCATATTTTTGAGCATGTTTTGTGACAACCCGCACTAAACCAGGTATCCGTACAACTTAATTAATGAATAATTACTGCTTAATTACTGTGCTTGTTGAAACTAGCTGATAAACTGCTACCTGCATACTGATACATGCACTTACTTGCATCATACTTTATATGCTGTCACTACATTATTTACATACGGCACCTTAGTGACAAACATGATGCACAAAAAGCACAGTAGCACTAAACGGATACACAGTGAACATGCTGATATAACCAGCATCAGGCAGACACTGCCTCTAAGGCCTGTTAAGAGCCTCATATATTTTGGCTACACTGGTAGTGAGTGTAGGGATATAAGGGTTGTGGTACCGCGTCTCTAGGAATAAGATACACTGATTCGGATGTGCCAAAAACGTACTTTAAGTACCAAACGCAGCACTTTAATAATTAAACCAGCTTCTAGCTGACTAGTAAAGTGCCAGTACATGAGAAAATATTACTAGACACTTTCTAAAGTGTCGGGAAAACAAATTGTGTCACTAAAAATGTAATAACGACACTTTAAAGCGTTACAAAAGGCTTTAACGAATTACTATCCAACCGGACACCCGGACTTTACCCGGAACATGAAAATATTACTATTTTCACTAATTATATCTTTCTGAGCCAGTTAGGGTCCCTGATTACCCTAACACCCGTGGTAACGCATAACACACAAGTAACTAAGTTAAATACTTAACCTACCTATTTAACTTAACTAAACTCCCTAACTACTTGTTGATTTCGAACCAAGAGACCCCCCCCCCCATTGTACACGGCCCCAACTAAGGGGGACAATACTTGGTACTTGTTTATTATTATAATCACTATGTTTAAAATCTAGTGAACACTAAGACCTTTGGATAATAACACCTTAAGATCCTATAAATACATGCTTATACTCATAAGGTAACCATCACACAAATCACCAACAAAAGCCACTCTCTCTTGCCCTCCTCCATCTCGGCCGAACACCACCCTCACCACCATCATACCTTCGGCCCTTGACCACTACATTCCATCATCATACAAGCTTCACAAGTCTCATATTAGGAGCTTTGGTGCACTCGGAACGCGAAGGACCTCTACCGTTAGCTTTTATCCACCTCTTTTTCGTCAAAGATCTTCCCTAGCCTTGAGCTAGAGGTATAACCTTTAAAACTCGTTTTTACACATATCTAAAGTGGATAAAAGGAATATTGTCGGTTAAATATCGATAACATACATTTTGATGCATTAAAGTCTAGTAAAAACTATAAAAGTGGTGGTTAATAGCTTACAACTTGTGTAAAAGTTGTAGTATTTGGAATTTGTGTTTATCTAGACCCGATCTATGATGTGGTAGCTCGGATCTCCGTTTAACCCGACTTTGTAAGATCATGTATCTTCACATAAGCTCGTTTTTGACTAAATACAAGGGTTAAAGGCGAAACTCTACCACACAAGATGCATGAACTCGTGTAGAAATATTTTACTTGTGTAAAAGTGATTTAACCGGTACAATGGTGTTTAAAACTGGCGGATCTACGTATCCGCAAGTGGTATCTTCAAAGAACCACACATTTAAGAAACCGTGTATTTTAAGGAAAGGGTCTTACACTAATAAATATGGTTTTATAAACCACAAGTGTGTAAACACTTGTGAAACAAAAAAAAGACCCGACAAAGAAGTAGATTTGTCACTTGTTTCTAGAAGTTGTAAAGACGGATTTCTCTAAACACGAGGTTTTTACAAGATTGAAGTTACTTTATATAAAGATCTACATATACAAAGGGGATTTACATTATAGATGCGGAAAAACTACAAGTTCATGCGATTATGCAAATTTACATACTTGTCGACTAGTTTGATGTGTCGGAAATTGTTTGATTGAATAAAGAAGATTGTTGAATTGATTTGTTAAAAGAAAATGATACGCTTGAAAGCGTGGCCACCTCCAGTTACAGAGGAAACTCTGGCGAAATTTTCCTAAAAACCTAACACTTAGACTTTTTTTCACAACAAGTGTTAGAACTATCTTTGGACATATTTTCAAAACATAAATTTCGCCAGCACTATATTTTACTAAATGTTCGGAGGTGGGATTTTCACAAAGATTAACGTGATAAATATATTTGTCACAACACTGTTTATGATTATTTTGTGAAAATACATGAATATTATTTTAGAGTAAAAATAATATTTACAAGCGTTAATGATTCCAAAACTTTACGAACGCTTCCACAAACATATAAGTTACACCGGTAATTACATTACCACACGATTGACAAAACGTAACTTACGCACATGTATTGTATCCCCCATCCTTGGGAAGAAGAATAACTACCAAGTGTATACGGAACATAAACACGAAATAGTTGTCTAACTATTTCCCAAAGACATAAACTATAAAGCTAAGGCACGGCCGTCCGTCTAATAGAATTAGCACTTGTAGGTCGTTGCACAGCTTACTGTATTGGAGACACTTGGTAGAGACGCGCATTCACTGTGAGTTCATGTCCCCCTTTTCTCTAACTGTTTTCAGTTTACTTAACTGCGGGGGTGAAATACATGTTACTATGATTTACGAGTACTTTACAACGGTATGTTTAACGTAAGGAGGTGTTATACGATCATGTGAGTGGATAGGAACAACATGGGGCCATTAGTCCTCATGGAGGGACCGAGGGACAGGAGCGGTAGATCTATCTGGGTGTAGCGAGCCCAGCCCCAGGCCAAACTAGAAACGGACCTTGGGGTGACTTTGTCCACATACTTTGCCGTGGCGAAATCTGCTAGGTTTGAGTCTCCCTATTTGCACTTCACATATGTCAGTGGCCTTGCAAACCATTGGTGATCACAAGTCCTCTTACACTGCTACATACCACAACTATTTTTATACTCACAAGTGTTTTACATACTCACTTACACATGAACTCGCTCAACATTATTGTTGATTTTTCAACTCACATGTATTTCAGGAAATTAAACGGATCTGGCACGGTATGGAACGTTTTCCGCTGCACTTGTCATGGAGTCATCAGGGTTTAGGGGATGTGTCTCTTTCCTGGACAAGACACAGTCCTTAAACCACGTTTATGTTATGTTTCAGTTTGTAATGTTGTTGAACAAGGTCATGGTTGTTGGTTAAAAACAATGGTACTGTATTTTGATTTTCAAAACTTAATGGATGACTTGCATGGTTTTTAATTCATATAGCTTGTTATGGTTAAGCTATGGTATTAAGAAGTCACACCAAAATTAACCACGCTTCCGCAAAGCCAGGGTGTGACAGCTTGGTATCAGAGCTCTGATCATAGCGAACTAGGATTCTTTCTCGAGTCTAGACTATGATCACTAGGGCTCTCACGAAAACATTTTTCTGCATACCACTTAAGTCCAGATCCACACTTTTTACAAACAAATGTTGAGCACATTTTATTTATTTATAGGCTCAGCTTGGAGGGCTGAGGATCGGTCTGGAGGACCGAGGTGATCGAGGTAGTTAAGCACATTGGTTTATTATAGGTTCGATCTGGAGGATCGTGGCTTGGTCTAGGTGACCGAGGTAGTGGGCTAGCAAGGCTAGGAAGAAAAGGCTCAGCCTGGAGGGCTGGGGATCGGTCTGGAGGATCGAGGTTTGGTTTAAGTGAAGGGTAGAGCAGTCCGGTAGACTGGATGAAATTGGCTAGTAAGACTAGGAGAATTATGTGATACCTTACTTGGTGACTTATGTGATTACTTGATTTATGATTGACTATTTGTGCATGTTTGTGTATATGTTACAGACACATGGATTCTGCAGACACTGGTGGTTCAGGCACCACAGGCCCGAGGCCTATAGTTTCAGGCGACATTGAGTCATCGGAGCATGAGGTTTATACGTCCGACTACACTAGCACAGACGAGGACGATTTTCAGCCTTTTGCACTACCTGACGGTGCTGGCGAGCTCGCAGATGGTCCTATTGACGGGGATCTACCATTGGCATTGATCCCTGCTCCTATACCGCTTGCTGCGTACCCAGCTTACGATTTACCCATCGACGATGAGGAGGATGATATCGATATGTTTGATGAGGAGCCTTTCGAGGACGATGCTCAGGGCGAGGCCCTTCCTGCTGCCGATCCCTTGTTGATCGCGGACGCTCCCGCCGCGGAGCCACCTGTTCACTCCCCAGTCGCGGACTCCTTTGAGTCTGTGGCTTCTGTACCCTCACATGTCCAGAGTGCACAACACATCTCTCATGAGTCAGAGCCTGATCATGCATCTTCTGTCGCTCCTATCCCCAGTTTCGCTTATGACCATGATGATGAGGGGGATTCCGATCCTATGTTTCCCCCGGGATTCGACCCTGATCATGACATAGAGTATGTTCCGATGGATCAGTTTATGGAGGATCCGGTAGACGCTGTTGACCTATTTGAGCCTATTGACCCAGATTTTGAGTTTGACATGGCGTTTGATGACTTTGAGCCTGCCATTGCTCCTGAGCAGGCAGCCGCTCTAGACCCTATACCAGAGCATGACTTAGTACATGTTGATATCCCTTTTGAGCCTGTTGTTGCTGATCTCCCTGTGGATGTTCCTGTGATTGAGGGCGATCATGTTGCTGTTGATCCCGTTGTTTCCTTACCCGTTGGTGATATACCTGCTGACCACCCTATAGAGCACTTTGCACCCGTTTACCCTGTTGTTGCTCCCTTACTTGATCCCGTTCCCCTAGAGCCCGGACATGCACTGTTCGCGGCGCATATGGATCCACCGGATGAGTCCGCACAGCACGGTTGGATACCGGCTGACGAGGACGTTCCACCTTTTCCTCCACAGATTCCTGTTGCACCACATGTTGACTTTTCATTTCAGGTTCCTATGTTTATACCTCCAGCAGGGCCTGGAGAGGGTTCTTCAGCACACCCTGATGGGCATGTACCGATGCCTATCCCTTTTATGCCTCAGACATCATTTGTTCCACCCGCTGTTGCACCGTTTCACGTGGCACCTTTCGACCCCACTAGCGAGCCATTTCTTTGGGCACCTGGCTCTGGTATGCCACCCACACACCCCTACCATGCTTTTCACAGGGGACACACTATTGAGGACGTCTTGATGTCCTTTGTTGCACAGCACGAGTCCCACACACAGCGTATACAGGAGCTCGAGAGAGCTCGGTTGTTACCTTGTCAGTGCCATGGACAGGCACCCTCCCCTCTACAGCCGTTTCGGCCATTATCTCCAGATATTGCTGCTCGTCTCTTTGCTTTAGAGCAGCAGGTTGCTTCCATTATCCGTACTCAGCGAGCCCAGGAGGAGGACTGGCTCCAGTTACGCCGGTTGTTTTATACTCACTTTCCCCCTCCTCCACCACTATCTGCATAGAGCTCACCAGTTACTGATTAGATAGACGAGGATGAGAAGACGGCGATTGTTGGATTGCACAGCATTTTGGAGACCACTTTTTGATTTTGACTTTTGACATGTACTTGATGTTGTATTTGACACTGATCTGTTATGATTTTTGGACAGGGGTGATGTAGCCCCTAGTTGATGGATGATTGTATGACACTATGATGTACTGATACACTTACTCTGTGGTCTTGATGTATGACAATCGCAGTATTCTCATCATATCTGTTTCACTTGATTACTTATTTGCATTATTATGGTATGAGATGTGGATGACTGATATTTGTGATGTATTGATGACATGAGATATTACGCGATATTACTATTACTATATACGTACTTTTCGCTATGGCCTGACCAATGTGAACACATCTTTTAGAAGATGCCGCCAAAACGCCCTACGCCAATGCCAATGCCTACTACTGAGGCAGAGCTACAACAAGTCATTGCAGCTGCCATAGCACAGTACGCAGCATCTCAGCCAGGAGCGAGCGGAAGTGTTAACCAGGGCAATAACAATCCACCTCACGGTAATACCACGCCATTCGAACCTACCATGAACTAGTTGGAGATTTTAGCGATGATGCTAATGCCAAACACATGTTTTAACATACGTGCAGGATGCACCTACAAGCAGTTCTTAGACTGCAAACCAGTTAACTTCGATGGCACAGGAGGTGCAGTTGCCTTTACCCGCTGGGCTGAGAAAACTGATTCTGTTTTACGCATGAGCAAGTGTGCTGAGGATCAGCAAGTCACATACATTTCAGGGCTGTTTCTAGATGGAGCCCTATCCTGGTGGAACCTACAAGTACAAACTCTAGGCGAAGCTGCCGCCTACGCCCTGACTTGGGCCGAATTGAAAGAACTGATGCGCAAAAAGTACTGTTCACGCGCAGAAATTCAAAGGTTGGAGACTGAATTTTGGCACTTAAAGATGGACGGTCCAAAGGTTGCGGAATACGTCCAAAGGTTTCACGACTTATCTCAAGTGGTTCCTTACATGGTTACACCTGAATACAAGCGAATCGAGCGCTTCATTTGGGGTTTGGCTCCCCAAATCATAAGTATGGTAACCTCCTCCAAACCAGCAACTATCACTGAAGCCATCGATTTAAGTGTGGCTCTCACCGAGGAGGCGATTCGTCTAAACAAGTTTGATGAAGTCAAGGCGAAGAAGACAGAGACTCACGTTGAGTCCTCAGGAGATAACAAAAGGAAGTTTTCGAACTTCAAGCAAGGCGTCAGTATGGCAGTAAAGAAAGGAAAATCAGCTGGCAGTACCAAGAAAGGAAAAGGGTACCAGGGCACCCAGCCCAAATGCAACAACTGCCAACGCCACCATACTGGCCATTGTAACGTGAGAGTTTGTGAATCTTGTGGAAAACCGGGCCACTCAAAGGAATCATGTTGGGCTAGCGCGGGCCGGGGAGGCCAGGGAGGATATATGAATAGGAATGATAACCGTGGTGGAAATGGGAATCGCCCGCAAGGAAATTTTGGAAGAAATCATGGCAACAACGCTAACCAAGCGGGCGCAGTGAATCGTAATCCGGGAAATGATCAAGCTGGTGGTAATGGGCAGAGACTGGGATGCTATAACTGCGGGGAAATCGGGCATTTTAAGAAGAATTGCCCAACGTTGAATCAGGCCCGTGGTAGAGTGTTCCAACTCGAAGCTAGGGATGCACGCCAGGATCCAAATGTTGTTACGGGTACGTTCCCTATCAATCAGCGCTATGCATCTGTTTTATTTGATACTGGTGCCGATTATAGCTTCGTATCGATAGAATTTAAGAATATGCTTGGGTTAGCTGCTAATAAGTTAGACATTCCCTACTCGATCGAATTAGCTAATGGAAAGTTAGTTGAAGCCGACGAAGTAATCAGAGGCTGTGCGATAGAACTGGGAGAACGCGAGTTTACTTTGGATCTACTACCACTCGAATTGGGAAGTTTCGACGTGGTGGTAGGAATGGATTGGTTATCCGGAAACAAGGCTGAGATAGTATGTCACGAGAAAGTTGTTCGTATCCCAACTGATGATGGTGAGACAATTGTGGTTCACGGAGAGAAGCGTGACACACCGCTAAGATTTATCAGCTGCTTGAAAGCAAGGAAATGTTTACAGAAAGGATGTGTTGCTTTTCTGGTACACATCGTGGACAAGAAGGTTGCCGAGCCAAGAATCAAAGACATCCCTGTCGTAAGGGAATATCCAGAAGTCTTCCCAGAAGACTTACCCGGACTGCCACCTCAGAGGCAAGTGGAGTTTCACATCGACTTAGTTCCAGGCGCAGCGCCTGTGGCTAAGGCACCATACAGACTTGCTCCGTCTGAGATGCAGGAATTGTCAACACAGCTTCAGGAGCTGTTAGACAAGGGTTTTATCCGACCAAGCTTCTCGCCTTGGGGAGCTCCGGTCTTGTTTGTCAAGAAAAAGGACGGAAGTTTTCGCATGTGTATTGACTACAGAGAATTGAACAAGCTGACGATCAAGAACAGGTATCCTCTGCCAAGAATTGATGATTTGTTCGACCAACTTCAAGGTTCAAGCTGTTACTCTAAGATCGATCTTCGATCTGGATACCATCAACTAAGGATACAGGAGGAAAGTATCCCAAAAACAGCCTTCCGAACTCGTTATGGACACTACGAGTTCCTCGTTATGCCATTTGGTTTGACAAACGCACCTGCAGTCTTTATGGACTTGATGAATAGAGTTTGCAAGCCATACTTAGACAAGTTCGTGATTGTATTCATCGACGACATCCTGATTTACTCAAAGACGAAGGCTGAACACGAACAACATCTTAGAACCATATTGGAGCTGCTAAAGAAGGAACAGCTGTACGCCAAATTCTCCAAGTGCGAGTTTTGGCTACGCGAAGTCCAGTTTCTTGGACACGTGGTTAATGGGGATGGAATTCATGTTGATCCCACAAAGATCGAGGCAATCAAGAATTGGGAAACGCCTACAACGCCAACCGAGATTCGACAATTCTTGGGTTTGGCTGGCTACTATCGAAGGTTCATCGAGGATTTCTCGAAAATCGCTCAACCTTTGACGCTCCTCACCCAGAAGGATAAGACGTTTGATTGGGGAATCAAACAGGACGAAGCGTTTCAGATATTGAAAGAAAAGCTCTGCAACGCGCCAATCTTAGCTCTACCGGAAGGTACCGACGATTTTGTGGTATACTGCGACGCATCGCGTCAGGGATTGGGTTGTGTGTTGATGCAACGCCAAAAGGTCATTGCTTACGCATCACGCCAACTGAAAGTGCATGAAAAGAACTATACCACCCACGATTTAGAGCTTGGCGCAGTGGTTTTCGCTTTAAAGATCTGGAGACACTACCTGTATGGTACGAAGTGCACAATTTTCACAGATCACAAGAGCCTACAACATATATTTAATCAGAAGGAGTTAAATATGAGGCAAAGACGATGGGTTGAATTATTGAACGATTACGACTGCGAGATAAAATATCACCCAGGGAAGGCGAATGTAGTCGCCGATGCCCTAAGTCGTAAAGAAAGAATCAAGCCCATAAGGGTTAGAGCTTTGGAAATGATCATACGAACCGATCTTTCCTTGCGCATTCGTGCTGCACAAAAGGAAGCTCTCAAGGAGGGAAACCTTGAGGAAGAATATCTCCGTGGAATGGAGAAGCTTTTGGTACCAAACGAGGAAGGAACGTTATGTTTTGAGAAAAGGATTTGGGTTCCTCTGTTTGGTGGATTAAGGGAAGTTATTTTTAACGAAGCGCACAAGTCACGGTACTCTATCCACCCTGGATCGGATAAGATGTACCAGGATCTCAAAAATTACTATTGGTGGCCTAAGATGAAAGGCGACGTTGCTGTTTACGTGAGCAAATGTTTAACGTGCGCTAAGGTCAAGGCGGAGTACCAGAAGCCTTCGGGACTTCTGCAACAACCTGAGATTCCCAAGTGGAAATGGGAACAAATCTCAATGGATTTTGTTACAAAACTGCCAAGAACGCCAAGAGGCCATGATATGATTTGGGTGATTGTTGACCGCCTAACAAAGTCCGCACACTTTCTGCCAATCAAGGAGAAAGACAGTACTAGTAAACTTGCGGAAATTTACTTGAGAGAGATCGTCGCACGTCACGGAGTACCTCTCTCGATCATCTCTGATAGAGACGGAAGGTTTGTGTCAAGAATATGGCAATCTTTCCAAGAATCTTTTGGCTCACAATTGAATCTGAGCACTGCGTTCCATCCGCAAACAGACGGCCAGAGCGAGCGAACGATACAAACGTTGGAAGACATGCTGAGGGCATGTGTTATGGATTTGGGAGGTAGCTGGGATAAACATTTACCGTTGGTCGAATTTTCATACAACAACAGCTACCACACCAGTATTGGTGTCGCGCCATTTGAGGCCCTATACGGACGCAAGTGCCGATCACCACTCTGTTGGTCTGACGCAGGTGATAGGCAGCTTGCTGGTCCCGAGATCGTCCAAGAGACGACAGACAAGATTGCGCAAATACTTAAACGCATCGAAGCCGCTCGCCACAGACAAAAGGCCTACGCGGATCCAAACCGGAAGCATGTGGACTTCCAAGTCGGAGAGATGGTGTTATTGAAAGTTTCACCCTGGAAGGGGGTGGCACGCTTTGGGAAGCGTGGGAAGTTAAATCCGCGCTACATTGGTCCCTTCAGAATTCTGGAAAGAATTGGGACAGTAGCATACAAGTTGGACCTACCTGCTGAACTAAATGGTGTTCACGATACATTTCATGTATCCAATTTGAAGAAAAGTCCAACTCAAGTTGACGTTGCCATTCCCACCGACGAGATTCATATTGACGACACGCTCCACTTTGTTGAAGAACCCGTTGAGGTCACGGATTGGAAAGTTAACAAGACCCGCCGGAGCAGTGTCAAACTCGTCAAAGTTCGTTGGAATGCCAGACATGGTCCTGAATTTACCTGGGAACGTGAGGACCGGATGAAAGAGAAATACCCCCACTTATTTCCTAAGAACTCTGCATCTACAAGCAGGACTTAAATTTCGGGACGAAATTTATTTAACGGGGGGAGAATGTGACAACCCGCACTAAACCAGGTATCCGTACAACTTAATTAATGAATAATTACTGCTTAATTACTGTGCTTGTTGAAACTAGCTGATAAACTGCTACCTGCATACTGATACATGCACTTACTTGCATCATACTTTATATGCTGTCACTACATTATTTACATACGGCACCTTAGTGACAAACATGATGCACAAAAAGCACAGTAGCACTAAACGGATACACAGTGAACATGCTGATATAACCAGCATCAGGCAGACACTGCCTCTAAGGCCTGTTAAGAGCCTCATATATTTTGGCTACACTGGTAGTGAGTGTAGGGATATAAGGGTTGTGGTACCGCGTCTCTAGGAATAAGATACACTGATTCGGATATGCCAAAAACGTACTTTAAGTACCAAACGCAGCACTTTAATAATTAAACCAGCTTCTAGCTGACTAGTAAAGTGCCAGTACATGAGAAAATATTACTAGACACTTTCTAAAGTGTCGGGAAAACAAATTGTGTCACTAAAAATGTAATAACAACACTTTAAAGCGTTACAAAAGGCTTTAACGAATTACTATCCAACCGGACACCCGGACTTTACCCGGAACATGAAAATATTACTATTTTCACTAATTATATCTTTCTGAGCCAGTTAGGGTCCCTGATTACCCTAACACCCGTGGTAACGCATAACACACAAGTAACTAAGTTAAATACTTAACCTACCTATTTAACTTAACTAAACTCCCTAACTACTTGTTGATTTCGAACCAAGAGACCCCCCCCCCCATTGTACACGGCCCCAACTAAGGGGGACAATACTTGGTACTTGTTTATTATTATAATCACTATGTTTAAAATCTAGTGAACACTAAGACCTTTGGATAATAACACCTTAAGATCCTATAAATACATGCTTATACTCATAAGGTAACCATCACACAAATCACCAACAAAAGCCACTCTCTCTTGCCCTCCTCCATCTCGGCCGAACACCACCCTCACCACCATCATACCTTCGGCCCTTGACCACTACATTCCATCATCATACAAGCTTCACAAGTCTCATATTAGGAGCTTTGGTGCACTCGGAACGCGAAGGACCTCTACCGTTAGCTTTTATCCACCTCTTTTTCGTCAAAGATCTTCCCTAGCCTTGAGCTAGAGGTATAACCTTTAAAACTCGTTTTTACACATATCTAAAGTGGATAAAAGGAATATTGTCGGTTAAATATCGATAACATACATTTTGATGCATTAAAGTCTAGTAAAAACTATAAAAGTGGTGGTTAATAGCTTACAACTTGTGTAAAAGTTGTAGTATTTGGAATTTGTGTTTATCTAGACCCGATCTATGATGTGGTAGCTCGGATCTCCGTTTAACCCGACTTTGTAAGATCATGTATCTTCACATAAGCTCGTTTTTGACTAAATACAAGGGTTAAAAGCGAAACTCTACCACACAAGATGCATGAACTCGTGTAGAAATATTTTACTTGTGTAAAAGTGATTTAACCGGTACAATGGTGTTTAAAACTGGCGGATCTACGTATCCGCAAGTGGTATCTTCAAAGAACCACACATTTAAGAAACCGTGTATTTTAAGGAAAGGGTCTTACACTAATAAATATGGTTTTATAAACCACAAGTGTGTAAACACTTGTGAAACAAAAAAAAGACCCGACAAAGAAGTAGATTTGTCACTTGTTTCTAGAAGTTGTAAAGACGGATTTCTCTAAACACGAGGTTTTTACAAGATTGAAGTTACTTTATATAAAGATCTACATATACAAAGGGGATTTACATTATAGATGCGGAAAAACTACAAGTTCATGCGATTATGCAAATTTACATACTTGTCGACTAGTTTGATGTGTCGGAAATTGTTTGATTGAATAAAGAAGATTGTTGAATTGATTTGTTAAAAGAAAATGATACGCTTGAAAGCGTGGCCACCTCCAGTTACAGAGGAAACTCTGGCGAAATTTTCCTAAAAACCTAACACTTAGACTTTTTTTCACAACAAGTGTTAGAACTATCTTTGGACATATTTTCAAAACATAAATTTCGCCAGCACTATATTTTACTAAATGTTCGGAGGTGGGATTTTCACAAAGATTAACGTGATAAATATATTTGTCACAACACTGTTTATGATTATTTTGTGAAAATACATGAATATTATTTTAGAGTAAAAATAATATTTACAAGCGTTAATGATTCCAAAACTTTACGAACGCTTCCACAAACATATAAGTTACACCGGTAATTACATTACCACACGATTGACAAAACGTAACTTACGCACATGTATTGTATCCCCCATCCTTGGGAAGAAGAATAACTACCAAGTGTATACGGAACATAAACACGAAATAGTTGTCTAACTATTTCCCAAAGACATAAACTATAAAGCTAAGGCACGGTCGTCCGTCTAATAGAATTAGCACTTGTAGGTCGTTGCACAGCTTACTGTATTGGAGACACTTGGTAGAGACGCGCATTCACTGTGAGTTCATGTCCCCCTTTTCTCTAACTGTTTTCAGTTTACTTAACTGCGGGGGTGAAATACATGTTACTATGATTTACGAGTACTTTACAACGGTATGTTTAACGTAAGGAGGTGTTATACGATCATGTGAGTGGATAGGAACAACATGGGGCCATTAGTCCTCATGGAGGGACCGAGGGACAGGAGCGGTAGATCTATCTGGGTGTAGCGAGCCCAGCCCCAGGCCAAACTAGAAACGGACCTTGGGGTGACTTTGTCCACATACTTTGCCGTGGCGAAATCTGCTAGGTTTGAGTCTCCCTATTTGCACTTCACATATGTCAGTGGCCTTGCAAACCATTGGTGATCACAAGTCCTCTTACACTGCTACATACCACAACTATTTTTATACTCACAAGTGTTTTACATACTCACTTACACATGAACTCGCTCAACATTATTGTTGATTTTTCAACTCACATGTATTTCAGGAAATTAAACGGATCTGGCACGGTATGGAACGTTTTCCGCTGCACTTGTCATGGAGTCATCAGGGTTTAGGGGATGTGTCTCTTTCCTGGACAAGACACAGTCCTTAAACCACGTTTATGTTATGTTTCAGTTTGTAATGTTGTTGAACAAGGTCATGGTTGTTGGTTAAAAACAATGGTACTGTATTTTGATTTTCAAAACTTAATGGATGACTTGCATGGTTTTTAATTCATATAGCTTGTTATGGTTAAGCTATGGTATTAAGAAGTCACACCAAAATTAACCACGCTTCCGCAAAGCCAGGGTGTGACATGTTTCATGTCCACAATGTTTAGGCATCCTTGTGGAGCCTTGAAAATGGTTTAACAGGCTTCAAACATGTGGAAAATGGACTGATACATGTGCAGGGACCAAATCTGGCATATCTGCAGAAAGGAGGCTAGGCGTGACGCGAGGCCCCCTAGGCGTCACGCGAGGCCCTTTCAGATCAACAAAAGTCATTTTAACAGCTGTTAATAGCTGTTATGCCCCCAACACTGACCCACACTTGCCCTTTCCTGCTCATGAGGGACCATTTTGAGTTACCATAAGGTTGCAACAAGTGTAGGGACAAGATCAAAGCACGTTATCCAAGAAACGATCCTAACGGTGGTCCATTTACTATAAATACCCACCAACATCACTTGAAAAACCCACAAAAATCTGATCTAAAAGCTCTAAGTTGAAGCCATTGCTTCATACCTGAGCTACTTGGATCAAGATTAGCATTCGGGGACCCTTTATAAGTGTTCCTTCGTTCTTTTTATACTTTTAGCATTAAAAGTCAAACTTTGTTTGACTTTCTGCATTGACCAGTTTATGGTCAATGCGAAGTTCGTTTGAACTTCATAACGTGAGCGTGATCACGATGGTTATAGTCCCTAGTGACTATACCTACTGATTACCACGTTATCTAGGCTCAGTGACGAGTCGTAGTTTCGGCCAAAATGCGTATTATTGCGTATTTTGTAACCAAACTACTTATAGGTATCAAAACCGTTTGTTTTGATACCAAACTTGTTTTCTAACTTAGTTAAGCATGTTTTAACATGCTTAGCTCGTCACTTTTAGTTTAGTGCTTATATAGGGTCGTAAGGTAAGCGATCTAAACAATCGCTTATACTTTCGAACCCGACCCGTTTGGTCGATCATTAGGATCCGACCAAACACATTAGGTGACCATAGTTGTATAGGGAATAACCTTTCGAGGTTACACCTTATGCTCACGGCGTTTAGTTAGTTGTATGATAGGTAGTTTATATGCCTTAGGTAAATGACCAAAATGCCCTTTTTACGCCAAAATTCATATTAAGCATATGTAACATAACTTTTGATATCTAAACTGATTTGGCAACAATATTAGACATGTTAAGGCAAATTTTACTTATCATAGGGCTAGTTAGGCGGTCTGAACGCGTTTCACGCGAACGACGCGTTAAAGTAGCATAAAGCTACCTAAACGGGTCGTAATGGGTCGTAAGCACTTAGGTTAGGTTTCATTTTAGTATGTGGGCTTTGTTAAACCATATTACATGAGTTCCCACACTCATTTGGTTTACGAACCCTCATTCTATCCAATCCTCCGATTTAGGTCCGGTATATTAACATAGTTACCTATATTAGGTGCCGTTTGATATCCGTGATCTCTAGCATTGTTTGGTTGTTACTCAAGGAATACTAAGCAATCTCAAGTGAGTACATAGACCCCTCTTTTACTGTTTTCCAAACATTTTGGGGTGAAACACATGTGCCTACTTATGACTTTCGTGCCTTTCATGCTTTCATATCATATGCTTATTATGTTCATTAGTACATTATAGTACATGATTTCATTACATTTTATGCTATGTATTTCCATTATGTGCATACTTAGTACATCGTTTTACATTACATTTCATGCTATGTATGTCCATTGTGTGCATACTTAGTACATTGTTTTACATTACATTTCACGTTATGTATGTTCATTTGATTACATACTTAGTGCATTGTTTTCACATGCTTACATTTTTGGTATGACATTTGGTTTGTTTAAATGGGACAAAAATACATTCACTAACATTGATCACGCCATTCATTAGTAGGTAGTGGTACCATAGGAATTGACAACTCCTGTTCCTGAACCCTAGGTTTGTTTGGATGGAAGGAATGACCGAATTCGATAAACATAACACAGATAAACCTTTAATTTGTTTAAAGGTCTATCACCACAGTCACAAGGCTTGGATGTATGCATTTTCACAATACCGCATAGATGTTTGTATCAGTATAGCATGCATTTGTTCCACAAAACATAACTTTGACTTAAACTATGTTTAATTCAATACCCTGTTTTTGTGCATTTTAACTATGGTTTAGTTGATATATTTCACATGCCATACATGATATTTTTGGATACACATTATATGATTTACTTTAAACATAAACATTTTGACATTGATATACACATTTGGTGATTTACATTAGACATGGACATTTTGATATGGTTTACACAATAACACTTGACAATTGATTTATACATGAACAAATTACATTGGTGGTTGGTTTGGGTAAATGAGTTGAGTAACGAGGCGTGTGTAATATGATACAAACATGGTGGATACGTCGCTGGTACTTCCTATATATAAGTGTTTGTATAATATTACATATCGTAGCGTTACTTAAATCATTTCAATATTTGACATATTACATTTTATATAAACAACTTATTCTTCACAAGACATTGTTTTACAAAACAGTTTATTTTATACAACTCATTTTATTTGGTTATTTCATTAACCATACTCCTTTCTTTTATATAATCTGATTTCTTATCGAGTTTTCATATGATTTATAAAAGAAAACACTTAACAAGATTCATGACTAATTTTTATTAAACCTTTCTTCTAAAAACCCAAGTCATGAATCCTATTTTCACAAAACCTATGTATCTCACAGGCATTTTTATGCTGACGTACCTATTTTCACATTTGTTTTCAGGAGCTGTTGCTTAGGATAATGATCGTGCACTAGGGCGGACCTGTGCCTCAGAGACTTAAAATAAAGATAGAACTAGTTTAATTATGTTCTGAACTCTTTATTTCCTGTTTTGAGACAATGTAACACGCTTGTTTGATAAATAAAATATAACTTTGTATGCCATGGTTGTGAAACAATAATTCTGTTACAACACTCCCCGGCGTTTCCGCCACGATTTGATGTTTTACGTGGTCGGGGTGTGACAGTTTCTATCCTGAGCAGAAATTGAGCCAGGTTATGATTCTGGAACTGCTGATGCTGATGAATTTAAGGAATCAAGATATCTGATCAAGAGAATTAGAAATCTCGAGAGCCAGATTCTAATACTGGAGATTAAATAAGTATTCGAGGTGAGGAATCTGTTGGTTTTGAAGATAGAACCAGAGATTCTGTAGATCAAGAGAAGATAGAGTTTGAGGATGCTTTACAGTGTCAGATACTTCAAAAGAGTTTGAGAGGACTGATAAAGACTGAAGATGCGTAGACTCGACACTTAAGACTCGTCAACATTCGAGGGGGAGTCTGTTAGTGCATGTGTCTGTCGACTTCGTCTTGTATCGAGTCTTGTACATAGAATGATAGATCAGGGTGCAATGTACGAGAAAATATCAGATTTTAGGGTGTTTAAGTTGTAATTTCGCTTGAAGGAGGAGATTCCGCTTGAAAGTGACTTGAGTCATTTTAAGCGAAATCAGCTTTAGCTATTTCGCTTAAAATAGCTTGTGCCACTCTCAAGTGAAATCTGATCTCTATATATAGGTTCCAAGCGAGATCAGTTGTAACAGTTTTCCGGTTGTGCAACGAAGTGCTGCCGAAGTGTCGTCTCGCTGTAAATCATTGTGAAATCAATACAACGACAGTATTAATTGATAATCTTGCTGAATTGACCTCAGAATGTCTGTTTCCGCCTTTCGTTCTGAGTAAAACTCTTCTGATCGACTCGTTCGGGTCTGAAAACGATAGCGAAATCAGCTTTAGCTATTTCGCTTGAAATAGCTTGTGCCACTCTCAAGCGAAATCTGATCTCTATATATAGGTTCCAAGCGAGATCAGTTGTAACAGTTTTCCGGTTGTGCAACGAAGTGCTGCCGAAGTGTCGTCTCGCTGTAAATCATTGTGAAATCAATACAACGACAGTATTAATTGATAATCTTGCTGAATTGACCTCAGAATGTCTGTTTCCGCCTTTCGTTCTGAGTAAAACTCTTCTGATCGACTCGTTCGGGTCTGAAAATGATCCTACAAGGCTAATCAGTAGGCTAAACTCTGCCCGTATAAATCTGCAATGTGAGTCATTCTCTTTTTATCAAAAATATTTTACAATACTCCATTTTCAAATGTTATAATTACAGGGAGTAAGTCGTGGTTATCTTAATAACTGGCTAGTGGGGTATTGTGCACATTACTAATTTCTCACGGGGTAGGCTAATAAATCCTAACAGTGATAAACGTCACTACTTGGGGAAAGACCCAATAGTGGTATGACCATCGTCACCAGGTGACACGGCGCCAGATAAAAATAAGATAGAAGCCATTGTAATCGCTCTTATGCTGTAATTGATAACTAAAGTGTCGTTTTACATACTTGAATGCCAGCATTTCCCCATTGATAAAATATTTTTAAAACATGTTTCAGGCGACCTGCTGTAAATCAAGGAAAACGTGCTACGGAGCACTAACAAGCTTGAAGAGGTGGCTCAGTTAAAATGAATAAACATGTTTTAATAAATCAGGGAATTTACTTGTGAAATTTCTCTATTGTAAAATACGGGGTTTATCCCGAATTATGAAATAAAAATAAATCGGGCATTTTGAGTTTTAAAAAGATCCTGTAAAATCTTCCGCTGTCGCATCATAGATACTACGGGTTCCTGTCCCGCGGCTCCTGACCGGGTCAAACCGGGGCCGGGGCCGTAACAAATGATGTTCGGATGAATACTCTATCTGATGAACCTGATTGGATGAGGTCAAAATTATTCGATCAGATGAAGTCAAATGTTTATGATAGGATGAATATCCGATCGTATGAGGTCAACCAATGAATTGGATCGGATGATTTAAGTTGATCGGATGGAATACGAATAATGGATCGAACGAAAATCCGATCGGATCACTTTTTTTTATATATCGTCCGGATCTTCGTTTGGTCGAATGACCATTCGTTAAATGTAATTGCCTTTGATTGGATCACTTGATCGGATCACAAACCAATCGGATGATTAATCTAACAGATTATCATCCGGTCATCATTACTTTCAATTTGGGCCAACACCTATTGATTCACTTCTCATGCACTTTGAATGTTTATTGGACCTTAAATAAAAACACTTGACTGATAACTTGTTTGAGTTGAACGAGATAACTAACACATGAGCTGCCACTGCGTTGAATCCAACTTGTCAACTCTCAATCATTTAAAAATATTGATACAAACAAACTGATCCGACAATCCTTTAAGATCCACTAATTTCAATTGGACTTCACAAGCACTTTAATTGATTGTTATTGGGCTTCAACAATTTATTGTCTGATGGGCTTATGTCACTGGATCGAATGTAACTTCGAACGGATTATCATCCGATAGTTTGAAAATGTATGTTGGTCGGATGGTCATCCGATCAATCTTCACAAATCATATGCAAACTCGTCTAACTTTATTGACTTTGAAAGTCTCTTTATCAGATAACACGTGATCAAAAATCTTTGATTGGGCCGCTCAAAATTTATACATTATAGGACTGTCACTTTCAATTCATGAAAATTGAACCAAACTTAGTTGATGGACTTTGCCACATGGCATGTACAAAAATGATAGGACCGTTATATAAGATGGTGGATCTGACAATAGTGCAATCAAACTGTGAAGAAACACGGAACTAATTACGGGACTAATCAGTTTGGTTTATGTTCCTACCATAGTGGTTAATCTTCTAATGGCTTTCTGAGCTTCGTAACGATCGTCTGAGTCCTGCAAAACAGAACACCGTTACTCGTTAAGAGGAGAATATGGGGGTTTCCCTCTTAACCGGGCTCCGGCGTGAGAATAAGCGACTGTTTTGAGGGATAAGTATGTATTAAGAGTGAGAGTAGAGAGAACGGAATGAATAACATGTGAAGTGAGGTCCCTATTTATAGCCGGAGAGGTGTAAGAGGATATGGGCTGATGGGCCTTGGGCCTGAAGGCGACAACATGGAGGATATGCTCCTTGTCTCACTGGTGTCAACCGTTAGTGGCTTCTAGGAGCTTTCTGGAGCTGGCGCAATGTGATTGGAGCCACGTGTCACTGTTGTCAGCCTGGCCGCCCTTCTGCCATCAGCAGGTAAGTGGAGATCGTGGGGCAGTTCTCTCTGCCTTATGATTGTTGCCATGTAGGCGTCCTTAAGTACTTTTTGTCTCCTGCATGTCAGGTGATCGTGGAGCACGATTGAGCAGGACCAGAATGACGTTGATTGACTCTTTCCTTCTGCCACTTGTACCTTGTGTACTATCTGGAACAGCCTTGCGCTGCTTCCCTGCGCGATGCTTGCTGGGCACGTAACTAACTCGCGCGGGGTTTGGATGACTGAGTGCTCTTTCAGTATGCTAAGTGTTATTGGAGCTTCTTATTATCTAGGCCTCGCGCCGAGTAAAATAGAATATGATGTAGCTCGCGCGAGGATCGTGATAAGAAGTTTGTTGAATAAGGAGTATGGTCCCGCGCGCGACCTTGAAGAAGGTTTGTGCGCCTTTTTTGGGACCATACCCCTTCAAGTCCCCCCAGTCCAGTGCTGCACCATGCGCATGGCAAGTGGTTGGAGCTCTGGACTTAGAAAAATAAAGTTGTAGGAAATGTTTCCTTTGCTTGGGTAGGCCGCGCGCGTGTAAGCTC
The DNA here is from genome assembly GCA_030545235.1 of Helianthus tuberosus. NCBI lineage: Eukaryota > Viridiplantae > Streptophyta > Magnoliopsida > Asterales > Asteraceae > Helianthus > Helianthus tuberosus. The sequence goes on along the minus strand of CM060426.1, from coordinate 25,682,911 downwards.
TTTTTAGTTACTACGGCGCGGCTACCGGGTTTTGCTCCAGGTGGTTTACTGCCTTTGGGTGTAGTTGCGCAGGGTCATTGAGTCATTGTCAATATTGTGCGATCCTAGTGGCTTCTGCATGAAGTTTGTGGTGATTTTAGGCGGGAAAATCCTCGAAATTTGAATTCTGACAAGTTGGTGAGAAACGTCGTTGATGGTGACGTTTGAGTTGACCACTTACACGGCTGTCATCAAGTTATCTCTGACGGTTGGTCATTCCGTCAGGAGAGTGAGCTCCACGCGCGCGTGGTAACCGTCACTCCGGGATTCTCGCCTTACGTGTCATCCTCTGATTGGTCACGTGCGCGGCGATCCCGGCACGTTTACCCATCGCATTAAATGCGATGGGTATATATATCCGCTGAGATGGAGAGAAGAAATCACTTCTCTTCTTCTGTTGTATTCTCTTTCCTATTTGCTCTCGAATTCCTTTGAATCTTCAAACCTTTGAAGAACATTGTAGCAGATCTTCAAACTCCTGAAGAAATATTCAAACTTTCTTCTTTGACATCTATGGCTGAAGAACGTCAAGAAGAAAATCCCGGAGAAGAAGGCCCTGTTCCCGTTCTCAGGTGGGACTTAGGCCTCTTTGAGCAGATAGTACGGGGTTTCCGGTTTCCACCGGAATGGGATGCCAGGTACCCTGGTCAGGGCCAGACAGCCGCCGACGCACCACCGGGGTATATTACGTTATTCGAAGATTTCTTTCATTAGGGCAATTTCCGGTTGCCGGCGATGAATTTTATGGCACATATTTTGCAGTTCTATGGATTTCACATCTCCCAGTTGAGTCCTCCTGGGATGGTTAGGGTTCGGCACTTCGAATTTCTCTGTCGATCCCATGGCATATAGCCAACTGTGGAGCGATTTAGAGTGTTTTATCAGTTGATTCGAAACATGGGGTTTTACTCATTTGCCAGTCGAGGCGCTGCAAAGAAGATACTTCTTAACCCCCCAAGAGTTTACACGACTGGAAACCAAAATTCTTTTATATTCGCGAGGAGGTGATTCCGATCGCCATGACATTTCGCGCCTGGTCTGAAGCGATTGTGAAGGAAGATCTGGCGATCCCCAAGACTGAGGCTTGGTATCGGGAGCTTACTGCACCCCAAACCGAGTGTTTGGTGAGAACGTCTTGGTCGCGGCGCGGATGAGCGATCAATGGCTGCCTGACAGCAAGGAAGTTCCCATTTTGATGATCGATGATAGAGGTTTGTAATTTCCTTAGTTTTACTGATTTCTTGTTTTGTAACTTGTGTTTATTTATATAATTTGACGTGTAGAGGCGCGTTTGTATCAAGCTGCCTTCACCACTTTTGGTGGTTCCATGGGCGTGCGCCCGCTTCAAGCTGGACAAGAATACTGGTATGAACAAATTAAGGGTAATTTCATGTACCCTGTTGCTGATGCATTCTCCGCTCCGCCTACTGCAACCGAAGGTGCGCATATACCTAACCCTCGCTCCTTGCGCTCTGTGACTTCTGCTGGGAAAGAGATTGTCTATCTTTCCAGCGAGGAGTCTGTGGGATCATCAAATGGAGGGCTAAGTTCGTGGTCTAACATCTTTGCAGGTGTGTTGCGCGACCTGGGGATTGACCCTGAAGATAAGAAGAAAAAACCTGTGAGAAGGAAGAAAGTTATCACCTTGGATCCTGAGGTGACCAGCAAGGGAGCTGGGAGTAGTCGCGCAACCGCTAGCGCTGCTGACAAAGGTACTCTCCGCCTTCGTCAAAGTAACTAGGAGGATTACGTTATTATCAATGATTCATTTGAAGGTTTGTCAAGTATAGGCGAGAAGAAGACTGGAGGAGCCGGTTCGAAGAGTTCGGGTAGCGCGGGTTCTCGCAACCCAGATGCTGGCGCGACTCCGCCCTCTGCTGCGCACGTTGAAGAAGAGGAGGAGGAAGAAGACGAGGAGGAGCCTGCTGCAAGTTTGATTGTCAGGAAAAGGAATAGGAGCGAGACCACAGCAGGTGGGTCTGTCGCTCCCAAAGCTGGTGAAGTTCCTGTGTTAGGCAAAAAGAGTAACCTGCGCTCTCTTTACAAATTTTCTCCTGGTTAGTTTCTCTGATTTCTGCGCTCTTTGCTTTCCTTGTCTTTATTAACACTTAACTCCTGCAGAGGTCAAAAAGAAGACCCCCGAGAAGGGTGTCGTGTTCAAAGATCCCTTAGAGCCTCCGCCGAAGAAAATCAAGGTTACTGTCAAACCTTTTAAGACTGCTGGGGTAGAGTCTGAGAAGGATGACCGAGCTGCTGAGGGGGAGAAGGAGAAGGCTGCTGAAGAGAAGAAAAGAGCTGATGAGGAGCGTAGGAAGAAGGTTGAGGAAGACAAAAGGAAGAAGGCTGAGGAGGAGAAGAGGAAGATAGCTGATGAGGAGAAGAGGAAGAGAGCTGCTGAATGGGAGAAGGAGAAGGAGAAGACTAAGGAGAAGGAAAAAACAGTTTCTGACAAGGCTGTTGAAATAACTTCTACCGCTGAGCGATCGGGCTCTGTATGTTTTTAGAGCTGCTGAACTGAAAGGATCAAACGTTAAGATATGTAATAAAAAAGTTATAACAAATCTCTGTATGTTTTTAGAGATGTGCAAATCATAGACACGAAGGTTTACACATGTGTAAATCATAATGGTTTAAAAAATAAGTATAACTCTAAAAGTTTACACATGTGTAAATCATATAGTTTAAAAATAGTAAGTACAGACATGAAGGTTTACACATGTGTAAGTCATAACAATAGTTTAAAAAATAAATAGATATGAAGGTTTACACATGTGTAAATCATGTAGTTTATAAAAAAATTAAGCATAGACATGAAGATTTACACATGCGTATATCATAATGGTTTAAAAAATAAGAGTAAATATGAAGGTTTACACATGTGTAAATCATAATGGTTTAAAAAATAAGTATAAATATGAAAGGTTACATATGTGTAAATCATATAGTTTAAAAATAGTAAGTATAGACATGAAGGTTTACACATGTGTAAGTCATAATAATCGTTTAAAAAATGAATAGATATGAAGGTTTACTCATGTGTAAATCATGTAGTTTATAAAAAAAATTAAGCATAGACATGAAGATTTACACATGTGTAAATCATAATAGTTTTTAAATTGAATAAATATGAAGGTTTACACATGTGTAAATCATAATAGTTTAGAAAAATAAGCGTAGATATGAAGGTTTACACATGTGTAAATCATAATGGCTTAAAAAATAAGCATAAATGTTAAGGTTTACACATGTGTAAATTATAGTAGCTTAAAAAAAGAATAGATATGAAGGTTTACACATATGTAAATCATAATATTTTTTTTTAAATACGCATAGATGTGAAGGTTTACACATGTGTAAATCATAACAGTTAAAAACTTGAAGACAATGTTAACATGTTTCGAACATATTGTAGATACTAAGATGTTCAATTGCGGAGATATTGAAACTACAACTAACTTGAGCAACAAAGAAAAATCGTATTGATTGTGGAGTGTTAGTGATGTGACATGTGGAAATGTACATGGAAAGTCATGCCAAGAACTAGGATTGTCACTTCAAAATAGAGAAAATCAAAAGACAAAGAATGCAACTAAATCAGACGAGAAAGAATATGTTGCGAGGATACTTCTATCGCAAGCGAACATTCACAGAGGACATATGATAAAGGAAGCATTGGAGTTTGATAAAGAACTAAATGAAAAGAAAAAGGACTTCATGTTTTTATTAATATCAGGCTTTACTTTTACGTTACGGTGGTTAACATATATCAAGGATTATGTTTTGTTATCAACCTTTTTAATGGTTTTGAATTTTTGCATAATACAATGTTCATTTAAATCATATATGGTCGATCATTGTTATTGTCATCTAGAAAATATAAATTGTTAGTAATGGGCAATCTACATATGTGATAATGGACAGTTTACACATGTGTAAGTCAGTAGCACATTATATGATATTGAACAATTTACATGTGTGTAAGACATATTACTAAAGATAAGACAAATATGATTCTTAATCAGCATATGTAACAGTAGTTAGTAATTGGCATATGTGACAATAGTTAACACAAACTCTTAATATTATGCTATTTGTATGTATGCAATTAAGCCGCAAATGCATAACACATGTGTAATTGATTGGGTTACATAGGTGCATGTGAACAGTAATAATAATAATAATAATAATAATAATAATAATAATATATAAAATTGTAAATTCCAGCAAGATAACAAACAAATAAAGAAGTATTTGCATTGAACTAATAAAGCATACAAACTAATTTTTATCATTTTTAAAGGACCACCAATATTCAAAGTGACTTATCGTTACCGAACGATAGTACTAAAAAGTTAACCCGCTGAAGTCACTACGTGACACTTGTTGCTAGTGTTAATACTACATCCGCTAGACTTCCGCTTCTTTACTTATGTTCTTGGTGATACAGAGAATGGGAACATAATTGGTATTTCAAATTTGGTCCTCTCTTTTGAGCCTCTGAGTCGTCTTGTCGAAGCATCATAAGAACGCATCGCCTCCTTTGTAGGATCAAACATCCCTAGCTAGCGCCTGCACCTCCTATCTTGTCAAAGGCCAACTCAACCTTTTTAGGGGCCTAAATTGAATTTTGCTAGCACATAACAACTCATATTACTAATGTAGAAAATAAAAAAAAATATGTAGAACATGATAGCTAATTGATTTGGTGTGTGGGAATTACCAGTTGCACCATGGTTAATAATACTCATTGCACAAAAGTTTGATTGCTGGTTAAACTTTATTGTTGGACTGTTGGACTCATTTTTTTTAAAGGCAATGCTTCATTCCAAACAACCTAACACTAGCCAAAGGCTAGAGGTACAAAAGAGGGAAAACAGAACAAAAAAACGAGAAGCAACACCTACACCAGCCTATCCGAAGTCGAACCTACGTCGTTGTTCCTCTGAAAACGAACCCTTTTTAGCTCGAGCCTTGATCCATAGGAAGCCGAGAGCTTTCACCTCTTGAACAATCGCTGCAGCCTTCTTCCTTTTCTCGTTAAAAACTAGATCATTGTAGGTTTTCTACAGGGACCAACAACCCAAAAGCATAATGGACCTCACCATTCAGATATAAACCTTATTTCCTTTAACGTTTTTGTGGTAGTAAAAAATATCTTGGCTGGAAAAGGCGAAGAATGGAGGAAGCCTGCACCAAATAATTATGGCGTTCCACACTTCAGCAGCTATTTGGCAGCCTGTGAAGAGGTGGTCCACAGACTCAGAGTTTTCTTCACAAAAGGGACATAGGTCCGACTCCAGCTGGACCCGTCTTTTCCGAAGCACATCTCGAGTTGGTAATCTATCAATAGGGCCCTCCAACGAAAGATGTTGACCTTTTTAGGAAGCCAACAATTCCAAAAAAAATCTGGTCTTCCTCGACTTGAATAAGATCCGAGCACATTTTTCGAATTGACCAAACTAAGAAGCCTCTGATCAAATCCGGCTCCCATCTCCAATCATCCTCTTTATCCGCGAAATTGATCCCACTCAATAACTTCTCACAGTGGCACTTTTGATGCAACTATTCAACCGAGTTTAAGACCCGAGCCCAGTCCCATGTAAACAAAGTGCTGCCATTATATACCTTTATCCGATTCTACACGGATGCAACTCTTCAACCGACTGTTGGATTCATACACGGAAAAATGTAGATTAACTACCTAAAAACATATTCAAAACATCAAATGGTAAAAAAAATCACAAATTTATCAACTAGTAAATAACAATCAAATGGAGTCATCATTTAATCAAGTGGCAACTGGGCTAATTAAGTAAACATGACTAAAATCATTTTTTATCAACCAACCAAGTAATAAAGAAAACCAACTAGGTTTTTTAATATTACTTATTTAGTAGGAATCTTTTGTTTACAAGCTAGATGGGTGTAATACGTAAATTCTATTTGATAAAAAGTGTAATCTTCATTCAATTGTGAACTTTAATTAAAAATTAAGAATTAGGGTTCACTTTTAAGAGGTTGAGCACTAGCAGATCTTAAATTCAACATAGAAATCAAAACAAATCATTATGTTGAAAGATATTTTCAACATATACATGAAAACTTAAAACGAATGCTTTAAAACACCTAATTTGTTAACATCGACACGTATCATAATGAATTTGTCAATTGATCCCTAACAAGCAGAGAACACTTAACATACCTTTGATTTGTAATGAGTGTTTATAGCGGTAAATGTGAGGAAGAGCGATTAAAAAGTGATAAACTGGTGGTTGAGGGCCAATCAGACACGGCGGTGGAGAGGTGCAGGGATAAATCAGTAGGGCGGTACAAGATGGAGAGGTGGAAGGAGAGATTAAAAGGCGTGGAGAATAAAAGGAAGCAAAATTACAAATCTACCCTTTTTATTAAAACACAAGGGATATAAATGAGTGGCTGAGATTTGTTCTCATGGTTCTCATAAAAAAATGGGTGTTCTCATTTAAACTCTCCCCTATATATATATATATACATACATATAGGGGAGGGTTATCTTGAGAACGCTAAATATTGCGAGAACCGTAAGAACAAATAAAAAAACCAATCAAAACCGATTTTTTTAATACAAACCTCATTCTAATTAATAATACAACGTCAAATAATTCATTTATCTCTCAAAATCACTCCTACTAGATTTTTTACGCGTGTGTAAATATAACAAATTTACACATGTGTAAAAAAAAATTTATTTACGAATTCATGTAAATTTAAACGTGTAAATTTAATTTCTAACATTGTATTCGAAAAATAATGATAAGTGTAAAAAGAAATTTTGAATTTGAATTGTTTTTGACCAAGTTCTCGTCGTTTCATTCGTTCTCACGGTTCTCGCGATATTTAGCGTTCTCATTTAAACTCTCCCATATATATATATGTAGATGATCCTGTAAAAAGTCCAACTTTTGTAAGAAGTGTGAGAAATAATTTGGGAATGACAAGTGTCTCTTATCTTAATTAATTCAAAAGGGTATATTAGTAATTGTCCATTCTTATCAATTAATTGATTTCCAAAGATAACTGGCAAAAATATCAGGCGATATATTAGGGATGTGATTCGAATTCGATTTGTTCTATACATTTAATTGTTTACGGTAAGTTCTTGTTGTAGTGTTATATTCCCCAGTCAATAGTGTTATATTATGTACAGGTATCTTTAATCTCCTTTTCATAGTGTTTTATCCCCATCAATATTGTTTATTCTGTATAGTGTCTTACAGTAAACATATAGTGTTATATCTTTCTATAGTGTTTTATCATGTAATATACTGTTCCTTTCATAGTGTTTTATCCTCATCAATAGTGTTTTATTCTGTATAGTATCTTACAGTAAACAGATAGTGTTATATCTTCCTATAGTGTTTTATCATGTAATATATTGTTCCTTTTCATAGTGTTTTATCCCCCATCAACAGTGTTTTATTTATGTATAGTATCTTACAGTAAACAGATAGTGTTATATCTTCCTATAGTGTTTTATCATGTAATATACTGTTCTTTTTAGTGTTATAAAAAGTTGTTGTGAAGGAAATCGAAGAATTTATTTCAGTACGAGAAATTCGCTGATTTTTTAGGAGATTGATGAGGGTTTTGAAACAGTTACCATAAATTCGCTGATTTATAGGAGATTGATGGTGGGTTTTGAAACGGTTACCATATTTGAAACGTTGGAAAAGTCACTATTGCCCTTTAATTTTACATAAGGTCCTTCTAATTAAAACACAATTTACATTTTATACCCTATTGATCTCAACCATTAGATCAAATATCCAATGGTTTAAAACACTTCTTACCCTTCTCACATTTTAGACACTTTTTCCCATATCCCTACCCTATATATATATTATTTTTATATATCTGCCGACTTCCCCCACATACCAAATTAGGCCCAAAGGCCTTCACAGCCCAACAAAGAAAAGATAAATATAAAGTAAAGAAAAAAAATGTATTTTATAGTTGAAATAAATTTGTAATATCTTTTAAGGTTTTATGTCAGGACAACACATGAAATCTTGGAAGTTGTTGGAGGGGTTACTATGTCACTTGGTTGAATTTCCCTTTTCACTTGATATGGAAGTTTAACCATTTAATGTTGCGCACCAGTCAAATGCTAATTTTATAGCGTGTGCACTTGGAATTATGAGGGTTTTTTTTTTTTTTTTTTTCAAAAGAGTGTTAGTGAAAAAAAATATTTATCAAAATGAGTGATTTAAAAAATATTTACCAAAATAGGTTATTAAGACACACCACTTCCTTTAATTGACAAAAAAAAAATCCAACAATCATTTTGCTTTACATGCCTTTTAAAAAGTTTATTTGATCTTTTAATTTTTTATATTTAATTCTCTCCAAATTAACCATCAAAAGCATAGTGTCCTTGAAGGTTTTTTAGAGTTCCCGTTAATTTATTGAGCATTAGTAGAAGAAAAAATCAAAGATATTAGCAGGAGTTTAAATCATAGGAATGGTCATCGTATAGCTCCGATAAAAGATTATATCTCATGGTAATCATATATGCATTCTTATTTGTAGAGTGCTATATCACCAGATCATAAAGGTTTTGGTCATTTGATTTCTTAACCAACCAAAGCTCAAATCAACAACATGAACAACATGAACGGAATTATTATCGTATCTAGATTATTTGTGTGGTGGTTCATCTTCGTTATTCAAGTTATATAATCGGATTCTGAATAAAAGCTTTAGTCACCAGAACAATCGAAGTGGAACCATATATCTATAACGAAACCATAATTCGTGTCTATATTCGAGTCAAAAGAGGGTTTGATTTGGGTATCTTGGTAGCTGAATCAGAACCAATCGAATGGTTGTTGGGTTCGAAACACACTTGTTCGATGGCTGTGACGATGGGTAGTTTGTAGAAGATAAGGTAAAAAAATTTAACATGTCTAACTTTTATAATAGCAGGTAAAGTCAAATGGGTGTTGGATTTACCCTCATAAAAGTTGTTATGGAAAGTCTCCCCACATTTTATTTGTCTATTTTAAAGCTCCATCCACAGTTATCAACAAGTTAGAATCAATAATTATATGGTTTCCATGGTTGGAATCGGTAAAAAAGATGCACTGGGTTCCTTGGGAGGTCGTTGTATCTCATATAAAGTGTGGCTGGCTTGGGTGGTGTAGGTTAAGCGACACAAACAACGACTTACTCGCTAAATGGGTTTGGCGGTACCGCAATGAACCAAATAATATTTGGAGTATGGTGATTAAAGCGTTTCATGACCACAAGTGTTGCTGGACGTCTCTTCCAGTTAACAGCTCCATTAGTGACTGTGACGATGGGTAGTTTGTAGAAGATGAAGTAAAACAAATTAACATGTCTAACTTTTATAATAGCTGGAAAGTGTAACCGGACTATGTAATATGTTTACTAGACATAAATGTGGATGATTACAAAAATAGTTTTCCAAAGAAACCAAGTTAAATCACAAAGATTTACATGAACATTGTTTTAAAAGAAACTAACCATGTTTCTAGTAAAGAAACAAATATAAGAACACATTGTTTACAAGAAAAAATCAAGAGAATGATTTTTGGAAAAATCATCTAGTAAGTTGTAAACACCTAAATCTTTCAAGAAAGAGATTTTCAAAGAAGTAAACACACTTTAAAGGGTAACTAAACCTACTAAACACACTACCAAGTTACTACAAGATTTTATGAAAGTTCAAGTTCATGATTATTTTGTAAATAGCATAGTTTTGGCACTTGGTAAGTATAAGTTGTTTAAGATTGATTGTTGATTGATTGTGATGATTTTGAAAAGAAAATGATATGCTTGATAGCTTGGACACCTTCATTTTTAGGGGAAACTATGGCAAAATTTTCTAAAAATACGAACACTTAGAAAAATATTTTCTAAACAAATCTTTACAAGTGTATTTTGATCATGAGTTTTCAATATAAACTTTGCCATAGATTTTGTTACAAAAATACAAGTATTGGAGGTTGGTTTTTATAAATAAAAATGGATAAATATGTAATTAGAATATATATTTACATTAATGACACATTGTGTGTGATTATTTGTATACTTTGTGTATTAGTTATATTATTTTAGGATTTAAAATAATGTAACTTAACAAAATACCAAGAATTTACAATCCAAAATAATACCAAAAATCACAAGGAATAAATATATAAGTTACACACTTAATATTGTGGAACCGAACGATAGAACGTAACTTACAAATATTCCGGAAAATACCATTATAAATATATTTTTGGTAAATGCTATTTTGGATACGAAAGAAATGAAAATATGATTTTATTATTATCACAAAGTATATCATATTTTCGACAAGGAGAAAATATATTATTTTTGGAAGTAAAAATGTATTTTTGGAAAAAATATATATTTTCTTGAAATACATTATTTTTGGGACAAAATAAGTTTAAATATATGTTCTAAGCAAGACGTAAAAATATATTATTTTGGAAACAACAAATACAAGAATACAAAGATACATGTATGAGATACCCCCATCCTTGGGAAGAAAATACTTGAGAAGTATTGTTACGAAAATATTGTTTAACGATTATTCCAAAAATTAAATATAATTTAAAGTTAAAATAATTGTTATTTTAACAAGTAATTATAACTTGGAATAATATTGAAGACATGAAGTAAACGTAACTAAAAAACATAAATACTAAGGCAAGGAACGGCCTGTTCATCTAATAGACCCTAGTACATTGTAGGTAGTCGTGTTTGCTGACGAGCTTTGAGTTACGAGTACCGAAGACGCAAAATTGTGAGTTCATGTCCCCCTTTTCTTTTAACTGTTTTCAGTTTTATAACTTCGGGGGTGAAATACATGTTACAATTGTTTACAAACATTTTATACATGGTATGGTTAGCTAAGGAGGGTTACTGCTTGATCATGTGAAAGGTTGGTACAACACTTAAGGCCATTAATCCTCGTCGTAGGACTGAGGGACACGAGTGATAGATCTATTTGGGTGTAGCGAGCCCACACCCATGAGGACCAGGGTGGCCCATGTGGTGACTATGTCCACATACTAATGCCGTGGCAAAATTCCGCTAGGTTTGAGTTTTCCTGCACCATTTCACACATACAATTGGCCTTACAAACCATTGGTGATCTGTTTTTCCTTATTGCTACATACCAGGGACATACATACATACAGACATACTTTAAAGGTTTATTCATACACAAACACATGAACTCGCTCAACTTTTGTTGATGTTTTCAAATTACATGTATTTCAGGGAACTAAGTGGATCTGGCAGGTGTTGCATGTTTTCAAGTTGCGTCATGAATAAAAGGTGTCATCCAAGGTCATTAGGGTTTAGGAAACGCATCTTAATCCTGGATGAGATACATGGTTCTAAACTCGGGTTTGTTTAAGGTCTTTTGTCGAGTCTTAGTGAACTCATCAAAACAGGTTGTGGTTTGTAACTTAAATTTGGTGTCAACGTTTCAAAACAAGTATGTTGTGTTATTTTCAAACTTAATTAATGGATGAACATCTTATGGTTTTATCATATAGCGTTGTTATGATTGAATGCTATGGTATTAAGAAAGTCACACCAATAATCACGCTTCCGCAAAAGTCAGGGTGTGACAGCTTGGTATCAGAGCTTCGATCGTAGCGAACTAGGATTCCTTCTCGAGTCTAGACTACGATCATTAGGGCTCTCACGAAAATGTTTTCACAAACATATTTTCATTGCATACACGAAATGTCCAGATCCAGGAAACAAACATTTTTACAAATAAAAGACACAAAATACATTTCAAAGAATTCGTTTATAATTCAGTCTGAGAGACTGGGGAGTTAGTCTGAGAGACTAGCTGGGGCAGTCTGAGAGACTGGGTAGTTCAGTCTGAGAGACTGGGTAGTTCAGCCTGAGAGGCTGGGTAGTCTGAGAGACTAGTTGGGACAGTTTGAGAAACTGGGAGGTTTAGTCTGAGAGACTAGGTGGTTCAGTCTGAGAGGCTGGGTGGGATAGTCTAGGAAGATTAGGATGCATACATGCTTACATTGTTACTACTTACATGCTTATTTGATGATTGTTGATATATGTGCATATGTTGTGATGGTTTTGATTACAGACACCATGTCCTCATCTGAGAGCGAGCTATCAGATACCGTAGACCCTATGGCCATAGTTTCAGATGATGATAGTGTCCCAGACCCTGAGATTCTTACATCTGATACTGAGAGTAGCGATGATGATGATTTCCAGCCGTTTGCTTTACCAGATTTTGGCGATGATATACCGCTAGCTGATGGTTTTCCTGGCGAGGATCTGCTTCTTGTTCCAATCCCTGCCCCTCTTCCTCTTGCTGCATTTCCTCTCAAGGATCTACCTCTTGATGCCATGTCTGATGATGATATCGATCTTTTTATTGAGGGCCTCCCAGAGGGTGCCCAGGATGATGGAGCTCCAGTCGATGATGTCATTGCTGTTCCCCTTATTGAGATTCCGATCATTGAGATTTCATCTGACCATTCTGGTCCTGATTCATTCGAGTCTGTGTCATCTACTACTCTACACGCACTGGGATTACAGCGTTATCCCACAGATTCTGATTCTGACACAGCTATGTCTGCCGCACCTGTTCCTCCACAGGACTTCGAGTTTGATGATGAGTTTGATCCTGACATTGATCCCGAGCATGAGGTTGACTTCGTCCCCGACGATCAGCTTTTTGATGTACCCGCTGATCTCGAGCCGATACCCGCTGATCTTGAGTTAGCTCCAGCCGACCCTGAGCCTTTGCTTGCACCCGAGCCTATACCCGCTCATGATCCTCTGCCGAAGCATGACCTTGTTGATATACCAGTTGTTGCACCACCTTTACCTGACCCTCTACCTGCACCCGCAAACCATGCTCCTTTTGCTGACCATATAGACCCCCGTTATGCGTTCACCTGCAATGGGTGGATAGATGATGATGACTTACCCCCTTTTGTTAGGCCTGTTACTCCCCCACCTGCACCTACACATGCACCAGTTAACATTGCCCCGTTTCACCCACACGTGTCTGATATACTCCGCACCGATCTACCGGTCATGTTCTTACAGGATATCCCTCCGCCCCGTCCAGGGGAAGGACCGTCTAGACAGCCATCTGGTCATGTCCCACCTGCGTCAGCAGCTTTTCCCTTCATGCCTCAGTTTTCACATACTGCACCTTTTGCTTCTGCACCATCGGGCGAGCCACTTATTTGGTTTTCGCCCAACACGATGCCTGTTTCTGATCCATATCATCCCTTCCATTACACTGGTTACACGAGGGATGATGTTGGTGCATACATCTGTCGACTTCGTCTTATATCGAGTCTGGGTTGCGTTGCAGATTTGAACAAGCATGATGTTATCATATTCAATGATGATATCATAAGGATGACATCATCATTGCAACATATAAGAAATTACGTGCACATGAGACAAAACAAGAAACATGTCCGTTTGAATTGACTTTTGATTTGTTTCGTTTGAATAGTTCGTTTGAAAGGTATGTTCCGTTTGAAAGGTTACGTTTGTACTTGACATGTGATGATTCAAACGGAATCCAATGTCCTATAAATAGGCTTGTGTTCTTGTCATTTGTAACGGAATTCAGATTTGATACCGAGATGCTGCCGGTATTACTTGTGACTGTAATCGTTGTTAATTCAATATACAAGAGGTTTAAAGTGATATTCAAGCTGTTTTTACATCCGTTTCTTAGTTTCCGCCTCTGAAACAGACTAGAGCTCTTTCGAACGACTCATTCAGGTCGCGATTCGATCCTACAGATGAGCTACTCCTATCCTTACAGCTCCAGCAGGAGATGTTGTGTCGCAGAGTCATGGAGTTAGAGAGGATTCCGCGTCCTCCGCCTTGTACTTGTCAGTCACCATTCGCGACTCCACCCGCTCCTCTTCTGCCATACCCAGATTTTGATGTTCGTTTTCTTACTATGGAGCAGTAGGTTATGTCACACCCCGACCATGTAGAACATACAAAACATGGCGGAAACGTCGGGGAGTGTTATAACAGAATTGTTGTTTCACAACCATGGCATACAAAGTTATATTTTATTTATTAAACAAGAGTGTTACATTGTCTTAAACAGGAAACAAACAGTTCATAACATAATTAAACTAGTCTATCTTCATTTTTTAGTCTCTAAGGCACAGGTCCGCCCTAGTGTCACGATCATCATCCTACACAAAAGCTCCTGAAAACACATGTGAAAATAGGTACGTCAGCATAAAAATGCCTGTGAGATACATAGGATTTGTGAAAAGAGGATTCATGACTTATTAGTTTAGAAAAAGTTGTTTAACAAAAGTCAGTCATGAACCTTGTAAATTGTTTTGTTTTGTAAATCATTCAAAAAGCGATGATATGTATAAATAAGAGTATAATGTAAGGTTAAATGAATAACCAAGTAAAATGAGTTTGTATAAGATAAGTTGTTTTGTAAATCAATGTCTTGTGAAAATAAGTTGTTTATGTAAAACGTAATATGTCAAATATTGAAATGAGTTAGGTAACGCTACGACATGTAATGTCATACAAACACTTATATATATGAAGTACCAGCGGCGTATCCACCATGCTTGTATCATATTACACACGCCTCGTTACTCAAATCACTTACTCAAACCAACCACCAATGTAAATTGTTTATGTATAAATGAATTGTCATGTGTTAATGTGTAAACCATATCGAAATGTCTATGTCCAATGTAAACCACTAAATGTGTATATCAATGTCAAAATGTTTATGTTTAATGTAGATCATGTAATGTGTACCCAAAAATATCATGTATGGTAAGTGGAATATATCAACTAAACCATATGTAAAATGCACAAAAACAAGGTATTGAAGTAAAACATGGTTTAAATCAAAGTTATGTTTTGTGAAACAAATGCATGCTATACTGATACAAACATTTATGCGGTATTGTGAAAATGCATACATCCAAGCCTTGAGACTGTGGCGATAAACCCTTAAACAAATTAAAGGTTTATCTAAGTTATGTGTATCGAATTCGGTCATTCCTTTCATCCAAACCTACCCAGGATGTCCGGAACGGGAGTTGTCAATTCCTATGGTACCACTACCTACTAACGAACAGCGTAGCTAATGTTAATGAATGTATTGTTCCATTTTAAACAACCCAAATGTCATACCAAAATGTAAACATGTGATGAAAACAACTGTACTAAGTATGCACACAATGGGCATACATAGCATGAAATGTAATGTGAAACAATGTACTAAGTATGCACACAATGGACATACATAGCATGAAATGTAATGTAAAACAATGTACTAAGTATGCACACAATGGACACACATAGCATGAACACAATGAAATCATGTACTATAAATGTACTAATGAACATAGCAAGTATATGATGTGAAAGCAGGAAAGCACGAAAGTAACAAGTAGGCACATGTGTTTCACCCCAAAACAGTTTGGAAAACAGTAAAAAAGGGGTCTATGTACTCACTTGAGATTGCTCAGTAGTCCTTGAGTGACAACCAAACAATGCTAGAGATCACGGATATCAAACGGCACCTAATATAGGTAACTATGTTAATAAACCGGACCTAAATCGGAGGATCGGATAGAATGAGGGTTCATAAACCAAACGAGTATGGAGACTCGTGTAATATGGTTTAACAAAGCCTACATACTAAATGAAACCTAACATAAGTGCTTACGACCCATTACGACCCGTTTAGGTAGCTTATGCTATTTTAACGCGTCGTTCGCGTGAAACGCGTTCGGACCGCCTAACTAGTACTATGACAAGTTGAATATGCCTTAACATGCCTAATATTGTCACCAAATCAGTTTAGATGTCAAAATTTATGTCACATATGTTTATAATGAATTTTGGCATCAAAGGGGTATTTTGGTAATTTACCTAAGGCATATAAACTACCTATCATACAACTACTTATACGTCGTGACCATAAGGTATAACCTCGGAAGGTTATTCCCTACCTACTATGGTCACCTAATGTATTTGGTTGGATCCTAATGATCGACCAAATGGGTCGGGTTCAAAGGTATAAGCGATTTATTAGATCGCTTACCCTAACGACCCTAGACAACGTGGTAATCAGTAGGCATAGTCACAAGGGACTATAACCATCGTGATTACAATCATGTTGCGAAGTTCAAACGAACTTCGCATTGACCATAAACTGGTCAACGCAGAAAGTCAAACAAGGTTTGACTTTCGGACTCGAATAGCAATAAAAGAACGAAGGAATACTTACGAAGGGTCCCCGAATGCTAATCTTGATTCAAGTAGCTCAGGTATGAAACAATGGTTTCAACTTAGAGCTTCTCAAATCAGATTCTTGTGGGTTTTGCAATGGGGATGGATGGGTATTTATAGATTTCTTCGAACCGTTAAGATCGTTTCTTGGAGAAGAGGGAATGATCACATCCCTACACTTGTTGACAAGCTTATATACATCACATTGGCCCCCCATAAGCAGGAAACAACACTTGGAATTGGATTGGGAGTGCTAAACAGCTGTTAAAAATGGCTTTTGCTGATCAGAAGGGGCCTCGCATGACGCCAAGGGGGCTAGGTGTCACGCTAAGGTCCCTCTGGACAGCAACCAGTTTCCAACGTTTCCAATTCAGTCCCCGTTGTGTATTAAGGCCATTTCCGACATGTTTAAGGCTCGTGAAGCCATTTTCAAGGCCCTAAAATGATGCTTAAACATTGTGGACATGAAACATGCTAAAACAAATCCCGGATGTTGGTTCGTTCGGTCGTGCGATTGCGATGTTCGCTTAATTACGACGGAATGCGCATAAGCGCGAAAAACGATCCAAATGAGGCGACGAATGGATTTTTCTCAAGCCAAACACTAAAATAAAATATTTTAGTTCTTACATAAATTTTTGGATGTCCGGGTGTATTCAGAACGTACGTTATGTGTGACAACTCGCATTTTAGAACCTCCTTGCTATGCTTTGATGTAACTTATTTGAACATACGTGACTAGTTAATATACTTGGTATCAACAGAATGTTACGTTTATCATGCTATGTGTTATATATGTGATGTGAATGTATGTATATATACTTAACCGTGGTCGCACAACATCAACCTAGTCGCACGAGACCTAACCGATAGCACATGATGGTGCTCGGCCCAAATCCAACACAACCGGAGCCCAAGCTGAGCCCGATCCTTATAATTTTCGCTTAACACTTAGGGGGTTGGTGTATAACCCTCATTATCCTTTTAACACAAGAAAATACACAAACCCTAGCTCTCTCTCTCTCTCTCTCTCTCTCTCTTTCCCTCTTTGTTCGACAGCAGGCTCATACTCGAAGCCTTCCAACCTCGTGCGAGTTAGTTATCCGATTTCTTGGTTAGTGTTCATCATTTACTGATTGTTATATTCTTTGTGATAGTTTTGTGGTGTGACCAATTAGGGTTTCCTGTTAGTGGACATGTTGCTAAAATCTATGATCATGAATTGAAATATGTATTTGATTTCTGTGTATATGTGAGAAACCGAATTATTTATGAACTTTAAGATGATATACGTTGGGCTATGACCGAATGCGTGATGGATGGGTTAGTGATATTGATCGAAGGGTTCTTTTTGATGATTGGTTATTAAATGTTTGACTAGGGATTCATGTATGCCATGCCTTGATAGCTTTTGCATGATATATGGATGCTTAAATAATGTGGGGTGCATGTAGGTGTAAGCCGATTGGTTAGAATCATTAGGGTTTCACCAAGTTATTAATAATTATTTGTTATTCATAATTGAGGAGGTGTTGGGCTGCATGTGCGATGGTGACAGTTGTATGGCATGAGTTGAGTTTGTGATTTAGGTGATAAAAAGTCCTATGTGATGATGAATAGATTCGAATATGCTGTTTGTAATCGGCTGCATTATGACCTGATGTGGGGTATCATATGTTTGTTAATCTTGATTATAAATAAATCTAAACTCTTGCACAAAAATTTAGTTGTGGATTATGGTTGATGTATCGTGAATTAGGTTGTATAATATTAATATATTAAGATAATAGACTGATGAATTAATCAGATGAGTTGGCAGATTATATTGATGCAATTGTGTTATTTACTTGATTGGTATGATTGGTAATTAAGTGATAATTATGTTGTTTGATCTTCATGAAAAGAGAAGCTGTTAATGAGTAATGTTTGCGAGAATTAGGGAAGTAATGATAGAAACTTGTAACTGAATAATGGAAACTTGTAACAGATTGCCAATAATTCACGACATTAATTGGCACCACACACACACTTATGCGGTCACACAATATGGTTACAACCGCACAAGGGTAATAAATCGCACAACATAAAATTGGGTTAATCTGTTGGGCCGTAGACTGTTGGGCTGGGTAACAAAGCTGATCGCACAAGTCAGTCTTGGTCGCACAAGTAGAGTTCAGTCGCACAAGTCTATCCGGATCGCACAAGACACATGATTGTTTATTGGGCCGTGTACATGTTGGGATTTATTATTGGGCCGGGTTGGTTTCCAATCGCACAACCCACTGTGGATCGCACAAGTTATGCTGATCACACAAGGGGTTGGGCCCCCTGTTTATGGGGCTTTACCTTTGGGATCGTACAAGTATCAGATGTTATGTAATTGACTGCTAATGTGTTATCCGTGTTTGCCATGATCAATACGTGTTAGTAACCTGTTAACTTGTGTAAACATATGTGCACTATTTGGACATAGACCTGACTTGAATGGTAACCATGTTAGGACGTGGTTGACCTCTAGCAGCTCGATTGACCTTTTGTTTATCTGCCGAGCTAACCTAAGGTGAGTTCACACATTCTACAAAGCATGGGATTCCCAGGGGTTGGGAATGGGGTTAAGGAACATGGATTCCTCGTCCTTTCTTGGGTAGGACAGTACTGGTTCAGGAATGTAATTCCTCGTCCTCATGGACAGTTAACTTTTACTAGACCAAAACTCTATCACGAAGTCCCTCCTTTTTATATCGACTTAATCGCCGGGCCAATGGCGAGCGGGTCATTAGTTAGATAGCGCTATTTAGGTTTGACAAGCCTCACACCGTACCGCAGAGGACGGGCGTGAACTAATGGATCTGGGCACGTCAATGCTGATAGACATTGACAGTTCAGGGCACATAAACATGACTACAGTCAGCAGTCGATATGGTAACGAGTCTAGTTTATACATGGGGTAGCCCCCACGACCGAAAAGCCAGATAACTAAACATGGGGTAGCCCCCACGGCCGAAAAGCCAGATAACTAAACATGGGGTAGCCCCCACGGCTGGATTGCCAGAGTTAATGGGTTAAACAAATCACGTTTTCAACTATGGGGTAACCCCCACGGCAGGGATGCCAGCTAAAGGAACTGTTTCTGGAACAACTTAAAACGAACACCCAACTGTGAACTAGCTCAACATTATTGTTGACTCGTTACTACATGCTTTGCAGGTCAATAGGTACTTAGCTGGAGCTTGCATGGGGGAGAGTCGTTGTGGGACATGGACAGCTGTGTGCCATGTTAAACCTTGGGATATTTAAACTTATGTTTTGGTTTTAAACATTATGCTTCCGCTTACAACTTAAACTATGTTTGTTTTGGACACCAATTGTGTTGGTTGGACTTTTACAATTAATTACTTGCTTGTTCAATATGATTGGTGGTTTGATCCTGGTCAGTCACGCCTCCAAGCGGTGATACTCCGCATGTGGATTTTGGGGGTGTGACAGATTGGTATCAGAGCCATTGGTTATAGTGAACTTGGTTTTAATAAGGGAAAAAGTTTTTGTTAAAACCAGACTATAACCTGTACAGTGCTCAACGATCCACAACGACGCTTCGCTCCACGTGCAAGACTCAATACTCTAGGTGATGTGATTTAAGTTGATATTGCCTACCTGCTAGGGAACTTTTGCATGATGTGTTGTCTGTGGTATAATTATTAGAACAGTAGCATGTTGCCTGTTATTCCTACTACGCCCCATGTGTCACCCAAATGCTTAACTATTTGACAAGAGGTGGTCAAACCCCTTTCTGATTGCTCGTCACCCTGCTACGACTGTCTATGCATTCCACCTATTTGTACGCTTATCTCGACATGACGTCGCCACATGATCCTCCGTACATCCGGCTTGTACGCCAACAATCATATAGACCAGAACCGGCTCAAATGAACTTGGGTTTAGGAGAACTACACCCACGCATCCTGTTGATGAACCTTATCATCTCCACTGGTCGTCTATACCAGAAACGGAGCAGCCACAATTACACGCGTACTTCGTTTTACAAACTAGCAACTCTACCAACCAAATTCTGCTTTGGACAAGTGATATACCCTTGTGACCATGATGCAACGAACTTCCCTTTTTGTGCCATGCCGCCATGTACCACTACTGGAAATTGCTTCTAGACAGCAGGTTAACTGGTTGAGATTTTTTATTGTCGGTGGACCCCGTTTACACTCGATCCTTCGTATGAACCTCAGTAACTCCCTGTTACTTCGGATGGCAACCAATTTAATGAAACGCCAATACCACGATTTTTTTTCCCAAACGCGGGACTATCTTACTACCCTGCTGGATGGTTCATTTTTTTTATATCCTATTTGACTAACTCTATCGTATACCTAACTTAGCGAATGGATGCCATTATTGGTGAAATAGTCGTCAAGACATTTAGGGACAGAGTTATGGATCAGTCAACCTACCAGCCAGCACGATAAATTATACGTTTGCATGACCCACCTTACACTACGGGAGACGTACCCTATTTTATGATAGTTTTCTTGTATATACAAAATCTCTGCACTAACTCTTGTACCGACTCATGATTATTGATGGCTAGTATGCCCGCTTCTTACCATTGGCTTAGAGCAATCCATCGCACCCGTACCCCAACAACGTTACGTTCTCGCTCCTCCATGACGAGCCACTGAAACGAACCACTCTCTAGCTTAGAGAATTTAGAAGGCTAGATTCCTGATCACTGGTGATCACTCCACAAAACCTTGAGAATAGTGGTGTTATGTTGATATGATTATACTTTCTCGAATGCGTTCACACGTCTTTCCTTGGAACCTCATGAATACGCAGACGTACGTTGGACTCAATTGCACGACTTAAGGAAACCCCCGGACTTGGTTACTTACTTGATGAAACACACACACCTAAGTTCATGGATTTAGGTAAATTGTCCCTCCTTTACATGGGGGGGGGGGGGAATCCAATGGCTCCTGGTGGGAGTCACAGTGAAACTTAATGCTACACGATTGTACGATAACCCTGCTGCTATGTTAAATTCTTGTTCTGATTGATTTAATCCCATGACAACAATATCTAGTCAACGATATACCTTAACTTAACTATACCCAACTGGCGTGCAGCCAGCTGTACATTCAATATCGAGTAAACCTTTGCTGTGAATTTTTTTTTAAAAACGCTTACCCACCGAATGAGACTAATCTTTCTTATATTGCCACACCAATGCATGACCTACTTTTGGGATTTAGTGATCCTAACAACAATCCCCGCGGACACTTGCTTGGACCAGTTACACTCTACGAATATTACTTGGTGAGCATTGGGCTATACATGTAATGACACCACAAGTACTGATCTTTGAACTTGATTCGACCGATATGGATTCTCAGACTCGACGTTTGAACCTAGTCTAACCAAATGAATGTGTCACTTGCTCTCATCGACGACATTCTGTTCTACTCCAGGAGTCAGGAGGAACACGAGCAGCATATGCGACTTATTTTGGAACTCCTTCGAACAAAGCAACTTTTTGCTAAGTTTTCCAAATGCGACTTCTAGCTTCAGGAAGTCCATTTCTTAGGCCACGTGGCAAATGGGAATGGGATTCGCGTTGACCCATCAAAAGTCGACTCGATCAAGAACTGGCCTGCACCTCGTACACCAACGGAAATTCGCCAATTCTTGGGCTTGGCAGGTTACTACAGGAGGTTCATTAAGGATTTTTCCAAGATTGCACAGCCTCTCACCTCACTAATGCAGAAAGGCATTATTTATCGATGGGGAAATGCACAGGAATTAGCATTTCAGCATTTAAAGGATAGACTTTGCAGTGCACCTATCCTTTCATTGCCAGAGGGCACAGACGACTTCGTGGTTTACTGCGACGCATCAATTCAGGGTCTTGGTTGTGTATTGATGCAACGGGATAAAGTTGTAGCCTACGCCTCACGCCAACTCAAAATTCATGAAAGGAACTACACTACACACGACTTAGAGCTGGGAGCTGTTGTTTTTTTCACTTAAGATAGGGCGACATTACCTGTACGGTACCAAGTGCGCCATCTACACCGACCACAGGAGTCTCAAGCATATCTTCAAACAGAAGGAACTGAATATGCAACAACGACGATGGGTCGAGCTACTGAATGACTACGAATGCTCGATCAGGTACCACCCAGGCAAAGCCAATGTTGTGGCTGACGCCCTCAGTCGAAAGGACACTGCGCCTAAGCGCGTACGAGCTTTACAACTCACTATACAGTCTAGTCTTCCTTCTCAGATACGAGATGCTCAGGTAGAAGCATTGAAACCAGAAAACATCAGGGCTGAAGCCCTGCGCGGCTCAAGGCAACGCTTAGAACAAAAGGAAGACGGTGCTTACTACGTAACAGGACGCATTTGGGTCCCACTTTATGGCAACCTACGAGAGCTTGTGATGGATGAGGCACACAAGTCTCGCTACTCAATACACCCTGGTTCAGATAAGATGTACCACGATATCAAAACTACGTATTGGTGGCCTAGCATGAAAGCTCACATAGCAACTTACGTTAGCAAGTGCTTGACTTGTGCGAGAGTCAAGACGGAATATCAGAAACCATCAGGCCTACTCCAACAACCAGAGATACCGCAATGGAAATGGGAGCAAATTTCCATGGATTTTGTTACTGGCCTGCCTAGATCTCAACGTGGTAACGATACTATTTGGGTGATCGTGGATCGACTCACAAAGTCTGCTCACTTCTTGGCTATCAAGGAAACGGATAAGTTCTCCACTCTAGCAGACGTATACCTTAAGGAAGTTGTCTCGAGGCACGTGGTGCCCACCTCTATTATCTCGGATCGAGATGCACGTTTTACTTCAGAACTGTGGCAAGCAATGCACAAATCTTTTGGCTCACGTTTAGATATGAGCACAGCTTATCACCCGCAAACGGATGGGCAGTCTGAACGCACCATCCAGACCCTCGAAGACATGCTTAGGGCATGTGTGATTGACTTTGGCAACGGCTGGGAAAAGCATCTGCCACTTGTGGAATTTTCGTACAATAACAGCCACCACACCAGCATTAAAGCTGCCCCGTTTGAGGCATTGTATGGGCGTAAATGCCGGTCACCTCTTTGTTGGGCAGAGGTGGGGGATAGTCAGATTACTGGTCCAGAACTTGTGGTAGATACAACAGAACGAATTGCTCAAATACGACAACGAATGGTGGCAGCTCGTGATCGTCAGAAAAGCTACGTCGATAAGGGCAGAAAACCACTCGAGCTCCAGGTTGGGGAGCGAGTGCTACTAAAAGTTTCACCCTGGAAGGGTGTGGTTCATTTTGGTAAACGAGGCAAACTTAACCCACGATACGTTGGACCGTTCGAAGTCATCGAGAAAATAGGCAAGGTGGCCTACAAACTGAACCTACCAACAGAACTCAGTGCAGTTCACAACATTTTCCACGTGTCAAATCTGAAGAAGTGTCTGTCAGATGAGACCCACATAGCTCCTTTGAAGGAGCTCACTATCGACGAGCAGTTACGATTCGTCGAGGAACCAGTTGAAATCACGGACCGGGATGTTAAGGTCCTCAAGCGTACTAGAATACCTCTCGTTCGAGTTCGTTGGAACTCACGTCGCGGCCCAGAGTTTACCTGGGAACGCGAAGATCAAATGAAGCAAAAGTATCCCCAACTATTCGTAAACAGTACAACCACTACTGAGGCTGAAGCTACGGAATTTCGGGACGAAATTCCAGATCAACGGGGGGAGGATGTGACACCCCAGGAAAACCAGGAAAACCATACAACTTAACTAGCTTCCTCAGTGAGTACGTACCAAATTTCGGGACGAAATTTCTTTCAACTTGGGGATAATGTGACAACTCGCATTTTAGAACCTCCTTGCTATGCTTTGATGTAACTTATTTGAACATACGTGACTAGTTAATATACTTGGTATCAACAGAATGTTACGTTTATCATGCTATGTGTTATATATGTGATGTGAATTTATGTATATATACTTAACCGTGGTCGCACAACATCAACCTAGTCGCACGAGACCTAACCGATAGCACATGATGGTGCTCGGCCCAAATCCAACACAACCGGAGCCCAAGCTGAGCCCGGTCCTTATAATTTTCGCTTAACACTTCGGGGGTTGGTGTATAACCCTCATTATCCTTTTAACACAAGAAAATACACAAACCCTAGCTCTCTCTCTCTCTCTCCTTCCCTCTTTGTTCGACAGCAGCCTCATATTCGAAGCCTTCCAACCTCGTGCGAGTTAGTTATCCGATTTCCTGGTTAGTGTTCATCATTTACTGATTGTTATATTCTTTGTGATAGTTTTGTGGTGTGACCGATTAGGGTTTCCTGTTAGTGGACATGTTGCTAAAATCTATGATCATGAATTGAAATATGTATTTGATTTCTGTGTATATGTGAGGAACCGAATTATTTATGAACTTTAAGATGATATACGTTGGGCTATGACCGAATGCGTGATGGATGGGTTAGTGATATTGATCGAAGGGTTATTTTTGATGATTGGTTATTATATGTTTGACTAGGGATTCATGTATGCCATGCCTTGATAGCTTTTGCATGATAAATGGATGCTTAACGAATGTGGGGTGCATGTAGGTGTAAGCCGATTGGTTAGAATCATTAGGGTTTCACCAAGTTATTAATAATTATTTGTTATTCATAATTGAGGAGGTGTTGGGCTGCATGTGCGATGGTGACAGTTGTATGGCATGAGTTGAGTTTGTGATTTAGGTGATAAAAAGTCTTATGTGATGATGAATAGATTCGAATATGCTGTTTGTAATTGGCTGCATTATGACCTGATGTGGGGTATCATATGTTTGTTAATCTTGATTATAAATAAATCTAAACTCTTGCACAAAAATTTAGTTGTGGATTATGGTTGATGTATCGTGAATTAGGTTGTATAATATTAATATATTAAGATAATAGACTGATGAATTAATCCGATGAGTTGGCAGATTATATTGATGCAATTGTGTTATTTACTTGATTGGTATGATTGGTAATTAAGTGATAATTATGTTGTTTGATCTTCATGAAAAGAGAAGCTGTTAATGAGTAATGTTTGCGAGAATTAGGGAAGTAATGATAGAAACTTGTAACTGAATAATGGAAACTTGTAACAGATTGCCAATAATTCACGGAATTAATTGGCACCACACACACACTTGTGCGATCAAACAATATGGTTACAACCGTACAAGGGTAATAAATCGCACAACATAACATTGGGTTAATCTGTTGGGCCGTAGACTGTTGGGCTGGGTAACAAAGCTGATCGCACAAGTCAGTCTTGGTCGCACAAGTAGAGTTCAGTCGCACAAGTCTATCCGGATCGCACAAGACACATGATTGTTTATTGGGCCGGGTTGGTTTCCAATCGCACAACCCACTGTGGATCGCACAAGTTATGCTGATCGCACAAGGGGTTGGGCTGCCTGTTTATGGGGCTTTACCTTTGGGATCGTACAAGTATCAGATGTTATGTAATTGACTGCTAATGTGTTATCCGTGTTTGCCATGATCAATACGTGTTAGTAACCTATTAACTTGTGTAAACATATGTGCACTATTTGGACATAGACCTGACTTGAATGGTAACCATGTTAGGATGTGGTTGACCTCTAGCAGCTCGATTGACCTTTCGTTTATCTGCCGAGCTAACCTAAGGTGAGTTCACACATTCTACAAAGCATGGGATTCCCAGGGGTTGGGAATGGGGTTAAGGAACATGGATTCCTCGTCCTTTCTTGGGTAGGACAGTACTGGTTCAGGAATGTAATTCCTCGTCCTCATGGACAGTTAACTTTTACTAGACCAAAACTCTATCACGAAGTCCCTCCTTTTTATATCGACTTAATCGCGGGGCCAATGGCGAGCGGATCATTAGTTAGATAGCGCTATTTAGGTCTGACAAGCCTCACACCGTACCGCAGAGGACGGGCGTGAACTAATGGATCTGGGCACGTCAATGCTGATAGACATTGAAAGTTCAGGGCACATAAACATGACTACAGTCAGCAGTCGATATGGTAACGAGTCTAGTGTATACATGGGGTAGCCCCCACGGCCGAAAAGCCAGATAACTAAACATGGGGTAGCCCCCACGGCCGAAAAGCCAGATAACTAAACATGGGGTAGCCCCCACGGCTGGATTGCCAGAGTTAATGGGTTAAACAAATCAAGTTTTCAACTATGGGGTAACCCCCACGGCAGGGATGCCAGCTAAAGGAACTGTTTTTGGATCAACTTAAAACGAACACCCAACTGTGAACTCGCTCAACATTATTGTTAACTCGTTACTACATGCTTTGCAGGTCAATAGGTACTTAGCTGGAGCTTGCATGGGGGAGAGTCGTTGTGGGACATGGACAGTTGTGTGCCATGTTAAACCTTGGGATATTTAAACTTATGTTTTGGTTTTAAACATTATGCTTCCGCTTACAACTTAAACTATGTTTGTTTTGGACACCAATTGTGTTGGTTGGACTTTTACAATTAATTACTTGCTTGTTCAATATGATTGGTGGTTTGATCCTGGTCAGTCACGCCTCCAAGCGGTGATACTCCGCGTGTGGATTTTGGGGGTGTGACATTATGCGCGAAAATGCAAACTTGTGCACTTTTTGACGCTTTTAGTCCCTGAATGACCCAAAAGTTTAGTTTAGCATACCGAACCCCTCAAAGCCTATTTCTAAGCTATGTAAATGTTATTTATGGTATGTTTAACTTATGGTCATGTTCTGGAATGTTCGTTACAGTTCAAATTGGCATACTTTCACAGTTTGTCAAGTTTAGTCCCTTTAAGCGAATTAACTTGTTTTTGCCATACTAAAGCCTTCAAAACTTATTTCTAAGTTATGTAAAGGTTATTTAAGGTATTTTAAGCATATGTTGATGTTCCGGAGTATTTTTCGCGTTAAACTAAGTACGTTTACGCACCAGTTTGCGTATAACTCTCCAGAAAGTGATATAGAGTTTGAAATTGAACAAAAGTCAAAACATGAAAAATGTCAAACATAAATAAACAAACATTGGGATCAAATAACATTGTTTTATTGATAATTGTACTGTTTATAATGATTACAAGCACAGATGTTACAGTCTCCCCTACTTGTGGAAATTTCATCCCGAAATTTATTTAGAGGAAACTCGTGGGAAAAGATGCGGATATTTCGCCTTCATTTGATCTTCGCGTTCCCAAGTAAACTCAGGTCCACGTTTAGCTTCCCAGCAAACTTTGACCAAAGGAATGCGCTTGCGTTTAAGCCACTTGACTTCACGGTCCATGATTTCCACTGGCTTCTCAACAAATTTCAGTGTTTTATTAACACGAATTTCGTCAAGCGGTATGTGGAGGTTCTCATCAGCTAAACACCTCTTGAGATTGGACACGTGAAAGGTTGGATGAACATTTCCAAGTTCAGGAGGTAACTCAAGTCTGTAGGCTACCTTACCGATTCTTTCGACGATCTTGAATGGTCCAACGTATCAAGGTGCAAGTTTTCCTTTCTTTCCAAATCTGATCACACCTTTCCAAGGTGAGACCTTAAGTAATACTCGATCACCGACTTGAAATTCCAAGGGCCTGTGTTTTGGGTCCGCGTAACTCTTTTGACGGCTTCTAGCTGTCTGAAGGTTATCACGAACTTTCTTAATCTTGTCAGTTGTCTCTAAAATGAGGGCAGGTCCAGTAAGCTGAGCCTCGCCGATCTCATTCCAGCAGACTGGTGAACGACATTTTCGACCATAGAGAGCCTCGAAAGGAGCCATGTTGATGCTGGTGTGATAACTGTTGTTGTAGGAGAATTCAATCAACGGAAGATGTGAATCCCAAAAAGAGAAGTGAAGCGAGCATCTCTGTCAGAAATGATGTTCAAAGGAACACCATGTCGAGCTACAATTTCATCCACATAGATTTTAGCAAGTTTGTCAGCAGGAAAATCCTCACGGATTGGCAAGAAATGCGCTGACTTAGTAAGACGATCAACAACTACCCAGATGGCATCATGACCTTTCTTTGTGCGCGGAAGTTTAGTAATGAGATCCATAGTAATGTTTTCCCATTTCCAAACTGGTATCTCTGGTTGCACCAATAAACCAGAAGGACGCTGATGTTCAGCCTTAACCTTAAGACAAGTAAGGCATTTTGATACATATAAGGCAATGTCTTTCTTCATACCAGGCCACCAATACTGAATACGAAGATCCTTATACATTTTATCTGAGCCAGGATGAACAGAATAACGAGACTTATGGGCTTCATCCATAAGAAAGGTGCGAAGGTTATCTTGGCTTGGGACCCACAAACGGTCCATGAAGTAATACGATCCATTGTCCTTCAGTTCCAGATCAGGTGTTATGTGATAGGGAAATTCCCTATCCATTAAACCTTGTGAAACACAAGATTGTTGAGCCTAAGAAATGCGTGCTTGGATATCGGATCGAGCTTGAATAACAGATTGAACATGAACACAATGAAGCTTAGTACGTTCCTTACGACTCAATGCATCGGCTACGACATTCGCCTTACCAGGATGGTAGCGAATTTCGCAGTCATAGTCGTTTAGAAGCTCGACCCAACGTCGTTGCCTCATGTTGAGTTCTTTCTGATTGAAGATATGCTGAAGACTTTTGTGGTCCGTGAAAACCACACATTTTGTACCATACAAATAGTGTCTCCAGATCTTTAGAGCGAAAACAACTGCACCCAACTCAAGATCATGAGTGGTGTAGTTCTTCTCATGTATCTTCAACTGCCTCGATGCGTATGCTATGACTTTGTTCCTTTGCATCAGAACACAGCCAAGACCCAATTTAGATGCATCGCAATAAACGACGAAATCATCATTGCCCTCAGGCAAAGTTAGAACAGGCGCGTCACAAAGTTTTTGCTTCAAGTGTTGAAAAGCTTCCTCTTGCTTGAATCCCCAATCAAAGGGTTTGTTCTTCTGAGTTAGAGCAGTTAGAGGAACTGCAATCTTTGAGAAGTTTTCAATGAAGCGGCGGTAATAACCCGCTAAACCAAGAAAAGAACAAACTTCAGTAGGAGTAGTAGGCGTATCCCAATCCTTAATCACACTGATCTTGGAGGGATCTACATGAATGCCTTGTTCGTTGACAATATGTCCTAAAAATTGAACTTCTTTAAGCCAGAATTCACACTTGGAGAATTTGGCAAAAAGTTGCTCTTTCTTTAGGAGTTCCAAAGTAAGACGAAGCTGTTGCTCGTGATCAGCTCGCGTCTTAGAATAAATCAAGATGTTGTCAATAAAAACAATGATGAACTGATCCAAATAAGGTTTGCAGACCCTATTCATTAAGTCCATGAAAACAGCAGGAGCATTAGTCAAACCAAATGGCATGACTGTGAACTCGTAATGCCCATAACGAGTGTGGAACGCTGTCTTAGGAATATCTTCTTCATGCACACGAGGTTGGTGATATCCAGATCGCAGATCGATCTTCGAAAAATAAGAAGCGCCTTGTAACTGATCAAAAAGATCATCAATGCGAGGTAGGGGATATCGATTCTTGATGGTAAGCTTGTTAAGCTCACGATAATCGATACACATCCTAAAAGATCCATCCTTCTTCTTGACAAAAAGAACGGGAGCACCCCAAGGTGAAAAGCTAGGACGGATAAAACCTTTGTCAGAGAGCTCCTGAAGCTGCTTAGACAACTCTTGCATCTCAGACGGTGCAAGACGGTAGGGAGCTCTGGCAACGGGATTTGCACCAAGTACGAGATCAATACGGAACTCGACTTGGCGTGCTGGAGGTAGACCAGGTAAGTCTTCAGGGAATACTTCAGAATAATCCCGAACAACAGGGATATCTTGAATAGATTTACCTTTGCCCTTATCTGCGACAACGTGTGCCAAAAAGGCCACATAGTTCTTTCGCAGATACTTCCGAGCTTTAGAACAAGACATGAGCTTGAGACCACCAGAAGGTTTCTCACCCTGAACCTGTAGGATCTCACCTGTCGAAAGCGGCACACGAACAATCTTCTCAAAACAAACTACCTCTGCGCGATGCTTGGCTAACCAATCCATACCCACAATAACGCCGAAGCTTCCAAGTTGCATAGGCGTGAGGTCAATAGGAAAAAGATGGTCGTTGAGGTTCAACTGGCAGTTGCGAAGAACAGAATCAAGAATAATGGGTTCACCATTAGCAACCTCTACTGTCAAAGGTTTACCTAGTTTCGTTCTAGACACGCGAAGTAATGGCTCAAAAGATAATGACACAAAACTCTTATCGGCACCCGAATAAAAAAGAACAGATGCAGGCTGATTATTAATAAAGAACATACCGTTCACCACTTCATTGTTTGCTTGTGCCTCTTGTGCATTCATATTGAAGACTCGACCTCGAGCCTGAGCCTGATTCTGATTTGGGTTAGCATTCACCAATCTTGGACACTGATTACGGTAGTGGGTCAGATCCCCACAATTGTAACAAGAACCTGGCGGGTAGTGTGGTCGTGCAGCTTAGCCTTGTTGCTGAGCAGGAGGCTGAGCAACTTGTTGAGCCGGGTTTTGAACTGCCTGATTCTGAGCAAACCGACAAACATTGGCAAGATGACCCGACTTCCCACAGTTATTACAAAAACGGCACTGATGTTGCGGCTGATGGTGACTGTTGCATCTATTGCACAAAGGTGCATTCCCTGAATAGGGCTTCTTCGCTGGAGGCTGTGCGGGTTGGTTGGGAGCTGCCTGGTTAGCTTGGGCAGTGACAACATAGTTTTGGGAAGCCTTACGCTTCCTTGCCCTTTTCGATGAACCAGAATCCTTTCCATTCTTGTTTTGACCTTTCTTGCTATCTTCCTTGTCAGACGACTGTTTCTTGCCCTTGTCACCCTTCCTGTGTAACTTGTTCTTCCGAATCTGCGACTCAGTCAATGTCGCTGCTAACTCGATAGCCTGACGGAGTGTGGCAGGGTTACTACCAGTAATGATGTCTTGCACTGAGTCAGGTAGGCCGTCGATGTACCTTTCGATAGCCTTGTCAAGTGGGGTAACCATTGTTGGGCAAAGCAGACTCAACTCCTCAAATCTATCAGTATATGCCCTGTGCTCGCCACTATCTTGTTTCAAGTCATCGAACTCTCTCTCCAAAGCTCGCTGTTCATGACGAGGACAGAACTCCCTCATCATAAGGGCCCTGAGTTCAGCCCATGTCTGTGCTAGAGCAACTTCTGCACCACGGTCTCTCATAACCCCATTCCACCATGTGAGAGCCCTCTTCTGGAACACACTCAAAGAAAACTCGACCTTGCGATTGTCAGGACACTGCACGTGGCGGAAAGTATTCTCAATGCTCTCGAACCATTGAAGAAGCCCAGTCGCTCCCTCAGAACCACTAAACTTGAGTGGTTTAGCCGAGTTAAAAGTCTTGAAATTGCATGGAGCATTGTTATTGTTGTTGGCTTGGTTCCATTGAGCAAAGAGGTTTGGGAATTGAGCAGCCATCTGCTACGCAATGATTTCTGCCAGTTCGGCAGTCGCTATCTGGTTTTCGCGTCGAGGAGGCATTCTAAAAGAGGAAAACATGAAAGGAAACGAGTAAGATGATTGGATGAAAAGAATGAGATGAAACAAAAATTGACAACAGCAAAGATGGTGGTCATTTGTTCGCATCACAAAGTAAACAAGCGACACACAGTGACTAATCAAAGTAAATGGGTCAAAATAATGTATCGCGAAGACATGCTCGCCTATAAGTGAACACTCACCCCAAGAGTTCCCAGGTAAGAGTGACTGGTCCGATTATGTGGATTTGTACGAACACTCTAGCCTTAGACAGAAAACCCAGGGTACAGGCATTCACCCTTCCAGTTTGCACGTGTTCACATTATTTAAAACCCAAAACCTTGACAAGATTTTGAAAACTCAAAGGGGTTCAAAACCTTGTAATAATTCATTCAAAAACAGATGATTGATTTTCAAAAATCGTTTTAGAAAATTGGGTTCTTGTTTTGATAATCACCTAAGGATAGGTGATGTGCATGTTTTAAGATCTAAACACAAGATAACTTGTGTTAGGGTCCTAGAAAGGTTATAGTCTAGGTCAAAGCATTACTAATAACCTAATTCCCTATAACCATTGGCTCTGATACCAACTCTTCTGTCACACCCCGACCACATAGAACATACAAAACGTGGCGGAAAGTCAGGGAGTGTTGTAACAGAATTATTGTTTCACAACCATGGCATACAAAGTTATATTTTATTTATTAAACAAGAGTGTTATATTGTCTTAAACAGGAAACAAAGAGTTCATAACATAATTAAACTAGTCTATCTTCATTTTTTAGTCTCTAAGGCACAGGTCCGCCCTAGTGTCACGATCATCATCCTACGCAAAAGCTCCTGAAAAACACATGTGAAAATAGGTACGTCAGCATAAAAATGCCTATGAGATACAAAGGATTTGTGAAAAGAGGATTCATGACTTATTAGTTTAGAAAAAGTTGTTTAACAAAAGTCAGTCATGAACCTTGTAAATTGTTTTGTTTTGTAAATCATTCAAAAAGCGATGATGTGTATAAATAAGAGTATAATGTAAGGTTAAAAGAATAACCAAGTAAAATGAGTTTGTATAAGATAAGTTGTTTTGTAAATCAATGTCTTGTGAAAATAAGTTGTTTATGTAAAACGTAATATATCTAATATTGAAATGATTTAGGTAACGCTACGACATGTAATGTCATACAAACACTTATATATAGGAAGTACCAGTGGCGTATCCACCATGCTTGTATCATATTACACACGCCTCGTTACTCAAATCACTTACTCAAACCAACCACCAATGTAAATTGTTTATGTATAAATGAATTGTCATGTGTTAATGTGTAAACCATATCGAAATGTCTATGTCCAATGTAAACCACTAAATGTGTATATCAATGTCAAAATATTTATGTTTAATGTAGATCATGTAATGTGTACCCAAAAATATCATGTATGGTAAGTGGAATATATCAACTAAACCATATGTAAAATGCACAAAAACAAGGTATTGAAGTAAAACATGGTTTAAATCAAAGTTATGTTTTGTGGAACAAATGCATGCTATACTGATACAAACATTTATGCGGTATTGTGAAAATGCATACATCCAAGCCTTGAGACTGTGGCGATAAACCCTTCAACAAATTAAAGGTTTATCTAAGTTATATGTATCGAATTCGGTCATTCCTTTCATCCAAACCTACCCAGGATGTCCGGAACGGGAGTTGTCAATTCCTATGGTACCACTACCTACTAACGAATGGCGTAGCTAATGTTAATGAATGTATTGTTCCATTTTAAACAACCCAAATGTCATACCAAAATGTAAACATGTGATGAAAACAACTGTACTAAGTATGCACACAATGGGAATACATAGCATGAAATGTAATGTGAAACAATGTACTAAGTATGCACACAATGGATATACATAGCATGAAATGTAATGTAAAATAATGTACTAAGTATGCACACAATGGACACACATAGCATGAACACAATGAAATCATGTACTATAAATGTACTAATGAATATAGCAAGTATATGATGTGAAAGCAGGAAAGCACGAAAGTAACAAGTAGGCACATGTGTTTCACCCCAAAACAGTTTAGAAAACAGTAAAAGAGGGGTCTATGTACTCACTTGAGATTGCTCAGTAGTCCTTGAGTGACAACCAAACAATGCTAGAGATCACGGATATCAAACGGCACCTAATATAGGTAACTACATTAATAAACCGGACCTAAATCGGAGGATCGGATAGAATGAGGGTTCGTAAACCAAACGAGTATGGAGACTCGTGTAATATGGTTTAACAAAGCCTACATACTAAATGAAACCTAACATAAGTGCTTACGACCCATTACGACCCGTTTAGGTAGCTTATGCTACTCAAACGCGTCGTTCGCGTGAAACGCGTTCGGACCGCCTAACTAGTCCTATGACAAGTAGAATATGCCTTAACATGCCTAATATTGTCGCCAAATCAGTTTAGATGTCAAAAGTTATGTCACATATGTTTATAATGAATTTTGGCATCAAAGGGGTATTTTGGTAATTTACCTAAGGCATATAAACTACCTATCATACAACTACTTATACGTCGTGACCATAAGGTATAACCTCGGAAGGTTATTCCCTACCTACTATGGTCACCTAATGTATTTGGTCGGATCCTAATGATCGACCAAATGGGTCGGGTTCGAAGGTATAAACGATTTATTAGATCGCTTACCCTAACGACCCTAGACAACGTGGTAATCAGTAGGCATAGTCACAAGGGACTATAACCATCGTGATTACAATCACGTTGCGAAGTTCAAACGAACTTCGCATTGACCATAAACTGGTCAACGCAGAAAGTCCAACAAGGTTTGACTTTCAGACTCGAAAAGCAATAAAAGAACGAAGGAATACTTACGAAGGGTCCCCGAATGCTAATCTTGATTCAAGTAGCTCAGGTATGAAACAATGGTTTCAACTTAGAGCTTCTCAAATCAAATTCTTGTGGGTTTTGCAATGGGGATGGATGGGTATTTATAGATTTCTTCGAACCGTTAAGATCGTTTCTTGGAGAAGAGGGAATGATCACATCCCTACACTTGTTGGCAAGCTCATATACATCATATTGGCCCCCCATAAGCAGGAAACAACACTTGGAATTGGATTGGGAGTGCTAAACAGCTGTTAACAGCTGTTAAAAATGGCTTTTGCTGATCAGAAGGGGCCTCGCATGACGCCAAGGGGGCTAGGTGTCACGCTAAGGTCCCTCTGGACAGCAACCAGTTTCCAACGTTTCCAATTCAGTCCCCATTGTGTATTAAGGCCATTTCCGACATGTTTAAGGCTTGTGAAGCCATTTTCAAGGCCCTAAACATTGTGGACATGAAACATGCTAAAAAATATCCCAGATGTTGGTTCGTTTGGTCGTGCGATTGCGATGTTCGCTTAATTACGACGGAATGCGCATAAGCGCGAAAAACGATCCGAATGACGCGACGAATGGATTTTTCTCAATCCAAACACTAAAATAAAATATTTTAGTGCTTACATAAATTTTTGGATGTCCGGATGTATTCAGAACGTACGTTATGCGCGAAAATGCAAACTTGTGCACTTTTTGACGCTTTTAGTCCCTGAATGACCCAAAAGTTTATTTTAGCATACCGAACCCCTCAAAGCCTATTTCTAAGCTATGTAAAGGTTATTTATGGTATGTTTAACTTATGGTCATGTTCCGGAATGTTCATTATAGTTCAAATTGGCATACTTTCGCAGTTTGTCAAGTTTAGTCCCTGTAAGCGAATTAACTTGTTTTTGCCATACTAAAGCCTTCAAAACTTATTTCTAAGTTATGTAAAGGTTATTTAAGGTATTTTAAGCATATGTTGATGTTCCGGAGTATTTTTCGTGTTAAACTAAGTACGTTTACGCACCAGTTTGCGTATAACTCTCCAGAAAGTGATATAGAGTTTGAAATTGAACAAAAGTCAAAACATGAAAAATGTCAAACATAAATAAACAAACATTGGGATCAAATAACATTGTTTTATTGATAATTGTACTGTTTACAATGGTTACAAGCATAGATGTTACATGTTAGCTATCTGTTGCGTCGTGTTCATGCCCTCGAGGAAGAGTTAACGCATGTGCACAGTTTGCTATTCGTTCCTCCACCTCCTCCTCCTCCTCCACCATCAGCATAGCAGTTTTTGGTTTTATGCAGGTAGCATACTTTTGGGTGAGAGTGTAGCTATTGAGCCCAGTTTGCACAGCCTTTTGAAGACCACTTTTCTTTTGATTTTATGACTATTGTAGTTTGATAGACGATTTGGACAAGGGCGATGTGACCCTGTAGTCCCTTTTGATGTATGGTACATTGTAGAACATGTAAAACTGTATTTGTGGTCACTGATATATGAAAGCTCAATCACAGCATTCTCATTACATACATTGTTGAACTACTTGTTTGCGTTATGATTGGGAATGTTATGTGTTTACTTGCATTGATAAATGTTATTACATACACATACTACATACTTATATGCATAAGACTTGACCTATACAATCTTCTTTAGAAGATGCCTCCTCGAAGAGATAACACACTGCCCACAACTGAGGCCGAGTTACAAGAACGGATTTCACGAGCGATAGCACAACACAAGGCCTTACGCTCTAAGCATAGCGGAGGTACCTCGGAAAGCAACCCACCTCTTGGTAATGTTTAAGTCACTAAAGACACATTACGTTACATTTGGACATTCCATGTGCGATCGCTAATGCTTTATGTGAATGATGTTACTTGTACAGGCTGTACCTATAAGCAGTTCTTAGACTGTAAGCCTCTGAATTTCGACGGAACTGGGGGTGCTGTAGCTTTTGTAAGATGGACGGAGAAGACTGATTCTGTGATAAGAATGAGCAAGTGTGCACCAGAGCACCAGGTCACCTACATCTCTGGATTGTTCTTAGACGAAGCGTTATCATGGTGGAATCTCCAAGTCCAAACCTTGGGAGAAGAGGCTGCTTATGCCATGACATGGGAGGAAATGAAGGAACTCATGCGCAAGAAGTATCGCTCTAGGGCTGAAATTCAAAAATTGGAAACAGAGTTTTGGAACCTCAAGATGGATGACACCAAGATTGCGGAGTATGTGCAGAGATTTCACGACTTATCTCGCGTCATTCCTTACATGGTAGATCCGGAATTCAAGCGCATTGAGCGTTTTATTTGGGGATTGGCACCCCAAATCATGAGTATGGTGACGACGTCAAAGCCTGCTACGATCACAAAGGCTATTGATCTGAGTGTAGCGCTAACTGAAGAAGCAATCAGGTTGAACAAGTTTTCGATCTCTGACCAGAAGAAGGAGACTCACGTTGAGTCATCCGGTGAGAACAAAAGGAAGTTCTCAAACTTTAAGAAGGGTACCAACAGTGCAAACAAGAAGAAGGATGTGAACCCACCAGCTGAGGTCAAGATTGGTGCTGAAAACAAAGGAAAAGGATATATGGGCA
The DNA here is from genome assembly GCA_030545235.1 of Helianthus tuberosus. Classification (NCBI taxonomy): domain Eukaryota; kingdom Viridiplantae; phylum Streptophyta; class Magnoliopsida; order Asterales; family Asteraceae; genus Helianthus; species Helianthus tuberosus. The sequence goes on along the minus strand of CM060426.1, from coordinate 25,645,448 downwards.
CTCTGCCCAAATGTGATGTGTGCCAGTACCATCATGCTGGCCAGTGCAGAGTTAGGAAATGGGAGTCTTGTGTCACACCCCGACCACGTGAGACAACGAAACGTGGCGGAAACATTGGGGAGTGTTGTAACAGAATTAATTGTTTCAAATCTATGGCAATTGAAGTTTCGTTTTATTAATCAAACATGAGAGTTTACACTGTCTTAAACAAGAAATAAAGAGTACATAACATAAATTAACTAGTTCTTGTCTCGTTTTAAGTCACTAAGGCACAGGTCCGCCTAAGTATGTCTTGATATGTCCTATGCATCAACTCCTGAAAACACATGAGAAAATAGGTACGTCAGCATAAAAATGCCTGTGAGATACATAGGTTTTTGTGAAAATAGAATTCATGACTTATGTTTGAGAAAATGTTTAGTCATGAACCTTGTATTTTGCTTTGTCTTGTAAATCATTTGAAAAACGATAAGATCAGATGATATGTATAAATAAGAGAATAATGTATGGTTAAATGAATAACCATGTAAGATGAGTTTGTATAAGATAAGTTGTTTGTAAATCATTGTCTTGTGAAAAGTATGTTATTTGTATAAAATGTTATATGTCTCAAACTGAAATGATTCAAATAACGCTACGATTTGTAATACCATACAAACACTTATATATAGGAAGTACCAGCGGCGTATCCACCATGCTTGTATCATATTACACATGCCTCGTTACTTAATCACTTACTCAAACCAAACTACCAAAGTAAAATGTTCATGTCTAAAGTAAATCATGTAATGTGTATCCAAAATATAAGCATGTGATGAATAACAAATGTACTAAGTATGCAACAAAGGACATACATAGCATAAAGTGTAATGTATAACAATGTACTAAGTACGCACACAATGGGCATACATAGCATAAAATGTAATGTAATGTAAAATAATGTACTAAGTGCGCACACAAAGGGCATACATAGCATAGAATGTAATGTAAAATAATGTACTAAGTACGTACACAATGGGCATACATAGCATGTAATGTAATGAAATCATGTACTATAATGTACTAACGAACATAGCAGGTATATGATGTGAAAACATGGAAAACATGAAAGTAACAAGTAGGCACATGTGTTCCACCCTAAAATGTTTGGAAAACAGTAAAAGAGGGGTCTATGTACTCACTTGAGATTGCTTAGTAGTCCTTGAGTATCAACCAAACAATGCTAGAGATCACGGATATCAAACGGCACCTAATATAGGTAACTATGTTAATAAACCGGACCTATATCGGAGGATTGGATAGAATGAGGGTTCGTAAACCAAACGAGTATGGGGAGTCGTGTAATATGGTTTAACAAAGCCTACATACTAAATGAAACCTAACCTAAGTGCTTACGACCCATTACGACCCGTTTAGGTAGCTTGTGCTACTTTAACGCGTCGTTCGCGTGAAACGCGTTCGGACCGCCTAACTAGTCCTATGACAAGTAGAATATGCCTTAACATGCCTAATATTATCACCAAATCAGTTTAGATGTCAAAAGTTATGTCACATATGTTTATAATGAATTTTGGCATCAAAGGGGTATTTTGGTAATTTACCTAAGGCATATAAACTACCTATCATACAACTACTTAAACGTCGTGACCATAAGGTATAACCTCGGAAGGTTATTCCCTACCTACTATGGTCACCTAAAGTGCTTGGTCGGATCCTAATGATCGACCAAACGGGTCGGGTTCGAAGGTATAAGCGATTTATTAGATCGCTTACCCTTACGACCCTAGACAACGTGGTAATCAGTAGGCATAGTCACAAGGGACTATAACCATCGTGATTACAATCACGTTGCGAAGTTCAACCGAACTTCGCATTGACCATAAACTGGTCAATGCAGAAAGTCATTGACTTTCGGACTCGAAAAGCAATAAAAAAACGAAGGAATACTTACGAAGGGTCCCCGAATGCTAATCTTGATTCAAGTAGCTCAGGTACTTAGAGCTTCTCAAATTAGATTCTAGTGGGTTTTGCAATGAAGTGGGTTGGGTATTTATAGTATTCTTCGAACCGTTAAGATCGTTTCTTGAATAACGTGATCGAATCTCATCCATACACTTGTTGGAATGTTGTGGTGACTAAAAATGGCCCCTCATGAACTGAAAGGGCATGTGTGGTTGTGTGGTTGGGAGCTTAACAGCTGTAATCTGCTGACTAATTGATCTTATCTGATTTGGGAGTCTGACGCGGACCGCGTAAGAGGACTCACTAACCTTACGCGGGCCGCCTGGCCTGACTGGTCAGAAACAAACTTTCGTAAATGACAGTTTCAGTCCCTGTTATGTGTTTAAGCCATTTCCGACATGTTTAAGGCCCGTTAAGCCACAGTTAAGGCCCTAAAATGATGCCTAAACATTTTGGACATGAAACATGCTCAAAAATATGTCCGATGTCAGTTCGTTTGGTCGTAAGATCGCGATGTTCGCTTAATTACGACGGAATGCGCATAAGCGCGAAAAACGATCCAAATTGCGCGACGATTGGTTTTTTCTTATGCCAAACACTAAAATAAAATATTTTAGTGCTTACATAAATTTTTGGATGTCCGGATGTATTCAGAACGTAAGTTATGCGCGAAAATGCAAAACTTGTGCACTTTTTGACGCTTTTAGTCCCTGAATGACTCGAAAGTTTATTTTAGCACACCGAACCCCTCAAAGCCTATTTCTAAGCTATGTAAAGGATATTTATGGTATGTTTAACTTATGGTCATGTTCCGGAATGTTTGTTACAGTTCAAATTGGCATACTTTCGCAGTTTGTCAAATTTAGTCCCTGTAAGTGAATTAACTTGATTTTGGCATTCCAAACCATCCAAAACTTATTTCTAAGTTATGTAGAGGTATTTTAAGGCATGTTAAGCCTATGTCACTATTCTGGAGTGTTTGTTGCATTAAACTGGTTATATTTACGCATCAGTGCGCGTATAACCTTCCAGAAAGCGATTTAGAGCTTGAAATCGAACAAGAGTTGATATGTGCAAAAGATACACATATTTATACAAGTCCAAAGTATGAAATACAACATTTCATTGGTTTGGTATTTATTTTATGGTCGCAGTGACACAGGTGTCATAGTCTCCCCTACTTTAGGAAATTTCGTCCCGAAATTAATTCGTAGGAGTCTGTCTGTGGCTTTGTGTTAAGTAACCATTAAATATAAGCAAGGCATAATCCTGTTATTTCTCTTTAACGGAAATTTTTCAGAAATGAAAAAGGAACGGAGTTATTTTCAACAGGCATTCTTCAGAAACAAAAAAGAACGGAATGAGTCATTTTCCACAATTTCTTCAGAAACGAAAATGAACGGAATGAGTCATTTTCCACAACCTCTTCAGAAACGAAAATGAACGGAATGAGTCATTTTCCACAATCTCTTCAGAAACAAATATGAAAGAAATGAGTCATTTTCCACAACCTCTTCAGAAACGAAAATTAACGTAATGAGTCATTTTCCACAATCTCTTCAGAAACGAAAATCAACGGAATGAGTCATTTTCCACAACCTCTTCAGAAACGAAAATGAACGGAATGAGTCATTTTCCACAATCTCTTCAGAAACGAAAATGAACGGAATGAGTCATTTTTCACAATTCCTTCAGAAACGAAAATGAACGGAATGAGTCATTTTCCACAATCTCTTCAGAAACGAAAATGAACGGAATGAGTCATTTTTCACAATTACTTCAGAAACGAAAATGAACGGAATGAGTCATTTTCCTCAATTCCTTCAGAAACGAAAATGAACGGAATGAGTCATTTTCCACAATTTCTTCAGGAACGAAAATGAACGGAATGAGTCATTTTCCACAATTTCTTCAGGAACGAAAATGAACGGAATGAGTCATTTTCCACAATTTCTTCAGGAACGAAAATGAACGGAATGAGTCATTTTCCATAATTTCTTCAGGAACGAAAATGAACGGAATGAGTCATTTTCCCAAATTTCTTCAGAAACGAAAATGAACGAATCAACTCTAGACACATGACAAAACTCGCTGTGGTTTCTGTGCACTGAATTCCATAATTATGTATGCATCCATAATTGCGTAATTCCTTGCATAGTCCACACAGTTTGTCTTGTAATGTTCAGGGGAGGAAAATCAAACCTGTGATGAGTGTGACTAGACTACCATAGGGTCCTTTTAATTAGATCGATAAATGATCCTTTTAATTAGGCCACCAAGGAGTCCTTTCAGCTATATCATCACATAATGTTCCTAACCAAATTTTTGGATCGATCTGTTTAACTAGACCACTCACGGGGTCTAAGTATGGAGTAGTACTTTATAATCCAAGGGACTTAACTACAACGTAGAAGTCCATTAAGGATTTTAGGTAGTACCTTTGGGTATCCTACTATGAGTCCCTTATACGAAGATATGGAAGATTCTACGAGGATTTGGATAACAAAATTTAGATCACACAGAAACATAAAAGGGAACACATAAGCACTTAATCACATAATTGTTTAACTTGGTTATTAATTTGTTATTAACTTGTTAACGATTGAAAATGGATATGGAAACCAGTCGATGGACTTCAATGTCCTCTGGGATCTATCTGAAAAGATAGGAAGATCTCCCAAAATTTTGATTTTGTTTTCAAAGAAACGTAATATTCGAATTAAGGAACACAACAATTTTAGGATTTACGGAAATACCCTTAGGTACCCTATTAAGGATTTATAGTGGTACTTTGGGTATTCGTCCAGTGTTGTAACTTGTGCCTTGTACTTCGTTCCCTTGGAAGAAACGGGTACTTAGGAATTTCGTGGAAAACGCAAGAGATCATAAAATAGAAAAATTATATGGGGGTAGCTTGCTTTTCAAGGAATACAATTCCTTGATTGTCGGTATTGTAAGGGATATGTTGTTTATACATACAACCTCATAAATACATTGCAATGTAAATAAAAGATTTATTTATAAACAATGATAACAACTATTTCATGGACCTTGACAACAAAAGAAAATAATACATAAGACGTGATTATTTCTAAACGGTGTTGTCTTCTAGTCGGTCAGATGCTCATCCCTGTGCTGGATTAGCATTAGCAAGCTTTGGGCAATTTCTTCGGAAATGACCCATCTCGCCACAATTGTAGCAAGAACCTGGTGGAAAGCGAGCTTGAGCAGGATTGTTGTCAGCTTGATTTGGTGCAACTGCAGCTCGGCAAACTTTTGCTGTATGACCTTTAAGTCCACAAATTTGGCATTCGCGGCACTTCACACTAGCATGATGATGAAGGTTACATTGGTTGCACAAGGGTGAAGTTCCATTGTATGGCTTCCTAGCAGGGGGTTGAGCTAGTTGGTTGGGGACGGTTTGATCATTGTGAGTAACCATGGCGAAGTTCTGAGAAGCCTCTCGCTTCTTTGATCGCTTTGGGGATCCAGTCTGTTCATCCATGGTCTTTGATTCCTCGATTGGCTTCTTGTCACCCTTTCGAAAAAGTTTACGTTTCCTGATCTGTGATTCAGTCAAGGTTGCAGATAGCTCAATGGCCTGCCTAACCGTAGTGGGGTTACTACCAGTAACAATGTCCTGAACTGAGTCAGGGAGACCATCAATGTATTTTTCGATCGCCTTATCCAAAGGCGTAACCATGGTAGGACACAACAGGCTCAGCTCCTCATATCGATCAGTGTATGCTCGATGTTCACCGCTGTCTTGCTTAAGATCGTCGAATTCCCTTTCCAAGGCCCTGATCTCGTGACGAGGACAGAATTCCTTCATCATCAGTGCTCGAAGTTCTTCCCACGTTTGAGCCAGTGCCACTTCGGCACCCCTATCTCTCATCACGCCGTTCCACCATGTCAAAGCTCGTTTCTCAAAGACACTAGATGCAAAATCTACCTTTCAATCATTTGGACATTGAACATGTCTGAAGGTGCTCTCTAAACTCTCAAACCATTGCAGAAGTGCAGTCGCTCCTTGAGACCCAGAAAACTTTGATGGCTTAGCCGAGTTGAACGTCTTGAAGTTGCAGGGGGCATTATTGTTGTTGAGGGCTTGGTTACATTGAGCAACGATGTTCGGGATTGCAGCAGTTATTTGCTGTGTAATGACAGCTGCCAGCTCTTCAATAGATACCGGATTTTCGCGTCGTGGAGGCATTCTAAAAAGGGGAAACAAGAGAGAAAACAAATGAAATGGCATGGGGTAAGAATAGGATGTTACAATTACCGACCAAAATCATGGGTGATGGTCCTTTGTTTGAACCACGAAGCAAACAAACAACACAAAGGCTGAATCAAAGCAAATAGATCCTCATAGTGTATCGCGAAGACATGCTCGCCTATAAGTGGACACTCACCCCAAGAGTTCCCAGGTAAGAGTGACTGGTCCGATTATGTGGATTTGTACGAACACTCTAGCCTTAGACTGAAAACCCAGGGTACAGGCATTCACTCTTCCAGTTTGCACGTGTTCACACTATTTAGGACCCAAAACTTTGACGAGAGTTTTGAAAATTCAAAGGGGTTCAAAACCTTATAACAGAGGGTTCAAAACCTAGTAATAAATCATCCTAGAACAGATGATTAGCTTTCAAAGCGGTTTTGAAATTTATGTTCTTGTTGTGGTCGTCGCCTAAGGATAGGTGATGGTATTGTTTTGTGACTAAACACAAGTAAACTCACGTTAGGGTCCGAGGAAGGTTATAGTCTAGGTCAAAGCATTACTAATAACCTAATTCCCTATAACCATTGGCTCTGATACCATCTTTTCTGTCACACCCCGACCACGTGAGACAACGAAACGTGGCGGAAACATCGAGGAGTGTTGTAACAGAATTAATTGTTTCAAATCCATGGCAATTGAAGTTTCGTTTTATTAATCAAACATGAGAGTTTACATTGTCTTAAACAAGAAATAAAGAGTACATAACATAAATTAACTAGTTCTTGTCTCGTTTTAAGTCACTAAGGCACAGGTCTGCCTAAGTATGTCTTGATATGTCCTATGCATCAACTCCTGAAAACACATGAGAAAATAGGTACGTCAGCATAAAAATGCCTGTGAGATACATAGGTTTTTGTGAAAATAGAATTCATGACTTATGTTTGAGAAAATGTTTAGTCATGAACCTTGTATTTTGCTTTGTCTTGTAAATCATTTGAAAAACGATAAGATCAGATGATATGTATAAATAAGAGAATAATGTATGGTTAAATGAATAACCATGTAAGATGAGTTTGTATAAGATAAGTTGTTTGTAAATCAATGTCTTGTGAAAAGTATGTTATTTGTATAAAATGTTATATGTCTCAAACTGAAATGATTCAAATAACGCTACGATATGTAATACCTGTAGGATCGGTTTCGGATCCGAACGAGTCGGTTAGAAGAGTTTTTCACCAAAACAAGAGGCGGAAACAAGTGTTTCGGCGTAATTCAGCGCGTATTTACCTTTAACTATTGTTTTATTGATAACTGATGCGATTACACGTTCAGACAACACTTCGGCAGCACTTCGTGGCTTACCGGAAGACAATCACCTACACCTCTCTCTATGTGTGTGTATCTATCTATGTGATTCGCTCTTACAGCCCCTATTTATAGACATGCAGGTTCGCTCTTATGGACTTGACAAATAAACGAACTAGACTTTGAACACATGAGCGGACCTCACACAATTACACATGAGCGAACCTGACATTTGCATATTTCCTGATTTCATCTTCACATGCACATGCAACATTTTTTGTCTCATATGTAGTGATGTCATTGATGATGTCATATTGATGATGTCATCATGACATCATGCTTGACCACAACCGCAACGAACCCGAGACTCGATGTAAGACGTAGTCGACAGACGTAGTGCATCAACAAACTCCCCCTCGGATGTTGACGGAGTCTTCGAGTCTTCGATTGTCAACCTACAGTCTTTATCAGTCTTCAATCTTCCTCTGAAGTATTTGTCATTTCAAGAATCCTCGTTCTCTATCTTTATCTTCAACAAACTCCTCTCTCTCAAATGTTGAATATCATGGTGTCTTCAGACTCCCCCTCTCAATCTGCTGGGATCGTAGTCTGGAATTCACTTTCCACAGGTTCTTAGATTGTAACCTGGCACTTCATCACCCTCAGGTTTCAGAACCTGGCTAACCTGCATAAACTCTACCCAAAAATAAATTTTCTGATAACCATTTTGTGGATAAGATTTTCAAGTCTAATTTACCACTTGCAGGAATAACATTTATATTTCAAAACTTTTCTCATTTCATTTCAACACTCTTCAAACACTTTTACCCAAACCATTTGTTCTTCATGTTTAGCACTCGGAATTTTGAAAATCAGCTTTCCAACACCAGTTGTCGAAAATCTTTTTGAATTATTCAAAATTTATGCTAAAACACACTAAAATCTTTTTGGATTTTCTAAAAGAAAATAAATGCAGAAATGAAATATTTACAAACAATATTTTTGTGAGTTCGTGTAAGAGGATCATATCAGTTTTTGAGACAAATCACCAACACCGTTAAGCTTCATTTCATTTTAAGTTTTAAACAATTCACTTAGATTGTCAGTATATTGATCCACTTAAATTTTCACACAAAGTTCAATTGATCCGAGATACGAGGTTAATGTTTTAAGCTCTTGAACTTATTCGTGTGTCCCACTACTTGAATATACTCCCGTATCCAGATCCCAATATTCAGTCTTACAGGTGAGTATACCACAGATGATATCTGTCAGGGGAATAAATTATAGTACGAGGGCCGTGAGAGCTCAGGTCGATCTTTCGATACGCAGAGAGATGACGGCTTCGACTTTTGGTGTGTCCCCTTTAGAGGATCTTTTGCATTACAACAGCAGCGACTATCAATTTTATTGTTTCATCAGCTTGCTGAGGGCGATGCTATGTTTCAAGCATTTGCAGAAAGCATTATCCGGGGACTAGGTCAGAAATTTCTTTCAGCAGAAGTCCCGGGATAATACCCCAGATATCACTGAGCATAAAGACCTAGTATCTCAGAATAAGGGACCTTTCAAACAAGATTTCAGGGGTTACCTATATATCCAAGTTTGTGTTAACCCACAGAACAAGCAAGTTTGAATTTTAGGTTTATATCTCGTCACAATCTACTAAATGTGTAAAAACCTACTGACACATCATCAGTGAGACCGTTTATCACTTTTTTTATCTTACCAAATCTTTAGCATGTTGTGATCGTCCACTGATGTACTATTATTTCCTCTTTTATGCAACAAAACTCATTTTTCCGTTTTATCATGTTTTTGGCTTTTTCAAATTTTCAAATGTTTTTGGATTTTCTAAAATTTCTTACTCCCCCTAAAATGCAAACACATTTTAGGAAATTTGAAAACAAACTGTATAAGAACATGACAACTGATATCGAATTGCCTCAATTCTCCATCCACTTGGCATAAACAATCAGAACTCCCCCTCACAACAAACTATTTTCCCATAATGATTTCAAAACACTTAAGTTTGTTTTAATCAAATGGTTTTTCCGGAAAATAAGTTGTGTTGATTTTGTAAAAACCATTAGTAGGTTAGGGATTTGGTTCATCACATTGTTTTTCAACCACTTGTAGAAAATCAGATACAACTTAATGTCCCTGATTTACTACTTGTAAGATCAATCTAATCAAGCATTTTCAACCAAACATCATCTGTTAGTTGAATTCTCAAGGTGCCGATTCCTACTCCTCGCTTACAAACCTGGGAGTTCCGGCAAGTCCTTCAAAACTTCTCAAAAATACATTATACAAACATGATAAAGAATGATGCCGATTCATGATCCACGATTACCAACTTGGGATCTCCGGCAAGTCAGGTTTTTACTGTTTGAAGAATATATCCACCCAAGCCTGACCTTCCTTGGGTGTAACAATTTCTTCTTCATCTTTTCTTTCAACCGACCTGTGAACATTTCTTTTCGAAGCATAAAATTCTTTAACACTTTTGGCTTTACCATTGACCATTTTTCCAAAAATGTGTTTCACAGTTCCGTTGAAAGCCTTATCAACATCAAATTTTTTCTTGTCAGAATAAAATTGATTTGAAATTTCAACTTTTCCAACTTTCTTCATAAAATTTTCAGCACACAACGGTGGAAAATTTTCATCGTTCATAGTTGGAACTGATTTCTCAACACGTGGCTCCTCTGATTTTGTGGAATCAGATTCATCACCAGAATTATTACCTGAACCCTTCACAGCCCATTTTTGATTTTTCAAAGTTTCTTTTCTTTTAATCCCATTCTTTGAACATTCACCAATCTCAAAGGTCGAATTTTCAAAGCCTGTAAACTTTCGGGTTGAAAGTTCAGTTTTCTCAATCACTTTTTCTTTTAGTTTACCAGAGACTTCCTGTTTTGGTTTGAATGTCTTCGGACAGTCCCTAGCAACATGACCAACAGTTTTACACTGAAAACATGTTCTCTTTTCAATCTTCTTTGGAACAACATTCTTCTTCAGTTCTTCTTGCTTCTTGGCAAGGAATTCTTGATTTGTCTGCTTCCAAAATGAACTCTTTTGTTCTTTCTCAGCACTTGTTCCTGAAACAAAAACAGTTTTTGGTTTATAAATTTTCTCATTTTTATAGTTTTTCGGTGGTATAAAACCTAGACCATTCCTTTTGAAATTACGGTTTTGGTGTGGTTTCTTTTGCAAACCAGAACCAGAACTGTAACCCTTTTTCTTGTTTAAACGTTGTTGAACTCTTGAGGTGTAGGATTTAGGTTTATCATTAAGATTTAAATCTTTTATTTCAGAAATATTAATTTCTGTTATTTTGAAAACCTTTTTGATCATGTCTGGTTTAACACCTCTTATTGGAATTGAATTAACTGGTTTTGGGCAAGTAATAGTTGAAGTATTCACAAATACCTTCAACTTTTCTTCCCATTCATTGATTTTCTTTTGAGCACATTCTGCCTCTTTTTCAAGTCGAATAATCTTTTCAAGATAAGAATTGATTTCAATTTGTTTTTCAAGATTGTTTTTACCAAACAAATCTCTCTCATCTTCTAAAATTTTTATTTGACTTTGAAAAACTTTTTCAATCTTCAATTTTTCATTTTTAAAATCTTTTTCTTTTTCTTTCAAAATTTTGTTTTCTAATGTCAAACTGTCCAAATCATTTAACAGTTTAACATTCTCAGATTTAAGCTTTTCACAATTTCCCTGTAAATCCAGAATCTTTTTATCATCAAATTGCTTCTCATCTTTCAACTTCTTGACTTCTGATTCCAAACTTTCCACATCCTTCAAGAGTTTGCCATTGTTAATCTTAAAGTTGTCACATTTAAAGCAACCTGAGTCAGAACTTGAGGATTCAATCTTCACAGATTCTTCATTCTTTTGAACTTGTTCTGTCTCCATCTTGTATGTTCCTGCACAAAAGATTTTAACGAAGTCAAGAGGATTCATATTCTCATCAATATAACAACCCCTCTTCATATCATATTTCATAACATCTTTTGCACTAAGACACACATAGACTCTTTTGTTCAGTTTTACAACCACATCCAAATTTAATTTTTTCAAATTATTTTCTATCCTATTCAACAATCCTCTCTTTTTCTCTTCATTATCATTCATATGTGTTGTAAGTTTACTGATGAATTCATTCAGAGGTAATTTTGAAAAACTAGAATCTTCTCTCAGATTTTTCAAAAAATCATCCCATTCAGCAGATAATGCATGTGCAAACTTTGATATCTTTTCAGCCTCTGTCAATCTTATCTCGTTATTTTTCAGATATTCTATTAAGACTCCATATCGTCTTTCTAACTCATTCAATTTTTCATTTTTCAAACACATGAAATTTTCAAATCTTATAATCCAAGCCTTCTCGTTCACATCTTGATAACTTCTACTCAATATCCCTCGAAACCAACTATTATATGATACAAGATCATGGTTTTCCTTCTCATCAAATACCATTTTTGCCATTTCTGATTGGGCCGCAATTTTTTTTTTAATCACGTGACGGGCCTGACTTCTTGTTGTTGGATAAAGATTGGGCCACCTAACAGTATCACTTCACACAATCAGATTACAATTAAAACCACTATCACATGTGCTGGCACTCAATAGCCGAAAATAATATTTTTCAAAAACTCTTTGATTGGGCCGTTGCTTTTCAAAATATATCCAAACTTTGAGCTGAACTAAATGTGATTCCATGGGTTACTGACAAACCCACTTAGCCGACAACAACTCTAATATCAATTCGAATATCACGTGACCAAACACTTTGAAACCCACAACACCTTTAAATATTCAAAACACTGATTGGGCCTCAAATAACCACCAAGCTGACAACTCTTAGTGTGCTGACACCTTTATCACCTTTCACATGCAAACCGACTTACACATCTATATCATCTTTTAAATGCAAACCAACACAAACATGTGATATCTTATCCCAACCATCTGACAACTTTGAATTCAATGTTACACAATTTTCAATCACGTGAAATACCAACACTTTGGAGCTGAATTCCTAAGTGTCACTATGAGCGGACCTCAAATGTCACTAAGAGCGGACCTCAATTGTCACTAAGATCGGACCTGCTGATGACACTAAAAGCGGATCTCAAATTGTTCAAATGAGCGGACCCAATAGTTGTTCAAATGAGCGGACCAGATGATGATGTCACCTTTTCACGAGTCCGTAAAAGCGATACCTCAAAAATTCGATGTTTTAGGTCGATTCAAGCTTTGAAACTTTCAAGGATTTACTTATACACGATTACGAACACACTGTGTGAATTTAAAGCGATTTCGACCGTAAAAATTTTTATTTTTCGAAAAAGAAAGGTGTAGAAACAGATTTTACGGCTGAATTGTAGAAAACTCTTCTTCACTGGCTCTGATACCACTTGTAACCCGTCAGATTCATTGCCTGATGGTGGCTTGTCTGACTTTGACACATCAGATTCATCGCCGACCATTTTCTTCTTCTTCTTTTCCTCTTTCGTCCTCAGATTTGTATCTGATGAATGCGTCTTGCTTGACTTTGCAGTTGAGGTAGTTGATTCATCAGAACTCTTATTCGATCTATTAGGTGAACCCGAGGACAAAATCTTCTCTAGATACTCTCTAGCCTTCTTCCTCTTCTTCCTCAGTCTGTCTTTTTGCCCCTGCGAAAGCTTCACTTTCGTTTCTTGAACTTTAGATTCTTGAACCTTCTGTTCTTTGGGCTTGACATTGACTGATTTCTTTGTCTGCTTCTGAGAATCAGCCCTCGATCTTCTCATTGATCTCATTGAGCAATCTCTAGCAATATGGCCAATGATGTTACAGTTAAAGCATCTCCTTGACTCAAATCTCCAACTCTGGCAGTTAACAGCAATGTGTCCTTGATAACCACATCTGTAACACACTCTGTTATCGTACCAATCACCATTTTCAGTCCAAACATTCAGATCATAGCACTGTTTGGCTTGGTGATACTCTTTCTTCTTCTTGATTGCTGGATTTGACTTTTGAGCACTGTGGTCCGACCTGCACCACTTATTACCAACAATTTTTGAGTTTTCATTTTTCAATTTTTGTAATTTTTCATTGCGATTGGATGATCGATCTGATGAGCTTTTATTATCTTTTTTCTCATTTTTCTCATTTTTAATTTTTTGTTTCTGTTCCACTTTCTTCTTCAAAGGTTTTTGCTTAGAGCATTCTCCCTTTTCAGTCGATTGCAGAACAGTTTCTTGAAATTTTTCTTTTAATTTCAAAAACAATTTTTTTTTTCACTTTTATCTTTTTCATCATCAGATTTCTCATCACAATCTTCAACTTTGACATTGTCACTTGTAGGATCGGTTTCGGATCCGAACGAGTCGGTTAGAAGAGTTTTTCACCAAAACAAGAGGCGGAAACAAGTGTTGCGGCGTAATTCAGCGCGTATTTACCTTTAACTGTTGTTTTATTGATAACTGATGCGATTACACGTTCAGACAACACTTCGGCAGCACTTCGTGGCTTACCGGAAGACAATCACCTACACCTCTCTCTATGTGTGTGTATCTATCTATGTGATTCGCTCTTACAGCCCCTATTTATAGACATGCAGGTTCGCTCTTATGGACTTGACAAATAAGCGAACTAGACTTTGAACACATGAGCGGACCTCACACAATTACACATGAGCGAACCTGACATTTGCATATTTCCTGATTTCATCTTCACATGCACATGCAACATTTTTTGTCTCATATGTAGTGATGTCATTGATGATGTCATCATGACATCATGCTTGACCACAACCGCAACGAACCCGAGACTCGATGTAAGACGTAGTCGACAGACGTAGTGCATCAACAATACCGTACAAACACTTATATATAGGAAGTACCAGCGGCGTATCCACCATGCTTGTATCATATTACACACGCCTCGTTACTTAATCACTTACTCAAACCAAACTACCAAAGTAAAATGTTCATGTCTAATGTAAATCATGTAATGTGTATCCAAAATATAAGCATGTGATGAATAAAAAATGTACTAAGTATGCAACAAAGGACATACATAGCATAAAGTGTAATGTATAACAATGTACTAAGTACGCACACAATGGGCATACATAGCATAAAATGTAATGTAAAATAATGTACTAAGTACGCACACAATGGGCATACATAGCATAGAATGTAATGTAAAATAATGTACTAAGTACGCACACAATGGGCATACATAGCATGTAATGTAATGAAATCATGTACTATAATGTACTAACGAACATAGCAGGTATGTGATGTGAAAACATGGAAAACATGAAAGTAACAAGTAGGCACATGTGTTCCACCCTAAAATGTTTGGAAAACAGTAAAAGAGGGGTCTATGTACTCACTTAAGATTGCTTAGTAGTCCTTGAGTATCAACCAAACAATGCTAGAGATCACGGATATCAAACGGCACCTAATATAGGTAACTATGTTAATAAACCGGACCTATATCAGAGGATTGGATAGAATGAGGGTTCGTAAACCAAACGAGTATGGAGACTCGTGTAATATGGTTTAAAAAAACCAACATACTAAATGAAACCTAACCTAAGTGCTTACGACCCATTACGACCCGTTTAGGTAGCTTATGCTACTTTAACGCGTCGTTCGCGTGAAATGCGTTCGGACCGCCTAACTAGTCCTATGACAAGTAGAATATGCCTTAACATGCCTAATATTATCGCCAAATCAGTTTAGATGTCAAAAGTTATGTCACATATGTTTATAATGAATTTTGGCATCAAAGGGGTATTTTGGTAATTTACCTAAGGCATATAAACTACCTATCATACAACTACTTAAACGTCGTGACCATAAGGTATAACCTCGGAAGGTTATTCCCTACCTACTATGGTCACCTAAAGTGCTTGGTCGGATCCTAATGATCGACCAAACGGGACGGGTTCGAAGGTATAAGCGATTTATTAGATCGCTTACCCTTACGACCCTAGACAACGTGGTAATCAGTAGGCATAGTCACAAGGGACTATAACCATCGTGATTACAATCACGTTGCGAAGTTCAACCAAACTTCGCATTGACCATAAACTGGTCAATGCAGAAAGTCAAACAAGGTTTGACTTTCGGACTCGAAAAGCAATAGAAGAACGAAGGAATACTTACGAAGGGTCCCCGAATGCTAATCTTGATTCAAGTAGCTCAGGTATGAAACAAAGGTTTCTACTTAGAGCTTCTCAAATCAGATTCTAGTGGGTTTTGCAATGAAGTGGGTTGGGTATTTATAGTATTCTTCAAACCGTTAAGATCGTTTCTTGAATAACATGATCGAATCTCGTCCGTACACTTGTTGGAATGTTGTGGTGACTAAAAATGGCCCCTCATGAACTGAAAGGGCAAGTGTGGTTGGGAGCTTAACAGCTGTAATCTACTGACTAATTGATCTTATCTGATCTGGGAGTCTGACGTGGGCCGCGTAAGAGGACTCACTAACCTTACGCGGGCTGCCTGTCCTGACTGGTCAGAAACAAACTTTCGTAAATGACAGTTTCAGTCCCTGTTATGTGTTTAAGCCATTTCCGACATGTTTAAGGCCCGTTAAGCCAACGTTAAGGCCCTAAAATGATGCCTAAACATTTTGGACATGAAACATGCTCAAAAATATGTCAGATGTCAGTTCGTTTGGTCGTAAGATCGCGATGTTCGCTTAATTACGACGGAATGCGCATAAGCGCGAAAAACGATCCAAATTGCGCGACGAATGGATTTTTCTTATGCCAAACACTAAAATAAAATATTTTAGTGCTTACATAAATTTTTGGATGTCCGGATGTATTCAGAACGTAAGTTATGCGCGAAAATGCAAACTTGT
This sequence comes from Helianthus tuberosus, assembly GCA_030545235.1. Taxonomy (NCBI): domain Eukaryota; kingdom Viridiplantae; phylum Streptophyta; class Magnoliopsida; order Asterales; family Asteraceae; genus Helianthus; species Helianthus tuberosus. Next base: position 25,629,070 of record CM060426.1, on the reverse strand, counting down.
GCACTTTTTGACGCTTTTAGTCCCTGAATGACCCGAAAGTTTATTTTAGCACACCGAACCCCTCAAAGCCTATTTCTAAGCTATGTAAAGGATATTTATGGTATGTTTAACTTATGGTCATGTTCCGGAATGTTCGTTACAGTTCAAATTGGCATACTTTCGCAGTTTGTCAAATTTAGTCCCTGTAAGTGAATTAACTTGATTTCGGCATACCAAACCATCCAAAACTTATTTCTAAGTTATGTAGAGGTATTTTAAGGCATGTTAAGCCTATGTCAGTATTCCGGAGTGTTTGTTGCATTAAACTGGTTATATTTACGCATCAGTGCGCGTATAACCTTCCAGAAAGCGATTTGGAGCTTGAAATCGAACAAGAGTTGATATGTGCAAAGGATACAAATATTTATACAAGTCCAAAGTATGAAATACAATATTTCATTGGTTTGGTATTTGTTTGATGGTCGCAGTGACACAGGTGTCACATCTTGTGGGAAGGTTGGCCATTCGAAGGAGACGTGCTGGGTTGGTACTGGTCGTGGTGGTCAGAGAGGTTATGGCAATGGAAACAATAACCGTGGTGGTAATGGGTATGGAAACCGCCCTCAAGGAGGGAATGGCGGTAATGGTAATCGTGGTAATTCTGGGAATCAAGTTGGTAGTGGAAACCGTGGAGCAAAAACAATCAAGGTGGTAATGGAAATGGAAATGGTCGGGGACCAGGTTGCTTTAACTGTGGAGATGTGGGCTATTTCAAGAGGGAATGCCCAAAGCTCAATCAAGCTCAAGGAAGGGTTTTCAACATCGGAGCTAGGGAAGCTCGCCAGGATCCGAACGTAGTTACTGGTACGTTCCCTATCAACCAACACTTTGCATCTGTACTATTTAATACTGGTACCGATTATAGTTTTGTATCCTTAGAATTTAAGAATATACTTGGGTTGGTAGCTAGTAAGCTAGATATTCCGTACTCAATAGAACTAGCTAATGGAAAGCTAGTAGAAGCAAATGAAGTCATTAGAGGTTGCGTAATAGAGCTGGGAGAGCACGAGTTTACGCTTGATCTTCTGCCAGTCGAGTTGGGAAGCTTTGACGTCGTAGTCGGAATGGATTGATTGTCAAGCAACCGAGCAGAGATCGTACGTCACGAGAAGATCATTCGCATTCCTGTCACACCCCCAAAATCCACACGCGGAGTATCACCGCTTGGAGGCGTGACTGACCAGGATCAAGCCACCAATCATATTGAACAATGTAAATAGTAAGTGTAATTCAACCAAACAATATGAAAGGTGTTCCAAAAACCAAAGTATAGTATCAATGTTTAGCGGAAGCATAAATGTAAAAACCCAACATAAGTATTAAGTTCACAAAGTGTAAATGTTTATCATGGAACTCAACAGTCCATGTGCCCACAACGATCGCGCCTCCCGTGCAAGCTCCAAGAATACCTATGGTCCTGCAAGGCATGTAACAGAAAGTCAACAACTAGTTGAGCGAGTTCACAGTTGGTTGTTCAGTTATAGTAATTGTATTGTAAACCATATGTTCGTTTAGTAACCCATATATCGTATGTACTTGAATCGCAGTCTCCTAGACATGTGTGCGAAGATTGTGGTGTGTTTCCCAAGTTATCTAGACTAGGTATATTTGTATCGCAGCCCACCTGGCATGTGTGCGAAGTTTAGAGTATGGTTCGCAGCCATTCCAGGCATGTGTGCGAAGATTAGTTCTATTATCGCAGCCATTCCCGGCGTGTGTGTGAAGAGAAGTATATGTATCACTAGTCTAGCAGTACCTACCAATAACCTTCCTCTCCCGAGGCCTATGGTATGTAATTCTGATAACAATTTAAGCATAAGTAAACATCCAAACCCATTCCCAACCCCGGGAATCCCATGCCTTGGTAAGAGTGTGAACTCACCTTGGTTTGCTCGGTATGCTAAAGTATGTTCTCAAGTAATCAGTCAAGTCCTATAGTGCACGTATACTCAATCAGTTAAACTCGTAAAGATTCACATGCCATTTATGTCACGAAGTGTGTTTAAGCAATTATCATGTATCACATAAGCAATTAATCAAAGTCGTGCAAATCCATGCTTCACATGAGGGCTTTCTCAGTTTATTCGAACAATATTAACCATTAACATGTCTGGCGGCGTTCAACAGGTTTAACGAGGTTCCACACTTGACAAGATTTACGCACTTAGCATAGAGAACATACGTAACAGAATCATTCAGAATTAACTCAGAGTTATCATACACACATAACATACTGACATGTTTAATAGTGTTAGCAACTTAACATATTTGTCAAGTTAACAGAGTTAATAAACTTAACTTAGTTAATAGACTAAACATAGTCGGTAACTAACGGTATTAACAAACTATCAGATTTAAATTAATTAACAGAGTAAACAGTTGGGCCGAAATCAACTTGACTTGGGCCGAAATCCCTTCAATGATGAAATCCCTTTGGATTTCGTCGATATGTGTATTCGTCGAGGTGTATCATCATCATCATCAACAGTTGCAAAACACAACATCCCTAATGATTGTCTAACAATTATATTGGCTGCAACAATCATGTGTTCAATCAGATCTAGACATTCAAATCCCCAATCATGGCCGACAACTAACTAACATGCACATGCTATTAGTGGACCGATTCATCACACCAAGTCATTATCATCATCGAATAACTAACCCTCCATTCATTCACCCATATAAACAATTACATATTCCTATGAGACTCACATGGCTACTGCCATGATCACATGCAAAAATATGAACCTATTTTAATATGTCAAGGGTAATCATATCAGTTGCCTTAGTGTGGATAATTATCAACATAATGAAATCAAAATCAATGGCCGACAAGCCTCATGATGTATGGATCATATTGGACCAAAAATATCATGCAATAACAATCAAGACACCATGAACATCCATGCAGAACTAAAGTTAAATATATGCAGGAACACTAACCGAACAGAAATAATCAAACCGATGAAATATCCGATTTCCAATGTAGAGATGGCAGCCGTCAGTTCAAGGAATAACGAGAGAAAGATGGGGAGGTGATTAGGGTTTACTCAACGTGTTTTGAATACGGTTTCCGTGTACGAGTTATAACCGGACTAAAACATTCGCCGCTGGGCCAAGGCCCATCTTTGATTCCGTCGGCTTCATATGGGACGAAAACACTTAGGTGTTTTCATTGGGAGGGTGTTTGGCACAAGGTCCATATTTTATTAATCGTTAATATCGTGTTAACATAAAACATGTTCTGAATATACACTCAAATGTAATGCATAACACACATATAAAAATAACACGCTTAACACCCACCATGTATAACATACCAACCACAATATGATTTAACTTATTACAAACACGTACAGTTGTAAAACAAACAAGTCATGTCAACAAACAATCAAAACAATTAACGTGCAATAGTGCGAAGATGGAATCTTAGAAACTCGAGTTGTCACATTATCCCCAACTTGAAAGAAATTTCGTCCCAAAATTTAGAACATGGTTACTGAGGAAGCTACTTGTGTTGTGTAGTTTACTGGTTTTCCTGGGGTGTCACATCATCCCCCCGTTGATTTGGAATTTCGTCCTGAAATTCTGTAGTAGCTTCAGCCTCAGTAGTGGTTGCACTGTTTCCGAATAACTGGGGATACTTGAGTTTCATTTGATCTTCTCATTCCCAGGTAAACTCTGGGCCACGACGGGAGTTCCAACGAACTCGAACAAGAGGTATTCTGGTGTGTTTGAGGACCTTAACATCCCAGTCCGTGATTTCAACTGGTTCCTCGACGAATCGCAACTGATCGTCGATAGTGAGCTCCTTCACAGGAACTATGAGAGTCTCATCTGACAGACACTTCTTCAGATTCGACACGTGAAAGACGTTGTGAACTGCACTGAGTTATGTTGGTAGGTTTAGTTTGTAGGCCACCTTGCCTATTTTCTGAATGATTTCCAATGGTCCGACGTATCGCAGATTCAGTTTGCCCCTTTTTCCAAAGCGAACCACACCCTTCCAGGGTGAAACTTTGAGTAGAACCCGGTCCCCGACCTGGAATTCTAGAGGTTTCCTACCCTTATCGGCGTAGCTTTTCTGACGGTCACGAGCTGCCGCCATTCGTTGTCGTATTTGAGCAATCCTTTCTGTTGTGTCTACCATAAGTTATGGGCCAGTGATCTGACTATCCCCTACCTCTACCCAACAAAGAGGTGATCGGCATTTACGCCTGTACAATGCCTCAAACGGAGCAGCTTTAATGCTGGTGTGGTAGCTGTTATTGTACGAAAATTCCACAAGTGGCAGATGTTTTTCCCAGCCGTTGCCAAAGTCAATTACACACGCCTGAAGCATGTCTTCTAGAGTTTGATTAGTGCGCTCAGACTGCCCATCCGTCTGAGGGTGATAAGCTGTGCTCATGTCTAATCGTGAGCCGAAGGATTTGTGCATCGCTTGCCAAAGTTCTGAAGTGAAACGTGCATCACGATCGGAAATAATAGAGGTGGGCACCCCGTGCCTCGAAACCACTTCCTTCAAGTAAACGTCTGCTAAAGTAGAGAACTTGTCTGTTTCCTTGATAGCCAAGAAGTGTGCAGATTTTGTGAGTCGGTCCACGATCACCCAAATAGTATCGTTACCACGTTGAGATCTAGGCAGGCCAGTAACGAAATCCATGGAAATTTTCTCCCATTTCCATTGTGGTATCTCTGGTTGTTGGAGTAGGCCCGATGGTTTCTGATATTCCGATTTGACTCTCGCACAAGTCAAACACTTGCTAACGTAAGTTGCTATATGAGCTTTCATACTAGGCCACCAATATGTAGTTTTCAAGTCGTGGTACATCTTATCCGAACCAGGATGTACTGAGTAGCGAGACTTATGAGCTTCATCCATTACAAGCTCGCGTAAGTTGCCATAGAGTGGGACCCAAATGCGTCCTGTTACATAGTAGGCGCTGTCTGCCTTTTGTTCTAACCGTTGCCTTGAGCCGCGTAGGGCTTCAGCCCTGACGTTTTCTGGTTTCAATGCTTCTACCTGAGCATCTCGTATCTGTGAAGGAAGACTAGACTGAATGGTGAGTTGCAACGCTCGTACACGCCTAGGTGTAGTATCCTTTCGACTGAGGGCGTCGGCCACCACATTGGCTTTGCCCGGATGGTACTTTATAGCACATTCGTAATCGTTCAGTAATTCGACCCATCGACGTTGTCGCATGTTTAACTCTTTCTGCTTGAAGATATGCTCGAGACTCCTGTGATCGGTGTAGATGGTGCACTTGGTACCGTACAGGTAGTGTCGCCATATCTTGAGCGCAAAAACAACAGCTCCCAGCTCTAAATCATGTGTAGTGTAATTTTCGTTCGTGAATCTTAAGTTGGCGCGAAGCATAAGCAATGAATTTATCCCGTTGCATCAACACACATCCAAGACCTTGGATAGATGCGTCGCAGTAGACTACAAAATCGTCCGTGCCTTCAGGCAGTGAGAGGATAGGTGCGCTGCAAAGTTTATCCTTTAAGTGCTGAAATGTTGTTTCCTGTGTATTACCCCAACGGTAAACAACACCTTTCTGTGTCAGTAGTGTAAGTGGCTGTGCAATCTTTGAGAAGTCTTTGATGAATCGTCTGTAATAACCCGCCAAACCCAAGAATTGGCGTATTTCGGTTGGTGTGCGAGGTGCAGGCCAGTTCTTGATCGAATCTACATTGGATGGATCAACATGAATCCCATCCTTGTTTACCATGTGGCCTAGAAAGTGGACTTCACGAAGCCAGAAGTCGCATTTTGAAAACTTGGCGTACAGCTGTTCTGCTTGAAGGAGTTCCAAAATGAGTCGTAAATGCTGCTCGTGTTCCTCCTGACTCTTCGAATAGATCAGGATGTCGTCGATGAAAACAACAACGAACTTGTCAAGATAAGGTTTGCACACTCTGTTCATAAGATCCATGAAGACTGCCGGTGCGTTTATTAATCCGAATGGCATGACCAGAAACTCGTAATGGCCGTAGCGTGTTCTGAATGCTGTTTTGGAGACGTCCTCGTCCCGGACTCTCAGTTGATGGTAACCTGACCTCATATCAATCTTTGAATAGTAGCTCGACCCTTGCAGCTGATCGAATAAGTCATCAATGCGTGGAAGAGGTTAGCGATTCTTCACAGTCACCTTGTTCAGTTCGCGGTAATCAATACACATGCGGAAGGTACCGTCTTTCTTCTTCACAAATAATACTGGAGCTCCCCAGGGGGAAGAGCTAGGACGAATGAAACCCTTTTCCAAAAGTTCTTGTAATTGCTTGGACAGTTCTTCCAGTTCGGTTGGAGCTAAGTGATAAGGTGCTCGAGCTATGGGTGCTGCTCCAGGAGCTTGTCACCATGAATTACCAAAGGTTCTTCACCAGCACAAGGAATGCGGATGATCTTTTCCTTGCAAAGAATCTCTGCTCGATGTTGAGGTAGCCAACCCATACCAATAACGATGTCGAAACCATCACAACGTTGGGGTCATTCCTAGCATCACCCTGACCAATCACGAACACTCGACCCCTGGCACCATTGCCGTCGTTATTACCCCCCGTTGTTATTCCCGTTGCCCTGATTATTGTTGTTGTTGTTCGGATTTTGATTTAACTGGGGGCAGTCCCGTTTGAAGTGGCCTTCAGCACCACACTGAAAGCATCCCCTGTTACCTCGCTGTCGCTGTTGGTTCTGTGGAGCTGTTGGTTCTTGTTGTTGGTTCTGATTCGCAGGTCGTGAGCTCCTGCAATCCTTAGCTTCATGACCCATCTTGAGACACCGCTGACAACGACCCTTGTTGCACTGGCCATTGTGGTGCCTGTTGCATGTATTGCACCTTGGGAGATTTCCTCTATATCCACCCTGTCTTTAACTACCAGAAAATTGCTGACCAGGACTCTGGTAGTCATCGATCTTTCGCTGCTGTGCCTGGGACTGAACCGTAGTCGAACCCTTGCTAGAGGTTCCATCCCACTTTCGCTTATTGTCACTGGGAATAGCAGAAGTAGTAGCAGCAGTAGCACCAATACGCTTAGGCAGCTTGTTCTGTTCCATTGCCTGGTCTGTGAGACGATGAGCAAGGCGAGTAACATCCTGAATGGTAGCAAGGTTAGCAGAAGTCACATGACTTTGAATCTCTGGTACTAAGCCTTTGAGGTACAGCTCAATGCGTTTGATGGGAGGATCCACCATAGTTGGACACAACACTGCCAGTTCGTTGGATCGTTTCGTGTACGCTTCTATCTCTGACCCCGTCATCTTCAGGTTAAAGAACTCCACTTCCAGCTTGTGGATGTCATCATGACTATAGTATTCACGTTTGATCAGTTCCTTAAAATCATTCCATGGGGTGACATTAGCAGCCGCCAGCCCCAGCATCTGAACTTGCGTGTTCCACCAAGTTAGCGTAGTGCCTTCGAGAGTACCAGTGGCGTACTTCACCCTATGAGCCTCAGGGCATTCACACGTCTCGAAGACATACTCGAGCTTTTCAAACCAATGGAGGAGTCCAACTGCTCCTTCAGTGCCACTGAAAGTACTAGGACGACAGTCCATGAAAGTTTTGAACGCACACACAGGTGGCTGAGCGTGTTGACCTGTCGTGTGCGTAAGAGTAAACATACTTAAGCATGAGTGTTGGTTTACGAGAGTAGGATCTAAAGATCCTAGAGTAAGTGGTGATGGCAGGCTATACCTCCTGCTTGGGCAGCTGCGAGTGCTGCAGTTACTTGTTCAGTGATCAAAGCCGCCAACTGGGCTTGAGTTAGGTTAACGTGCCCACTCATGATCTTGATATCAAAGAGAACATGAGTGAGAGATGTTCACGAAAGTGCGATGACAGAAGAGAGTAAGCACATAAGTGTTTCAATCAACAGTTGTTACGTTTATCTAAGCATACCATGAGCAAAGTTCTATGTAATCTAGCAAGTAGGCAATGTAAACATAAATCGTATCACCTAGAATGTCGAGTCTTGCACGTGGAGCGAAGCGTCGTTGTGGATCGTTTAGCACTGTACAGGTTATAGTCTGGTTTTAACAAAAACTTTTTCCCTTATTAAAACCAAGTTCACTATAACCAATGGCTCTGATACCAATCTGTCACACCCCCAAAATCCACACGCGGAGTATCACCGCTTGGAGGCGTGACTGACCAGGATCAAGCCACCAATCATATTGAACAATGTAAATAGTAAGTGTAATTCAACCAAACAATATGAAAGGTGTTCCAAAAACCAAAGTATAGTATCAATGTTTAGCGGAAGCATAAATGTAAAAACCCAACATAAGTATTAAGTTCACAAAGTGTAAATGTTTATCATGGAACTCAACAGTCCATGTGCCCACAACGATCGCGCCTCCCGTGCAAGCTCCAAGAATACCTATGGTCCTGCAAGGCATGTAACAGAAAGTCAACAACTAGTTGAGCGAGTTCACAGTTGGTTGTTCAGTTATAGTAATTGTATTGTAAACCATATGTTCGTTTAGTAACCCATATATCGTATGTACTTGAATCGCAGTCTCCTAGACATGTGTGCGAAGATTGTGGTGTGTTTCCCAAGTTATCTAGACTAGGTATATTTGTATCGCAGCCCACCTGGCATGTGTGCGAAGTTTAGAGTATGGTTCGCAGCCATTCCAGGCATGTGTGTGAAGATTAGTTCTATTATCGCAGCCATTCCCGGCGTGTGTGCGAAAAGAAGTATATGTATCACTAGTCTAGCAGTACCTACCAATAACCTTCCTCTCCCGAAGCCTATGGTATGTAATTCCGATAAAAATTTAAGCATAAGTAATCATCCAAACCCATTCCCAACCCCGGGAATCCCATGCCTTGGTAAGAGTGTGAACTCACCTTGGTTTGCTCGATATGCTAAAGTATGTTCTCAAGTAATCAGTCAAGTCCTATAGTGCATGTATACTCAATCAGTTAAACTCGTAAAGATTCACGTGCCATTTATGTCACGAAGTGTGTTTAAGCAATTATCATGTATCACATAAGCAATTAATCAAAGTCGTGCAAATCCATGCTTCACATGAGGGCTTTCTCAGTTTATTCGAACAATATTAACCATTAACATGTCTGACGGCATTTAACAGGTTTAACGAGGTTCCACACTTGACAAGATTTACGCACTTAGCATAGAGAATATACGTAACAGAATCATTCAGAATTAAATCAGAGTTATCATACACACATAACATACTGACATGTTTAATAGTGTTAGCAACTTAACATATTTGTCAAGTTAACAGAGTTAATAGAGCATAACAGGGTTAATAAACTTAACTTAGTTAATAGACTAAACATAGTCGGTAACTAACGGTATTAACAAACTATCAGATTTAAATTAATTAACAGGGTAAACAGTTGGGCCGAAATCAACTTGACTTGGGCCGAAATCCCTTCAATGATGAAATCCCTTTGGATTTCGTCGATATGTGTATTCGTCGAGGTGTATCATCATCATCATCATCATCAACAGTTACAAAACACAACATCCCTAATGATTGTCTAACAATTATATTGGCTACAACAATCATGTGTTCAATCAGATCTACACATTCAAATCCCCAATCATGGCCGACAACTAACTAACATGCACATGCTATTAGTGGACCGATTCATCACACCAAGTCATTATCGTCATCGAATAACTAACCCTCCATTCATTCACCCATATAAACAATTACATATTCCTATGAGACTCACATGGCTACTGCCATGATCACATGCAAAAATATGAATCTATTTTAATATGTCAAGGGTAATCATATCAGTTGCCTTAGTGTGGATAATTATCAACATAATGAAATCAAAATCAATGGACGACAAGCCTCATGATGTATGGATCATATTGGACCAAAAATATCATGCAATAACAATCAAGACACCATGAACATCCATGCAGAACTAAAGTTAAATATATGCAGGAACACTAACCGAACAGAAATAATCAAACCGGTGAAATATCCGATTTCCAATGTAGAGATGGCAGCCGTCAGTTCAAGGAATAACGAGAGAAAGATGGGGAGGTGATTAGGGTTTGCTCAACGTGTTTTGAATACGGTTTCCGTGTACGAGTTATAACCGGACTAAAAACATTCGCCGCTGGGCCAAGGCCCATCTTTGATTCCGTCGGCTTCATATGGGACGAAAACACTTAGGTGTTTTCGTGGGGAGGGTGTTTGGCACAAGGTCCATATTTTATTAATCGTTAATATCATGTTAACATAAAACATGTTCTGAATATACACTCAAATGTAATGCATAACACACATATAAAAATAACACGCTTAACACCCACCATGTATAACATACCAACCACAATACGATTTAACTTATTACAAACACGTACAGTTGTAAAACAAACAAGTCATGTCAACAAACAATCAAAACAATTAACGTGCAATAGTGCGAAGATGGAATCTTAGAAACTCGAGTTGTCACAATTCCGATGGCGAATGGAGAAACAATTGTAGTGCATGGAGAGAAGCACGATACGCCCTTAAGGATTATCAGCTGTTTGAAAGCTCAAAAATGTTTGCAGAAAGGATGTGTTGCCTTCTTGGCACACATTGTGGACAAGGAAGCCGCTGAGCCAAAGCTAGAAGATATCCCAGTTGTGAAGGAATATCCTAAAGTCTTTCCCGAAGACTTGCCAGGATTGCTGCCGCAAAGACAAGTCGAATTCCACATTGACTTAATTCCAGGTGTCGCGCCTGTAGCTAAGGCACCCTATCGACTTGCACCCTCAGAAATGCAAGAGTTGTCGACACAACTTCAGGAGCTTTTGGACAAGGGATTTATCAGACCAAGCTTCTCGCCTTGGGGAGTTCCAGTGTTGTTCGTTAAGAAGAAGGATGGTAGTTTCCGCATGTATATCGACTACCGAGAGCTAAACAAGTTGACCATTAAGAATCGGTATCCTTTACCAAGGATTGATGACCTGTTCGATCAACTACAAGGTTCGAGTTTCTACTCCAAGATCGATCTTCGATCAGGTTATCACCAGTTGAGAATTGAAGAGGAGAGCATTCCAAAGATGGCCTTTAGGACTCGATATGGACACTACGAGTTCCTGGTTATGCCGTTTGGTTTGACAAACGCGCCAGCAGTGTTTATGGATTTGATGAATAGAGTCTGCAAGCCATATCTCGATAAATTTGTGATTGTGTTTATCGATGATATTTTGATTTATTCAAAAAACAAAGGAAGAACATGAGCAACATCTAAGAGCTATCTTAGAGCTGCTCAAGAAAGAGAAGTTATACGCGAGGTTCTTAAAGTGCGAGTTCTGGTTGCGCGAGGTTCAGTTCCTTGGTCACGTGGTTAACAAAGATGGAATTCATGTGGATCCCACAAAGATCGAGGCGATCAAGAATTGGGAGACTCCGAAAATGCCAACCGAGATCCGTCAGTTCCTAGGTTTGGTAGGGTATTACCGCAGATTCATTGAGGATTTTTTGAAAATCGCTCAACCATTGACCTCCCTCACTCAAAAGGACAAGAAGTATGAATGGGGAGATAAGCAAGAAGAAGCATTTCAGTTGTTGAAGAACAAGCTTTGCGATGCACCCATCTTATCCCTACCCGAAGGCACTGATGACTTCGTGGTATATTACGACGCCTTGCGTCAAGGTTTAGGCTGCGTGTTGATGCAGTGACAGAAGGTTATAGCTTATGCTTCGCGCCAGTTGAACGTTCATGAGAAAAATTACACCACGCATGATTTGGAATTAGGCGCGGTGGTGTTTGCATTAAAGATCTGGCGACATTATTTGTATGGCACCCGTTGCACGATCTTTACTGATCACAAGAGCTTACAGCATATATTCGATCAGAAAGAGCTTAACATGAGACAGAGACGTTGGGTTGAGTTGTTAAACGACTATGATTGTGAAATTAAGTATCACCCAGGGAAGGCAAATGTAGTCGCAGACGCCTTGAGTCGGAAAGAAAGGATCAAGCCCTTAAGGGTTAGGGCTTTGGAAATGATTATTCAAACAGATCTCTTGTTGCGCATTCGTGCCGCGCAGAGAGAAGCTCTTAAGGAAAAGAATCTTGAAGATGAATATTTCTGTGGGATGGAGAAACAGTTAATACCTAACGAGGAAGGAACATTGTGTTTCATGGGAAGAATTTGGGTACCCCTCTTTGGTGGTCTCAGAGAAGTAATTTTCGATGAAGCTCACAAGTCACGGTACTCGATCCATCCAGGATCGGATAAGATGTACCAAGATTTAAAGGATTTTTACTGGTGGCCGAGATTAAAAGGTGATGTTGCAACATATGTTGGCAAATGTTTGACTTGTGCCAAGTAAAGGTTGAATATCAGAAGCCTTTAGGTCTTCTGCAACAACCTGAAATACCCATGTGGAAATGGGAGCAGATTTCAATGGATTTTATAACGAAGTTACCAAGGACACCCAGAGGTCATGATACGATCTGGGTAATCGTAGACCGTCTGACGAAATCTGCACACTTTCTACCAATCAGGGAGAAAGATAACACTAGCAAGCTTGCTGAGCTGTACCTCAGAGAGATAGTTGCACGACATGGAGTGCCTATCTTGATTATTTCTGATAGGGACGGAAGATTTGTATCAAGGATTTGGCAATCCTTCCAAGAAGCTTTTGGTTCTCAGTTAAATCTGAGTACTGCTTTTCATCCGCAGACAGATGGCCAGAGCGAAAGAACGATTCAGACGCTAGAAGATATGTTGCGAGCTAGCGTAATGGACTTGGGTGGTAGTTGGGACACTCATCTACCTTTGGTTGAATTCTCGTATAACAACAGCTACCATGCGAGCATCCAAGCCTCACCGTTTGAAGCTCTCTATGGACGCAAGTGTCGATCACCATTATGCTGGGCAGATGCGGGTGATAGACAGCTTGTTGGTCCCGAATTGGTCCAAGAGACGACAGACAAGATTATACAGATCCGAGAGCGCATCAAGGCGGCTCGTGATAGACAAAAGAGCTATGCGGACCAAAGAAGGAAACCTTTGGAGTTTCAAGTAGGGGATATGGTTTTATTAAAAGTTTCACCCTGGAAGGGTGTAGCACGCTTTGGGAAGCGTGGGAAGTTGAACCCACGATACATTGGACCATTCAAAATCCTGGAGAGGATTGGTCTTGTAGCTTACAAGTTGGATCTACCCGCAGAACTGAATGGCGTTCATGATACATTTCATGTATCTAACCTGAAAAAGAGTCCAACTCAAGAAACAGTTGTCATTCCTGCCGATGAAGTCCACATTGACGACACACTCCACTTTACTGAAGAACCTGTTGAGGTTACTGATTGGAAGGTTAACAAGACACGCAGGAGTAGTGTTAAACTCGTCAAGGTTTGTTGGAACGCCCGTCACGGCCCATAATTTACTTGGGAGCGTGAGGATCGCATGAAAGCGAAATACCCACATTTGTTCCCCAACACCCCTGCAGCTAGTAGCAGAACTAAAATTTCGGGACGAAATTTTCTTAACAGGGGGAGAATGTGACAACTGTAAAAAATACAGGTATCCGTACAATTAATTAATATTGATTAGTGCTTAATGACTGTGCTGGATTATACTTGACTGCTTTCTGATTACTGTATCATACTTACATGTGCATCACATATTCCATAATGTCACATCAATATTACATGCAAACCATATTGACATACTTGATGCACAAAGCACAGTATGCACAGTTAACGGATAAAACAGGAAAATGCTGACGAGGTTCAGTACATAGACAGACAGTGTTTTGAGGCCCAGTATGAGCCAGGGACTAAGTACTACACTAGTATAGTGTGTAGGGAAGTAAGGACCACAAAACTGCTTTACTAGGTGATAGTTAAAGTGCCGGAAAGTGCCTAAAACCCACATAAAGTGCAGAATTCTGCATATTTCAGCAAAATTCAGCATTTTAACAAGTTGATAACATGCAAAAATATGACAAAATGGTCCTGAATGCTTTCCTAAGTGTCGGGAATTAAAAGTGTCACAAAAGGGTACTTAAAGATCACTAAACGGAATAGTTTGACACTTTAACGAACCGGTATCTAACCGAACAACCGGACACTACCCGAAACACCAAAATTATACTAGAAGCATTGTTTTAATGTTTCTGAGCTAGTTATGATCCCCGAACACCCTAACACACTATATAACACCTAATACACATAAACACTAATCATCACACTTAACTTCCAACTATATAATCTAACTTAATCACTTAACTACCCATTAAACACTAACCAAGACCCCCCCCCCATATGGATGGTCACCTTGTGGCCCACCATCAAGATTTACATAATCTTGCTAGATTTGATTGGATCTTATAAGATTGTGGGAAGATTATGCCATGTACTATTGAAACACAAGACCCATTGGACAAAACTATTAGATTGGTTATAAGTTGGATCAAGACTCTCATTGTCACACCCCCAAAATACCACCTAGGGAATGTCCCTGTTAGGCGTGTGACGTACCAACAACGAGCCACCAATTACATTGAACCCATACAAGTTTCCAAATAAAATCCTCAATTATTAATTAAAAATATCATCAACAAGTTTAAATGAAAACCAACATGTTCAGCGGAAGCAAATAGTAAACCAAGTATTTAGTTAATCCATTGTATTTAGTTCCAAAAGTAATGTTGATAATATCTCGATACTGAACAAGACGGCTCCTGATGTATGTTTTGCCCGTTCCCCAGTGCTCCTATCACAACGCTGGGCATGACTGGGTCATTAGTTCACAACCGTCCTCCCCAGTATGGTGTGAGGGTGCCAAAACTAAGTAGCACTACCAACTAATACCCATTACCTCCCCGGTAACACAAAAGATGGGACTTAAGAATGATAGGGTGAGATTATTATCCAACATCCCAGTTTTACCCGAAAGACTTATCCCTCCCCGGGATACCCGCTGACTGTCCCAACCACCGGGACGCATGCTCAAGATGAACTCACCTTAGTTTTGCTCGGTAAGATATTGTACTTCCATCGTTAATTAATGGTTAGGCCCGTTACACGCGACCTAAAATATAGTGTCATGTAAATGAGTAAACGAGTAGGGTTTTGTGATACCCTAATGTCCAACAACCAATATTTATGTGATCAGATCAACAAGTTTAAAACTCACTAACACACAACAGGTTCCTCCTATGAGTGACATTAGTTAATGACAAGTGCTATGGTTATAAGAAACACTGACAACACAAGTATTCATCCTATCAATCCTAATAAACCCTAAACAATCATACAAGTCCACGTATTAGCCCACCATTTCATTTGACATTATCATCTTCAACTTTTTTCAATGTTATTTAAAAGTATGATTATTGAACATAGGCATTAATTATTAACTGACTTCGCTAATATCAAGAATCGGACCACTAATACAAAGTATCGGCCCACAAGTGTGACCGGCCCATCAAGACCTATACACAGAAGTCTTGTATACCCTGATTATTATCTTAAACCTGGACCACGTTGGTTCCATTAAACCGAACCTCACTCACATTTAAGAAATTCTGATCTCGTTTTCTTTTTATAATCAAACCCGGACCCTGTCACACCCCCAAAATCCACACGCAGAGTATCACCGCAGGAGGCGTGACATGACTAGGATCAAGCCACCAATCATATTGAACAATATAAATAAGTAAATAAAAATCCAACCCAAACAATTTAATTAGTGTCACACAAATTAACAAAGTCTAAGTTATCAGTGGAAGCATAAAGTTTAAAACCCAAGCATAAGTTTAAAAGTTCAAATGTTTAACATGGAACTCAACAGTCCATATCCCACAACGACCTCGACCTCCCGTGCAAGTTCCATCAACGCATCTAACGACCTGCAAGGCATGTAACAACGAGTCAACAACAAAGTTGAGCGAGTTCACAGTTGGTTGTCCATTTTAAAGTTGTTCCAAAAACAACGAGTTCATTCAAAACCATGAGTTATCCAATTCATTGTTTCCCAAACCATAACCAGTGGGGGCTACCCCATCTTAACCACTAGACCCGTTATCATATCGACAACTGACTGAGGAAGTTGTGACCTACGTCAATGTCTATCATCATTGACTAAGTGCCCAGATCCATTAGTACACGCCCGTCCTACCGGCACGGTGTGAGGCTTGTCAACCCTAATAGCGCTATTAACTAATGACCCGCTCGCCATTGGCCCGACGATTAAGTCGATATAAAAATGAGGGACTTCATGATAGAGTTTTGTCTAGTAAGTTATATGTTGTCATCCTTCCCAACCGAGGACGGAGGTACGTACTCTACCCAACCGAGAATACGCAGGTTAAATGTAGTCGTCCTTCCCAACCGAGGACGGAGGTACATATCCTGTTAGAGGTGAATATGTAGGTTTCGTTTTAGCTTCTTAACCCATTCCCAAACCACCGGGAATCCCATGCCTTATAGAAAGTGTGAACTCACCTTTGGTTGCTCGGTTGAACTCTTAAAATAGCTAACGGTCAGGGTTGGTCAATCGTGTCCTAATATGATTACCATTTAGTTTGTTAATGGTTTTAAATAAAACACAAAGTTCCTACACGCATCTATCACATAACACGCACTCACGTTAACAGTTCACCCCCATATAAACATCCCATCTATAACCATTCAAAAGCAAACATACGATATTGCACATAAAACTTTCATTGACATATAACACGTTAGATCATTCTCAGATAACCTACCCGACATTTAGACACGCAAATTACTACTTATGTCGTTTCAGCTTTAACATTCAAAACTAGGCTGTTTTCGAGCATTTTAATAAAATAGTTAACTTATTCCAAAAATTCCCAAAATTTTACAGAGTGTTCTAAACAATCCAAATATTAATGTGTAAAAATATCGGAATCCAATTCATTACCAATTATTTTATAAAAATCATTTACCAGGCTGCAATCAGATTCATCACTTTCTGACTGCAGTCCACGGAAAAATTAATTTAAAATTTATTGTAAGTCCGATTGACGAAATTCCAGTTGGAGGATTACAAAGACATCAGTGGCCATCTACAGTATCAATTTCGTGACCTAACTCTATCCAGGTTTCAAGTTATGACGAAAAACATAACATGCATTTTCTGCTGAAAAACGCAGCTTTTGCTGCTGTACAAAACGGACCTTTAAAAATAGTAAACGACCTCAAAAAATATGATTCTAGTGCCATTTGCTTCGTTTTTCGAAAATATATAATTTAGACTTCAGAAAATCAATTTTTCGATTAATAACGGTCCGTTTACAGCCAACTGAAGTTGGCTGTAAATGTTACTCAGCGTGCTGTTTATTGCTTAAACGTTACTAAAACGCGCACGCATGATCACAACACCTTCTAATAACGACTAACATCAAATAATAAGTCATTTACAGCAGACGCTTAGCAAATTTAACATGCTCGGGCATCAAGATCCTAATCCCTAATCCACATTCCTAGGCCTATATGACATATTTGACAAAGCTACGCATTATAACTTCATTCGCATGAATACTCGACCACAAGTTATCATCGCAAGACGCCAAGGTCATTGTCTAAATACAACGCAGCCGTGACCCCTTAAAACAAATCGTTCACAGCAGGGTTTTTTTTGGTTATATATATCAGATTCATTATACAAAATCATCAAGCATGATAGCCCTAACCCAGCGATACATACCCATACATACATAAACCGTAATACTAACCCTCATATTTGTTTTTCATGAATTCTACACTACCAATTAACATCATAACATCAAGATCATCAAAAACATTTATAAACACAGCCATGAACACAATTGATTAGCATAATCATCCAGACATAACAAAAACGCAGCCATGATTTTTGAAGTTAACAAGACAATAACATCAATCAAATTTGTTACCTAGTTAAAGAGATGGTGTGGATCGATCAAAAGCCTGAAACCGAAGGACTTTAAGGACTCCTTGCACCTTGCCTGAGTCGACTAGAGAAAAGCAGAGGGGAATAAGTCTGATGTCGCACTAGGGTTATGGGTTTAGGAGGGACTTCATGTACGTAATAAAGGATGGGGTGTTTGGGCGGTTTGGGGAACAAGTGGGCCGAACATAAATGAATAAGGGAGTTGGGCTGTTTACAACAAAAAAAATAATGGGAATAGCTTCAAACATGAGCCGACATTTTTGAATTATATAGGCAATTTGTTGTATGCAAAGTTAAGTTTATATCCTACATATATTTTTAATTTTAATCAACTAGCAGTAAACATATAATTAATCAATCAATAATAAAGTATAATTAATCAACTTAATATGATGTATAATAATCATGCCATGGTTCAGGCCTCGCAAGTCTCGAGTTTCGCGAGTGGGTTGAATCGATAAGCGAGTTCATGCTTCGGTTCAAACGGTTCGAGCCGGTTCAACACGATATGAATTTAGTTTCGACTATTCGTTCGCACACTAAAAATTAAATAAGTACAAAATAATTTCGCCGAATAAGATAACTATATAATTATTTTGCAAAAAGAACAACGAACGGTTTTTACCTCGAAGTTACGGGTTGTCACAGACCCCCTCTTTGCCATAACATGCTCGGACTCATTGAAACCCAAGGTCACAACAACAATATTAAACATTCAAACGAACCGCATCAGACAACTATCACATTGATCCTTCCATTACATGATCTAGATCAATCATCATAATCAATTATCATAACACTTATTATCCTCATAAATAGAATTGGAACAATTATATTAACAGCAGCAACATTTACTAGCATGGATCTCAAAACAGTGATTAGCAACTCAACACATTCATATCGGATCACTTTTATGCACATGAATCCCTAACTCGTATGCCAGTTCTATTCTATAGTGTCAAGCAACATATGTTCATGGAACGTCATGATCATTATTTAACATTAAGCATGTCATTTATGGTTATGCCAATTAGCCATTTATTGAACGTAATCAGAAACAACCTAGTCGCATTAACCAACCAACATCAATCATATAATAACCATTTGTTTATCAAGAATTAGCAGTAAATCAAGAATTGAGTAACTATATGTTTATCCACATAAAATAGACACAATGAATCAAGAATTGAATAAACATAACAGAACTAACCAGAAGATTGATATGTGCTAGACACGAATGTTGATTGCTAAGAGGAAGAGGCTTCGACAAAGGTGAGGGGGGGGGGGTCTCCTGCCGTGCATGATCTTGAGAGAGAGAAGTAGGGTTTGTTTTGGTTTGTGCCTTAAGTCTAATCTAATAACACATTACGTAACATATAATATGAGAGGGTTTGGGCTGTTACCTAGTAGCCGAAGTGGGCTCAAGCCCACTCACTTGGGCTGCTACAATAATTAAGGTTTGGGCTTGTGTAACCGGCCAAATAGTAACCCAATTCCAACTAATTAAGCCTATACTAGGCCCACTCTAAGGTTAAACATGTATTAGGCCTAATTCTAAGGTTAAACATGTAATACGGGTGTTTTGTTTGGGCCTACGAGTGTGCGTGTATGTGTTGACCCAAATATACAAACATGTTACTAACCGCTATAACAACAATGCAGCCCGTTGGAGAGAAACAATTAACGAGAAGTTAGAATCACGAGATTAACGTTACAAACCTTGAAAGTTCGGGTTGTCACACTCATTCTCTCATACACTTCACACTACAACTCTTTCCCTCTCCTCCCTCTTCTCTCGGCCGTGAGCAACAACAACATCATCATCATCATTCATCAAGTTCCATCCATTTCCAAGTTCATTCAAAGGTGTTAGAAGGTGTTTAAGGAAGCTTGGTGGTCTTGGATCTTGAAGGACCTCTCCCGATTGCTTTTATCCATCACATTTGCCATCATCAACTTCAAGTATTCTTCCCTAGCCTTGTGCTAGTAGTAAGCTTCATATCACTTGATCCTACTTCATATTTTGATGGTTAATAGATGATGAACATTGTTAAACATGATGAACACTAAAGAACATAATCTTGAATCTTTAACATAAGCTTATAAACATATGAATACTTGTTGTTTAGTGATGATTTGCTTCTTGATGATTGATGATTTATGTTAGTGATGTTAGACATCATAAGAAACCTACTAGATTGTGATTAAACACATGATCTAGTGAGTTTAGGTGATGACCTTGTGAAAGACCAAGATCATCATGCTTTATGTTTTCATGAACTTGAAAATGAAAATGATTTTTGTAAATAATGAAGTATGTAATATGTTTACTAGACATAAATGTGGATGATTACAAAAATAGTTTTCCAAAGAAACCAAGTTAAATCACAAAGATTTACATGAACATTGTTTTAAAAGAAACTAACCATGTTTCTAGTAAAGAAACAAATATAAGAACACATTGTTTACAAGAAAAATTCAAGAGAATGATTTTTGGAAAAATCATCTAGTAAGTTGTAAACACCTAAATCTTTCAAGAATGAGATTTTCAAAGAAGTAAACACACTTTAAAGGGTAACTAAACCTACTAAACACACTACCAAGTTACTACAAGATTTTATGAAAGTTCAAGTTCATGATTATTTTGTAAATAGCATAGTTTTGGCACTTGGTAAGTATAAGTTGTTTAAGATTGATTGTTGATTTATTGTGATGATTTTGAAAAGAAAATGATATGCTTGATAGCATGGACACCTCCATTTTTTTGGGAAACTATGGCAAAATTTTCTAAAAATACAAACACTTAGAAAAATATTTTCTAAACAAATCTTTACAAGTGTATTTTGATCATGAGTTTTCAATATAAACTTTGCCATATATTTTGTTACAAAAATACAAGTATTGGAGGTTGGTTTTTATAAATAAAAATGGATAAATATGTATTTAGAATATATATTTACATTAATGACACATTGTGTGTGATTATTTGTATACTTTGTGTATTAGTTATATTATTTTAGGATTTAAAATAATGTAACTTAACAAAATACCAAGAATTTACAATCCAAAATAATACCAAAAATCACAAGGAATAAATATATAAGTTACACACTTAATATTGTGGAACCGAACGATAGAACGTAACTTACAAATATTCCGGAAAATACCATTATAAATATATTTTTGGTAAATGCTATTTTGGATACGAAAGAAATGAAAATATGATTTTATTATTATCACAAAGTATATCATATTTTCGACAAGGAGAAAATATATTATTTTTGGAAGTAAAAATGTATTTTTCGGAAAAATATATATTTTCTTGAAATACATTATTTTTGGGACAAAATAAGTTTAAATATATGTTCTAAGCAAGACTTAAAAATATATTGTTTTGGAAACAACAAATACAAGAATACAAAGATACATGTATGAGATACCCCCATCCTTGGGAAGAAAATACTTGAGAAGTATTGTTACGAAAATATTGTTTAACGATTATTCCAAAAATTAAATATAATTTAAAGTTAAAATAATCGTTATTTTAACAAGTAATTATAACTTGGAATAATATTGAAGACATGAAGTAAACGTAACTCAAAAACATAAATACTAAGGCAAGGCACGGCACGGCCCATTCGTCTAATAGACCCTAGTACATTGTAGGTAGTCGTGTTTGCTGACGAGCTTTGAGTTACGAGTACCGAAGACGCAAAATTGTGAGTTCATGTCCCCCTTTTCTTTTAACTGTTTTCAGTTTTATAACTTCGGGGGTGAAATACATGTTACAATTGTTTACAAACATTTTATACATGGTATGGTTAGCTAAGGAGGGTTACTGCTTGATCATGTGAAAGGTGGGTACAACACTTAAGGCCATTAATCCTCATCGTAGGACCGAGGGACATGAGTGATAGATCTATTTGGGTGTAGCGAGCCCACATCCACGAGGACCAGGGTGGCCCATGTGGTGACTATGTCCACATACTAATGCCGTGGCAAAATTCCGCTAGGTTTGAGTTTTCCTGCACCATTTCACACATACCATTGGCCTTGCAAACCATTGGTGATCTGTTTTTCCTTATTGCTACATACCAGGGACATACATACATACAGACATACTTTAAAGGTTTATTCATACACAAACACATGAACTCGCTCAACTTTTGTTGATGTTTTCAAATTACATGTATTTCAGGGAACTAAGTGGATCTGGCAGGTGTTGCATGTTTTCAAGCTGCGTCATGAATAAAAGGTGTCATCCAAGGTCATTAGGGTTTAGGAAACGCATCTTAATCCTGGACGAGATACGTGGTTCTAAACTCGGGTTTGTTTAAGGTCTTTTGTCGAGTCTTAGTGAACTCATCAAAACAGGTTATGGTTTGTAACTTAAATTTGGTGTCAACGTTTCAAAACAAGTATGTTGTGTTATTTTCCAACTTAATTAATGGATGAACATCTTATGGTTTTATCATATAGCATTGTTATGATTGAATGCTATGGTATTAAAAAAGTCACACCAATAATCACGCTTCCGCAAAAGTCAGGGTGTGACATATGGTGCCTCAAACACCGCCTCGTAGACGCTGGGGGGTTAGCCAACACAATAAGGCCATGTGTAGTGGTCAAGCCATATAAGGAGGGTTATGTGACAAGTGACAAAATGTGTAAGAGAAGGGGTTATATAACTTGAGTGTGTAGTGGAAATGGTGTTATATAACCCCTTCAATTATACATACATATGTGTGTAAATATATGTGTGTGAGAGACCAACACAAACCCCAACACCAAAATTTTTACGTAGCCTCTCAATACCCGTTACATGGCGCCAGCCGGGGTGGTGTTCGCCGGCGTAATAGGGCGCGATGGATGGTGGTGGCGTTATATAACATGTGAGTACGGAGGGACTAACAAGCGCCAAAGGAGAAAATATGGGCCCATTGATTCCTACCAATCCGAATCCTTCCTTTTATGATTTCTTTTTTTCTTTTTTTATATTGTTTAAAGGGCGCTTTATTGGGCCGCTATCCCACACCGTGCAAGTTAATGATAAAACCCCTCGCTTATGGGGCGCTAATTTGGCGTGATAAAGCCGCTAGAGGCTTTATCCCACACCATATAGCCTAATTATTACCGTTACATTTTGCAGTATAGCATATCATATAATGTAGTATGTAGGTAAAAAGAATTAGAGCATTACACGCATACAAATTACTAGTACCAGAAGTTGTAATCAGGTTGGTAACCTACAATGATTATTGAGTGATGAATAAATGATAACGAGTATTGAAGGGGTATCGTCCCAAAAAGCCGCGCAGACCAATCAGATCGCGCGTTGGACCATACTCCTTACTCAATAAGCGGATTAATCTGCAGACCCCGCGCGGTCTACTTGGTTAAAACCAGACCCCCGCGTGAGACCGAAACAAGATATAACATCAGTTTCACACTTAGTATCCTGAATAAGAGCCCTCAACTCCTACGCCTCGCGCCGGCTAGTTGTACACACTTCAAAGGTCGCGCGAGAGTTACGTTGCAGGGCCATTTCAGGAAGTGCCAAAGGTACGAGTGGCAGAAGAGCGAGCCAATCAGCGTCCAGCAGTAGGGGTGATCAAGATCGGATAATCCGCTTTTTGGATATCCGAAAATCGGATATCTGAAAATTTCGGATAGTGAATATTGATATCCGAATCCAAAATTTTGGATTCGGATATCCAAACGGATATCCGAATTTAGGATGACAATACACCCGCATTCAAACATTCAGCAAAACTAAAACAATCAACAAAGATTCAAGTTTACATTTGACAATAGAAAAGGGTGAAATTACACACAATTTGCAAACAAATCAGTAAACATTAAATATTTTAACACAATAATCTTCAGAAAACATAAGAAATCATAAACAAGCCGTTTCATTCTCAAAGTTGAACACATCTGAACATATAAACTATAAAAATCATCATAAACAAATAATCAAAACAATTGTCTACTAGCACATATTTTTAACTAAATAATTTTGCTTTCTTGGGAGATTTGGTAGCTTTTGATGCCGATTTTGGTTCTTTAGCAGCAGTCGTCTTCATAGGCAAGACAATCGGAAGATACCGACCGGAAATTAAAGACCGGCTCTGACAGTATGTGTGACGACTCTACCGATCGGATTTTGAAGACCGGCACCCTTCTTGCGGTATGTTTTGATATCGGGTTTTTGTTTGAATGATGATCTTAGATGAGTGGAAGAAGGGTGGAGGAGGTGGTTGGAAGCGGCGAAGGTTGGTGGTTGATATTTGGAAGCATTGACCGGAGATGAAAGGTGGGAGAAGGAAAGATTGAAGGTGGGAGAAAGGGGTGACGGCGTTGAATGTTTCAATGGTGTCTACTGTGATATTTTAGGTTAGGTATCCTAAAGTTAAATGGGTAATGGGCCTTACTGTCGTAGTGCACATATAATACATCAATATATTTCTTTTTTTTTTTAAGTTTCGGATTCGGATAATCTGATTATCTGCAAATTTTGAAAATTAACATCCGAATCCGAACTTTCGGATTATCCGATTTTCGGATATCCGAAAATTCGGATATCCGAAATTTCGGATATTTCGGATATGGGTTTTCGGATATTTCGGATACGGGTTTTCGGATATTTCGGATTCGGTTTCGGATTCGGATTTTTTTGAACACCCCTATCCAGCAGGCTATACTCTATCGTGCTCCACGATTAACAATCGTACAGGAGACAAAAGGTACACAAGGACGCCTACGTGGCACCAATCAGGGGGCGGTGACAACTGCCCCATGATCTCCACTCACCTGCTGATGTCAGAAGAGCGACAGGGACGACAACCTGGACACGTGGCTCCAATCAAGGTGCGCCAGTACCGAGGATCTTCTAGAAGCCACTAACTGTCGACACCAGAGAGACAAAGAGGATATCCCCTGTTGTCGCCTTCCGGCCCAAGACTCATCAGCCCATCTCCTCCTACACCACTCCGGCTATAAATAGGGACCTCCATACTCAGGTTAAACATTCTGCTCTCTACTCTCTCACTCTAAACACACACTTATTTTCCTCAAAGCAGTTACTTATTCTCACGCCGGAGAGTGGTTAAGAGGGAAACCCCCATATTCCCCTCTTAACGAGCTTAACGGTGTTGCTGTTTTGTAGGAAGGATCATACACAAGCTCAGAAAGGATTAAGAAGATTAACCCTCATGTTTGAAACATAAACCCTACTAATAAGCCTAAAATTAGTTCAGTGTTTCTTCTAAGTATCTATAGGAATTTTCATATGTCCTTGAACATGAACACATTTTAAGGGTAAACAAATAATCAAATCAGCTGAATTCCAACAGATTCACTAAACATGACGATGAAATATAATGATTCATTTCATCTATCAAATTCCATATATGCACCGAGTATGAAAGTTCAAACTCTTCCATCACTATCTCTCACCAACTTCAAATTTATGTCTTTTTGTATATTGTTTTCTTGCAGACAGTTGCATGTGTATGGGTTTGAAGCTTTGATAAAAAGAATGATTTTTCAAACATTAATGCGATCTCTCACTAAAATTTGCGTTACACTAATCTAGGCATAATACTTGATGTCAATGTTAGGTATGACACACGTGATTTTTGGGTTGAAAAAAAAATGGCTGTACGTCTACTAATTTGGTTAATCATACGACATAATTGACCCATGTTTTAAATAGAGGATTAGCTAAACTGATCAGTTATGATATTTTGATAACCGAAGTACCCGATTATGGTTCGATTTTAGGAATTAACCAAACCGACCTATACTAAGACCACGCTATCATATATATTGATGCATGCACATGAGTTTGGAGTAAAGAAGAAAGATGTTAGGAGCATTTTCATGCATATTTTAACATACATCTTTTATTGCACTTTACGTATTTAGATCATTACATATTACATTGTTTTGAAAAATACACGTCTTGGTTGGATGGAATCTACTTTGGGTTGTTATTGGATGATTTTGTAGGTATAGAGTGACAAGGAGAAAAGAAAATAAGCGTTCGGAGGAATTCAAGAACTCAAATTCGTGATACACATGTATTCACGGTCACCTATGACCTAGTGGTCTCGTGGTATGATATTTGCCCTGACAAAAGTGTTGTAGATCTGAATCTTTAGAAGTACAAATTTATGTGACATTTAGGTATAAAAATTGTTGTTAAATATTACTAGCAAGACATAAATATTACTAAATTGGAAATAAATACAAAGGTTGAAGAATTAAAGTTTGTGTAAAATTAAGTTATTTGTTGGGTGTTACACACTTGGTGGACTAATATCTATAATACGTTGGGCTAGAATTAAAAAGTGAAAAATGGAAGTATTAGGCTTTTGTAATATCACATGGCAGGCCCAAATAAATGGGCTGACCTATTGAAGAACGAGATGCAGCAAAGAATTATGTCGGCACTCGGCAACAAAAGAAATAATATACAAAGATGCAGCAAAGAATTATGTCGGCAACAAATAAAAAAAAAAGATATACAATGGATAACTTCGAATGAATTTTTTAAAAGATCTTTGTTGGCTGAACTTGAGCGGGAAGCAAGAGAGTAATTGGGAAATTTTTTATTTTAATTTTAAGAACTAGATGGAGTACGAGGACTAGGTGGTGTTTGTTTTTATAAAAAAGATCTACGGAGGTTTTTCTGACTGCACCGTGCAGACGTTGTCAGACTGTTTGTTTTTCCGAAGATGCTTCGTTAAAAAAGTTTGCGCAAGTTCTTCTTGGTGCAGACTTGGCCCAACCACTTCTAAGATCTTCTAAGATCTGCAGGGGGTTAAACACCACCGTCCACCACCATCACCGCCATCTACCACCACCACCAGGGGCGGACCCAAATGGTGCGGGCCGGGGTCCACGGACCCCAATGTTTTTTAAAAAAGTAGTAGAACTGGTATGTTAAAATTTTCAAGGACCCTATAAAATAAAATAGTTGGACGTCATAGTATTAAAAGCAAAGATGGTATGGTGGTAAATTCCCTTATGTTCCAACTAATAGGTCTCAAGTTCAAGTCTTAAATCTCTTGTTTTTTAGTTTATTTTTTCCATCAAAATTAAACTACTGTTTTAAAACAACAAAACCATCCATTGACCCTCTAATTTGCTTCTTTAAAATGATTTTATTTCACATTTGATTAACAAATAAGATTTTCAACATATAGTGGCGTTCAAAAAAAAAAGTTTAAACAAAATTTTGAAGTTATGTGAAGTAGTTGTGTTGTTTAGGTAGCTATTTGTTTCAAGCAACTTATTAATCACCACAATTTGATAACTTGATTCTTAAAAATGGTTCTTAATAACGTAGTAGTTTCATGTCCACTAAATGCTTCTACATTATTTCCTAAACCTGACCCGACCCGACCCGACTACGATGACCGACCCGGAAATTTTAATAGTTGGTTGTGAAAAATTATAACACAAAAAAATGGACCCCAGTGAAAAAAAATCCTAGGTCCGCCACTGACCACCACCAGTTTATTTTTTAAGTCTACATGCATTAAAAAAACAAACAGTCTTCTTCTTGCAGATTGTAGAGGTTTGGTCCATCTCTTCTTCCACAGATGTGGTCCGCATACTGAAGACATTTTACCTCTTAAAAAACAAATTGCACCTAAGGATTTATATTCTTAGGCGGCACTAAATATTTTAAGTAAAATGCTCAAATGGTTTTTGAGTTTAGGTCATTTTTGTCACTTTAGTCCAAAAATAATCTTTTGGTATCTGAGTCCCCGATGTTTCATTTTTGTTGCAATTTCCATCCAAATTGCAAATTTGGTTAGAAATTTATGTTAAACACTCTTCTTTTTGTCATTTTCGTCATTTAAATGAAGAGTATAACGGTCTTTTTTCTGATTTTATTTTAATTAAAAAAACAAAAACAAAAAAAAACCTGTCTCTTTTCAATCTCTATATACTATCTCTCATCCACCACCATTAGTCGACACCATTAGCCACCACCCTCAGCCACCATTAGCGAGCACCACCACATGCCACACCAGCCATTGCCACCACCACACATTCGACTTTAAATCCGACTAAACTTCAACCATTTCCATCCCACCACTGTTAACCAACACACACGCCACCGTTAAGCACCACCATCACCAAACTTCATCACCCTCTAACACCTCTACAACCACCACCTTCCACCTTCACTGCTGTACACCTCTAACGTCGTTAACCACCGTTCCGTGTGTGCAACGGCCATCATCACATGCTCCCAATCCAAACACCCATGTCCACTCGAACAACATCATCTCTTGAACCTTTTCTACGAAACATCACCCCCTCCCTTTCTTTGTCACTGTATACCTTCCGAGCAACTCAACCATTTCACCTCACACCGCAGAAACCTTCACACCACCTCCGTTACCACCCATCCTCCATCTCCCCCAAACCGCTGAAACCTTCACACCACCTCTGTTGTATTACAGAACAAAATTGCCCTAATCAAGCTTGTTCTAGTTTGAGTTTGATTTTAGGGTGATTAGGGTTGCGACAGAAGTGGTGTTATGGGGATCGGGTCAGAGATCGAGGTCAATTAACGAACCCACTGTTCCTCTCAAGAAAGGAGAAAGAGGCTTTTTAGCTCCTAACTTGCAGAGGGGATAAAACTTGATGATGAAGATGATACATAACAATTAGGGTTTCCAAGCTTATAAAGGGGTGGGGGGGGGGGGGGGATTTAGTTTTTATTGGATTTTCAAAAAAAAAAAAAAAAATTTCACATAAAATGACAATTATACCCTTCATTTAAGTGAGGAAAAGGAAGAGGAAGTGGTTAACAAATTTCTAATCCAATTTGCCTTTTGGATGGAAATGACAAAAAAATGAAACCTTAGGGACCCAGATACCAAAAGTTTCGTTTACAGATACAAAAATGCATATATTTGATACAACGCCAAAAATCCCCGAAACAGAAACACAATATAGTCAAGGGTTCATCACTGAACCAGAAAAAAACTAAAGGGGAGAAGGTGAAAAAAGTGTTGAACAACAAGGTGCAGTGGTTGATGAAACGCCATGTCAGCAGCCACCATCTGGAGGTAAGAAGAACCTCATGAAAACTTTTGAAGAAGAAGAGAAACCCCAAGATGAAAACGCCACTGTAACGCCCTTTTTTTCGTACTTAATTAGAAAGTTTGTTCGTATTTCTATTTTTGGAAATCTTGTATTCTTGTATTTCGTGTTTTCGTTGTATCGTTGTAAATTCTGAGACTTGGATCAAAATAAAATGCGTTTATCTCTTACAATTTATACTTTATTTATTCATATATGCTTATACGTTTGAATTTATTGTACATCAAATCCTTATTCGTAATTCATGTGAACGTATACGATACTTATTTACGATACATATACTTAATCATTCTTGTCGATACTTGTTTTTATGTAAATGATACTTAAAAACCCCTTATGGTATGCCTCTTATTCATAAAATACCTTAAAACCTAACCTAAATAACTAAAGGGACCAAAACTGCTAATTTACAAAGTTGTTTTCCAGAAATGAGGCCCGTCGCGCTGCGCGACGGGAAGACCCTCTCTCGGTGAGTTGTTTCCAGCTCCGAGATTGGTCATTTTTGTGTTATTTGTGTTCTTTGTTGTGTTTCTTGCATTTATTAATCACCTAACTTAACCCCATAATCACCTCCTATAAAACCCAACTCACTCCCACACTTTTCCACTTTGCAAACACAATAATCTCACTCTCTTATCACTCCAAATCAGTTGCAAATAAGTAGCAAAAGTCAGATTCAATGCAGTTTATAAAAGTGAGTGTAAACTCACTTATCTTCCATTCTTCTTCACTTCTTCTTGTTTCTTAACACTTGGAACACCTCTAGGAGTGTTTCCATAGGTTTTCCATGGAAAACCAAAGATGGATCATCACCACATTGAGGTTAAAAGTGTAAGAACTTTCTGTTTTGAATAAAAACTTTACAAAACATACTTTAAACTTGTGTTTTTCTTCAATAAACCTATGTCCTTATGCCACTAATCAAGTCTATGATTAGTGTGCTTAAAAACAAGGTTGTTATATACAAATTAAGAGGTGTTTTACTCCTCTAAACTTTCTGTTTTTAAAAGGGTTTTAACCCACAAGTGTTGAACAATGTCACACCCCAACCGATGGCGGAAACATTGGGATGAGACGAACAAATTGCTCAAAACATCATAACACTATGTGACATTATAATTTAATTTAAATTAAATTTCATAAATTGCTAAAAATGTCATACTAGAATGAAACATAACAACATTGTTTCAAACATTCATTGACAAAATAAATTAATCTAAGTGTGTTTCTAAGTCCACCTAAATCTTGTTTCTCCACTTAGCATCATCTTGTCTATCAACCTGCAACATGTATTAAAATATGATCAACAAAAAGTTGGCGAGTATACAAGTTTTCATACATAACATAATATAGATTAAAATTGTTTATCGGCTCATATCCAACATGAATAACAATATGCAAGTTACTCATATGCTGAAACAGTGTACTATATATTCAAACCCAAGTATCCAACGCGTTAATTTTGTCTATCCTAAAGAATAACAGGAGGTTAACATGTTTAACTTAACAATACCCCAAGACTAATGGGCGGTGCGTTAATCCTATAGCGTTATAACTGTTAAGGTAGGCTTGTATAAAGTTAATGAGCATATCGACACGAAAAGTTTACATAGCATATGAGATTAACAAGCATCATATAGTTTCATGTTTAAACGTGGATAGAGTGTGATTAAAATAGTTTCAAGTGCTGTGTTTTGCATAAGATACATGTTGCACCCAAAAGTGTTTAAAAATAAAATGGGTTCGAGTATACTCACAAATATTGCATATTCTTTCCGATTATCTAATGTGACGAAGTTGTCGAGACTAGAAGGACGAATGTGTTTGGTTTGGAGTTTAAGGGAAAGTTTATATTCGGGTTTAAGGATTCGGAGTTTAAAGTGCATGAAAATAGACATATAAGAAAGTAATCACCTAGCACACATAATACTTCTTCTTGACACTATGAAACTCAAAAGAGTTTGAATGTTTTCCTGGGTCAAAATGCCCATTAGAATCGTAACAAGTATCATGGTCTTGGATGATGCAACTTAACACTTGACAAATAACCACTAGGCATCAAGGGTTTGGTCACTTAGATATTATATAGGTTATATATGGTTTATATCATAGTTTTAAGTCTAATCATATAATACAAGAACATCATACAAGTCATGTATGAGGTAGGAAGATGAATCTTACATTTAGGCACCTCTTTGGTATTCACCACTACATATGTTGTCATAGACAACAAGGAGGGTCAAGAATATACATAATAAAGAATGAAATACTACAACTAATCTAAGAAAACATCAAGTGATGTGTGGATTTTCAAGTAGGATAGCTCAAGCTAACCTTATAATCACACAATCTTCAAGCTTTAAGCGTGTCAATCACTTGTGGGTTAAAACCCTAACAAAACAGAATGTTTATGAGGTTTAGACCTCTGGATTTACATGTCACAACGTTTTTTTAAGCCCAACTAACCATAGATTTGATTATAAGCATAAGGACATAGGAATGTGATGAGATAACTCAAGTTTAAGCAAGTTTAACAAATGTTTAATCAAAATATTGCACTTTGGAGACTTTTATGGTGATGTTCCAGCCTTGGTTTTCCATGGAAAACCTGTGGAAACATACCTAAGGTTGCTCCAAGTGATTAGAAAGAAGAATCAAAGAAAAAGAATGAGTGAAAGTGAACTTATGCTCACTTTAGTGACTTGATACGATTCTGGTCTTGCTACTGTTTTCCAGCTGAAATGAGAGTGATTTGAGTGTGTTTTGAGTGAGTTGTAAAGTGGAAAAAGTGTGGAAGATGCTTGGGTTTTATAGGGAAGTGTTAGGTTAAAGTTTGGTGAGCAATTAATACAAGAAACACAATTAAAACTCAACTAAACACACAAAGCCGTCCAATCAGCAAAGCTGATCAAGTGGTCTGCGGATCCGACCACGTTGCAGGCCGCGAGGCAGCAAGGGCCCCGGATCGTGGGTCGCGGGCCTATGTGTTCGCTGAACTTGTTTCTTATTTGACATAAATGGTCCGTGTAGTTCCTTATATGCATGTTTTTAGTAGATTTAAGGTGGTTTAAGTACAAGTTGTCACACTTAAGGGTATGTTATGTAGTTTAATCATAAACCAAATATAAAACACATATAAACATGTACGAATATGTTTATTTGTCGGGATTTATGTTTCGTATTAGCATAATTTGCACATATAAGTCACGTGTTTGCATGTTTAACTTGTTTCGCATGGATCATGATTAAAGTATCATATGTTTAATAAATTCGAAGGTATGAACTTATAAAAAAGGGTGAATAACGTGAATGTAAAGAAATATGAATGATCCAAATCTCAGATTTTACAACGATTAAAGTCTTGGAGTTGCGACAATACAACGAATTACGATTTTGGAAAGAGACAAGCTTCCAAAAATAGATTTACAAGACGTGATTTCTAAATTAGGAAAGTTACAAAAAGCAGAGCGTTACAGTCTCCCCTCCTTTAGGAAATTTCATCCCGAAATTTATCCAAAAGGAAGACCTGAAAAGTTTTGGCAAGAGGTGATTATTTAAATTGAGACTTTGGAGTTTGAGACATTTTGAAAAGTATGAAATTTTGAAGAACGAAGAGATAGGTTGTAAAAAAAAGTTCATTTGTCTAAAATGATTTGAGGCATCAAACATAAGTGAAAACGTGTACGTGCGTGCATAGGCAAAATGGGCTTAAACAGTTTTGAATAACTTAAATTGGTGATGTATTAAAAATGTGTCGTATTTATGAAGGAAAAATTTGTATAAAACGGTTTGTATTTGATGAAAAGTGAGGTAGTTTGCATGGAAAGGTTAAAGGATAGTACCAAATCGCATATTTGTAGAAAACTGTTTTATTGAGAAGAACGAGAAGGTTTGACGTTTTACATAAAATGGTTTTGGAGATAACGACCAACTACGGGTGTTTTGCACATGAATAAGAAATAGAAAGGTAGCTTTAAAGTAAGGAGGTAGGTTAGGATTCAAACGTCCAAACTGATTTATTGTAAACGAGGTTTGTATAAATGACAAGATTGGAGAATGATGGAGGAATAAGAGTGATTTGATTGCTCTAACCATGAATGGGAGTATAAGGATGATATGTGTATTGGACAGACGAAAGTAGTGCGTTAAGAATGAAGTCTCATCGTGGATAATCGGATATAATGCGTTTGTGAGTTGTTTATAGTGTGTATCAGGTCCAAACGGTCTGCAAAACACTGAATTTCTCATGGCACGTTTTACGAAAGTTTGGCAACATGGTGAAAGCACTTATATATAAGAAGTACCAGCGGCGTATCCACCATGTTTTGACCACGTTGCGTTCGTTTCGTTATTCGGTGAAATGTTACGTTCCGTGTCTTACCATACACAGTAGTACACTCTATGGTTCTCATGTGCTTATCACTATAATCCCGTGTGCACCCGCGATTATACTGATCGTCGCATGATCCGCATAGCTTGTACTAGTTGCGTATGAATTATGGTATATAATAATTTCTGAAAATAAGATTGCGTCCGTATAGAAATGTAGCATGTTTTCGTTCAAATAAGCATGAGACCAACATAAGCGAATCCCTAGGGTTTTGCTCGCGTACAGGTGCGAATGTATAATCTTGAGTATGAATAGAGCATGAGCATAGTATAAGTCTAAGTATGAATTCGCATGTGAGCATAAATATAAAACATATGAATAAGAGTACGAGTATGAGTATAAATACGAGCATAGTCATAAAATGTATGAATGTGAGTATAAATATGAGTACAAGTGTAAGCATAAAGTGTATTGGGTGAATATGAGTATAAATATAAGTTTAAGTATAAACATGAAACGTATCGTTGTAATTATGAGTATAAATATGAGTATCATAAAAGGTGTGAGTATGAGTATAAATAACATAAATGTGTAAATATGCATATAAGTATAAACGTAAAATGCATGAGCATGAGTGTGAATATGAATATGAATATGAATA
This sequence comes from Helianthus tuberosus, assembly GCA_030545235.1. Taxonomy (NCBI): domain Eukaryota; kingdom Viridiplantae; phylum Streptophyta; class Magnoliopsida; order Asterales; family Asteraceae; genus Helianthus; species Helianthus tuberosus. The sequence continues at coordinate 25,595,003 of CM060426.1, read as the reverse complement.
TGAGTATAAACATAACGGTATGAGCGTAAATATAAGTGTAAATGTAAATTGCATGAGTATAAATGTGAATATGAATATAAGTGTAAACATAAGTTTATGAGTATAAATGTAAGTATAAACGTAAATTGCATGAGTATAAATGTGAATATGAATATAAGCGTAAACATAAGTGTATGAGTATAAATGTAAGTAAATTGCATGAGTATAGATGTGGATATGAATATAAGTGTAAACATAAGTGTATGAGTATAAATATAAGTATAAATGTAAATTGTATGGGTATAAATATGAACATGAATATAAGAGTAAACATGAGTGTATAAGTATGAATAAAATGTGTGAGTATGAATATAGGGGTAAACATCATCGTATAAGTATGAATAAAATGTATGAGTATGAATATAAGTGGAAGCATAATCTTTATAAATATGAATATAAGTAAAATGCATGAGTATCAACATGAATATGAATTAAGTGTAAACATAAATGTATAAGGATAAATGTATGTATAAACGTGTAATGAATATGAATATGAATATGAATATGAATATGAATATGAATATGAATATGAATATAAGTATAAACGTAAATGTATAAATGTGAATACATGTATAATTGTATGAATACGAATATAAATTTGAATATAAGTATAACGTAAATGTATAATTGTGAATATGAATATGAGTATAATGTAAAATGTATGAATATGAATATGAATATGAATATAAACATAATTGTGTAAGTATGATTATAAGTGTAGACATAAGATGTATTAGTACGAATAGGAATATGAGTGTAAGAAATAATGATTTTGTATATGGTATTAATCGAAATATACGAATTTAAGCACGTAAAAGATCAAGAAGTTTTGAGTATGAAAAGAAAACAAAAAATGAGTGGTATATGTGAAATTGTCGTGAGATATAAACTAAAACATGTAAGATGATATGCATGTATAGTTGTTTGAGTAAAACGTGAAGTTTAGTTGAATCAAAATCGATTGAGTTGACATGGAATGTAGAATCTAGTTTGTGAATGTAAAGAGAGTATAAAATATCTATTGAATATGTGAATTGTACTTTGTAAAAGAATGGAAATGCTACTCTTGGTTTAAAAGAATTTACATAAGTTGGAAATTGCCGGTTCCTATGAAGTTTTATTGCCCACGTGTTTTTGAGTTCAATTGATGTATTGAGTGATGTTTGAAAAGGTTCCAGAAGTTAGTAAGTTTGCATCGTTTTAAATGACCTTGCATTAAAGAAGAAATTCAAAGTTTAGAGGTTCTTGTGAAAATGTTGATCCTTAGAAAAGAAACTTGGTATATGAACTTAGTGATTGTTGAAAAGTGTTCTTAATAAAATATTTTATTGATTTTGTAAAGAGTTTTAGTGAACGATCGAACAATATTTGTAATATTTTGTAGGTGTGTACGAAAAGTTGGTTTGAGTCCTAATTGAAAATAAAAATCTTCAGTATAATGATATGAGATGAGCGTGTTTTAATAATTACATTGAATACGGAATTTTCGTGGGCAGTGGATTTATTAGACCGACTAAGCTGATGAGTAGCATTACGTAAAATTTTGAAAATCAAGGAACAAGAGTTTATGGTATGATTAAAAATTTTATGCATGGGAGTTATGTGAGAATAAATTGTAGGATAAGAAATACGTTTGAATAAACAATGCATTTTGAAATAAATAGGGATTTTGACGAATGATAAACGATTTAGTTATAAACATGATCGTGTTTGCATAATAAAGTCTATTAAAAGAAAGACTTGGTAACGATCACCTAGGTAAGGGAATCACCCCTAATCCGTTGGTGAGGTCGTTGTAGGATGAGAAAAGAAGCGGAGTTAATCGTCAAGGTAAGGAAATCACTCCTATCTTGATAACATGTCTCCATTTTGGTGTTACAAGGAATGTAGATAAAATTATGTGAAATCATGCATGTGCATAATGTATAATTGTATGAAAAACTCTAGTATGATGTGTGCGTAAAAAGTGAATCCTAAAAAAAAAAATTGAATTTGAAAAGAGATGATTGCATCATATAAGATTGAGAATAGTATAATGTAGATTCGGCTAAAACTTGGATGGTTCCAAAACGGAACTTTGACTAACCAAAGTGGCCGAAAAGTCTTTTGAATTTGAGAAGCATGCTTTGGCCTAATAGGTGGTATATTCTCGCCGACATGTCGGTTAATGGTATTCACCCTTCCGGTTACTACATGTTCCAATTCAATCGAAAATTCGAGACTTTGCGGGATTTATAAAAATCAAGGAGTGGGACTAGTCGGCGAGATGCAGGTTTTACCCCTAACTTGACGACTTCGTACCCTAAGTGTGGTTGGTACTCGTCGGGTAAAAAATTAATTTTGACACGTTGACAAGGGTCTACTAGAATTTGAAATTGAAATCCTCCATCAAGGTGAGGACTTCACTCCTAACTTGATGGTGAATTTCATGTAAAAGAATGGGTGGTTTGAGAGTCGTTCACCAAATTGTGGGTTTCACGCCTATTTTGGCGAAGTCGTCTCGTTTGTATAATACGAGTGTTTTCGAGTTTAGTAAAATCGAGTAAAATGCCTTAGGAAAGGCGTCTGTTGAGGAATAATAAAACAAGCATAAACACATAAAAAGCATGTCAAGAATAGCACATAAAGATAAAAGTGGCATATATGTTTAAAAGACCAAAAGAGAATAAATAAGAAACAAATAGAGTAGCATGCAAGTAGTTTCAAGCAAAACATAAGAATAAAGCTCTTAAACTAAAGACTAGGTAAAAGCATTCCTACTTTTCCTAATTCCCTATAGTTATGGCTCTGATACCAATCTGTCACACCCCGACCAATGGCGGAAACATCGGGATGAGATGAACAAATTGCTCAAAACATCATAACACTATGTGACAATATAATTTAAATTAAATTTCATAAATTGCTAAAAATGTCATACAAGAATCAAACATAACAACATTGTTTCAAACATTCATTGACAAAATAAATTAATCTAAGTGTGTTTCTAAGTCCACCTAAATCTTGTTTCTCCACTTAGCATCATCTTGTCTATCAACCTGCAACATGTATTAAAATATGATCAACAAAAAGTTGGCGGGTGTACAAGTTTTCATAGATAGCATAATATAGATTAAAATTGTTTAACGGCTCATATCCAACATGAATAACAATATGAAAGTTACTAATATGCAGAAACGGTGTACTATATGTTCAAACCCAAGTATCCAACGTGTTAATTTTGTCTATCCCAAAGAACAACGGGAGGTTAACATGTTTAACTTAACAATACCCCAAGACTAATGGGCTGTGCGTTAATCCTATAGCGCTATAATTGTTAAGGAAGGCTTGTACAAAGTTAATGAGCATATCGACACGAAAAGTTTGCATAGCATGCGAGATTAACAATCATCATATAGTTTCATGTTTAAACGTGGATAGAGTGTGATTAAAATAGTTTCAAGTGTTGTGTTTTGCATAAGATACATGTTGCACCCAAAAGTGTTTAAAAGTAAAATGGGTTCGAGTATACTCACAAATATTGCATATGATTTCCGATTATCCAATGTGACGAAGTTGTCGAGACTAGAAGGACGAATGTGTTTGGTTTGGAGTTTAAGGGAAAGTTTATATTCGGGTTTAAGGATTTGGAGTTTAAAGTGCATGAAAATAGACATAAAAGAAAATAATCACCTAGCACACATAATACTTGTTCTTGACACTATGAACCTCAAAAGATTTTGAATGTTTTCATGGGTCAAAATGCCCATTAGAATCGTAACAAGTATCATGGTCTTAGATGATGCAACTTAACATGTTGGTGCATTTATGTCTATCGCCTCCGTCAATACGAGCCGTAGCAAGAAACTGTTCTAACTAGCCTTATATCGTAATATCTAGATAAGAAAGGCAGGGTGGCAATATTGTAATTAATGAGATTTCTCATTAAAGCCTTGACCTATAAATAGATGTGTTAGGGTTAGAGTTTAAGACTTTTGCCACACTTTTGAGACTTTTGCTATTTGCACTTTTGGAGATCTAGAGCTACAGAGAGAAAGTCTAGAGAGAGAAAGTGCTCAAGGTGATTTAGGTGCTTGTACGTTATCAGATCTTTCAATAGAATCACCGATTATATTACGTCTTGTGTGTTCGGTCACGTTCGTGTACGGATTCCGCACGTCACACGTTCGGTTCGCAATCATTTCGGAGTCAAAACCGGTCCTACAAGTGGTATTAGAGTAGGAGCTCGATTGCACGGATCAAACACACATATTCTCACACGAATTCAGCAGATTCAGATCCAATTTCATCCAGATTTGTCAAAATTTCTTCACTTTTTCATCTTCTTCACGTTTCTAACTGAAAAATGCCAAATTAAACAAGTTTTTACGGTTAAAATCGGCTGATTTTTGGATATTATGTGCGAAAATACTTGATCTACAAGCCTACAAAATTTCAGATCTTAATTCTAAGCCGTTTAAGAGAAATCTAAATTTTTGTGTTCGAAAAAATTGTGAAAATGCTTGCTGTTACTGTTGGTGTTCTATTGGATGTCACCCGATCGGAGTACAACTCGATCGGGCGGTAATCCGATTCAAGTGCCACTCTATCCATTGTTTGCTAGTTAGTGTTGACTTTATTGACTGTCCACCAATCGGATCACCACCCAATCGGGCGGTAATCCGATTCAACCTCACTAGTTCCATCTTTTAAAGTCAACAGATTAGTCAATCTTTCTAGTTTCTTATTAATGACATCACGTGAACATTTGTGATTAAGTGTGAGCATGCATGTTACATTTAATTTAGAATTCAGTTGCATGTGAATATATCAAATTTGTCGGCCACTGATTACGAATATCCATAAATTGCATGTGATTCAAAGATGTTGTTTGATTTGACTATTCTCGGCCATTGATAAAGTGATATTGTCAGTTTACATGTGCTTTGATTGATATTCATATTACTTTGTGGTATCCATCGATCGAACGGCAACTCGATCGAACAGCAACTTTGTGGTGTCCATCGATCGAACAGCAGCTCGATCGAACAGCAACTCGATCGAACAGCAACTTTGTGGTGTGACTTGATTGAACAGCAGCTCGTTCGGAGTACCACCCGATTCATTACATTGAATTTTCACGTTTGACTTTATTGACCTACCCAATCGGAGTACCACCCGATCGGGCGGCAATACGATTCAAAGTTTAGTTCATTTTAATATCACTTGATCAAACTTGTTTAAATGTTTTAGTCTGTCATCTTTATCAGCCGTTCATGTGATTACATCAGAAATTTGTCAGCTCTTGATTGTATTGATTCAAAGTATTGCATGAAAGGTTTATTACCATGTCGGCCATTTGCTTAAAGGTGTATTAGTTTGCATGTGAAATTGATAGATTGTCGGCCACATACCTTGATATTACATAAAAGAAGTCAATGAGCCAACCGACTACCCGATCGGACAACATAAATTTTTGTCGTGTAGTGCCAACAATCGAGTGGTGGGTCGAGCGGATTACCACCCTATTCAAAAAGATTGTGGGTCGAGCGGATTGCCACTCTATTCAAATACATTATCGCCCGATCGGACATCATCCCCAGCCGATCGGACAACATCCTACCCGATCAGACAGCATCCCCACCCGATCGGACAGTATCCCACCCGATCGGACAGCATCCCCACCCGATCGGACAGCACCGTCACCCGATTATTGTCACTGTTGATTTTTGTTGACTTACTCGATCGGATACCAGTTCGATCAGTTGTTTTATAAGTGTTTAAACTGATTGTGTTTGTTTGTTTGTACTCAAGGTAATTCAAGGAGATAAAATCATGGCTGACATAAAAATGAGAACACGAGAAGAGATTCTGAAAGAGAAGACTGAAAGAGAAAGATTTTTTACTGGGTGCAGAATTGAGAAAATGCAGGAAGAGTATGAAGATGCTGTAAGAAATAAAAGATGGGACAAAAGCGAGAATGTTATGTTAACAAAAATGGTGATCCTGTTGTCCACAAGAAAGACATAGTCCATGATGATGTTCTTGCAGTAATCCCTTTGTCTGGCGAATACTACTCAAACGTAGCAAAAGATAAAACTTATCTGAAAAGGCTGGACAAGATAATCCGTGACGTGATGACCGCAAGTTTGAAAAAGAGGGATGAAGAAAGAATGAAGAAGAATGTTGAGAATTTGGTTGATGATTTGAAGAAGGTTGCTGAGGAAGCCAAAGTTGATGCTGTTAAAGTGGAAGATGTGAAGATAGAAGAGGAAGAGAAAAGAGAAGAAAAAGTTGTTGAAAAGAAAGATGTTACTGAAGAACAACAGATTGAAGAAGTGATGAAGAAGAAAGAAGAAGAAGCTGAAGTGGAGATTGAAAGCCCAGTTGAAGTGGATGGTGCTAATGGTGTTGGTGATGAACAGAAGAAGAGTGATGCTGACCAAACACAAACGGAAGAGAAAGCCGAAGTACCAATCACTGAGGTAAAAATCGATAATGAAGTCTTAAAAACTGTTGAACAGTGCAAGAAATGCATGGAAACATGCAGTGCTTGTACTGAAAAAGATGAAAAATTCAGAACAAGAGATCTTGAATTCACCAAAATCGAAGAAGTTTTCAAAAATAAATGCAAAGAGATGTTAGAAAACGAAAAAGTTTTGAAAGATAATGATGAAAAGGTTACACAAAAATGCAAGAATTTAGAAAAAGAAAACAAGATTTTGAAAAATAAGGTTTCGAAAATGACCGAAGAATGTGTTCAAAAAGAAAATGCATGTCAGGAAATGAAAAAGGAGTATGATTCAATAAAATTGGCTTATCACATTACAAAACAATCATATGTAGATGTGAAGAGTCAAATGAAACTTGTTCAATCTAGATTGAGATACTGTTCTGAAACAACTGATACGCTTAAGCGACAGTATTCAATAAAGCAACAGGTTGTCAATTCTTACATTGAGGATGTTGCTAAGCTAAAGCGTCAAATAGCCGATTTAGAACGGGATAACAACAAGTTAAAAAGCTATTATGCGTCATCATATGTGCTTGAAAGAATTTTCAACATAAAACCGGGTGATGATGATTCTGAGAAAAACAAAAAGGGTATTGGTTCTGAGTATCATCAAGTTCCTCCACCGGAAAAGTTTGCATTTTATGACGATGAGAAAGTCGAAAAAGCTTTCAACATGGTCAATGAATTGCCAGATAACATTGACGTAACCTATTCCAAATCTGATGATTCAAGTGATTCAGAGGTGGTAGGTAAGGTCATTGAAAGTGTGTTGAAAGAAGAGTCGGTTGAAACAGGTAAATCTGAATCACAGGATGAAAATGAAGGTAGTTTTCATGAAGAATATCTGAAAAACTCAAAATCTAAGAAAAATTTGAATGATTATTCAAAAGGATTGGTTTATACCATGATTGGATCAGACAAACTATTCTTAGATATTGTATTCCCGATTCAGAATGTGATTTCAGAAAAGATTGATAAAGTTTTCAAAATGGTTGAAATTGAAAAATCTCAAATTCCAAAGTTTGCTGGAAAAGGTCACAAAACTTTTTATAACAAACCTGGTTTCAAGAAGAAAAACATGAATGCTGGGTTGGGTTATAAGAAGAAACAAAGTTGGAATAAAAATGAAAAGCCAAATTATCAGACAAAGATGAATTTTGTTCACGGAACAAGTTCCGAAGAAGAGAAAGAACTTAAATTTAGACGAAAGTCTAATGAAGAGTTCTATGCTCAGAAAAAGCAACAACAACAGGTCAAAGATGTGTCCAAGAGAACATGTTTCAAATGTGATCAAACAGGACATCTAGCTCGTAAGTGTCCAAATCTGAAACCTGTTGGTGTTGAAACGAAAAAGAAGTCTGATGTTGTGAATCAGAAGTCAACCAAGTTTGATTCAAAGCAAACATGGAAGCCGAAAATGTCAAAGGCTGACTCACAACAAACATTGAAACCAGTGACACCCAGACTTAGAACAACACAAAGTTGGAAAACAACTGTTGATGCAACAAAACCAAATCAGTTTTGGAAACCAAAAGTTGTTGTTCAAAATCAAAATGTTCAAAAGGATTCACATTTCTACAAAAGAGGGACTCCAAAAGGTCAAAAATGGTCTGTTAAGAAACAAATCGCTTCGGTAAATGATGAAAAAATTGAAGTCAAAATTGACAAAGTTTTTGTACAAAATGACAAAGATTTTCCGAAGTTAAATGATGCGTTCTGTGTTGAAATGCCTAAGGTCAAACAGACCTGGGCTAAATTGTTCAAATGATTAATTAAGGTGAATGTGCAGGTGCTTCCGAAGAAATCTGAATGTCAACAAGAAGAATGTCGGAGCAGCCTGGCACGAAAGGAAGAGGCTGCTAGACCCTGCGATTGTTGAACAGGGAGTTCGTGTTTTTGTACATAAATAAACAATATTTCTAAAAACCCTAAAAACTGAAAAATTTAAAAACCGAAAATACGTTTTTATTTTGTCAAAAATTTGAAAAATCAAAAATATGTTTGTTTTTAAATTTGTCAAAAATTTCAAAAATATGTTGATTGAAAACGCCGAAACCCTCATGGCTGAACAAACATGATTAATTTCACAAGATTGAAAAACGGTTTTCAAACTGTCGAAAATCAATGTGTTGTAAATCATGGGGGTACGTTATATTTTCTGCAAAACAGGGCATGTGAAGCAGAAAATGGATGGCGAGACAAAGCTATCTACATCGGTTATCAAATTTTCTTTAAATGTTTTGAATTTTAGGGGGAGTAAGAAAATTTCAGAAAATCCAAAAACATTAGAAATTTTGAAAAAGCCAAAAACATGATAAAATTCAAAAATGAGTTTTTGTGTAAAAAGAGGAAATGATAGTACATCAGTAGACAATCACAGTACGCTAAAGAATTGGAAAGTTAAAATGTGATAAACGGTCTCATTAATGATATGCCAGTAGGTTTTTACACGCTTAGTAGATTGTTTTCGAGATATAAACCTAAATATCAAATACTTACTTATCTCGTGGGGAACATCTCTCGGATATATGGGTAACCCCCGAAATCTTGTTTGAAAGATTGCCTGATTCTGAGATACTAGGTCTTGATACTGTTTGATATCTGGGGTATTATACCTGGTCTTCTGATATTGCGGAAGCAATGGCCTAGACTTCGTATAATACTTTACGCGCTTTTAAAGCTTACCCTCTGCACAAAAATTGAAAAATATCGAAAGATATGAATCAATTGCAGTTGATTAAAAGATTCCCTAAAGGGAACACACCTAAAGTCGAGCCTTCATCTCTTTGACTGAACGGAAGTTCATACCTGAGCTCTCAAGGTCTTGCACTAACCCAGATACAGATATCAGATTGGTATACTCACCTGTAAGACTGAATCTAGGGAATTTTGATACGGGAGTATATTCTGAGGTGGGACACGCGAATAAGTTTAAGTTATTAAAACACTAATCCGTATCTCGAATCAATTGAACTTTGTGTGAAAATTTAAGTGGATCAGTATACTGACAATCTAAGTGAATCGTTTAGAACATAAAGTGTTAAAAAGCTCAACGGTACTAGTGATTTGTCAAAAACTGATATGATCCTCTAACGCAAACTCAAACAAAAATATTTTCTGTAAATATTTCTTTACTGCTTTATGTTTCAGAAAAATACAAAAAGATTTTGATTTTACTTTATTTTTGACAACCGATGTCTGAGAAGCTGAGTTTCAAAATCTAAGTATGCTGATCATGTTTCTGAAAATAAAACATGTTCATTAATTTGAACTTGAAGTTTTTAAAATCAAAAATCAAAAACAGTTTGTGATATCTCCAAGGTCATTAAATTGGACTTGGATGATTAACCGTGAAGGATTTGGATTCTTAATCTGTTAAAATGTAATGTAAAAGAGCCAGTTTCCGATCCTGTTCGCTAAAACTGCCAAATCTTTGTAGATTGTTGATAGGGGGAGAGAATCAAGTATTTCTGGATATATTCATATTATTATTTTTTTCGAGCCAGGATCTTGATTTAGAAAGTTTTTGAGAGCCAGGTCACAATTCCTGGACAATCGAATATGCTTTCACTGTTGAAATATTTTAGCTTATGCTGAGAGCCAGGTAATCAATCCTGGATATTCAAAACGTTTTTACTTATAAATGTTTGAGAATTGCAGATTCCAGATTACGATCCCGATAGCCGAGTCTAAGGGGGGGTCTGAAGACGAGCTCAACACAAGGGGGAGTGTGCTTTCAAGGAGCCAGGTATCTATCCTGAAAGAGCTTGTAACCGGAAAGCCAGGTGTCGATCCCAAAAGCACAGAAGCTTGACGAAAGGGGGAGCCTGAAGAAAGAGTCTACTGAAAGGGGAACTGAAGCTAAAGACAGATCCACGGGGATTCTGTTCAAGCAAGAGGGAGTCTACGTTGTTGAAAACGTGTTAAGGCTTCAAGAAGACTCAAGAGAGAGAGAAAGACAAGACGCTACGAGATTGACTGCGGCAATATCCAAGGGGGAGTCTGTTGGTGCATTTATTCCTATCGCCTCTGTCAATACGAGCCGTAGCGAGAAACTGTTCTAACTAGCCTTATATTGTAATATCCAGATAAGAAAGGCAAGGTGGCAATATTGTAATTAATGAGATTTCTCATTAAAGCCTTGGCCAATAAATAGATGTGTTAGGGTTAGAGTTTAAGACTTTTACCACACTTTTGAGACTTTTGCCATTTGCACTTTTGGAGATCTAGAGCTAGAGAGAGAAAGTCTAGAGAGAGAAAGTGCTCAAGGTGATTCAGGTGCTTGTACGTTATCATATCTTTCAATAGAATCACTGATTATATTACGTCTTGTGTGTTCTGTCACGTTCGTGTACGGATTTCGCACGTCACACGTTCGGTTCGCAATCGTTTCGGAGTCAAAACCGTTCCTACATAACACTTGACAAATAACCACTAGGCTATCATCAAGGGTTTGGTCACTTAGATATTATATAGGTTATATATGGTTTATATCATAGTTTTAAGTCCAATCATATAATGCAAGAACATCTGTTGGAACCTTGAGGTTTATACATAGAGAAATACAAAAGTTTTGGGTTGATCTTGTAATGTTTAAATAGTTGTTTTGGGTCGAATGTAAGTATTGGGTTTTTGTAAGATCTCGAGTGGGCCTAGGTTGGTCTCGATCCATCTTAGGTAGTATATAAGTAAACCCTTATGATGTTTAGAGGGTTGATTGCATTTGTTGAAGGTTAGAGACCACTCGAGATCCCTTGTGTGTCTTGTATCAGTCATCGATTCTAAAGGTGAATGCAAGATAGTTTTTGATTTGCTTATTGTGTTTATTTACTTTATCGTTTTCTTAAATCCGCTTGTGTTTAGATTCCGCACTTACACAAGTTAACGTTGATATCATTGAAAGATCCTTTGGGGTTTTACAATTGGTATCAGAGCCAAGAAACCAAGTCTTGGTTCGGTTTTGATATCATTCGGATTCAAGAGGACATTAATTGTTACTGATCTTGATTGCTAGTGTTTTACAGAATTTCAGTATTATTATTGCATTCGGATTCAAACTGTTCTTTGCAAATATTGATTAAAGTTGCTGATTTTGGATTGTGATTCGTTGTCTAATGGTGTTTGCTGAATTAACGGAAGTTTGTTGAGGATAAAAGATTCAAAGATCTCATATCTTTGAATTTTCTAGGAGCTGCTGAAAATCAGGAATCACAGTTACTTTTATCTCATAAGTTTGTTTTGCAGGGTCTCGACTTTCATTTAGCTTAGTCTCGACTCAAGATCATCTGTTTCGAGTGCTTAATTCTTCTGTCTCGAGTGGAAATAGCATTCTTGTCTCGAATCGCAACTGCTGTGGTCTCGAGTTGGTATCTTTAACTTGAAACCATTTGTCTCGACCGCCTTCAAGTTTAATTGTTCCTGATCTCGACTCATAATCTCGGTCTCGACTCAGAATTCAGTTCACTCGCAACAACTGTCTCGACTCAGGATTATATACACTTACCAATTCAGTCTCGACTCCAGTCTCGACTCGCAACGACATTTGCAACGTTATTCAGACTTTGGACTCTTGAACTTAAATAATTAATTAATCAGTAAATTAATTAAGTAATTGAGTAACCATGACTTCAAGTAATCAAAGTGTTGACCTGGCAGCTATGACTAAGCATCAAGAACTGGATTCCATCATTGGAACCACCACTCGTGTTCCCCGGTTGTTAGATGGAAATGACTTCCCTGAGTGGAAGTGGCATTTCGAAAAACATGTTAAGGTCAAAGATGCAAAAATCTGGCGAAGTATTCTGAGAGGTCCAAGAGAAATTATGATGGATAGTCCTACTGATGCTGGTGTGAAAGTGAAAAAGCCTGTTGATCGGTATACTGAAGAAGATTTTAAAATTGTTGAGGAAGATGATATGGCATTTCCTTACCTGACCATGGCTTTGGGACCAGACATTGCTATTGGTTTTCGCACTTGCAAATCTGCAAAGGAATTGTGGGAATCATTAATAGATGTCTATGATGGCAATGAAGATATGAAAGAGAGTCGTAGAAATCTGCTGAGCCAAAGTTTCAACAATTTTAATCATATATATGGAGAGACTGTCGATAATCAAATTCAGAGATTCGTTAAGTTAATTACTCAAATGCAGATGGAGGAAATGCACATGTCAAATGCTTCAACTAATAGACAGCTTCTAAATGCTTTACCAAAAAGTTGGGATCATCACGTCGCAATGATCAAGAAAACCAAGGATCTAGCAAGATGTAGCTTATCTGAAATGATTTCTCACATTAAGGCATGCGAACTAGACGATAAACAAAGAGAAACAAATTACAAGAATAGCATGTTGGCCGCTGGATTCACTGCAACATCCTCGACATCAAGCAATAACACTGCTTTTGTGTCTCACGCTGGTTTTCAAATGTTCAGCAACTCTGCTTCTGCTAAAGCAGCTCCTACCTCATCAAATGCTTACTACTCTGGAACTCCAGCACCTGCTGCTGCTGCTGCACCACCTTCTGCTAATGCTACTGCCGCTGCATCGTCAACTCCCACTGCTAAAAATGAGATGATTGCTTTCTTCTCGCAACAGTCAAAGGAAAATATTGATATAGCTGCTTCGGTCATAAATTGCTTGAATGCTTTTGCTTCAGGTAAACTTGATCCTCCAAAGTTCTCTATGGATGACTTAGATCAAATTCATCCTGAAGATGTAGAAGAAATGGACATAACTTGGCAGATGGCTATGGCAGCATTTAGAGCCAAAAATTTTGTGAGAAAAACAGGGAGAAATAAATGGCAAGGTCTTACCTTTACTGGACCCACAAAAATGCCATTTGAGTTTCGTTGCTATAATTGTCATGAACCAGGTCATTTGGCAAGAAACTGTACCAAACCTAGGGTCAATAGTGAACAAACTCCAGTTCAACCTGCTTCACCTAATCGAGAGAGAGCTCTTGTGACTACATCGAGTATGTCTGCTGATGCTGCTGCCAGTGGAAGTCCTCAACCCCTTGGATTAGCTCAAGCCTTGGTGGTACAGCCTGATGTCAGCTTTGATTGGAATTCAGAAATTGAGCGACTAAACATCTCAGCTCCAGAAAATCAGGCTGCTTCAAACAACATTGCTTTCATGGCCTCAAATGATCAAGCTTCTGTTTCTGAGGATGAGACTTTAGCACCTGAGGAGGAGGTTTCAGCTGAAAACCTTGCTTTCATGACTCAGATTCTTTCAGCACCAGTCAAAGGTCTCACCAAAGAAGAGGTAATTTCTGTTTTCTGTACGCCTGAATGTAGAGAACGAGTTGAAGCCTATAGAATACACAACGCTGAGCTAATCAAATATTATAATGACATTAAACGAAAGAATTTCACTTTAGCTAATAATGAAAAACTTTTTAAAGAGAAAATCGAAGCTCAGCGAAAAGACATCATCCAACTCAAAGATGATGTTAGTGTAAGAACAGCCCAACTATTCCTTGTTCAAGAAAAATTATGCACTGTGACTAAAGAGCTGGAGGATATTAGAGATAGATATCACATAAATGAGCTAAACATTAAAAAATTTGACTCTTCTAGCAAATTAGTCAAAAACCTGTGTGATCAACAGTTAGCATACCAGAAAAGAAAAGGGTTGGGATTGGGTTTTAATCAGGCTCCTCCTCCTCCTTATAATGACGATTATACTTACTTACCTATGACTGAGGAGGAGATGATGAATGAAAGCAAAATGACTTATGGTCCCAAAAACTGTAAGTCATCAGTAAATGTCAGACCTGTTGAAAAACAGGTGGTTAAACCAGTTTTTTTTGTGTCCAAGGGTACTTTTGATCCTAATGTTTCTTCATCATGTGCAGATGAAGTACCTGAAGTAAGATGGGGAGATATGTTTGGGAATGAACAACCTTTAGATTCTGATTTTTCTAAATCTACTTTTGATAAAACTGATTCTGGTTGTGTGTTTGGACAGTCGTTTTTGAACTCGTTTCATAGTTATGTTTCGTCTTCTTTTGGGCCTGATGTTTTGGGCAAAACTATGAATACTTGTGATGAATCTTTAAATAATGTGTGTGATGATGGATGTTTTTCAGTAGCTGAAAATTGTGATTCTAATGTATCTAACTCTTTAGCTGATGATAGTGTGACAGGTGAGGTCCCTCAAGACGCATTCAGTGCAACCATTGAAACTTCTTCTCAAGAAAATCAACAGTGTTCTGATTCTTCTTCTGAATCGGTCTCAGTGGACGTCCCTAATGTTGAACCTAGTGGGACCCCATTGGGAACCGAGGTTGAAAAGGAACCTTTATCAAATTCAGATGATACATGTGTTGATGAAATACGTGTTGATGAAGTTTTAACATCTTCCGAGATTAAAACTGAATCTGATTTTCAAAAGGAAGAAGTGGTTATTTTAAATGAAAAATTGCAAGAAATGGTTTCTGAAAATAAAAGTAAAACTGAATCTGAAACATCCTTTCAAAATGATTCTGATAAAGAAAAATCTGATCCATCTGAATCTCATACTTGTGCCAATTCTAGTTCTGATCAACAGGTACCTAAATGTTCAGAAAAGGCACAAGTTAACCAAACACGAAACATCAATCAAGCTCATTCTTCTAAACCCAACAGATACACATTTGCTATGAAGCATCAAAACTTCCACAGATTGAAACGTCAAACATGTTTCAATTGTGGAGTTGCTGGACACATCGCCAGAAACTGTGTTCATCTCCCAAGTGTGCAGTCTAAAAATAAATATGCACAAAATCAGAAAGTCAAGACAAACCGATATCGTTATTCAGAGTCAGTGACGACTGAAAAGTCTAAGAAAATGAGGAATAACTATCATAAGGCTAAACCTTCTGATCAAGATTGGAATGCAGCCAAACGTAGAAATCAAAATCAACAAAAGGATTTTCGAAAAAATCAATATAAAGCGTTTGGTAACTACAATTCGCAATGGTCAAATAAGCATTGGAAACCTAAAGCTAAGGCCACGCATTCCAATTTGACTCATACATCTCATCAAAATTTTGTCATTAAAAATCCTTCAAAATTTTTAAATAAAGACAATTTGGTGTGGCAGAGAGTGACTTACTTTGATGCACAAGGGAAACCCAGATCCACTATGGGCTGGGTTCCTAAATCTAACTGATTCCGCTAATCATGCAGGAACAGCTGTGGAGGACTACCGTGCGCCTCTGGTACATGGATAGTGGCTGTTCCAGGCATATGACGGGAGACTTGTCTAAACTGGTCAATGTAAAAGAATTTGACGGTGGATATGTCTCTTTTACGGGAGGAGAATCAGGAAGAATCACATTGAAAGGAACAGTGAAAAACGGCGTTTTAAGCTTCGAAAATGTGAATTATGTCCCAGAACTGAAGCACAATCTGTAGGATCGTGAAACGACCTAACGAGTCGATCAGAAGAGTGCTCAGACAGAATCAGAGGCGGAATTCATTGATTCGGTCTTCGTTTAGCTTGTATTTACTAATAAATGTCTTGTTTATTGATCTTGAATGAATTACAGCGCGTAGACACCTCGACAGCACCTCGGCGTCGGAATCTAGAATCTTATAAATGAGACAGTTTGAAGCCTATTTATAGGGAGGACCCCTGACCGTTTGAAGGTGACACACCACTCTTCAAACGGTCATGACACTTCAAACGGTCATGATATACTTCAAACGGTCAACATCTTCAAACGATCATTCAAACAAATTGATTATCTAATTTGACTTTCTGTGACAACTCGAAATTAGAACCTTTCATTGTATCCCGATGTAACATGCTTGAACGTTATGTGACTAGTTAACTTGTTGGTTTAATGAATGATATAAGTGAATTAATGTGATTATGTGTTGTGCTTGTATGTATGCGTGTATTTATGTGAACCGAGACACAAGGACCCGACTCGAGACCATGCGGTCTCGAGTGAACAGTGTAACTATTTGGGCCGGTTGGGCCATTTAGTCCATCCGAACCCATTAGGGTGCATCAACTTGAAGCTAGTATATAACCTTTGTTGTTAGCCAACATTACCATCTTTGGGCAACTTACACACACTCTCCTTTACACACACTCCCACATTCTCTCTCACTAAAACCCTAGCAACACCACCCCCTTCTCTTGTGTCGGATCAAGGATAGCAAGCCAAGCTCTCGGATTGCTCGTGTTCTTCACCCAGAGAATATCGAACAACAAACCTACTCCCCTTCACACACTCCTCACCAACTGGTTAGTGTTTTATGATGCTTGTTGTTAGAGGATATTATGGATGGCATGATTTAACAAGTATAGTTTGTATGTATGATGATGTTCTTGTGAATCGGATGTGTATGATGATGTTAATCGGCTTTCATGTCTTGATTACGGATTGGTTGCATGATGAGTTAATGATATCTTGTGATTGAATGTGATTTAAACCATTAATTGTTGATGTTCATGAAATCGGCTTGCATATGTGTATTAGATAATGATCATGTTACTCGGATTGTATACTCTTGTGCTAAGAATCGAATGCTTAAATCGGATTAGTTGTAGAGTCGACTATGAGGTGTTATGTGATGATTTGAAACCCTTAGATGAGTATGTTTAAGTGTTTTGATTGTTGTTCATGTTATGATTGTGTTAGAGTTCATAGAGATTGATGCTAAAAACCCAAAAAAATGATGAACAAGTTTGAATGTGAGTATGAATATTTGAATATCTTATGAACATTGAAAAGATGCCATGTTTAATCCAACTTGTTTGGAAATTAGACAACAAAACATGTTTGTATGGATAGTACACGCTGTTGCATGAAATCGGAATCCCATTGGCTAGTACAATGCTGGCAATCAGCAGATGTTCCAGTCGAGATCTCCGGTCTCGACTCGAGACTGTAATGGTTGCGACTCGAGACCAACCCATGACAACCCGAGACCACGGTTGCGACACCGATTGCGAGTCGAGAACCCCTAGTCTCGACTCGAGACCACACTGCCAGCGCATAAACAACATGACTCGAGACCACCAGGTCTCGGGTGATGAAGGCCAGATCGAGACAACGCCGTTTCGACTTGAGAACTCTAGTCTCGACTCGAGACCACCTGCTTATATGCAATCTGTATGGACTTGCACGGTCTCGGGCCCAAGTATTTGGGCCGAACTTATGGGCCTTATGTGTTACTATTGAATGTGTATGTTGTATACTGTTGATTGGGCTGCCATGAGAAACACTTGTTGTAACGTGCCAGTATACGTGTAGAATATACGTACACTACTCGAATATGAACCTGACTTGAATGGTATCTATCTTAGGACGTAGTTGACCACTTACAACTTGACCGACTTTCTGTGTATCTGCCGAGCAAACCAAGGTGAGTTCACACCCTCTACAAAGCATGGGATTCCCAGGGTTGGGAATGGGGTTAAGGAACATGGATTCCTCATCCTTACTTGGGTAGGACAGTATTGGCTCAGGAATATAATTCCTCGTCCTCATGGACAGATCACTCGTACTAGACCAAAACTCTATCACGAAGTCCCTCCTTTTTATATCGACATAATCGCCGGGCCAATGGCGAGCGGGTCATTAGTTAGATAGCGCTATTTAGGTCTGACAAGCCTCACACCGTGCCACAGAGGACGGGCATGAACTAATGGATCTGGGCACGTCAATGATGATAGACATTGACAGTTCAGGGCACATAAACATGACTACAGTCAGCAGTCGATATGGTAACGAGTCTAGTGTATACATGGGGTAGCCCCCACGGCCGAAATGCCAGATAACTAACATGGGGTAGCCCCCACGGCCGAAATGCCAGATAACTAAAATGGGGTAGCCCCCACGGCTGTGTTGCCAGAGTAAATGGGTAAACAAGTCACGTTTTCAACTATGGGGTAACCCCCACGGCAGGATGCCAGCTAAAGGAAACTGTTTTTGAAACAACTTAAAACGAACACCCAACTGTGAACTCACTCAACTTGTTGTTGACTCGTTACTACATGCTTTGCAGGTCAATAGGTACTTAGCTGGAGCTTGCATGGAAGAGAGTCGTTGTGGGACATGGACAGCGGTGTGCCATGTTAAACTTTGAAACGTTAAAACTTATGTTTTGGTTTTGAACATTATGCTTCCGCTTTGCAACTTAAACTATGTTTTGTTTGGACACCAATTGTATTGGTTGGACTTTTATAATCACTTACATGCTTGTTCAATATGATTGGTGGCTGGATCCTGGTCAGTCACGCCTGCAAGCGGTGGTATTCCGCAGGTGGATTTTGGGGGTGTGACAGATTGGTATCAGAGCCATTGGTTATAGTGAACTTGGTTTTAATAAGGGGAAAACGTTTTTGTTAAAACCAGACTATAACCTGTACAGTGCTCTACGATCCACAACGACGCTTCACTCCACATGCAAGGCTCGACATTCTAGGTGATATGATCTATGTATATATTGCCTACTTGTTAGTTACATAGTACTTTGCTCATGGTATGCTTGGTTAGTATAACTACTGTTGCTTGAACACGTGCGTGCTTACTCTCTACTGTCATTGTATTTTCGCTAACCCCTCTCACTCATGTTCCTCTTGATATGAAGATCATGTCTGGACGCGTTAACATGACTCAAGCCCAGTTGACGGCTCTGATTAACGAACGAGTTACTGCGGCACTTACAGCTGCACACGCAGGAGGTATATCCTGCAGTCCAAACTCATTCTAGGATCTTTAGATCCTACTCTCATGAACCAACCTTTGTGTTAAACTCTGTCCTTTCTTACACCCACAACAGGTCAACATGCTCAGCCACCTGTGTGCACCTTTAAAACTTTTATAGACTGCCGACCCACTACTTTTAGCGGCACTGAAGGAGCTGTAGGTCTCCTCCACTGGTTTGAGAAGCTCGAGTCAGTTTTTGAAATGTGCGAATGCCCTGAGGAGCGCAGGGTGAAGTACGCTACCGGTACTCTCGAGGGTTTAGCTCTCACGTGGTGGAACGCCCAGGTTCAAATGCTGGGGTTGGTTGCTGCTAACGCCACCCCATGGAACAACTTTAAGGAGATGATCAAGGAGGAGTATTGTAATCGTGATGAAATTCACAAACTGGAAGTAGAGTTTTTCAACCTCAAGATGACGGGGTCAGAGATTGAAGCTTATGTGAAGAGATCGAATGAACTGGCAATTCTGTGCCCTACCATGGTGGATCCTCCCATCAAACGCATCGAACTATTTCTCAAGGGCTTAGTGCCAGAAATCCAAATTCATGTGACTTCAGCAAACCTCGCGACCATCCAACAAGTTGTACAATTGGCTCACCATCTCACGGATCAGGCGGTGGAGCAGAACAGGTTACCAAAGCGCATAGGCGCTGCAACTACTTCAGGTGTTCCTAGTGACAAGAAGCGGAAATGGGATGGAGCTTCGAGCAAAGGTTCGACTTCTGTGCAATCTCAGTCTCAGCAAAGAAAGACCGATAACTACAAGATCCCCAGTCAGCAGTCATCTGGTGGTCAAGGTCATGGTGGGTACAAGGGGAATCACCCCAAATGCAATCGCTGCAGCCTGCACCACAGCGGGCCATGCACCAGGGGTAACTGTCATCGGTGCAACAAGCCAGGTCACGCTGCAAAGGATTGCAGGAGCTTGTATCCCGCCAATCAGAATCGTCAGCAAGCTCAACAGAACCAATGCCAGCAGCAGCAGCAAGGTGATAACAAGGGGTGCTTTCAGTGTGGAGCTGAAGGCCATTTTAAGAGGGATTGCCCCCAACTGAACAGGAACCAGAACAACAACAACAACAATAACAACAATCAGGGGAATGGTAACAATGGGAACAACAACAACAATGGTGCCAGGGGCGGGCGTTCGTGATTGGCCAAGGTGAAGCAAGGAATGACCCCAATGTTATGGCGGGTAAGTTCCTTCTCGACGACTTTTATGTTACAGCTTTATTTGATTCAGGTGCCGATACTAGCTACATGTCACTAGAAGTTAGTCGAATGCTTAAGCGTATTCCAACTCCTTTGAACAACAAGCACACGGTAGAGCTAGCAAATGGTAAGAGTTTAGAGGCCACACACGTAGTCAAGGGTTGTAAACTTGTTCTTGCTAACCAGACCTTCTCTATCAACCTCATTCCTATCGTCTTGGGTAGCTTCGACGTTGTCATTGGGATGGATTGGTTATCCCAACACCGAGCTGAAATTCTTTGCAACGAGAAGATTGTTCGTATTCCTGGTTCCAGTGGTGAACCTCTCATGATTCGTGGCGACAAGAGGAGTGCTGTTGAGAACGTCATCTCTTTCCTTAAGGCTCAGAAGTGCTTGCGAAAGGGCCACACTGCCATCTTGGCTCTCGTTACTGACACCTTGGAGAAAGAGAAGAAGATAGAAGACTTTCCAATTGTGCGCGACTATCCTGAGGTATTTCCTGAGGAATTACCTGGTCTTCCGCCTCATCGCCAAGTCGAGTTTCAGATTGAACTAGCCCCCGGAGCTGCGCCTATAGCTCGTGCACCTTATCGCTTAGCTCCATCAGAGTTGGAAGAGCTCTCTACGCAACTACAAGAACTCTTGGATAAAGGTTTCATTTGTCCTAGCTCATCGCCCTGGGGAGCTCCAGTGCTATTTGTGAAAAAGAAAGACGGTACTTTCAGAATGTGCATCGACTACCGGGAACTCAACAAGGTGACGGTGAAGAATCATTACCCTCTACCACGTATTGACGACTTGTTCGACCAGCTGCAAGGGTCGAGCTACTACTCAAAGATCGATTTGAGGTCGGGATATCATCAGCTGAGAGTTCGAGAAGAGGACGTCTCTAAAACAGCTTTTAGAACTCGTTACGGACACTATGAGTTTTTGGTCATGCCTTTTGGGCTGACAAACGCACCTGCGATTTTCATGGATTTGATGAATAGAGTGTGCAAGCCTTACCTGGACAAGTTCGTCATAGTTTTCATCGACGACATCCTGATCTATTCTAAGAGTCAGGAGGAACACGAGCAGCATCTACGACTTATTTTGGAACTTCTTCGAGCTGAACAGCTATACGCCAAGTTTTCAAAATGCGACTTCTGGCTTCGTGAAGTCCATTTCCTAGGCCATGTGGTGAACAAGGATGGGATTCACGTTGATCCATCCAAGGTAGACTCAATCAAGAACTGGCCTGCACCTCGTACACCAACGGAAATTCGCCAATTCTTGGGTTTGGCAGGTTACTACAGGAGGTTCACTAAGGATTTTTCTAAGATTTCACAGCCTCTCACCTCCTTAATACAGAAGGGCGTTGTTTATCGATGGGGGAATGCACAGGATCTAGCGTTTCAGGATTTAAAGGATAGACTTTGCAGTGCACCTATCCTTTCATTACCAGAGGGCACAGATGATTTTGTGGTTTACTGCGACGCATCGATTCAGGGTCTTGGTTGTGTATTGATGCAACGGGATAAGGTTATAGCCTACGCCTCACGCCAACTTAAAGTTCATGAAAGGAACTACACCACACATGATTTAGAGCTGGGAGCTGTTGTCTTTGCACTAAAGATATGGAGACATTACCTATACGGTACCAAGTGCACCATCTACACCGATCACAGGAGTCTCGAGCACATCTTCAAACAGAAGGAGCTAAACATGCGTCAACGACGATGGGTCGAGTTATTAAACGATTACGAATGTGCAATCAAGTACCATCCTGGCAAAGCCAATGTTGTGGCTGATGCCCTTAGCCGAAAGGACACTGTGCCGAAGCGCGGACGAGCCTTACAACTTACTATACATTCTAGTCTCCCTTCCCAGATACGAGATGCTCAGGTGGAAGCATTAAAACCAAAAAACGTCAGGGCTGAAGCCCTACGCGGCTCAAGGCAACATTTAGAACAGAAGGAAGACGGTGCTTACTACGTAACGGGACGCATTTGGGTCCCACTCTATGGTAACTTACGAGAGCTTGTGATGGATGAAGCACACAAGTCTCGCTACTCGGTACATCCTGGTTCGGATAAGATGTACCACGATATCAAAACCACGTATTGGTGGCCTAGCATGAAGGCCCACATAGCAACTTACGTCAGCAAGTGTTTGACTTGTGCGAGAGTCAAGACGGAATACCAGAAACCCTCAGGTCTACTCCAACAACCAGAGATAGCTCAATGGAAATGGGAGCAAATTTCCATGGATTTCGTTACTGGCTTGCCTAGATCCCAGTGCGGAAATGATACTATTTGGGTGATCGTGGATCGACTCACAAAATCTGCACACTTCTTGGCTATCAAGGAGACGGATAAGTTCTCCACTCTTGCAGAAGTATACCTCAAGGAAGTTGTCTCGAGGCACGGGGTGCCCACCTCCATTATCTCGGACCGAGATGCGCGTTTTACTTCAGAGCTGTGGCAGGTGATGCACAAATCCTTTGGCTCACGATTAGACATGAGCACAGCGTATCACCCTCAGACGGACGGGCAGTCCGAGCGCACTATTCAAACCTTAGAAGACATGCTTCGTGCATGTGTAATCGACTTTGGCAACAGCTGGGAAAAGCATCTGCCACTTGTGGAATTCTCGTACAATAACAGCTACCACACCGGCATTAAAGCTGCTCCGTTTGAGGCATTGTACGGACGTAAATGCCGGTCACCTCTTTGTTGGGCAGAGGTGGGGGATAGTCAGATCACTGGTCCAGAACATGTGGTAGACACAACTGAACAAATTGCTTAAATATGACAACGCATGACGGCAGCTCGTGACCGTCAGAAAGTCTACGCCGATAAGGGCAGGAAACCACTTGAGCTCCAGGTTGGGGAGCGGGTACTACTCAAAGTTTCACCCTGGAAGGGTGTGGTTCGTTTTGGTAAACGGGGCAAACTTAACCCACGATACGTCGGACCTTTCGAAATCATCGAGAAAATAGGCAGGGTGGCCTACAGACTGAACTTACCAGCAGAACTCGGTGCAGTTCACAACGTTTTCCACGTGTCGAATCTGAAGAAGTGTCTGTCAGATGAGACCCACATAGTTCCTCTGAGGGAACTCACCATCGACGAACAGTTGCGATTCGTCGAGGAACCAGTTGAAATCACGGACCGGGATGTTAAGGTCCTCAAGAGCACTAGAATACCTCTCGTTCGAGTTCGTTGGAACTCACGTCGCGGCCCAGAGTTCACCTGGGAACGCGAAGATCAGATGAAACAAAAGTATCCCCAACTGTTCGCAAACAGTACAACCACTACTGAGGCTGAAGCTACGGAATTTCGGGACGAAATTCCAGATCAACAGGGGGAGGATGTGACACCCTAGGAAAACCAGTGAAAACCATACAACTTAACTAGCTTCCTCAGTGAGTGCTTACCAAATTTTGGGACGAAATTTCTTTCAACTTGGGGATGATGTGACAACTCGAAATTAGAACCTTTCATTGTATCTCGATGTAACATGCTTGAACGTTATGTGACTAGTTAACTTGTTGGTTTAATGAATGATATAAGTGAATTAATGTGATTATGTGTTGTGCTTGTATGTATGCGTGTATTTATGTGAACCGAGACACAAGGACCCGACTCGAGACCATGCGGTCTCGAGTGAACAGTGTAACTATTTGGGCCGGTTGGGCCATTTAGTCCATCCGAACCCATTAGGGTGCATCAACTTGAAGCTAGTATATAACCTTTGTTGTTAGCCAACATTACCATCTTTGGGCAACTTACACACACTCTCCTACACACACACTCCCACATTCTCTCTCACTAAAACCCTAGCAACACCACCCCCTTCTCTTGTGTCGGATCAAGGATAGCAAGCCAAGCTCTCGGATTGCTCGTGTTCTTCACCCGGAGAATATCGGACAACAAACCTACTCCCCTTCACACACTCCTCACCAACCGGTTAGTGTTTTATGATGCTTGTTGTTAGAGGATATTATGGATGGCATGATTTAACTAGTATAGTTTGTATGTATGATGATGTTCTTGTGAATCGGATGTGTATGATGATGTTAATCGGCTTTCATGTCTTGATTACGGATTGGTTGCATGATGAGTTAATGATATCTTGTGATTGAATGTGATTTAAACCATTAATTGTTGATGTTCATGAAATCGGCTTGCATATGTGTATTAGATAATGATCATGTTACTCGGATTGTATACTCTTGTGCTAAGAATCGAATGCTTAAATCGGATTAGTTGTAGAGTCGACTATGAGGTGTTATGTGATGATTTGAAACCCTTAGATGAGTATGTTTAAGTGTTTTGATTGTTGTTCATGTTATGATTGTGTTAGAGTTCATAGAGATTGATGCTAAAAACCCAAAAAAATGATGAACAAGTTTGAATGTGAGTATGAATATTTGAATATCTTATGAACATTGAAAAGATGCCATGTTTAATCCAACTTGTTTGGAAATTAGACAACAAAACATGTTTGTATGGATAGTACACGCTGTTGCATGAAATCGGAATCCCATTGGCTAGTACAATGCTGGCAATCAGCAGATGTTCCAGTCGAGATCTCCGGTCTCGACTCGAGACTGTAATGGTTGCGACTCGAGACCAACCCATGACAACCCGAGACCACGGTTGCGACACCGATTGCGAGTCGAGAACCCCTAGTCTCGACTCGAGACCACACTGCCAGCGCATAAACAACATGACTCGAGACCACCAGGTCTCGGGTGATGAAGGCCAGATCGAGACAACGCCGTTTCGACTTGAGAACTCTAGTCTCGACTCGAGACCACCTGCTTATATGCAATCTGTATGGACTTGCACGGTCTCGGGCCCAAGTATTTGGGCCGAACTTATGGGCCTTATGTGTTACTATTGAATGTGTATGTTGTATACTGTTGATTGGACTGCCATGAGAAACACTTGTTGTAACGTGCCAGTATACGTGTAGAATATACGTACACTACTCGAATATGAACCTGACTTGAATGGTATCTATCTTAGGACGTAGTTGACCACTTACAACTTGACCGACTTTCTGTGTATCTGCCGAGCAAACCAAGGTGAGTTCACACCCTCTACAAAGCATGGGATTCCCAGGGTTGGGAATGGGGTTAAGGAACATGGATTCCTCGTCCTTACTTGGGTAGGATAGTATTGGCTCAGGAATATAATTCCTCGTCCTCATGGACAGATCACTCGTACTAGACCAAAACTCTATCACAAAGTCCCTCCTTTTTATATCGACATAATCGCCGGGCCAATGGCGAGCGGGTCATTAGTTAGATAGCGCTATTTAGGTCTGACAAGCCTCACAACGTGCCGCAGAGGACGGGCGTGAACTAATGGATCTGGGCACGTCAATGATGATAGACATTGACAGTTCAGGGCACATAAACATGACTACAGTCAGCAGTCGATATGGTAACGAGTCTAGTGTATACATGGGGTAGCCCCCACGGCCGAAATGCTAGATAACTAACATGGGGTAGCCCCCACGGCCGAAATGCCAGATAACTAACATGGGGTAGCCCCCACGGCTGTGTTGCCAGAGTAAATGGGTAAACAAGTCACGTTTTCAACTATGGGGTAACCCCCACGGCAGGATGCCAGCTAAAGGAAACTGTTTTTGAAACAACTTAAAATGAACACCCAACTGTGAACTCACTCAACTTGTTGTTGACTCGTTACTACATGCTTTGCAGGTCAATAGGTACTTAGCTAGAGCTTGCATGGAAGAGAGTCGTTGTGGGACATGGACAGCGGTGTGCCATGTTAAACTTTGAAACGTTAAAACTTATGTTTTGGTTTTGAACATTATGCTTCCGCTTTGCAACTTAAACTATGTTTTGTTTGGACACCAATTGTATTGGTTGGACTTTTATAATCACTTACATGCTTGTTCAATATGATTGGTGGCTGGATCCTGGTCAGTCACGCCTCCAAGCGGTGGTATTCCGCAGGTGGATTTTGGGGGTTTGACACTTTCAACCGTAACAATCTTCTTTGTCTTCATGTGTGCCAAGTTATGATGTCATCATTGATGTCACATGATGACACTTTGATGATGTCACATTTGTTCAAATCTGCAACGAACCCGAGACTCGACATAAGACGTAGACGACAGATGAATGCACCAACAGACTCCCCCTCAGATGTTGACGAGTCTTAAGTGTCGAGTCTTCGCATCTTCAGTCTTTATCAGTCTCTTTTCTTTCTTAGCATATACCAGGATCTTCTCTTTGGCTCTAACCTCGTCAGACTCCCCCTTTCATCATGATGGGATCGCCATCTGGAATTAGCTATCACCTTGAGATCAATCCCTGGCTTTATCTCTGATCAGCTCATTTCCTGCACACATTATCTCATCACAACATAAGTTTTTACTTAAATCAATAAGAAAAACTTACTAGTAATAGTTACATCAAGTTCAAATTAATGATCTCGATTAACTAATCAGACTTTTCTTTCTCAAATAAAATTTCTTCTGTTAAACACACACTCCCAACCCTGTTCATCATGTTCAGCACTTGGAATTTTGAAAATCAGCTCTTCAACATCAGTTGTCGAAAATCTTTTTGTATTTTTCAAAATTTATGCTAAAACACACTAAAATATTTTTGGGTTTTTGAAATGAAATGCAATGCAGTAAAGAAATATTTACAAACAATATTTTTGTGAGTTTGTGTAAGAGGATCATATCAGTTTTTGAGACACATCACAAGCACCGTTAAGCTTTAAACATTTTCAGTTCTAAACGATTCACGTAGATTGACGATATTGTTGTCCACTTATACTCAATCTAAAAACTTTTGAAATGCTTACCGATACGTTTAAGGTATATTAATTTTGCACTAAGTTCTTATGGACCCCACAATCTCAGCATATCCCCTCATCATGCAATACACTGACTCAAGTAATGCCTTTAAACTTTTATCAAACTGTGATTTGTGCGAAAAACAAAGCAGAATGTTTAAACATTAACAATCAGGTAGATACTTCCGTATACGCAGGGAAAGTCCAATGTTTAAACAAAATAAGAAAATAAAAATAAGTTGAAGTTGTTTAGGCTTTAACCACCAGGTCGATACTTCCGTATACGCAGAGGAGGTCCAAAGCTTAAACGAAACACCAAAGAAAATAAAGCAGAACGTTTAGGCAACAACATCCAGGTCGATACTCACGTATACGCAGAGGATGTCCGATGCTTAAACAAAATAAAGAAATAAAACAAGTTTAAATCTTTGCAAAATGAAATGCACAATCACAGCGACTTTTCAGCAAAGTTGTGAAAGTTCACAAACTTAACCAGTTTTATGTCTTTCGACAATCAGCAATTACTGAGTAGGCACACAGTCAAGAAGGACAAAACTAAGTACTATGCTTTGTTTCCCACTAGAACTAGGCTTTTTCATTTAAGTTTGTATCGTTATCGCAAATCTACTAGTCTAGCTGAGCCTATCGTCACATCTTTAGTAAGATCGCTTATCACAATTTATCTTTCCATTTCTTCCGCATGCTGTGACAGTCCAACTGATCTACTATCATTTCCTCTTTTTGACAACAAAACTCATTTTTGTATTTTTCAATGTTTTTGACATTTTCAAATTTTCTAATTTTTTTAAAATTTTTACTCCCCCTAAAATCAAAATATGTCTCAATTTTGATTTTCTGGGAAAATTTGAAAACAAGCTGTACAAGAAAAATGACAACATGATGAGAATCACTTCAATTCTCCATTCACTTGACATGAACAATCAGAACTCCCCCTGACAACAAAACATTTTCCCATTGTGATTTCAAAACGCTTAAGTTTGTTTTAATCAAAATGGTTTTTCCGGAAAATAAGTTTTGTGTGTCAATTCTCAAATTCGGGGTTTCATCCATCACCTTGTTCTTCTTCAATCTCTTGTAAAAACTAACATTTTTAAGATCAATCCTCAACCATCACTTGTAGAAAATCAAGTACAACTTAATGTCCCTGATTTACCACTTGTAAGTCGAAATATCACAAACATGAATTTCTCAAGAAAAATGCCGATTCATGTTCCACGCTTACCAACCTGGGAACTCCGGCAAGTCAGGTTTTTCTATTTAAACAGATTCACCCAAGCCTGACTGTCCTTGGGTGATTTTGAATTCTTGTTCAACAATGGTGGAAAGTTTGTCTCATCCATTGTTAGACTAGAACTCTTAGTTTTTACCTCAACAACTGGCTCTTCTGGCTTTACCACACCAGATTCATTGCCTGATCGTGGCTTGTCTGACTTTGATGAGTCAGATTCATCGCCAACAACTTTCTTCTTCTTCTTTTCCTCTTTCGTCCTCAAATTTGTATCTGATGAATGCGTATTGCTTGATTTGTTGTTCTTTGGTGAGCAAGACGATTTATCAGAACTTTTATCTGTTTTACTAGTTGTATCCGAGGACAAAATCCTTTTGAGATACTCTCTCGCCTTCTTCCTCTTTTTCCTCAGTCTGTCTTTTTGCCCCTGAGAAAGCTTCACTTTCTTTTCTTGAACTTTAGGTTCTTGAACCTTCTGTTCTTTGGGCTTGACATTGACTGGTTTCTTCACCTGCTTCTGAGATTCAGCCCTCGATCTTCTCATTGATCTCATTGAGCAATCTCTAGCAATATGGCCAATGACGTTGCAGTTAAAGCATCTCCTTGACTCAAACTTCCAACTCTGGCAGTTAACAGCAATGTGTCCTTGATAACCGCATCGGTAACACACTCTGTTATCGTACCAATCACCACTTTTAGTCTAAACATTCAGATCATAGCATTGTTTGGCTTGGTGATATCCATTTCTCCTCTTGTAAGCTGGATTTGGCTTTGAAGCACTGTGGTCCGACCTGCACCACTTATTACCAACAATTTTTGAGTTTTCATTTTTTACTTTTTGTGGTGTTTGATTGCGATTGGATGATCGATCTGATGAGCTGTTTTTCTCTTTTTGAACATTTTTCAAAATTTTCTCTTTTTGTTTTTGTTCCACTTTCTTCTTCAAAGGTTTTTGCTTAGAGCATTCTCCCTTTTCAGTTGATTGTGGAACAGTTTCTTGAAACTTTTCTTTTAACTTCAAAAATAAATTCTTTTTCTTAATTTTTTCATTTTCAACATCAGATTTCTCATCGCAATCTTCAACTACGACTTTGTCATAGTTTGTGACATTGTCACTTATTGGAACAGAATTTAAAGGTTTTGGACAAGGAATAGTTGAAATATTCACAAACACCTTCAACTTTTGTTCCCATTCCTTGATTTTCTTTTGAGCACACTCAGCTTCCTTTTCAAGTCGAATAATCTTTTCAAGATGAGAATTGATTGCAATTTGTTTTTCAAGATTGTTTTTACCAAATAAATCTCTCTCATCTTCTAAAATTTTTATTTGACTTTGAAAATCTTTCTCAATTTTTACTTTTTCATTTTCCAAATAGTATATTTGATTTTTCAAAACATTTTCTGATTTTTTAAGATTTTTGTTTTCTAATGACAAACTCTCAACATCCTTCAAGAGTTTGTCATTTTCAGATGTCAATTTCTCACAATTTTTCAGCAAAACAAGAATCTGTTTATCATCAGCTTTTGTCTCAACCTTTAAAGCTGAAATATTTTCAACCTGTTTCTTTTCCTCATGAACACTTTCATCCTTACTCTCTTCTTCTGATGAATGATCAAAGATAGGTGCGTCTTCTGCAACCTCTTTCTTTAACTCTGGTTCAAGATTCACAGATACAGGTTTTTCAGATTCTACTTTCTCAATCTTGACCGATGGAACTTGTTCAATCTTCTCAGCTCTGATCTCTTCTTTAACAATGTCTGCCTTTTGATTCTTTCTTTTTGCATCTTGTTTTTCTTTCAATTTTTCAATTTTATCGGCATAAAATAACTTTCCACTACATTGATCAGATGGAAGTTGTTGTTTAAGATTTTCAAGTTTTTGGATTTCTTCTTCATACTTGTCACCCTCTTCATCAGACGAATAATCAAAAACCGGACCTTTTTCAACAACTTCTTTTGCTGAGAATGTTTCTCCTTCTTGCTTTATCGGAATATACTGCTGAGATTCATAATACACATATGCCAACAATTCTTCAAAATCCATGTTTCGATTTCGGGAGTTCACAAAAACACAAACTGTTCAAACAATCCGATCAATTAATGAATATGTTTAACGAATGATTGGGCCGATCAAGACAAATGAGTCGTCTAATGATTTAATGTTTTAACTATTGAAAATATCCAACAATCTCAAGTATCCAATGAATATGATTGGGCCGCAAAAATCAAATAGACTTAGACTTTTAATGCTAAATCACATGTATCCATTTAATGACTCGACTGACTTGATCACGTGGACTGATCTCATGCAAATTCAGAATGAGATTTATATCATGCCAACACCATTAATAAACGAATTCACATGATTGGGTCGATAATTCCACTAAACCGACACTTTTAAATTTCAATCCAATTTGATTGGGCCGCAACTATCACATGCAACCTTGTCAAAAGTAGCCGACAACTCTCTCATGCAACCTGTTGACTGACAATTTGTACAATAGTTCACGTGATTTCTTGTTCCCAAGTTCCAATAATTTCTTCACACAACACAATGCAATTTCAATCGGTTTACACTACTCAATGTACAATCACATGAAGACTGAAACACTTTCAAACTGGAACCATGTTTCAAACTGTCATGTTGGCAACTTTCAAACTGTCATGTCACGTTTCAAACGGTCAGGTGCAATTTCAAACTTTCAGGTGCAGTTTCAAACTGTCACGGTCAATTTCAAACGGACAGGTGCTTGCTTCAAATGGTTAAGTCAATTTTCAAACGGACATGTATGTATTTTCAAACGGTCAGGTTCAGATTCAAACGGTCATGTCCGGTTTCAAACTGACAGCCAAGTTTCGTTCAAACGGTCAGCAATTTTCAGTCCATTTTTACCATCTTTTCTTCGAATTTTGAGCTGAAACTCTCAAGGGTTTGTTAAAATACAATTACACACATATTGTGAAAGTTTTAGCCGATTTTATCCGTGAAAAATATCAATTTTATGAAAGAAGATGTGGAAAATCAGAATTTGCTAGCGAAAACGAGCTAAACGGTAAGAACTCTTCCTACTGAGCTCTGATACCACATGTAGGATCGTGAAACGACCTAACGAGTCAATCAGAAGAGTGCTCAGACAGAATCAGAGGCGGAATTCATTGATTCGGTCTTCGTTTAGCTTGTATTCACTAATAAATGTCTTGTTTATTGATCTTGAACGAATTACAGCGCGTAGACACCTCGACAGCACCTCGACGTCGGAATCTAGAATCTTATAAATGAGACAGTTTGAAGCCTATTTATAGGGAGGACCCCTGACCGTTTGAAGGTGACACACCACTCTTCAAACGGTCATGACACTTCAAACGGTCATGATATACTTCAAACGGTCAACATCTTCAAACGACCATTCAAACAAATTGATTATCTAATTTGACTTTCAACCGTAACAATTTTCTTTGTCTTCATGTGTGCCAAGTTGTGATGTCATCATTGATGTCACATGATGACACTTTGATGATGTCACATTTGTTCAAATCTGCAACGAACCCGAGACTCGACATAAGACGAAGACGACAGATGAATGCACCAACACAATCTGTTGAGCATTTCACAGATATGTGATCGAGGAAATTCAGTCCATTTTACAAAGAAAGGCTGCTATGTATTGAAGCCAGGGATTGTGATTCCTGAAGACTGGTTTTTGATGACAGCAGAGAGACGGGGAAATGCTTATGTCATTGATATGAACAAGAAGCCGTGTGAAGAAGTTACTTGTCTATTTTCAAATATTTCAGAACATGATGGTTTATTGTGGCATCGTCGCCTTGGGCATGTAAATATGAAGAACTTGAATCGACTTGCCAAAGGTCAACTGGTCCGTGACCTACCAATCAAAGACTTTATGTTGGTAGAAAAGTGTGTTGCTTGTGCAAAGGGAAAAGCACATCGAAAGCCTCATAAATCCAAGCCTACACCCTCAACCAAAGCTGTGCTTGAATTACTTCACATGGATCTTTTTGGTCCGGTGAATGTGTTAAGTATTGGCAAGAAGGCATATTGTCTCGTGATAGTCGATGATTTCTCACGCTACACCTGGGTGTACTTTCTAAGTCACACGAATGAGGCTGCGGGTTTGATCAAACAATTCATTACTCTAGTAGAAAATCAAGCCAGTACGAAAGTAAAGGCTATTCGATCAGACAATGGGACGGAATTCAAAAATGTCACCATGGATACATTCTGTGCTGAAAAGGGAATTGAACAACAGTACAGTGCACCACGAACTCCACAACAGAATGGAGTGGCTGAAAGATGAAATCGTACTCTTATAGAGGTTGCGCTTACTATGCTGGCTGATTCGAAGCTTCCTACTTTCTTTTGGGCTGAAGCTGTTAGTATGGCTTGTTACGTCCAGAATCATGCTTTAGTAAACAAACGACATATGAAAACTCCTTATGAGATTCTGGAAGGACGTAAACCTTCGGTTTCACACTTTCGCATCTTTGGTTGTCCATGTGTGTTACTACTTATGGACGCTAATGGAAAGTTTGAAGTCAAAGGGGACGAGTGTTATTTTGTTGGATATGCTAAAGGTTCAGCCTATAGAGTATACAACAAGGTAACTAAAAAGGTCGTCGAGTCGTGTAACATTGAATGGCTTGAAGAAAATGCTACGGACGCTAGAGTTGGACCAGATTGGTTATATGATTATGCTGAATTATTTAAATCGTTTAACATTTTGTCAAGTGTCCCTACAGCTGCAGGTGTGTCTACTCCCAAACAACCGCTGTCTTTTGGTGATACTGAAGAAGAAGAACAGGCTGAAGGAAGGTCAAGAAATCATACCATTGACCCACCGGGAATGGTTTTCACTCGGCAACCTACGCCTCAGCAAATGTCCCATCAATCCCCTGAAGGTGCTTCATCAAGCGGTGCTACACCTAGTGGTTCAGGATCTGCCCTATTTCCTGAATCCATTCCTGAAGACTGCATTGTTACAACTCCTTTAGTTCACCATACTGCAGCATCTAATTAGGGGGAGTCTAGCAACACCACTGATGATAATCAAAATGCTTCTACTGAAGACGAGACCGTACCTGACATGGCAATTCCTACAAGTGTCCAACGAAATCACCCTATAGAGAATGTGATTGGTCCTGTAAATGCAGGAGTTTTAACTAGGAGCCAATCAGGAACCATCAATACATGTTTATATTCTTGCTACATCTCACAAATAGAACCTAAAACTGATGATATAGCTTTGCAGGAACCAGGCTGGGTAGACGCTATGCATGAAGAGCTGAACCAGTTTGAGAAGCTTGGAGTATGGAAACTTGTCGAGTTACCAAAGGGAAAGCGCAAACTTGGAACTAGATGGGTGTTCAGAAACAAACAAGACTCTGCAGGGGTTATTGTTCGAAATAAAGCAAGACTGGTGGTTCAGGGTTTTCGACAAATAGAGGGTCTGGATTATGATGAAGTATATGCACCGGTTGCCCGACTTGAAGCCATCCGGATCTTCTTAGCCTACGCGTCATATATGGGGTTCACTGTGTATCAGATGGACGTCAAGACAGCGTTTCTATATGGAGATGTGAAGGAAGAAATCTTTGTTGAGCAGCCACCGGGTTTTGTTCATCCAGATCATCCAGAATATGCCTATAAGCTAGACAAGGCATTGTATGGATTGCACCAAGCACGACGTGCTTGGTATGCTACTCTAACTGAGCATCTACTGGCTCATGGGTACACACGTGGCACAATAGACCAGACTCTGTTTATCAAGAAAGTGGGCAAGGATCAGATCTTGGTTCAAATTTATGTCGATGATATTATCTTCGGATCTACAAGTGAGGAGCTTTGCAAGGAGTTTGAGAGAGTTATGAAAAAGAAGTTTGAAATGAGTGCTCTCGGAGAAATGACACTGTTTTTGGGTTTATAAGTCAAACAGAATTCTCAAGGGATTCTTATTCATCAAGGGAAGTATGTGGATGATGTGCTAGCAAAATTCAAGCTTTCAGACGCAAAATCAGCTGAAACACCAATGGCAGAGAGACCGTTATTGACTGAAGATGAAGAAGGATCTTCTGTTGATCAACGTCTGTATAGGTCTATGATCGGGTCGTTGATGTATCTGACAGCTAGCCGTCCGGATATCATGTTTGCTGTCTGCAACAGTGCGAGATATCAGGCTAATCCTAAAACTTCTCATCTTACTGCTGTTAAACTAATCTTTCGGTACCTTAAAGGCCGACCTCGGTTTGGTCTGTGGTATCCGAGGGATTCCAATTTTGACTTGTTTGCGTTTTCTGATAGTAATTTTGGAGGCACTGATAGTGACAGGAAATCTACATCAGCTGGATGTCAATTTCTGGGTGACAGGCTCATTTCTTGGCAATGCAAGAAACAACAAACGGTGGCGATTTCTACAGCTGAAGCTGAGTATGTTGCCGCCTCTGCATCTTGCTCTCAAGTGGTGTGGATGCAACATCAATTGCAGGACTATGGTTTGACTTATCTTAATACTACTATTTACTGCGATAATGATGCTGCCATACAAATTGTTAAAAATCCTGTTTTTCACTCCAAAACCAAGCACATAGACATAAAAGTTCATTTCATTAGAGACTGCTTTGACAGAGGTCTTATTAAACTCGAGCAAATCGACACAGATGCAAATGCTGTCGATTTGTTTACAAAACCTGTCAGCAGCTCAAAATTCAAAGTGCTTGTTGATTTTCTGAAAATGATCCGGTATACCGACTGAGCATGGTTGTTTTTGTTTTAGTAAATTTGTTCATAGAGTTTTCTATTCTTAGGTAGTTTTTATTTATGCACAAATTTAGGGGGAGAAATTTTGAAAAATACAAAAACATTGAAAATTTTTGAAAAATACAAAAACATTGAAAAATTTTGAAAAATACAAAAACATAAAAAATTTAAAAAAATCCAAAATGAAACATTGCATGACTGTGAAATGAAATGAATTTTCACATTATGGTCAAGGGCTGACTCATGTAAGACCAGTATCGAAATAGTTTGACTCTAGCACGATGTGTTGGTAGGCTCTATCCTTAAAGACTGGAAACATTGGCTGTTCTGGTTAGAACTAAATTAGTATATGACCTCAGGAAAGAAAATCACTTGAAATTAGCTCATTTCTATTTGAATGTCTGTATGTTGTCCCGATACACACAATTTTGGTCTGACTCTGAAATCTTCTCTGAAAAAGTCGTGTATCTCCTCTGCTGCATCCAGATATATGCTGACCTGGAGGTGCTAGGCAACGTCAGCTTCTGCTGCATCCAGATACATGCTGACCTAGCTGTACGTTGTCGCTCTATAGATCAATTAAACACCCGAAAGAGGCCCTCAAGTGCCCAAAAGAAACCCAAGAAACCTATATCAAATTGAGAAAAACTCATTTGATCTGTATATTATACCATCTCTGCTTAAGATCTATTCTGTTCTCTTCTCAATCTATTCCCAGTTAAGATTTCAGAGATCGGGATTGGACTTGTGAAATATGTGGTAGGGTAGCTACTTGCATGATAGAGTGTGCTGTTTATATTTCCGGGATTTGATTAGTACTTGTTTGGGTGTTCATTATTAAGAAATCAAAACATGATAAAATTTGTTACAGGCAGTTATATGAAAAAGGTCTAGGGAGATGAGTTTAAGTGGACAAATATACTGGCAATTGTCTAGATCATTCAGAAGTAGATCAGTGTTGATAAGTGTGGTCAAGCCCAAAACCTGTGATTTGATCCCTGAGCAAATTATGATATTTCCTTATTTTATTTTTGTAAATAATATTTCGATATTATTTATTTTTATGTTTGTAGGTTTTGGTTTAATAAAAACATGCTCAGGAAGTTGAAGGGTTGTATAAGAAAATGTTGATTTTTAAATTGGATTGCTGAAGTAATTGAAAATATATTTATTTAATAAATTCAAGGTTTCAAACTGATGAGTGGTCTCGAATCGAGACTGTGGTCTCGGCCCAAATTGTTAAAGGCCCGGCCCACAGATTTGAGATATTTAAAGGGATCTCGACTCGAGACCCCACTGTGCACTCGAAACAAATCACTTGTCACATTCAAAACTCTCTCTCACTCTCCGGCGACTTCTTTGTTTTTCCGATGATTTTTCCGGTCTCGACTTGCTGTTGAAGGTAGTTTGATGAATATAATGATGTTTCAGTTGAAGTTTTGCAGGATTTTTGAAGATTTGATGAAGATTGTTTGAACATCATATGAATGTTTGAAGATGCTTATGAACCCTAAAGTTGGATATGTTTTGGTCTTTAAAAATTTTGAAAGTGTTTTTGGTTTTTGATCCAAATCTTAACAGATCAAAAGGTGTTTGGGAGATCTGGACTCAGATTGAAGAAAAATTTTAGGGACTCGAGATCTGTGATTGCGAGTCGCAATCTCATCTGTCTCGACTGAGGTCTCGAGTCGATGTCATATTGGTGTCGAGTCAGAACCACGGTAGTCTCGAGTGATCTTTTTGTCTCGACTTAGGTCTCGACTCGAAACATTATGATCCCGTATGACGTCATTGCTGACTTTTGCAATCTGAGTTGTTGATCAATGATCAGCCTGTTGAATGTTGACCAGTTGTATTCACTGTTGACATGAGTTGATAAATTTCATTAAGTATAAATTCTTATGTGCTTAAATGTTTCTGTTGTGTGTAGATATGGATTTAAAGTTTATTTCTACGCATAATCAAGCTGGATACTTAGCTGCTCCTCCAGAGAAGCACAAGAGTTTATATACATCGCTGATTAAAGGGTTGAATAGCTGCCGACTTGTTCATGCACTGAGAGATAATCCAGTTGTCTATGAAGATCTCGTTCAAGATTTTTGGAAGACAGCTAGATTTGAAGCATAAGGAGCTGATGGAAAAGGAATGATAGAAGCTGAAATTCAGAAGAAGAAGATTGTCATTACTGAGCAAATGATAAGAGAAGTTCTACAGTTTGGTGATACTGAATCTGATCCGATTGAACTTCCAAGTGATACTATAGAGGCTGTTTTACCTCGTTTGAGTTACGAAGGAAAATATCCATCACTCGTTAAGAAGTTTCTGCACCCGTATTGGCATTTGTTGGCACACATGTTTATCTTGTGTATGACAGAAAATCGAGGGGGAACAAATCAACTGAACATTACACAAACGGCTGCTTTTGTCGCACTTATTACGAATGAGCCGTTCAACTACTCGAAGTACATTTTTGAAGGGATGAAGAGAAACGTTACTGGAGTTCGAAAAGATAAATTTATTATGTATCCAAGGTTTTTACAGATGATTTTCAATGCTCGTTATTCTGATTTGACACGATCTGGTGACACCTTGGAGCTAAAACCTATGGGTCCTTCTTATTTTGGTGCTCTCACCACTAAGAAAGGTACTGAAAAGAAGTTTGAGGGGTTAATTCCTTTGGAAAAATTTGGTCGGTTTGCAGAGACTGAAGTTGTAGCTGCTGATCCAGTGATAGTCCAACCTATTCAAGTGAATGCAATGGTTGCTGAAGAACATAATGTTCAGGGTGCTACTGTTAATGAGCCCGAGACAGAGATTTTAACAATTAACTCTGACGATGAGGGCATAGAGATTATGTGTGATTCAGGAGATGATGAAGAGCTTCCTCCTGAAAAAGAAGCTGATGTTGCTGTTTCCACTGTTCCTTCTATGATTACTGCTGAAAATTTGGCTTCGTTATTAAAGTCTGTAACTGATAAGATGGGAAATCCTCCTTCCAATCTTACAGTATCTACTGAAGAGCCTAGTGAAAACCCAAAGGATCCTGATTCATTGCCATTGAAGCGAAAAAGGCGGGATCCTCGACTCGGAATGTATGTTGAACAAAACAAAGATTAATCTATGAACATAGCTGAAGATGATGATGGATTGTATGATTTTGAGTTTGAGAAGAATGTCACTGACACCACTGCCACTACTGAAGATATTTTTGAGTTTAACACTGATACTCAAAGAAATGTTTTGGAGACCACCACTGCTGATGTTCAGGTTACAAATGTTGATATTGATACTGTTGTTGAGACAATGCCACTTGGTATTTCTGAATCTGTAGGTCCTTCTAGAGTTGTTCATGATGTACCTAGCAGTTTAAGTGGTAAAAGACCTGAAGATCCATTGAGAATGCCGTTTGATTATGATTCAAGTGATGATGATGAATTCATTAGTATGAGAGAAATGAAGAAACGACTAATTGTGGTTGAGCAAGATTCAATTCATAAAGACGCCAAGATTATCCAACTTGAAGATACTATAGTGCAGAAGAATCAACAAATTGAACAGCTTCAAGGAGATGTCAGTTTGCTGTTTAATATGGTTTATGATTTACGTGGAAAGCTGGAAAAGAAGTTTGGACAAGAGTTTTCTGATCCGACTGATGTGGAAAATAGAAGAAAAGTCTTTGAAAAGGATGATGCTGAGAGAAGTGCTGCTATGGAACAATACTTTAAAAGAGTTACTGATCCAGTTGCAGATAAAGAGAAGGCTGAAAGAATTAAGAAGAAAAGGGAGTTTGTGTCACACCCCGACCACGTAAAACAACAAAACGTGGCGGAAACATCGGGGAGTGTTGTAACAGAATCATTGTTTCATAACACATGGAAATTGAAATACTGTTTTATTGAATAAAAGAGTTACAATGTCTTGATAATCAAAGAAACATAACATAAATAACTAGTCTGCATCTTTTATTGTCACTAAGGCCCATGTCCGCCTAAGTGTATCTTGATCAATCCTATGCTTCATTTCCTGAAACACATGTGAAAATAGGTACGTCAGCATAAAAATGCCGGCGAGTACATAGGTTTTGTGAAAATTAAGATTCATGACTTATGTTTAAGAAAATGTTTAGTCATGAACCTTGTAATTTGCTTTGTCTTTGTAAATCATTGGAAAAACAATAAGTTCAGATGATACGTATAAATAAAAGAATAAAGCATGGTTAAATGAATAACCATGTAAAATGAGTTTGTATAAGTTAAGTTGTTTGTAAAACAATATATTGTGAAAAGTATGTTATTTGTATAAAATGTTATATGTCATAAACTGAAATGATTCAAATAACGCTACAATATGTAATACCATACAAACACTTATATATAGGAAGTACCAGCGGCGTATCCACCATGCTTGTATCATATTACACACGCATCGTTACTTAATCACTTACTCAAACCAAACGAACAATGTAAAATGTTCATGTCTAATGTAAATCATGTAATGTATAACCAATGTCAAAAGTGTTTATGTGTCAAATGTAAACCATGTAATATGTAACCAAAATGATATGTATGGCTAGTGAAAATGCATCAACTAAACCATAGATGAAATGCACAAAACAAAGCATTGAAGTAAAACTTGGTTTAAATCAAAGTTATGTTTTGTGGAAATGCATGATCAATGTAAATCATGTAATATGTAACCAAAATGATATGTATGGCTAGTGAAAATGTATCAACTAAACCATATGCACAAGAACATAGTATTGAAGTAAAACTTGGTTTAAATCAAAGTTATGTTTTGTGTAAATGCATGATCAATGTAAATCATGTAATATGTAACCAAAATGATCTGTATGGCTAGTGAAATGCATCAACTAAACCATATGCACAAGAACATAGTATTGAAGTAAAACTTGGTTTAAATCAAAGCTATGTTTTGTGTAAATGCATGCTATACTGATACGAACATCTATGCGGTGTTGTGAAAATGCATACATCCAAGCCTTGAGACTGCGGCGATAAACCCTTAAACCACTTAAAGGTTTATCTAAATTATGTATA
Organism: Helianthus tuberosus; assembly: GCA_030545235.1. Taxonomy (NCBI): domain Eukaryota; kingdom Viridiplantae; phylum Streptophyta; class Magnoliopsida; order Asterales; family Asteraceae; genus Helianthus; species Helianthus tuberosus. The sequence continues at coordinate 25,554,641 of CM060426.1, read as the reverse complement.
TCGAATTCGGTCATTCCTTTCATCCCCTTTCCCTGGGATGTCCGGAACGGGAGTTGTCAATTCCTATGGTACCACTACCTACTAACGAATGGCGTAGCAAATGTTAATGAATGTATTGTTCCATTGTAAACAAACCAAATGTCATACCAAAAATGTAAGCATGTGAAAACGATGCACTAAGTATGTAATCAAATGAACATACTTAGCGTGAAATGTAATGTAAAACAATGTACTGAGTAATGCACACAATGGGCACACCTAGCATGAAATGTAATGTAAAACGATGTACTAAGTAATGCACACAATGGGCACACCTAGCATAAAATGTAATGTAAAACGATGTACTAAGTAATGCACACAATGGGCACACCTAGCATAAAATGTAATGAAATCATGTACTATAATGTACTAACGAACATAGCAGGTATAAGATGTGAAAACAGGAAAGCATGAAAGTAACAAGTAGGCACATGTGTTCCACCCCAAAACAGTTTGGAAAACAGTAAAAGAGGGGTCTATGTACTCACTTGAGATTGCTCAGAAGTCCTAAGATAACCACCAAGCAACGCTAGAGATCACGGAAAATCAAACGACACCTAATATAGGTAACTATGTTAATAAACCGGACCTAAATTGGAAGATCTGATAGAATGAGGGTTCGTAAACCAAACGAGTATAGGGACTCGTGTCATATGGTTTAACAAAGCCTACATACTAAATGAGACCTTAATCTAAGTGCTTTCGACCCATTACGACCCGTTTAGGTAGCTTATGCTACTTTAACGCGTCGTTCGCGTAAAACGCGTTCGGACCGCCTAACTAGTCCTATGACAAGTGTTATATGCCTAAACATGTTACATAATCAGTTATGTGACAAAAGTTTAGGTTACATATGCTTAATTACCAATTATACATGAAAAGGGTATTCTGGTAATTTACCTAAGGCATATAAACTACCTATCATACAACTACTTAAACGATGTGACCATAAGGTATAACCTCGGAAGGTTATTCCCTACACTATGGTCACCTAATGTATTTGGTCGGATCCTAATGATCGACCAAACTAGGTCGGGTTCGAACGTATAAGCGATTTATCAGATCGCTTACCCTACGACCCTAGACAACGTGGTAATCAGTAGGCATAGTCCCAAGGGACTATAACCATCGTGATTACAATCACGTTGCGAAGTTCAAACGAACTTCGCATTGACCATAAACTGGTCAACGCTGAAAGTCAAACAAAGTTTGACTTTCTGACTCGAAAAGCAATAAAATAAGGAAAAGAACGAAAGAATACTTACGAAGGGTCCCCGAATGCTAATCCCGATCCAAGTAGCTCAGGTATGAAACAATGGTTTCAACTTAGAGCTTCTCAAATCAGAATTCTTGTAATTTTGAAGCATGGGGGGTGGGGTATTTATAGTAAAAGGTCCACCGTTAAGATCGTTTCATGGAATCCGTGCTTTAATCGCAACCGTACAAGTGTCGGAACCTTATGGTGGCTAAAAGTTGATCCTTATCAGCTGACTAGACAAAAGAGAATGTGTGGTGGTGGATCAAACAGCTGCAATCTGCTGTTAGAAACATTTAACCTGGTCAGAAGGACTGACGTGGGCTGCGTGAGGATGTTAAGATCCTGAGGCGGGCCGCCTAGGAGTCACAGATCAGAACAAAGTTTCAGAAATGACAGTTTCAGTCCCTGCACGTGTTTAAGCCCATTTCCGGCACTTCTAAGGCCCGTAAAGCCAACTTTAAGGCCCTAAAATGTTGCCTAAACATTGTGGACATGAAACATGCTCAAAAATATGCCGGATGTTGGTTCGTTTGGTCGTACGAACGCGATGTTCGCTTAATTACGACGGAATGCGCATAAGCACGAAAAACGATCCAAATGACGCGACGAATGGATTTTTCTTAAGCCAAACACTAAAGCATAATATAGTCATGCTTACATAAATTTTTGGATGTCCGGATGTATTCAGAACGTAAGTTATGCGCAAAAGTGCAAACTTGTGCACTTTTTGACACTTTTAGTCCCTGAATGACCCAAAAGTTTATTTTAGCACACCAAACCCCTCAAAGCCTATTTCTAAGCTATATAAAGGATATTTAAGGTGTTTTTAACTTATGGTCATGTTCCAGAATGTCTGTTACAGTTCAAATTGGCATACTTTCGCAGTTTGTCAAGTTTAGTCCCTGTAAGCAAATTAACTTGTTTTTGCCATACCAAAGCCTTCAAAACTTATTTCTAAGTTATGTAAAGGTTATTTAAGGTATGTTAAGCCTATTTAACTATTCCGGAGTGTTCGTTGCATTAAACTAGTTATATTTACGCGTCGGTGCGCGTATAACCTTCCAGAAAGTGATTTAGAGTTTGAAATCGAACAAGAGTTGATATGTGCAAATGATACACATATTTTTACAAATCCCAAGTATGAAATATAATATTTCATTGGTTTGGTATTTGTTTGATGGTCGTGGAGGCACAGGTGTCACAGTCTCCCCTACTTTAGGAAATTTCATCCCGAAATTTATTTAGAGGAAACTTGTGAGAGCTTGAAAACATGAAGTTGAAAAGATCAAACAACATTGGTTAGGGTTCTGAACTTCTAGTAACCTTAATAACATTATGCTTGCAATGTAAGAGGGACACTTATATACAAGTATATGAAGCGTCATTGGTGCGTCCACCATGCCTCCATTACATCGTTCTCATTTTGTTATTGTTGTCACTATCGGTTCTTACACATAATAAATCTTACTAGGTTTCTGGGCACTAAATTTCATAATTATGTACGCGTCCATAATTAGACAATTCCTTGCACAGTTCACACAGTCTATTTTATAATGTGTAGGGTAACACCAAATGAACAATCCTGTGATAAGTGTGACTAGACCGCCATAGAGTCCTTTTAATTAAATCAATAAATGATCTAAATAGACTATCAAGGAGTCTGTTCAGCTACATCACTAAATGTCGTTCTTTAACCAAATTGTGAATCAATCTTTTAGACTAGACCACTAAAAGGATCTCTTATGAAACATGGAGCGGTACTTATATAATCCAAGGGTCTTAACTATTACATAGAAGCCCATTAAGGATTGAAGGTAGTACCTTTTTGAATATCCTGCTACGAATCCCTCATATGAAGATATGAAAGATTCTGCGAGGATTTGGATAACGAATATCCAGAGTATATAAAAACACAAAAATGCAATAAAAGAAAACACAAGATGCATAAACACATAGTCACATAACCACAAAATTGTTTAACTAGAAGTTTGTTCTGCTAACAGAGTACATGTATTTAAAGCACACTAGGAATCCATCTCGTGAATTTCATTTGGTACTTTAAACATTATCAAGAATCTAACTATAAAGATAGAAAGATCTTTAAAAGAAAATTTCGATTTCGATTATGAGGAACCGAAATGTCCGAATTCAGGTACATAAGGAATCCAATTAAAGACTCTGATTTGTATGACAATTATCCACAAGGATCTAATTGTGAAAATAAAAAGATCCCATATGGATTTTAGAAGTTGAAGATGTTTTGAAACCTTGCACTGGATGTGCTTTAAGTCAAAACATGAAGTAAGAATGCTTATGAAGTTGAGATGCTTGATATGTCAAGGCGACATAAGAAACAGAATTTGAAGGTTAAGTCAATGTAACAACTGTGCTTGCAATCATTATGAACAATTCTATTATCAATAAAACAATGTTATTTGATCCCAATATTTTTTTGGTTGTATTTTACATTTTTCATGTTTTGAGTTTTATGTAATTTCAAACTCTATATCGCTTTCTGGAGAGTTATACGCAAACTGATGCGTAAACGAAATCAGTTTAATGCGAGAAATACTCCGGAACATCAACATATACTTAACATACCTTAAATAACCTGTACATAACTTAAAAATAAGTTTTGAAGGCTTTGGTATGGCAAAAACAAAGTTAATTCGCTTACAGGGACTAAAGTTGACAAACTGTGAAAGTATGCCAATTTGAACTGTAACAGACATTCCAGAACATGACCATAACTTAAACATACCATAAATATCCTTTACATAGCTTAGAAATAGGTTTTGAGGGGTTCGGTATGCTAAAATAAACTTTTGGGTCATTCAGGGACTAAAAGTGTCAAAAAGTGCACAAGTTTGCATTTTCGCGCATAACTTACGTTCTGAATACATCCGGACATCTAAAAATTTATGTAAGCATGACTATATTATGCTTTAGTGGTTGGCTTGACAAAAATCCATTCGTCGCGTCATTTGGATCGTTTTTCGCGCTTATGCGCATTCCGTCGTAATTAACCGAACAACGCAACTGTACGGCTAAACGAACCGACATCCGAGATATTTTTGAGCATGTTTTAAGTTCCCTATACTTTAACTTCATTTTAGAGCTTTGAAATGGGGTTAACGGGCCTTAAACGTGTCAAAAATGACCTTATTGCATAACAGGGACCAAAAGTGTAAATCTGCCAAAGTTCAGGCATACGATGCGTAGCCATTTTTGCCCTACGATGCGTATGGGTTCTGCAGATCAGATTAGATTAAACAGTCAGCAGATTTCAGCTGATTAAACCTCATCCACACATTCTAAACTTGCCCTTTCAGCTCATAATAGGCCATTTTCAGTTACCATAACATTTTGACAAATGTACGCACAAGATTTAAGCACGGTTTTCATGAAACGATCTTAACGGTTACCCGAAATCTATAAATACCCATCACATTTGCACACATTTCTCACAAGAATCTGATCATTTGTGCTCTAAGTTGAAACCTTTGTTTCATACCTAAGCTATTTTGATCTAGATTAGCATTCGGGGACCCTTCGTAAGTATTCTTTCGTTCTTTTATTGCTTTTCGAGTCCGAAAGTCAAACTTTGTTTGACTTTCTGCATTGACCAATTTATGGTCGATGCGAAGTTCGTTTGAACTTCATAACGTGAGCGTGATCACGATGGTTATAGTCCCTAGCGACTATACCTACTGATTACCACGTTATCTAGGCTCAGTGACGAGCCGTAGTTTCGGGCAGAATACGTATTCTTGCGTATTTTGTAACCAAACTACTCTTAGGTATCACAACCGTTTGTTGTGATACCAAACCTGTTTTCTAAACTTAGTTAAGCATGTTTTAACATGCTTAGCTCGTCACTTTTAGTTTAGTGCTTATATAGGGTCGTAAGGTAAGCGATCTAAACAATCGCTTATACTTTCGAACCCGACCCGTTTGGTTGATCATTAGGATCCGACCAAACACATTAGGTGACCATAGTGTATAGGGAATAACCTTCCGAGGTTATACCTTATGGTCGCTTCGTTTAAGTAGTTGTATGATAGGTGGTTTATATGCCTTAGGTAAATTACCAAAATACCCCTTTGATGCCGAAATTCGTTTTAATCATATGTAACATAACTTTTGACATCTAAACTGATTTGACAACCATATTAGACATGTTAAGGCATATATTACTTGTCATAGGACTAGTTAGGCGGTCCGAACGCGTATCACGCGAACGACGCGTTAAAGTAGCATAAGCTACCTAAACGGGTCGTAATGGGTCACAAGCACTTAGGTTAGGTTTCATTTAGTATGTAGGCTTTGTTAAACCATGCTACATGAGTTCCCATACTCATTTGGTTTACGAGCCTCATTCTATCCGATCTTCCGATTTAGGTCTGGTTTATTAATGTAGTTACCTATATTAGGTGCCGTTTGATATTCCGCGATCTCTAGCATTGCTTGGTGGTTATCTTAGGACTTCTGAGCAATCTCAAGTGAGTACATAGACCCCCTCTTTTACTGTTTTCTAAACGTTTTGGGGTGGAACACATGTGCCTACTTGTTACTTTCATGCTTTCCTGTTTTCACATCATATACCTGCTATGTTTGTTAGTACATTATAGTACATGATTTCATAACATTTCATGCTATGTATGTCCATTGTGTGCATACTTCGTACATTGTTTTACATTACATTTCTGCTATGTATGTTAACTGATAGCATGCTAGCACATTGATTTACATGACTTTTCTGCTTTGTATGTTAACTTAGCATACTTAGTTCATTGTTTTCATATAACATGTTCACTTTTGCTATGACATTTGGTTTGCACAAACGAGACTATTATACGTTCATTAACATTAGCTACGCCGCTCGGTAGTAAGTACTGGTACCATAGGACTTGACAAATCCCATTCCTGACATCCCGGGTTTGTTTGGATGTAAGGAATGACTGAATCCGAAAACATTACTTTTGATAACCTTGACTGAAAGGGTTGTCCGACTGTTTCAAGGCTTGAATGTATGCGTTAACTTACCACATAAATGTTTGTATCAATGTAACATGCACTACTTTGCAAAACATAACTTTTTGATATATTCAAAATACTTGTTTTGTACATTTCTACATTTGGACTATTTGACAATACTTTACTTACAAGACATAACATTTGTTACACATTACTTGACTACTTTTGGACTATCAACATTTGACATGGTTTATACAAGGACTTTTGACAATTGGTTTAAACATAGACATTATACATTGTTGGTTGGTTAAGTGACTTAAGTAACGAAATGTGAGTAATATGATACAAGCATGGTGGATACGCCGCTCGTACTTCCTATATATAAGTGTTTGTATTATATTACATATCATAGCATTATTTAAATCATTCATTTTGGACTTATACATTTTACACAAGTAACATGTTTTTACAAGACTTTGGTTTACAATACAGTTTATTTTATACAACTCATTTTGCATGGTTATTCGTTTAACCATACATTATTCTTTTACTTATACATATCATCTGAACATATTTTTTTTCAAGCGATTTACAAAACAAATCAAATTACAAGGTTCATGACTAAACATTTTCTTAAACTTAAGTCATGAATCTTATTTTCACAAACCTATGTATCTCACAGGCATTTTTATGCTGACGTACCTATTTTCACATGTGTTTTCAGGAGCTTTTCCGTAGGATGAAGATCGTGACACTAGGGCGGACCTGTGCCTTAGAGACTTAAAATGATGAAAGACTTAGTTTAATTATGTTATAAACTCTTTAATTTCTGTTTAAGACGATGTAACTCGTATGTTAATAAATAAAATACAACTTTGAATACCATGGTTATGAAACAATTAATTCTGTTACAACACTCCCCGACGTTTTCCGCCACGTCTTGTATGTTATACGTGGTCGGGGTGTGACAGAAGAGTTGGTATCAGAGCCAATGGTTATAGGGAATTAGGTTATTAGTAATTCTTTGACCTAGACTATAACCTTTCTAGGACCCTAACACAAGTTATCTTGTGTTTAGATCTTAAAACATGTACATCACCTATCCTTAGGTGATTAACAAAACAAGAATCAAAATTTTTTCGAAACGATTTTTGAAAAACAATCTTCTGTTTTTGAATGGTTTATTACAAGGTTTTGAACCCTCTTTTGTAAGGTTTTGAACCCTTCCAGTTTGACTAAATTTTTGGCCTTGTGCCTTCAAATTTTCAAAATCTCGTCAACGTTTTGGGTTATAAATAATGTGAACACGTGCAAACTGGAAGGGTGAATGCCTGTATTCTGAGTTTTCTGTCTAGGCAAGCACTTCGTATACATCTCAACCAGACGCGAGACCAGTTGTGCTTACCTGGGAATTCTTGGGATGAGTGTTCACTTATAGGCGAGCATGTCTTCATTATACATTATTTTTGACCCATTTACTTTGATTAGTCACTGTGTGTCGTTTGTTTGCTTTGTGATACGGACGAATGACCACCATCTATGCTGTTTGCAATTCTTGTTTTTTTTATCATCTCATTCTTTTCATCCAATCATCTCACTCGTTTCCTTTCATGTTTTCCTCTTTTAGAATGCCTCCTCGACGCGAAAACCAGATAGCTACTGCCGAACTGGCAGAAATCATTGCGCAGCAGATGGCTGCTCAATTCCCAAATCTCTTTGCTCAATGGCAACAAGCCAACAACAACAACAATGCTCCATGCAAATACAAGGATTTTAACTCGGCTAAACCACTCAAGTTTAGTGGTTCTGAGGGAGCGACTGGGCTTCTTCAATGGTTTGAGAGCAGTGAGAATACTTTCCGCCACGTGCAGTGTCTGGATAATTGCAAAGTCGAGTTTGCTTCGAGCGTATTTCAGAAGAGGGCTTTGACATGGTGGAACGGGGTTATGAGAGATAGGGGTGCTGAGATTGCCTTGGCACAGACATGGGCTGAACTAAGAGCTCTTATGATGAGGGAATTCTGTCCTCGTTATGAGCAGCGAGCGTTGGAGAAGGAATTTGATAATCTGAAGCAAGACAGTGGTGAGCACAGGGCATATACTGATCGGTTTGAGGAGTTGAGTCTGCTTTGCCCAACCATGGTTACCCCACTCGACAAGGCTATCGAAAGATACATCGACGGCCTACCTGACTCAGTGCAAGACATCCTTACTGGTAGTAACCCTACCACACTCCGTCAGGCTATCGAGTTATCAGCAACGTTGACTGAGTCGCAGATTCGGAAGGGTAAGTTGCACAGGAAGGGTGACAAGGGCAAGAAACAATCGACTGACAATGAAGATAGCAAGAAAGGTCAAAACAAGAAGGGAAAGAATTCTGGAGGGTCTAGGAAGCGGAAGGCTTCCCATAACTATGCTGTTACTGCACAGGCTCAGGCTGCACCAAATCAGCCTGCGCAACCACTAGCCAAGAAGCCTTATCTTGGCAATGCACCTTTGTGCAACAGGTGTAACGGCCATCATCAACCACACCTCCAGTGTCGTCAGTGCACCAACTGCGGAAGGCCTGGTCATCTTGCTGTCACCTGCCGCATTCCTGTTAACCAGAACCAGGCAGTTCAGAACCAACCTCAACAAGTTGCTCAGCCTCTTGCTCAGCAACAAGGTCAAGCTGCACGACCTCATTTTCCTCCTGGTTCGTGCTACAATTGTGGGGATCTGACCCACTACAGGAACCGGTGCCCAAGGCTAGTCAACCAAAATCAGAATCAGAACCAAAATCAGGCTCAGGCTCGAGGGCGAGCTTTTAACTTGAATGCCCAAGAGGCGCAGGCGGACGATAATGTGGTGAACGATACGTTCTTTATTAATAATCAGCCTGCATCTGTTCTTTTTGATTCGGGTGCCGACAAAAGTTTTGTGTCATTGTCTTTTGAGCCATTACTTCGCGTGTCTAGAACAAAACTAGGTAAACCTTTGACAGTAGAGGTTGCTAGTGGTGAACCCATTGTTCTTGATTCTGTTCTTCACAACTGCCAGTTGAACCTTAACGATCATCTTTTTCCTATCGACCTCACGCCTATGCAACTTGGAAGCTTCGACGTCATAGTGGGTATGGATTGGTTATCTAAGCATCGCGCGGAGATAGTTTGTTCTAAGAAGATTGTTCGTGTGCCGCTTTCGACAGGCGAGATCCTACAGGTTCAAGGTGAGAAACCTGCCGGTGGTCTCAAACTCATGTCTTGTTTTAAAGCTCGGAAGTATCTGCGGAAGAACTATGTGGCTTTCTTAGCACATGTTACAGCAGATAAAGGCAAGGGTAAGTCTATTTCAGATATTCCTGTCGTTCGGGAGTATTCTGAAGTTTTCCCTGAAGAGTTACCTGGTCTACCTCCAGCACGCCAAGTCGAGTTCCGCATTGATCTCGTACCTGGTGCAAATCCCATTGCTAGAGCCCCATATCGTCTTGCACCGTCTGAGATGCAAGAGTTGTCTAAGCAGCTTCAGGAGCTCTCTGACAAAGGTTTTATCCATCCTAGCTTTTCACCCTGGGGTGCTCCCGTTCTTTTTGTCAAGAAGAAGGATGGATCTTTTAGAATGTGTATCGATTATCGTGAGCTTAACAAGCTTACCATCAAGAATCGATATCCCCTACCTCGCATTGATGACCTCTTTGATCAGTTACAGGGCGCTTCTTATTTTTCGAAGATTGATCTACGTTCCGGATATCATCAACTTCGGGTGCATGAAGAAGATATTCCCAAGACAGCGTTCCGTACTCGTTATGGGCATTATGAATTCACAGTCATGCCATTTGGTTTGACTAATGCTCCTGCTGTTTTCATGGACTTAATGAACAGGGTCTGCAAACCTTATTTGGATCAATTCGTCATTGTTTTTATTGACGACATCTTGATTTACTCTAAGACGCGAGCTGATCACGAGCAACATCTTCGTCTTACTCTGGAACTCCTAAAGAAAGAGCAACTTTTCGCCAAATTCTCCAAGTGTGAATTCTGGCTTAAAGAAGTTCAATTCTTAGGACATATTATCAACGAACAAGGTATTCATGTAGATCCCTCCAAGATCAGTGCGATTAAGGATTGGGATACGCCTACTACTCCTACTGAGGTTCGTTCTTTTCTTGGTCTAGTGGGTTATTATCGCCGCTTCATAGAAAACTTCTCGAAGATTGCAGTTCCTCTAACTGCTCTAACTCAGAAGAAAATGCCCTTTTATTGGGGATACAAACAAGAGGAAGCTTTTCAACACTTGAAGCGGAAGCTTTGTGACGCGCCTGTTCTAACTTTGCCTGAGGGCAATGATGATTTCGTTGTTTATTGCGATGCATCTAAACTGGGTCTTGGCTGTGTTCTTATGCAAAGGAACAAAGTCATAGCTTATGCATCGAGGCAGTTGAAGATACATGAGAAGAACTACACCACTCATGATCTTGAGTTGGGTGCAGTTGTTTTCGCTCTAAAGATCTGGAGACACTATTTGTACGGTACAAAATGTGTGGTTTTCACGGACCACAAAAGTCTTCAGCATATCTTCAACCAGAAAGAACTCAACATGAGGCAACGACGTTGGGTTGAGCTTTTAAACGACTATGACTGCGAAATTCGCTACCATCCTGCTAAGGCGAATGTCGTAGCTGATGCATTGAGTTGTAAGGAACGTACTAAACTTCATTGTGTACGTGTTCAATCTGTTATTCAAGCTCGATCCGATATCCAAGCACGCATTTCTCAGGCTCAACAATCTTGTGTTTCACAAGGTTTAATGGATAAGGAATTTCCCTATCACATAACGCCTGCCTTGGAACTGAAGGACAATGGATCGTATTACTTCATGGACCGTTTGTGGGTCCCAAGCCAGGATGATCTTCGTACCTTGCTTATGGACGAAGCCCATAAGTCTCGTTATTCTATTCATCCGGGCTCAGATAAGATGTATAAGGATCTTCGTATTCATTATTGGTGGCCTGGTATGAAGAAAGACATTGCCTTATACGTATCAAAATGCCTTACTTGTCTTAAGGTTAAGGCTGAACATCAACGTCCTTCTGGTTTATTGGAGCAACCAGAGATCCCGGTTTGAAAATGGGAAAACATTACTATGGATCTCATCACCAAACTTCCACGCACAAAGAAAGGTCATGATGTCACACCCTGGCTTTGCGGAAGCGTGGTTAATTTTGGTGTGACTTCTTAATACCATAGCTTAACCATAACAAGCTATATGAATTTAAAAACCATGCAAGTCATCCATTAAGTTTTGAAAACCAAAATACAGTACCATTGTTTTAACCAACAACCATAACCTTGTTCAACAACATTACAACTTATAACATAACATAAACGTGGTTTAAGGACTGTGTCTTGTCCAGGAAAGAGACACATCCCCTAAACCCTGATGACTTCATGACTAGTGCAGCGGAAAACGTTCCATACCGTGCCAGATCCGTTTAATTTCCTGAAATACATGTGAGTTGAAAAATCAACAATAATGTTGAGCGAGTTCATGTGCAAGTGAGTAAGTAAAAACACTTGTAAGTATAAAAGTTTCCTGGTATGTAGCAGTGTAAGAGGACTTGTGATCACCAATGGTTTGCAAGGCCATTAGCATGTCGTGAAATGTAAGTAGGAAGACACAACCCTAGCCGATTTTGCGTTGGGTACCAAGTCACTCCGGGTCCGTTCTGTTAGTCCTCTGAGAGGCCTGTTCTGTTGGGCCGGGAGCTGGGCTCGCTACACCCAAATAGATCTACCGCTCGAGTCCCTCGGTGTTCTAACTACCCATTCACATGATCTAAACCTCCTTACGTAAATCATACCGTGTATAATAGTACTTGTAAACAAAGTAACATGTATTTCACCCCCGCAGTTAAGAAAACTGAAAACAGTTAGAGAAAAGGGGGACATGAACTCACAGTGAATGCGCGTCTCTACCAAGTGTCTCCAATACAGTAAGCTGTGCAACGACCTACAAGTGCTAATTCTATTAGACGGACGGCCGTGCTTTAGCTTTATAGTTTAAGTCTTTGGGAAATAGTTAGACAACTATTTCGTGTTTATGTTCCGTATACACTTGGTAGTTATACTCCTTCCCAAGGATGGGGGATACAATACATGTGCGTAAGTTACGTTTTATCAATCGTGTGGTAACGTAATTACCGGTGTAACTTATATGTTTGTGGAAGCGTTCGCAAAGTTTTGGAATCATTAACGCTTGTAAATATTATTTTTACTCTAAAATAATATTTATGTATTTTCACAAAATAATCATAAACAGTGTTGTGACAAATATACTTATCACGTTATTCTTTGTGAAAATCCCACCTCCGAATATTTAGTAAAATATAGTGCTGGCGAAATTTATGTTTCGAAAGTATGTTCAAAAATAGTTCTAACACTTGTTGTGTAAAAAGTCTAAGTGTTAGGTTTTTAGGAAAATTTCGCCAGAGTTTCCTCTGTAACTGGAGGTGGCCACGCTTTCAAGCGTATCATTTTCTTTTAACAAATCAATTCAACAATCTTCTTTATTCAATCAAACAATTTCCGACACATCAAACTAGTCGACAAGTATGTAAATCGCATAATCGCATGAACTTGCAGTTTTTCCGAATCTATAGTGTAATCCCCTTTATATATGTAGCTCTTTATATAAAGTAGTTTTTAATCTTGTAAAGACCTCGTGTTTAGAGAAATCCGTCTTTACAACTTCTAGAAACAAGTGACAAATCTACTTCTTTGTCGGGTCTTTTTGTTTCACAAGTGTTTACACACTTGTGGTTTATAAAACCATATTTATTAGTGTAAGATCCTTTCTTTAAAATACACGGTTTCTTAAATGTGTGGTTCTTTGAAGATACCACTTGCGGATACGTAGATCCGCCAGTTTTAAACACCATTGTACCGGTTAAATCACTTTTACACAAGTAAAATATTTCTACACAAGTTCATGTATCTTGTGTGGTAGAGTTTCGCCTTTAACCCTTGTATTTAGTCAAAAACGAGCTTATGTGAAGATACATGATCTTACAAAGTCGGGTTAAACGGAGATTCGAGCTACCACATCATAGATCGGGTCTAGATAAACACAAATTCCAAATACTACAACTTTTACACAACACATGTGTTATTAACCACCACTTTTATAGTTTTTACTAGACTTTTATGCATCAAAATGTATGTTTACGATGTTTAACCGACAATATTCCTTTTAACCACTTTAGATATGTTCAAGAACAAGTTTTAAACATTATACCTCTAGCTCAAGGCTAGGGAAGATTCTTGATGGAAAATGGGTGGATAAAAGCTAATGAAAGAGGTCCTTCGTGTTCCGCTTGCTCCGAGCTTCTTCGTATGAGACCCTTAACACATGGATGATCTTGGTATGGCTTGAACTAAACTTGAAAATGGATGTGTGACATAGGGCATGTTTGGCCGTAACTTAGAGAGCAAGAGAGAGAGATGAGGAAGTTGTGTAGAGTGATGGTGATTATGTTGGGTTTAAACAAGAACTTATAGGCTAATATTAAGTGCATTAACCATTGGATATTATGCCTCCTAGATATTCAACATTGATGATTAAAATAATTATTCAAGTACCAAGTATGTCTCACTCTAGTTTGGGGCCGGTTATGAGAGGGGGGGTCTCTTGGTTCGAAATCAACTAGTAGTTAGGGAGTTTAGTTAAGTTAAATAGGTAGGTTAAGTATTTAACTTAGTTACTTGTGTGTTATGCGTTACCACGGGTGTTAGGGTAATCAGGGACCCTAACTGGCTCAGAAAAAAAAATATAAATAGTGAAAATATTAATATTTTCATGTTCCGGGTAAAGTCCGGTTGTTCGGTTGGATAGTAATCCGTTAAAGCATTACAAAAGGCTTTAAAGTGTCGTTATTACATTTTTAGTGACACAATTTGTTTTCCCGACACTTTAGAAAGTGTCTAGTGTTATTTTCTCATTTTCTGGCACTTTACTAGTCAGCTAGAAGCTGGTTTATTTATTAAAGTGCTGTGTTTGGTACTTAAAGTACGTTTTTGGCACATCCGAATCAGTGTATCTTATTCCTAGAGACGCGGTACCACAACCCTTATATACCTACACTCACTACCAGTGTAGCCAAATTATATGAGGCTCTTAACAGGCCTTAGAGGCAGTGTCTGCCTGATGCTGGTCATATCAGCATGTTCACTGTGTATCCGTTTAGCGCTACTGTGCTTTTTGTGCATCATGTTTGTCACTAGGGTTCAGTATGTAATTAATGTAGTGACAGCAAATAAAGTATGATGCAAGTATGTGCATGTATCAGTATGCAGGTAGCAGTTTATCAGCTAGTTCAAACAAGCACAGTAATTAAGTAGTAATTAATCATTAACTAAGTTGTACGGATACCTGGTTTAGTGCGGGCTGTCACATTCTCCCCCTGTTAAATAAATTTCGTCCCGAAATTTAAGTTCTGCTTGTAGAAGCAGGGTTCCTAGGAAATAAGTGGGGGTATTTCTCTTTCATCCGGTCCTCACGCTCCCAGGTAAATTCAGGACCATGTCTGGCATTCCAACGAACTTTGACGAGTTTGACACTGCTCCGGCGGGTCTTGTTAACTTTCCAATCCGTGACCTCAACAGGTTCTTCAACGAAGTGGAGCGTGTCGTCAATATGAATCTCGTCGATAGGAATGGCAACGTCAATTTGAGTTGGACTTTTCTTTAAATTGGATACATGAAATGTATCGTGAACACCATTCAGTTCAGCAGGTAGTTCCAACTTGTATGCTACTGTCCCAATTCTTTCCCGAATTTTGAAGGGACCAATGTAGCGCGGATTTAACTTTCCACGCTTTCCCAAGCGTGCGACCCCTTCCAGGGTGAAACTTTCAATAACACCGTTTCTCCGACTTGGAAGTCCACATGCTTCCGGTTTGGATCCGCGTAGGCCTTTTGTCTGTGGCGAGCGGCTTCGATGCGTTCAAGTATTTGCGCGATCTTGTCTGTCGTCTCTTGGACGATCTCGGGACCAACAAGCCGCCTATCACCTGCGTCAGACCAACATAGTGGTGATCGGCACTTGCGTCCGTATAGGGCCCCAAATGGCGCGACACCAATACTGGTGTGGTAGCTGTTGTTGTATGAAAATTCGACCAAAGGTAAGTGTTTATCCCAGCTACCGCTCAAATCCATAACACATGCTCTCAGCATGTCTTCCAAAGTTTGTATCGTTCGCTCGCTCTGGCCGTCAGTTTGCGGATGGAACGCAGTGCTCAGATTCAATTGTGAGCCAAAAGATTCTTGGAAGGATTGCCATATCCTTGACACAAACCTTCCGTCTCTATCAGCGATGATCGAGAGAGGTACTCCATGACGTGCTACGATCTCTCTCAAGTAAATTTCCGCAAGTTTACTAGTGCTGTCTTTCTCCTTGATTGGCAGAAAGTGTGCGGATTTTGTAAGGCGGTCAACAATCACCCAAATCATATCATGGCCTCATGGCGTTCTTGGCAGTTTTGTAACAAAATCCATTGAGATTTGTTCCCATTTCCACTTGGGAATCTCAGGTTGTTGCAGAAGTCCCGAAGGCTTCTGGTATTCCGCTTTATCCTTAGCGCACGTTAAACATTTGCTCACGTAAACAGCAACGTCGCCTTTCATCCTAGGCCACCAATAATAACCTTTGAGATCCTGGTACATCTTATCCGATCCAGGGTGGATAGAGTACCGTGACTTGTGCGCTTCGTCGAAAATAATTTCCCTTAATCCACCAAACAGAGGAACTCAAATCCTTTTCTCAAAACATAACGTTCCTTCCTCGTTTGGTACCAAAAGCTTTTCCATTCCACGGAGATATCCTTCCTCAAGGTTTCCCTCCTTGAGAGTTTCCTTTTGTGCAGCACGAATGCGCGAGGAAAGATCGGTTCGTATGATCATTTCCAAAGTTCTAACCCTTATGGGCTTGATTCTTCCTTTACGACTTAGGGCATCGGCGACTACATTCGCCTTCCCTGGATGATATTTTATCTCGCAGTCGTAGTCGTTTAGCAACTCAACCCATCGTTTTTGCCTCATATTCAACTCCTTCTGGTTGAATATATGCTGTAGGCTTTTGTGATCTGTGAAGATTGTGCACTTCGTACCATACAGGTAGTGTCTCCAGATCTTTAGTGCAAAAACCACTGCGCCAAGCTCCAAATTGTGGGTGGTATAGTTCTTTTCGTGTACCTTCAGTTGGCGCGATGCGTAGGCAATAACCTTTTGGCGTTGCATCAACACGCAATCCAATCCTTGACGCGATGCGTCGCAGTATACCACAAAATTGTCGGTACCTTCTGGTAGAGCTAAGATTGGCGCGTTACAAAGCTTATCCTTTAATATCTGAAATGCTTCATCCTGTTTGATTCCCCAATCAAACGTCTTGTCCTTCTGCGTGAGGAGCGTCAAAGGTTGAGCGATTTTCGAGAAATCCTCGATGAACCTTCGATAGTAGCCAGCCAAACCCAAGAATTGTCGAATCTCGGTTGGCGTTGTAGGCGTTTCCCAATTCTTGATTGCCTTGATCTTTGTGGGATCAACATGAATCCCATTTCCATTAACCACATGTCCAAGAAACTGGACTTCGCGTAGCCAAAACTCGCACTTAGAGAACTCGGCATGCAACTGTTCCTTCTTTAGCAGCTCCAGAATAGTTCTTAGATGCTGTTCGTGTTCAGCCTTTGTCCTTGAATAAATCAAGATGTCGTCGATAAACACAATCACGAACTTGTCCATGTATGGCTTGCAAACTCTATTCATTAGATCCATGAATACCGCAGGTGCGTTTGTCAAACCAAATGGCATAACGAGGAACTCGTAGTGTCCATAACGAGTTCGGAAGGCTGTTTTCGGGATACTTTCCTCCTGTATCCTTAATTGGTGGTATCCAGATCGAAGATCGATCTTAGAGTAACAGCTTGAACCTTGAAGTTGGTCGAACAGATCATCGATTCTTGGCAGAGGATACCTGTTCTTGATCGTCAGCTTGTTCAATTCTCTGTAGTCAATACACATGCGGAGACTTCCGTCCTTCTTCTTGACAAACAAGACCGGAGCTCCCCAAGGCGAGAAGCTTGGTCGGATAAAACCCTTGTCTAACAACTCTTGAAGTTGCGTCGACAATTCCTGCATCTCAGATGGAGCAAGTCTGTATGGTGTCTTAGCCACAGGCGCGGCGCCTGGAACTAAGTCAATGTGAAACTCCACTTGCCTCTGAGGTGGCAGTCCAGGTAAGTCTTCTGGGAAGACTTCGGGATACTCCCTTACAACAGGGATGTCTTCGATCCTTGGCTCGGCAGCCTTCTTGTCCACGATGTGCGCCAGAAAAGCAACACATCCCTTCTGCAAACACTTCCTTGCTTTCAAACAGCTGATAATCCGCAACGGCGTCTCACGCTTCTCTCCATGAACAACAATGGTCTCACCATCCTTGGTTGGAATACGAACAACCTTTTCGTGTCAAACTATCTCAGCTTTATTGCCCGATAACCAATCCATTCCTACTACCACGTCGAAACTTCCCAATTGGACTGGTAGTAGATCCAAAGCAAAATCACGTTCTCCTAGTTCGATCACACCGCCTCTGATAACTTCATCGGCTTCCACTAACTTTCCATTAGCCAATTCGATTGCGTACGGGACATCTAACTTATTAGCGGCTAATCCAAGTATATTCTTAAATTCTAGTGATACGAAGCTATAGTCGGCACCAGCATCAAACAAAATAGGTGCAAAAGTTTTGGTTGTTAGAGAACGTACCAGAAATCACACCTGGATCCTGGCATGCCTCACAAGCTCTGATGTTGGATTTTCTCTCACGGTCTTGTTTCAACTTCAGGCATTCCCTCTTAAAATGTCCAACTTCCTTACAATGGTAGCATCCTATCATTCGGCCATTTCCTTTCCCATTTCCACCTAGAGCGTTGTTACTGTTTTCTCCTTGTATGGAACTCTTCATCCCACAACCTTCCTTGTTGTGTCCTTTCCTCCCGTACCAAGGCTTCTGACATCCACCATCACGGTGACACTTGCACTCAGCACATCTTGGTTTGGTTTCTAAGTAAATCTTATCATTGGCCTGTTTGTTGTTAGGGCAATCTTTCTTGAAATGCCCTTTGTCCCCGCAGTCAAAGCAACCTCGAATAGATCTTTGTTCATCGTTGTTCATTTGGGTATCTTCGGTAAGCTTCCTTTTGTTCTTTCCAGACGACTCTACCTGAGTTTTCTTGTCAGGGTTTGCAAGTTTTTCTAGTCTATTTGCTTCCGTAACGAGTGCCAAACCCATCTTACTTGCAACAATGGTTGTTGGTGGCGTAGATGCTGTCATCAAGCTCAAGACTTGAGGCGCCAGTTCCCAAATGAATTGTTCCAATTTCTTCAGTTCTGGTTTTACCAGGTATGGAACAATTTGTGACAGATCATGGAGTCGTTGCACGTACTCCAACACCTTCGGACCTTCCATCATTAGGCTCCGAAATTCATCTTCCCACTTCTGGGTTTCCGTGTGGGGGCAATACTTCTTATGCATCATTCCTTTCAACTCATCCCAAGTTAACGCGTATGCTGTAGTTAGGCCCATTATTCGAACCTGAAGATTCCACCATAATCGAGCTCCATCTTGAAACAACTCAGAAACGTATGGGACCTGTTGTTCTGGCGTACAGCCACTCATTCGAAAGATGGATTCCATACTTTCAATCCATTTTACAAAAGTTATGGCACCCCCAGTGCCGTCGAACTTCGGAGGCTTGTAGTTGAGGAAGTGCCAGTAGGAACAACCGTTATTTTCTGAGGTACCTTTGATTGGTTCGGAGCGTAGGGCCTCGTGCTGTGCTATAGCTGCAGCAATTATCTCTTTAAGTTCTGCCTCAGAGGTGGGCATGCGTATTTCACGTCTTGGCGGCATCTTCTAAAAGATGTTTCACATAGGTTAGGTCATAGCAAGTGAAGCGTATGCATCCAACAATACCAACACATAACATCTCATGTTATCAACAAGTCAATCACATAACCTCTTATGTTATAGGACATAAACAATTGATTGAACATCGCATGTGATGAGAATACTGTGATTGTATTGCCACAATTCGAGACCACAATGTAAAGCTTACAAGTACACCACTATATCATACTACCTCAATGACTTAGTAGGGGACGACCCTAGACGAGTCGTGCGATCGTTGGACATGTTCAGGAGTCTCTGGTTCGTCCATTCAAATTTCAGGACTCCGCGTCAAGTTTCTGAATTTCTGTCCTAGAACAACATTTCTTCTCAATCGTTTCCTTGAGCTCGTCCCAGCTCAGTGTATAAGCAGCGTCTGTGCCAAGGGTCTGAACCTGGAGGTTCCATTAAGAGAGTGTGCCATCTAGAAATATCCCTGAGATGTAGGTAACACTCTGTTGGGGCGAACAGTTACTCGTTCTTAAAATGGAGTTGGTCTCTTCGGGCCAACGAACAAATGCATCGGTGCCTCCTGTTTTGTCAAAGTTTAAAGGCTTGCAGTTCAGGAACTGTTGATAGGTGCAGCCAGTTGGAGATTTATCTCCAGTAATGCCATCGTTGTACTTAGAGTGGAGGGCTTCATGTCGTGCATTTATCTGTGAGATGCGTTCTTGCAGCTCGGCTTCTGTCCTTGGCAACGTACTGGCGTTTGTGTCACGCCTGGGTGACATTCCCTTTTATTGAAGTGGCGTGAAGCGGGTTAGAAAACGTTTCAATTGTCTATGGGGTATATATAGCAACGTAAGCCATCATGTAATCACCCCATTTCACACGCAAATATACTCACTGTATAAGTGGGGAAGTAAATTTCTGAGCCTTCACATAGGCTTGTCAATTTGGTTTGTTGCTTGTAATAGAATGAACTCGAGGCTACATCGCCTAGGTCATTTGTGTTTAAGTTATTTCCTGCTGCATTGGTTATCATTAGCTTGGCCTGCAGAGTCCACCAGGATTCCTGTGCACTACAAATCGTTATTACGTGGGCCCCCGTAATAATAAATTGTCTTGCACAGTTACCCCAAATTTTCTCTCATCCAAGCAGATGATCAATCAAGGAGCAACAGCCGGTGCATTGGCATGAACAGGGTCATACTCCAATGCGGGGTCAGGAGCAACGCCTGGCTCAGGGGCCACGGCTAGCTTCGAATCAAAAACTCCATCTCAAAATCAGCTGGATCAGCAAACACAGGGGTCGACAGGGCTGCAGGATCCCCCAAGGGCCGGTCTAAGTGCATGAACTCAATGTCATGGTCTGGATCAACACCAGGCGGAAAAACGGAATTGTCCTCATTATCGCGATCAAACTCAAATCTGTGTGCGGAATCCGGTGCAGCTGATGATGCCATATCAGGGTCGGCGTCGTGTAAGTGGTGCTGCATTCCTTGTATGTGCGAAGATGCGGATGTCAGAGACTCAAATGAGTCTGGGATAGGGGAATGGACATGAGTTTCCCCCTACAGGAGCGTCCGCATGCAGTAGTCTAATACCAGCAGCAATAGGGCCTCGCCCTCAAGTGGGTCCTCCTCTTAGTAGTTCGACATCGTCTTCAGAGACAACGTCGGGGGCATATCAACAACGAGATAAGCGGCAGGGGGGCAAATTCCCAACAAGGTAGCCATTAGTAGGCTCTGCTACGACTTCAGGCAGCGCACAGAGGGCTGAAAGTCGTCATTGTCTGTGCTGGTAGTATCAGAAATGTACACCTCGTGCTTCGTTGAACTATGTCGTCTGATACTATGGTCATGGGATTTGTAGTGTCCGTCTTTCTAGTACTTGATGAAAGCATGACGTTTGTAACACGAACACATATACGTATAATAATCAATCATATAGTCATATAAACATGTAGTCACCACGTAAACATTCAAATTATCCTTCTAGTCCCACTAGCCAACACTTCTAGTCCCACTAGCCAACCCTTCTAGTCCCACTAGCCAACACTTCTAGTCCCACTAGCCAACACTTCTAGTCCCACTAGTCAACACTTCTAGTCCCACTAGTCAACACTTCTAGTCCCACTAGCCTCCTACCTCAGCCTCCCAGACTGAGCCTAGAATAATAAATAAAATGTGCTCAACATTTGTTTGTAAAAAGTTGTGGATCTGGACTTAAGTGGTATGCAGTAAAAATGTTTTCGTGAGAGCCCTAGTGATCATAGTCTAGACTCGAGAGAGAATCCTAGTTCGCTATGATCAGAGCTCTGATACCAAGCTGTCACACCCTGGCTTTGCGGAAGCGTGGTTAATTTTGGTGTGACTTCTTAATACCATAGCTTAACCATAACAAGCTATATGAATTTAAAAACCATGCAAGTCATCCATTAAGTTTTGAAAACCAAAATACAGTACCATTGTTTTAACCAACAACCATAACCTTGTTCAACAACATTACAACTTATAACATAACATAAACGTGGTTTAAGGACTGTGTCTTGTCCAGGAAAGAGACACATCCCCTAAACCCTGATGACTTCATGACTAGTGCAGCGGAAAACGTTCCATACCGTGCCAGATCCGTTTAATTTCCTGAAATACATGTGAGTTGAAAAATCAACAATAATGTTGAGCGAGTTCATGTGCAAGTGAGTAAGTAAAAACACTTGTAAGTATAAAAGTTTCCTGGTATGTAGCAGTGTAAGAGGACTTGTGATCACCAATGGTTTGCAAGGCCATTAGCATGTCGTGAAATGTAAGTAGGAAGACACAACCCTAGCCGATTTTGCGTTGGGTACCAAGTCACTCCGGGTCCGTTCTGTTAGTCCTCTGAGAGGCCTGTTCTGTTGGGCCGGGAGCTGGGCTCGCTACACCCAAATAGATCTACCGCTCGAGTCCCTCGGTGTTCTAACTACCCATTCACATGATCTAAACCTCCTTACGTAAATCATACCGTGTATAATAGTACTTGTAAACAAAGTAACATGTATTTCACCCCCGCAGTTAAGAAAACTGAAAACAGTTAGAGAAAAGGGGGACATGAACTCACAGTGAATGCGCGTCTCTACCAAGTGTCTCCAATACAGTAAGCTGTGCAACGACCTACAAGTGCTAATTCTATTAGACGGACGGCCGTGCTTTAGCTTTATAGTTTAAGTCTTTGGGAAATAGTTAGACAACTATTTCGTGTTTATGTTCCGTATACACTTGGTAGTTATACTCCTTCCCAAGGATGGGGGATACAATACATGTGCGTAAGTTACGTTTTATCAATCGTGTGGTAACGTAATTACCGGTGTAACTTATATGTTTGTGGAAGCGTTCGCAAAGTTTTGGAATCCTTAACGCTTGTAAATATTATTTTTACTCTAAAATAATATTTATGTATTTTCACAAAATAATCATAAACAGTGTTGTGACAAATATACTTATCACGTTATTCTTTGTGAAAATCCCACCTCCGAATATTTAGTAAAATATAGTGCTGGCGAAATTTATGTTTCGAAAGTATGTTCAAAAATAGTTCTAACACTTGTTGTGTAAAAAGTCTAAGTGTTAGGTTTTTAGGAAAATTTCGCCAGAGTTTCCTCTGTAACTGGAGGTGGCCACGCTTTCAAGCGTATCATTTTCTTTTAACAAATCAATTCAACAATCTTCTTTATTCAATCAAACAATTTCCGACACATCAAACTAGTCGACAAGTATGTAAATCGCATAATCGCATGAACTTGCAGTTTTTCCGAATCTATAGTGTAATCCCCTTTATATATGTAGCTCTTTATATAAAGTAGTTTTTAATCTTGTAAAGACCTCGTGTTTAGAGAAATCCGTCTTTACAACTTCTAGAAACAAGTGACAAATCTACTTCTTTGTCGGGTCTTTTTGTTTCACAAGTGTTTACACACTTGTGGTTTATAAAACCATATTTATTAGTGTAAGATCCTTTCTTTAAAATACACGGTTTCTTAAATGTGTGGTTCTTTGAAGATACCACTTGCGGATACGTAGATCCGCCAGTTTTAAACACCATTGTACCGGTTAAATCACTTTTACACAAGTAAAATATTTCTACACAAGTTCATGTATCTTGTGTGGTAGAGTTTCGCCTTTAACCCTTGTATTTAGTCAAAAACGAGCTTATGTGAAGATACATGATCTTACAAAGTCGGGTTAAACGGAGATTCGAGCTACCACATCATAGATCGGGTCTAGATAAACACAAATTCCAAATACTACAACTTTTACACAACACATGTGTTATTAACCACCACTTTTATAGTTTTTACTAGACTTTTATGCATCAAAATGTATGTTTACGATGTTTAACCGACAATATTCCTTTTAACCACTTTAGATATGTTCAAGAACAAGTTTTAAACATTATACCTCTAGCTCAAGGCTAGGGAAGATTCTTGATGGAAAATGGGTGGATAAAAGCTAATGAAAGAGGTCCTTCGTGTTCCGCTTGCTCCGAGCTTCTTCGTATGAGACCCTTAACACATGGATGATCTTGGTATGGCTTGAACTAAACTTGAAAATGGATGTGTGACATAGGGCATGTTTGGCCGTAACTTAGAGAGCAAGAGAGAGAGATGAGGAAGTTGTGTAGAGTGATGGTGATTATGTTGGGTTTAAACAAGAACTTATAGGCTAATATTAAGTGCATTAACCATTGGATATTATGCCTCCTAGATATTCAACATTGATGATTAAAATAATTATTCAAGTACCAAGTATGTCTCACTCTAGTTTGGGGCCGGTTATGAGAGGGGGGGTCTCTTGGTTCGAAATCAACTAGTAGTTAGGGAGTTTAGTTAAGTTAAATAGGTAGGTTAAGTATTTAACTTAGTTACTTGTGTGTTATGCGTTACCACGGGTGTTAGGGTAATCAGGGACCCTAACTGGCTCAGAAAAAAAAATATAAATAGTGAAAATATTAATATTTTCATGTTCCGGGTAAAGTCCGGTTGTTCGGTTGGATAGTAATCCGTTAAAGCATTACAAAAGGCTTTAAAGTGTCGTTATTACATTTTTAGTGACACAATTTGTTTTCCCGACACTTTAGAAAGTGTCTAGTGTTATTTTCTCATTTTCTGGCACTTTACTAGTCAGCTAGAAGCTGGTTTATTTATTAAAGTGCTGTGTTTGGTACTTAAAGTACGTTTTTGGCACATCCGAATCAGTGTATCTTATTCCTAGAGACGCGGTACCACAACCCTTATATACCTACACTCACTACCAGTGTAGCCAAATTATATGAGGCTCTTAACAGGCCTTAGAGGCAGTGTCTGCCTGATGCTGGTCATATCAGCATGTTCACTGTGTATCCGTTTAGCGCTACTGTGCTTTTTGTGCATCATGTTTGTCACTAGGGTTCAGTATGTAATTAATGTAGTGACAGCAAATAAAGTATGATGCAAGTATGTGCATGTATCAGTATGCAGGTAGCAGTTTATCAGCTAGTTCAAACAAGCACAGTAATTAAGTAGTAATTAATCATTAACTAAGTTGTACGGATACCTGGTTTAGTGCGGGCTGTCACACATGATGCCATCTGGGTAGTTGTTGATCGTCTTACTAAGTCAGCGCATTTCTTGCCAATCCGTGAGGATTTTCCTACTGACAGACTTGCTCAAATCTATGTGGATGAGATTGTGGCTCGACATTGTGTTCCTTTGAACATCATTTCTGACAGAGATGCTCGTTTCACTTCTCATTTTTGGAGAACCATGCAATCTGCTATGGGGACCCAACTTAATTTGAGCACAGCTTATCATCCGCAAACGGATGGTCAATCTGAGAGAACAATCCAGACTCTGGAGGATATGCTTAGAGCTTGTGTGATCGATTTCGGTGGTAGTTGGGATTCACATCTTAAGTTGATTGAATTCTCCTACAACAACAGTTATCACACCAGCATCAAAATGGCTCCTTTCGAGGCTCTCTATGGTCGAAAATGTCGTTCACCAGTCTGCTGGAATGAGATCAGCGAGGCTCAACTTACGGGACCTGCCCTCATTTTAGAAACTACTGACAAGATCAAGAAAGTTCGTGATAACCTTCAGGCAGCTAGAAGCCGTCAGAAGAGTTACGCGGACCCAAAACGCAAGGCCTTGGAATTTCAAGTCGGTGATCGAGTATTACTTAAGGTCTCACCTTGGAAAGGTGTGATCAGATTTGGAAAGAAAGGAAAACTTGCACCTAGATACGTTGGACCATTCAAGATCGTCGAAAGAATCGGAAAGGTAGCCTACAGACTTGAGTTACCTCCTGAACTTGGAAATGTTCATCCAACTTTTCACGTAACCAATCTCAAGAGGTGTTCAGCTGATGAGAACCTCCACATACCGCTTGACGAAATTCGTGTTGGCAAAACACTGAAATTTGTTGAAAAGCCAGTGGAAATCATGGAACGTGAAGTCAAGTGGCTTAAACGCAAGCGCATTCCTTTGGTCAAAGTTCGCTGGGAAGCTAAACGTGGACCTGAGTTTACTTGGGAACGCGAGGATCAAATGAAGGCGAAATATCCGCATCTTTTCCCACGAGTTTCCTCTAAATAAATTTCGGGACGAAATTTCCATAAGTAGGGGAGACTGTAACAACTGTGCTTGCAATCATTATGAACAATTCTATTATCAATAAAACAATGTTATTTGATCCCAATATTTGTTTGGTTGTATTTTACATTTTTCATGTTTTGAGTTTTATGTAATTTCAAACTCTATATCGCTTTCTGGAGAGTTATACGCAAACTGATGCGTAAACGAAATCAGTTTAATGTGAGAAATACTCCGGAACATCAACATATACTTAACATACCTTAAATAACATGTACATAACTTAGAAATAAGTTTTGAAGGCTTTGGTATGGCAAAAACAAAGTTAATTCGCTTACAGGGACTAAAGTTGACAAACTGTGAAAGTATGCCAATTTGAACTGTAACAGACATTCCAGAACATGACCATAACTTAAACATACCATAAATATCCTTTACATAGCTTAGAAATAGGCTTTGAGGGGTTCGGTATGCTAAAATAAACTTTTGGGTCATTCAGGGACTAAAAGTGTCAAAAAGTGCACAAGTTTGCATTTTCGCGCATAACTTACGTTCTGAATACATCCGGACATCTAAAAATTTATGTAAGCATGACTATATTATGCTTTAGTGGTTGGCTTGACAAAAATCCATTCGTCGCGTCATTTGGATCGTTTTTCGCGCTTATGCGCATTCCGTCGTAATTAACCGAACAACGCAACCGTACGGCTAAACGAACCGACATCCGAGATATTTTTGAGCATGTTTTAAGTTCCCTATACTTTAACTTCATTTTAGAGCTTTGAAATGGGGTTAACGGGCCTTAAACGTGTCAAAAATGACCTTATTGCATAACAGGGACCAAAAGTGTAAATCTGCCAAAGTTCAGGCATACGATGCGTAGCCATTTTTGCCCTACGATGCGTATGGGTTCTGCAGATCAGATTAGATTAAACAGTCAGCAGATTTCAGCTGATTAAACCTCATCCACACATTCTAAACTTGCCCTTTCAGCTCATAATAGGCCATTTTCAGTTACCATAACATTTTGACAAATGTACGCACAAGATTTAAGCACGGTTTTCATGAAACGATCTTAACGGTTACCCGAAATCTATAAATACCCATCACATTTGCACACATTTCTCACAAGAATCTGATCATTTGTGCTCTAAGTTGAAACCTTTGTTTCATACCTAAGCTATTTTGATCTAGATTAGCATTCGGGGACCCTTCGTAAGTATTCTTTCGTTCTTTTATTGCTTTTCGAGTCCGAAAGTCAAACTTTGTTTGACTTTCTGCATTGACCAATTTATGGTCGATGCGAAGTTCGTTTGAACTTCATAACGTGAGCGTGATCACGATGGTTATAGTCCCTAGCGACTATACCTACTGATTACCACGTTATCTAGGCTCAGTGACGAGCCGTAGTTTCGGGCAGAATACGTATTCTTGCGTATTTTGTAACCAAACTACTCTTAGGTATCACAACCGTTTGTTGTGATACCAAACCTGTTTTCTAAACTTAGTTAAGCATGTTTTAACATGCTTAGCTCGTCACTTTTAGTTTAGTGCTTATATAGGGTCGTAAGGTAAGCGATCTAAACAATCGCTTATACTTTCGAACCCGACCCGTTTGGTCGATCATTAGGATCCGACCAAACACATTAGGTGACCATAGTGTATAGGGAATAACCTTCTGAGGTTATACCTTATGGTCGCTTCGTTTAAGTAGTTGTATGATAGGTGGTTTATATGCCTTAGGTAAATTACCAAAATACCCCTTTGATGCCGAAATTCGTTTTAATCATATGTAACATAACTTTTGACATCTAAACTGATTTGACAACCATATTAGACATGTTAAGGCATATATTACTTGTCATAGGACTAGTTAGGCGGTCCGAACGCGTTTCACGCGAACGACGCGTTAAAGTAGCATAAGCTACCTAAACGGGTCGTAATGGGTCACAAGCACTTAGGTTAGGTTTCATTTAGTATGTAGGCTTTGTTAAACCATGCTACATGAGTTCCCATACTCATTTGGTTTACGAGCCTCATTCTATCCGATCTTCTGATTTAGGTCCGGTTTATTAATGTAGTTACCTATATTAGGTGCCGTTTGATATTCCGCGATCTCTAGCATTGCTTGGTGGTTATCTTAGGACTTCTGAGCAATCTCAAGTGAGTACATAGACCCCTCTTTTACTGTTTTCCAAACGTTTTGGGGTGGAACACATGTGCCTACTTGTTACTTTCATGCTTTCCTGTTTTCACATCATATACCTGCTATGTTTGTTAGTACATTATAGTACATGATTTCATAACATTTCATGCTATGTATGTCCATTGTGTGCATACTTAGTACATTGTTTTACATTACATTTCGGCTATGTATGTTAACTGATAGCATGCTAGCACATTGATTTACATGACTTTTCTGCTTTGTATGTTAACTTAGCATACTTAGTTCATTGTTTTCATATAACATGTTCACTTTTGCTATGACATTTGGTTTGCACAAACGAGACTATTATACGTTCATTAACATTAGCTACGCCGCTCGGTAGTAAGTACTGGTACCATAGGACTTGACAAATCCCATTCCTGACATCCCGGGTTTGTTTGGATGTAAGGAATGACTGAATCCGAAAACATTACTTTTGATAACCTTGACTGAAAGGGTTGTCCGACTGTCTCAAGGCTTGAATGTATGCGTTAACTTACCACATAAATGTTTGTATCAATGTAACATGCACTACTTTGCAAAACATAACTTTTTGATATATTCAAAATACTTGTTTTGTACATTTCTACATTTGGACTATTTGACAATACTTTACTTACAAGACATAACATTTGTTACACATTACTTGACTACTTTTGGACTATCAACATTTGACATGGTTTATACAAGGACTTTTGACAATTGGTTTAAACATAGACATTATACATTGTTGGTTGGTTAAGTGACTTAAGTAACGAAATGTGAGTAATATGATACAAGCATGGTGGATACGCCGCTGGTACTTCCTATATATAAGTGTTTGTATTATATTACATATCATAGCGTTATTTAAATCATTCATTTTGGACTTATACATTTTACACAAGTAACATGTTTTTACAAGACTTTGGTTTACAATACAGTTTATTTTATACAACTCATTTTGCATGGTTATTCGTTTAACCATACATTATTCTTTTACTTATACATATCATCTGAACATATTGTTTTTCAAGCGATTTACAAAACAAATCAAATTACAAGGTTCATGACTAAACATTTTCTTAAACTTAAGTCATGAATCTTATTTTCACAAACCTATGTATCTCACAGGCATTTTTATGCTGACGTACCTATTTTCACATGTGTTTTCAGGAGCTTTTCCGTAGGATGAAGATCGTGACACTAGGGCGGACCTGTGCCTTAGAGACTTAAAATGATGAAAGACTTAGTTTAATTATGTTATAAACTCTTTAATTTCTGTTTAAGACGATGTAACTCGTATGTTAATAAATAAAATACAACTTTGAATACCATGGTTATGAAACAATTAATTCTGTTACAACACTCCCCGACGTTTTCCGCCACGTCTTGTATGTTATACGTGGTCGGGGTGTGACAGTCAATGTATGAGGAAAATATTTTTGAAAACTATGCATGGGGTTCTTTTAAGAAAAATGTGTTTAACGTTTTTGAAACATTATATATAATACTTTTGAAATCATAAAGTAGGTGTACTAGATAAGTATATTTATAAAAATGTTTTAAAATCATGCGAGATGAATTTTGAAATTATGTATAAGGTTTTTTTTTTTGAAAATATGAATGATGCTTTTCGAAATCGTGCACTTGATAAGAAAATGTATTGTGTTAATATTGTCTTCAGACTATATGAAATATTTTGAAATTAGGAAGGTTGGTTTTGATAACATGGCCAATGTTTTTGAAATAACATATATAATGCAATTAGAAAAATTGTTTTCAAACTATATGAAATGTTTTGAGATTATGAAGATTGTTTTTGAAATACTTGTACTGTGTATGTTGAAAAAAATCAAAACGTAATGGGTATGAGATTTGGAAATACCCTTAGTTATTTAACCAAGGATTCAAAGGCACAGATGTGTAAAAAGCACGATTACTCATAATTTCACTTTATTTTCTGTACTTTGTTTCTTAGAGTGAAACGAGTACTTAAAATTTTCAAGGGAATCATGAGCGATCATTTGAAAGAAAGAAATCACAAGAGTAGTTTGTAAGGAACATAGTTCCTTGATGTACAAGTATTATAGAGAAATGCCATAAACACATGTAACTATACTTGTATATCAAAATTGCGAACAACAACTTTTATTTATGAACGAGACATATTGTTTCACAATACACGAAAACAAAAGAAACAAAGGCATAAGACAGCAACATCCTTTGTTCAGCCGAATGCTCATCCAAGGGTTGGATTTGCATTAGCAAGGTTTGGGCATTTGTTCCTGAAATGGCTCGTATCACCACAGTTGTAGCAAGTACCAGACGGATAACGAGCTTGAGTAGGGTTGACTTGGAGTTTGGTAGCAGCAAGGTTTATAGCAGCTTTGTTTTGGATAGCAAAGTAGCATGTGTTGACCAAATGTCCCCGCCGTCCACAGTAGGTACATTTCAAGCAGGGTATGAGGTTTGAATGATGACCGTTACATCGCTTGCACCTAGGAGCAGTTCCTAAGTACGGCTTCCTAGCTGGTGGCCTTGCCACTTGGCTAGGTCCCGCTTGATTAGGTGTAATCGCTGCGGGTTTCCTTGAAGCCTTACGCTTCCTTGATTTTGGTGCTGGCTTGACTTCTGCTTCCTTTGGTGGCTCTTGAGTGGCTTCATTGTCGAGACGAGAGACTTCATTGTTGAGACGAGCCATGGCAATACCTAAATCCACAGTCCTCTGAATCACTTCGCCAATTTGCTGGACAAATTTGGCTGTTCGCTCGGGCATTTGACCAGTGCTGAGAGGAATAGACATTCTAAAAGAAAATGAAAGACAGAGGAAGAAGCAAGTGAAAGGTTATTGGAAAATCAATGCAGAATGGTAACGAATGAAAATTGTGATCATTTGTTTGTTACCTAAGGCAAACAAATGAGATGGTGACAAATAAAAGTAAATGGGTCAAAAATAATGTATCGCGAAGACATGCTCGCCTATAAGTGAACACTCATCCCAAGAATTCCCAGGTAAGCACAACTGGTCTCGCGTCTGATGAGATGTATACAAAGTGCTTGCCTAGACAGAAAACCCAGAATACAGGCATTCACCCTTCCAGTTTGCACGTGTTCACATTATTTAAAACCCAAAACCTTGACGAGATTTTGAAAATCCAAAGGGGTTCAAAACCATATAATAGAGAGTTCAAAACCTAGTAATCAATCATCCTAGAACAGATGATTAGTTTTCAAAGCGGTTTTGAATTTTATGTTCTTGTTGTGGTTGTCGCCTAAGGATAGGTGACAGTATTGTTTTATGACTAAACGCAAGTAAACTCGTGTTAGGGTCCTAGAAAGGTTATAGACTAGGTCAAAGTATTACTAATAACCTAATTCCCTATAACCATGAGCTCTGATACCAACTTTTCTGTCACACCCCGACCACGTAAAACAACAAAACGTGGCGGAAACATCGGGGAGTGTTGTAACAGAATCATTGTTTCATAAGACATGGAAATTGAAATACTGTTTTATTGAATAATAGAGTTACAATGTCTTGATAATCAAAGAAACATAACATAAATAACTAGTCTGCATCTTTTATTGTCACTAAGGCCCATGTCCGCCTAAGTGTATCTTGATCAATCCTATGCTTCATTTCCTGAAACACATGTGAAAATAGGTACGTCAGCATAAAAATGCCGGCGAGTACATAGGTTTTGTGAAAATTAAGATTCATGACTTATGTTTAAGAAAATGTTTAGTCATGAACCTTGTAATTTGCTTTGTCTTTGTAAATCATTGGAAAAACAATAAGTTCAGATGATACGTATAAATAAAAGAATAAAGCATGGTTAAATGAATAACCATGTAAAATGAGTTTGTATAAGTTAAGTTGTTTGTAAAACAATATATTGTGAAAAGTATGTTATTTGTATAAAATGTTATATGTCATAAACTGAAATGATTCAAATAACGCTACAATATGTAATACCATACAAACACTTATATATAGGAAGTACCAGCGGCGTATCCACCATGCTTGTATCATATTACACACGCATCGTTACTTAATCACTTACTCAAACCAAACCAACAATTTAAAATGTTCATGTCTAATGTAAATCATGTAATGTATAACCAATGTCAAAAGTGTTTATGTGTCAAATGTAAACCATGTAATATGTAACCAAAGTGATATGTATGGCTAGTGAAAATGCATCAACTAAACCATAGATGAAATGCACAAAACAAAGCATTGAAGTAAAACTTGGTTTAAATCAAAGTTATGTTTTGTGGAAATGCATGATCAATGTAAATCATGTCATATGTAACCAAAATGATATGTATGGCTAGTGAAAATGTATCAACTAAACCATATGCACAAGAACATAGTATTGAAGTAAAACTTGGTTTAAATCAAAGTTATGTTTTGTGTAAATGCATGATCAATGTAAATCATGTAATATGTAACCAAAATGATCTGTATGGCTAGTGAAATGCATCAACTAAACCATATGCACAAGAACATAGTATTGAAGTAAAACTTGGTTTAAATCAAAGCTATGTTTTGTGTAAATGCATGCTATACTGATACGAACATCTATGCGGTGTTGTGAAAATGCATACATCCAAGCCTTGAGACTCCGGCGATAAACCCTTAAACCACTTAAAGGTTTATCTAAATTATGTATATCGAATTCGGTCATTCCTTTCATCCCCTTTCCCTGGGATGTCCGGAACGGGAGTTGTCAATTCCTATGGTACCACTACCTACTAACGAACGGCGTAGCAAATGTTAATGAATGTATTGTTCCATTGTAAACAAACCAAATGTCATACCAAAAATGTAAGCATGTGAAAACGATGCACTAAGTATGTAATCAAATGAACATACTTAGCGTGAAATGTAATGTAAAACAATGTACTAAGTAATGCACACAATGGGCACACCTAGCATGAAATGTAATGTAAAACGATGTACTAAGTAATGCACACAATGGGCACACCTAGCATAAAATGTAATGTAAAACGATGTACTAAGTAATGCACACAATGGGCACACCTAGCATAAAATGTAATGAAATCATGTACTATAATGTACTAACGAACATAGCAGGTATAAGATGTGAAAACAGGAAAGCATGAAAGTAACAAGTAGGCACATGTGTTCCACCCCAAAACAGTTTGGAAAACAGTAAAAGAGGGGTCTATGTACTCACTTGAGATTGCTCAGAAGTCCTAAGATAACCACCAAGCAACGCTAGAGATCACGGAAAATCAAACGGCACCTAATATAGGTAACTATGTTAATAAACCGGACCTAAATCGGAAGATCTGATAGAATGAGGGTTCGTAAACCAAACGAGTATAGGGACTCGTGTCATATGGTTTAACAAAGCCTACATACTAAATGAAACCTTAATCTAAGTGCTTTCGACCCATTACGACCCGTTTAGGTAGCTTATGCTACTTTAACGCGTCGTTCGCGTAAAACGCGTTCGGACCGCCTAACTAGTCCTATGACAAGTGTTATATGCCTAAACATGTTACTTAATCAGTTATGTGACAAAATTTTAGGTTACATATGCTTAATTACCAATTATACATGAAAAGGGTATTCTGGTAATTTACCTAAGGCATATAAACTACCTATCATACAACTACTTAAACGATGTGACCATAAGGTATAACCTCGGAAGGTTATTCCCTACACTATGGTCACCTAATGTATTTGGTCGGATCCTAATGATCGACCAAACTGGGTCGGGTTCGAAGGTATAAGCGATTTATCAGATCGCTTACCCTACGACCCTAGACAACGTGGTAATCAGTAGGCATAGTCCCAAGGGACTATAACCATCGTGATTACAATCACGTTGCGAAGTTCAAACGAACTTCGCATTGACCATAAACTGGTCAACGCTGAAAGTCAAACAAAGTTTGACTTTCTGACTCGAAAAGCAATAAAATAAGGAAAAGAACGAAAGAATACTTACGAAGGGTCCCCGAATGCTAATCCCGATCCAAGTAGCTCAGGTATGAAACAATGGTTTCAACTTAGAGCTTCTCAAATCAGAATTCTTGTAATTTTGAAGCATGGGGGGTGGGGTATTTATAGTAAAAGGTCCACCGTTAAGATCGTTTCATGTAATCCGTGCTTTAATCGCAACCGTACAAGTGTCGGAATATTATGGTGGCTAAAAGTTGATCCTTATCAGCTGACTAGACAAAAGAGAATGTGTGGTGGTGGATCAAACAGCTGCAATCTGCTGTTAGAAACATTTAACCTGGTCAGAAGGACTGACGCGGGCCGCGTGAGGATGTTAAGATCCTGAGGCGGGCCACCTAGGAGTCACAGATCAGAACAAAGTTTCAGAAATGACAGTTTCAGTCCCTGCACGTGTTTAAGCCCATTTCCGGCACTTCTAAGGCCTGTAATGTGACAACCCGCACTAAACCAGGTATCCGTATGACTTAATTAATGATTAATTACTGCTTAATTACTGTGCTTGCTTGTACTAGCTGATGAACTACTACTTGAATACTGATACATGTACTTACTTGCATCATACTTGCTTGCTGTCACTACATTATTTACATACGGCACCTTAGTGACAAACATGATGCACAAAAAGCACAGTAGCACAATACACGGATAACCTATTGAACATGCTGATAAAGCCAGCATCAGGCAAACGCTGCCTCCAAGGCCTATAAGAGCCTGAGATATTTGGCTACACTAGAAGTGAGTGTAGGGATACAAGGGTTGTGGAACTGCGTCTCTAGGGATAAGTTACAATGAACGGATGTGCCTAAAACGTACTTTAAGTACAAAACTCAGCACTTTACATAATAATTCAGCTTTTAGTAAGCTAATAAAGTGCCAAAACTTGGGAAAAATATTACTAGACACTTTCCAAAGTGTCGGATATAAACTGTGTCACTAAAGATAACAATAACGACACTTTAAAGCTTTTGTAACGCTTTAACGGATTACTATCCAACCGAACAACCGGACTTTACCCGGAACATGAAAATATTATTATTTTCACTATTTATATTTTTTTCTGAGCCAGTTAGGGTCCCTGATTACCCTAACACCCGCCATAACGCATAACACACAAGTAACTGAGTTAATTACTTAACTAACCTAATTAACCTAACTAAACTTCCTAACCACCTACTTGGAATCGGACTAGGACCCACTTTTTTTATAACCGGCCCTAGCCATGGGGAACACACCATGTACCATGATTGATTATTTTAATTTAGTTGGTCTAATATCTAAATAACATAATTACCATTGGGTAATACACCCTTGATTTGTCTATAAGTAATTGGTGTTAGCACTTGAATAATCACATTCCATAAACACCACTCCACACTCCTCTCTTGCTCCCTAGAAGCTTACGGCCGAACCCCCTCCCCTACATCCATCCATTTTCGATTTCCAACAAGCCATTCCAAGGTGATACAAACATTAAGGGTCTCACATTAGGAGTCTCGGTGCACTCGGAGCGCGAAGGACCACTTTCTTTAGCTTTTATCCACGCCATTTTCGCCAAGAATCTTCCCTAGCCTTGAGCTAGAGGTATAACACTTAAAACTCGTTTTCGAACTTTACTAAAGTGGTTAAAAGGATTTATGACGGTTAAATATCGTTAACATGCAATTTGAAGCGTTAAAGTCTACTAGAAACTCTAAAAATGGTGGTTAATAGCATATGTGTTGTGTAAAAGTTGTAGTACTTGGAAGTTGTGATTATTGAGACCCGATCTATGATGTGGTAGCTCGGATCATCGTTTAACCCGACTTGGTAAGATCATGGATCTTAACATAAGCTTGTTTTGATTAGCACAAGGGTTAAAAGGTGAAACTCTACCACACATGAAACATGAACTTGTGTAAAAGTATTTTTACTTGCAAAATAGTGTTTAAAACTAGCAGATCTACGTATCTGCAAGTGGTATTTTCAAAGGACCAAGCGTTAAAGAAAACATGTTTTTTTTTAAAAGGACGGATCTTACAATAATAAGAATGATATTTAGAACACACAAGTGTGTAAACACTTGTGTAACACAAGTTTCGACAAAATAACTATTTTTGGGAAAAATGACTAGAAGTTGTAAAGACGGATTTCTCTAAAAACGAGGTTTTTACGAGGTTAAAATTTCTTTATATAAAGATCCACAAAATATAATGGGATTTACACTATAGATTCGGAAAAACTACAAGTTCATGCGATTATGCGGTTTACATACTTGTGGACTAGTTAAAATGTTGAAAAGTTGTTGATAATGTTGAGAACATTGATTGATTGATTTGTTAAAAGAAAATGATACGCTTGAAAGCGTGGCCACCTCCAGTTACAGAGGAAACTCTGGCGAAATTTTCCTAAAAACCTAACACTTAGAAATATTTGCACAACAAGTGTTAGAATTATTTTTGACATATTTTCGAAATATAAATTTCGCCATGACTTTATTTACTAAATATTCGGAGGTGGGATTTTCAAAAAATATTAACGTGATAAAAATATATTTTCACACCACTGTTTATGATTATTTTGTGAAATACATAAATATTATTTTTAGAGTAAAAATAATATTTACGAAAGTTAACGAATCCAAAACAATACAAACGCATCCACCATAAATATTTAAGTTACATCGGTAATTATATTACCACTCGAATGTTAAAACGTAACTTACACAATTACGGAAATATTCATGAACGCGTATTTTAACAACGTATTTTGGATAAATACTTATGTTTTGGAGTTGGAAATATATAAAGATTAAGTGAGACTTAATGATATAATTCGAAAGCACATGTATTAAATCCCCCATCCTTGGGAAGGAGATTAACTACCAAGTATATATATACAAAATGTAAACACGAAATAGTTGTCTAACTATTTCCCAAAGATGTAACTATAAAGCTAAGGCACGGCCGTCCGTCTAATAGAATTAGCACTTGTAGGTCGTCGCACAGCTTTCTGATTTGGAGTACTTGGTAGAGACGCATTCACTGTGAGTTCATGTCCCCCTTTTCTCTAACTGTTTTCAGTTTTCTTAACTGCGGGGGTGAAATACATGTTACTTTGTTTACAAGTACCATTATACACGGTATGTTAACGTAAGGAGGTTTACTACTTAGATCATGTGAATGGGTAGTTAGAACACCAAGGGACTTAAGCGGTAGATCTATCTGGGTGTAGCGAGCCCAACTCTAGGCCCAACAGAACGGACCTCTGTGAGGACCAACAGAACGGACCTTGAGTGACTTGGTTGCCCGACGCAAAAATCAGCTAGGTTTGAATCTTACTACTTGCATTTCACACATGCTAATGGCCTTGCAAACCATTGGTGATCTCTTTTCCTTACACTGCTACATACCAGGGAACTTTTATACTTACAAGTGTTTTACTTACTCACTTGCACATGAACTCGCTCAACATTATTGTTGATTTTTCAACTTACATGTATTTCAGGAAATTAACGAGATCTGGCACGGTATGGCATGTTTTCCGCTGCACTAGTTTCCGAGGTCATCCGGGG
Source organism: Helianthus tuberosus (assembly GCA_030545235.1). NCBI lineage: Eukaryota > Viridiplantae > Streptophyta > Magnoliopsida > Asterales > Asteraceae > Helianthus > Helianthus tuberosus. The sequence continues at coordinate 25,517,107 of CM060426.1, read as the reverse complement.
TTTAGGGGATGTGTCTCTTTCCTGGACAAGACACAATCCTTAAACCATGTTTATGTTATGTTTCAAGTTTGTAATGTTTGTTGAACAAGGTTATGTTTGCTAGGGTATGTTCCCGTTAAAACAATGGTACTGTATTTGGTTTTCAAAACTTAATGGATGATCTTGCATGTTTTTTTAATTCATATAGCTTTGTTATGATTAAGCTATGGTATTAAGAAGTCACACCAAATTAACCACGCTTCCGCAAAGCCAGGGTGTGACAGCTTGGTATCAGAGCTCTGATCATAGCGAACTAGGATTCTTTCTCGAGTCTAGACTATGATCACTAGGGCTCTCACGAAAACATTTTTACTGCATACCACTTAAGTCCAGATCCAAAACGTTTTTACAAACAAATGTTGAGCACATTTTATTCTTTATTATAGGCTCAGTCTGAGAGGCTGAGGCTCGGTCTGAGAGGCCGAGGCTCGGTCTGAGAGAACGAGGTAGTTGGCTAGTGGGACTAGGAGAATTGGCTAGTGGGACTAGGAGAAATGGCTAGTGGGACTAGGAGAATTGGCTAGTGAGACTAGGAGGATTGGCTAGTGGGACTAGGAAGAGCAGTCTGAGAGGCTGGGAGGCTAGTGGGACTAGGAGAATGATTTGAATGCTTACTTGGTGACTATGTGCTTAACTGATTATATGATTGATTATTATACGTATATGCGTTTGTGTTACAAACATCATGCTTTCATCAAGTACTAGAAAGATGGACACTACGAATCCCATGGCCATAGTATCAGACGACATAGTTTCATCGAAGCATGAGGTGTACATTTCTGATACTACCGGCACAGACAATGACGACTTTCAGCCCTTTTGCGCTGCCTGAAGTCGTAGCAGAGCCTACTGATGGCCATCTTGTTGGGAATTTGCCCCTTTGCCGCTTATTCTGTTGATGATATGCCCTCCAGACGTGGCCTGACGACGATCACGATCTACTGGAGGAGGACCCATTCAAGGGCAGGGCCCTATTGCTGCTGGTATTAGACTACTGCATGCGGACGCTTCTGCAGGGGAAACTCATGTCCATTCCCCTATCCCAGACTCATTTGAGTTTCTGACATCCGCATCTTTGCATACACAGGGAGTGCAGCACTACTCACACGACGCCGACCCTGATATGGCGTCATCAGCTGCACCAGTTCCCGCACACAGCTTTGAGTTTGATTGCGATAATAAGGACAATTCTGTTTTTCCACCTGGTGATGATCCAGACCATGACGTTGAGTTCATGCACTTAGACCAGCCCTTGGGGGATCCTGTAACCCCCTGTGTTTGTTGATCCAGCTGATCTTGAGATGGAGTTTTTGATCCGGAGCCGGTCGTGGCCCCTGAGCCAGGCGATGCTCCTGACCCCGCATTGGAGCATGACCCTGTTCATGCCAATGCACCTACTGTTGCTCCTTGATTGATCATCTGCTTGGACGAGAGAAAATTTGGGGTAACTGTGCAAGACAATTTATTATTTCGGGGGCCCACGTAATAACGATTTGTAGTGCACAGGAATCCTGGTGGACTCTGCGGGTCAAGCTAATGATAACCAACGCAGCAGGAAATAACTTAAACACGAATGACCAAGGCGATGTAGCCTCGAGTTCATTTTATTACGAGCAACAAGTCAAATTGGCAAGTCTATGTGAAGGCTCGGAAATTTATTTCCCCACTCATACATTGAGTATATTTGCGTGTGAAATTGGGTGATTACATGATGGCTTATGTTGCTATATACACCTCATAGACAATTGAAACGTTGTCTAACCCGCTTCACACCACTTCGACAAAAGGGAATGCCACCCAGACGTGACACAAACACCAGTACGTCGCCAAGGACAGAAGCCGAGCTACAAGAACGCATCTCACAAATAAATGCACGACATGAAGCCCTCCGCTCTAAGTACAACGATGGTATTACTGGAAAATAACCCTCCAACTGGCTGCACCTATAAACAGTTCCTGAACTGCAAGCCTTTGAACTTTGACGGAACAGGAGGCACCGTTGCATTTGTTCGTTGGTCCGAAAAGACCGACTCCATCCTAAGAATGAGTGACTGTTCGCCCCAACAGAGTGTTACCTATATCTCGGGGATATTACTAGATGGCACACTCTCTTAATGGAACCTCCAAGTTCAGACCCTTGGCACAGACGCTGCTTATGCACTGAGCTGGGACGAGCTCAAGGAAACGATTGAGAAGAAATGTTGTTTTAGGACTGGAATTTAGAAGCTTGAGGTGGAGTTCAGAAATTTGAAAATGGACGAACCAGAAATTCCTGAACTTGTCCAGCGATCGCACGACTTATCTAGGGTCGCCCCCCCTACTTAGTCAAACCGGAGTTCAAAAGGATTGAACGATTCATTTGGACACTTGCACCCCAGATCAGGGGTATGGTTACTACCTCAAAGCCCTCAACCATTGCAGAAGCTATCAATATGGGTGATCTATTTATAACATGAGATGTTATGTGATGGATAACATGAGATGTCATGTGTTGACATTGTTATATACTTACACTCTACTTATTATGACCTGACCAACGTAAACACATCTTTTAGAAGATGCCGCCAAGACGTCAAACGCCGTTGCCTACCAATGAGGCAGAACTCTAGCAAATTATCGCTGCTGCCATTACACAATACGCCGCCTCTCAAGGAGGGACTAGTAGAAGCAACTCTGGCAACACTAGCAACAACAATAATCCACCTCATGGATGCACATACAAGCAGTTTCTAGACTGCAAACCGGTCAACTTCGATGGCACAGGAGGTGCTGTCGCCTTTGTTCGTTGGGCCGAGAGAACTGAATCTGTTCTACGCATGAGCAAATGCGCACTAGATCAGCAAGTCACCTATATCTCAGGGCTAGTCTTGGATGGAGCCCTCTCTTGGTGGAATCTACAAGTACAGACACTAGGCGAAGCTGCTGCCTACGCGCTGACCTGGACCGAACTGAAAGAACTTATGCGCAAAAAGTACTGTTCCCGCGCAGAAATCCAGCGATTGGAGACCGAGTTCTGGAACTTGAAAATGGACGGTCCAAAGGTAGCGGAATACGTTCAAAGGTTCCATGACTTATCTCAAGTGGTCCCTTACATGGTTACACCAGAATACAAGCGAATCGAGCGCTTCATTTGGGGTTTGGCTCCCCAAATCATAAGCATGGTAACCTCATCCAAGCCTGCAACCATTACTGAGGCAATTGATTTGAGCATAGCCCTCACTGAGGAGGCGATTCGCCTGAACAAGTTTGATGAGATCAAGACGAAGAAGGCAGAGACTCACGTCGAGTCATCAGGAGGTAACAAACGGAAGTTCTCAAACTTCAAGCAGGGCGCCAGTGTGGCGGTGAAGAAAGGAGGATCAGCTAGCAGTGGGAAGAAAGGAAAAGGATACCAGGGCACCCAGCCCAAGTGTAGTGTCTGTCAACGCCATCGTACGGGGCATTGTAATGTGAAAGTATGTGAAGCATGCGGGAAGCCAGGCCACTCGAAAGATTCTTGTTGGGCTAGTGCTGGCCGGGGAGGCCAGGGAGGATATGGAAACAGAAACTACAATCGTGGTGGTACTGGAAATCGCCCACAAGGAAATAATGGAGGGAACGGAGTCAACAATGCGAACCAACACAACCAGCAAGTTGGGGATGGCGCCGGAAGCGGTCGAAAACTTGGATGTTTTAACTGCGGTGATGTTGGGCATTTTAAGAAGAACTGCCCAGATTTAAACCAAGCCCGTGGAAGAGTGTTCCAACTCGAAGCAAGGGAAGCACGCCAGGACCCTAATGTCGTTACTGGTACGTTCCCTGTGAATCAACGCTATGCATCCGTTTTATTTGATACTGGTGCCGATTATAGCTTCGTGTCGTTAGAATTTAAGAATATGCTTGGGTTAGCCGCTAATAAGTTAGATATTCCCTACACGATCGAATTAGCTAATGGGAAGTTAGTAGAAGCCAATGAAGTTATCAGAGGTTGTGTGATTGAATTGGGAGGACGTGAGTTCACTCTAGATCTACTACCAGTCCAGTTGGGAAGCTTCGACGTGGTAGTAGGAATGGATTGGTTATCAGGCAACAAAGCCGAGATAGTTTGTCACGAAAAGGTTGTTCGTATCCCAACCAATGATGGTGAGACCATTGTTGTTCATGGAGAAAAGCATGAGACGCCGTTGAGGATTATCAGCTGCTTGAAAGCAAGGAAGTGTTTGCAGAAAGGATGTGTTGCCTTCCTGGCACACATTGTGGATAAGAAGGCTGCTGAACCAAGAATCGAAGACATCCCTGTCGTAAGGGAATATCCAGAAGTCTTCCCAGAAGACTTACCTGGATTGCCACCTCAGAGGCAAGTAGAATTTCACATTGACTTAGTTCCAGGCGTCGCGCCTGTGGCTAAGGCACCGTACAGACTTGCTCCGTCTGAGATGCAAGAATTGTCGACACAACTTCAAGAGTTGTTAGACAAGGGTTTTATCTGACCAAGCTTCTCGCCTTGGGGAGCTCCGGTCCTGTTGGTCAAGAAGAAGGACGGTAGTTTTCGTATGTGCATTGACTACAGAGAATTGAACAAGCTGACGATCAAGAATAGGTATCCTCTGCCAAGAATCGACGATCTGTTTGACCAACTGCAAGGCTCAAGCTTTTACTCTAAGATCGATCTTCGATCTGGATACCACCAGTTGAGGATTCAAGAAGAAAGTATCCCAAAGACAGCCTTCAGGACTCGTTATGGACACTACGAGTTCCTAGTTATGCCGTTTGGTTTGACAAACGCACCTGCAGTATTCATGGATCTAATGAATAGAGTTTGCAAACCGTACTTGGATAAGTTCGTAATTGTATTCATCGATGACATTCTAATTTATTCAAAGACGAAGGCTGAACACGAGCAGCATCTTAGAACCATTTTGGAGCTGCTAGAGAAGGAACAACTGTACGCCAAATTCTCTAAGTGCGAGTTTTGGCTACGTGAAGTCCAATTCTTTGGGCACGTGGTAAATGGAGATGGAATCCACGTGGACCCAACAAAGATCGAGGCAATCAAGGATTGGGAAACGCCAAAGACGCCAACCGAGATTCGGCAATTCTTGGGTTTGGCTGGCTACTATCGAAGGTTCATTGAGGACTTTTCGAGGATCGCTCAACCATTGACGCTACTCACGCAGAAAGATAAGACGTTTGATTGGGGAATCAAACAGGAAGAAGCATTCCAGATACTGAAGGATAAGCTCTGCAATGCGCCAATCTTAGCATTACCGGAAGGTACTGACGATTTTGTGGTATACTGCGACGCATCGCGCCAAGGATTGGGTTGCGTATTGATGCAACGCCAAAAGGTTATTGCTTACGCATCACGTCAACTGAAAGTGCACGAGAAGAACTATACCACACACGATTTGGAGCTCGGCGCAGTGGTTTTTGCTTTAAAGATCTGGAGACACTACCTTTATGGTACGAAGTGCACAATCTTCACAGATCACAAGAGCCCACAGCATATATTCAACCAGAAGGAGTTGAATATGAGACAAAGACGATGGGTTGAGTTGCTAAACGACTACGACTGCGAGATAAAGTATCATCCAGGGAAGGCGAATGTAGTCGCCGATGCCCTAAGTCGTAAAGAGAGAATCAAGCCCATAAGGGTTAGAGCTTTGGAAATGATTATACGAACCGATCTTTCCTTGCGCATTCGTGCTGCACAAAAGGAAGCTCTCAAGGAAAGGAATCTTGAAGAGGAATATCTCCGTGGGATGGAGAAGCTTTTGGTACCAAACGAGGAAGGAACATTATGTTTTGGGAAAAGGATTTGGGTTCCTCTGTTTAGTGATTTAAGGAAAGTTATTTTCGACGAAGCTCACAAATCACGGTACTCTATCCATCCTGGAGCGGATAAGATGTACCAAGATCTCAAAGATTACTATTGGTGGCCTAGGATGAAAGGCGACGTTGCTGTCTATGTGAGCAAATGTTTAACTTGCGCGAAGGTTAAGGCGGAATACCAGAAGCCTTCAGGGCTGCTGCAACAACCTGAGGTTCCCAAGTGGAAATGGGAACAAATCTCAATGGATTTTGTTACCAAATTGCCAAGAACGCCAAGAGGCCATGATATGATTTGGGTGATTGTTGACCGCCTAACAAAGTCCGCACACTTTCTGCCAATCAAAGAAAAAGACAGCACTAGTAAACTCGCGGAAATTTACATGAGAGAGATCGTCGCACGTCATGGAGTGCCTCTCTCAATCATCTCTGATAGAGACGGAAGGTTTGTGTCAAGGATATGGCAATCCTTCCAAGAAGCCTTTGGCTCACAGTTGAATCTGAGCACTGCGTTTCATCCGCAAACTGACGGCCAGAGCGAGCGAACGATACAGACTTTGGAAGACATGCTGAGAGCATGTGTTATGGATTTGGGCGGTAGCTGGGACAAACATTTACCTTTGGTTGAATTCTCATACAACAACAGCTACCACACCAGTATTGGTGTCGCGCCATTTGAAGCCCTTTACGGACGCAAGTGCCGATTACCCTTATGTTGGGCTGACGTAGGTGATAGGCAACTTGCTGGTCCCGAGATCGTCCAAGAGACGACAGACAAGATCGCGCAGATTCTTAAACGCATCGAAGCAGCTCGCCACAGACAAAAGGCCTATGCGGATCCAAACCGGAAACATGTGGATTTTCAAGTTGGAGAAATGGTGTTATTGAAAGTTTCACCCTGGAAGGGGGTGGCACGCTTTGGGAAGCGTGGGAAGTTAAATCCGCGCTACATTGGTCCTTTCAGAATTTTGGACAAAATAGGACAAGTAGCATACAAGTTGGACCTACCTGCTGAACTAAATGGCGTTCACGATACATTTCATGTATCCAATCTAAAGAAAAGTCCAACTCAAGTTGACGTTGCCATTCCCATCGACGAGATTCATATTGACGACACGCTCCACTTCGTTGAAGAACCTGTCGAGGTCACAGATTGGAAAGTTAACAAGACCCGCCGGAGCAGTGTCAAGCTCGTCAAGGTTCGTTGGAATGCCAGACATGGTCCTGAGTTCACCTGGGAGCGTGAGGACCGGATGAAAGAGAAATACCCCCACCTTTTTCCTAAGAACCCTGCTTCTACAAGCAGAACTTAAATTTCGGGACGAAATTTATTTAACGGGGGGAGAATGTGACAACCCGCACTAAACCAGGTATCCGTACGACTTAATTAATGATTAATTACTGCTTAATTACTGTGCTTGCTTGTACTAGCTGATGAACTGCTACTTGAATACTGATACATGTACTTACTTGCATCATACTTGCTTGCTGTCACTACATTATTTACATACGGCACCTTAGTGACAAACATGATGCACAAAAAGCACAGTAGCACAATACACGGATAACCTATTGAACATGCTGATAAAGCCAGCATCAGGCAAACGCTGCCTCCAAGGCCTATAAGAGCCTGAGATATTTGGCTACACTAGAAGTGAGTGTAGGGATACAAGGGTTGTGGAACTGCGTCTCTAGGGATAAGTTACAATGAACGGATGTGCCTAAAACGTACTTTAAGTACAAAACTCAGCACTTTACATAATAATTCAGCTTTTAGTAAGCTAATAAAGTGCCAAAACTTGGGAAAAATATTACTAGACACTTTCCAAAGTGTCGGATATAAACTGTGTCACTAAAGATAACAATAACGACACTTTAAAGCTTTTGTAACGCTTTAACGGATTACTATCCAACCGAACAACCGGACTTTACCCGGAACATGAAAATATTATTATTTTCACTATTTATATTTTTTTCTGAGCCAGTTAGGGTCCCTGATTACCCTAACACCCGCCATAACGCATAACACACAAGTAACTGAGTTAATTACTTAACTAACCTAATTAACCTAACTAAACTTCCTAACCACCTACTTGGAATCGGACTAGGACCCACTTTTTTTATAACCGGCCCTAGCCATGGGGAACACACCATGTACCATGATTGATTATTTTAATTTAGTTGGTCTAATATCTAAATAACATAATTACCATTGGGTAATACACCCTTGATTTGTCTATAAGTAATTGGTGTTAGCACTTGAATAATCACATTCCATAAACACCACTCCACACTCCTCTCTTGCTCCCTAGAAGCTTACGGCCGAACCCCCTCCCCTACATCCATCCATTTTCGATTTCCAACAAGCCATTCCAAGGTGATACAAACATTAAGGGTCTCACATTAGGAGTCTCGGTGCACTCGGAGCGCGAAGGACCACTTTCTTTAGCTTTTATCCACGCCATTTTCGCCAAGAATCTTCCCTAGCCTTGAGCTAGAGGTATAACACTTAAAACTCGTTTTCGAACTTTACTAAAGTGGTTAAAAGGATTTATGACGGTTAAATATCGTTAACATGCAATTTGAAGCGTTAAAGTCTACTAGAAACTCTAAAAATGGTGGTTAATAGCATATGTGTTGTGTAAAAGTTGTAGTACTTGGAAGTTGTGATTATTGAGACCCGATCTATGATGTGGTAGCTCGGATCATCGTTTAACCCGACTTGGTAAGATCATGGATCTTAACATAAGCTTGTTTTGATTAGCACAAGGGTTAAAAGGTGAAACTCTACCACACATGAAACATGAACTTGTGTAAAAGTATTTTTACTTGCAAAATAGTGTTTAAAACTAGCAGATCTACGTATCTGCAAGTGGTATTTTCAAAGGACCAAGCGTTAAAGAAAACATGTTTTTTTTTAAAAGGACGGATCTTACAATAATAAGAATGATATTTAGAACACACAAGTGTGTAAACACTTGTGTAACACAAGTTTCGACAAAATAACTATTTTTGGGAAAAATGACTAGAAGTTGTAAAGACGGATTTCTCTAAAAACGAGGTTTTTACGAGGTTAAAATTTCTTTATATAAAGATCCACAAAATATAATGGGATTTACACTATAGATTCGGAAAAACTACAAGTTCATGCGATTATGCGGTTTACATACTTGTGGACTAGTTAAAATGTTGAAAAGTTGTTGATAATGTTGAGAACATTGATTGATTGATTTGTTAAAAAAAAATGATACGCTTGAAAGCGTGGCCACCTCCAGTTACAGAGGAAACTCTAGCGAAATTTTCCTAAAAACCTAACACTTAGAAATATTTGCACAACAAGTGTTAGAATTATTTTTGACATATTTTCGAAATATAAATTTCGCCATGACTTTATTTACTAAATATTCGGAGGTGGGATTTTCACAAAATATTAACGTGATAAAAATATATTTTCACACCACTGTTTATGATTATTTTGTGAAATACATAAATATTATTTTTAGAGTAAAAATAATATTTACGAAAGTTAACGAATCCAAAACAATACAAACGCATCCACCATAAATATTTAAGTTACATCGGTAATTATATTACCACTCGAATGTTAAAACGTAACTTACACAATTACGGAAATATTTATGAACGCGTATTTTAACAACATATTTTGGATAAATACTTATGTTTTGGAGTTGGAAATATATAAAGATTAAGTGAGACTTAATGATATAATTCGAAAGCACATGTATTAAATCCCCCATCCTTGGGAAGGAGATTAACTACCAAGTATATATATACAAAATGTAAACACGAAATAGTTGTCTAACTATTTCCCAAAGATGTAACTATAAAGCTAAGGCACGGCCGTCCGTCTAATAGAATTAGCACTTGTAGGTCGTCGCACAGCTTTCTGATTTGGAGTACTTGGTAGAGACGCATTCACTGTGAGTTCATGTCCCCCTTTTCTCTAACTGTTTTCAGTTTTCTTAACTGCGGGGGTGAAATACATGTTACTTTGTTTACAAGTACCATTATACACGGTATGTTAACGTAAGGAGGTTTACTACTTAGATCATGTGAATGGGTAGTTAGAACACCGAGGGACTTAAGCGGTAGATCTATCTGGGTGTAGCGAGCCCAACTCTAGGCCCAACAGAACGGACCTCTGTGAGGACCAACAGAACGGACCTTGAGTGACTTGGTTGCCCGACGCAAAAATCAGCTAGGTTTGAATCTTACTACTTGCATTTCACACATGCTAATGGCCTTGCAAACCATTGGTGATCTCTTTTCCTTACACTGCTACATACCAGGGAACTTTTATACTTACAAGTGTTTTACTTACTCACTTGCACATGAACTCGCTCAACATTATTGTTGATTTTTCAACTTACATGTATTTCAGGAAATTAACGAGATCTGGCACGGTATGGCATGTTTTCCGCTGCACTAGTTTCCGAGGTCATCCGGGGTTTAGGGGATGTGTCTCTTTCCTGGACAAGACACAATCCTTAAACCATGTTTATGTTATGTTTCAAGTTTGTAATGTTTGTTGAACAAGGTTATGTTTGCTAGGGTATGTTCCCGTTAAAACAATGGTACTGTATTTGGTTTTCAAAACTTAATGGATGATCTTGCATGTTTTTTTAATTCATATAGCTTTGTTATGATTAAGCTATGGTATTAAGAAGTCACACCAAATTAACCACGCTTCCGCAAAGCCAGGGTGTGACACGTAAAGCCAACTTTAAGGCCCTAAAATGTTACCTAAACATTGTGGACATGAAACATGCTCAAAAATATGCCGGATGTTGGTTCGTTTGGTCGTACGAACGCGATGTTCGCTTAATTACGACGGAATGCGCATAAGCACGAAAAACGATCCAAATGACACGACGAATGGATTTTTCTTAAGCCAAACACTAAAGCATAATATAGTCATGCTTACATAAATTTTTGGATGTCCGGATGTATTCAGAACGTAAGTTATGCGCAAAAGTGCAAACTTGTGCACTTTTTGACACTTTTAGTCCCTGAATGACCCAAAAGTTTATTTTAGCACACCGAACCCCTCAAAGCCTATTTATAAGCTATATAAAGGATATTTAAGGTGTGTTTAACTTATGGTCATGTTCCGGAATGTCTGTTACAGTTCAAATTGGCATACTTTCGCAGTTTGTCAAGTTTAGTCCCTGTAAGCAAATTAACTTGTTTTTGCCATACCAAAGCCTTCAAAACTTATTTCTAAGTTATGTAAAGGTTATTTAAGGTATGTTAAGCCTATTTCACTATTCCGGAGTGTTCGTTGCATTAAACTGGTTATATTTACGCGTCGGTGCGCGTATAACCTTCCAGAAAGTGATTTAGAGTTTGAAATCGAACAAGAGTTGATATGTGCAAATGATACACATATTTTTACAAATCCCAAGTATGAAATATAATATTTCATTGGTTTGGTATTTGTTTGATGGCCATGGAGGCACAGGTGTCACAGTTTGTAATTCTGAAGAACAAGAATCTTAATCCTGATGATGCTCAAGTAACTCATCATTTAATGGATGTTGGTGAAACTCTCTATGATAAAGTTGGAAATAGATCTGGTGTGGTTAGCTGGGGTTTTGATCATGATCGTCGAAGATGGTGGATAAAGAGGAAAGTTGGACCTGTTGAGTGGTACAAAAATCCAGCTCAGTTTCAGACTTTCACAAAGATTGATTTGACAAACTTGTCTAATTCACCTTATGTGGATGATAAGCCTGGAGGTCGTGGTTATTTATTTTACGAGAGATTGAAGAGGGAGGTTCTTCGTGGTTTTCCTTTTATGCATACTTCAGAGTCTCTTGTTACACCAGCTAAAGGCATTCGAGATCCATACACAAACAAGCGAATGAAGATTGTTCACTGGCCTGCAACTGACAAGGAGAAGGTGATTCCTTTGGTAAGAAAGATTCCAAAAGGCGCGTTAAAGTCTTTGCATTTTTGGGCTTATGATGAGCGTTTAGGGCAGGCAGTGATTGTTTGTGATGATGAAGTGAATTTCCGCTTGGTGGATCAAGTAGATTTACTGAATCTTGCTAATGAAGATCTGGAAGTGTTAGCTCGCAATCAAATTAGAGCTACTGAAAAATATGAAGATATTGCAAAAGCATGGACTGGTGTTGTTGCTTCAGCCATCCATATTCGCATAAAAGGTTTTGGTGGGCTCAAAGATCGTTTGGGTGGTGCTCGTGATAGTTGAAGATTCAAGACACTCTATGCATAAACCTAGGGGGAGATTGTTGGAACCTTGAGGTTTATATATAGAGAAATACAAAAGTTTTGGGTTGATCTTGTAATGTTTAAATAGTTGTTTTGGGTCGAATGTAAGTATTGGGTTTTTGTAAGATCTCGAGTGGGCCTAGGTTGGTCTCCATCCATCTTAGGTAGTATATAAGTAAACCCTTATGATGTTTAGAGGGTTGATCGCATTTGTTGAAGGTTAGAGACCACTCGAGATCCCTTGTGTGTCTTGTATCAGTCATCGATTCTAAAGGTGAATGCAAGATAGTTTTTGATTTGCTTATTGTGTTTATTTACTTTATCGTTTTCTTGAATCCGCTTATGTTTGGATTCCGCACTTACACAAGTTAACGTTGATATCATTGAAAGATCCTTCGGGGTTTTACAACATCATACAAGTCATGTATGAGGTAGGAAGATGAATCTTCCATTTAGGCACCTCTTTGGTATTCACCACTACACATGTTGTCATACACAACAAGGAGGGTTAAGAAAATACATAATAAAGAATGAAATACTACAACTAATATAAGAAAACATCAAGTGATGTGTGGATTTTTAAGTAGGATAACCCAATATAATCACACAATCTTCAAGCTTTAAGCTTGTTCATCACTTGTGGGTTAAAACCCTAACAAAACAAAATGTTTATAAGGTTTAGACCTCTGGATTTACATGTCACAACCTTGTTTTTAAGCCCAACTAACCATAGATTTGATTATGAGCATAAGGACATAGGAATGTGATGAGATAACTCAAGTTCAAGCAAGTTTAACAAATGTTTAATCAAAAACAGAAAGTTTATTGCACTTTGGAGCCTTTTATGGTGATGTTCTAGCCTTGGTTTTCCCTGGAAAACCTGTGGAAACATACCTAAGGTTGCTCCAAGTGATTAGAAAGAAAAATCAAAGAAAAAGAATGAGTAGAAGTGAGCTTATGCTCACTTTAGTTACTTGATACGATTCTGATCTTGCTACTGTTTTCCAGCTGAAATGAGAGTGATTTGAGTGTGTTTTGAGTGAGGTGTAAAGTGGAAAAAGTGTGGAAGATGCTTGGGTTTTATAGGGAAGTGTTAAGTTAAAGTTTGGTGAGAAATTAATACAAGAAACACAAGTTAAAACTCAACTAAACACACAAAATCGTCCAATCAGCAAAGCTGATCAAGTGGTCTGCGGATCCAACCCCATAGCGGGCCGCGAGGCAGCAAGGGCTCCGGGTCATGGGCCGCGTGTGACACCTGTGTCACTGCGACCATCAAACAAATGCCAAGCCAATGAAATATTGTATTTCATACTTAGGATCTGTATAAATATGTGTATCTTTTACACATATCAATTCTTGTTCGATTTCGGGCTATAAATCGCTTTCTGGAAGGTTATACGCGCAGTGATGCGTAAGTATAACCAGTCTAATGCAACGAACACTCCAGAATAGTGAAATAGGCTTAACATACCTTAAATAACCTTTACATAACTTAGAAATAAGTTTTGAAGGCTTTGGTATGGCAAAATCAAGTTAAATCGCTTACAGGGACTAAAGTTGACAAACTGCGAAAGTATGTCAATTTGAACTGTAACAGACATTCCGGAACATGACCATAACTTAAACATACCACAAATATCCTTTACATAGCTTAGAAATAGGCTTTGAGGAGTTCGGTGTGCTAAAATAAACTTTTGGGTCATTCAGGGACTAAAAGCGTCAAAAGTGCACAAGTTTGCATTTTCGCGCATAAATTACGTTCTGAATACATCCGGACATCCAAAAATTTATGTAAGCACTAAAATATTTTGTTTTAGTGTTTGGCATAAGAAAAATCCATTCGTCGCGTCATTTGGATCGTTTTTCGCGCTTGTGCGCATTCCGTCGTAATTAAGCGAACAACGCAACCGTACGACCAAACGAACCGACATCCGAGATATTTTTGAGCATGTTTTGAGTTCCCTATACTTTAACTTCATTTTAGAGCCTTGAAATGAGGTTAACGTGGTTCAAACGCATCGAAAATAGCTTAAAAGGGCTGCAGGGACCATTTCTGCCATTTTTGAAACTTTGCTGAATATGGTGCATGGTGGCTTAGTGCGAGCACTAAGGCCTTTACCAGTGGTGCTACGCGACTGCCTATGCTGGACAGAAACATGCAGAAACATCGAATCTGGTCCGATTCACTTGTAGCACATGGTTTTGGGGAATCTATGGGCTGGTTTTGGATGTGCACATGGTATTACAATACCATGTGTGCAAGTGTATGGCCAAGATCAAAGCACGTTATCCGAGAAACGATCTTAACAGCTCTCCGAATCCTATAAATACCCCTTGCCTTCACTTGCAAAAACCCACAAGAATTTTGATCTTAGAAGCTCTAAGTTGAAACCATTGTTTCATACCTGAGTTACTTGGATCGAGATTAGCATTCGGGGACCCTTCGTAAGTATTCTTTCATTCTTTTTTTGCTTTTCGAGTCTGAAAGTCAAACTTTGTTTGACTTTCTGCGTTGACCAGTTTATGGTCAATGCGAAGTTCGTTTGAACTTCGCTACGTGATTGTAATCACGATGGTCATAGTCCCTTGGGACTATGCCTACTGATTACCACGTTGTCTAGGGTCGTAGGGTAAGCGATCTGATAAATCGCTTATACCTTCGAACCCGACCCATTTGGTCGATCATTAGGATCCGACCAAATACCTTAGGTGACCATAGTATATAGGGAATAAACTTCCGAGGTTATACCTTATGGTCACATCGTTCGAGTAGTTGTATGATAGGTAGTTTATATGCCTTAGGTAAATTACCAAAATACCCTTTTCATGCATAATTGGTAATTAAGCATATGTAACCTAAACCTTTGTCACATAACTGATTATGTAACATGTTTAGGCATATAATACTTGTCATAGGACTAGTTAGGCGGTCCGAACGCGTTTCACGCGATCGATGCTTTAAAGTAGCATAAGCTACCTAAACGGGTCGTAATGGGTCGTAAGCACTTATGTTAGGTTTCATTTAGTATGTAGGCTTTGTTAAACCATATTACACGAGTCTCCATACTCGTTTGGTTTATGAACCCTCATTCTATCTAAATCCTCCGATTTAGGTCCGGTTTATTAACATAGTTACCTATATTAGGTGCCGTTTGATATCTGTGATCTCTAGCATTGTTTGGTTGTCACTCAAGGACTACTGAGCAATCTCAAGTGAGTACATAGACCCCTCTTTTACTGTTTTCCAAACTGTTTTGGGGTGAAACACATGTGCCTACTTGTTACATTCATGCTTTCCTGTTTTCACATCATATACCTGCTATGTTCGTTAGTACATTATAGTACATGATTTTATTACATTTCTTGCTATGTATGCCCATTGTGTGCGTACTTAGTACATCGTTTTACATTACATTTCATGCTATGTATGCCCATTGTGTGCATTACTTAGTACATTGTTTTACATTACATTTATGCTATGTATGTCCATTACGTGCATACTTAGTACATTGTTTTACATTGCATTTTGTTGCATATGCTCATCCAACATATGAACACATTATACTACATTATGAACCGTTTGTAACTGTTGAACCGTGTGAACCGTTTGTGACTGTTGAACCGTGTGAACCGTTTGTATCTGTTGACATGATTTACATTTGACAATAGACATTTGACTATACATAAACATTTCTACAATTGTTAAACATTACATCTTGGTGGTTTGGTTTGAGTAAGTGATTAAGTAACGAGGCATGTGTAATATGATACAAGCATGGTGGATACGCCGCTGGTACTTCCTATATATAAGTGTTTGTATGGTATTACATGTCGTAGCGTTATTTGAATCATTTCAATTTGAGACATATAACATTTTATACAAATAATATACTTTTCACAAGACATTGATTTACAAACAACTGATCTTATACAAACTCATTTTATATGGTTGTTCATTTAACCATACATTATTCTCTTATTTATACATATCATCTGATCTTATCGTTTTTCAAATGATTTACAAGACAAAGCAAATTACCAGGTTCATGACTAAACATTTTCTCAAACATAAGTCATGAATTCTGTTTTCACAAAACCTATGTATCTCACAGGCATTTTTATGCTGACGTACCTATTTTCGCATGTGTTTTCAGGAGATGATGCATAGGACTTATCAAGACACACTTAGGCGGACCTGTGCCTTAGTGACTTAAAACGAGACAAGAACTAGTTAATTTATGTTATGTACTCTTTATTTCTTGTTCAAAGACAATGTAACTCGCTTGTTTGTTGAATAAAACGAAACTTTAATTTCCATGGTTGTGAAACATTAATTCTGTTACAACACTCCCCGATGTTTTCGCCACGTTTTGTATGTTCTACGTGGTCGGGGTGTGACAGAAAAGATGGTATCAGAGCTAATGGTTATAGGGAATTAGGTTATTAGTAATACTTTGACCTAGTCTATAACCTTCTTAGGACCCTAACGTGAGTTTACTTGCGTTTAGTCATAAAACAATACCGTCACCTATCCTTAGGCGACGACCACAACAAGAACATAAATTTCAAAACCGCTTTGAAAACTAATCATCTGTTCTAGGATGATTGATTACTAGGTTTTGAACCCTCTGTTATATGGTTTTGAACCCTTTAATTTTTCAAAATCTCGTCAAGGTTTTGGGTTTTAAATAATGTGAACACGTGCAAACTGGAAGGGTGAATGCCTGTATTCTGGGTTTTCTGTCTAGGCAAGCACTTCGTATATATCTCATCAGACGCGAGACCAGTTGTGCTTACCTGGGAATTCTTGGGATGAGTGTTCACTTATAGGCGAGCATGTCTTCGCGATACATTATTTTTGACCTATTTACTTTGATTAATCAACGAGGACGTTTGTTGCTTTGTAGTAACAAACAAATGACCACTATCCTTGCTTTCATCAGATTTGTTTCATCTCATTCTTTTCGTCTAATTCTCTCACACGTTTCCTTTCATGTTTCCTCTTTTAGAATGCCTCCTCGACGCGAAAACCAGATAGCGACCGCCGAACTGGCAGAAATCATTGCGCAGCAAATGGCTGCTCAATTCCCAAACCTCTTTGCTCAATGGAACCAAGCCAACAACAACAACAATGGTCCATGCAATTTCAAGAGTTTTAACTCGGCTAAACCACTCAAGTTTAGTGGTTCTGAGGGAGCGACTGGGCTTCTTCAATGGTTCGAGAGCATTGAGAATACTTTCCGCCACGTGCAGTGTCCTGACAATCGCAAGGTCGAGTTTTCTTCAAGTGTGTTCCAGAAGAGGGCCCTTACGTGGTGGAACGGGGTTATGAGAGATCGTGGTGCAGAAGTTGCTCTAGCACAGACATGGGCTGAACTTAGGGCCCTTATGATGAAGGAATTCTGTCCTCGTCACGAGATCAGGGCCTTGGAAAGGGAATTCGACAATCTTGAGCAAGACAGCGGTGAGCATCGAGCCTACACGGACCGTTATGAGGAGTTAAGTCTGTTATGCCCAAACATGGTCACGCCTTTGGATAAGGCAATCGAAAAGTACATTGATGGCCTCCCTGACTCAATACAAGACATTGTGACTGGTAGCAACCCTACTACAGTTAGACAGGCCATTGAGCTATCTGCAACCTTGACTGAATCAAAGATCAGGAAAGGTAAACTTTTCCGAAAAGGTGACAAGAAACCGGTCGAGGAATCGAACCCAATCGAGGAATCAAAGACCATTGATGAACAGACTGGATCCCCTAAAAGGTCAAAGAAGCGAAAGGCTTCTCAGAACTTCGCCATGGTTACTCACAATGATCAAGCCGTCCCCAACAAACCAGCTCAACCCCCTGCTAGAAAGCCGTACAATGGAACTGCACCCTTGTGCAGCCAATGTGGCTTACATCATCATGCCAATGTAAAGTGCCGCAAATGCCAAACTTGTGGACTTATAGGCCATACAGCAAGAGTCTGCCCAACTGCAACTACACCAAACCAAGCTGGCAACAATCCTGCTCAAGGTCGTTTTCTACCAGGTTCTTGTTTCAACTGTGGCGAGATGGGTCATTTCCGAAGAAATTGCCCAAAGCTTGCTAATGCAAATCCAGCATAGGGATGAGCATCAGACCGACAACATCGTTTAGAAATAATCACGTCTTATGTATTATTTTCTTTTGTTGTCATGGTCCATGAAACAGTTGTTATCATTGTTTATAAATAAATCTTTTATTTACATCGCAATGTATTTATGTGGTTGTATGTATAAACAACATATCTCTTACAATACCGACAATCAAGGAATCGTATTCCTTGTAAAGCAAACTACCCCCAAAATTTTTCCATCTTATAATCTCTTGCATTTTCACAAAATTCCTAAGTACCCGTTTCTTCAAAGGAAAACGAAGTACAAGACGCCAAGTTGATAACAATCAATAACAAAATAACAATTATGTGACTATGTGCTTATGTGTTCCCTTTTATGTGTCATGTGATCCAAATTATGTTATCCAAATCCTCGTAGAATCTTACATATCCTTGTACAAGAGATTCATAGTAGGATACCCAAAGGTACTACCTAAAATCCTTAATGGACTTCTACGCTGTAGTTAAGTCCCTTGGATTATAAAGTACTACTTCATAATTAGACCCCTTTAGTGGTCTAGTTAAACTAATCAATCCAAAAATCTGGTTAGGAACATCATGTGATGATATAGATGAAAGGACTCCTTGGTGGCCTAATTAATAAGATCATCTGTCGATCTAGTTAAAAGGACCCTATGGTAGTCTAGTCACCCTCATCACATATTTGATTTTCCTCCCCTAAACATTACAAGACAAATTGTGCGGACTGTGCAAGGAATTACGTAATTATGGATGCATACATAATTATGGAATTTAGTGCACAGAAACCACAGCGAGCCTTGTCATGTGCCTAGAAGTTAATTCTATTCATTTCCGTTTCTGAGGAAGCACCCGTTGAAAATGACTCCGTTTGTTCATTTTTGTTTCTGAAGATTTGTCCGTTGAGGAAATAAATATCCGTTTGTTTCTCCTTTTCATTTCCATTTCTGATGAAGCAACCGTTGAAAATGACTCCGTTTGTTCATTTTCGTTTCTGAAGATTTGTCCGTTGAGGAAATGAATATCCGTTTGTTTCTCCTTTTCATTTCCATTTCTGATGAAGCAACCGTTGAAAATGACTCCGTTTATTCATTTTCGTTTCTGAAGATTTGTCCGTTGAGGAAATGAATATCCGTTTGTTTCTCCTTTTCATTTCCATTTCTGATGAAGCAACCGTTGAAAATGACTCCGTTTGTTCATTTACGTTTCTGAAGATTTGTCCGTTGAGGAAATGAATATCCGTTTGTTTCTCCTTTCATTTCCATTTCTGATGAAGCACCCATTGAAAATGACTCCGTAAGTTCATTTTACATTTCTGAAGATTGCCCGTTGAGGAAATGAATCCCCGTTTGTTTATTCCTTCATTTCCGCTTCTGAAGAATACTCATTGAGGAAAATGACTCCGTCTGTTCATTTTCATTCTGAAGAATGTCCGTTAAGGAAATGACAGGATTATGCTTTACATATCTTTGATGGCTATTTAACACAAAGCCACAGATAGACTCCTACGAATTAATTTCGGGACGAAATTTCCTAAAGTAGGGGAGACTGTGACACCTGTGTCACTGCGACCATCAAACAAATGTCAAGCCAATGAAATATTATATTTCATACTTAGGATCTGTATAAATATGTGTATCTTTTACACATATCAATTCTTGTTCGATTTCGGGCTCTAAATCGCTTTCTGGAAGGTTATACGCGCACTGATGCGTAAGTATAACCAGTCTAATGCAACGAACACTCCGGAATGGTGAAATAGGCTTAACATACCTTAAATAACCTTTACATAACTTAGAAATAAGTTTTGAAGGCTTTGGTATGGCAAAATCAAGTTAAATCGCTTACAGGGACTAAAGTTGACAAACTGCGAAAGTATGTCAATTTGAACTGTAACAGACATTCCGGAACATGACCATAAGTTAAACATACCACAAATATCCTTTACATAGCTTAGAAATAGGCTTTGAGGGGTTCGGTGTGCTAAAATAAACTTTTGGGTCATTCAGGGACTAAAAGCGTCAAAAGTGCACAAGTTTGCATTTTCGCGCATAACTTACGTTCTGAATACATCCGGACATCCAAAAATTTATGTAAGCTCTAAAATATTTTATTTTAGTGTTTGGCATAAGAAAAATCCATTCGTCGCGTCATTTGGATCGTTTTTCGCGCTTGTGCGCATTCCGTCGTAATTAAGCGAACAACGCAACCGTACGACCAAACGAACCGACATCCGAGATATTTTTGAGCATGTTTTGAGTTCCCTATACTTTAAATTCATTTTAGAGCCTTGAAATGAGGTTAACGGGGTTCAAACGCATCGAAAATAGCTTAAAAGGGCTGCAGGGACCATTTCTGCCATTTTTGAAACTTTGCTGAATATGGTGCATGGTGGCGTAGCGCGAGTACTAAGGCCTTTACCAGTGGCGCTACGCGACTGCCTATGCTGGACAGAAACATGCAGAAACATCGAATCTGGTCCGTTTCACTTGTTGCACATGGTTTTGGGGAATCTATGGGCTGGTTTTGGATGTGCACATGGTATTACAATACCATGTGTGCAAGTGTATGGCCAAGATCAAAGCACGTTGTCCGAGAAACGATCTTAACGGCTCTTCGAATCCTATAAATACCCCTTGCCTTCACTTGCAAAAACCCACAAGATTTTTGATCTTAGAAGCTCTAAGTTGAAACCATTGTTTCATACCTGAGTTACTTGGATCGAGATTAGCATTCGGGGACCCTTCATAAGTATTCTTTCGTTCTTTTATTGCTTTTCGAGTCTGAAAGTCAAACTTTGTTTGACTTTCTGCGTTGACCAGTTTATGGTCAATGCGAAGTTCGTTTGAACTTCACAACGTGATTGTAATCACGATGGTCATAGTCCCTTGGGACTCTGCCTACTGATTACCACGTTGTCTAGGGTCGTAGGGTAAGCGATCTGATAAATCGCTTATACCTTCGAACCCGACCCATTTGGTCGATCATTAGGATCCGACCAAATACCTTAGGTGACCATAGTATATAGGGAATAACCTTCCGAGGTTATACCTTATGGTCACATCGTTTGAGTAGTTGTATGATAGGTAGTTTATATGCCTTGGGTAAATTACCAAAATACTCTTTTCATGCATAATTGGTAATTAAGCATATGTAACCTAAACCTTTGTCACATAACTGATTATGTAACATGTTTAGGCATATAATACTTGTCATAGGACTAGTTAGGCGGTCCAAACGCGTTTCACGCGATCGATGCGTTAAAGTAGCATACGCTACCTAAACGGGTCGTAATGGGTCGTAAGCACTTATGTTAGGTTTCATTTAGTATGTAGGCTTTGTTAAACCATATTACACGAGTCTCCATACTCGTTTGGTTTACGAACCCTCATTCTATCAAAATCCTCCGATTTAGGTCCGGTTTATTAACATAGTTACCTATATTAGGTGTCGTTTGATATCCGTGATCTCTAGCATTGTTTGGTTGTCACTCAAGGACTACTGAGCAATCTCAAGTGAGTACATAGACCCCTCTTTTACTGTTTTCCAAACTGTTTTGGGGTGAAACACATGTGCCTACTTGTTACATTCATGCTTTCCTGTTTTTACATCATATACCTGCTATGTTCATTAGTACATTATAGTACATGATTTTATTACATTTCTTGCTATGTATGCCCATTGTGTGCGTACTTAGTACATCGTTTTACATTACATTTCATGCTATGTATGCCCATTGTGTGCATTACTTAGTACATTGTTTTACATTACATTTATGCTATGTATGTCCATTACGTGCATACTTAGTACATTGTTTTACATTGCATTTTGTTGCATATGCTCATCCAGCATATGAACACATTATACTACATTATGAACCGTTTGTAACTGTTGAACCGTGTGAACCGTTTGTGACTGTTGAACCGTGTGAACCGTTTGTATCTGTTGACATGATTTACATTTGACAATAGACATTTGACTATACATAAACATTTCTACAATTGTTAAACATTACATCTTGGTGGTTTGGTTTGAGTAAGTGATTAAGTAACGAGGCGTGTGTAATATGATACAAGCACGGTGGATACGCTGCTGGTACTTCCTATATATAAGTGTTTGTATAGTATTACATGTCGTAGCGTTATTTGAATCATTTCAATTTGAGACATATAACATTTTATACAAATAACATACTTTTCACAAGACATTGATTTACAAACAACTGATCTTATACAAACTCATTTTATATGGTTGTTCATTTAATCATACATTATTCTCTTATTTATACATATCATCTGATCTTATCGTTTTTCAAATGATTTACTAGACAAAGCAAATTACCAGGTTCATGACTAAACATTTTCTCAAACATAAGTCATGAATTCTGTTTTCACAAAACCTATGTATCTCACAGGCATTTTTATGCTGACGTACCTATTTTCGCATGTGTTTTCAGGAGATGATGCATAGGACTTATCAAGACATACTTAGGCGGACCTGTGCCTTAGTGACTTAAAACGAGACAAGAACTAGTTAATTTATGTTATGTACTCTTTATTTCTTGTTTAAAGACAATGTAACTCGCTTGTTTGTTGAATAAAACGAAACTTTAATTTCCATGGTTGTGAAACATTAATTCTGTTACAACACTCCCCGATGTTTCCGCCACGTTTTGTATGTTCTACGTGGTCGGGGTGTGACACCGCGAGCCTATGTGTTCGCTGAACTTGTTTGTTATTTGACATAAATGGTCCGTGTAGTTCCTTATTTGCATGTTTTTAGTAGATTTAAGGTGGTTTAAGTACAAGTTGTCATACTTAAGGGTATGTTATGTAGTTTAATCATAAGCCAAATATAAAACACATATAAACAAGTACGAATAAGTTTATTTGTCGGGATTTAACTATCGTATTCGCATAATTTGCACATATAAGTCACGTGTTTGCATGTTTAACGTGTTTCCCATGGATCAAGAATAAAGTATCATATGTTTAATAAATTCGAACGAATGAACTTGTAAAAAAATGGGTGAATAACGTGAAAGTAAAGAAATATGAATGATCCAAATCTCGGATTTTACAACGATTAAAGTCTTGGAGTTGCGACGATACAACGAATTACGATTTTGAAAGAGACAAGCTTCCAAAAATAGATTTACAAGACATGATTTCTAAATTTGGAAAGTTACGAAAAGTGGAGCATTACAAACAAGACTTGAGCTTGTATAGTGTGATTACTTGGGAAGCTTTGGCTATCCTACTTCCAATCCACACCTCACTTGATGATTGCCCTTAGTATAGTATGTATATTTCATTCCTTATTGTTGGTGTATATGTCTTTCGACTTCGTCTTATATTGAGTCTTGTATTAGAATGATAGATCAGGGCACGAAAAACGAGGAATTTATAGTTTGTGACCATTTCACACGAAATGGAACAAGACCATTTCGCATGAAATAGACATTGTCTATTTCGTACGAAATGAGACTTGATCATTTCGTACGAAATGCTCAGTCTATAAATACCCAGCTTGTCTATTTCGTTTGTAATTTTTCCGATTCTAGAGCCGAAGTGCTTCTGAAGTGTCTACTTGTTGTAAAACACTGTTATATCAATCTAAAAGACAATTAGAGTGTATATCAAGCTATTTTAAAGTCGATACGTTAGTTTCCGCCTCTCGTATTGACAAGAACTCTTCTGAACGACTCGTTTTGGTCATGCAAACGATCCTACAAGTGGTATCAGAGCACAGGAGGATGAGTTCTTACCGAATTCAGCTTGATTTTTTCAAATTTCTGACTTCTACATCTTCTTTTTCAAAATTAACAAGTTTTCACGGTTAAAATGGATTGATTTTCACACATAATAAACGAAACACTGTTTTAACAAATCCTTGAAAGTATTAGACTTAAAATCGATCTAAAACTTGTTCAAATTATTCATTTCGCTTTAAAACATGCTTGAGAGGATGATGTCAGCAGCATTTCGCACGAATTGAGGTTTCATTTCATACGAAATCATCATTTCGTTTGAATAATAGGTTCATTTTGCACGAAATCATTCGTTTCGTGTGAATCATTTCGTACAAAGTCATCTTGCAGGTCATTTCGTTTGAACAGGGCATTTCGCTTGAAGAAGTTTATCATTTCGTACGAAATCACTCATTTCGTACCAAAGAGTTCATTTCGTTTGGATAAGTGTATTTCGCTTGAAGAGTGCATTTCGTTTGAAGGGTTCATTTCGTGTGAAGAGTTCATTCCATTTGAAAAGGATCATTTCGTTTGAAGGCATTTCGTTTGAAAACTGTTTTTGTGAAACATTTTATCGAATCATGGAAGAAGAATTTTACAACGCGTTTGCTACTGCCCCGAGTACTCCTGTTAATATTGCTCAGAGCATGAACATGGAAAATGAAACAGGAACTTTGCAAAAACCTCCGAAGCTAATGGGCATTGAAGAATACTATGGTTGGAAAGATCGGTTTGAAAATTGGGTTCAAGCTAATCATTTGAGGTCTTGGGAGTGTATTGAGAAAAAGTATGTTAAACCTCGTACAGAAGTGGGAGTTAATAAAACGATTTCTGAATTGTCGGATAAAGAACGAGACATGTACAAAGCAGAAAAGATGATGATTAGTCTACTCCAGCAAGCAGTGAAAGAAGATATCTTCATATTACTTCAACATGATAATACTTCACGTTCGATTTGGGAAGAACTTCGAATTAAGTTTGAGGGAAGTGAGAAGATGATCAGGAGTAAGAAATCATTGTTAAAGAAAGAATTTGACTTGTTTACGAGTTTACCGGGTGAATCTTCAAAGAAGCTGATTGAAAGATATTGTCATTTAGAGCGATCAATGTCTCTATTGGATATCAACAAAGATCGAGAAGAATGGGTTGACAAATTAGCTGATGCTTTACCTCAGAAAGAATGGGGTACATATTTGATGATCTTAAAGAATACTGGAGAATATGACAAATTGACAATTTCCCAGTTCATTGAAAAGATTGAAGGACAAGATCTTGAGCAACAAAAGATTGCTAGAATGAACAATCCAAGTGGTCAACAAGACATCAAGATGTATTACAAAGGAAGTGTTCAGGATGTTGAAGCAAGTCCGAAGGTCCAAACCGCTTTTAGTGCAGAAAACTCATCTGGATCAGTTAATCAAAGTCAAAGCAGCAACAGTGGTTTTTCTTCATACTCGAGTGTTAGTCCGAATGTTTCAACCTCAAGTCATCAATTCCAAAGCTCAAACAGCAGTAATGGTCATGTGTTACACTGCAACATCGCTTTGCATCTTCAGAATGGTCAAAATTTCTCTAAAGAAGTCGCTAAAGATCATATGGCATTACTAGCTACAGTTTTAGAATCATATGAGGGTTTGGTTGCTGGAAGGATCGGAAATCCTATGCTGACAAAAGAGGATTACGATCAGATTAATGCAGAAGAAATGGAGCTTATGGATATTAAGTGGTGTTTAGCGAGTGTTTTAAGGAGAGCTGAGAAATTTAAGATGATTACAGGAAGAGATGACTTCCGTGATGCAAATGTTTCTACTTTAGCTTTTGATAAATCTAAAGTTACTTGTTTTCGATGCGGGGAAAAAGGACATTTCAAGAGGGAATGTACCAATCGAGAAGCAGGTGGAGCACATAATCCGTTCGGAAATAATGATTACTATCGGAAAGCTATATATCAACAAGTTTCTCAACAACCATATCAACAACAAGAACCACAAACTGCACATGCTAAGAAGGCGATCGAAGAGTCAACAAAGAAAGCTTATTTTGGAATAATTGATCAAGATGATGAAAAAATAGCAGAAGGTTTTAGCTGGGACGAATACATTCCACCTGATTCAAAGCTAGTAGCATTCATTGCACAAATAGTTCAAGAACCAGACTTGATGAAAGAATGGATGAGTGTGTTTGATAACAGTGAGAAAAGCCAAGATGGAGAGTTTGTTTCTTCAGACGATGGTTCAGAAAAGACCCAAGTGTTTGACCAATCGTCAACTGATAGTATTGATGATGACGAAGAAATTCAAATAAACATTGGAAAATCTCAATTATCTCCAGAAAGTTTTAAATTTTATTTTGCAGATAGAATGGAGAAGCTAAAGGAGAAGCGAGCAGCAAAGAATCAGAAAAAGGTGAAAAGCGAAAATGTTGCTCAGGAAAATAATTCTGAACAAAGTGAAGAAGTTAAAGATGCTGAGCAGGTGGTTGAAGTTGAGAAAATGGTTGAAGTTGAAAAAATGGTTGAAATTGAAAAGATAGTCGAAATTGAAAAGATTGTTGAGGTCATCAAACTTGTCTAAAGTGTTTGGAACCTTGCAAACATTGTGAAGAAAAAGATGAGAAGTTGAGTGAGCTCGACAAGTTGAAAGAAAAATTAATGTTCGATGTCAATTATGTGAAAGAATCATATGATGTGTTGAACAGAACAGTGAATAGTTTGCAAAAGACAAATTCTGAAAGAGAAGATGCTTTAACCATGATGAATGCAGTGATGATGTCTAAGCAGAAGGCTATTAATCACTATATTGAAGAATGTGCTAAATTGAAGCAAGAGTTGGAGATAGAAAAGGTAGAGAATGAAAGAATCAGAAGATTGCTGCAAAGTTATTCTAGTTCTGATTATTTGATTGACAGAATTTATCAAACTGTTGCAGGTTTTGAAGCTTTTCAAGATAAGAAGCATGAAGAGAAGGTTACTGGTAAGAAACAAAGTGCAAATTATAACAAGTGTCCGCCTCCGATCTGGGAAGGTTATTCTCCCATAAAACCAAATGAAGAACAAGTAAAAAAGGCAGTCAATATAAAGTTAAAGTCCGAAACAACTGATGAGTTACCAGAAAACATTGACGTCACATTCACATCGTCTGACACTGATCATGAGTCTGAGTTAATAAAGAAAGTGGTCGATCAGGTGTTGGATAAAGATGAGGAGTCAGAGTCAAAATCTGAGTCAGGAACCTCGAGTTCGTCGGTCAACAGTATAAAATCGTTGGTGAAACGGGTTTACAATAAAGAATTCTTGTTATCAAAATCTAATTTGAATGACGAAACCTTCAAAGTTGCTTATACTTTGAATGATTCTGACAAATTATATTATGATGAAGAATTTCCAATAAGAGGTGTTAAACCAGAAATGATAAAAAAGGTTTTCAAACTAACAGAAATTAATATTTCTGAAATAAAAGATGAAAATATTTCTGAAAAACCTAAACCTTACACCTCAAGAGTTCAACAACGTTTAAACAAGAAAAAGGGTTACAGTTCTGGTTCAGGTTATCGAAAGAAACCAAACCATAACAGTAATTTCAAAAAGAAAGGTCTTGGTTTTATTCCACCGAAAAATCATAAAAATGAGAAAACTTATAAACCAAAAACTGTATTTGTTTCAGGGTCAAGTTCTGAAGAAGAAGCAAAGAGGCCTTTCTGGAAACAATCAAACAAAGAATTCTTTGCAGAAAAACAAAAGTTTGAAAAGAATGGAGCTTATTAGAGAAAAGAGACAAGAACCTGTTATAGATGTCAAGAAGTTGGTCACATTGCCTGGAACTGTCCAATGGCTACCAACACAAAACAGGAAGTTGTTTCTAAACTCAAAGAAAAGATTGTTGATAAAACTGAACCACCAACTGAAAAATTCAAAATCTTTAAAAACTCAACATATGAAGTTGGTGAATGTTCAAAAAGGTTTTACAAAAGAAGAGTGAATCTTGACAATCAAAAGTGGGTTGTTAAGAAATTTGATGTGAAATCTGGCAATGAATTTGACTCGTCAAAGTCAGAGGAGCCACAAGTTGAGCTAAAATTAGAATCATCAGTACCGCCAATGGATGATGTTAACTTTCCACCATTGCGGGCTGAAAATTTTAAACAAAAAGTTGGAAAGGTGGAAATCTCGAATCAATTTTATTCTAAAAAGAAAGAATTTGATGTTGAAAAATCTTTTAATGGAAAAGTGAAACATATTTTTGGGAAAATGGTCGATGGGAAGGTTAAAGGGGTAAAAGATTTTTATGAAGAAAAAAGGAATGTTCAAACCCCGAGTGAGACTGAACAGGTTACATCCAAGGATTGTCAGGCTTGGGTGTCTGTTTTTCATATGTAAAAATTCTGACTTGCCGGAGTTCCCAATGTTGGTAATCGTGGAGCAGGAATCGGCATCATTCTTGAAAATGTTTGTTTGGTAAACTTACAAGTGGTGGTATTATTCTTGAAAATTGTTATATTTTGATTTACAAGTGGTATGGTTGATGAGAACCTACAAGTGGTTGAAGAAAGTTTTCACCTACTAGTGGTTAATCAAGGTCATTAAGTTGAACTTGATTTCATTTTCATACAAGTGGTTGAGAAACAAAGTGATGAATGAATCCCCGTTTTTACAAGTGGTAAAATCAACAAAACTAATTTTCCGGAAAAACCATTTGATTAAAACAAACTTAAGTGTTTTGAAATCATAATGGGAAAATAGTTTGTTGTCAGGGGGAGTTCTGATTGTTTATGCCAAGTAGATGGCGAACTGAAGCAATTCACAACAGTTGTCACTTTATTTGTACAGTTTGTCTTCAAATTTTTTAAATGGTTTTGAATTTTAGGGGGAGTAAAAATTTCAGAAAATCCAAAAACATTGGAAAATTTGAAAAAGTAAAAAACATGATAAAATCAAAAACGAGTTTTGTTGTGGAAAAGAGGAAATGATAGTACATCAGTGGACTATCACAGCATGCAAAAGAATTGGAAAGTCAAATGTAATAAACGGTCTCACTGATGATATGCCAGTAGGTTTTTACACGCTTAGTAGATTGTGTTCAAGATATAAACCTAAATATCAAAGTTGCTTATTTCGTGGGGAACATCTCTCGGATATATAGGTAACCCCTGAAATCTTGTTTGAAGGGCTTTCTATTTCTGACATACTAGGTCTTTGTGCGTGGCGATATCAGGGGTATTATACCTGGACTTCTGATTTTGCGGGAGCAATAGCCTAGTCCTCGTATAATACTTTGCATTGCTTTATTCTTAAAGCTCGCCCTCAGCATAAAAAATGATGAAACATTGAAAAATGCTAATCATGTGCTGTTGAAAATAAAAGATTCTCTAAAAGGAACCCACCGAAAAGCGAACCATCATCTCTCTGATTTTGCGAAACCAATAGCCTGAGCTCTCATGGTCTCGCATTTAACCCCTTTACAGATATCACTAGTGTACATTCACCTGTAAGACTGAATATAGGAGTCTGGATACAGGAATATATTCTGAGGTGGGACACGCGAATAAGTTTAAGTCTCTAAAACACTTAATCTCATATCTCGATACAATTAAACTTTGTGTGAAAATTTAAGTGGATAAGTATACTGACAATCTAAGTGAATCGTTTAGAACTTAAAATGTTTAAAGCTTAATGGTGTTGGTGATTTGTCTCATAAACTGATATGATCCTCTTACGCAAAATCACAAAAATATTGTCTGTAAATATTTCCTTACTATATTTCGTTAAATAAAATCCAAAAAGATTTTCAGTGTGTTTTAGCATAAATTTTTGAAAAATTCAAAAAGATTTTTGACAACTAATGTTGGAGAGCTGATTTTCAAAATTCCAAATGTTAAACATGATGAACAGGTTTGGGAGAGTTTGTTTGATATGAAATGTAAAGATTAAAAGGTTGATTTAATTTGTGAAATATCATATTATAACAAATGATGTTTTGATATTGTTTCTTCATGTGGTAAGCAGAGATAAAATTTGTCAAATTTTTAAAATTGTGAAATTTATTTTGAGGTAGAGAATGTGCAGATTAGCCAGGTTCCGATACCTGAAAGGATATGCAAACTGCGATCCTAGTTGATTGAAAGGGGGAGTATAAAGAACTTAAGGAATCAAGACATCTGATCAAGAGAAGATAGAGTCAGATGAGATCCTGGATAAGAGAGAAAAGAAGAGTTAGAGATTGAAGATGCTTTACACTGTTAGATACTTTGAAGATAGCACAAAGACTGATAAAGATTGAAGACTCGACTTTCTGAAGATTTGTACTGAAGACTCGTCGACATCCAAGGGGGAGTCTGTTGGTGCATATGTCTGTCGACTTCGTCTTATTTTGAGTCTTGTATTAGAATGATAGATCAGGGCATGAAAAACGAGGAATTTATAGTTTGTGACCATTTCACACGAAATGGAACAAGACCATTTCGCGCGAAATAGACATTGTCTATTTTGTACGAAATGAGACTTGATCATTTCGTACGAAATGCTCAGTCTATAAATACCCAGCTTGTCTATTTCGTTTGTAATTTTTCCGATTCCAGAGTCGAAGTGCTGCTGAAGTGTCTACTTGTTGTAAAACACTGTTATATCAATCTAAAAGACAATTAGAGTGTATATCAAGCTGTTTCAAAGTCGATACGTTAGTTTCCGCCTCTCGTATTGACAAGAACTCTTCTGAACGACTCGTTTTGGTCGTGCAAACGATCCTACACTTATTGTATTCCTGACCATCCTTGTTGTTCTTGTAACAACTTGTGCATTGGTGAAATCTAAGAAAGAGGTCTTAAATGGAAGGTTATCCTCCTACCTCCTTGCATGACTGATATGAAATTCTTGTGATACTTGTTGGACTAAACTTATACTAACTACTATATAGAATATATAAAACATATAAACCGAACCATTGATGATAACCACATGATTATTCGTCATGGTACTAGGTTACATCATCTAAGTGCTTAAACTCTCATTACGATTCTAATGGGTATTTTAACCCATGAAATCATTCTAACCCCATGGGTTTTATAGTGTCAAAAACGAGTATTAAGTCTAGATGATTATTTTCCTTGCATACATACTTTGGTGTATTTAAAATTCCTAATCCTCCATCATCATCCGAATTACTCACACACCTATGTTTCCTTGTGTAGAAGGACTCGGTGTTCTACCTCCAAACTAACAACTCTTCACGGATTATCAAGTGGAAGCTTGCAAAACCGTGAGTACACACTTGACACATTTTCATTTTTACACTTTTTGGGTGCAATATGTTAACCTTATCAAAGTCACAATACCGTATTCTTTATGTAAATGCACAAAACAATCCTTATACATGAAAACTACTAGTTATACTTGATACAAAATCTTGGGTGATTCTTATGTGATACTATAGTCATTAGCTTTGTACGAGCCTCCATTTAACATGTATAGCGCTATAGGATTAACGCACCACCCGTGAACGAGAGGTCATGTTAAATTTCATTCTTTATTGTGTAAACAGAGAGTTGACTAGAATATTGCATGCCCATGTTATGTTGATCTTGAATAACTTAGGTTTACATGTGGATACATTTTAAACTTTTTATACTTATACTTATATATTTAAACTTGTGTACTCGCCAATGCATTTTTGTGTTGAACTATACTTTGTTAACATGTTGCAGGTTGATGAGGTTGATTATGACGAAATCTAGTAGGGACGACACTAGAAACGCACTTGAATTTGCTAGATTTGTTACTTTGTTATTTGAACTTGTTGTATTGTCTTTCTTGTTGTACTTTGAATTTCATGTTGTAATTTGAAAATTTTGTTATGATATGAAATCGGTTTTGAATTAGTTATTGTCGCCAATAGCGTTATGTGTGATGAGCAATCTTTTTCGTCTCACTCCAATGATTCCGCCATCGGTTGGGGTGTGACAGACTGGTAGCAGAGCCTTAACTTTAGGGAA
The DNA here is from genome assembly GCA_030545235.1 of Helianthus tuberosus. Lineage (NCBI taxonomy): Eukaryota > Viridiplantae > Streptophyta > Magnoliopsida > Asterales > Asteraceae > Helianthus > Helianthus tuberosus. The sequence continues at coordinate 25,485,151 of CM060426.1, read as the reverse complement.
CTAGGTAGAATTGTCATGATTCGACCTAGTCTATAGTAGGTACCTTATTTTTGACCATTCTTGTTTCATGCTTAAATTGTTATTCTCCCTATTTGCTTCTTCTTCTTCTTCTTCTTCTTCTTTTAGGTCTAAATACTTACATTATGTCTTTCCTAAGACATTTCTACACAAATACACTTGAAGACTTGAAGACACTCGTAATACAAACGAGACGAGTTTACCAAAATAGGCGTGAAACCCACAATTTGGAAAACGACTCTCATTCCGCTCATTCTATTTTGCACGAAATTACACCATTAAGTTAGGAGTGAAATCCACATCTTAATGGTAAATTTCCAATTCGAATTCTAGTGGACCCTCGTCAAAGTGTCGAAATTATTTTGACCCGACGAGTACCAACCACATTTGGGTACGAGATCGTCAAGTTAGGGGTGAAACCCGCATCTTGTCGATTAAGTCCCATTCCTCGATTTTCAATCTCGCCAAAGTTTCGATTGTTTCAATCGATTAGAGACGTGTAGTAACTGGAACGGTAAGATACCATTAATCGCTTCTCGACGATAGTATCTTACCTATAGGCCAAAGCACGTTTCTCTAATTTGAAGGGACTTTCGATTGACTTTGGAATAGTCGACGTTTCTAAACCCGAAAAAATCCAATGTTTTATGAGCCTCTCTTTTATGTTATCTCAATTTATATGTGATTTTTATACTTGTTACCTCGTTCATTTCAAAACCATTACACGATTCGCATGTCTCTCGCAATAAAAAACAATAATAATACTCGTGAACAAACTAAATTTATACTCTTTATACGCATTCTTATGTGATTATACTTGTGAATACATGTTGAAACTTACACTTTGTTTGAATTATACATGATACGTGAACATTACATGCTTATACATGCAAAACTTATTTAAATTATGATCAAGTCTCATCCCTTTTTCCTCTTTCGAATCTTTAGATGTCTTCTCCCAACTCTAGCAAGAAGTCGAAAAAGTCTCGATCAGGCTCGAAGAAGAACTCCAACGACAATGACACTGAATCCATCTCCAAACAAGAGTTAGTGGGTCTTATCACCAAACAAATGGCCCGAGTCATACCTGACATTGTAAGCAAGATCCACCCCTCCGTCGAACAAGGTTCCGTCATGTAACACCCCAACCCAGATGGGTTGACGTGTCACTATAACAGTGGATCAGAACAGAAGTCATAATTCCATTAATTAAAGTTAGGCTTACATTTAAAAATATGGTTCATAGCCCTAAGGCCCAAAATACATATTTATTTTATAAAAGTGACAAACATCTTCGGTTAGCATCCAAGGGTTTATTCTTCACTCTTCACCCTGCCCAAAGTAACCTGTGAACCTGTAGTTAAATGAAATATACGGAATGAGTAAAATGCCCAATATGGAATAATAGGCTCAAATAGCAAACAATTAAACGACTGAAAGGATATCACTGACAAGAAGCACAACACATCAAAACAAAACATATAACTTAACTGGATCATATCATACGGATGTACCCAAAAGCTAAACAGAGGTAACAGGCATAAAGTCTGTCACATGAGACGGAGCGGATTGACCTACCCGACATCCATCTCCAGAAACATACCTAGGATATATCCAAACTCCACCTAGTCACTATGTACCATACTTGTACCTAGGGACGCTGTGAACTGATAACTCTGTCACGGGAGGAGCCGGAGAGCTTAGGGTAGAAGATTTCAGATAATCAGAAATAAATATAACACTAACATTAACAGATATATAAGTATCGGAACATGCGATAATGAGCACAATATAATCATAAACTTATCGCATGTTGTCAAGCTGAATACTAGTTTTAATCGGAGTAAGAAACGAACAGATGGTCAATTGAATCGATGCTCAAAGACGTTGGAGTTTTCGAGATATATATATATATATATATATATAGACACACACATACATATGTTATAAATAAGGGTTTATAGCAAACGAACCAGATTACAAAGGGAGATGGTTAAGGATTCGTACCTTGTTTCTTGATTGTTGTCTTAAAAATATATAAACTTGTCAAAGCGTGTTCGTATAAACGTACATCGTGTCCATATAAAGAATACGTACGTGTATTAATTTTCTTTATTAAAAAATAAAGTTGTTTTTAGTTGTAGAATAATTTAATATATGTTTAAATAAAATAGAAGTTAATTAAAAATCAATGTTAGTTACAAGATTTGAACTTGTGACTTAAAGGTTGTAAGAAAAAGGTTTTAACCAGTGAGCCACTTTATCATTAATATTAATCTTGTAAAATCTGGTGATTTAAACAAGTAATCTAATGTCATTAATTAAAATATGATTCACAAAACATGAAATCTGATAACAAAATATAATGTCACCAGCAAGGTTTGAACCCAAGACCTCTAGTTTCTAAGTCCCAAGACTTATCCAGCTAAACTACACCACTTTCTGATGAATAATTTGAAATCTGATGGGTTTAACTAGAATTCTGATGCGTTTAAATATAATTCTGGTGTATTAAAAAGAATATCTCTTGCAAGATTCGAACTCAAGACCTCTAGGTTATAAGTTAGAGCCTTAACCAGTGGACCACTTAGTTATTTATGTTTGATTAACGATTTCTGATGTTTTATATAAGAATTCTGGTGCATTTAACAGAAATTCTGATGTTGAAATTCTAATGTTACATCAGAAATTCTGATATTGCATCAGATCTCATCCGAAAATCTGATATTGCATCAGATCTGGTGCATTATATCAGAATCTGGTAAAAATATACATCTCCAGCAGGATTCGAACTTGAGACCTCTGGGTTGTAAACCAGCTGCTGAACCAATTGGGCTAGCCCTTGTGAACAAACAGCTTCATTATTTATTTATTTACTCAGTTCACTTGTTTATCTTCTTCTTCATTTTATAGAAAATTAACATTCACAAAATAAATTATGTATTCCATTTTCATTATAGATTAACCTAAAAGTTTCAAAAAAAAAATTAGCTTATGGTTACCTTGGTCAAAAACACGTTTCGGTTACGAAAGACGTCGTCGGAAAGTACGTAAGTATCACCGGAATTAGTATTTCTTCACCGGAAATGGTTTCGGGAGTATATTTTCCGTGGTTAAAGATTCGAGTGGTTTAGTATAGATAGTTAAGTGGTTTAGTAGGCATGGTGGTGAATGCAAAGTGATGTCGGAATGGTGTTCGGTTTCGGTTACGGTTACCGAAACCGGGTTTTTTGTTCTTAGTTAGAGTTGATGGGAAAATGTGTAGTGTTTGAAGGATGTTGAGGATGCTTTGCAAGAGGATCAAACTCTATATTTATAGAGGCAAATGAAAGGTTCTCATTGATGAAAGTTTCAAATGTTTTCAGAGGAAATAATTCATGCAAATAATATTGTATTCAAAGATAATTCTCATCCACCCAATTAAGCAAGTTGTCTCGCAATTTCCTTTCTGCATATTTTCCCACTTGCAAATTATTGTTGCTATTTTCTAGTTTTATTTAAATAGACGATACGAAACCTCTCCAACTCTCTTTAGAATTTCGAACGTACCGATAAAACGAGGGCTAAGCTTTCCCTTAATACCAAATCTACGGATACCATGACACGGTGGTACTTTTAGAAATACATGGTTACCAACATTGAATTCGAGCGCCCGTCGATGTTGATCTGCGTAGCTCTTTTTCGACTCTGAGCTTCTTTCAGTTTCTCATGTGCAATGGTGACTTTCTCATTAGTAATCTGGACCAACTCGGGTCCTTCAATGATCTTTTCTCCAACTTCTTCCCAGCATATAGGTGCTCGACATTTCCAACCGTACAAGAGTTCAAAAGGTTCCATACCAATACTTGCTTGCCAACTGTTGTTATAGGAAAAATCAACAAGACATAAATATTCATCCCAATTTCCAGCCCATTCAAGTGCACAAGCACGGAGCATGTCTTCCAAAGTCTGGATCGTGCGCTCTAATTGTCCATCTGTCTGCGGGTGGAAAGCGGTACTAAACTTCAATCGCGTTCCCCAAGTTGCTTGGAAGCCTTTCCAAAATCGGGAAGTAAATCTTGGATCTCTATCCGAAACAAATGAAGACGGTGTGCCGTGGGGTCGAATAATTTCCTGAAGGAAATTTTCGGACAACTTGCTGACCGAAAATCCTTGCTGAATCGGTAGGAAGTGAGCTGATTTGGATAATCTATCAATAACCACCCATATAGTATCATTCTTCTTGAACATCCTTGGCAAACCCGTAACAATATCCATCGAGATTTCATCCCATTTCCATACGGGGATATCCAATGGTTGCAACAAACCACTTGCTCGTTGGTGCTCGATTTTCACTTGCTGGCAAGTGAGACACTTACTTACATATCGGGCAACATCTTCCTTCGTGCCATTCCACCAAAAGTTCTGACGTAAGTCTCGATACATCTTCGTAGATCTAGGATGAATGGAAAATGGTAAGCTGTGAGCCTCGGCTAACAATGACTCGTGTAGGGCAGAATCATTGGGTACACATAGCCTTTTGCCACACCATATTACACCATGTTCATCTATGCGGAATTCTGATTGTTTACCCACCTCAAGATTTTGCACAACAGCCCAAAGTTCTCCATCATGTTTTAGTGCTTCCTTAATCCGTGATATGAGGTTAGGTTCTATGTGCATTCTCGCAAGGTAACAATTTGACTTGCCAATGTGAATCCTGATATCCATCTTATCGAGGTCTGAGATAATCCGAGGTTGAATATGGAGGTAAGATACTGTTTCGAAATTCTTTCGACTCAAAGCATCAGCTACGACATTAGCCTTGCCAGGGTGATACTAAATATTAGCGTCATTATCCTTCAAAAGTTCCAACCACCTCCTTTGCCTCATATTTAACTCCTTCCGAGTAAATATATACTTGAGGCTTTTGTGGTCAGTGAATATGTCGCAAGTCTCTCCATACAGATAGGCTCTCCATATCTTCAATGCAAAGACAACTGCAGCTAGTTCCAAGTCTTGTGTCGGGTAATTGACTTCATAGGGCTTCAATTGACACGAGGCATAAGCAATAACCTTCCCATGTTGCATTAACACAGAACCTAAGCCTTTCTTCGAAGCATCTCTATAGATCTGATAACCGCCTGATCCAGAAGGGAGAGTGAGTATCGGAGCAGATACAAGGCGTTTCTTTAATTTCCTTGTTCCATGAGAACTTAACTCCCTTCCTCAAAAGTTGTGTGAGGGGTAAGGAAATGGTGGAGAATCTTCCAATAAACCTTCGGTAGTAGCCGGCTAGACCCAAGAAACTTCGTACTTTTGTAGCAGAAGTGGGTCTAGTCCAGTTCGTAATAGCCTTAATCTTGGCGGGATCCATCTTGATTCCATCTGCCGACACAATATGGCCCAAGAATGCTACTTGGTTGAGCCAAAACTCACATTTCGAAAACTTTGTGTATAGCTTCTTCTGTCACAGTGTTCCCAGCACTGCATGCAGATGTTCTTCATGTTCCTCTTGGCTCTTCGAATACAATAAGATGTCGTCGAGAAAGACTATGATGAATTTGTCCAAGAAATCATGGAATACTCGATTCATCAAGTCCATGAAGACAGCAGGTGCATTGGTTAGCCCAAAAGCCACAACCAAAAACTCGTAGTGACCATAGCGAGTCCGAAAGGCAGTCTTAGGAACATCCTCTTCCTTGATCTTCAGTTGATGATAACCAGACCTTAGATCGATCTTTGAGAAGAACTTAGCACCTTGAAGTTGGTCAAAGAGGTCATCAATGCGGGGAAGAGGATACCGATTGTGAAGGGTAATCTTATTTAGCTCCCGGTAGTCGATACAAACCGCATACTACCGTCCTTCTTCTTGACGAATAAGACCAGGTGCACCCCAAGGTGAAACACTTGGCCTTATAAATCCCAAATCTAACAATTCTTGCAATTGCTCCTTCAACTCCTTCAGTTCTAATGGAGCCATACGATACAGTGCTTTAGAGATAGGCTCAGCACCAGGGGTCAAGTCAATAGCGAACTCTATTTCACGGTCAGGTGGTAGTCCCGGTAGTTCATCCCGAAATACGTCAGGATACTCACGAACAACAGGATGGCTACCGATGCCATTTTCAATAACAGAGGTATCTCTAATCGAAGCTAAGAATCCAAGACAACCGCGCGAGATTAACTTATGAGCTTTGAGCGCAGAAATAATCTTAAGAGGTTCCCCTGATAAATAAGATCAGGACGACAAAGATTGCCAAATATGACACGTTTAGAATAACAATATGTAGCCACACAGTGGCGAGTTAAGCAATCCATCCAAGGATCACATCAAAGTCACACATATGCATCGGAAAAAGATCCGCGTTGTACACAATGGATTCTATACGGATAGGACAATCTTTATAAACATGAGTGATTAGAACAGAGTTCTCCATAGGAGTAGAAATAGACAAAGCGTGTTCTAGTGGTGTCGGTGCGATCTTAAGGTATCTAGAGAACGAGTTAGAAACTACGGAATGTGTCGCTCCCGTATCGAATAACACATAGATACTACGATCACCAAGCTGAAGGGTTCCAGACACAGTACCTGAGGTGTTAACAGCATCTGTAGCAGAAAGTGCAAACACTTTTCCCCTAGTGTTTGGTGGTGCTACATTCCCTCCAGTTATCCTCTTAGTATCTAGCTTGGTACAGTTTTTAATCATATGTCCAGTCTCGCCACATCTGAAACATGTTCCCGCAGCCCTACGACATACACCATGAATTTTCTTGCCACAAGTATTGCATAAAGGGCTCGTGGTATGATTCTAGTTCATCAATTGAGCCTTGTTAGGTCCTCCATTTGGTTGTGGCTGATTCTGGACATGTGTTTGATTGAGGGGTCTTGGCTTCCAAAGACTTGTCTGATTTCCAAGGTTTCGATTCACTTGAACTCTATAGTCCTGATGGTTTGCAGCAGTGGATGACTGGCCCGTAACTTGTTTGGGAATTCCATCCTTGTCTCTCTTCTTGTTTTCCCCAGTCCGAGATAAGAATTCCTTTCTCTCAAACTCGAAAGTCTTAATTGCATCCGCCACCTCAGTGATGTCCTTAAACTTCATGAACATGATTGTTTTTCGGATTCGATCATTGCCCATTTGCACTTCTCAGCTTGAACTGCGACAGATCCTGATGCTTCTCCCACAATATTGGCCAACCTTGAGAATCGGGTAACAAACTCTGAAGCAGGCTCATCGATCCCTTGTCGGATAACATCATACTCCCTGATGTGAGCTTCTCTGTCAGCAGTCGAGAAATACCTCTCACATAAAATGGTACGAAATTCAGCCCACGAAAGAGTGGCGACGTAAGCATCTCCTCCTTTGACTTGTTTGTATCCTTTCCACCAAGTCAGTGCATCGTCTTCCAGCTTGAAGGTTGCCAACCTGACCTTGTACTGATCTGCAACTCCCAATACCTCAAAGATCTTCTCTATATGGGCTATCCAGTTTCGTGCATCGATCTGAGTGGCAGCGTGGCTGGAAGATTTTTGGTGTTGCCTTTGGAAATGACGGAGCCACACATGGATGCCTTCAGAAGTGTTGTTGGTGGTATTCTCACCAACGAAGACTCCAGAATTAGGGTTAGCGCATCCTTGAGTTTGTTTCACAACAGCCTCTACGGTCTGAGCAATGAGGTTCAGAAGTAGTCCGGCAATCGCGTGGTTGATAGCAGAAACCAGGTTTGGGTCAGGTGGAGTTTCATTTGAGGCAGTATCGTTAAGCTGGCGGTTAGTCGTGTGGGCATTCCTGCGAGTTTGGCGACGAGGAGGCATCTATCAAAAGTAGATGTATGAGTTAGCATATGAAAGCGGTGATGCGTAACTCGAAACATTTACCATAATTTTATCCTAGACGTCTACCCCAACCTCACAGGCCTTATTACTAATGTTTAAGTTTTCTACAGGAAAGAGCCTTTGCTCTGATACCATAGCTGTAACACCCTAACCCAGATGGGTTGACGTGTCACTATAACAGTGGATCAGAACAGAAGTCATAATTCCATTAATTAAAGTTAGGCTTACAGTTCAAAATATGGTTCATAGCCCTAAGGCCCAAAATACATATTTATTTTATAAAAGTGACAAACATCTTCGGTTAGCATCCTAGGGTTTATTCTTCACTCTTCACCCCGCCCAAAGTAATCTGTGAACCTGTAGTGAAATGAAATATACGGAATGAGCCAAATGCCCAGTACGGAATAATAGGCTCAAATAGCAAACAATTAAACGACTGAAAGGATATCACTAACCAGAAGCACAACACAACAAAACATAACATATAACTGAACTGGATCATATCATACGGATGTACCCAAAAGCTAAACAGAGGTGACAGCCACAAAGTCTGTCACATGAGACGGAGCGGGTTGGCCTACCCGACATCCATCTCCAGAAACATACCTAGGATATATCCATACGCCACCTAGTCGCTATGTACCATACTTGTACCTAGGGACGCCGTGAACTGATAACTCCGTCACGAGAGGAGCCGGAGAGCTTAGGGTAGCAAATCTCAGATAATCAGAAATAAATATAACACTAACATTAACAGATATATAAGTATCGGAACATGCAATAATGAGCACAATATAATCATAAACTTATCGCATGTTGTAAAGCTGAATAATAATTTTAATCGGAGTAAGAAATGAACAGACGGTCAATTGAATCGATTCTCAAAGACGTTGGAGTTTTCGGGATATATATATATAGGACAAGGATCCGTTAGGAACCACCCTTTATTGCGAGAACCGCGAGAACCAATGTCAACACAACCAAAAATACCTAAAAATAGCTAAAAAACACACAACAAATTTTTTTTTTAATATTTTTTATACAAAAATCGCTACTTTTAGTAGCTAATTTTTTTTAAATTTAAAAAAAAATTGCTACTAAAAGTAACGATTTTAATGTAAAAATTTTAAAAAAAAAATTGTATGTTTTTTATATTTTTTTAGGTTTTTTGGGGGTTTAGTTTTAGCATTTTAGCTTTGGGGGGGGGGGTTAGGTTTTTCTTTGGGGTGGGGGTTAGGTTTTTTAGGTATTTTTGTTGTGTTCACATTGGTTCTCGCTGTTCTCGCAATAAAGGTGGTTCTCGCATGAACATTACCCTATATATATATAGACACACACACACATACATATATTATAAATAAGGGTTTATAGAAAAAGAACCAGATAACAAATGGAGAGGGTTAAGGATCCGTACCTTGTTTCTTGATTGTTGTCTTAAAAATATATAAACTTGTTAAAGCGTGTTCGTATAAACCTACATCGTGTCCATATATTTTATAAGGTTGTGCCCATACATAAAAAGTATATATGTGATTTGTTTGTTTAATTCATGTCTAGTTGAAAACCTCAAGTTTGTCTTAAGTAATCATGAATTAGTTTTGCTTAGATTAAAGAATACGTACGTGTATTCATTTTCTTTATTAAAGAAAATAAAGTTGTTTTTAGTTGTAAAATAATTTAATATATGTTTAAATACTATAGAAGTTAATTAAAAATCAATGTTAGTTACAAGACTTGAACTTGTGACTTAAAGGTTGTAAGAAAAATGTTTTAACCAATGAGCCACTTTATCATTAAGATTAATCTTATAAAATCTGGTTATTTAAACAAGTAATCTGATGTCATTAATTAAAATATGATTCATAAAACAAGAAATCTGATAACAAAATATAATGTCTATGATTCATAAAACATGAAATCTGATAACAAAATATAATGTCACCAGTAAGGTTTGAACCCAAGACCTCTAGTTTCTAAGTCCCAAGACTTATCCAGCTAAACTACACCACTTTCTAATGAATATTTTGAAGTCTGATGGGTTTAACTAGAATTCTGATGCGTTTAAATATAATTCTGGTGTATTAATAAGAATGTCTCTTGCAAGATTCGAACTCAAGACCTCTAGGTTATAAGTTAGAGCCTTAACCAGTGGACCACTTAGTTATATATGCTTGATTTACGGTTTCTGATGTTTCATATAAGAATTCTGATGCATTTAACAAAATTCTGATGTTTTTTTATAAAATTCTAATGTTTCATCAGAAATTCTGATATTGCATCAGATCTCATCCGAAAATCTGATATTGCTTCAGATCTGGTGCATTATATCAGAATCTGGTAAAAATATATGTCTCTAGTAGGATTCGAACTTGAGACCTCTGGTTTGTAAACCAACTGCTGAACCAACTGGGCTACAGGAGCCCTTGTGAACAAACAGCTTCATTATTTATTTATTTACTCAGTTCACTTGTTTATCTTCTTGTTCATCATCTTTTATAGAAAATTAACACTCACAAAATAAATTATGTGCTCCATTTTCATTATAGATTAACTTTAAAGTTTCAAAAATAAAAAATTTAGGTTACCTTGGTCAAAATCACGTTTCGGTTACGAAAGACGTCGTCGGAAAGTACGTAAGAATCGCCGGAATTAGTATTTCTTTACCGGAAATGGTTCCGGGTAGTATGTTTTCCGTGGTTAAAGCTTTGAGTGGTTTAGTAGAGATAGTTAAGTGGTTTAGTAGGCATGGTGGTGAATGAAAAGTGATGTCGGTATGGTGTTCGGTATCGGTTACGGTTACCAGAACATGGTTTTTTTTTCTTAGTTAGAGTTGATGGGAAAATGTGTAGTGTTTGAAGGATGTTGAGGATGCTTTGCAAGAGGATCAAACTCTCTATTAATAGAGGGGAATGAAAGGTTCTCGTTGATAAAAGTTTCAAATGTCTTCAGAGGAAATAATTCATGCAAATAATATTGTATTCAAGGATAATTCTCATCCACCCAGTTACGCAAGTAGTCTGGCAATTTCCTTTCTCCATATTTTCTCACTTGCAAATTATTGTTGCTATTTTCTAGTTTTATTTAAATAGAAAAAAATAGTATTATTATTATTATTATTATTATTATTATTTTTGGTTTTTACACGTCGACTCAAAGGTCGAACCACCTAAGGCACCGTTTTTGTTTAAACAATTTATGGCCTGTAAACCTCTGGAGTTTACTGGAAAGGATGGTGCCACCGCCTTACAAACCCTGTTCGATGCTTTGGAGCTTACGTTCCTTCAAAGTGGTTGTCCTGACAACTTATGCACCCTAAACGCTACATGGGTGTTCCGCTCGACAGCTCTCGAGTGGTGGACCGCTTAGCGAAACACGAGGGGAAATGATGCATCTCACGCTTTACCATGGGATGAACTGAAGAAACTCATGAGGGAAGAATATTGTCTTCCCCACGAACTTAGGAAGTTGGAACACGAGTTTTGGCATCTTAGGTAAGTCGAGGATGACAACAATGGCCTCACCATTCGCTTCAAGCAACTCAGCATCCTTTGCCCTGGTCAGGTCGATACTACTGAAAAGGCCATTACCAAATATATCCACTACCTACCCACCTCCTTCATGAACCTCATGGAGTTTGCTTCTCCAAAGACTCTCGAGGATACCTTCTGTTTACCGCTCGCCTTAACAACAACTGCATCATTCGTAGGAATCTTGAAAAGGTTCCATCAAAAAGCGCACACCAAGCAACCACCGACACCACCACCACCACCGTTGAACCCTCACCATGCCACTTGACCAAGAAAAACAAAGGTATCCAGTGAAAGGCTTCAAGCCAGAACTGTGCAGTCATCACTCCGCCAAACCCTCAATCAGTAGTCACCGTCACCACCAACGAACCACAACGACGAGCCTACACTAGGTCTCATCCTTAGTGTGTTACCTGTTCTTACCATCACCCTCCTACCGCACCATGCCGCAAATGCGCTACTTGTCATAGGTTTGGGTATTTTGCTGACCGATGCCGAAATGGTCCTCAAGGCAATCAGAACCAAGATATCGTCGCAAACCCTGCCCCTAACCAGATTCAACCCCAAATCGCTCCTGTGTGAGCGTGTTTCAAGTGTGGCGACCTTAATCATCTCGCCAACGTTTTTCCTCAGCGTAACCAACTGCTACAACAGTAGCAGTAGCAGCAACAACAACAACAGCCTCAACAAGCTCGAGGCCGAGCATTTCTCATCATTGCCGCTCAGGCTCAAAACGCTAAAGACGTTATTACTCGTACGTTTCTTGTCAACCATGTTTATGCTTCGTGTTTGTTTGATACTGGCGCAGATAAAAGTTTTGTATCTATAGAATTCGAACCCTTGCCTAAGTGTAAATGCTCTAAGTTGCCAAGATCATTCGTTGTCGAAATCGCAGATGGTAAATCCGTCACTGTCGATTCCATCCTTTCTAAGTGTTCTTTGAATCTTAACGATCATACGTTTCACATTGATCTCATACCTATGCAAATGGGTAGTTTCGACATCATAGTAGGTATGGATTGGCTTAGGCGAGTTCGTGCTAAAGTTGGCTGTTCTTAAAAGTTCATTCGTCTTCCTCTTCCCAATGGTGATTCTCTACACGTCTATGGCAAGAAACCTTCTCAAGGTCTCAAGCTTATGTCGTGTACTCAAGCGAACAAGTGCTTGCGCAAGGGGCCTTTCTCGCCCACATTGTGGAAAAGAAGGACAAAGTGTCACACCCCGACCGCGTAAAACAACAAATCGCGGCGGAAACATCGGGGCGTGTTGCAACAGAATAAATTGTTTCATAACCATGGCATACAAAGTTGTATTTATTTATCAACATATGAGTTTCATCGTCTTAAACAGGAAATACAGAGTTTATAACATAATTAAACAAAGTCTATCTTCATTTTAAGTATCTAAGGCACAGGTCCGCCCTAGTGTCATGATCGTCATCCTACGGAAAAGCACCTGAAAACACACGTGAAAGTAGGTACGTCAGCATAAAAATGCCTGTGAGATACATAGGTTTTGTGAAAATAGGATTCATGACTTAAGTTTAAGAAAATGTTTAGTCATGAACCTTGTAATTTGATTTGTTTTATAAATCGTTAGAAAAACAATAAGTTCAGATGATATGTATAGATAAGTGAATAATGTATGGTTAAATGAATAACCATGCAAAATGAGTTGTATAAAATAAACTGTATTGTAAACCAAAATCTTGTAAAAACATGTCACTTGTATAAAATGTATAAGTCCAAAATGAATGATTTAAATAACGCTATGATATGTAATATAATACAATCACTTATGTATAGGAAGTACCAGCGGCGTATCCACCATGATTTTATCATATTACTCACATCTCGTTACTTAAGTCACTTAAACCAACCAACAAAGTATAATGTCTATGTTTAAACCAATAGTCAATAGTCCTTGTATAAACCATGTCAAATGTTGATAGTCCAAAAGTAGTCAAGTAATGTGTAACAAATGTTATGTATGGTAAGTAAAATAAGACTACTTAAACCATAAGTAAAATGTACAAAACAAAGTATTTTGAATATATCAAAAAGTTATGTTTTGCAAAGTGATGCATGATACACTGATACAAACATTTATGTGGTAAGTTAACGCATACATTCAAGCCTTGAGACAGTCGGATAACCCTTTCAGTCAAGGTTATCAAAAGAAATGTTTTCGGATTCAGTCATTCCTTACATCCAAACAAACCCGGGATGTCAGGAATGGGATTTGTCAAGTCCTATGGTACCACTACTTACTACCGAGCGGCGTAGCAAATGTTAATGAACGTAATAAAGACCCGTTTGTGCAAACCAAATGTCATAGAAGTTGTATACATGTCATATGAAAACAATGTACTAAGTATGCTAAGTTAACATACAAAGTAGAAAAGTCTTGTAAATCAATGTGCTAGCATGCTATCAGTCAACATACATAGCAGAAATGTAATGTAAAACAATGCACTAAGTATGCACACAATGGACATACATAGCATGAAATGTAATGAAATCATGTACTATAATGTACTAACAAACATAGCAGGTATATGATGTGAAAACAGGAAAGCATGAAAGTAACAAGTAGGCACATGTGTTCCACCCCAAAACGTTTGGAAAACAGTAAAAGAGGGGTCTATGTACTCACTTGATATTGCTCAGATGTCTAAAGATAACCACCAAGTAATGCTAGAGATCTCGGAATCAAACGGCACCTAATATAGGTAACTATGTTAATAACCGGACCTTAATCGGATGATTGGATAGAATGAGGTTTTGTAAACCAAACGAGTGTAGAGACTCGTGTCATTTGGTTTAACAAAGCCTACATACTAAATGAAACCTAACATAATTGTTTACGACCCATTACAACCCGTTTAGGAAGCTTATGCTACTTTAACGCGTCGTGCGCGTGAAACGCGTTCGGACCGCCTAACTAGTCCTATGACAAGTGTTATATGCCTAAACATGTTACATAATCAGTTATGTGACAAAAGTTTAGGTTACATATGCTTAATTACCAATTCTACATGAAAAGGGTATTCTGGCATTAAACTGAGTACGTTTACGCACTAGTTTGCGTATAACTCTCCAGAAAGTGATGTAGAGTTTGGAATTGAACAAATGTCAAAACATGAAAAATGTAAAACACAATCAAACAAACATTGGGATAAAATAACATTGTTTTATTGATAATAGAACTGTTCATAGTGATTACAAGCACAGTTGTTACACAAAGCCCCAAGCATAAGTGACGTTCCTGTTGCTCGCGACTTTCCCGACGTCTTTCCCGAGGATCTTCCTGGTCCGCCTCCTGCTCGTTCTGTTGATTTTTGAATCGATTTAATGCCTAGCGATATGCCTGTTGCTAAGTCTCCTTATCGCTTAGAACCCTCTGAGATGAAAGAGCTTTCGAGCCAACTTCAAGAGCTTCTTGATAAAGGCTTTATACGCCTTAGTACTTCTCCTTATTCGTCAAGAAGAAAGTTGGATCATTCAGAATGTGTATTGACTATCGTGAGCTCAAGAAGCTTACAGTAAAAAACCGATATCCTCTTCCTCGTATTAACGATCTCTTCGATCAATTACAAGGCGTGACTTGCTTTGCTAAGATTGATCTCCGTTCTGGTTATCATCAACTTCGAGTCCTCGGGGAAGATATACCCAAAACCGCCTTTCGTACGCGCTATGGTCATTATGAGTTCGTGGTCATGCCCTTTGGTTTGACCAACGCACCTGCTGTTTTCATGGATTTGATGAACCGCGTGTGCAAAGCGTACTTAGACCATTTCGTGATCGTCTTCATCGACGATATCCTCATCTATTCCAAGACTCAAGAAGAGCACGAGCGACACTTGTGTCCTATCCTTCAGCTTCTACGCACTGAACGCCTTTACACCAAATTCTCCAAGTGTGAATTTTGGTTAAAAGAGGTTCAATTCCTTGGTCACACCTTCAACAAACTTGGTATTCACGATAACCCCGCAAAAATCAAAGCTATGAAGAACTGGATTATGTCACATCTGTGCCTCCATGACCATCATACAAGTGCGAATCCAATAATATCTTCAATCTTGGAATTTATACAAATAACTTGTGACCTTTGCTCATATCAATTCTCGTTCGATTTCGAGCTGTAAATCGCTTTCTGGAAAGTTATGCGCGAACCGATGCGTAAACGTAATCAGTTTAATGCAACAAACACTCCAGAACAGTGACATGGGCTTAACATACCTAAAATAACCTTTACATAACTTAGAAAAAAGTTTTGGATGGTTTGGTGTGTCGAAATCAGGTTTACTCGATCGCAGGGACTATTTGCGTTAAACTACAAAAGTTTACCGATTCTTATGGTATCGAACCTTCCGGAATATGATCCTAAGTTAAATATACCCTAAATATCCTTTTCATAGCTTCGAAATAGGCTTTGAGAGGTTCGGTATGCTAAAATAAACTTATTTGGTCAAACAAGGACTAAAAGCGTCAAAAAGTGCATAAGTTTGCATCTACACGCATATCTTAAGTTCTGAACATATCCGGACATCCAAAAATTTTTGAAATCATTAAAATATTTTATTTTAGTGATTGGCATGCTAAAATTCCATTCGTCGCGTAATTTGGATCGTTTTTCGCGTCCGTTCGTGTTTCGTCATAATTAACCGAACAACGCAACCGTACGACCAAACGAACCGACATCTAAGATGTTTTTGAGCATATTTCATGTTCCCTATACTTTACTTCATTGTAGAGCCTTGAAATGGGGTTAACGGGGCTTAAACGTGTCAAAAATGCATCAAAAACCAAGTTTTACACTTGCAGGAGCTAGTTTTGACAATCTGCCAAACATGGCTATCGCGGGGCGCGTAAGATGAGGTCACATCTTACGGGGGGCGAGACCAATGCCCAGATCAGCAAAATCAGTTTCTTATATTCAGCAGCTAGTTTCTGGTTTTGTACATGGTTTCCTTCAATCTATGAACTGGTTTTGGACACCCATAGCTTTGTAAAATGAGTGGGCACACATGGAGGGTCAAGATTGAAGCTCAAAGTACGAGGAACGATCTTAACGGCTCTTGAAATTCTATAATACCCACCAACTCAACCCTCATTCCTCACAATTGAACTCACTTCTGCTCTAAGTTGAAGCTCTCCCTTGTGAGGCTTCATACCTGAGTGTTTAGAGTTCAAATCTTCCTAGCTTGGACCTTTTGTTAGTTTCTTTCATGCTTTTTATGCGTTTTTAAGCATGAAAGTCAAACAGTGTTTGACTTTTTGCTTTGACCAGTTTATGGTCAACACGAAGTTCGTTTGAACTTTGCAACATGAGCGTAATCACGTGGTCATAGTCCTTTGTGACCATACCTACTGATTACCACGTTATTTAGGTATAGTGACGAGTCATGGTTTCGGTCAAAATACGCATTTATGCGTATTTTGCAACCAAACTATTCTTGGGTATCAAAACCCTTTGTTTTGATATCAAACTTGTTTTCTAACTTAGTTAAACATGTTTAACTCGTCGCTTTTAGTTTAGTGCTTATATAGGGTCGTAAGATAAGCGGTCTAAACAACCGCTTAGACTTTCGAACCCGACCCGTTTGGTCGATCATTAGGATCCGACCAAACAAATTTTGTGACCATAGTTGTATAGGGAATAACCTTCCGAGGTTATACCTTATGGTCACTTCGTTTAGTTAGTTGTATGATAGGTAGTTTATATGCCTAGGAAAATGACCAAAATGCCCTTTTTACGCATAATTTCATTTTAAACATATGTAACCTAAATTTTTACATCTAAGCTGATTAGGTAACATCATTAGACATGTTAAGGCATATAATACTTGTCATAGGACTAATTAGGCGGTCCAAACGCGTTTTACGCAAACGACGCGTTAACGTAGCATAAGCTACCTTAACGAGTCGTAATGGGTCGTAAGCACTTAGGATAGGTTTCGATTTAGAATGTAGGATTTGTTAAACCATATTACCTGAGTTCCAATACTCATTTGGTTTACGAAACCTCATTTTATCCGATCTTCCGATTTAGGTCCGGTTTATTAACATAGTTACATATAATAGGTGCTGATTGATTCCGTGATCCCTCTAGCATTGCTTGGTTGTTATTCAAGACTTCTAAGCATTCTCAAGTGAGTATATAGTCCCCTCTTTTACTGTTTTCAAATATTTTGGGGTGAAACACGTGTGCCTACTTGTTACTTTCGTGTTTTTCATGCTTTTATAACATATACTTGCTATGTTCATTAGTACACGTATGGTATATGATTTCTTCCATGTTTTTGCTATGTATGTTTTATTAAAATGCTAGTACATTGATTTCATAAACACATTTGTTTCATATGATTATTTTAGCATATGTACACATTGATTTACATCACATTTTTACTACGTATGTTCATTTAGCATATTTAGTACATTATTTTCATATAACATGCTTACATGGTATAACATTTGGTTTGTTTAACGACTCAAAAATATGTTCATTAACACCGATCATGTCGCTCGGTAGTAGGTAGTGGTACCATAGGAATTGACAACTCCCATTCCTAAAATCCTAGGTTTGTTTGGGTGGAAGGAATGACCGAATCCGAATTCATAATTTAGATGAACCTTTAACTTGTTAAGGGTTTGTCGCCACAATCACAAGGCTTGTATGTATACGTTTAACATTACCGTGTAGATGTTTGTATCAATAAAGCATTAATTTTACAAAACATAACTTTTGATTTAATCTATGATTTATTCAAATACATTGTTTTGTACATTTTACATATAGTTTGAGTAGATATTTTTATTTATTTTGCCATACATATCATTTGATTATACATGAACATTTTTACATTGGTGGTTTGTTTGGGTAAGTGATTTAAATAACGAGCCGTGTGTAATATGATAAAAGCATGGTGGATACGCCGCTGGTACTTCCTATATATAAGTGCTTTTATGATATTACATATCGTAGCGTTATTTAAACCATTTCAATTTAGACATATTACATTTTACACAAATAACATATCTTTACAAAACATTGTTTTACAAACAACATATTTTATACAAACTCACTTTTTACTTGGTTATTTACTTATCTATGCATTATTCTTTTATATCATCTGATTTCTTATCGATTTTCGTTTGATTTCTAAAAGAAAATATTTTTAATAAGATTCATGACTAAATTTTTGTTAAACATTTCTTTCAACTACAAGTCATGAATCCTAAATCAATAAACCTATGTATCTCACATGCATTTTTATGATAACGTTCCTATTTTCACATGTGTTTTCAGGAGCTGATGCATAGGGTTAATCAAGATACACTTAGGCGGACTTGGGCCTTAGTGACAATAAAAGATGCAAGACTAGTTAATTATGTTATGTTTCTTTGTTTTTAAGGCAATGTAACCTCTTGAAATTTAATAAAACAAAATTTCAATTACCATGTGTTATGAAACAATGATTCTGTTACGACACTCCCCGACGATTCCGCCGCGATTTATTGTTTTACGCGGTCGGGGTGTGACAGAAGAGTTGGTATCAGAGCTCATGGTTATAGGGAATTAGGTTATTAATAATGCTTTGACCTAGTCTATAACCTTCCTAGGACCCCAACACAAGGTTCTTGTGTTTAGATCTTAAAACAATACCGTCACCTATCTTTAGGCGACAACCACAACAAGAACGCAAATTTCAAATCCGCTTTGAAAACCAATCATCTGTTCTAGGATGATTTATTATAAGGTTTTGAACCTTCAAAGTTTTCAAAATCTCGTCAAGGTTTGGGTCTTATAATGTGAACACGTGCAATCTGGAAGGGTGGGTGCCTGTATCCCGAGTTTTCTGTCTAAGGCTAGAGTGTTCGTACAAATCCACATAATCGGACCAGTCACTCTTACCTGGGAACCCTTGGGGTGAGTGTCCACTTATAGGCTAAAGCATGTCTTCGCGATACATTAATATGACCCGCTTACTTTGATTAGTCACCGTCTTATTTGTTTGCCTTAGGTAACAAACAAATGATCATAATTTTTATGCGTTGTCATTCTGTTTTGATTATCCGATAACATTTCACTTATTTCTTCCTATGTCTTCCATTTCCTTTAGGATGTCTCTTCATCGCAGCGATACTCAAATGTCCGAGCGAGCTACCAAAATTGCCCAACGAATAGGCGTAGTATTCCAGAAGACTGCTGAATTAGCTTTTGCTATGTCTCATCTCAAGGATGAAACCACCCAAGAATCACCAAAGGAAACAGAAGCCAAACCTTCACGAAAATCAAAGAAGCATAAAGCTTCAAAGAATCTTCCAGTGAATGCTCCGAATCAAGCGGGACATAGCCAGGTGGCAACACCACCAGCTAAGAAGCCGTACAAGGGAACTGTGACACCTGTGCCTCTGCGACCATAAAATAAATACCAAATTAATGAAATATTTTATTTCATACTTGGGATTTGTATAAATATGTGTATCGTTTGCACATATCAATTCATGTTCGATTTCAAGCTTTAAATCGCTTTCTGGAAGGTTATACGCGATATGATGCGTAAATATAACCAGTTTAATGCAACAAACACTCCAGAACAGTGACATAGACTTAACATACCTTAAATAATCTTTACATAACTTAGAAATAAGTTTTGGATAGTTTGGTATGCCGAAATCAAGTTTATTCGCTTATAGGGACTAATTTCGACAAACTGCGAAAGTATGTCGGTTCGTACTGTAACGAACATTCCGGAACTTGATCATAAGTTAAATATGCCCTAAATATCCTTTACATAGCTTAGAAATAGGCTTTGAGGTGTTTGGTGCGCAAAAATAAACTTTCTTGATCAATAAGGACTAAAAGCGTCAAAAAGTGCATAAGTTTGCATTTTCGCGCATATCTTACGTTCTGAATATATCCGGACATCCAAAAATTTATGTTATTATTAAAATATTTTATTTTAGTGATTGGCATGATAAAATTCCATTCGTCGCGTAATTTGGATCGTTTTTGCGTTCGTTACGATTTCCGTCGTAATTAACCGAACAACGCAACCATACAACCAAACGAACCGACATCCGAGATATTTTTTAGCACATTTCAAGTTCCCTATACTTTAAATTTATTTTAGAGCCTTGAAATGGGGTTAACGGGGCTTAAAAGTGCCAAAAAATCAAGTTTTACAAGTGCAGGGACCATTTTTGAAATTTCTGGCAGATACATTGAACTTGGTCCATTTTTGAGGTTTTGATGGTTTTAACCCAAGGTTTTGCACTCTATGGGCTGGAATTTGATGGTTGTAAGTATTCCCATGTTTTTGAAAACCATGTGCCCACTTGTAAGGTCAAGATCAAAGCACGATTTGCGAGAAACGATCCTAACAGTTCTCCGAAATCTATAAATACCCAAGCTCTCATTCCATTTTCCTCACACCTTGATCTAATTTTATGCTCTAAGTTGAAGCTTTCTGCTTCATACCTGAGTATTTAGATCAAGTTCTTCTAGCTTGGAACCTTTGTAAGTATTCTTTCGTGTTTTTATGCGTTTTAAGCGTAAAAGTCAAACAGTGTTTAACTTTCTGCTTTGACCAGTCTATGGTCAACACGAAGTTCATTTGAACTTCATAACGTGAGCATAATCACGATGGTTATAGTCTCTTGTGACTATACCTACTGATTACCACGTTGATTATGTGTAGTGACGAGTCATAGTTTCGGTAAAAATGCGTATTTTGCAACCAAACTATTCTTGGGTATCAAGACCCTTTGTCTTGATAGCAAACTTGTTTTATAACTTTGTTAAACATGTTTTAACATGTTTAGCTCGTCACTTTAGGTTTAGTGCTTATATAGGGTCGTAAGATAAGCGGTCTAAACAACCGCTTAGACTTTCGAACCCGACCCGTTTGGTCGATCATTAGGATTCGACCAAGCATTTATTGTGACCATAGTTGTATAGGGAATAACCTTCTGAGGTTATACCTTATGGTCACTTCGTTTAGTTAGTTGTATGATAGGTAATTTATATGCCTTAGGAAAACGACCAAAATGCCCTTTTTACGCATAAATTCATTTTAAGCATATGAAACATAAATTTAACATTATTAGACATGTTAAGGCATATAATACTTGTCATAAGATTAGTTAGGCGGTCCGAACGCGTTTTACACGAACGACGCGTTAAAGTGGCGTAAGCTACCTTAACGAGTCGTAATGGGTCGTAAGCACTTAGGTTAGGTTTCGTTTTAGAATGTAGGAATTGTTAAACCATATTACATGAGTCCCTACACTCATTTGGTTTACGAAACCTCATTTTATCCAATCCTCCGATTTAGGTCCGGTTTATTAACATAGTTACCTATATTAGGTGCCGTTTGATTTCTGTGATCCCTCTAGCTTGCTTGGTTGTTATTCAAGACTTCTAAGCATCCTCAAGTGAGTACATAGTCCCCTCTTTTACTGTTTTCAAATGTTTTGGGGTGATACACATGTGCCTACTTGTTACTTTCATGATTTTCATGTTTTTATATCATATGCTTGTTATGTTCATTAGTACATATATAGTACATGATTTCATTAAGTTTTGCTATGTATGTTAGCATGCTAGCACATTGTTTTACATTTTGAACCGTTTGTAACCGTTTGATTTCTGTGAACAGTTTGTAACCGTTTGATTTGTGTGAACCGTTTGTAACCGTTTGACTTGTGTGAACCGTTTGTAACCGTTTGATTTGTGTGAACTGTTTGTAACTGTTTGATTTGTGTGAACCGTTTGTAACCGTTTGATTTGTGTTAACCATTTGTAACCATTTGATTTGTGTGAACCGTTTGTAACTGTTTGAATTATGTGAACCGTTTGAATCTGTTTGAACTGTTGGGTTAGGGAAGTGATTAGGTAACGGGGCGGGGGTAATGTGTTAAAAGCATGGTGGATACGCCGCTGGTACTTCCTATATATAAGTGCTTTTAACACATTATATATCGTTGCGTTATTTAGATCACTTGGGCAAGGTTATTCAAAACAAAGTTATATTACAAGGTTTTTCTAACAACATAAACATTCGAGTTTTGTTTCAAAAACGATTTTCAATTTGGGTTTACTTAAACAAATGTTTTGGAGATAAGATTCGTGGTATCGATGTTTTATAAAACAAATCTGTTTTGACATAGTTATTTCAATTTACATTCCCAACATTTTACAAAACTTGGTTTTCTAATTATTAATTAACAAAGGTATTCAAGTGATTTTCAAAAATGTAAACGAGCCATGAATCTGATACTCACATAAAACCTATGTACCCGCCGACATTTTTATGCTGACGTATTTTAACATGTGTTTCAGGTACCATAGTTGGTGATATTTGATGATGATTTTGATGCATGCTCACATAGGAACGGACGAGGCCTTAGTGACTTAATAACAATGAAAGTCTATTTGTTCATGTTTTGTTTCTAATTTCAATGTAATGTAAAACATTTAATTCAGTAAAACAAGAACTTCAATCCATGTGTTATGAATCAATGATTCTGTTACAACACTCCCCGACGTTTCCGCCATGATTTGTTGTTTTTTGTGGTCGGGGTGTGACAGGAACCGCTCCCTTGTGCAATCAATGCAATGGTCATCATCCAAATCAAACACCATGTCGCAAATGTACCCACTGTGGACGATGGGGACATTTGGTTAACATATGCCGGTTTGCTACCCAAAACAAAACTGTTGCAGATCCTTCTGCTGCTCGAGCACCATACGAATGAACAGCCCCTTTGTGCAATCAGTGTAACCTCCAACACCATGCCAGTGTCAAATGCCGAAAATGTTTCAACTGTGGACTTTTTGGTCATACGGCAAGAGTCTGTCGTTCAGTCACTGCGTTAAACCAAGCTATTCTAAACCCTGCTCAAGCTCGTTTTCCGCCTGGTACTAGCTTCAACTATGGCGAGACAAGTCATTTCAAGAACAAATACCCAAAGTTTGTCAATGCAAATCTGAACCACGAATGAGCATTTGGCTGATTAGAAGATACTGCTGCTTTGAAATAATTTAAATCTTATGCTTTAGTTTCTTTTGTTTTTCTTGAACTCTGAAACAATCTGTTTAGTTTATAAATAAATCGTTGTTCACAATTCTGATGTACAAGTGTAGTTACATGTGTGTATGGCATACCCCTACGATACCTACACCGAAGAACTATGTTCTTTACAAGAGAAACTGCTCTTGTAGTTCTCCCATTCAAGTGATCGCTCATGATTTCCTCTAAAATTTTAAGTACTCGTTTCATTCTAAGAATCGAAGTACAGAATATAAGTGACAATTTTAGACGATTACTCAAAATGTCACTTTAAATCCTTGGTTAGATAACTAAGGGTATTTTTTTTTATCTCATACCCATATCATTACATTCTAGTTTCCATAACAACATACATAGTATATGTTTTTCAAAAACAACCTTCATGATTTCAAAATATTTCATATAGTTTGAAAACATTTTAACATAGTATATTTACTTAATATATCAAGTGCATGATTTCAAAAGCATTATCCATGTTTTCAAAAACCTTATACATGACTACAAAATTCATCTCACATGATTTTAAAACAATTTATAAACATATTTACCTAATATATCTACCGTATGATTTCAAAAGTATTACGTAAGGTATCAAAACCATTAAACATATTTCTAAAGAACCCCATGCATAGTTTTCGAAAAATATTCTGCTCGTATGATTGACTTAACATACGTAGTACCCAACCTCCAAATTCTGCTTCATATGTCGCCTTGGCATATATAGCACCTCAACTTCATGAACATTCTACCTCGTGTATCGAATTAAGCACGTCTAGTGCAAGGTTTCGAAGCGTCTCCCGCTATTCAAATTCCAAAATCCATATAGGATCTTCTTATCTTCATAATTAGATCCTTGTGGGTGTTTTAAGCTCAAAAATCAGAGTCCTTAATTGGATTCTTTGTATGCTTTAATACGTACATTACGATTCAATAGGGACAAAGCCAAATTCCTATTAAGATCTTCCTATCTTCATAGTTAGATTCTTGAAGATGTTTAAAGTACCAAATGAAATCCACGGATTGGATTCCTGGTGTGCTTTAGATACATGTGCACAAATCAACAACAAATTAACAAAATAATAACAAATTGAAAACCAAGATAAACAAATATGTTATTATGTGTTTAGGTGTTTTCTTTTATGTTTTTGTGTGATCCAGATATTCGTTATGCAAATCCTCGTAGAATCTTTCATATCAGCATATGAGGGATTCATAGTAGGATATCCAAAGGTACTACCTTAAATCCTTAATGGGCTTCTACGTAATAGTTAAGACCCTTGGATTATAAAGAACTATTCCATGATTCAAAAGAGACCTTTTGGATGGTCTAGTTAAAAAGATTGATTCGAAAATCTGGTTAGGAATGTCATGTGATGATATAGCTGAAAAGAATCCTTGGTGGTCTATTTAAAGAGATCATTTATTGATTTAATTAAAAGGACCCTATGGTGGTCTAGTCACAATCATCACAGGTTTATTCATTTGATTTTTCTTCCCCTACACATTATAAAATACACTGTGCGGACTATGCAAGGAATTACGTAATTATGGATGCATACATAATTATGAAATTCAGTGCACAGAAACCCCAGTAAGATTTATCATGTGTAAGAACCTATAGTGGCAAAAATAACGAAACGTGAACAATGTAATGGAGGTACGGTGGACGCACCAATGACGCTTCATATATTTATATAAGTGTCCCTCTTACATTGCAAACATGATGTTATTTAAGTTACTAGAAGTTCAGAACCCTAACCAATGTTGTTTTATCTTTTCGACTTCAAGTTTCGAGCTCTCACAAGTTTCCTCTAAATAAATTTCGGGACGAAATTTCCTAAAGTAGGGGAGACTGTGACATCTGTGCCTCCACGGCCATCATACAAGTACAAATCTAATAAGATCTTCAATCTTAGAATTTGTACAAATAACTTGTGACCTTTGCTCATATCAATTCTCGTTCGATTTCGAGCTCTAAATCTCTTTCTGGAAAGTTATGCGCGAACCGATGCGTAAACGTAATCAGTTTAATGCGACAAACACTCCAAAACAGTAACATGGGCTTAACATACCTAAAATAACCTTTACATAACTTAGAAATAAGTTTTGGAAGGCTTGGTGTGTCGAAATCAAGTTTACTCGATCGCATGGACTATTTGCGTTAAACTGCAAAAGTCTACCAATTCTTATGGTATCGAACCTTCCGGAATATGATCATAAGTTAAACATACCCTAAATATCCTTTGCATAGCATAGAAATAGGCTTTGAGGGGTTCGGTATGCTAAAATAAACTTATTTGGTCAAACAGGGACTAAAAGCGTCAAAAAGTGCATAAGTTTTGCATTTACGCGCATATCTTACTTTCTGAACATATCCGGGCATCCAAAAAATTTTGTAATCATTAAAATATTTTATTTTAGTGATTGGCATGCTAAAATTCCATTCGTCGCGTAATTTGGATCGTTTTTCGCGTTCTTTCATGTTTCGTCGTAATTAACCAAACAACGCAACCGTACGACCAAACGAACCAACATCTGAGGTGTTTTTGGAGCATATTTCACATTCCCTATACTTTAACTTCATTGTAGAGCCTTGAAATGGGGTTAACGGGGCTTAAACATGTCAAAAATGCATCATAAACCAAGTTTTACACTTGCAGGGGCTAGTTTTGACAATCTGCTAAACATGGCTCTCGCGGGGCGCATAAGATGAGGTCTCATCTTACGCGGGGAGCGACCAATGCCCAGATCATCAAAATCATTTTCTCATATTCAGCAGCTGGTTTCTGGTATTGTACATGGTTTCCTTCAATCTATGAACTGGTTTTGGACACCCATAGCTTTGTAAAATCAGTGGGCACACATGGAGGGTCAAGATTGAAGCTCAAAGTACGAGGAATGATCTTAACGGCTCTTGAAATTCTATACATACCCAACAACTCAACCCTCATTCCTCACAATTGAACTCACTTCTGCTCTAAGTTGAAGCTCTCCCTTGTGAGGCTTCATACCTGAGTGTTTTGAGTTCAAATATTCCTAGCTTGGACCTTTTGTAAGTTTCTTTCATGCTTTTTATGCGTTTTTAAGCATGAAAGTCAAACAGTGTTTGACTTTCTGCTTTGACCAGTTTATGGTCAACACGAAGTTCGTTTAAACTTCGCAACGTGAGCGTAATCACGATGGTCATAGTCCTTTGTGACTATACGTACTGATTACCACGTTATTTAGGTATAGTGACGAGTCATAGTTTCGGTCAAAATACGCATTTATGCGTATTTTGCAACCAAACTATTCTTGGGTATCAAAACCCTTTGTTTTGATATCAAACTTGTTTTCTAACTTAGTTAAACATGTTTTAACATGTTTAACTCGTCGCTTTTAGTTTAGTGCTTATATAGGGTCGTAAGATAAGCGGTCTAAACAACCGCTTAGACTTTCGAACCCGACCCGTTTGGTCGATCATTAGGATCCGACCAAACATATTTTATGACCATAGTTGTATAGGGAATAACCTTCCGAGGTTATACCTTATGGTCACTTCGTTTAGTTAGTTGTATGATAGGTAGTTTATATGCCTTAGGAAAATGACCAAAATGCCCTTTTTACGCGTAATTTCATTTTAAGCATATGTAACCTAAATTTTTACATCTAAACTGATTAGGTAACATCATTAAACATGTTAAGGCATATAATACTTGTCATAGGACTAATTAGGCGGTCCGAACGCGTTTTACGCGAACGACGCGTTAACGTAGCATAAGCTACCTTAACGAGTCGCAATGGGTCGTAAGCACTTAGGATAGGTTTCGATTTAGAATGTAGGCTTTGTTAAACCATATTACATGAGTTCCAATACTCATTTGGTTTACGAAACCTCATTGGTGGTTTGTTTGGGTAAGTGAATTAAATAACGAGGCGTGTGTAATATGATAACAGCATGGTGGATACGCCGCTGGTACTTCCTATATATAAGTGCTTTTATGATATTACATATCGTAGCGTTATTTAAACCATTTCAATTTAGACATATTACATTTTACACAAATAACATATCTTTACAAAACATTGTTTTACAAACAACATATTTTATACAAACTCACTTTTTACTTGGTTATTTACTTATCTATGCATTATTCTTTTATAACATCTGATTTCTTATCGATTTTCGTATGATTTCTAAAAGAAAATATTTTTAATAAGATTCATGACTAACTTTTTGTTAAACATTTCTTTCAACTACAAGTCATGAATCCTAAATCAATAAACCTATGTATCTCACAGGCATTTTTATGCTGACGTACCTATTTTCACATGTGTTTTCAGGAGCTGATGCATAGGGTTAATCAAGATACACTTAGGCGGACTTGGGCCTTAGTGACAATAAAAGATGCAAGACTAGTGAATTATGTTATGTTTCTTTGTTTTTAAGACAATGTAACCTCTTGAAATTTAATAAAACAAAATTTCAATTACCATGTGTTATGAAACAATGATTCTGTTATGACACTCCCCGACGATTCTGCCACGATTTGTTGTTTTACGCGGTCGGGGTGTAACAGATTGCACCTAATTCTCCATCTGAAATTCGTTCGTTTCTTGGTTTAGCTGGTTATTATCGTCGTTTCATCTCCAATTTCTCGAAAATCGCCGTTCCTCTTACCTCTTTGACTCAAAAAGATAAACCTTTTGTTTGGGGTCCTGAGCAAGAAGAATCTTTCCAAATGCTCAAGGACATACTTTGCAATGCTCCTATTCTCGCGCTTCCCGATGGTAATGATGACTTCGTCGTGTATTGCGATGCTTCAAACATTGGCCTTAGTTGTGTCCTTATGCAACGAGACAAGGTTATCGCTTACGCGCCGAGGCGACTCAAAATACTTGAGAAAACTACACTTCACACGACCTTGAACTTGGTGCAATTGTTTTTGCCTTGAAGATAAGGCGACACTACCTTTGTGGTACTACATGTGTGGTCTTCACTGACCATAAGAGCCTTCAATACATCTTCAACCAAAAGGAACTGAACATGCGTCAACGTCGTTGGGAAGAGTTGTTAAACGACTACGACTGCGAAATTCGCTACCACCCAGGAAAAGTGAATGTAGTGGCCGACGCACTTAGTCGTAAGACTCATGCTAAGGGTATTCGTTGTCTCCAACTCATTAACGATCTTCAAAACCGCATTCGCGAAGCTCAATATGCATCTATTATGAGGGTAACCTCTTCTACGAGATGCGATGTGGTGCTGAAGAAAGTCTTGTGTCTAAATCCGATGGTATTCTATACTATCTCAATCGCATCTGGATCCCTAATCGTGATAAACTTCGAGACTTTCTGATGAGGGAAGCACACAAATCTAGATAATCTATTCATCCTGGTGCTGATAAGATGTACCAAGATTTGTGTACATCCTATTGGTGGCCTAGGATGAAGAAAGATATCGCCACCTTCGTTGCGAAATGTCTCACTTGTTCCAAGGTTAAAGCGAAACACCAATATCCCTCTGGCTTGCTCGAAGAACCAGAAATTCTTGTCTGGAAATGGGAGAGCATTGCAATGGATTTTATCACCAAACTTCCTCGTACTTCATCTGGTCATGACAGTATTTGGGTGTTTGTCGATCGATTGACCAAATCAACTCACTTTCTCCCCATTCGTGAAGATTTCAAAGTCGAGAAATTGGCTCATATCTACACGGATGAAATCATTTGTCGTCATGGTATCCCCATTGACATCATTTTTTATCGTGATGGTCGCTTTACATCTCGTCTTTGGAAAACTTTTCAATCCGCTATGGGTACTCTTCTTAACCTTAGCACCGCTTTTCATCCTCAGTCTGATGGACAAACTGAGCGTACTATCCAAACCTTAGAAGATATGCTTCGTTCATGCGTAATCGATTTTGGTGGCAACTGGGATATGCACTTGCCTTTAATCGAATTCTCGTACAACAACAGTTATCACACGAGTATTCAAATGGCACCATTCGAGGCATTGTATGGTCGGTCGTAAGTGTCGTTCGCCTATTTGTTGGCACGAGATCAGAGAAGCTCAAATCACCGGTTCTGATCTTATACAAGAGACGACGAACAAGATTTTACAGGTTCGAGACAATTTGCTGAAAGCCAGAAGCCGACAAAAGAGTTACGCTGACAAGCGTCGCAAGCCTTTGGAATTCGAGATAGGTGACTTTGTACTTCTCAAGGTATCCCCTTGGAAGGTCGTAGTTCGATTTGGTAAGAAAGGGAAACTTGTTCCTTGCTACTTAGGTCCTTTCAAGATTCTAGAAAGGATTGGCAAGGTTACGTATCAACTGGACCTACCTGAAGAACTTAACAACGTTCATCCTGACTTCCACGTCTCAAACTTAAAGAAGTGTCTAGCTGAAGAAGGACTTTGTCACACCCTGACTTTTGCAGAAGCGTGATTACGTGTGACTTGCTGAGTATCATTGCATTCAACCATAACAAACAACTATATGATAGAAACCATGATGTTCATCCATAATTAAGTTTCAAAATATTACAACCAACCTTGTTTACCAACAAACCAAGACTTCAAGTTTTAAAATACACAACAACCAAAGTTTAAAGTTCCATACTGGACTACACAAAAGACACTAGTAGAAAACGAAGCTTTAAACCATGTATCCTATCAAGGATAAAACACACGATTCAAACCCTTTAGTGCTGGATGACATCACTTATTTGAAACACAACTTGATATCTTAAACGCCCGCCAGATCCATAATCAATTTCCTGAAATACATGTAGTTTGAAAACATCAACAAAAGTTGAGCGAGTTCATGTATTTTGTATGTGCGCACGAACATCCTTGTAAACATTTGTGAGTATGTATGTATTCGTAAACCGGTATGAAAGCAACAAGGAAACAGATCAATTAATGGTTTGCAAGGCCATTAATATGTGTGCAACGGTGTAGGAATGGCTCAATCCTTTATGCGTATTTTGTACCGGGCCATCCAGCAGGAACGACATAGTCACCACATGGTCCAACCCGCGGGCTCATGGGTGGGGCTCGCAACACCCAATAGATCTATCACTCATGCCCCTCGGTCCTTATACAAGGATTAATGGTCTTAAGTTAATTGCCTACCCATTCACATGATCTAGCAGTTCATTCCTTAGCTAACCATACAACTTGTAATCGTAATCATTTGTAACATGTATTTTACCCCCGAAATTATAAAACTGAAAACAGTTAAAAGAAAAGGGGGACATGAACTCACAGTCTTGCGTCTCGAATCCGATATAACTCAAAGCGGCTACTTGTTCACACGACTACCTACAAATGTACTATGGTTTATTAGACGGATAGGTAGTGCCTTGACTTTAGTCTTAATTAGTGTCTTTGAGTTACGTTTCTTTGTGTCATCAATATTATTCCAAGTTACATAATTATTTGTTAAAATAATAAATATTTTAACTTGTCACAATTATGTATTTGCACATGTATAACTTCCCCAAGGATGGGTGTATTCATACTCGTAATCTTAAACATGCATATTTTTGCCAAGTATCGGTGGCGTATTCCGGTGTATTTATACGTACGAGAATACGTATTCTTATTGTCTTTATTAAGTATTCTTATACTTAATTTTCGTATTAATTTTTCCGGAATAATATTTCTAATAAAAATTCTCCAATATATATTCTTAAAATATATATTTTTAAGAAATCATTTATAGAAATTTATTTATACTTCTTTTTGTCAAAAATATTTATATTTTCATATAACCCTCAAAAATAGTATATTTTCAAGATTATTTTAGAAAATATTTTTAAATCCATTTTTCACCCAAAAATAATATATTCTAAGCTCATTTAAGAAAATATATATTTTCTCCAAAAATAATATATTTTCTTAGTAATTCAAGAAAATCATATATATTTTCCTTTACTCAAAATAATATATTTTCTTGTAAAAAATATGATATATTTTGTAATAAGTGTAGAAATCATATTTTTGTACTCTTGGTGTCCAAAATACCATTTACCAAAATATACTCATGAATTTATTTCCGGAATATTTATGTGAGTTATATTCCTTGTTCGGTTTCTCCAATATTTTGGGTATAAATTGTATATTCATTCTCTTGGAATTTTGGTAATATTCTGTATTGTAATTTTTGGTATTTTGGTGAGTTATATTATTTCAAACCCTAAAATAATATAACTAATACACATAATATACAAGTAATCACACACATGGTGACATCTAAATATATATTCTCCTAAATACATACTTAGCCACTTTTATTATCAAAAACCAACCTCCAATATTTATAATTTTTGTAACAAAAATTATGGAAAACTTTATATGAAAATTCATGGTTAAAATATACTTGTAATTATTTGTTTAAAAATATTTTTGTAAGTGTTTAATTTCTAGAAAAATTTTGCCATAGCTTTCCCTTAAAAAATGGAGGTTTCCATGCTTTCAAAGCATATCATTTTCTTTTATAAATCATCACAATCAACAACAAATCAAATAATACTTACCAAGTGCCAAAATCAAGCCATAATCACAACTTCATGATCTTGAAAATTTATAAAAATTTGTAGTAACTTGGTAGTGTGTTTAGTAGGCTTAGTTACCCTTTAAAGTGTGGTTATTTATTTAAAAACATCATTCTTGAAGAATTTAGATGTTTACAACTTGTGACTTGATTCTCCAAAAATGTTTCTTCTTGAATTTTTCTTGGTAAATATATGTTTCTACACTTGATTAACCACTAAAAATGTGGTTAGTTTCTTTAAGAACCAAGTTTATGTAAATCTTGTATTTTTAACTTAGTTTCTTGAGAAATTAGTTTTGAAATCATCCACTTACATGATTCATATCACACTTTGATCATCATTTTTCAAGAAAACATTCTATACTTCAAGTTCATGCTTTCACATAAGGATGATCATTTTGATCTTTCATAAGATCATCCTCTTATCTAGCTAGATTATGTCTTTAATCACCATCTAGCAAGTTCATATGATGTTTAACATCATTAACACAAACAATCAACAATCAAGAAGCATAATAACACTTAAACAACATGATTCATGTGACATCTGTGCTTGTGTAATAATTGTGCAAACTCTGGACAATCCAATATTAATAAAAAAATGTATTTTGATCCCAATGTTTGTTATTTGTGTTTGACATTTTGCGCGTTTTTTTTATTTTTGATCAATTTTAAACTCTATATTGCCCTCTAGAAAGTTAAACGTAAACTGATGCGTAAACATAATCAGTTTAACACGAAAAACACTCCGAAACAGCAAAATAAGCTTAACATACCTTAAATAACCTTTACATAACTTCGAAATAAGTTTTAAAGGGTTTGTTATGGCAAAATCAAGTTTATTCGCTCGCAGGGACTAATTTCATCAAACTGCAAAAGTCTGCCGTTTCGTATGGCAACGTACCTTCCAGAATATGATCATAAGCTAAACATACCATAAATAACCTAAACATAGCTTAGAAATTAGCTTTGAGTGGTTCGGTGTGCGAAAATATGCTTATTTGATCGTACAGGGACTAAAAGTGTCAAAAAGGACGTAAGTCTGCATCTTCGCGCATATCTTAGGTTCTGACCACATCTGGACATCCAAAATTTTTGTAGACACTAAAATATTTTTATTTTAGTGATCGGCATGAAAAAATACCATTCATCGCTTAATTTGGATCGTTTTCGCGTCCGTTCGAGTTTCGTCACAATTAGACGAATAACGCGACCGTACGACCAAACGAACCGATATCCGTGATATTTCCAAGCATATTTTGTGTCCTCTATACTTTGACCACCTTGTAGAGCCTTGAAAATGGCTTAACGGGGGTCAAATGTGCCAAAAATGAGCTTATGCAAGTGCAGGGACCAAAGCTGTAAAAATGAAACTGTTGGCTGAACTGCAGGGAGGACGCGGGCCGCGTAAGCCCAGACCCAATCCTATGCGAGGTGCGACAGAAGGGCCAGTTCCAGAAACTTGTTTTTCAGCAATCTGTTGCAACTTTAGGGGATGTTCTTGCAAGTTCTTTGTGTATTGGCCAAGTTAACACCTCTCCAAGGCATATTAGTTGGCCCTTAACACTTGTATGTGATTTCTTCCTTGATGGCCAAACAAACACTTGTGATGATCTTGTTCATCATCCACAAGTATAAATAGCCAAGCTCTCATTCCATTTCACTCACCCTTGATCTGATTAATACTCTAAGTTGGAGCCTTTGCTTCAAACCTGAGTGTTATAGATCAAGTTATCCCTAGCTTGGACCCTTTGTAAGCTTCTTTCGTGATTTTATCGCTTTTCTAGCGTGAAAGTCAAGCAGTGTTTGACTTTCAGCTTTGACCAGTCAATTGTCAACACAAAGTTCGTTTGAACTTTGTAACGTGATTGTAATCACGATGGTTATAATCCTTAGCGATTATACCTACTGATTACCACGTTAACTAGGTGTAGTGACGAGTCAAAGTTTCGGTCAAAATGCGTTTTAGCACGCATTTTGCAACGGAACTACTTTTAGGTATCAAAACACTTTGTTTTGATACCAAATCAGTTTTATAAGTTAGTGAAACATGTTTTGACATGTTTAACTCGTCACTACTAGTTTAGTGCTTGTTTAGGGTCGTAAGTTAAGCGGTCTAGACAACCGCTTAGACATTCGAACCCGACCCGTTTGGTCGATCTTTAGGATCCGACCAAGCATGTTTAGTGATCATAGTTGCATAGGGAATAACTGTCACACCCTCAAATTACCACCTAGGGAGTGTCCCTGTTAGGCGTGTGACTACTAGCAATGAGCCACTAATTACATTGAATCACAAGTTGTAATAAAGTTCCATCAATTAAGTAATAACAATTGCAATCATGAGTTATTCAAAATCACAAGTTCAGCGGAAGCATTAAAGTATCATAAGGTAAATACGAATCAATCATAATAAATAAGTATTTGACAAATAATCCCGTCGGTATGACCATGACCACTCTTGCTCTCCAGCCAGCAAGCTCCTATTCAAATCACCTAGCAACCTACGAGCATGTAACAAGTGTATCAGACAAAGCTGGCGAGTCCACAGTTTAAGAAAACGCTTGTTACCAGTTGAATGTAAAACAGTTCAATAACCAATGCAAGTAATATTGTTAATATCTCAATTCCGAACAAGACGGCTCCTGAAGTACATGACTGCCCTTCCCACGTACTCCTATCTAGTACTGGGCCCCGACTGGGTCATTAGTTCACATCCGTCCTATCTAGGAGTGGTGTGAGGGTGCCAAACCTAAGTAGCGCTACCAACTAATACCCGTTACCCTCCGGGTAACATAATAAGGGACTTACAAGAGTGATAGGTGAGAATATTAACCAATATACCCGTTTTTACCCAAAAGACTTATCCCTCCACGGGATACCCACTGACTGTCCCCAACCACTGGGACGCATGCTTGAATGTAGTGAACTTACCTTGGTTTACTCGGTATGATTAGTTACTGGTTCACAAACAAATCAGTCAAAGCCTATAATATGCATGTGCACGAAATCAGTTTACAATCACTTGGTTCACGTATAAATTGTATTCATAGTGTGCATTCAAGCAACAGTTTCCGATTAACACATAAACAGTTATTCAGTTCACACTTGTATTCAAACCAACCGAGTCTTAAGAACGATGGTTCATCATTACATAAATCAAGATTAAAGGTTAAGCATTTTAAACCACCCATTGAACCCAGCCATGAAATCAGTTCATCCAAATAATTTATCAATGGACAATCCTAATTTATAACTAACATTAATCAATCAGAACCACACCCTAGCATGTGTCTAACACAACCCTACATCATACTCAGTCTCATGATCCTTGTTAACCAATAATTGGCATAAGATTAATTAAATTGGATCAATCATTATACAACCAATAACCAAACTGTTTCATTGACATTCATCATCAACATTATAATCAAACAAATAACACATTAGAACCTGTTGACTACTCATCATCGAACCACCCTAATATTCATGCTTCATGGCAGCCACAACAATGATTGATTTAAATTAAATATTCACCACATATCATTACTAAAAACTCCATAACCTATCAAGTTTTAACAATTGTGTGCTTGTTCTCGCACCACATAGCATCAGATTCCACCAGTGCATCACACGTTAGCATTGTGAAATTTTATTCTAATGATCAATATCAGTTGACATCCTAATCATCTCTATTTTAAATCAATTGTTCGGCTATGACCAAATCGGATCCAACAATTTACATATTAATCAGACAACAACCATCAGGATCACAATCCCTATACCCTGGTTCAATGTACAATTCGCACATGACATGTATAGCCCGATGTAAACTCAATAAAAAGAAACTGTGTAGTCCAGTCCGTGAATGCATGGCCCAGATACGCCCCAGGCCCACCTGGGTGTGCGGCCTGGTTTAGTGCCATAGTCCAACTCGAGTGGGAGGCCCAGACTATGTGTAAGTGGGTTCTGTTTGTGTGATCCAGCCAAGCATTCGGTCCAATCACCATCCTTGGAGTCCACCGCCAAAAATTGTTGATATTCTTTGTGGTGATGATGGGATGTTATTAAACCTAAGATGGTGCCCTACACTACACGTGTATAATGCCTCCCCCTCCAAGGTTCCCCTCCTGTATGCGTGTATATCCTAGTGATCAGTTCATTAAATGCAACCATTCTAATCCTAGTTTATGTATTACATGACATCACCATTTATTACTCCAAGATCATGCAATCCCCAGACTTATTCACAATTGCATTCGATAACACATAAAATCATATTTCATAATATTACTCTTAACACATATTGCAATCATTCATGATTCATGAATTTGGGCAGCATATACACACAACATAAGACACGTAAAATAATACTTTCATACCGATCAATGCAAAGATGGAAGATTGCTTCGATGGGGAGAAGGGCCGTCTGCCGTCGCGATTTAGGTGAGGGTGGGTGTTATTTAGGGTTTGCAACTAATAAAAGCATAACACTTGGTTTACATGTATAATGAGGAAATGAAGGTTGGGCCGGATTGTTTAAGGATATTGGATTGAGCCGAGAAGTTGCAAGCACAAAGAATGATCTAAAGGTATTGGGCTGAGTTAGTTAATTTATAAGATGGCAGCCCAATAATATTTGTGGTGGGTGCGGCCCACATAACTAAGTGTGTAACAACACATAGAGTTATCGTACGTTTAAGTTTAAGCTCAGCGGAGTTATACCAATACCGAACATATAACACATAAGAGTTTCACATAACGAACACATAAACACATAATTGCAAGATCTGAAAAAAGAACCTTGGAACTCTGAGTTGTCACATCATCCCCAACTTGAAAGAAATTTCGTCCCGAAATTTGATAAGCAAGCACAGAGAAGTGAAGTGGTAAATCAGGATTGTTGCGGATTTTGCTCAGGTGTCACATCATCCCTAACTTGAAAGAAATTTCGTCCCGAAATTCTCCGACGATATCAGACGTTGTTACAACCGTTTGAACAACTGAGGATACCAGAGCTTATTCCAATCATCGTGTTCCCATGTGAACTCCGGTCCACGTCTTAAGTTCCAACGAACTCTCATGACCGAATTTCGACTACGCTAACGAACCTTGACTTCCTGATCCATGTTTCCGACAGATCCATTGACAACTGAAACTTCTCTAGTAATGGTATCACAAGTGTTTTATCAGACACACACTGCCTCAGCTTCGAGACATGAATGACATTGTGTACGTCACCCAATTCGTCGGGTAACCCTAGTTCGTAAGCGACGTGACCTATTCTTTCCAGAATTCAGAATAACTCAACATAACTTAAATCAAGCATACCACACCCTCCAAGGGTGTGACTTTCCCCATGATACGTTCGCCGTCAGTGAACTCCCAGTGTTTCCTAAGCTTACCAACTTTCCTGACAGTCACTCGTCGCTGCACAACGATTTCCGGTCCAAGCAATCTTCCCAAGAGTTTCGAGTACAGGTCCCGAATCTGTGATTAGGTTGTCACCCACCTTAATTCAATCAGAAGATTAGCGTTACTGTCCATGCAATGCCTCAAACAGAGCTGTATGGATACTAAAACGGTAACGGCTGCAGTAGGGCTCACCCAAAGATAAGTGTCCTTCCCAAATGTTTACCATAGTCAATCACGCACATGCTCGTCGCATGTCTTCGTGTGTCAGGATGGTTCGTCACCCTGCCCGGTCGTCCTACAGTAACAAGAAATGCTCATACCCAAATGTGAGCCAAGGGTGTTGCGTATTGCCTACCGTAAATCAGGTATAGCTAAAAATCAGAGATACAGGGGTTGGCACCTCGTGCCTAAATAGCCGCCTCTCTCAGAGGAATATCCACAAGCTGTAAAGACTCGTCAGTTCATCGATTGCAAGAAAGTGTGCTAGTAATATGAGTCCATCAACGATCACTCAGATGATAATGTTTCCGTTTCAAGTTGTAAGTAGACTAGTGACAAAATCCATTCAGTCTGTTCTCATTTCCATACATGTGTTTCTGGTAGCTAATATCCCACCTTGACTTTCCCACATGTCAAACTTCGTTCTCTTGCGTTGCTATGTGAGCCTTCAGGCCCGGTCATCCATACATGGTCTTCAGGTTTTAATTCGTCCTATCAAAACTCAAATGAACAGGATATCGAAACCCGTGTGCTTTGCCTGCACCAGTTCCCTAAGGTTGCTGTATAGTGAGGTCCATATTCGTTCCATGAAGTAGCAATTATCGTCCGACCTGCCAAAGGTTGCTTTCCCATGCCCCGCATGGGTCAATCTTGTGAACTCTCTTCCTTCAGTTCTTCAGTTTGAACAAGGTGAATCTGATCAAGTATGTTAGAGTGGATAGCGAGCTGCAAGGCCCGTGCACGTCCAGGTTTCACGGTCGTATTCATTCAAAAGTTCCATCCAGCGATGCCATTAACTGATTTAACTCTCTCGTAACCAGGGTACACGGGAGGCCCTTGTGATCGGTCTAAGCAGTACATTCGGTACCGCCCAAGTAATGCCTCCCACTTAAATCCAACGACCACGGTTTCCATCGCAGATTGTATGTCGTGCAGTTCCTCTTCGTAACACCATTACGTAAGTCATCACTCTCTCGTGTTGCATCGGCGTGTAACTGGGACTCTAATTCGGAGCATCATGGTATACCGCTAGATCACCCGCACCCTAGGGTAAAGACGATGTTCAGTACATTGCAGAGTTGGAATTCGAAAGTTGAAAAGACGTCCTCCAGTTTCGTCTTTCACGAACACAGCACCCTGCTGTTCTAAAGAGATTTAAGCCGTGCGACCTTCGAAAATCTTGTGAGTAAGCTGCGATAGTATCTAGCGAAACCAAGGGATTGCTGCATCCCCAAAGGAATCTTTGGTGACGTTCAGTTTCTAACAAGATGCATCTTAGCGAGATCCACGTGTATTCCCACTCCATTGGTTACATGATCAAAATGCATCTCTCGAATCTAGATGTGACTTTTAACAAGACTTCGCACGTAATGGCTCCTCCCACAGGAGCGCTAAAATAGGATACATATGCCACCCATGGTGTTCCTTTCTCCTAGTCATGATTCAGAGCGTCATCAACAAATATGGTCGATCCATGTGATCCTTGAAGCTGTTGGTGTGTTGATCAACTCAATGATCATGGTGTACAAAGTTGAAATAGCTGCATTGCGTTCGACATGTTTTTCTAAGAGCATTCTCCTCTTGAACTTCCATCTGATGATAGTTTATTCGCTAGCCAATCCTCGAATGGAAGCTTGTCCCTTGCAACTGGTCGACAGGTGGCCAATACATGGTCGAGGCAAGCGGTTCCTAACTGTCACCTTGTTACGTTCTCGGTAATCGGTGCACATACGAAACGGCTTATCTTCACTGGTATAACTAGGGCTCCCCCAAAGCGAAAAAAAACTAGATCCGATGAAACTCATGTCCAATAGCTCCTGAAGTTGATTAGGCAGTTCCCGCAACCTTCCTGGTGTAAGATAATAAGGAATACTAGTAACAAGGGCTGCTTCTGACATGATACCAATCTGATATTCCACCTGACAATGTGAAGGTAAACCTGATAGTTCTTCTGGTAGCACTTAGGAAGAAATCACGAACAATTGGTGGATCCTCGATCATCTTTTCCTTAGCCATAAATCAGTAACGAGTGTTAACATAGCGGAATAATCCTTCCGTAGACACTTCTGGGCCGTCATAGCTGGAATGGCGCTAACCCTTGCACCCCTCAAACGCTTTAGAACAGACAACGATCCTCCACTAAGGAGAAGGATATGTAGAATCTTCTCCTTACATGGTCTATCTACGCGATCTCTGAATAACCAATCCACACTAACTACTGCATCAAAACCATCAAGGATAGTAGTAGGAAGGTCGATGTCGAGCACTTGTCCCACGAGGTCGAGTTTGCATCCCACAAACATATGAGGTTCCATTTGTCCTGTCATCAGCCGATTTCACAACAGGTTCAGTTTCAAGAAACATCGGGGTTAAATAGAACAAAGACGAAACGTTTAGCTTCCCATTCAAGCTACCATGTTGCTATAATCCTGGCGTCGCCTACTCCAATCCTAAATGCCCTTCCGTGGTTATCATTTTCAGTGTTCTTGT
The DNA here is from genome assembly GCA_030545235.1 of Helianthus tuberosus. Taxonomy (NCBI): domain Eukaryota; kingdom Viridiplantae; phylum Streptophyta; class Magnoliopsida; order Asterales; family Asteraceae; genus Helianthus; species Helianthus tuberosus. The sequence goes on along the minus strand of CM060426.1, from coordinate 25,445,045 downwards.
TGTCGTTACGAGGATTTCCAGTACTGACGTCGTTTCCTTGGTTGTTGTTGTCTTGATTTAACCATGGCCAATCCATGTTGTTGGCACCTCCGTTTCCATACTGTTGGTTACCATTACAAGTATCTTGATGTTGCCGTGACTGTTACCTCTAATGTCATTGCTTGTAACGGAGCCCTACGATCTTTCACCGACAAGGTCCATTTTTTTCACATTCTGCTTCACGTCCTAAGGCGTTACCCATCGTGCTGGCAGTCACACATTCCATACTATCGTCAGTTGTCCTCACTTATGCCCTGATTGATTCGTAAGAGTTGGTTCCCATGAGCCGCTAACTAGGGTTAAAGATTCAATTGAGGTCAAATCGCTGTTGTTCGTTGCCGGTAACTATGGTCGTTCAAATGCTGAAGTCGGTAAGGTACTACGTTTACCCTCTTGTCCATCGTTCTTGTAAGTTGACTGAGTAATACACGGTATGTTTCCAAGGTGTTGCAGAAGTGATCGCACTTCGGGGTCTAAGTCATCGGTACATTGAGTTCCCACAAACAAAGAGGAGTGAGAGGGGTACAGACCAATCATTGATGCTGCAACATCCAACTCGGGAACGTTCGTACAAGCACCTAACATTCTACACAGTTCGCTAGGTGTTCAGGTGGGTGTTCAGAGGGGAAAGAAAAGATCACATTCAAGTAGGAGACAATCACTTCTAGGACTCCTATAGACTGTTGTGTTCTGACATAACATCAATTAACAGAGCGGAACCCCTCTCACACTCGTTAAGCCTCACTGGGACTCACATGCACCCCACATTATTATTATGTGTGCACCCATAATAATAAGGCAATTTGCATGCTTATCTCAGTGCCTCTTAACTCGCGCTAAAAGGTTCCCCGAATTCGAGCAATAAGACAGATGAGGCCACAACATAAATCATGAAAGTTCAAGAAGAGTCGCGATCTTAATACACGTAACATGGGTTGGTAACATAGAAGTTCATACTGCAGTGCTAAGTGTGCATTCACGTGTGATGTTATTCATAAGCAAACACTAGATATACTATGCAATAGTAAACGAGAAACGAACCTTGCAGTCTGGAGCTGAGTGTCATGGTCGATTTTGGAACTGTTCGGTTATAGTCTGGTTTTATGAAAACGTTTTAAAACCAAGTTCACTATAACCAGTGGCTCTGATACCAAACTGTCACACCCTCAAATTACCACCTAGGGAGTGTCCCTGTTAGGCGTGTGACTACTAGCAATGAGCCACTAATTACATTGAATCACAAGTTGTAATAAAGTTCCATCAATTAAGTAATAACAATTCCAATCATGAGTTATTCAAAATCACAAGTTCAGCGGAAGCATTAAAGTATCATAAGGTAAATACGAATCAATCATAATAAATAAGTATTTGACAAATAATCCCGTCGGTATGACCATGACCACTCTTGCTCTCCAGCCAGCAAGCTCCTATTCAAATCACCTAGCAACCTGCGAGCATGTAACAAGTGTATCAGATAAAGCTGGCGAGTCCACAGTTTAAGAAAACGCTTGTTACCAGTTGAATGTAAAACAGTTCAATAACCAATGCAAGTAATATTGTTAATATCTCAATTCCGAACAAGACGGCTCCTGAAGTACATGACTGCCCTTCCCACGTACTCCTATCTAGTACTGGGCCCCGACTGGGTCATTAGTTCACATCCGTCCTATCTAGGAGCGGTGTGAGGGTGCCAAACCTAAGTAGGGCTACCAACTAATACCCGTTACCCTCCGGGTAACATAATAAGGGACTTACAAGAGTGATAGGTGAGAATATTAACCAATATACCCGTTTTTACCCAAAAGACCTATCCTCCCATGGGATACCCACTGACTGTCCCCAACCACTGGGACACATGCTCGAATGTAGTGAACTTACCTTGGTTTGCTCGGTATGATTAGTTACTTGTTCACAAACAAATCAGTCAAAGCCTATAATATGCATGTGCATGAAATCAGTTTACAATCACTTGGTTCACGTATAAATTGTATTCATAGTGTGCATTCAAGCAACAGTTTCCGATTAACACATAAACAGTTATTCAGTTCACACTTGTATTCAAACCAACCGAGTCTTAAGAACGATGGTTCATCATTACATAAATCAAGATTAAAGGTTAAGCATTTTAAACCACCCCTTGATCATAACCCATTGAACCCAGCCATGAAATCAGTTCATCCAAATAATTTATCAATGGACAATCCTAATTTATAACTAACATTAATCAATCAGAACCACACCCTAGCATGTGTCTAACACAACCCTACATCATACTCAGTCTCATGATCCTTGTTAACCAATAATTGGCATAAGATTAATTAAATCAGATCAATCATTATACAACCAATAACCAAACTGTTTCATTGACATTCATCATCAACATTATAATCAAACAAATAACACATTAGAACCTGTTGACTACTCATCATCGAACCACCCTAATATTCATGCTTCATGGCAGCCACAACAATGATTGATTTAAATTAAATATTCACCACATATCATTACCAAAAACTCCATAACCTATCAAGTTTTAATAATTGTGTGCTTGTTCTCACACCACATAGCATCAGATTCCACCAGTGCATCACACGTTAGCATTGTGAAATTTTATTCTAATGATCAATATCAATTGACATCCTAATCATCTCTATTTTAAATCAATTGTTTGGCTATGACCAAATCGGATCCAACAATTTACATATTAATCAGACAACAACCATCAGGATCACAATCCCTATACCCTGGTTCAATGTACAATTCGCACATGACATGTATAGCCCGTTGTAAACTCAATAAAAAGAAACTGTGTAGTCCAGCCCGTGAATGCATGGCCCAGATACGCCCCAGGCCCACCTGGGTGTGCGGCCTGGTTTAGTGCCATAGTCCAACTCGAGTGGGAGGCCCAGACTATGTGTAAGTGGGTTCTGTTTGTGTGATCCAGCCAAGCATTCGGTCCAATCACCATCCTTGGAGTCCACCGCCAAAAATTGGTGATATTCTTTGTGGTGATGATGTGATGTTATTAAACCTAAGATGGTGCCCTACACTACACGTGTATAATGCCTCCCCCTCCAAGGTTCCCCTCCTGTATGCGTGTATATCCTAGTGATCAGTTCATTAAATGCAACCATTCTAATCCTAGTTTATGTATTACATGACATCACCATTTATTACTCCAAGATCATGCAATCCCCAGACTTATTCACAATTGCATTCGATAACACATAAAATCATATTTCATAATATTACTCTTAACACATATTGCAATCATTCATGATTCATGAATTTGGGCAGCATATACACACAACATAAGACACGTAAAATAATACTTTCATACCGATCAATGCAAAGATGGAAGATTGCTTCGATGGGGAGAAGGGTCGTCTGCCGTCGCGATTTAGGTGAGGGTGGGTGTTATTTAGGGTTTGCAACTAATAAAAGCATAACACTTGGTTTACATGTATAATGAGGAAATGAAGGTTGGGCCGGATTGTTTAAGGATATTGGATTGAGCCGAGAAGCTGCAAGCACAAAGAATGATCTAAAGGTATTGGGCCGAGTTAGTTAATTTATAAGATGGCAGCCCAATAATATTTGTGGTGGGTGCGGCCCACATAACTAAGTGTGTAACAACACATAGAGTTATCGTACGTTTAAGTTTAAGCTCAACGGAGTTATACCAATACCGAACATATAACACATAAGAGTTTCACATAACGAACACATAAACACATAATTGCAACATCTGACAAAAGAACCTTTGAACTCTGAGTTGTCACAATAACCTCTGAGGTTATACCTTATGATCACATAGGATTGGTTAGTCTTTTGTTAAGTAGCTTATATGCCCATAGGAAATGACCAAAATGCCCTTTTGTAGCATAAATCCATATTGTGCATATGTGAACATATTTTTGACATCTAAACTGATATGGTAACATATTTAAGTGTAATTGGGCATGTAATACTTGACATAGCATTTAGATAACCATCCAACCATAGTTTTACGCAACCAACGCGTTATACTAGCTTATACTACCATAACGGGTCGAAACGGGTCAAAACCACATAGGTAGACTTCCAAATCAGAATGTTAGCTCTATTAAATCATACCATATGAGTTCAATTACTCATTTGATTTATAGAACATCATTCTATCCTATCTCCCGGTTTAGGATCCGATTATTAACATAGTTACCTATATTAGGTGCCTTGTTGATTCCGTGATCCTTGGAGCTTAATTTGGTCTTATCCCAAGACTAATAAGCAATCCTAAGTGAGTACATAGTTTCCCTCTTTTACCGCTTTCAAATACTTTGGGGTGATACACATGTGCATACTTGTTACTTTCGTGCTTTTCATTGCTTTTATGACACAAACATGCTAGTTTCACCTACTACACATATAGTACATGATTTCCCATTGTGTTTTGCTATGTATGTTAGCACATTGATTTCATAAGACACTTTTGTTGCATATGTTTACTCAGCATATGGACACATCGATTTACATAACATTTTTGCTATGTATCTTTATTTAGCATGCTAGCACATTGATTTCATGAACATTTCTACTATCTATGTTTACTTAGCATACTTAGTACATGGTTTTCACATGCTACATTGGTTATGACATTTGGTATGTTTAATCGGGACAATAATACATTCATTAACATTGATCACGCCGCTCGGTAGTATGTAATGGTACCATAGGACTTGACAAATCCCGTTTCCGACTTCCTAGGTTTGTTTGGAAGTTGGGAATGACAGAATCCAATATACATAATTTAGATAAACCTTTAATTTGTTTAAAGGTTTGTCGCCACAGTCGCAAGGCTTGAATGTATGCGAATAAACATTACTGCATAAATGTTTGTAATCATAAAGCATTTTTTCTGCAAAACATATCATTTGATTTAAACTTAGGTTTATTCAAAAACCTTGTTTTGTACATTTTCCTATGGGGTTGAGTAAATATTATTTATTCACCATACATGACATTTGTTTTCACATTGACATTATCACATAGTTTGAGTAGATACTTTCTACTTGCTATGCATTACATTTGGTTATACATGATACATTGAACATGGTTTACACATAAACATTTTTGACATTGAACAAGACATTTTGGTTGGTTATTGATAAGAGACTTATGTAACGGGGCTATGTGTTATATGATAAAAGCATGGTGGATACGCCGCTGGTACTTCCTATATATAAGTGCTTTTATTGTATTATACAATGTTGCGTTACCTAAACCACTTTGTCAAGGACATGAAACATTTTACAAGAACACGACATTGCTTTACAAATTACATATTTTATACAAATTCACTTTTACTTGGTTATTTATTTAACCATGCATATTTCTTTTATATCATATGATTTTCTTATCGATTTTCACATGATTTTATAAAAGAAAACATTGTACAAGGTTCATGACTACTTTTTGTTAAACCCTTCTTTTAAACTACAAATCATGAATCCTGCATAAACAAAACCTATGTATCTCACAGGCATTTTTATGTTGACGTACCTATTTTCGCATGTGTTTCAGGTGCTAATGCATGATGATGTTTGTGCTACACTTAGGCGGACTTGGGCCTTAGTGACTTAAAAGACATTTATTTATGTTATGTTATGTTTCATTTAAATTCTAAGACAATGTAAACTTTAATCTTAATAATATAAAACTTTAATTACCATGGTTGTTGAAACAATAATTTTGTCGCTCCACTCCCCGACGTTTCCGCCGCGGTTTGTTGTTTTACGCGGTCGGGGTGTGACAGAAGAGTTGGTATCAGAGCCAATGGTTATAGGGAAGTAGGTTATTAGTAATGCTTTGACCTAGACTATAACTTTCTAGGACCCTAACACAAGTTATCTTGTGTTTAGATTTTAAAACATTACACATCACCTATCCTTAGGTGATTACCAAAAACATGAACACCAATCTTCCAAAACGATTTTTTGAAAATCAATCATCTACTCTTAGATGATTCGTTATAAGGTTTTGAACCCTCCAAATTCCAAAATGATTTTGAAATCAATCATCTATCCTTAGATGATCTCTTTTGGCTTAATGCCTTCCGAATTTTCAAAATCTCGTCAAAGTTTGGGTCTAAATAATGAGAACACGTGCAAACTGGAAGGGTGGATGCCTGTACCCTGAGTTTTCTGTCTAAGGCTAGAGTGTTCGTACAAATCCACAGTATCGGACCAGTCACTCTTACCTGGGAACTCTTGGGGTGAGTGTCCACTTATAGGCGAGCATGTCTTTGGTGATACATTATTATGACCTATTTACTTTGATTTGTCACTGTGTGTCGTTTGTTTGCTTTGTAGTAACAAACAAATTACCACCATCCTTATATTTTGTCGATTTCATTGATATCTCATTTCTTTCATCACATCATCTCACTCGTTTTCTCTCATGTTTCCTCTTTTAGAATGCCTCCTCGAAGTAACGTTCAACAGCCTAATGCCGAATTGGCGGCTATTATAGCACAGCAGATGGCTGCTATGCTACCTAATCTCATCACTCAAATAAACCAAGCCAACAATAACAATAATGCACCTGCTCTGTGCAACTTTAAAAGTTTTAACTCGGCTAAACCACTCAAGTTTAGTGGTTCTGAAGGAGCAACGGGGCTTCTCCAGTGGTTTAAGAGTCTTGAGAGCACTTTCCGCCATGTTCAGTGTCCTGATAACCGTAAGGTCGAGTTTGCTTCGAGCGTATTCCAAAAGAGGGCTCTCACCTGGTGGAATGGGGTAATGAGAGATCGGGGTGCTGATGTTGCTTTGGGTCAGACATGGGCGGAACTTAGAGCTCTCATAATGAGAGAATTTTGTCCTCGTCACGAGCAGATGGCACTTGAAAATGAGTTCCATGACCTGAAACAAGACAGTGGTGAACACCGGGCTTACACTGATAGATACAATGAGTTAAGCTTGCTCTGTCCTACAATGGTCACGCCTTTGGATAAGACTATTGAGAAATACATAGACGGTTTGCCAGATCCTGTTCATGATATCGTTACTAGTAGCAACCCTACTACCGTCCGTCAGGCCATTGAGTTAGCTGCAACCCTAACAAACTCTCAAGTCAAAAAGGGTAAACTCCACAGAAAAGGTGACAAGAAACAGACTGATAAGAGTGAGAAACAGAAGGGAAAGAAGGCTGCTGAGTCTTCAAAGAAATCGAGGAAGCGTAAGGCTTCCAAGAATTTCGCTGTCACTGCTCAGACCAACCAGGCTGCTCCTAATCAGGCTGCACAACCTACTGCCAAGAGGCAGTATGCTGGCAATGCACCTTTGTGCAACAAGTGTAATAGCCACCATCAACCACAGGTGCAATGCCGAATCTGCACAAACTGTGGTAAATCTGGTCATTTTGCAATCGCCTGCAGTTTTGCTCCGAACCAAAATCAAGCTGCTCAAAACCTAGCACAAAACCCTGCCCAAAATCCTGCACGACCTCACTATCCACCTGGTTCATGTTTCAACTGTGGGGATCTAACCCACTACAGGAGCAATTGCCCGAGGTTGGCAAACGCAAATCAGGCACCGGCTCGTGGTAGAGCTTTCAATCCGAATGCGAATGAGGCGCGTGTAGATAACAAAGTGGTGAACGGTACGTTCCTCGTTAACAACCAACCTGCTTCTATTCTATTTGATTCGGGTGCCGATAAGAGTTTTGTGTCCTTAGCTTTTGAGCCTATGCTTTCGATGACTAGAACAAAACTAGGAAAGCCCTTGACAGTAGAAGTAGCTACTGGTGAACCCGTTGTACTCGATTCCGTTATTCGAAATTGCCAGTTAAACCTTAATAACCATCTTTTCCCTATTGACCTCACGCCGATGCAACTCGGGAGCTTTGATGTTATAGTAGGAATGGATTGGTTAGCCAAGTACCATGCTAAGGTGGTTTGTTTTGAGAAGATTGTCCGCATACCGCTTTCTACTGGTGAAACCTTAGAAGTTCGTGGGGAGAAACCTGCTAGTAGCCTTAAACTCATGTCTTGTACCCAAGCCCAAAAATACCTACGAAAGAAATATGTCGCCTTCTTGGCACATGTTGTAGAGGAGAAAGGCAAGGGTAAGACTATCCAAGATATCCCTATTGTTCGGGATTATCCTGAGGTATTGCCTGAAGAATTACCTGGTTTACCCCCTGTACGCCAAGTTGAGTTCCGCATCGATCTTGTACCTGGTGCAAATCCTATTGCTAAATTACCCTACCGTCTTGCACCGTCTGAGATGCAAGAGTTATCTAAGCAACTTCAAGAGCTTTTTGACAAAGGATTCATTCGTCCGAGCTTTTCACCTTGGGGCGCTCCTGTCCTATTTGTGAAAAAGAAGGATGGGTCTTTTAGGATGTGTATCGATTACCATGAGCTCAACAAGCTTATCATCAAGAATCGATATCTCCTACCTCGCACTGATGATCTCTTTGATCAGCTACAGGGCGCAACTTGCTTTTCAACGATTGATCGGCATTCTGGGTATCATCAACTTCGAGTGCTTGAAGAAGATATTCCCAAGACAACCTTCCGTACGCGATATGGTCATTATGAGTTCACTGTTATGCCTTTCGGTTTAACAAATGCTCCTGCTGTTTTCATGGACTTGATGAATAGGGTTTGCAAGCCTTATTTGGACAAGTTCATCATTGTTTTCATTGATGACATTCTGATCTATTCTAAGACGCGAGCTGATCATGAGCAGCATCTCCATCTTACAATGGAGCTTCTAAAGAAAGAACAACTTTTCGCCAAATTCTCCAAGTGCGAATTCTGGCTTAAGGAAGTTCAATTTTTGGGGCACATCGTCAACAAACAAGGTATACATGTAGATCCCGACAAAATCAGTGCGATTAAGGATTAGGATACACCTACTACTCCTACCGAGGTTCGTTCATTTGTTGGTCTAGCGGGTTATTACCGTCGTTTCATTGAAAACTTCGCCAAGATTGCGGTTCCTCTCACTGCTTTAACTCAGAAGAATAAACCTTTTGAGTTGGGACCCAAACAGGAGGAAGCTTTTCAGACCTTGAAACAGAAACACTACAATGCACCTATTCTATCTTTACCTGAGGGCAACAACGACTTTGTCGTGTACTGTAATGCATCCAATTTAGGCCTTAGCTGCGTTCTTATGCAAAGAAACAAAGTCATAGCTTATGCATCAAGACAGCTGAAGGTGCATGAGAAAAACTACACAACTCATGATCTTGAATTGGGTGCAGTAGTTTTTGCTTTCAAAATCTGGAGGCACTACCTTTACGGTACAAAGTGTGTAGTGTTAACTGACCACAAGAGTCTCCAGCATATTTTCAATCAGAAAGAACTTAACATGAGGCAACGACGTTGGGTTGAACTTCTAAACGACTACGATTGCGAGATTCGCTACCATCCTGGTAAGGCGAATGTCGTAGCTGACGCATTGAGTCGTAAGGAACGTGTCAAGCTCCACTGTGTTCAGGTTCGATCTGACATTCAAACCCGTATCTCTCAGGCTCAACATACTTGCGTTACACAAGGTTTGATAGGTAAAGAATTACCATGTCATATTAAACCTGAGCTTGAACTGAAAGACTTTGGGTTATTTTATTTCATGGGCCGTTTGTGGGTCCCAAGTCAAGATAATATACGCACCTTGCTAATGGATGAAGCTCACAAGTCTCGTTATTCTATTCATCCTGGTGCAGAAAAATGTATAAGGATCTTAGAACCCAGTATTGGTGACCGGGTATGAAGAAAGACATTGCCTTATATGTTTCCAAATGCCTTACTTGTCTTAAGGTTAAGGCTGAACACCAACATCCCTCTGGATTACTGGAGCAACCAGAGATTCCGGTTTGGAAATGGGAGAACATTGCTATGGACCTCATTACCAAGCTGTCGCGCACTAAAAGAGGTCATGATGCCATTTGGGTTGTTGTTGATCGTCTTACCAAGTCAGCACATTTCTTGTTGATCCATGAGGATCTATCTGCTGACAAGCTTGCTAAAATCTATGTGGATGAGATTGTATCCCGACATCGTGTTCTTTTGAACATTATAACTGACAGAGATGCTCGATTCTCATCTCGCTTTTGGAGAACCATGCAATCTGCCATGGGAACCCAACTTAATTTGAGCACAGCATATCATCCTCAAACGGATGGTCAATCTGAGAAAACAATCCAGACACTGGAGGATATGCTTAGAGCTTGTGTGATCGATTTTGGTGGTAGTTAGGATTCGCATCTACCGTTGATCGAATTCTCCTACAACAATAGTTATCACTCTAGCATCAACATGGCTCCTTTCGAGGCTTTATACGGTCGAAAATGTCGTTCACCGGTCTGCTGGAATGAGATAGGTGAAACTCAGCTTACTGGACGTGAACTCATTCTAAAGACTACAGATAAGGTCAAGAAGATTCGTGATAACCTACAGACAGCTAGAAGCCGTCAAAAGAGTTACGCGGATCAAGGACGCAAGCCCTTAGAATTTCAAGTCGGTGATCACGTCCTACTCAAGGTATCCCCTTGGAAAGGTGTGATTAGATTTGGAAAGAAAGGAAAACTTACACCACGCTATGTTGGACCATTCAAGATCGTTGAAAGAATCGGAAAAGTAGCCTGCAGAATTGAGCTACCTCCTGAACTTGGAAATGTTCATCCAACTTTTCACGTGTCCAATCTCAAAAAGTGTTTTGCTGATGAGAACCTCCACATACCACTTGATGAAATTTGTGTTGATAACACGATGCACTTCATTGAGAAACTTGTGGAAATCATGGACCGTGAAGTCAAAAAGCTCAAACACAAGCGCATCCCAATTGTCAAAGTTCGCTGGGAATCTAAACGTGGCCCGGAATTTACTTGGGAACATGAAGATCTTATGAAAGCGAAATATCCACATCTATTCTCACAAGTTTCCTCTAAATAAATTTCGGGACGAAATTTCTTAAAGTAGGGGGAGACTGTGACATTTGTGCTTGTGTTATCATTGGGCAAACTCTGGACAATCCAATATTAATAAAACAATGTATTTAGATCCCAATGTTTGTTATTTGTGTTTGACATTTTGAGCGTTTTGATTTTTGATCAATTTTAAACTCTATATTGCCCTCTGGAAAGTTAAACGCAAACTGATGCGTAAACGTAATCAGTTTAACGCGACAAATACTCCGGAACAGCAACATAATCTTAACATACCTTAAATAACCTTTACATAACTTAGAAATAAGTTTTAAAGGGTTTGGTATGGCAAAATCAAATTTATTCGCTCGCATGGACTAATTTTGTCAAACTGCAAAAGTCTGCCGTTTCGTATGGCAACGTACCTTCCAGAATATGATCATAAGCTAAAAATACCATAAATAACCTAAACATAGCTTAGAAATAAGCTTTGAGTGGTTCGGTGTGCGAAAATATGCTTATTTGATCGTACAGGGACTAAAAGTGTCAAAAACGACGTAAGTTTGCATTTTCATGCATATCTTACGTTCTGACCACATCTGGACATCCAAAATTTTTGTAGACACTAAAATATTTTTATTTTAGTAATCCGCGTGCAAAAATACCATCCGTCGCTTAATTTGGATCGTTTTCGCGTCTGTTCGAGTTTCGTCATAATTAGACGAATAACGCGACCGTACCACCAAACGAACCGACATCCATGATATTTCCAAGCATATTTTGTGTCCTCTATACTTTCACCACCTTGTAGAGCCTTGAAAATGGCTTAACGGGGGTCAAATGTGCCAAAAATGAGCTTATGCAAGTACAGGGACCAAAGCGGTAAAAATGAAACTGTTGGCTGAACTGCAGGGAGGTCGCGGGCTGCGTAAGCCCAGACCCAATCCTACGCATGGTGCGACAGAAGGCCCAGTTCTAGAAACTTGTTTTTCAGCAATCTGTTGCAACTTCAGGGGTTGTTCTTGCAAGTTCTTTGTGTATTGGCCAAGTTAACACCTCTCCAAGGCATATTAGCTGGCCCTTAACACTTGTATGGCTGTGATTTCTTCCTTGACGGCCAAACAAACACTTGTGATGATCTTGTTCATCATCCACAAGTATAAATAGCCAAACTCTCATTCCATTTCACTCACCCTTGATCCGATTAGTACTCTAAGTTGGAGCCTTTGCTTCATACCTGAGTGTTATAGATCAAGTTCTCCCTAGCTTGGACCCTTTGTAAGCTTCTTTCGTGCTTTAATCGCTTTTCTAGCGTGAAAGTCACACAGTGTTTGACTTTCAGCTTTGACCAGTCAATGGTCAACACAAAGTTCGTTTGAACTTTGTAACGTGATTGTAATCATGATGGTTATAATCCTTAGCGATTATACCTACTGATTACCACGTTAACTAGGTGTAGTGACGAGTCAAAGTTTCGGTCAAAATGCGTTTTAGCACACATTTTGCAACGGAACTACTTTTAGGTATCAAAACACTTTGTTTTGAAACCAAATCAGTTTTATAAGTTAGTTAAACATGTTTTGACATGTTTAACTCGTCACTACTAGTTTAGTGTTTTTTTAGGGTCGTAAGTTAAGCGGTCTAGACACCCGCTTAGAATTTTGAACCCGACCCGTTTGGTCGATCTTTAGGATCCGACCAAGCATGTTTACTGATCATAGTTGCATAGGGAATAACCTCTGAGGTTATACCTTATGATCACATAGGATTGGTTAGCCTTTTGTTAAGTAGCTTATATGCCCATAGGAAATGACCAAAATGCCCTTTTGTAGCATAAATCCATATTGTGCATATGTGAACATATTTTTGACATCTAAACTGATATGGTAACATATTTAAGTGTAATTGGGCATGTAAGACTTGACATAGCATTTAGATAACCATCTGACCATAGTTTTACGCAACCGACGTGTTATAGTAGCTTATACTACCATAACGGGTCAAAACGGGTCAAAAGCACATAGGTAGACTTCCAAATCAGAATGTTAGCTCAATTAAATCATACCATATGAGTTCAATTACTCATTTGATTTATAGAACATCATTCTATCCTATCTCCCGGTTTAGGATCCGATAATTAACACAGTTACCTATATTAGGTGCCTTGTTGATTCCGTGATCCTTGGAGCTTAATTTGGTCTTATCCCAAGACTAATAAGCAATCACAAGTGAGTACATAGTTCCCCTCTTTTACCGCTTTCAAATACTTTGGGGTGATACACATGTGCATACTTGTTACTTTCGTGCTTTTCATTGCTTTTATGACACAAACATGCTAGTTTCACCTACTACACATATAGTACATGATTTCCCATTGTGTTTTGCTAAGTATGTTAGCACATTGATTTCATAAGACACTTTTGTTGCATATGTTTACTCAGCATATGGACACATCGATTTACATAACATTTTTGCTATGTATGTTTACTTAGCATGCTAGTACATTGATTTCATGAACATTTCTACTATGTATGTTTACTTAGCATACATAGTACATGGTTTTCACATGCTACATTGGTTATGACATTTGGTATGTTTAATCGGGACAATAATACATTCATTAACATTGATCACGCCGCTCGGTAGTATGTTATGGTACCATAGGACTTGACAAATCCCGTTTCCGACTTCCTAGGTTTGTTTGGAAGTTGGGAATGACAGAATACGATATACATAATTTAGATAAACCTTTAATTTGTTTAAAGGTTTGTCGCCACAGTCGCAAGGCTTGAATGTATGCGAATAAACATTACTGCATAAATGTTTGTAATCATAAAGCATTGTTTTCTGCAAAACATATCATTTGATTTAAACTTAGGTTTATTCAAAAACCTTGTTTTGTACATTTTCCTATGGGGTTGAGTAAATATTATTTATTTACCATACATGACATTTTTTTTCACATTGACATTATCACATAGTTTGAGTAGATACTTTCTACTTGCTATGCATTACATTTGGTTATACATGATACATTTCACACATGACATTTAACATGGTTTACACATAAACATTTTTGACATTGAACAAGACATTTTGGTTGGTTATTGATAAGTGACTTATGTAACGGGACTATGTATTATATGATAAAAGCATGGTGGATACGCCGCTGGTACTTCCTATATATAAGTGCTTTTATGGTATTATACAATGTTGCGTTACCTAAACTACTTTGTCAAGGACATGAAACATTTTTACAAGAACACGACATTGCTTTACAAATTACATATTTTATACAAATTCACTTTTACTTGGTTATTTATTTAATCATGCATATTTCTTTTATATCATATGATTTTCTTATCGATTTTCACATGATTTTATAAAAGAAAACATTGTACAAGGTTCATGACTACTTTTTGTTAAACCCTTCTTTTAAACTACAAGTCATGAATCCTGCATAAACAAAACCTATGTATCTCACAGGCATTTTTATGCTGATGTACCTATTTTCGCATGTGTTTCAGGTGCTAATGCATGATGATGTTTGTGCTACACTTAGGCGGACTTCGGCCTTAGTGACTTAAAAGACAGTTATTTATGTTATGTTTCGTTTAAATTCTAAGACAATGTAAACTTTAATCTTAATAATACAAAACTTTAGTTACCATGGTTGTTGAAACAATAATTCTGTCGCTCCACTCCCCGACGTTTCCGCCGCGGTTTGTTGTTTTACGCGGTCGGGGTGTGACAATTCATAGTGATTTTTAGTCTTATGTTAAAGATTAAGTTCTTGATCATTAGTGTTCTTCATGATTATTTACTTATTTCATCTTTTAACCAACTAAACAAGATGTAAAATGAGGTTAAGATGATCTTACTACTAGCTCATGGTTAGGAATGAACACAAGATGAAGATGATGATGATGAATGTGGTGGTTAATAGCTCTTAAAATAGGTCCTTCACTTCCCAAGGGCTCCAAGCTCCTTAAACAAGCTCCTAGTACCTTTATATAACAAGAGAATGGATGGAACAAGCTTGAAAGATGGTGGTGATGGGTGTGCTGGTTTCGGCCGAAGACAAGAGGGAGAGAAGAGAGAGTTGTGTGTGTTGTGTTGTGTGAAAAATGAGAAGTTATGGCCTTGTGGTTAGTCTTATAATTCTCCAACATTATTTAACCCATTGGTTCTTATGTTAACAAAAGCCTTAGACAAGATCATTAAAATAACCAAATAAAATCTAAGGTGGGGGCCACCTTGTAACCGAGTTCATGAGGGGGGGGGGGGTATAGTTGCCATGTAATTTGTAGTTAAGGTTATAAGTTAGATTCTAAGTGTTTTAGTTTGGTTATGAGTTATTATGATGTTATATAGTGTGTTATGATGTTCGGGGACCATAACTAGCTCGGAAATGATAAAACAATGCTTCTAGTGAAAATTTGGTGTTTCGGGTAGTGTCCGGTTATTCGGTTGGTTACCGGTTCGTTAAGGTGCTAAACTATGCAGTTTAGTGTGCTTTATGTTACCTTTTGTGACAGTTGTGATTCCCGACACTTAGGAAAGCATTCTGGACCATTTAACCATATTTCTGCTGGATATTTAGTTGTTTAAAAGCTGAATTTTTTGCTGAATTTTGCTGAATTCAACAATTTATGTGAGTTTTAGGCACTTTCCAGCACTTAAACTATCACTAGGAAGACAGTTTTATAATCCTTACTTTCCTACACACTATACTAGTGTAACTCTTGATTTCTGGCTCATTCTGTTTCTCAATACCATGTCTGTCTATGTACTGAACTCCGTCAGCATTTTTCTAATTTGTCTGATAACTGTGCCATCTTTGTTTCGTGTATCATTTGAGTCAATAAAGTATTGTATGCAATAATGGTATGACATTATGCAAAATGTGATGCACATGTATGTATATGACAATAATCAGAAAGCATTCACGTCATTAATTTAAATCGGCACAGTCATTAAGGCCCTAGTTACTGTTTAATCATTGTACGGATACATGCAAATTTTGACAATTGTCACATTCTCCCCTCGTTAAGAAAATTTCGTCCTCGAAATTTAGTCTGTGTTAACTCCTTAGAGTTACGTTATGCGTAGATGGATATGTATAATACCAAATTGTATAACCACGAAACCAAATCAAGACTTATTCGTATCAGGTGACTCCAAGGACATATTACAACAATCAAAATCCAATGGTAAAAAGGTACGCGTTTCAGAATTTGATGACAAAGGGAACGAGGCATACAGACGTATTAACCAGTGTGACTTAGTTGACAGGGGTTCAACAAAAGAGGAGTTTCGACCAATACAATTTCCAACAACCTTTCATAATATGCAAATGAGTTCTAGAAACAATAGCATCCGCTGGACGAACTCAGAATCAGCAAGCTCAAATGTAATAGTAACATGAAAATGGTCCGTCAACTTTCGAACATATAAATGAATAAAATTAGTGTATTGACATCATTGAATTGCGAGAATACACCGAAATGAAATACAATCGAATCTGGTGTATCATCGTCTTGATTCGTAGTTGCATTATGAGTGTTTAAATGACGAGTCAAGCGAAAGGTATACATAGTTTCGTATGAGACGGTTGACCATGATTAGCACAAGCTACAAGTTTATACCGACGCCACAAGGTGTCGTAATGAATGAGACAATTCGAGAATAGCGGTGACCGAACAAGTTCACCGTGTTTGAAATCAAATGAGAGTGTAATGAAGCAAACCTGAAAATTTGATTCAAACGACATCGTAGGATTTCCGATTGAATGTGGAACACCAAAGAACTATTGTTTTCGATCGAGGATGAAAAACAATAAATATCGCAAGGCATTCGATCGATAATGAAAGAACCATTAGGAGGTACACTAGAATATAAAATGAATTTATGTACCATTGTCTTAACGCACGATTGCGTTAAGACGGCTTTAACATGATAAATCAGAGCGGATTTATAGCAAGTCAATGAATAAATAATTAAATCCGTGTATGAGATGCGTAAATGAGATTAGCGCAAGCTTCAATCTAGTGAAAGCACCACCACAAGGTGTAGAAGTCAACAAACAACTTAATAGAGTCGTAGACCAAACAAGTCTACTACGACTCGGAACACATGAAACGCTTGTTAATACGAATTCGAATATGTTGTTTTCAATACATCATATGGTGTCTTGAATTGAATACGTGCAATGGACAAGTTCAAACAACCGAACTTGGTTTCAGCGCAATCCGACAATAAATATATGTATCGACAAGGGAATTTTGGCATGGTTACAAAGATAAACCATGTATGTAACTGGAAAGGAAAAGAAGTTTCAAGAAAGTGTGTTGACTTGATAACAAAGGAGCCAACCATTACAATAATGCGGGTCATTCGAATCACAAATCAATAATTAGATTTAGCGAAATAATATTTGAACTTTGATGAAACGCTTATTCGAAACGAGACCACATGCGTATCAAACGATGCATGCGTAACCTATGAATTTTCAAGAAATGAAGCAATGAGTATTCGGTATAATGAAAGAAATGCTCGTGATACAAGGACCATTAAGAGGAGTAGGGATGTGAAAATCTACTCATTAGATGCAAAAGTCGGAATCTCAATAAAAGAAATTTAAGTACTTTACCTGTTCAGTTAACTAAAATAGCATACAAGACATAATAATGGTGTTTGCCCGAGTTAATAGACATGGTTCTTACATGATAACCTTTAATGAACTTTTGACATAAGTTCCTGAAGGTCCTAGGTGCATGTTTCCTAAATTCTCAAAGTTTTGTATCCAGTGTGTAACTGTTTTGTGTACCGTGTATACCACACAACATTAGTGCACATTTAAAAATGAATTTTTGACTCACTGCTCTTCGGTATACTTTCTTCCTGAATCCGCAGCTAATGATAAACCGATCGAAGGTCAATATTGGAATTGTAGCTGGATCCTTGAAGTTGGTTGAATAAATCATTAACCCTCGGCAAGGGATACCGACTCTTGACGGTCAGCTTGCTCAACTCCCGGTGATCGATGCACACTCGAAAGCTACCATCCTTCCTTTGTAGAACGACACTGGAGCTCCCCAAAGCGAGAAGCTCGGCCTTATGATTCCTTTATCGAATAACTCCTGAAACTACGTGGATGACTCTTGCATCTCTGAAGGCGTAAGCCGATAAGGTGCCTTTGCTACAGGCGCGGTGCCTGGAACCAAGTCAATGTGGAATTCAACTTGTCGTTGGGGAGGTAATCCTGGCAAGTCTTTGGGGAAGACCTCAGGATATTCCCTTACCACAGGGATATCTCCAAGCTCTAGGACACGACCTCTTAATCACCTCATTCGTCTCTACTAACTTCCCGTTAGTCAATTCTATCGAATACTGGATGTCTAACTTACTAGCAACTAAACCAAGCATGTTCTTAAAGTCTAGAGATACAAAGCTAAAATCGGCACCAGTATCAAACAGCACAGATGCATAACGTTGATTAAGAGGGGATGTACCAGTAACCACATCTGGATCCTGGCGTGCTTCCCTAGCTCCGATGTTAAACACTCTTCCACGTGCCTGATTGTTTTTAGGGCAATACTTCTTGAAATACCCCACATCACCGTAGTTAAAACAACCTTGACCCCGTCCTTGATCATCGCCATTTCCGCCTTGATAGTTGTTGTTTCCTCCGCGATTTCCGCTACCATCTTGACCTCTATTTCCACGTCCAGTACCATGCTAACACGTCTCCTTGGCATGCCTCACTTTGCCACAGTTATCACATTTTCCGTACCTACATCGCACGATATGATGACGTTGGTAATTGTCGCACTTAGGTAGGTTACCCATGTACCCTTTTCCCTTTTTGGCATTGTTGTTGTTATTCACCCGAGTACCCTTCTTGAAGTTTGTGAACTTTCTCTTGTTATCTCCAGATGACTCCACATGAGTCTCATTTTTCTCCTCTGAGATTGAAAATTTTCCCAACCTAACTGCTTCTTCAGTGAGCGCCACACTTAAGTCAATAGCATCGGTAATAGTTGGAGGTTTTGATTCTGTCACCATGCTCAGAATCTGAGGTGCCATTCCCCAGATGAATCGTTCTATGCTCTTAAACTCTGGTTCCACCAGATATGGAACAACTCACGGTAAATCATGAAATCTCTGCACATACTCAGCTATCTTTGGACCTTCCATTTTCAAGTTCCAAAATTCAGTTTCCAACTTCTGGATTTCTGCCCTCGAACAATACTTCTTACGCATCAGCTCATTCCATGTCAAAGCATACGCAACAGCCTCACCCAACGTCTGAGCCTGAAGGTTCCACCATGACAGAGCCCCATCTAGAAACAGTCCAGAAATGTACGTGACTTGTTGCTCTGGAGTACATTTGCTCATTCGCAAAACAGAATCCGTCTTCTCGACCCATCTCACAAAAGCTATGGCACCCCCAGTGCCGTCGAAATTCAGGGGCTTGCAGCCCAAGAACTGCTTGTAGGTGCAGCCTGCGACCTAAGCAACAACATTCACAGAAGGCATTAGCAAAGCACACTTGGAAATGTCCAAATGTAGTGTAATGCGTCTTTGGTGACTTAACATTACCGTTAGGTGGGTTATTCCCTGAGGTTCCCCCGTTGTGTTCGGAGCGAAGGGCCTCGTGCTATGCGATGGCCTGCGAGATGCACTCTTGTAATTCCGTCTCTGTCGTCGGTAGAGGGTTGTTGGTATCGATGTTCCTTCGAGGCGGCATCTTCTAAGAAGAAGATCGGATAGGTCAGGTCCTATTCGTCAAGTAAGTAAATAGTTGTCTAGAGGTTGTATGTACATATACATATAGGTAACCATCATAGCAAGCAATCAAGCAACAACATAATCATAACATAACGTGTAAATCAACAAAGTGTTTAGTGAGAACATGACGATTGAGCTTTCATTAATTACCGACCACAGTTACATTGTTTACAAAGTGTATCACATCAAAAGGGACATAGGGTCACACTACCCTTGTCCAATAAGTCTGCCAATATACCAAAAATCACATGGTCAAAAGTGGTCTTCAAAAGTCTTCACAATCTTGGCTCAATAGTAATGCTCTCACCAAAAGTAATGCATCTGCATAAGACCAAAAACCTACTATACTGATGGAGGAGGGAAGAAAAGCAAACTGCAAACATGTGCGAGCTCCTCCTCGAGCTCGTATACATGGCGAAGTAAGTAACTGATCTGATGCTTGACAGTAAGGAAGCGAGCATCAAAACCTGGAAAAGGCGTAGAAGCAGCAGGTGGATGTGCAAAAGGAGACGATGATGAATGTGGGAGAACAAAAGTGGACTGATAAGGACACGGTGGGGGATGTGGAGTCAGCTCAAGCTCCAAAACCCTACGACTCAATACCTCAAACTAAAGCTGAAGCGATAAAAGTAACTCATCCCGTGTGTAGCCAACAAAATGGGAGGGATGATAGGGGTCTGAGATTTGTAAGTATGTATGTATTCGTAAACCGGTATGAAAGCAACAAGGAAACAGATCAATTAATGGTTTGCAAGGCCATTAATATGTGTGCAACGGTGTAGGAATGGCTCAATCCTTTATGCGTATTTCGTACCGGGCCATCCGGCGGGAACGACACAGTCACCACATGGTCCAACCCGCAGGCTCATGGGTGGGGCTCGCAACACCCAATAGATCTATCACTCATGCCCCTCGGTCCTTATACAAGGATTAATGGTCTTAAGTTAATTGCCTACCCATTCACATGATCTAGCTGTTCATTCCTTAGCTAACCATACCACTTGTAATCGTAATCATTTATAACATGTATTTCATACCCGAAGTTATACAAATGAAAACAGTTAAAAGAAAAGGGGGACATGAACTCACAGTCTTGTGTCTCGAATCTGATGTAACTCAAAGCAGCTACTTGTTCACACGTGTCACACCCCGAAATATCAGAGCATTGGCGTGACTGGACCGGTATCTTCATTGCACAGCGGAAGCAAATAAGCTAAAACTTCTAGAAAATGAACGCCACTAAGTACTCGTATCTCCAATGGTTCTCCTACTCCAACCGTGCCATAATTTGTGAAAAGTAACCTGAGAAAGAAACATGCGAAAAATCAACATAAAGTTGAGCGAGTTCAAAGTTTGTTTGTAAAAGATTTGAAATAAATCCTTTGAATAACCAGTTCTTAAAGTATTGTTTTAGAAAACGAAATAAAAATTCATTTTCTTTGGCATGTTGAATGAAAACTTTGTATTTGTGAAACCTTGTATGTGTAAAGCGTTATATTTGTATAACCTTGTATCTGTAAAGTTTCGTGTTTGTAACACTTGAATGGCTGTCAATGTCTGCGCATGACAATGACAAACATGCCTGCATGAGTCTGTATGTTGGACTCGTCAGTCCTTAAGATGAAGGCCTTAGGTGCATGCAAGTTTTGGGTTGTTGTATTTGGGACACACAGTCTCCGTTCTTCTTGTACAGGACTAACCAGTCCCCTTTGTAACTAGGACCAACCCCGTCACTAGTATCTGTAGCTCATACATGTTTCGTAACTGTTTATGTTTTCGTAAAAACCGGTGTGTTTTGCATAAGTTTCTCGTAAACCATTTGAGTTTATCGAAAACTAAAAACCATTTGCGTTAGTTACAACTTGTTTGTAGAATGGTTTAGAAATATGAAACCTTTGTTCGTCAAAAACCTTATGTCTTAGCAAAATGTCTAAGTATAGAAAATATGTAATTCTTGATCACCGAAAACCTTATTTGTTTTTGCAAAACGTGCATGTCTTTCCACCACGAAAACATTTAGAAAGAATGTAAAACCGTAAAAAGGTGGGGTTATGAACTCACCTGAATTGCCTTGTGCAAAGCTAGCTAATTACGACTTCGTGATGTCGTTTCCAAGACGTGACTCACTAGCATGCATTCTACAATATTTCTAACACGGAATATCTTATAAGTTTCTAAATAAATGCGGTAACTAAGCTACGTATCACCGAGCTCTACCGAACCGTTAACCGAATGATTCAACGGTAAGTTGTTAACTTGAAAGAAACGAAGAAGTTATACTTGTTAAGTTTCGTTTATTGTCGGTAATAGTTTACTAAGTCTAGAAATACTTAGTTTTCGAGAGATTAGAATATATAAATATTTATACAAAAATATAGATATATCAATATGATAGTGTTAGTCGTCCCGTGAAGTCGTGCGTTGATATATAGTACGTCGTTTAGGCGTTTAAAATAAATATAAAAAGTTATATATATTTTATAAAATTATCATCGAATTGTTGGATGTTTGAAATAAATAGATAAACTATATCTATTTTTTTATAAAAGAATTCGTGTTGTACGATATTTGAAATAAATATATAAACTATATTTATTTTTATAAGACGAAGTCGTGTTGTTTGTTATTCGGAATAAATATATAAACTATATTTATTTTTATAGCGAAAATACGAGTTATTTGATGTTCGAAATAAAAATATAAACTATATTTATTTTTATAAAATAATTGTCGAAATTTCGAATTTTAGAATAAATATAATATCTATATTTATTGTTGTGAATAAAATCCGTATCGTCATTTTGTTTAAAACATTCGTGCTAGCCATATTTTTTTCGTAATATAATTCGAACCGTAAAGTTCTCTTTATTATAAAATACATTTTGTTTACGGTTTTTCTCGAAAAACCGGCAGAGTTTCCTTTGTTTTTGGACGCCCCAGACAACACAATTTGTCGTTATTTTTCAAAATTCAATCAATGTTCAATCACCAATACAAATAATTTTTGTAAAAGTGACAAAATATAAACTAAACACTAATCCGTTCGGTTTGAGCTCGATATCGCGTATTTAATCAAACTATATAAAAACATAAATATTAAACGCATCGTTTACTTTTACCAAGTCTTCGTGTCGGACATCGAGCCGCTTGACTGAGTTGACCGAGTCAACTGAGTTGACCGAGTCAACTGAGTTGACCGGCTGAGTTGACCGAGTTGACTCAGCGAGTTTACCAGGTTTGACCGAGTCGACCCGTAGTTGACTCGGACCAAACAAAATCCTGAAGATAAAACCCGAACCAACTCATGACTAAACCGTGACTTGAACCTTGAACCAAACCTGCTGAACCGAGAACCCGAGGTCCAAACCGAAGCTGAAGTGTGACCAGTTTTTGATCGAACCCGTCGAGCTGAAACCCGAACCACAACTGAATCAAACGACATCTGACCCGCACATGAATCTGAATTGAACTCGAACCTGACACCCGGCTGAACCAAGACTCGAACCTGGTAGTCACCACCGTTACCGTCGACGTCGGCCGGCCACAGTTTCGTCGGTGAACCTTGACCGTCAACCAACATAACCACAATTTCCCGAACCGCCACGAAGCGGAACCACCCAAAGCGAATCTGAACACTCGAATCTGACCAGAGTTTGAAACCCGTCGGATAAAGACACAGACCGCCGGACCTTGACACCGACCGCCGGATCGAGACGTCGACCGCCATCTGCGGTGGTTCTGCCGCCTAATCCGCCATCTCTCTCTCTCTCTCTTTATCCGTTCTCTCTCTCCTGTTCCTCCGTCGTTTGCCGTCGTGAGCCACCACCCGAGGGTGGTGGTTGGTCGTTTAATCAAGAGCAGGGGGTGGCAGGTGGGTGTTTGGGGGTTTGTCGGAGGTGTAAGAAGACCGGTGGCCGGTCGGAGCTCTCCGATCGCCGGTGCTCGGTTACGAGAGAGGAGCAGAAGGTGATTGGAGAAACACTAGATAAATGGTCGGAACCGAGATATCTAGGGGGTTTGAATCCGCATAAAAGGTTGGTTTCCTCTCGATTGATTCAGGTACAACAGGTCTCCTTCTCTGATAATTCTGCAAAAAAGAGCACCGTTAGCCTCGCCAAGGGGAGAAGAGGGTTCTCTCCTTGACCCGACTCCGGTGTGAGAATAAGTATGGGTAATGAAGAAGAAGATGTATTTGAGAAGTGTGTATAACTTGAATTCATACCTGGGTTGTTTCTCATATTTATAGCCGGGAGTCGTTTAGGCGGGAAAAGCCGTTAGTGAAAAGTTGACGGAAGATGCTAACCCCGTAAGCGGTTACGTTTCCTTCCGTCAAGCTTCTTGATCCGAAGTGAGAGCACACGGATCGTGGCTTAGATCGAAGGCTGGTGATTTGCCACGTGTAAAGTGATCAAGTGGAGATTACTCTCCAATTGCATGCTTTCGTTGTGAATTCAGGGATGCTTGAGATGGTGACACGTGTCCAGACGGTTGTAACCGTCTTGGTGGTGCACGATTGTATTTCTTCTAGAAGATTACTGTTGTAATCTGGTGTGGCACCTTATTGTATGGATTCAACTGATCAAATAAATCCCAAGTCTGAGTAAATAATATCCAGGTCTGGATATTTAGGCGGAAGTGTTTATTTCAGGATTTTTCATCCTTTGTCTATGGGAGAAAGCGCAAGGATTTATGATTTCCTTTGGGCGCGCAAGTGTTGACTGTTGACTGTTCTTGATCCTTTCTTTCGTAATACCAGTGCGCGGCCGCGCAAGGTAGAAAAATTAGCAAGGTTGTGGTATGGTCCCAAGGACTTATTGTGAAGTTTTTGGGACCTTACCCCTTCAGTGATGGTTAGGGGTGTCGGCTGAGAGTTTTCTGATAGCTGAAAATCTCCTTTTTGTGTTGCAGTGTGGAACCGAGAGGGAGAGGAAGGACCTGATGCTTGTTGGTGTGTTTCATTTTGTAGGAAATGTGTGTGTGTAATCTTTTTAAGATAAGGTTCAAGACACACAAAATGAGAGGAAAATCAAACACATCGGCTGATGAAATGTGTAGAGATTTAGGGTTAATCTCTAATTTATAGTTAGATTTCCCTAATGGGTTTGGGCTTGGGCCCAAGGCCCACAAGCCCGCTTTCTATAATTAAAACGGCCCGTAAGCTCCTACGATCCCGTTTTCACACACCCGAACACTCCGTAATGTTGTAAACGTTAAGTTTAGATTTAAAAATATGAAAAATGGTGTCGGTAGTCGTTTACGTGTTCTTTCGTCGATTACAGTAATAATCGTGTAAAGTCGCGTCATTCATCGTTTTAAACCGTTTTTCGATCCGGTTTCGACTACCGATATAAAAATTTAATTATGAAGCTAAAATATATCGTAAAAATTTAATATTTATCGGCGTTGTCAGTATTTTGTATGGTTTCAGTTCGTTACCGTTTAATATTCCGCAGATTTCCCGCAGACCGTCATACGCGTACTGTAGAACCGAATAGGCGTTCCTAAGCTTACTGAGGGCCTAATTAAGTTAATTTGCGTCATAAACACTATTTATTATCGCGTTAATCGCCTGTTAATCACGTAATTAAGGGCGTAAACTACCGGTTGTCACATTCTCCCCCCGTTACAGAAATTTCGTCCTCGAAATTTAGACTACGTTAACTCCTTAGAGTTACGTTATGCGTAGAAAAATACGAATAGTACCAAAGTGAATGATCATGAAATCGAATCAATACTTATTCGAATGATGTGAATTCAAGGACGTGTCTCAATAATAAGAACCCAACGGTTAAAGGGAATGCATCTCAGAATTTGATGTTAAGGGAAACGAGACATATTGATATAGTCACTAGTGTGACTAAGTTAACAGGGGTCTAATAAAAGAGAAATTTCGAGCAATAGAATTCCAAACGGACGTTCACAAGATGCAATTGAGTTCTAGAAATGATAACATCCAATAAATGAACTTAGATTCAACAAGCTCAAATGTAATAGTTTGCATGAAACATTCGATCGTGATCAGCATAAGCTGCAAGTTATACCGACGCCACAAGGTGTCGTAGGTAATGAAACAGTTCAAATATAGCGGTGATCGAACAAGTATCACCTGTGTTTTGCATGAAACGCTCGATCATGATTAGTCTAAGCTAAAAGTTATACCGACGTCACAAGGTGTCGTAGTGATTTAAATAATTCAATAATAGTGGTAACCGAACAAGTTCACCATGTTTGAAATCAAGTGAAAGCGCAATGAAGCAAATTTGAAAGTTTGATTCAAACGACATCATAAGATTTTCAATTGAAAATGGAACATCAAAGAAATAATGTTTTCAATCGAAGATGAAGAAGTAATGAATATCGCGAAACATTCGATCGATAATGAAAGAAATGTTAGTAGGTACACCGGAATATAGAATGAATTTGTGTACCATTGCCTTAACACACGATTGTGTTAAGAGTGCTGTAATATGATAAATCAAAGCGGATTTAAAGCAAATCAATAAATAAATAATTAAATCCATGCATGAGATGCGTAAACGAGATTAGAGCAAGCTTCAAATTAGTGAAAACACCACCACAAGGTGTCGAAATCAACAAACGACTTAATGGAGTCGTAGACCAAACAAGTCTACTACGACTCGGAACAAATGAAACGCTTGTTAAACGAATTTGTATATGATGTTTTCAATACATCATATGGTGTCTTGAATTGAATATGTGTAATGGACAAGTTCAAACAATTGAACTGGGTTTCGGCGCAAGCCGACAATAAATACATGTATCGACAAGAAAACTTTCAGCATGGTCACAACGAAAAACCATGTATGTAACTTGAAAAGAAAAGAAATTTCAAGAAAATGTGTTGACTTGATAACAAATGAGCCAACAATTACAATAATGCAGGTCATTTGAATCACAAATCAATAATTAAATTTAGCGAAATAATATTTGAACTTTGATGAAATGCTTATTCGAAACGAAACAACATGTTGTTAGTGCATACGTCTGTCGACTTCGTCTTGTATCGAGTCTTATGTTTAGAATATCAGATTTTAGGATGTTTGTGAGATGATTTCGCTTGAAGATGTTAGTTTCGCTTGAAAAGGTCTTGTGTAGTCTCAAGCGAAATTACATGTTGTGATTTCGCTTGAACTGACAACTTGTCACATTCAAGCGAAACCTAAACTCTATAAATATGTGTTCCAAGCGAAATCAATATCATTCATTCCGTTCAGTGTAACGAAGTGCTGCCGAAGTGTCCACAGAGTTGTAATTGATCTGAAATCAATATACGGACAGTTTAAAGGGTGAATCTTGCTGAATTGAACTTGATACTTGTGTTTTCGCCACTCGTATTGAGATAAACTCTTCTGATCGACTCGTTCGGGTCTGAAAACGATCCTACAAGTGGTATCAGAGCTCAGGAGGAAGAGTTCATACCAATTCAGCTTCATTTTCCTGATTTCTACACCTTCTTTCAAAATTAAACAACTTTTCACGGTTAAAATCGGCTAAAACTTTCACAATGTGTGTGTAATTGTGTTTTAACAAACCCTATAAAGTTTCAGATCATAATTCGAACATTTGCTTGGCCAATTGGACCAAAATCAGATCGATTTGCTGACATCATGATGATTCCGCTTGAATCTGATAATTGATTTCGCTTGAAAATCAGGTTTTTGCTTGAAAATCTGACCTGATTCCGCTTCAAACTTGCTATTACGCTTCAAAAGGGTTATTTCGCTTGAGTGTTCTCGCTTGAATCACTGTTTTCGCTTCAAAGACCTTATTTCGCTTGAAAGGAGTGTTTCAGCTTGAAAATTGTGTTTTCGCTTGAACAGGGATCTCGCTTGAGTTAGTATTTCGCTTGAACAGTGTGATCTTGGTTAGACTGTAATTTCGCTTGAGATTGACAGATTGTGAATTTGTGAAAACTGAAACATGGAGAACGAGTTTTATAACGCTTTTGCTAGTCCGATGACTGTGACTCAAAGTACATTGCTTGAAAATGAGACAGGGACTTCACAAAAACCGCCTAAGCTTTTGGATATTGATGATTATAATGGTTGGTCCGAACGTTTTGGTAACTGGGTTGAAGCTTATCATTTGGATGCTTGGGAACATACTGAAGTTCAATATGAAAGACCAACAAAGAACAATAATCAGATAATGCCAATTAGAGAAATGAGTACTGATGAGAAAAAGAAGTATAGAGATGAGAAATTGATGGTTAGTCTATTACTGCAAGCAATTAAAGAAGACATATTGATTCTTCTTCAACATGACGGAAGTGCATATTCGATTTGGAATGAATTAGAATCAAAATTTCTGGGAAGTGATGATATGCTCAAGAACAAAATGTCACTTATGAAGAAAGAATTTGATCTATTCCGTGGTTTGAAAACAGAAAACAACAAGCAGATTATTGAAAGAAATTGTAACTTGGTGAAAATATGACAAAGTTAGGCATCAAAAAGGATACAGATGAGTTGATTGAGAAACTAGCTGATGCATTACCACATGATATTTGGGGAACGTATTTGATGATGTTGAGGAATAATAGAAAGGAATATAAAAAGCTAACACTGGGAGAGTTTATTAAACATCTTGAAGCTCAAGAGATGGAGCAAAGAAAGATTGCTAGGATGAAAAACTATGATGGAGAACAAGACATAGGATTGTATTTCAAAAGTGGTGTTAGTGATAAGACAAATTTTTCTCCAAAAGTTGAAACTGCTTACAATGCAAAAAGTTCTTCAGAAAGTTCATCTCAGGGATCAAGCAGCAAACAGGATTTACTTCATTTCCAACATTTGATCCGAATTCTTCCACAAACATGAATGGCAAGAAGCTACAATGCAATGCAATGCAATATTGTATTGAATCTTGAAAATGATCAGGGTTATTCTGAAGAAGTCACAAAAAGTCACATGTCCTTGTTGGGAACTGTTTTGGAGTCGTATGGAAGTTTAGTGGCAGGTCGAATTAGGAATCCTATGTTGACAAGAGAGGATTATGATCAAATAGATGCTGAGGAGATGGAATTGATGGATATAAAATGGTGTTTGGCTAGTGTGTTAAGACGAGCTGAGAAATTCAAACAGATCACAGGAAGAGATGACTTTCGTGATGCATTTGTTTCTAATTTAGGTTTTGATAAATCTAAAGTTACTTGTTTCCGTTGCAGGGAAAAAGGACACCTCAAGAGGGAGTGCACTAATCGCGAAGCAAGTGGAGCTCAAAATCCTTTCAACAACAACGATTACTACAGGAAATCCATCTATCATCAAGTTGTTCCACAACAACAAGAGCCTCAAGTGGCTCATGGTAGAAAAGTGATTGAAGATTCAAAGAGAGCATGTTTGGTGAATAAAGAAGATCAGAAATCATCAGAAGGTTTTAGTTGGGACAAATATATTCCAGCTGACACTAAAGCTTGTCTGATAAACCAAGATGATGAAAAATTGCCTGAAGGCTTTAGCTGGGAAAATTTCAACTGGGATAATTATGATCCGAACAAATCTACAAATCATAAATGTTGTGTTGCTAATGCTTCTGATGAATATTGGGCAGAAAAATACAGAAAAATTGCAAAAGCTGAAGAAGAGAAATGGAAGAAATATGAAGAAGAAGAAGAAGAAGAAGAAGAAGAAGAACAGGAACAAGCTGAAGCTGAGAAAAAGAAAAAGGCTAAAGAAGAAGTTCAAGTAAGAATAGTCAAAGAAATTCCAGAGTTTGAAATCAAAATAGATGCTGATGCAGTCAAAGTTCCTGAGAAGTGTATGAATTGTGATTCTCTGATCGAGCAAAACAATGAGTTGCTACACAATATAAAAAGGCTGAAAGAATCATATGATACTTTGAACAGAGAGATGAATCAGTACAACGAATCAAGCATTGAACAAGCTGTAGCAATGAATACACTCAAAGGAGCTTATATGAGACAGCTTGATAATGTCAACTATTACACTGAAAAATGTGCTGAGCTTGAGCTGAAACTGGAAACTCAGAGAATTGAAACTGAGAGAGTTAACAGATTATTAAAAAGTTAGTCATGTTCTACTTTTGTGGTTGACAGGATTTATCCGATAGTGGAAGGATTGAAGACATTTGAAAAAGAAAAGACTTCGGAAGAAAAGAAGTTCGAAACAAAAGAAGATGATGAAGTGAAGATTTCTGGTAAGAAACCAAGTGTTGTCTATAACAAATGTCCACCTCCGGTCGAAAATGGATATTCTCCTCGAAATCCAAATTCTGAAAGAGTCAAAAAGGCAACAAATTTACAATGGGAGTCTGAGTTGTCGGATAACTTGCCAGAAAATATAGATGTTACGTTCACGTCGTCCGATACTGATCATGAGTCCAAGTTAATTAAAAAGGTGGTCGATCAGGTGTTGGATAAGGATGAAACAGAGGAGTCAATGTCGGAGTCAAAATCAGAGTTAAAGTCAAAGTCCGACACGTCAAAGTCAACAGTCAAAAATGACAAACGGGTTTATAAAAAAGAGTTTTTGTTATCAAAATCTAATTTGGATGACGAACCGATCAAAGTAGCATATACTTTGAAAGATTCTGACAAATTATATTCTGATGAGGTTTTTCCAATAAGAGGTGTTAAACCGGAAATGATTAAAAAGGTTTTCAAACTTACAGAAATTAATATTTCTGAAATAAAAGATGTAAATCTTTCTGAAAAACCTAAACCTTACACCTCAAGAGTTCAACAACGTTTAAACAAGAAAATGGGTTACAATTATGGTTATAGTTTTCAAAAGAAACCAAACCATAATGGTAATTTTAAAAAGAAAGGACTTGGTTTTATTCCACCGAAAAATTATAAAAATGAGAAAACTTATAAACCAAAAACTGTTTTTGTTTCAGGAACAAGTGCTGAGAAAGAACAAAAGAGTTCATTCTGGAAGGAGACGAACAAAGAATTCCTTGCAAAGAAGCAAGAAGAGATGAAGAAAAATGTTATTCAGAAGAAGACTGAGACAAAAACCTGTTTTCAATGTAAAACAGTTGGTCACATTGCCAGAAATTGTCCAAAGACAATACAGACAAAACAGGAAGTCTCTGGTAAACTGAAAGAAAAAGTTGTTGAGAAAACTGAACTTATAACCAGAAAATTTACAGGTTTTGAAAATTCAACTTTTGAAGTTGGAGAATGTTCAAAGAATGTTTTAAAAAGAAAAGAAAATCTGAAATATCAGAAGTGGGTGGTTAAGGGTTCAGGTAATAGTTCTGGTGATGAATCTGATTCCACAAAATCAGAGGAGCCAAAAGTTGTTATGAAAGAAGAGAATTCACTTTCGACTGTGGATGATGTGAATTTTCCACCACTTCGGGCTGAAAATTTCAAGAAGAAAATTGGTAGAGTTGAAATCTCAAATCAATTCTATTCTCAAAAGAAAGAATTTGATGTTGAGAAAGTGATTAATGGAAATGTTAAAAAGATTTTTCGTAAAATGGTTGATGGGAAGGTAAAAGGGGTAAAAGAATTTTATGAAACAAAAAGAAGTGTTCAAATCCCTGAAGAAGTTGAGAAGGTTACACCTAAAGCTGGTCAGGATTGGGTGTCTGTATTTTTTACTTAAAATCCTGACTTGCCGGAGCTCCCAAGTTGGTAATCGCGGAGCATGAATCGGCATCATTCTTTGTTTATGAAAATTGATTTTGTACAAGTGTGATTTGTCGGAACTCCCAGGTTGGTAGTGTGGAGTAGGAATCGGCATTCTGAGAATTCAACATACAGGTTGGTAAGTGTTGGTAAGCAAACCGACATGTGGTTGAAAAAGGTTTTTATCTACAAGTGGTAAAATCAAGGCAATTAGTTTGAACTTGATTGGAACATTTTTACAAGTGGTAAATCAGGGACATTAAGTTGTATCTGATTTCCTACAAGTGGTTGAAAGACAAAGTGATGAACCAAACCCCTAGTTTACAAGTTTGTATACCTACAAGTGGTAAAATCAACAAAACTTATTTTCCGGAAAAACCATTTGATTAAAACAAACTTAAGTGTTTTGAAATCAATGGGAAAATAGTTTGTTGTGAGGGGGAGTTCTGATTGTTTATGCCAAGTGGATGGCGATGTGAAGCGATTTGATATCAGTTGTCAATTTACTTGTACAGTTTGTTTTAAAATTTCTTTAAATGTTTTTGCATTTTAGGGGGAGTAAGTTTTTTTTCATAAAATCCAAAAACATTAAAAATTTTGAAAAAGACAAAAACATGATAAAATGAAAAAATGAGTTTTGTTGTCAAAAAGAGGAAATGATAGTACATCAGTGGACTGTCACGACATGCTAAAGAAATGGAAAGTAAAAATGTGATAAACGGTCTCACTAAAGATGTGACGGTAAGCTCAGCTAGACTAGTAGATTTGTGATAACGATACAAACTTAAATGTAAAAGCCTAGTTCTAGTGGGAAACATGGTCAAAAGCATAGTACTTAGTTTTGTCCTTCTTGATTGTGTGCCTACTCAGTAATCGCTGATTGTCGAAAGACATAAAACTGGTTAAGTTTGTGAACTTTCACAACTTTGCTAAAAAGTCGCTGTGATTGTGCATTTTATTTTGCAAAGATTTAAACTTGTTTTATTTCTTTATTTTGTTTAAGCATTGGACATCCTCTGCGTATATGTGAGTATCGAACTGGATGTTATTGCCTAAACGTTCTGCTTTATTTTTTTTTTTGGTGTTTTGTTTAAGCTTTGGATCACCTCTGCGTATACGTGGGTATCGAACTGGTGGTTAAAGCCTAAACAATTTTAACTTGGTTTATTTTTCTTATTTTGTTTAAACATTGGACTTTCTCTGCGTATACGGAAGTATCGACCTGATTGTTAATGTTTAAACATTCTGCTTTGTTTTCGCACAAATCACAGTTGATGAAAGTTTAAAGGCATTACTTGAGTCAGTGTATTGCATGATGAGGGGATATGCTGAGATCGTGGGGTCCATAAGAGCTTAGTGCAAAATTAATATACCTTAACGTATCGGTAAGCATTTCGAAAGTTTTTAGATTGAGTTTAAGTGGACAACAATATCGTCAATCTACGTGCATCGTTTAGAACTGAAAATGTTTAAAGCTTAACGGTGTTGATGATTTGTCTCATAAACTGATATGATCCTCTTACACAAACTCACAAAAATTAGTGTTTGTAAATATTTCTTTACTGCATTTCTTTACATTCAAAAATCCAAAAACATTTGAATGTGTTTTAGCATAATCTTTTGAAAAATTCAAAAAGATTTTCGACAACTGGTGTTGGAGAGCTGATTTTCAAAATTCCAAGTGCTAAACTTGATGAACAGGTTTGGGAAAGATTGTATGAAGAAGTTGTGTTTTCAAGTGATTATCAAAGATTAAATCATTTTTGAATGATACCTGCAAGTGGTTTCTAAATTTGCAAAATTTTAAATTTGTGAAACTTATTGTTGGATAGAGATGTATGCAGGTTAGACAGGTTCTGATACCTGAGTTAGATGAGTGCCAGGTTACAATCTAAAAACCTATGGAAAGAGAATTCCAGACTGAGATCCTAGTTTAGCGAAAGGGGGAGTCTGATGACATCGAGAGGGAGTTTGAAGATAGTAGAAACAGATTCGGATTCTGAAGATACTTGTGGAAAAGAGCTCAGAGCTAGGTTGCGATTCTGGAAGAAAGAGAAAGAGATTGATTGTGGATGCTTACAATGGAGAATTTTGGAGATAGTGAGCAGACTGATAAAGACTGAAGGTTTGACAACCGAAGACTCGACACTGAAAACTCGTCAACATTCGAGGGGGAGTCTGTTAGTGCATACGTCTGTCGACTTCGTCTTGTATCGAGTCTTATGTTTAGAATATCAGATTTTAGGATGTTTGTGAGATGATTTCGCTTGAAGATTTTAGTTCGCTTGAAAAGGTCTTGTGTAGTCTCAAGCGAAATTACATGTTGTGATTTCGCTTGAACTGACAACTTGTCACATTCAAGCGAAACCTGAACTCTATAAATATGTGTTCCAAGCGAAATCAATATCATTCATTCTGGTCAGTGTAACGAAGTGCTGCCGAAGTGTCCACAGAGTTGTAATTGATCTGAAATCAATATACGGACAGTTTAAAGGGTGAATCTTGCTGAATTGAACTTGATACTTGTGTTTCCGCCACTCGTATTGAGATAAACTCTTCTGATCAACTCGTTCAGGTCTGAAAACGATCATACACATGCATAACAAACGATGCATGCGTAACATATAGAAATGAACCAAATGAGTATTCGTTATAATGAAAGAAATGATCGTGACACAATGACCATTAAGAGGAGTAGACATGTGAAAATCTACTCACTAGATGTAAAAGTCGGAATTTCAATAAAAGAAATTTAAGGACTTTACCTGGGATTGCATGTGATGACCGGTTGTTAGGTGACATTACCATGGAATGTCTAACATAGCGTATTCATGGTTATTGAGATAGGGGGAATGTGGAGACATACGTCTTCTCCTTGGCGTGATTTTTGTCGTTTGCAGGACCGTGTGACAAATCGTCGCATTCTGATCGGTAGTTCCCCTGCTGACGGAATCTGGCGTCGTCGTTGAATTGCGCCATCGTGTTTTTTCATAGGCATCGCCTCAATAGTCGTATGTGACGTACTTCAACCACCGTTGATGTATAGATTGAGTTTCGTGTAACTTTGCACGTCGGTACTTTGCTTTGCGTAGGTTACCTACTCGGTTAGCTAAAATAGCATAGACGACATTATAATGGCTCTTTACCCGAGTTAATAGACGTTGTTCCTACGTGATGACCTTTTATGAACTTCGACATAAGTTTTTCGAAGGTCCTATATGCACGTTTCCTAAACTCTCAAAGTTTTGCTTTTTGTGTGTAATTGTTTTGTGTATCGTGCATAAAACACCACATTGGCGTATGTTTGAAAACAAATTTTGACTCATTGTTTTTCGGCAACGGTTGGAGACCATGTTCAAGTCTTACGCATTCGGCATATTTTCAAAGTCTTAATAATCTAAGTCCCCAGAGGAAAGTGAGGTTAGAGCCTAGGTATCTCTACAGAAACCTAATTCGCTGTAACCTATAGCTCTGATGCCAATCTGTCACACCCCGAAATATCAGAGCATTGGCGTGACTGGACCGGTATCTTTATTGCACAGCGGAAGAAAATAAGCTAAGACTTCTAGAAAATGAACGCCACTAAGTACTCGTATCTCCAATGGTTCTCCTATTCCAACCGTGCCATAATTTGTGAAAAGTAACCTGAGAAAGAAACATGCGAAAAATCAACATAAAGTTGAGCGAGTTCATAGTTTGTTTGTAAAAGATTTGAAATAAATCCTTTGAATAACCGGTTCTTAAAGTATTGTTTTAGAAAACGAAATAAAAATTCATTTTCTTTGGCATGTTGAATGAAAACTTTGTATTTGTGAAACCTTGTATGTGTAAAGCGTTATATTTGTATAACCTTGTATCTGTAAAGTTTCGTGTTTGTAACACTTGAATGGCTGTCAATGTCTGTGCATGACAATGACAAACATGCCTGCATGAGTCTGTATGTTGGACTCGTCAGTCCTTAAGATGAAGGCCTTAGGTGCGTGCAAGTTTTGGGTTGTTATATTTGGGACACACAGTCTCCGTTCTTCTTGTACAGGACTAACCAGTCCCCTTTGTAACTAGGACCAACCCCGTCACTAGTATCTGTAGCTCATGCATGTTTCGTAACTGTTTATGTTTTCGTAAAAACCGGTGTGTTTTGCATAAGTTTCTCATAAACCATTTGAGTTTATCGAAAACCAAAAACCATTTGCGTTAGTTACAACTTGTTTGTAGAATGGTTTAGAAATATGAAACCTTTGTTCGTCAAAAACCTTATGTCTTAGCAAAATGTCTAAGTATAGAAAATATGTAATTCTTGATCACCGAAAACCTTATTTGTTTTTGCAAAACGTGCATGTCTTTCCACCCTGAAAACATTTAGAAAAGAATGTAAAACCGTAAAAAGGTGGGGTTATGAACTCACCTGAATTGCCTTGTGCAAAGCTAGCTAATTACGACTTCATGATGTCGTTTCCAAGACGTGACTCGCTAGCGTGCATTTTACAATATTTCTAACACGGAATATCTTATAAGTTTCTAAATAAATGCGGTAACTAAACTACGTGTCACCGAGCTCTACCGAATCGTTAACCGAACGATTCAACGGTAAGTTGTTAACTTGAAAGAAACGAAGAAGTTATACTTGTTAAGTTTCGTTTATTGTCGGTAATAGTTTACTAAGTCTAGAAATACTTAGTTTTCGAGAGATTAGAATATATAAATATTTATACAAAATTATAGATATATCAATATGATAGTGTTAGTCGTCCCGTGAAGTCGTGCGTTGATATACAGTACGTCGTTTAGGCGTTTAAAATAAATATAAAAAGTTATATATATTTTATAAAATTATCATCGAATTGTTGGATGTTTGAAATAAGTAGACTATATCTATTTTTTTTGTAAAAGAATTCGTGTTGTACGATATTTGAAATAAATATATAAACTATATTTAATTTTATAAGACGAAGTTGAGTTGTTTGTTATTCGGAATAAATATATAAACTATATTTATTTTTATAGCGAAAATATGAGTTATTTGATGTTCGAAATAAATATATAAACTATATTTATTTTTATAAAATAATTGTCGAAATTTCGAATTTTAGAATAAATATAATATCTATATTTATTGTTGTGAATAAAATCCGTATCGTCATTTTGTTTAAAACATTCGTGCAAGCCATATTTGTTTCGTAATATAATTCAAACCGTAAAGTTCGCTTTATTATAAAATACCTTTTGTTTACGGTTTTCCTCGAAAATGAACCTTGACCGTCAACCACCATAACCACAATTTCCCGAACCGCCATGAAGCTGAACCACCCAAAGCGAATCTGAACACTCGAATCTGACCGGAGTCTGAAACCCGTCGGATAAAGACACAGACCGCCGGACCTTGGCACCGACCGCCGGACCGAGACGCCGACCGCCGGACCGAGACGCCAACCGCCGTCTGTGGTGGTTCTGCGGCCTAATCTGCCATCTCTCTCTCACTTACTCCGTTCTCTCTCTCCTGTCCCTCCGCCGTTTGCCGTCGTGAGCCACCACCCGAGGGTGGTGGTTGGCCGTTTAATCAAGAGAAGGGGGTGGCAGGTGGGTGTTTGGGGGTTTGTGGGAGGTGTAAGAAGACCGGTGGCCGGTCGGAGCTCTCCGATCGCCGGTGCTCGGTCACGAGAGAGGAGCAGAGGGTGAGGGTGAGGGTTAGGGGTATCGGCTGAGAGTTGTCTGATAGTTGAAAATCTCCTTTTTGTGTTGTAGTATGGAACCGAGAGGGAGAGGAAGGACCTGATGCTTGTTTTTGTGTTTCATTTTGTAGGAAATGTGTGTGTGTGTGTAATCTTTTTAAGATAAGGTTCAAGACACACAAAATAAGAGGAAAATCAAACACATCAGCTGATGAAATGTGTAGAGATTTAGGGTTAATCTCTAATTTATACTTAGATTTCCCTAATGGGCTTGGGCCCAAGGCCCACAAGCCCGCTTTCTATAATTAAAACGGCCCGTAAGCTCCTACGATCCCGTTTTCACACACCCGAACACTCCGTAATGTCGTAAACGATAAGTTTAGATTTAAAAATATGAAAAATGGTGTCGGTAGTCGCTTGCGTGTTCTTTCATCGATTACGGTAATAATCGCGTAAAGTCGCGTCATTCATCGTTTTAAACCGTTTTTCGATCCGGGTTCGACTACGGGTATAAAAATTTAATTAAGAAGCTAAAATATATCGTAAAAATTTAATATTTGCCGGCGTTGTCAATATTTTGTACGGTTTCAGTTCGTTACCGTTTAATATTCCGCAGATTTCCCGCAGACCGTCATACGCGTATTGTAGAACCGAATAGGCGTTCCTAAGCTTACTGAGGGCCTAATTAAGTTAATTTGCGTCGTAAACACTATTTATTATCGCGTTAATCGCCTGTTAATCACGTAATTAAGGGCGTAAACTACCGGTTGTCACAACACGACTACCTACAAATGTACTATGGTTTATTAGACGGATAGGTAGTGCCTTGACTTTAGTCTTAATTAGTGTCTTTGAGTTACGTTTCTTTGTGTCATCAATATTATTCCAAGTTACGTAATTATTTTTTAAATTAATAAATATTTTAACTTGGCAGAATTATGTATTTGCACATGTATAACTTCCCCAATGATGGGTGTATTCATACTCGTAATCTTAAACATGCATATTTTTGCCAAGTATCGGTGGCGTATTCCGGTGTATTTATACGTACGAGAATACGTATTCTTATTGTGTTTATTAACTATTCTTATACTTAATTTTCGTATTAATTTTTCCGGAATAATATTTCTAATAAAAATTCTCCAATATATATTCTTAAAATATATATTTTTAAGAAATCATTTATAGAAATTTATTTATACTTCTTTTTGGCAAAAATATTTATATTTTCATATGACCCTCAAAAATAATATATTTTCAAGATTATTTTAGAAAATATTTATAAATCCATTTTTCACCCAAAAATAATATATTCTAAGCTTATTTCAGAAAATATATATTTTCTCCAAAAATAATATATTTTCTTAGTAATTCAAGAAAATCATATATATTTTCCTTTACTAAAAATAATAGATTTCCTTCTTGTAAAAAATATGATATATTTTGTAATAATTGTAGAAATCATATTTTTGTCCTCTTGGTGTCCAAAATACCATTTACCAAAATATACTGATGAATTTATTTCCGAAATATTTATGTGAGTTATATTCATTGTTCGTTTTCTCTAATATTTTGGGTATAAATTGTATATTCATTCTCTTGGAATTTTGGTAATATTTTTTTTTGGTAAAGGGTTACCCCGGTGATTCTATATATTCGCATCAAATAAAAACAAGTAGTGTAGAAAACCTACACTGGTTCAATCATGAGACATGCCCCATGAAAGTAGACGAAACGACAAAATACAAAACAAATTAAATATCCACTAGACTCCAATCTAGCAAATAAAAACAAACTAAACTAGCAACTACT
Source organism: Helianthus tuberosus (assembly GCA_030545235.1). Lineage (NCBI taxonomy): Eukaryota > Viridiplantae > Streptophyta > Magnoliopsida > Asterales > Asteraceae > Helianthus > Helianthus tuberosus. The sequence continues at coordinate 25,406,198 of CM060426.1, read as the reverse complement.
CAACCACCATCAACATCCCTGTGAATTCTGTGGATCTCCCATTCTCCAAGAAGCCTCTGGACGCCAGCAGTGTTCTTCAGCTTCACTCCCATCAGTTTGTATCGAACCATTTCAAATATAGTCGCACTAATAGTTTCTGGAGGTCTTAACTGATTCTTAAACAACCTAGCGTTCCGCTCCTGCCAAATCACATAAGCACTAGCCGCAACTAAGAGTCTCGCAACAAGGTTAGCCGCTGATTTCGACCGGGCTCGGGCTAACAGCCAATCCACAATATCCCCCATATTGGTTGAACCGAGTCCATGCCCACCTTTTGGCAAACCATATGCCAGACTTGAGACGAGAATTTACATTCAAAAAATAAGTGACTATGAGAGTCATAATTCTCGTAACATAAAAGGCAACACAACATGTTCATATTTTTCCTGCGCGACAGATCCTAACTCAAAATTTTATCCTGTGTGAGTAACTTACCCCTCATGATTAACCACATAAAGAAAGCGTGTCTCGGGATACACTGAGGGAACCAAACAATAGAGCACCAATCAATCTCTGGCTCTGCATAGCGAATCGAATTCCAGACACTCGAAGCAGAAATGTTACTAACATGATCACCTTCTCGCCACACAATCCGATCACTTTTATTCGGATCAATGTTCACTTGGTCCAGCTGAATAAGAACTGGATAAAGATCCCTCCATGCGACAGGCCAACGCCAAGCCCCATTTGACCGTAAATCGGCAACTGTAGCATCCAACCTGAAGCCCGCATTTGTGATCGTTCTAGGAGACAAAAAATCTCCCAAAGGCCCCAACGTACACCAGTTATCATACCACACTGACGATCTAGCACCATTACCTAACTCGGTCCAAAAGTGATTTCTCATTAGAGGCCGAATGTGTAACAGCTTTCGCCAAGACCAGCAACAATTTGTAGGAATAGTGCACCTCCAAAAACTTTTACCTTTTAATCTGTAAGAATGGACCCATTCGACCCACAGCGATTGTCGGTTGGTAATAATACTCCAAATGTGAGAAGTCATGAGAGCTTTATTTACATCACCAATGCGTCTAATGGCTAAACCCCCCTCATACTTCGGAATACAAATAGATTTCCATGAAACCTTCGCCTTTCCTTTATGAAAAGAATAGTCTTGAGACCATAAAAAATTCCGCATTCTAGCTTCCAAGTCATTAACCACCCGAGCAGGCAAAATAAACACAGAAGACCTGTAAATATGCATAGAGGACAAAACTGAAGTGATAAGTTGAACCCTGCCTGTGAAAGAAAGCATCCTATTCCTCCAATGCATGATACGTTTCTCGAGCTTTTCCACAAGAACATTGCAATCTTTATATAAAATCCGCGACGAAATGAGGGGCACCCCCAAGTACCTCACGGGCAGCGAACCTTCCACAAACGGCATAATTCTCAAGATAGCACTCTTAATGTAACTGGGAACGTTGCAAAAGAAGACCGTGCTTTTTTGAACACTAGGCACCAACCCCGACATCTTAGTAAACGTAGCAGGAGAAGACATAATAAACTTGGCCGATGCAATTTCACCTCGAGCAAAAAGAAACAAATCGTCTGCAAAACACAAGTTTATAATTTGCTGCTTTTCACATCTATTGTGAAACTTGAACGAAGAATCAATCCTTAACGAATGATGCAAAATGGCTGTCAGAATCTCCATAACAAGAGTGAAAAGATACGGGGATAACGGATCCCCTTGCCTTAGACCTCGATTACCCTTGAAATAACCATGAACATTTCCATTAACACAAACAGAATAGGAAGTAGTAGAAACACATACCATTATCCAATTCACCATCTTGATATTAAACCCAAATCCAAGAAGAATACTCTTAAGAAACCTCCAATCAACAGTGTCATAGGCTTTTTGTATATCAACCTTAAACGCGCAACGTGGAGGCCCAGCATTCCTATGGTAATTGTGCATAAGCTCTTGAGTTAACAAAATATTATCAGATATTCGCCTACCTGGCACAAAGGCAGATTGGTTGACACTAACAATATCATTCAGCATTCCTTTAATTCTATCTGCAACAACCTTGCTAATGCATTTATACAAAACATTGCAGCAAGTTATGGGCCGATAATCAGTAACAACCGAAGGGGTAGGAACCTTTGAAACAAGCACAATGAGGGTATGGTTCAACTCGCGCAACAAGTTCCCGGTGTCAAAAAAATCAATGATAGCATTTGAAATGTCAACCCCAATAATATGCCAAGCACTCTTGAAAAATGCAGCAGTGTACCCATCAGGACCAGGAGCTTTATCGATACCAATAGAAAACATAGCTGCTCTAACCTCCTCTACAGTTACCCGACGGATCATATGCTCAGCAATAGCTGGGTTCAAAGTTTTAGAAAATAAATCTGGCGTCGGGGTAAGAGAAACGTCACCTTGACAACCCAAGAAATTTTCATAATGGTTAACAAAAGCTTTATGAACCATGTCACCCTCAAACACATTCCCACCAGAATCCTGAATAACATCAATACGGCTGCGATGGTTCCTATTTTTCAATGAAGAGTGGAAAAAAGCAGTATTCATATCACGAGCACACAACCAGTCCACTTTGGACTTCTATTTCAAAAAACGCTCCTCATCTAGCAAAGCTTCCTGATAACTACTCGTTATGCTAGCTTCTTCGGCTCGAAGATCAACATTCATAGGGTCCCGATCAATAGATTGCTGGATAGCATCAAGTTTATCACGAAGAACTTGGGTTTTGTTATGAAGATTACCTTGTTTAAACAGTAAAGCTCGAAAAGGCCTCTTAAGGAGCCGAAGTTTTTTAACGACACAGAATTGGTGCACTCCATTGATTCTAGTATCCCAGGTACTTTTGACAATTTCTAGAAACTCAGGTTTATGAACCAAAAAATTAGGAAACTTAAAAGGTCTCGGTTTCATCTTACCAGCTTCAAGGATTTTTAAAATACACAGACAATGGTCCGAGAGTCTATACGGATGGAATAGAGCAACTGCGCACGGAAATAAACTCACAAACTGGGTATTCCCTAAGACTCGATCAATTTTCTTCAGTAATCCAATGCCCTTCTTTGGCTTTTGGTTCCACGTAAAGTGGAAACCCGAACGATTAATGTCAAACATCTTGATATCATCCACACACGATTGAAATTCCTTCATGCCATTCGATATAGATGAAACCCCCATAGATTTGTCTTCTAGATTCAAAGCAGAGTTGAAATCACCCATAATAAACCAAGGATCATTGCCAACCAGAACTTTATGCATGGAAAGACTATGCCATAAAGCTCTACGCGAAACATAATAATTAGCTGCATACACAATAGAACAAAAAACCATTCTTTTTTCCAACTTAAAAATAAGCTGGATGTGCATAACCTGATCAGATTGAGCCAAAACCATGACATTAAAGATAGCTGGATTCCAACCAATAATAATTCTAGTACCTTTGTCACACTTGGCTCCATTGGACGTCCACTCCCAAGAACGAAAAACAGATTTACAAACTTTATCCAGCTTTCCAATATCAACGTGAGATTCCAAAATAGCACATAAACTAAGATTATAATCCTTCACCACCTTACGAACCTCTGATTGTTTAAGAGGGCGGTTCAACCCCCTTATATTCCACGTGGCAATACTAACCATCGGTAACAACTGGAGAAGGAGTGCTTGCCCCTTGTTTACTATGTATTTTTAGAGTCCCATTCATCATAAACTCATCCATTTCATTATAAACCTCCACTACCTCCTCTTCATCAGAATCCTCGTGACCCTTACCCGACGCCGAAGCACTCTTAGTTGGACCCAAATCCGCACCTACTTCATTAAGAATATCAAACGGATTATTTGACCTAGATGTGTTTGAAGATGAAGCATTGTTGCCGCCACCCTTAGGTTTTGGCCCCACAGGTCGATATTCGAACTTAGACTTTTGTTTGTTTACAGGAATTCCAACCTTTTTAGCAGCTTTCTTACCATACACTTCTGTATATCCCTCCTGATCAACAGTAGGCACCTTCTTTACTGGCTTATTTTGTTGGCCATTACGCTTGTAATCCTCATGCTTAGCTTTAGCTGGTTTCATTGGCTGCTTCGGACACATCTCATTAGAGTGACCAAACACACAACATGTGGCACATCGATACAGGCTCCATTCATATTCCACTAACATAGTTTCTTTAATGAATCCCTCCCCCTCCGGTTCAGGAATATCCATTGTGACCTCTTCTCGCAAGTCTTTATCAGCAGATATTTCTATCAACGCTCTAGCATAACTACTACGACCCCATGAATCCGTACACATAGACGTGGTAAAGGAATCCAGCATCTTTGGTTCTCCAATTGTCGTTGCAATCAGGCTAAGCCCATCTTCCGTGTAAGCCGCAAGAGGAACCTCATGTATCTTAACCCATACTTGAATCTTTTTAACCTCTTTCTTTTCGAGTTTAGTTGTAGGAGTCCAGCCATTAAGAAACAACGGTTGGGATCTAATAATCCATGGACCATCCTTGAGAACATTTAACATACCAACTTCATCATTAAATTTAAAGAAGAAAAAGCCTTTTGCGTTCATCATAGTTTTTTGCAACCCATATTTCTTCCAATTAGTCCGCATAAAATAATCAACAACTGGGAATGCAATACGCTCTCCTAAGAAATACCCATACAAAGTGTTTGCCAAATTGTCTTGCATTGCACGCACCGATTCCCTCGGAAGGACAACATCACAGCCATCTTGAACCACAGAGCTAGCAAGTGCACGAAAGTTAACTTTCTTAGAGTTATTAGCTACTACCGAGTCTGCATAGGACATAGGTTTAGACGTGTTTCCATGATTCAGAGGGGTTCCCTAAGTACCATCAGTTTCAGCCAAGTTAATCCCCGTCCCCTCACTTTCCGATGATTGCAGAGAAATCAGAATAGTGATTTTGGATAATTCATCGATTACATTAAACTTCTTAGAATCAGATTGCACTGTACCTCTTCTTGGAAGAATCGGATTGCTATCTATGTTTACTACTCGACTGACCAAACCCTTGAGTGGTAAGGGAGGCTTATTACGATCTCCAAGAACAGCATCATCAGGTTTGAATCGATCATCCATTAGAGAAAAAACTCCTCTCTCCTTTAGCCAGAAAAATAAATAACCATGCAACAGAAAACCCGAAAACCAGATCCGCAACAAGAAGCAAGCCGTAGAACAGAAACCCTAAACTAGCAAACCCTATCCCATGAAAACTTCAAAAATATATAGTAAACCTGGTGTATCAAGCTATTGTAAGACAATCTGATTGACGCACCAAGAAAACTATACACCTCGTTAGATAATCAAAAGATATGGCGGCGATTGAATGGAACAGAAAACAAAAATCCTAGAGTAGATCGATCAAGACTGCTAACTAGTTCGTTATAAGGATTGAAAATCAATCCCTAATCACAGACTGTTATACAGGAAATCACGATGAAATATGAGGATTCATGAAGAACAGGATTGCCTAGCTAGAGAGAGAGAATTAGGGTTTTTTTCCAACTCTTGTTGACTTTCCATGGGAATTTTGGTAATATTTTGTATTGTAATTTTTGGTATTTTGATGAGTTATATTATTTCAAACCCTAAAATAATATAACTAATACACGTAATATACAAGTTATCACACACATGGTGACATCTAAATATATATATTCTCCTAAATACATATTTAGTCACTTTTATTATCAAAAACCAACCTCCAATATTTATAATTTTTGTAACAAAAATTATGACAAACTGTATAGGAAAATTCATGGTTAAAATATACTTGTAATTATTTGTTTAAAAATATTTTTCTAAGTGTTTAATTTCTAGAAAAAAATTGCCATAGTTTCCCCTTAAAAAATGGAGGTTTCCATGCTTTCAAAGCATATCATTTTCTTTTATAAATCACCACAATCAACAACAAATCAAATAATTCTTACCAAGTGCCAGAATCAAGCCATAATCACTACTTCATGATCTTGAAAATTTATAAAAATTTGTAGTAACTTGGTAGTGTGTTTAGTAGGCTTAGTTACCCTTTAAAGTGTGGTTATTTATTTAAAAATATCATTCTTGAAGAATTTAGATGTTTACAACTTGTGACTTGATTTTCCAAAAATGTTTCTTCTTGAAATTTTCTTGGTAAATATATGTTTCTACACTTGATTAACCACTAAAAATGTGGTTAGTTTCTTTAAGAACCAAGTTTATGTAAATCTTGTATTTTTAACTTAGTTTCTTGAGAAATAAGTTTTGAAATCATCCACTTACATGATTTATAGCACACTTTGATCATCATTTTTCAAGAAAACATTCTATACTTCAAGTTCATGCTTTCACATAAGGATGGTCATTTTGATATTTCATAATATCATCCTCTTATCTTGCTAGATTATGTCTTTAATCACCATCTAGCAAGTTCATATGATGTTTAACAACATTAACACAAACAATCAATAATCAAGAAGCATAATAACACTTAAACAACATGATTCATAGTGATTTTTAGTCTTATGTTAAAGATTAAGTCATTGATCATTAGTGTTCTTCATGATTATTTACATGTTTCATCTTTTAACCAACTAAACAAGATGTAAAATGAGGTTAAGATGATCTTACTACTAGTTCAAGGCTAGGGATGAACACAAGATGAAGATGATGATGAATATGGTGGTTAATAGCTCTTGAAAGAGGTCCTTCACTTCCCAAGGGCTCCAAGCTCCTTAAACAAGCTCCTAGCACCTTTGTATAACAAGATAATGGATGGAACAAGCTTGAAAGATGGTGGTGATGGGTGTGCTGGTTTCGGCCGAAGACAAGAGGGAGAGAAGAGAGAGTTGTGTGTGTTGTGTTGTGTGAAAAATGAGAAGTTATGGCCTTGTGGTTAGTCTTATAATTCTCCAACATCATTTAACCCATTGGTTCTTATGTTAACAAAAGTGTTAGACAAGATCAATTAAAATAACCTAATAAAATCTAAGGTGGGGGCCACCTTGTAACCGAGTTCATGAGGGGGGGGGTATGGTTGGCATGTAATTGGTAGTTAAGGTTATAAGTTAGATTCTAAGTGTTTTAGTTAGGTTATGAGTTGTTATGATGTTATATAGTGTGTTATGATGTTCGGGGACCATAACAAGCTCGGAAATGATAAAACAATGGTTCTAGTGAAAATTTGGTGTTTCGGGTAGTGTCCGGTTGTTCGGTTGGTTACAGGTACGTTAAGGTGCTAAACTATGCAGTTTAGTGTGCTTTATGTTACCTTTTGTGACAGTTGTGATTCCCGGCACTTAGGAAAGCATTCTGGACCACTTAACCATATTTTTGTATGATATTTAGTTGTTTAAAAGCTGAATTTTTTTGCTGAATTCAGCAATTTATGTGAGTTTTAGGCACTTTCCGGCACTTAAACTATCACTAGGAAGGCAGTTTTATGATCCTTACTTTTGTACACACTATACTAGTGTAACTCTAGGTTTCTGGCTCATTCTGTGTCTCAATACCATGTCTGTCTATGTACTGAACTCCGTCAGCATTTTTCTGGTTTGTCTGATAACTGTGCCATCTTTGTTTCGTGCATCATTTGATTCAATAGAGTATTGTATGCAATAATGGTATGACATTATGCAAAATGTGATGCACATGTATGTATATGACAATAATCAGAAAGCATTCATGTCATTAATTAAAATCGGCACAGTCATTAAGGCACTAGTTACTGTTTAATCATTGTACGGATACATGCAAATTTTGACAATTGTCACAAACTTCAAGTTCCACTCGAAGATCTTCAAATCAATGAGACCTTACACTTCGTGGAGAAACCTGTCGAGATCATGGATCGAGGAGTTAAGCAATTGAGGCGTAGTCTAATTCCTATCGTTAAGGTTCGATGAGAAGGAAAACGTGGCGCTGAATTTACTTGGGAACTCAAAAGTGATATGAAGACTAAGTATCTGCACCTGTTCGTTGCATCTTCCTAAATTTTGGGATGAAATTTCCTAAAGAAGGGGAGACTGTAACACCCTGCTTTTTCGTACTTTCCTTAATTAGAAAGTTTGTTCGTATTTCTATTTTTGGAAATCTTGTATTCTTGTATTTCGTCTTTTCGTTGTATCGTTGTAAATTCCGAGACTTGGATCAAAATAAAATGCGTTTATTTCTTACAATTTATACTTTATTTATTCATATATGCTTATACATTTGAATTCATTGTACATCGAATCCTTATTCGTAATTCATGTGAAAACGTGCTAAACTTGCAAATACATATGTCATTTGAACGTATACGATACTTATTTACGATACATATACTTAATCATACTTGTCCATACTTGTTTTTATGTAAATGATACTTAAAAACCCCTTATGGTATGCCCCTTATTCATAAAATACCTTAAAACCTAACCTAAACAACTAAAGGGACCAAAACTGCCAATTTACAAAGTTGTTTTCTGGAAACTGCCACTACCACCACCACACATTCGACTTTAAATCCGACTAAACTTCAACCATTTCCATCCCACCACTGTTAACCAACACACACGCCACCGTTAAGCACCACTGTCACCAAACTTCATCACCCTCTAACACCTCTACAACCACCACTTTCCACCTTCACCGCCGTACACCTCTAACGTCGTTAACCACCGCTCCGTGTGTGCAACGGCCATCATCACCTGCTCCCAATCGAAACACCCACGTCCACTCGAACAACATCATCGCTTGAACCTTTTCTTCGAAACATCACCCCTTCCCCTTCTTTGTCACTGTATACCCTCCGAGCACCACAACCATTTCACCTCACACCGCAGAAACCTTCACACCACCTTCGTTGCCACCCATCCTCCATCTCCCCCAAACCGCTGAAACCTTCACACCACCTCTGTTGTATTACAGAACAAAATTGCCCTAATCAAGCTTGTTCTAGTTTGGGTTCGATTTTGGGGTGATTAGGGTTGCGACAAAAGTGGTGTTATGGAAATCGGGTCAGAGATCGAGGTCAATTAATGAACCCATAGTTCCTCTCAAGAAAGGAGAAAGAGGCTTTTTAGCTCTTAACTTGCAGAGGGGATAGAACTTGATGATGAAGATAATACATAACAATTAGGGTTTCCAAGCTTATAAAGGGGGGCATTTAGTTTTTTTTTTTAGTTTTAAAAAAAAATAAAATAAAATTTCACATATAAGGACAATTATACCCTTCATTTAAATGAGGAAAAGGACAAAAAGAGGAAGTGGTTAACAAAATTTCTAATCCAGTTTGCCATTTGGATGGAATTGACAACAAAAATGAAACCTTAGGAACCCAGATACAAAAAGTTTCGTTTACAGATACAAAAATGCATATATTTGATACAACGCCAAAAATCCCCCCAACAGAAACACAATATAGTCAGGGGTTAATCACTGAATAAGAAAAAACTGAAGGGGAGATGGTGAACAAAAGTGTTGAACAATAAGGTGCGGTGGTTGATGAAACGCCATGTCAGCAGCCACCATCTGGAGGTAAGAAGAACCTCATGCAAACTTTTGAAGAAGAAGAAGAGACACCCCAGAAACCCCAAGATGAAAATGCCACTGTAACGCCCTTCTTTTTCGTACTTTCCATAATTAGAAAGTTTGTTCGTATTTCTATTTTTGGAAATCTTGTATTCTTGTATTTCATATTTTCGTTGTATCGTTGTAAATTTTGAGACTTGGATCATAATAAAATGCGTTTATTTCTTACAATTTATACTTTGTTTATTCGTATATGCTTATACGTTTGAATTCATTGTACATCGAATCCTTATTCGTAATTCATGTGAAAACGTGCTAAACTTGCAAATACACATGTCATTTGAACGTATACGATACTTATTTACGATGCATATACTTAATCATACTTGTCCATACTTGTTTTTATGTAAATGATACTTAAAAACACCTTTATAGTATGCCTCTTATTCATAAAATACCTTAAAACCTAACCTAAACAACTAAAGGGACCAAAACTGCCAATTTGCAAAGTTGTTTTCCGGAAATGAGGCCCGTCGCGCTGGGCGACGGGGAGACCCTCTCTCGGTCACGTGCCGCGAGACCACCAATCCGGCAGTGAGTTGTTTCCAGCTCCGATATTGGTCATTTTTGTGTTATTTGTTGTGTTTCTTGCATTTATTAATGGGTTATTGGATTTTAATAATCGTAGGCCGATAATAATCCCAACTTTAAAAATTCCCTCCAACGATCCCAACTTGTAAGAATTTGGCCCTCCATTTATCCTTTTCCAACATAGGTACACATAAATCATTTATGGAGTCTACAGGTGCACTTGAATCTATTGAGCATGCCAAATTCTTATATGTTAGAAAAGGATTAATGGGGGCCAAATTCTTATAAGTTAGGATCGTTGGAGGGAATTTTTAAAGCTGGGATTATTATCGGCCAACAAGTGAAACTTAGGATTATTATAATCCAATAACCCTTTATTAATCACCTAACTTAACCCTAATCACCTCCTATAAAACCCAACTCATTCCCACACTTTTTCCACTTTGCAAACATACTAATCTCACTCTCTTATCACTCCAAAACAGTTGCAAATCAGTAGCAAAAGTCAGATTCAAGGCAGTTTATAAAAGTGAGTCTAAACTCACTTATCTTCCATCTTCTTCACTTCTTCTAGTTTCTTAACACTTGGAACACCTCTAGGAGTGTTTCCATAGGTTTTCCATGGAAAACCAAAGATGGAACATCACCACATTGAGGTTAAAAGTGTAAGAACTTTCTATTTTGAATAAAAACTTTATAAAACATACTTTAAACGTGTGTTTTTCTTCAACAAACCTATGTCCTTATGCCACTAATCAAGTCTATGATTAGTGTGATTAAAAACAAGGTTGTTATATACAAATTGTCACACCCCAACCGATGGCGGAAACATCGGGGTGAGGCACTGAGCGAAACAGATTGTCCAGGAGAAATCCATAACAACTAATTTACCAGATAATTAACATTATGTCCCATACCATAACTTATCAAATAAAGCAGTTATTACAGACATAGTTATCTCGAAGACAAATCATAGTTCCGACAACTCAAAATATTAATTGTTTGTTTCTAGACTCTCCTAAGCTCGATTCCACATAGCAAGCATACCACAGCATCCTAAACACCTGTCACATACGTTAAAATAAAGGTCAATACACATAGTGTAAAGGTGAGCATACAAGTTTATTAGTATAATAGATAGCGAAAGCGGTTTACGCATAACCAGCATGTAACATGTTGAAAAGTGAAGCTAGCAAGTTATCGACAATGAAATATGCACAGACATGACTGCGAGTTGTAGAATGCGCAACACATATCACCACTGTGACACGTGAAGTAAAACCCTTAACAACCCCTGTCCAGGACAGGTGCTGAGTCCAAACTATAGTACTATCGTTGCTAAGGTGTCAGGCAACAATCATTGTGTAAACATAACATACAAGCATTCATCGAGTAACACGTATAACATGCAGTAATGGTTAGCGTATAAAAATGTTTGCATTGTGTGTCGATTGTGATTTGAAATAGGTAACGTATGTAACACCCAAAAGTGCGTAAAGCAAAAAGGGTTCGAGTATACTCACAGATCGTGTTAATAACACAGTCTTTGATTAAAGGGAGCGCTGGAAAGTTAACCTGATTATAAAACGATAGCGTAAGCGATGAACAGTGCGTTAAACGATGTGTCAGGGAACTGAGTAACGAAGGGTCATTCGATCGGATGACAATCTGGACGGATGGTCATCCGGTCGGATGACCATTCGGTCGAACGGTCATTCCTCTGGGATGGATGTGTTTGTGTATGATGTGACTTTGAAGTTTTTGTTGTAGCATTTTAAAAACAGAGAAGTATCTCTACCTTTCAGGTCGAGCGATCATCCAGATGGATGGTCGTTCGATCGGATGGCGATCCGTTCCAAGTGAGATGTTTAAAAGTCTAAGTTTCCTAATGGAATAGTCATGATCGGATGACTACTCGTTGGAAACTAATAATTCTTTGAAGTTTTGCGAAGATTTGATTAAGTGTGAAAGTCACAAGTCATCCGATCAGATTGTCGTTCGATCGGATGGCTATCCGATCGGACGACGATCCGTTCAGTAGCTTGTTCGTTTGAAAACTTGTAAAAATTTGCTGAGTTTAGAAAGTTTTGCGGTTTAGCCGAGACGGTATGACTACGTGTCAAACAACGGAAACTCCACTAAGTCCGAGTTGTGACAACCGTCAAAAATCCAGGTATCCTTACAATTAATTAATCTTGATTAGTGCTTAATGACTGTGCTGAATTACAATTAATTGCTTTCTGATTACTGTATCATACTTACATGTGCATCACATATTGCATGATGTCACTTTATTATTACATGCAAACCATATTAACATAATGATGCACCAAGCACAGTTAGCACAGTTAGCGGATAACTCAGAAAAATGCTGACAGAACTCAGTACATAGACAGACAGTGTTTTGAGGCCCAGTATGAGCCAGAGACTAAGTACTACACTAGTATGGTGTGTAGGGAAGTAAGGACCACAAAACTGCATTCCTAAGTGATAGTTTAAGTGCCGGAAAGTGCCTAAAACCCACATAAAGTGCAGAATTCAGCATATTTCAGCAAAAATCAGCAATTTAACAAGTTTGTATCATGCAAAAATATGACTAAATGGTCCTGAATGCTTTCCTAAGTGTCGGGAATTAAAAGTGTCACAAAAGAGTACATAAAGATCACTAAACGGAATAGTTTGACACTTTAACGAACCGGTATCTAACCGAACAACCGGGCGCTACCCGAAACACCAAAATTATACTAGAAGCATTGTTTTATTATTTCTGAGCTAGTTATGATCCCCGAACACCCTAACACACTATATATCACATAATATGCATAACACCTAACTAATACCCTTAGAATCTAACTAATTAACCTAACCATCATTAAACCCCAACCAAGACCCCCCCCCCCCCCCTCATGTTCACGGCATCAAGGGTGTGGCCCACCCTTGATCACACTAAATCTCCTTTGATTTTGTTAGAGATCTTGATTAGTACTTTGGGGGATACATTAACCATTGGATAAACTCTTAATATGTGTATAAGTATTGGATGGAAGATCATTAGCTCATTATCTCTCACACATCAACACACACCACTCTCTCTCCCTCCCTTGCTCCCCCTCTCGGCCGAACATAGCCCACCACACCACCACCACCTTCATCCATTGATCATCCATTCCAAGTTCATCCTAAGGTGCAAGAAGGTGTCTAAGGAAGTTTGGAGCTCTTGGAGATTGAAGGACCTTTCCCATTTGCTTTTATCCAACACATTTATCATCTTCAACTTCTTGTGTTCATCCCTAGCCATAGAGCTAGTAGTAAGGCCCTTATAATCTCTTGTTACTTCTAGTTTTGTTGGTTAAAAGATGATGAACATTGTTAATCTTGTAGAACACTAAAGAACATAATCATGAAACTTTAACATAAGCTTAAAACCATATGAATACATGTTAATTAGTGTTGATTTACTTCTTGATGATTGATGATTTGTATTGATGATGTTAGACATCATAAGAAACCTACTAGATTGTGATTAAACACATGATCTAGTAAGTTAAGGTGATGATCTTGTGAAAGACCAAGATCATCATACTTTATGTCTCTCATGAACTTGAAGTATGAAAATGATTTTATGAATGATGAAGCATGTAACATGTTTACTAGACATAAATTTGGATGATTACAAAAATAGTTTTCCAAAGAAACCAAGTTAAATAACAAGATTTACATAAACTTGGTTCTTACTTGAACATACACTATTTTTGGTGGAAAAACAAGTGTATAAACACTTATGAAACAAGAAGATGTCATAAAGAAATGTTTTTGTAAAACATGTTTACAAGTTGTAAACACCTAAATCCTTCAAGAATGAAACTTTTAAAGAAGTAAACACATTTTAAAGGTTAACTAACCCCACTAAACACACTACCAAGTTACTACAAGTTTTTATGAAAGTTCAAGTTCATGATTGTTATGTAAATAGCATTGTTTTGGCACTTGGAAGTGTAGATTGATTATTGATTGTTTGTGATGATTTTTAAAAAGAAAATGATATGCTTTGATAGCATGGACACCTCCATTTTTAGGGGAAACTATGGCAAAATTTTCTAAAAATATAAACACTTAGAAAAATATTTTCAAATCAATAATTACAAGTGTATTTTGATCATGAGTTTTCAATATATACCTTGCCATAGATTTTGTTACAAAAATACAAGTATTGGAGGTTGGTTTTTGTAAATAAAAGTAACTAAATATATATATGAAAGGCATATATTTAGAAGACATGTGTGTGAATATTTGTATACTTTGTGTAATAGTTATATTATTTTAGGGTTTGAAATAATATAACTTAACAAATACCAAGAAATTTACAATCCAAAATATTACCAAAAAATCACAAGGAATAAATATATAAGTTACACACATAATATTGTGAAACCAAACGAAAGACTGTAACTTAAAAAATATTCCGGAAACTACATTTATGAGCCTATTTTTGGTAAATATTATTTTGGATACAAAAGAAATGAAAGTATGATTTTTATTAATATTACCAAGTTATATCATATTTTCGAAAAGGAGAAAATATATTATTTTTGGGAAGTTAAAATTTATTTTCTTGGAATACTTAGAAGATATATGATTTTTGAGAAAAATATATATTTTCTTGAAATACATTATTTTTGGAACAAAATAAGTTTATATATATTTTCTAAAGTGGGACTTGAAAATATATTAATTTGGAACTACAAATAGTTTTGCCAAAAGAAAAATTATGAATAATTTTTCTAAGTAATAAAACATATATTTTGGAAATATGTACATTGGATATATATTCCGGAATAATTAATGGGAAATTAAGTATAAGAATACTTAACAAATACAGGATATAAATATACATGTATGAGATACCCCCATCCTTGGGAATGAAATACAAGTATAAATACTTGAGAAGTATTATTACAAAAATACTGTTTAAACAATTATTCAAAAAATTTAATATAATTTAAAGTTAAAATAATTATTATTTTAACAAGGAATTATAACTTGGAATAATATTGGAGACATAAAAGAAACGTAACTCAGAAACGTTAATTCTAAGGCAAGGCACGGCCCGTTCGTCTAATAGACCCTAGTACATTGTAGGTAGTCGTGTTTGCTGACGAGATTTGAGTTACGAGTACCGAAGACGCAAAACTGTGAGTTCATGTCCCCCTTTTCTTTAAACTGTTTTGTTTATTAACTTCGGGGGTGAAATACATATTACAAAAGGATTACATACAAATACAATTGGTATGGTTAGCCTAGGAAAGTACCATAGATCATGTGAATGGGTAGGCGCATACTTGAGACCATTAATCCTCGTTGTAGGACCGAGGGGCATGAGTGATAGATCTATTTGGGTGTAGCGAGCCCACACCCATGGGGACCAGGGTGGCCCATAGGGTGACTATGTCTTCTAGTCGGAAGCCCGGTACAAATTTACTAGGTTTGAGCCTTCCTACACCGTCACACATATCAGTGGCCTTGCAAACCATTGGTGATCTTTTCCTTGTTTGCTTTCATACCGGGATTTACAAATATACATATACTATCTACAAAGGTTTTATACATACATATACACAAACACATGAACTCGCTCAACTTCTGTTGATGTTTTTAAACTACATGTATTTCAGGGAACTAAGTGGATCTGGCAGGTGTTTGCATGTTTTCAAGCTGCGTTATAAATAAAAGATGTCATCCAAATCTTTAGGGTTTAGGAGATGTATCTCACTCCTGGACGAGATACATGGTTCTAAGCTCGGGTTTGCTTAAGGTCTTTTGTCGAGTCTTGGTGAACTCCTTAAAACTTGTTGTGGTTTGTAAATTGAATTTGGTGTCGATGTTTCAAACAATTATGTTGTGCTATTTTCAAACTTAAATTATGGATGAACATCTACTGGTTTTATCATATAGCGTTGTTATGATTGAATGCTATGGTATTAAGAAAGTCACACCAATAACCACGCTTTCGCAAAAGTCAGGGTGTGACACGAGTCATCCGATCGGATGGGAATCACCCCGTCCGATCAGTTAACTGTTCTTGACGGTTGTTCATGTTCGACCCGTTAGGTCGGTTGTCTATTTGATAGAAACCTGTTCTCAGACCGACACTCCACTAGTGAATGAGTAGGAGGCCTGAATGAGCTCAGATTCTATCGGTTTTGAGTAGAAGGTTAAGAATATTGAGAAAAGTGGAAATCAGTTGGAAAATGTTTAGATTATGACGAAATTAGTGTTTAAACATGTTGAAAACTCTTAGATCTGAGTTGTTCTTGGTGGAATAAGGTCACACTTTGGAGTTCATGAGAACCCACGATGACATCATCCTAGAACATCCCAAATCAGCCGATTTCATGGTGAAAAGTTAAGATTTGTTGGTGAAAATGATGGAGAAGTGTGTGTAGATCAAAGAAGTACAAGATTTGAGGTAGAAACTTACAAGAATCGCGTGGAATCAAGAGAAATAGGGCCAAAAGCATGCTGGTCGAACGAGAGCTGTCACATCACATGAACAGTGATGTGACAGGTGCTATTTATAGGTGAGAGGGTGAGAAAGGCGGTGTAGGTGTACAATCGGAGGGCAATCCGATCGGATGGCCACCCGATCAGATGGTTCGAGTGAGTTGGATTTTGACGTTTCGTTTCGTACGTTGAGCGTTGCGATGCATTGCGAGTAAGCAATGCGATAGTTTTAAATAATAGTTACACAAATACCATAACTAATATACAACAACATAAATAACCTTGCGTTTCCAGTTCGCGATGTGATTGCGTTGCGATAGAGTTGCGATTGCGTTTTCGATTAATCACCACAAACATATAAACAAACATGCACAAGTAACACATAATAGCACACACACGTAAAACAATATCCATAACATACGATTCAAGTTGCGATGCGATTGCGATGAGATTAGCGTTAAGTAGATTAGCGATTAAACTGCGATTTATTGCATTTAATCCACATAATACAACTAAAGTAACACAAATTAAAGTATCAATTAATAAGTTAAAGAGTACAATAAAAAATTAAGCAAGGAGTGACAGGTCGCATTTAGCAATCTTTTCTTCCTTTGACTTTGACTTTGACTTTGACTTCAAAACGCGGGTTGTTACACAAATTCAGAGGTGTTTTACTCCTCTAAACTTTCTGTTTTTAACAGGGTTTTAACCCACAAGTGTTGAACAAGACTTGAGCTTGTATAGTGTGATTACTTGGGAAGCTTTGGCTATCCCAATTCCAATCCACACCTCACTTGATGATTTCCCTTAGTATAGTGTGTATATTTCATTTCTTATTGTATTCATATCCATCCTTGTTCTTCTTGTAACAAATTTTGCATTGGTGAAATCTAAGAAAGAGGTCTTAAATGGAAGGTTATCCTCCTACCTCCTTGCATGACTTATATGAAATTCTTATGATACTTGTTGGACTAAACTTATACTAACTACTATATAGAATATATAAAACATATAAACCGAACCCTAGATGATAACCACGTGATTATTCGTCATGGTACTAGCTTACATCATCTAAATGCTTAAACTCTCTTTACGATTCTAATGAGTATTTTAACCCATGAAATCTTCTAACCCCATGGGTTTTATAGTGTCAAAAACGAGTATTAAGTCTAGATGGTTATTTTCCTTGCATACATACTTTGGTGTATTTAAAATTCCTAATCCTCCGTTATCATCCGAATTACTCACACACCTATGTTTCCTCGTGTAGAAGGACTAGGTGTTCTACCTCCAAACTAACAACTCTTCACGGATTATCAAGTGGAAGCTTGCAAAACCGTGAGTACACTTGACACATTTTCATTTTTACACTTTTTGGGTGCAATATGTTAACCTTATCAAAATCACAATACCGTATTCTTTATGCAAATGCACAAAACAATCCTTATACATGAAAACTACTTGTTATACTTGATACATAATCTTGGGTGATTCTTATGTGATACTATAGTCATTAGCTTTGTACGAGCCTCCATTTAACATGTATAGCGCTATAGGATTAACGCACCACCCGTGAACGAGAGGTCATGTTAAATTTCATTCTTTATTGCGTAAGCAGAGGGTTGACTAGAATATTGCATGCCATGATATGTTGATCTTGAATAACTTAGGTTTACATGTGGATTCGTTTTAAACTTTTTATACTTATACTTATATATATAAACTTGTGTACTTGCCAATGCATTTTTGTGTTGAACTATACTTTGTTAACATGTTGCAAGTTAATGAGGTTGATTATGACGAAATCT
This sequence comes from Helianthus tuberosus, assembly GCA_030545235.1. Lineage (NCBI taxonomy): Eukaryota > Viridiplantae > Streptophyta > Magnoliopsida > Asterales > Asteraceae > Helianthus > Helianthus tuberosus. The sequence goes on along the minus strand of CM060426.1, from coordinate 25,387,759 downwards.
AGTAGGGACGACACTAGAAACACACTTGAATTTACTAGATTTCTTACTTTGTTATTTAAACTTGTTGTATTGTCTTTCCTGTTGTACTTGAATTTCATGTTGTAATTTGACAATTTTGTTATGATATGAAATCGGTTTTGAATTAATTATTGTCGCCAATAGCGTTGAGCAATCTTTTTCATCTCACTCCGATGATTCCGCCATCGGTTGGGGTGTGACATCCACTGACACATCACCAACCAAAACGCCAAATAGGGCAGATGTGCAGGAGAAGGGTGATGAGAACAAAATGTCAGACATCACAAAGTTGATGCAAGATAACACAATTTTAAACCCAAAAAAGCTGCCTGGTGATGAAGAAGATGATGAAAATAAAAAGGAAAAGACTGTAAAAAAGGAGAAGAAAGAATCAAAGAAGAGTAAGGCATGTTTGTCACCTTATGTCAGGAGGCAAGTGGTTATACATGCAGCAAGGGCGACACAAGAAAACAACATTTCCACATACATATTCACTGGATGTGGTGACTGGAACACTTCTTTCTCTTAAAAATGCTAAACTTTGCATTTTTACGTTAAAAATATACATGCATATGCATGTAAACACCCAAAACGCCATGCCTTATATTAAAATGAGTTTGCATAACTAAAACGCCATATGCTGTTTTTTTTTCAGGAGTACCATGTTCAAGATTAAAGGAGTGTCAGAACTCTCATTGGTGATTTGTGAGAGCATGAGACCAGGATTCTATGCACACGTTTTCATTATTCAAAGTTGGGAGCATATCCCGAACTATGAAGAAAGATACAAGGCTCCAGAATCACCCTTAAGATTATTTTGCATATAAATAATGCTGGTAACTCTTTTGCTATATTTAATTGATGCAATTATATTATGACTTTGTTTTGTTGTTAAAAATGTGGTTCCTCAAAATTACAGAATAGCCCGCGTATATAAAGACAACGAGTTATTGATACAAAGAATTCAACAACATGGATTTGGTTTTGAAACTCGCCCGTTTCAAAGAAGACCGGAAAGATAGAAAGATAAATGAATATGATCTGGTCTTCTTGCCAATAATATGGCAAAGGCATTTCTATGTTGTCTGCTTCAATATAAAACACAGCAGAGTTGATGTATTGGATAACAGCGCTGGAGGGGATACACTCAGCATCAAAAAAAAGTATGATGGATGGGTGGAAAAGTTGGTAAGTATCTTAAGAACTTTGTATGTAGAAACTATGTTGACAAAACGCCATACTAATATATGCAAAAATGTGAAACTGCAGCAAGAAGCTTTTGCAAACTACTTGCTTATTCAAATACACCCAATGGTTATGATCATGAAGTTGGCGCCTATTGTCAGACAAAAGATGGATTGGAGGACAGAGTCTAACGGGATCGACTGTGGGATTTTTGCAATGAGGCATATGGAAACGTATATGGGGCAGATGGCTGGTTGGGAATGTGGTCTGGCAAAAGAAGATGCCCCAAATGACCTACAACAAAAACAGTTAAATGACATCAGGATCAAATACATTGCAAAAATACTACTGTATAGCCAAAATGAAAATAGAAGAAAAGTGGTCAAATCTTTAAATAAATTCTTGGAATTAGGGGCAGCAAAAATATCTGAATTGTATAAAACAGGGCATGAGAGAATAGAACAAAGGATGGAGGAATATGTAGATTAGCTTAAACGCCATGAATTGCTTACATTTTATAATTTTAATATTGACTAATGTATTTTGGTTTAGACTATTGCATCTACTTGTTTCTTAATAAAACATATTTCATTATGGAGTATTCATCATGGCGTTTTCCATGAAATCCATGAAAACGCCATGATGAATACTCAATAATGAAAACAACATTAGTTGAATAATAAACAATAAGAAGAATTGATGTTACTGTCTTCCTAAAACATGTTAATGAAAACGCCATAATTTGAATAATTAACAAATAGTAAGAACTGTGGTTTACAAATTAACGCCAATATTCATAAAAAATCAGATATATGTAACCAGGTATAAAAAGCTATTAATCGTAAACAATAAGCATATATTAGAACCCAAACGATAATTAACATTAATAATTAAAATGCCAAAAATTGAATATAGGAAGAACGCCATTGAACCATAAACGTTGATGTGTTTAAAATACAACATATAAATTACATCAAATGAGGCCTAAAATCAACCCTTTTCTAGTACAAATGTTGGAAAAAGCTTGCGTTTTTGTTCCTTTTGAATAAACAGGGTGAAATGAGCTTAAAAGAACAAAAGACAGCAAAAGACCAACATAAAAGGCTATAAAGAAGGATTGACCAACTTGCCGAGCCCCGTACACATCCAAACCCAAGAAATAACAAAGACAGAAGCTCTGGCACGGGGCCGTGCTCATCTAGCACGGGTCGTGCCCGGTGGGAATTCACTGCAGTAGAAAGAGACAACAACAAAAGATAAATTTCAAGCTCAACACGGGGCCGTGCTACAACAACACGGGGCGTGGTCAACTCTTGGATTTCCAGAATCTGATAAAGTACAGCAAGTACATTGGCCATGGGCCGTGTTAGTATAGGTTTGACACTGCAGTTAATGTAGAAGAGAGAGACTGATGACCACGGGGCCATGCCAGGCGGGCACGGGCCGTGTTGGATGTTCTGTTTTCAGTTATAAATAGGGATGCTTGGCTTCACTTCAACTCATCCCTTGGCAAACACTACAACACCATCATCCACCACCATCATCAATTTTTCCATCTTTAGAGTGTGTGTGTAGTCTCGGGATCCAATATTGATCGTAAGAATCTTTGTCAAACAAAGGCCATGCTTGGCTAAATTCTTACATCACTTGGTGAAGACGTATCCTTTATGTATTTCTTTTATGATTTCTAAACTTTGGCTACTTTTTAATTGGGTGTGTATTAATGACGTTAATAATTAGTTTTTTTTTATATTGAAGGTGAATTTATTCAATCATTCTTCATATGTTCATTGACTCAACATATTGATGTCTTTACAGTCTATATAAAGCATGTTAATTGCCTGGAAGGGGGTTAGAAGGGTGGTTTGGGTAATTCTATGTCTCGTTCAGTGTATAGATCCTGTGAGAATCTGGTTCAAGCCAGTAACACCTCAGGAGTCGGAGCGGGCATTACCCACCACGGGAGAGGTGCAAAAAGCTTGATACCCTTATTCTTAAACTATTATTAAAACATTAAACCAACCTTGCGAGTACTGTATCCCTACTGACTCAGACCAACGGGTTGAGGGTGATCGCCGCCTCGGAATAGGGGTCCACCACACTTTGCATTAATAACTTACTTAATTATCTTTCAATATTCCGACCTAGTAGGATTGTATCCTTGCTGACTCAAACCACTAGGTTGAGGGTAACGTCGCCTCGGAAGAGGGGCCTACTACTATAACTAAGATAATCTCTTGAAATGCCCAAAGTGCGGAAATCATCAAAAGGGTACATGAAAGATAAGTTGGATCAAAGTGATTCTTTCTTGTCTATCATTTTTATTTTATTTTTATTTTCTGTTTTTATCTTTCTATTAGCTAAAGAAAAAAAATATTTTCTCAAAAGTTGGTTCGATTAGACCTCGGTATCTTGCCATCACTATACTACGTCCACGATGGGTATACTTGCCCTAGCGTGTGTGTAGAGTAATAGTGGACTATCGTGTTTTATAAATTTAAAACTTGAAATCGGTGAGTAAAAAGAGTTAAAAATATAACTAAAAATATATAACTCACCCACGCACGTCAAACGTCATTTCCAAAAAAAAAATATTCTTTGACAAAAAAATCCATTAAAACAAGCATAAAGAACAAAACACCATATTTGTTGGAATTTTATTTGAAATGGAATTATAACGTCATTTATTGAGGGGAACGTGGACAATGACAATCGTGACCCTGTATATCATTTAGCGCCCCTGCCACGTGTTCGACCAGGATCCGTTCTCACCTTTTCACACTTCCAACCGTTTTTTCCTGATCCCGTTTCTACATATATATATAGAGAGAAACGGGATCATGAGAGAACGCCCAAAAGTGTGAGAACGGTGAGAACGCATCCTGGGCCAACACGTGTCACGCGACATAGAGAAGGGCGGAGGGGCTTTTTTGTCCTTTCATATTCTTTTTTTAAACGCGTGTCACATCACCTTTCCATTTTTTGGCGTTTAACAAATACACGGCGTTTTTATTGTTTTTAAATCAGGATCATAGTTAATATTTTGGCGTTTTAACTAAATATGGCTTTGATTGTTGTGCCAAGTAGGATACGGGCCTATAATGTAAAAAACATCAGTAATTTTCTTGATGTTTATTTTTTTTCTATCAAGTGTTGTGCCATGTAGGATGCATGCCTATAATGTGACATGCAATTATTGCGTTTTGAAAAGATAAATAAATTCAATTTTCCATGTAGTGGCTTTTAATATAATAAATGTTTGGCAATAATGTTACTGTCTCTTCATTTTACTGTTTTGCAATTACTGTTTCGTTCAATTTCATCTGTCAATTAGTGTTGCGTTTTCCAGTAATACTTTGTTTGGCGTTTTTTGGCGTTTTATATAGCAACAACGTGCTTTGCTAGCATCCGTTCTCACAGTTTTCACACTATCAGGCGTTTTGGTGTTTGTAGTTTTTGGCGTTTTATACTCAGTTTTTTTTATTAGTAGAGAATTAGATAATAAACAACAGAGAATTAGATAACAAACAATAGAAAATGAAAAAAAAAATAAAAATTATAATCTAATTTCTCATCCAAATCTTCACTGTCATCAGCGTCTTCTACTTTAACCTTTTTGGCGTTTTGAACCTGTTTTGAATACCTTATGTAGATCCTTATTTTCCTACATAACGTCCGTCTTTAGAAGATTCTTATTTTTGTGGCATCCTTTATTGTGGTTTGATATATACTTGTTTGGTGACATGTTGAAAATCAACGTCTGCTCGAATGTGTTGATCCCTTCATGTCATCAATATATCCATCAAGAACAAAGTGACATGATGACATATCAGTGTCATCAGTCTCTTTTTCATGAATATATGTCCATCTCATTCAGCAAAAGTTTATATAGATACCCACCTCAGAGAAGAATCCATTCAGTGAAACTTCATTCAGAACAATACTCAATATAGAAGAAACGAGGTTCCGCATCTGTGTCTTTTTTAACTATTTTTTGGCGTTTTAAAGTGAAAGGTTTCTAGGAAACATGGCGTTGTTTTTGGTGTGTGATCAAGTTGATTGTGCAGGGACGTCTCTCTTATAGGAAGTTTTTGGCGCGTAGTTTAGGCGGGATTTTATTTATAATAAATGATATTAATAAAGTAGCCGTCTTTTCAATTACTGTGTGTATTTTTACTGTTTTTGTTCAGCTTTTTATGAGTTTTTAGGGTCATAGACGTTCCATCTTCCAAGTTTGGCGTTTTTTAATGGCTTTAAGTAGTTTTTGCCCTTTTTTTTTCATTTTTAGCTTTTAATAATACTTCTCCAAATTACTTTTATTATAGTTTGGGAGTTTTTGGCGTTTTACTGCATTATGGCGTTTCACAATCATTATGACTGTTTGGCGTTTTATTAATATAATGTATTTTTTATTCTTAATTGAAAAACACATAACAAACAACAGAAAAAGAAAAATAAAAAAATAAAAATAGAAACAATTCATCTTCCAAATCTTCACTGTCATCCGTCTCTTTTTCTTTGAAACATGTTCACTGGCGGTTTGGCTTTGTCATGCTTGTGTTTTTGTGGCCGTTTGGAAAGACAAAATGACATGAGTTTTTTGTTTGAATATGTATCTTCAAACCACTCATCAGTGTCATTCGTCTCTTCATGCCATTATAATATTCATCAATAACAAAACACAAAAAATGACATAAGTCTGACACCAGCATCTTTTTGTTTATGATTTGTCCATCTCATGCAGCAAAATGTTATTTGAGTCACAGCATCTCAAGGAAGAATGCATTTTCCGAAACTTCGCGTAGAACAATTTTGAATATACAAGAAACGATATTTTCCATTTTTGGCGTTTTAGTGAGGAAATAGTGTATCTGAAAGAAACGTCGATTTTTTGGAATCTTTGATGTTTGAGCGTTTTGGTGTTTTCTAAGATGATTGGTATATAGTAAAATATGGCGTTTTTTACTAGGTGTGTTTGATGTTTTGGGGATTTTGGCGTTTGTAAGATGAATGATATATAGTAGAAAATATGGCGTTTCAGGTTCCGGGGGGGGGGGGGGGGTGTTTTTATGCCTGAGATGTTTTGTTTATATAGGGATGTGTTTTGGCCCGTAATGACGTTTTATTCATTAGTTTGGCGTTTTGGTATAGAAGTGTAAAAACCCTTTTACCCTTAATGAAGCGCGTCCACTTAATAGAATTCGTGTTATTTACGAAAACGTCACCGCGCCAATCTAGTCCATAGATTGTTTTGATCCGACGATCCATACGCGTTCTCACCGTTCTCACCGTTCTCACACTTTCCATCGTTTTCTCTAAATCCTGACCCTATATATATATGTTTTATTTATTAAATACTTTAGATAAATAAGTGAGTAAAAAGACCAAATTACCCTTGTGTCATATGATTTAACAAAAACTTTTAACTAAATTAAGGATAAAGGATAAGACTTACAACAATTTTCCTTGTAAAAAGCAAAATCTATCAAAATTCGTTGAAAATAAAACACCGCCTAAAAATATATAAGATAAAGGACAAAACTTGTAATTTTTCCTATCTATAATATATAATAAAAGAAACCTGTTTTGCGACACGTGTCATTTATTGGAGACACCTATTTTTAGGGTTTTTCGTCTTTCTTTTATATTTATCTTCTAATAATTATAGATAATATTAAATAGAAAAAAATTTAATTGAATAAAAAAAATATATTGGATAACATCGGATTACTTAGATGATAACATACACATATGAGATTTTTTTTACTATTATTATTGTTTTATTATTTATCAAATATATCGATTACTTTTATTTTTTATTCATAAGGCTTTATCCAAAATTATATTTATTTAATGTACTATTAATCCAAAATTACATTTATTATATATAAGACTTTATCCAAAATTATATTTATGTAATATACAATCAATCCAAATTTACATTTATTCAACTCGTGTGGTACACAAAGTTTTTTAACTTTTTTTTTATTATTTGGTATATGAATTACATTTGTTCAACCTAAACAATACACGTGGTTCTTAAAGATATAATATTTATTATTATTATTATTTATTTTTTTTGAACGAAAAATTATTTTATTCTCGACTGTTTGTGAGACTTGAATCTAAGACTTTCCCTTCCCAAGGTGTTTAAAGCCTTTGCCTTTGCCAATGGACCACTATCCCATTGGTAATATTTTTTATTATTTAATATATAAAATTATATTTATTCAACCAGTGTAGATAATTATTATTTAATTTAAATTATTAAATATTAATTAAATTAATATAAATCTTATCAACTCTAAATTATTGACATAAAGTTAACTTCAAATCCTAAAGTCTTATCTAAGGACAGTAGTCATTATTTTAGACCATATAATTGTAGATAATTATTATTTAATTTAAATTATTAAATATTAATTAAATTAATATAAAGAGAAAAATGCTCGGATAGTCTTTGTGGTTTGCTCATTTTTCACCTTTAGTCCTTGACTTTATAAAATTATAGCTATAGTCTCTAACTTTTGCAATTTCATTCCCGAATAGTCCCTGGCGCGTATGAAGGTTAGTCTTTGATGTTAAGTGGATGTGAAATTACTAAAATGCCCTATTGACAAAACAAAATAATAAAAAAAAAACATTTATAAATTCAATGGGCCCCACCCAACCCCTCACCCAATCAAACACCTCCGATCTTTCTTTGTGGGACCTACCATCCCCATCTTCAACCTATTTCACCCATCTTTGCACCCTCACCCTTCGGCCACCACACTCCACCAGAACCACCATCGCCACCACAACATCACCCTCTAACCACCACGACACCACCCTCTTATCAACTCTAATTATATCTACTTAACACGTGTAATAAATGAAGTTTTTAAAATATATTGTCTTTTTATTTAGTATATAAAATTACATTTATTCAACTCGTGTAATACTCGGGGTTCTAACCTAGTTTAGTATAAAGAAAATAGCTACATAAATATCAAATTACCTCAAAAAAATCTTTTCACACGTTTGTCCTTAAACGATTCGGTGTCATCCACACTACCCTAGAAACAAATGACATCATGGCCCATGGGACCAGTTTTCGATAGAATCCGCCACTACACTCTCCATATTATCCGTATCAGGATAATGATTCAGAAAAAACACCAACATTTCACTATCCATCGACTACAATCTCCATTCATCTTCCCCATTTAATCATCATCTCAGAAAGAAACCCTAATCTTGATTCACTTCCTCCAATTGCAAATTGTACCAAAAAATGGCATCTTTTTATGCATCCCCAACTCCCACCTTACAGTTAACAAACACCCATTTGCCCAAATCATGCCCCCCTTCATCAGTTTCTTTATCTTCCAGTTTCTTGAAATCAGGTTCATTTTTCAAGATTTCTGTTCAGTCTGTACCCAGAAGCAGCATTATGAAGCTAAAGCCTTGTGGGATTCGAATGTCGTGGGATGGGCCTCTCTCATCTGTGAAATTGATCCTTCAGGGCAGGAATCTTGAGGTGATTGGTACAAATGTTTTTATTCTTCTTTGCAGTTTTTACTTTTTAGGAAATAGTTGTAAAAATGTTTTGTTTTTTGTTTTCATTTTTTGAAAGCTGAGGCAGTTTTTTGATTTGTGTGAAACAGTTATCTGAATCTGTGAAGAATCATGTGGAAGATAAGGTGGGAAAAGCTATTCAAAAGCATAGCCACCTTGTTAGAGAGGTTGATGTTAGGCTTTCTGTTAGGGGTGGAGAAATTGGAAAAGGCCCTAAAGTTAGACGATCTGAGGTTTGTTATTATTTCCTTAAATTAGGAGGGTTACTTTCTTGAATCAGAAGATGACTTCCTCGTTTTACTGATCATAGTTACTGTTAGGGGTAATGTATGTAGGAGGCTTGATCCAAACTAACTCACAAGTAGGCCTGTAAACGACATTTAGTGAATCATTTGTGATTCGTTAGACAAGAAGTTTGTTTATATTCATTCATTTAGTGAACACAAGTTTTTTTTCATTGAGTTAGATGAACAACCGATGAATACATGCTCTTTTCGTTCATTTACATCCGTGAACATGTGTTTGTGATGGTTCATTTACGTTCGTCTATGTTTGTTAATTTACGTCCGTTTATATCCGTTCACTTAATTATTCATTCAGGTTTGTTTATTACCAATATTAGTTTAAAAATCAATTAGTTTTCCATTGCTAAAACCCTTTTCTAGATATCCTTATTTCCTTTTGAAGTGTTGGATGTAATGATGCTGATGTTTTAGGGATTAGGATCAAATACAAAGGATCCTAATTGTAAGAAGTGTAAGAAGGATTTATAGAGTGACAAGTGTCCAATAACCTAAAAAAACCCACTACACAAAAAAACCCACTAAAAAAAAAAAAAAAACTTAAACATCCACCACCACCAAAAACCGCCACCCCCACCCCCCCCCCCCCCCCCACCCCCCACATCACCCACCCCAAAAAAAAAAAAAAAAAAAAAAAAAACTTTTTTTTTTTTTGCCGAGGGGGTGGGGGGTGGGGGTTTAGGTTTTTGGGTGGTGGTGGGGGTGGGTGTTTAGTTTTTTTTTATATTTTTGGTTAGGTTTTTTTTAGGTTTTTTGTGGGGGGGGGGGGGGGTGGGGGTGGGGGGGGTTTAGGTTTTTGGGTGGTGGTGGTGGTGGGGTGGGGGTGGGGGTGGGTGTTTAGGTTTTTGGTGGTGATGTAGTGGGTTTAGTTTTAGGTTATTGGACACTTGTCACTCTATAAATCCTTCTTACACTTCTTACAATTAGAAGCCTTTGTAGAATAACTTGACCCGATGTTTTAGACTTTAGTTTATTTTGGATATTCACGTTTTACTTGTGTTCGTTTGTGTTCATGAACCGTTCATTTTGAATATTAAACAACATGCGTAAACAAAAACGAACATGTTCATTTTCTCAAGAAGGTACACAAACGAGAAAAGTTGTTCATTCAGATGTCCGTGTCCGTTCGTTTGTTCGGTTAAAGTTAAACGAACAAACATGAACAAGCCCTGTTCGTGTTCGTTTGGTTTGTCGACACATGTACAAAAAGTCTTTGTATATTGTGATCTGACAATTAGTTGTCGATCCAATTGGATTTCACTTTTCTAGTTTCCTTGTTAACTAAATATATTGTTCAAAGGTCTGGAAAATTCATATAAAATGTACAACATCAATACAAAATTAATAAGTTATAAGTTGCAGGTGAATAAATTAATAAGGTATTAAGGTTATATATGTGAAAAATATATAAAAAACTGTCCAATTGGACAATATTCCTATTAATTTGTGAAAGTTTGACTATCTTATTTTGATTTTGGGTACGAGGATTTTAGCTCTTTTTTTGATAAATTTACTGTAAAACATAGGTTACCTTATTTACCAAGAAACATGGAGTTATTCGGGCGGAAGAAGAAGCAGAAACTTTGTATGCAAGTATAGATTTAGTATCTTCTGTAATCCAAAGAAAACTAAGGAAGATTAAGGAGAAAGATTCAGATCATGGAAGACACATGAAGGGATTTGATAGGCTAAAAGTTAGGGACCCACAGATATTAATCAATCAAGATTCAGTTGCAGTTCCTCAAGAAGAAGAAGAAGATGCAAGTGAAGGTTTTTCAGATGATCTTGTCCCTAAGGTTAGCATATATATTTTAATTTCCATTATTAACTTCCAACTATATGTCTTTTTACGTGTAAGCTGAGTTGTAAGTATTTTGATCAGATTGTTCGAACAAAATACTTCGAAATGCCACCTTTGACTGTCGCCGAAGCAATTGAACAACTAGAGAATGTTGACCATGACTTTTACGGCTTTCGAAATGAAGAAACTGGTAAGATTTTCTGCTTGATTTGATGACTTTTCTTTGAATTAGAGGTGGCAAAATGGCAAAGCGAGTGTGCCTGGTAATGGGTCAAACCACAAAAGACTTTTTTATCGACTGTTTTTGAACTTCATAAATAATTTACATCAAATAATGTACCTTTTTGGATAATTCTGTTAAGGAGTCAGTTATTTGTACACTTTGGATGATTTTTAACCATTTGACCCGTTGGATATGAAACATAAAACAAGTTGACCCTTTTATGACTAAATATTGATGATTTTTTTTGTTCCAGGGGAGATTAATATCTTATACAAAAGAAATTCAGGAGGCTATGGGATAATAGTTCCTAAAGAAAATGGGGAAACTGGGAAAGTGGAGGAAGTGGATGCTGAAATTCTGAGTCAACAGCATTAGTTTGCAGAACAAAGACTGGATCACATACTCATGAATATGATTTTATAAAAAGAAGATGGTGATTACTTGCATACGCGTGGGCGTTCTTGATTTCAAGATTAACTCAAGTTTGAAACTTTGTGCGCCCAGTTATGTTAAAACGATGTGTACTATGTTTTGTTATCATACAAGTACTAGGAAAACCGAGTCTGTAATCTTCAAGTCCTAACTAAGTGAATACTTTGATTTTACGCTTTCATGTTCTCTATGATCTTGATTTTGATTAGGTGAGGGCTGGTTTTTGCATCGATGGTAGCCAACGGTATCAGGGTGTATTGAAAATGTATCATTTCCCGCATGGCTGAGGGTCTAGTCTTGTGGTGGACAAATGCATGGATTTAAGAGTAGAATTATAGTGTGACAGTTTTTCATACCTTACTTTTGGGGTTGAGACCATCCTAGATTTATAGATTTTATTTTAGTATTAAACACAGTCTGTCAACAACCCAATTTGCAATACACGACTTAAGTAACACTTTCATTATTCCCTAAGAAATGTCTAAATAATGCATAATCTTTCTTTCATTCTTGACTTTTTCCGCATGCTTATCCATTATACATCTATTTTTCACAGTCAAATTATTTATTTTAATAAACTATTTAGTTTCTCATGTCATATCTTATCTTATCTTACTATTTTAATAAATAAAACTTTTGGTGTAACAGGTGTCAAATTCTAAAGCAATCTTTTTTATGGGTTTCCCGCTTATTTGTCCAGATCTTATATTGCCTTAGATCCGACCCGTTTATTTATTTCATTAAACTTCTTTTATCACACAAAACTCCAACTATCGGCGATCGATATTGAAACCCTAAAAAAAGAACGTTGCAACCATCCTAACGATCCAATTCTCTTTAATTCATCTGCCTTTGTTCCATCTGGTTTTTCAAGGTGAGTTTATCTTACTAATAATTAGGATTTCATCGTAATGTTCAGATTAGGATTTTTTTAGTCAGATTTAAAATTAGTGTTTTTTGTTTTGTTTGGAATTGTTAAGAGAGATATTTCTTCATAAAATGTTTTTTTGTTTATGTACCTTAGTTGTAGTGAGGTAGTGCGCTCTTATAATCCGCTTAGGTAAAAGTTACATTCATGGTTTGTTTATGGATATTTTCTATGTATTAACTATTAAGAGTTTATCAATTGCTATGGAAAGAGGATGATCAAATACCTGCCCTTTGTGAGGTACTAAAGACGTTTATTAGAAATGTATTGTTATTGTTCTTTGCTTTTGAATTTGTTAATGCTTTTCTTTTATTTTTTTCAGGTTGTGCTTTTGTCTCCAACTAGTTTTTGCCCCGCCCGCGTTGCGAGGCAATAAGCCGAATATTTCTCTCTCATAACATGTATGTCTCTACAGAGGGCAAAATCATAACTATATTTTGAACTGGAGGCGAAATCATAATTTTAAACTGAGAGCAAAATCATAATTTTAAGCTAGGGGGAAAAACATAATTTTATTTTGAACTGTGGGCAAAAACGTAATTTTGAGCTCAGGGCAGAATCGTAATTTTGAGCTAGAGGAAAAAACAACATTTTATTTTGAACTGGGGGCAAAAACGTAATTTTAAACGGAGGGCAAAACCGTCATTTTAAACTGGGAACAAAATTAAAAGTGAGTTTTTGAGCCGAGGGCAAAAGCGTAATTTTAAGCTAGGGGCAAATGTATAATTTTATTTTTAGCTGGGGTCAAAAACGTAATTTTAAACGAAGGACGAAAGCGTAATTTTAAACTGAGAATAAAATTAAATTAAAATTAGTTTGGTCCAATAGGGAAGTGCCAGGCAGCTGCCTGACACTATTCCCCCATCTTCTAAATGTATATGTAGTATAATGTATATGTAGTATAATATAATCATGCTAGCAAAGGATGATAGGTACACACTAATTTGTTCTTTACAATTATTCTTCATTTTGTCAATGACATATTTTGTATTTAGAATTTTTGTGACATATTTTTCTTATATATGTATATAACCTTTGAAGGGGTATGGTCCCAAAAACCTTGCGCAAGCGCATAAGACCATACCATAATTTCATTCCAGAAACATCTTGAATAAGACCCTTCGCAGCCGCGCAACGGTTCTGAACAAGATTTGGAAAGATCAGTCTTCGATGACCATGCGCCGGAGAAAGGAAAGACAAATATTCAACTAACTCCCTTGCGCGGACTCGCGCAAGGGAACAGTTAAGCTTGAAGACGAAGTCCTAAACATTTCCGCGCGCATGAAATCAGGACATGGCCAAAAGGAATTTTTTCTGTTACAACATAATGGACACGTGGCAATAATGCAATGGACTACAGCTGTAGATCTTCTAGAAAGTCCTAAGTGCTCATCGTGCATGGCTTCATTCGGTTATAACCGAATGCGACGTGGCATAATCCTGAGCCCTCATCTAAATCACAATGATGGCACCAACTTAAAGGTATATCTACAACAAACCACTTTCCACGTGGCACATCCCCAGCCGTTGATCAGATCCACGATCCATGTGCATGGATGTGGAGTTAACTATTAACGGAAAAAGAAATAACCGCTGACGAAAAGCAAATTCCGTCATTACCTCCGTCGCATTTTTTGGCGCCAAAACCTTGGTTATAAATATGGAAATTCAGGTATGATCTCACAAGCTACTTTCACATACTTTCACTCCTACTACTTCATCCTTTCCTTTGAGATCACTGTACTTATTCTCACGCCAGAGGGTAGTCACGGAGAGAACCCCCATTCTCCCCGTGGCGAGTCTAACGGCTTTCTGTTTTGCAGTGTTCTTTGGTGAAGTAGCCCTCAACCACCAATCGACGAGAAGATTAACCTTTTTATGCAGAAACTATATCCTAGATCCGATTGATTCCGGTCAATTCAGATCCACTGTTTCTTCATTGGCGCCCACCGATTTTCTATTTTCATTTTCATCTTCTCGATCAATTCTTTCTCTCTCTTCTGTTTTCAATGGCAAAAGGTCCGTCAAATTACCCACCAGGTCCTCGACCAGAGAACAGGGGCAATTTTGCTCATGCTTCCCGTGTCGAAGGAATCGTAGAAGAAGCATCTGATGATAACGATGTTCAGAATGACGTGAATCATGCGAACGATCTTGTTACTCCAGGGGTTCAACCTGAAATTCCAGCCAGTTCAATTTTACCTCCTGGTGAAACCCCGATCTCTTGGTATGTTAAGTCCCAGGGTGCGTTGAACGCTGTTTATACACAGACTACTCAAACGGCACCACAGACACGCAGATCTGCAGCTCAGGTGCGAGCTCCATCTCCACCTTGAGTGTTACATTATGATTCACCATCATACATGTCATTCGAAGATACAGAAGTTTACTCTCAGTCCAGCACCAGATATGAGTCTACTCATTCTGGATCTAGACGTCGAGATCATCGTGAAGAACAACACTCTCGAAAACGTTAATTGGTTCATTCACGGTTGGGCCCGCGTTTCTCACAAAAGCGGGACACCCAAACTGGTGAATACGATACTACATACAATGAAGACGATAGCACAAGTGTTTTCAATCGGCTGTAAAAGGATCATGGAAGTTATAAACCAAAAGTTCGCGCGGTTTATAATCCAGAAGCAGAGTATGATTACAACTTAATCTATAGACCAGTAGAAGCTGCCAAAAATTCCAAGTTTGTCAGAGAGATTGCATTAGCTCCTCTCGAGCGTGCAAAATTGCCTTCAAACGTAGGGAAGTTTAATGGGCTGACTGTGACAACTATAAAAAAACCAGGTATCCGTAAAATTAATTAATCTTGATTAATGCTTAATGACTGTGCTGAATTACAAGTTAACTGCTTTCTGATTACTGCCATACACATACATGTGCATCATACCTTATTTAATGTCATATCAATATTGCATGAAAGCTATATTGCTTTGAATGATGCACAAAGCACAGTTAGCACAGTTATCTGATAAATCAGGAATATGCTGACGGAGTTCAGTACATAGACAGACGTTGTATTGAGACATAGTATGAGCCAGAAACCAAGTACTACACTAGTATAGAGTGTAGGGAAGTAAGGACCACAAAACTGCTTTTCTAGGTGATAGTTTAAGTGCCGGAAAGTGCCTAAAACTCACCCAAAGTGCTGAATTCAGCATAAATCAGCATTTTAACACATTAATATTATGCAAAAATAAGATAAAATGGTCCTGAATGATTTCCTAAGTGTCAGGAATTAAAAGTGTCACAAAAAGGTACATAAAGCACACTAAACCGCAAGGTTTAGCACTTTGATGAATCAGTATCCAACCGAACAACCGGACACTACCCGAAACACCAAATTTGCACTAGAAGCACTGTTTTAATGTTTCCAAGCTAGTTATGATCCCCAAACATCATAACACCTCCTAAAAATATCTAATAATTGAAACACGTAACGAACACTTGGATTTGAACTAATTTGCAACTAAAGGGTTAAACCTACACCTATACCCCCCCCCTAAACCTATCACTACAACAAAAATGGATTTTAGGACCTTTTCTGTGGGACGCTTGTAAAAGAGGGTCCTAAAAAGCTATTTAATAGGACTAGTGAAATTTTGGGGTCCTTTTATAATATACTCTACTAAACTGGTGTCCTAAAAAACTATTTAATAGGATGGATGATTTTTTGGGGTCCTAATATCATATAATTTAATAGGACACTTAAAATGTAGATCCTAATAAAGTACTTTATAAGACATTTAATTGTTAGTGTCCCATTATGTGGTACTGTATTAGGACACTTGATCATCTGGGGTCCTATTATAACATAACTTAATAGTACACGTTGTAGTTAAGTCATAAATGTTCAATGTTGTAGGACCCTTTCTAGTCGAACTCATATTAGAACTTAACTTAATAGGACACTTGACACTTGGGTCTTATAACTTTAAACTTTATAGGACGCTTAATCATTGTGATGTTATTATAATATACCGTAATACGACACTTGATATTTGAGTCATGAAACATTAGTTTTATAGGACGGTTATATAACAACACTCCAAAATTATTACCGACACCCCTAATATATTTAGAGTGCCCCTATACGTCTTAAAATACACCCCGTATACGAAAATCGCGCCCAAAATACCTTACATAATTAAAAATTAAATAACAACAATTTCTGAGCATTGCTCGCGGGCCGCGAAGACCATGGTAGTCTTCTACGCGGGCCGTGACAGCTAGGAGATCAGGCGGAAACCCTAGCGTGCCACGTATCGGCATCGTGGCAGGTCTACCCGGTGATTGGTCAAGGCTAGGGCCTACGTACCCTATGTCGCCGGCCGCGAAGCCCTCTGCTGTTTCCTATGCGGGCCGCGAGAAACCACAAATCAGCTCCTATAAATTGGGAGCACCGGCCTTCAGTTTCTGATGTTCAAAAACGAAATCTCTCTCTAAATTCTGAAGTATAGGCATAATTCCCGGGCATTATACCCCCTAATTAATGAAGTTCTGCCTCGTTGTAAGTATTTTAACCCCGGTTACGTATTAGATACGCTGCCCGATTGATTTAGGATTCCGTAACGGCTGTCGAGGCTCTGCCCGACGTAGTCGTTGGAATTCTGTCTCGGGGAGGGTATAACTAATGTAAATATTGGGTTATTATACTAACGCGTGTGCATTGTGTAATTAGTAAATAATCACCAGGAAATCACAAAGGAAAACCCTAAGTTAGCAATGTGAGTAATCCTCCTTTTTGCAAACTGTTTTTACAAAACCTCAAATGTACTACATTATATTAAACAGTGATTGAGTATTTGTATTCTACAATTATCGTCGGTATGTTGGGGTTTTGTATACAAAATTTGTTACTACACTGTGAGTAGTATATGACCACAAGTCGGGTTGACAGTACCGTGGGTGGTAATTAAAGTAGAAGTATAAACAAATGTAATTGCGCGACCACCCTCAATGCTGTAAACGGTTTTACCTGTCTTGATTAAAATGGGATTTACTCACAAGTATTTCCCACTGACAAAATATTTTAAACGCGTTTCAGGTAACAAAATGTGAAAGCCAAATAGAAGCCAGCTGGACAGCACTAAACGCTTGGAAAAGTGGTTATAAAAGTTACCTAAATAAGGAGACGTTTTTATTTAAATAAAATAGGGTTTATCCCTATAAAAATGTGTGTACTAGAAACTTGGGAATTTCTCATGTGTTTAATATTATAAAAGTGTGGTGTTTTACTCTGATAAAATATTTCCTAACTACGGTCCTGATGAAAATTCCGCTGCCAAATAATGATAAACACCGATACCACTGATACTGGCCGCGGCCGCCCGTTCCCGGGTAGATAGGGGACGGGGGTTGCGACAACTTATTCGCTAGAGTTTTATTATAACATAACTTAATAGGACACTTGACACTAGGGTCTTATAACTTTAACGTTTATAGGACGCTTAATCATTATGGTGTTATTATAATACACCGTAGTAGGAGACTTGATATTTGAGTCGTAAAACATAAGTTTTATAAGACGTTTATTCGCTAGAGTTTTATAATAACACTAGGTTATTGACTCGCTTAATCATGGCCGGTGAGTGGCGGTGGTGAGTGGTGAGTGGTGAGTGGTGGTGGTGGTGGTGGCCGGTGAGTGGTGGTGGTGAGTGGTGGTGAGTAGTGGTGTTGGCCGGTGAGTGGTGGTGGTGAGTAGTGGTGGTGGCCGGTGAGTGGTGGTGGCCGGTGAGTGGTGGTGGTGGTGAGTAGTGGTGGTGGCCGGTGAGTGGTGGTGGTGGTGAGTAGTGGTGGTGGCCGGTGAGTGGTGGTGGTGGTGGTGGCCGGTGAGTAGTGGTGGTGGTGAGTAGTGGTGTTGGCCGGTGAGTGGTGGTGGTGGTGAGTAGTGGTGGTGGCCGGTGAGTGGTGGTGGTGGTGGTGGTGCTGGTGAGAGGTGGTGGTGAGAGGTGGTGGTGGCCGGTGAGTGGTGGTGGTGGTGGTGAGTAGTGGTGGTGGCCGGTGAGTGGTGGTGGTGGTGAGTAGTGGTGGTGGCCAGTGGTGGTGGTGAGTAATGGTGGTGGCCGACGGTGGTGGTGGTGGTGGTGGTGGCCGGTTTCGATTAATAAATAATAAATGAGCCGGGCCCGAGCTTGAAAAACTACTCACGAGCCAAGGTCGAGCTTTAGAAGTAAATATCGAAACTAGCCGAGCTCGAGCTCTCTGCAAATTAAACGAGACAAGCTCAGGCTTGACTCGACTCATTAACACCCCTAGTTATATTGATGTTGTTTAGCAGCAAAAAAAAAAGGTTATGGACAATTTTAATATCGTAACTTTTACGTTCTTATGAGCGTGATATGTATTGGGCCTTATAAGTGGAGGGGGGCAATCCTGACCCAGAAGCTATTAAATGGGTCATTTTAACCCTTTTAAAAACTACAATAGGTTGTTTTGGGTTAAAAAAATAAATAAGGGGTTGAAATGGGGCACTTAAATATATAAAAAATAAAATGGTGTTTGGACTCGTTTAGGCTCGCGAGCCTAAACGAGCTTTGTATTTTAGGCTCGGGCTCGATAAAGAAACAAGCTCTATTTTAGGCTCGAGCTCGGGCTCGGACTCGTTAAAGCTCGGACTCGTTAAAGCTCGGATCGTTCAAGCTTTTAACCGAGCTAATAACGAGTAGCTCTCGAGCCTCTGGGCTTGCTTACACCCCTAGCTGTATCATTGGTCTTCTTTTGTGTAAAAAAAAGGGTTTTTGATAAAAAAAATATATGTTATGATTGACGAGCGTGTAATATGTTAGATTAGAATAACAGATTGACTAGATTATATATATATATATATATATATGGGGTTTTATTTTTTTAATCAAATTTTTAGTTACCGAATATCAAATTTTAATCAAATATTTCATTCCATAATTACTCTATTTAATTGAGTTTGTTATCATGTTTCATTCCATGATCACTGTTATTGTTGTAATTAGTAAAAATACTTCAATTATGTAATTTTTTGTACATATTACAATATATTATAGTTTGTATTCTACACATTATTCTAAATTTTTGTATGCATTATCGTATTAATTTTTTTCTATTATCAACACCGTGTAATACACAGTCTATAACCTAGTTATATAATAAATATAATCGATGCTGAAATTGTAGATTTTTTTTTTTCAAATTAACAAGACCCCATACTTCCTGCAGACAGGAGGGATTGCTGATGAAATGTTATAGTGTGTACATGGATGAACATTAATAACCAAAGATGACGTTTAGGAACTTTAGTGATCAAGAATGAAGAAAAACCCATTGGTAGTTCACCAAGAAAAGGTAAGTGTTTAATGTTTTCATACCCTACACAAATTGTAGTATCATACTTATTTAGTTATTTTGCATGTATAAAATGGTAGTTATTTTTACTATCATTGGGCAATATACGAAAGCTTTGTTTGGTAGACCTACCAACTGAAGGAACATATGATTTCCTCTAAAGATGAAGTTATTAAAATCAAATTTGGTGGGTTGAGAAGGCATATGCTGGAGGCTGTTACGTTTGGTTCATTTTGTGGGATGTTGAGAGCTACTCGGGTTCCAGGTAATACCTAAAATAAATATTTCGTTGGGGACTCTTATTAGTCAACTAACATGCATCAATTTTGTTTTGTATATGTCGATAGGATCAAGTTAAGATGATGATAGCGGAGTCTGCATGAGAGTCATGATGGAGTGGACGCATATGTTGCATGTGATTGTGGGATTGCATGCCTAGGAGAACACTACATGTGGTAAGAAGGCGTTTCGTATTACAAAGAAGATGAAGATGCCTATTGTTTTATTAGTGACACTTGTGATTGTGTGATTTATTTTATATTGTAAATAAATAACAGTTTTAAGTAATCAAATTAATTTGATGAACATTTGCAGTGCCAAAGAAGATGTTTGTTTTTACCAACACAAAATTTGTGTCACAAAAGTCTTTTATATTATGGCAAAACAAAAGTATGTGTACGTAATTATGAATAGTTTTTGCGACACAAAATGTGTCCCACAAAAATCCATTTTTATATTGTGGCAAAAAAAGTGACACTAAAAGTCCAAAAATTTCTAGTGGCAGATTGAAAAAGTGCCACTAAAAGGCTTTAGTGTCACCGCTTCTAGTGGCACTTATTTTATGTGCCGCACATTCTTATAAGGGCCTTTAGTGTCACTTTTTGGGGTTTTAATGGCATTTTTAGTATGCCACTAAATGGCAATTTTTTTGTAGTGTCTATAGACATATTACGTGACCATAAAATTGGTTTCATAATCTTATTTGGTATATTAGGACCCTTTTCTTGGTACTAAATTAGCTATAATGTTACATCATAAGGGTCCTATCAATTAATTTCTAAGGACGCTTGTAAGTGTATCAAAAGATTAAAGTATGTAAACACATGTTAGAACATCGTAAAAGTGTCCTAATATGTTTTTATTAGGACACTATTTTGATTGTTCAAAGACATATTACGCGACCATAAAATTGGTTTCATAATCTTATTTGAGATGTTAGGACGCTTTTTTAGTTCCGGGACTTATTGTGACCCCTTTACATGAAACGCTTTTACCGTTGGTCCTATTAAATGAAAGGTCCTATAAAATAGCATTTTAGGACGCTTTTGCGCGTACTAAAAACCCAGTTTTCTTGTAGTGTATGGACGGCCATGCTTGGCCCCATGCCTTCAAGATTTTATTTCCTTATTAAATTAGATCTTGTTTTTACTTTTTAGAACATATTACACATGAGTTAATTAGAGAACTTGGTTTATAAAAGTGTATGGAAGATCTAGAGTTCATAATTCCCACACACTAACACACACTCATCTTTCTCCCTCTCTTGCTCCCATTCTCGGCCAAAACCCATCACCATCACTTTCATTCCTTCATCTTCATTCATTTCACATACATACAAGAGTGTTAGAGTCTATACAAGGAAGCTTGGTGGCTTTGGATCTTGAAGGACCTTTTCTATTTGCTTTTATCCTCTTGATTTCTACTCTTGATCATCCCTAGCCTTGTGCTAGTGGTAAGAATCTTAATCTTGATAGTTTACTTCCATTTTTAGTGGTTAATAATGAATCATGATCAAAAATATCAAGAACACTAAAGAATCATATGAAGTAAACATGAATATAAGCTTGTTTAGTAAAGATATCTTCATGAATATAAGTTGTTATGCTTGTTGATCTTTGATTGTTTGTAGAAGTGATGTTAATCATCATAAGGTCTTGCTAAATCATGATTAAAAACATAGTTTAGCAAGATGTGAAAGTATAAATTGTTGTAGGATGATGGATCATCCATACTTAAAGCATGAACTTGAAAGAAATAATGTTTTCTTGAAAAACCATGATTAGAGTGAGTTGTTGATCATATGGATATAAATATTTATAAATGGTATTTCAAAGAAACCAAGTTAAAAACATAAGTTTCATATAATCTTGGTTCTTACATAAACAAGACTTGTTTTTAGTGATTAAACAAGTGTAGGAACACTTGTGTAACAAGAAGATTTCATAAGGAAACATTTTTGTAAAGCATGATTACAAGTTGTAAACATCTAAATCTCTCAAGAATGATGTTTTTATATAAACAACCACACTTTAAAGGGTAACTAAACTCACTAAACACACTACCAAGTTACTACAAGTTTTCATAAACTTTCAAGTTCATGAAGTAGTGGAATAAGCATGGTTTTGGAAAAATTGGTAAGTGTAAGTTGTTTAGTGTTGATTGTGGATTGATTGTGATGATTTTACAAAAGAAAATGATATGCTTGAAAGCATGTAAACCTCCATTTTTAGGGGAAACTATGGCAAAATTTTCTAAAAATATAAACACTTAGAAAAATATTTATAAACTTACACTTACAAGTGTATTTTCAACAATAAATGGTTACATAAACTTTGCCATAATTTTTTGTTACAAAAATACAAATATTGGAGGTTGGTTTTCATAAATAAAAGTGACTAAATATGTATTTGAGAAATATATATTTAGGAGACACAATGTGTGTGATTATTTGTATACTTTGTGTATTAGTTATATTATTTTAGGGCATGTAATAATATAACTCACAAAAACACCAAGAATTACAATCCAAAATATTACCAAAATCTCAAGGAATAAATATAAAAGTTACACACAAAATATTGACGAAACCGAACAAGAAATGTAACTTACAAAATATTCCGGAAAATATGCTCACAAAGTATATTTTGGTAAATAATATTTTGGACACAAGGAAATGAAAATATGATTTTTACAATTATTACAAAGTTATATCATATTTTTGACAAAGAGAAAATATATTGTTTTTGGGAAGTAAAAATATATTTCCTTGGAATTTTTAGAAGATATATAATTTTTGGGAAAGATATACATTTTCTTGAGTACACTTGAAATACATTATTTTTGGATAAAAATAAGTTTATATATATTTTCTAAAGTTAGACTTGAAAATATATTATTCTTGGAACTTATATGAAAATACAAATATTTTGCCAAATGAAAAATTATAAATAATATTTCTAAGTAATACTTCTTGAATATATATTTTGGAAATATTGTTGGGATTGAACCCTATCAGAGGAACAGATAATTAAAGCCAAAACTGGATTAGAGCAGTGGATCCAGAATAAGCAGACGTTTACAGATTAGTTCATGCAAATCTCTCCCCTTGAAAGTGGCTTTGTATCTGCTGATCTCCTATCTACTGATCTTACCAAGTGCTGATCCACAACTGCTGCCTTGCATCTACTGCCAAGTGTTAAAGACTGATAGAAGACCAAAGCTCTGCTGACTCAATCTACTGTCTTGAGTCAAGTACTGCTGATCCGGACAAGCACTGCTGGGTTCACAGCAGTGGAAGGATGCAGCAGCTGTTTATGTGTCTTTTATGTATTAGATTGTAATAGCAGTAGTTAGTACATCAGTGTTTGTATAGATCAGAGGTTAGATTTTGTTAGGAGGTTAGATGTCACTTTCATGGTGACGTCAGCTAAGATGCTCAGTGGTTTGCAAGTGCCTATAAATAGTTCAGTACTTTGTACTGTTCTATCAGCTCTTTTGATCACATCGTCTTCTTTGCACGAACAAACTACTGAGCTCTGGCTGAGGGGGAGTTTGCATTCTTACATCAATCATTGTAATCGTTGTTGAAACAAATTCAATCTTTCGATTCATTGTGTAAAGATGTTTGATAAAAGTATTACTCTCGTTTGATTGTATGCAAAGTTTGCTTTCATCTTATTTCCGCTGCACAACTCTTTCATTTCCATCTTAATTTCAAACAAAAATACAATCAAAAAGAAACTCAGATCCAACAAATATATATTGGTGGATTTTTATTAAAAATAATATTCCGGAAGGTTTAATATAAATTTTAGTATATGAATACTTAATGAATACCATAAAATACGTATTCTCACACGTATAAATACACACCGGAATACGACCCCAAATATGGCAAGAATACACATGTATAAGATACCCCCATCCTTGGGAAGGAAATACAAGTATTAATACTTGGGAAGTATTAAGTTAATATATATTATTTAACAATTATTCCAAAATTTAATAAATATAATTTAAGTTAAAATATTAATTATTTTGACAATAATTATATAACTTGGAATAATATAAAAGGCATAAGAGAAACGTAACTCAAAGACATTAATACTAAACCAAGGTACGGCCCGTTCGTCTAATAGACATTAGTACGTTGTAGGTAGTCGTGTTCACCGAAGGAGCTTTGAGTTACTGTGAACCGAAGACACAAGACTGTGAGTTCATGTCCCTCTTTTCTTTTAACTGTTTTCAGTTTTATAACTTCGGGGGTGAAGTACATGTTACAACTGTTTACAAACGTTTTATACAGGGTATGGTTAGCTAAGGAAGGGTACTGCTTGATCATGTGAGTGGTGGGTACAACACTTAAGGCCATTAATCCTCGTTGTAGGACCGAGGGACATGAGTGATAGATCTATTTGGGTGTAGCGAGCCCACACCCATACGGACCAGGGTGGCCCATGTGGTGACTATGTCTTATTCCCGAAGACAAATCTGCTAGGTTTGAGTTTTCCTGCATCACTTCACACCCATGTGGTGACTATGTCGCTCAACTTTTGTTGATGTTTTCAACTACATGTATTTTAGGGAATTAGTAAGTGGATCTGGTGGGCGTTGGAAGTTTCATGCTGTGTTGTGAATAAAGATGTCATCCATGGTTTTGAGGTTTGGGTTGGGTGTCTTAATCCTGGACGAGACACGTCTTCCAAACCTTGGTTTTATCTAATATCTTTTGATGAGTCCTTAGTGAACTCGTAAACAATTCGTATGGTTGTAAACTTAAATTTGAAGTCTATGTTCCAAACAATGTTGTCATGTTTTTAAGCTTAATTTATGGATGAACATCTATGGTTTTATCATATAGTCGTTGTTATGATTGAATGCAATGGTATTAAGAAAGTCACACCATAATCACGCTTCCGCAAATGTCAGGGTGTGACAGCTTGGTATCAGAGCTTCGTTTGTAGCGAACTAGGATTCCTTCTCAAGTCTAGACTACAATCATTAGTTCTCACGAAAATGTTTTCACAACATAGTTTCATTGCATACACGAAACGCCCAGATCCAGGAAACAGACATTTTTACAAACAAAAGACACGAAACACATTTCAAAGTTTATGTTTATGGTTCAGTCTCAGAGACTGGGTGGTTCAGTCTGAGAGACTGGGTAGTTCAGTTTGGGAAACTGGGAGGTTTAGTCTGAGAGACTAGGTAGTTCAGTCTGGGAGACTGGGAGGTTTAGTCTGGGAGACTAGGGAGAATACGTGCTTACATTGTTACTACTTACATGCTTATTGATGATTGTTGATATATGTGCATATGTTGTGATTGTTTTGTTACAGACACTATGTCTTCATCTGAGAGTGGACTGTCTGATACTGTCGAGCCCATGGCTATTGTTTCTGATGATGAGATCGTCCCAGAGCCAGAGATCTTTACCTCCGACACTGAGAGTGACCCGGAGATGATGTCGGATGATGACAATGATTTCCAGCCTTTTGCGCTACCCGACTTTGGCAATGATGTACCGCATGCTGATGGTTTCCCCGACGAGGATCCCGTTCTTATTCCTATTCCTGACCAGGACCATCTCATCCTTGGACATCCCGATGGTGAGCATGTCGTGGCTCCGATCCTCGCCCCTTTGCCTCTTGCGGCCTTTCCTTTCGAGGATTTGCCTTTTGATGACTTGTCTGACGATGATGTCGATCTTTTTATTGATGGTCCCCCTGATGATGTTAGGGTGATGGAGTTCTAGCTGAGGATGTCATTGTTGTTCCACTTGTTGAGATTCCTATTATTGAGGTTTCCTCTGATCATTCCATTCCAGATTCTTTCGAATCTGTGTCATCCACCGCTTTGCATGCAGTGGGACTGCGACGTCACGCCCCTGATACTGATGACGACACAGCCATGTCGGCTACACCGATTCCCCCACATGATGATGAGCCTGGACTTGAGCTTGATTTTATTCCTGTCGATCAGCCTATTGATGCACCCGCTGATCCTGAGCCGATACCAGCTCATGTGCCGATACCTGCACCTGAGCCTTTACCTGATCATGATCCCGTACCATTTGGCATACCTGTTGTTGCACCACTTATACCAGACCCGATTCCTGCACCCGCTGACACTGCTGCTTTTTCCGGTCAGATAGACCCCCGATACGCTTTCACCAGCAATGGGTGGATAGATGATGATGTACCTCCTTTTGTTGAGCCAGTCACTCCCCCACCTACACATGCACCTGTTGATGTTGCCCCTTTTCACCCGATTGTGTCCGATGTTCACCGCACTGACCTGCCTACCACTTTCTTGCAGGACATTCCCGTACCCCGTCCAGGGGAAGGCCCGTCCTGCCAGCAGCCCAGCCATGTTCCACACGTGTCAGGAGCTTTTCCTCACATACACCTGCTGCTCATTTTACTTCTTCACCGCCAGGCGAGCCACTCATATGGTTTCCGTCGAACACCATGCCAGTTTCTGATCCCCACCATCCCTCACACTACATTGGTTACACGAGGGATGAGTTACTCTTGTCATTGCAGCTTCAGCAGGAGATCCTGTGTCGTAGAGTTATGGAGCTTGAGAGGATTCCACGTCCTCCACCTTGTTCATGTCCGTCACCTTTTGCAACTCCACCTGCTCCTCTTTTGCCTTATCCAGATTTTGATGTTCGATTTCTCACCATGGAAGAGCAGATCAGTTATCTGTTGCGTCACGTTTATGACCTTGAGGAGGAGCTAGAGCATGTGCGCAACTTGCTTTTTGTTCCTCCACCACCATCAGCATAGCCGGTTTTTGGTTTTATGTAGGTAACTTGCTTTTGATGAGAGTATCGCTATTGAGCCTAGCCTGCAAAGCCTTTTGGAGACCACTTTTTGAGTATATGACTGTTGTAGATCGATAGACATTTTGGACAAGGGTGGTGTGACCCTGTAGTCCCCTTTGATGTGATATGATACATTTGTAGAACATGTAACTGTATTTGTGGTCGATGATTTATGAAAGCTCAATCGCAATGTTCTCATTATATACACCGTTGAATTATACATTGGTAATATGAATGTGATGTTATATGCTTACTTGCGTTGATAAATGCTATTACGTACACGTACTACATACTAATTATATGCATAAGATCTGACCTATACAATCTTCTTTAGAAGATGCCTCATTGAAGAAACAATCAGTTGCCCACAACAGAGGCTGAACTACAAGAACGGATTTCACAAGCAATCGCACAACACGAGGCCTTGCGCTCTGAACACAGTGGAGGTACCTCAGGAAATAACCCACCTCATGGTAATGTTTAAGTCACTAAAGACACATTACGTTACGTTTGGATATTCCATGTGCGTTTGCTAATGCTTTCTGTGAATGATGTTGCTTGTACAGGCTGTACCTACAAGCAGTTCCTTGACTACAAGCCTCTGAATTTCGACAGCACTGGAGGTGCTGTAGCTTTCGTTAGATGGGTTGAGAAAACCGATTCTGTGCTGAGAATGAGCAAGTGTGCGCCGGAGCACCAGGTCACCTACATTTCTGGACTTTTCCTAGACGGAGCTCTATCGTGGTGGAACCTCCAAGTTCAGACTCTGGGAGAAGAGGCTTCGTATGCTATGACTTGGGATGAGATGAAAGAACTCATGCACAAGAAGTACTTGTCACACCCTGACTTTTGCGGAAGCGTGATTATGGTGTGACTTTCTTAATACCATTGCATTCAATCATAACAACACTATATGATTAAAGCATTAGATGTTCATCCATAAATTAAGTTTGAAAAAATCACAACATAATTGTCTGAAACGTAGACTCCAAACTTAAATTACAAACCACAACATGTTTTAAAGAGTTCACGAAGACTCGACTAAAGACCTTAAATAAAACCGAGTTTAGAACCATGTATCTCGTCCAGGATTAAGATACATCTCCTAAACCCTAATGACTTCGGATGACATCTTTTTATTCATAACGCAGCTTGGAACATCCAAACACCCGCCAGATCCACTCAATTCCCTGAAATACATGTAGTTTGAAAACATCAACAAAAGTTGAGCGAGTTCATGTGTTTGTGTATGTATAAAACCTTTGTGAATAGTGTATATATGTATGTTTGCAAATCCCGGTATGAAAGCAAAACAAGGAAACAGATCGGTTAATGGTTTGCAAGGCCATTAACATGCGTGCAACGGCGTAGGAAGGCTCAAACCTAGCAAATTTGTACCGGGCCTCCGGCTGTAAGACATAGTCACCTCATGGGCCACCCTGGTCCTCATGGGTGTGGGCTCGCTACACCCAAATAGATCTATCACTCATGCCCCTCGGTCCTAACACGAGAATTAATGGTCTTAAGAGTGTGCCTACCCATTCACATGATCTACTGTACTTTCCTTAGCTAACCATACCAATTGTATTTGTTTGTAAGCATTTTGTAATCATTTGAAACATGTACTTCACCCCCGAAGTTATAAAACTGAAAACAGTTAAGAGAAAAGGGGGACATGAACTCACTGTCTTGCGTCTTCAATAATCGTAACTCAAGTTCCTTCAGCAAACACGACTACCTACAATGTACTAATGTCTATTAGACGAACGGGTCGTGCCTTGTCTTAGTATTAATGTTTTTGAGTTACGTTTCTTTTATGTCTTCGGTATCATCCCAAGTTATGCAACTATTTGTTAAAATAATTAATATTTTAACTCGAATTAATTTTTGGAATAATCGTTAAAACAGTATGTCTTATTTTAATACTTCCTAAGTATTTATACTTGTACTTCCTTCCCAAGGATGGGTATATTTGTATTTGTATTTGTATATTTTTGCCATGTATCGGTGTCGTATTCCGGTGTGGATTTATACGTACGAGGATACGTATTTTCTTATAATTGTTAGGTATTCTTATACTTAATTTTGTGTTAAACTTTCCGGAATATTATTTCTAATAAAAGTCCACTAATATATATATTTCCCAATATATATATATATATTTTAGAATTATTACTTAGAAAAATTATTATTTATAATTTTTCCTTTTGGCAAAAATATTTGTAGTTCCAAAATAATATATTTTCAAGTCTAACTTTAGAGAATATATATATAAACTTATTTTTATCCATAAATAATGTATTTCAAGTTTATCCAAGAAAATATATATTTTCCCCAAAAATAGTATATCTCCTAATAATTCCAAGGAAACACATATATATATTTTTATTCACCAAAAGTTATATATTTCCTTTTTGTCAAAATATGATATAACTTTTGTGACAATCGTAAAAATCATATTTTCATTTCTTGTGTCCAAAATATTAGTTACCAAAAATATACTTATAAATGTATTTTCCGGAATATTTTGCAAGTTACATTCTTTCGTTTGGTTTCCCAATATTATGTGTGTAACGTGTGTATTTATTCCTTGAGATTTTTGGTAATATTTTGGATTGTAATTTCTTGGTATTTTGTTAAGTTATATTATTTCAAATCCTAAAATAATAATACTAATACACAAAGTATACAAATGATCACACACATGTGTCTTGTAAATATATATCTTTTAAATACATATTTAGTCATTTTTATTTACAAAAACCAACCTCCAATATTTATACTTTTTGTAACAAAAATCATGGCAAACCCTTATATGAAAAACCATGGTTAAAATATACTTGTTTAAATTATTTTTCGAAGTATTTAATTTTTACAAAAATTTTGCCATAGTTTCCCCTTAAAAATGGAGGTTTCCATGCATTCAAGCATATCATTTTCTTTTAAAATCATCATAAACAATTAACAATTCAATCAACACTTACCAAGTGCCAAAATCATGCAATTTATACAACAACATGAACTTGAACTTTTATAAAAACTTGTAGTAACCTACTAGTGTGTTTAGTAAACTTAGTTACCCTTTAAAGTTTGGTTATTTATTTGTAAATCCCTTTCTTGCAAGATTTAGTCTTTTACAACTTACAAGACGATTTTTCTAGAAATCATTCTTTTGAATTTTTCTTGTTAACAATGTGTTTCTACACTTGATATACCACTAAAAACATGGTTAGTTTCTTTAAAATCCATGATTATGTAAATCTTGCAAATGAACTTTGTTTCTTGAGAAAACTATGTTTGAAATCACTTTTATACAAGACTTCTAACATGTTTCATACTTTATCACACCCAAAATCATCCTTATTTTCAAGTTCATGTGAAACATAAAGCATGATCATCTTGGTCTTTCACAAGATCATCACTTCAACTTGCTAGATCATGTGTTTATTCATAATCTAGTAAGTTCCATATGATGTTTAACATCATAAACACAAGAATCAATCATCAAGTATCACACATATACTAAAACAACATATATTCTTATGTTAGTGAGCTTTATGTTAGAGATTATAATCTTGTTCATTAGTGTTCTTCATGATTAGTAACATGTATCATCTTTTAACCAACATTATAAGAAGTAACAAGAGATTATAAGAGCCTTACTACTAGCACAAGGCTAGGGATGAAACTCAAGAAGATGAAGATGATGAATGTGGTGGATAAAAGCAAGTGAGAGAGGTCCTTCAATCTCCAAACCCTCCAAGCTTCCTAACTTAGCTTCTAGCACCCTTGTATGAGTATGGAATGGATGAAAGTTGGATGAAGATGGTGGTGGTGTGTGGCCTTGTTCTCGGCCGAGAGTGAGCAAGAGAGGGAGGTGTGTGTGTGAGATGTGAGAATTATGGACTTCAAGATCTTACTTATAACCATCTTAACACTTTAACTCTTGGATAATATGCTCAACACTAGGAGACATGATCCAATATTATAATCAAATGAAATCTTCCATGTGGGGCCATGCTTGGCCGATTACATAGGTGGGGGGGGGGGTATTAGCTTTGGTTTTAACCAATTAGTTAACATCTAGTTTAATTTCAAGTATTAGTTACATATCTTGGTTATTAGATATTTTTAGTAGGTGTTATGATCTTCGGGGATCATAACTAGCTTGGTAATGTTAAAACAATGCTTCTAGTGTAATTTTGATGTTTCGAGTAGTGTCTGGTTGTTCGGTTAGATACTGGTTCGTTAAAGTGCTAAACTATACAGTTTAGTGTTCTTTATGTACCCTTTTGTGACACTTTTAATTCCCGACACTTAGGAAAGTATTCAGGACCATTTAGTCATATTTTTACATGATACTAGCTTGTTAAAATGTTGATTTTTGCCGTATTTTGCAGAATTCTGCACTTTGTGTGAGTTTTAGGCACTTTCCGGTATTTAAACTATTACTTAGAACGGCAGTTTTGTGATCCTCACTTTCCTACACACTATACTAGTGTAATACTTGGTTTCTGGCTTATTCCGTGTCTCATTGTACTGTCTGTCTATGTGCTAAGTTCTGTCAGCATTTTTCTGAGTTATCCGCTAACTGTGCTAACTGTGCTTTGTGCATCATTTATGTTAATATGGTTTGCATGTAATAATGATATTATGAAATATGTGATGCACATGTAAGTATGATGCAGTAATCAGAAAGTAGTTAAGTGTAATTTAGCACAGTCATTAAGCACTAATCATGGTTAATTAATTGTACGGATACCTGGATTTTTGACAGTTGTCACAGTACTGCTAAAGGGCTGAGATCCAGAAATTGGAAACCGAGTTCTGGAATCATAAGATGGATGGTCCTAAGATTGCTGAGTATGTGCAAAGATTCTATGACTTATCTCCCGTTGTTCCCTACATGGTTGATCCGGAGTTCAAGCGAATCGAGCGTTTTATTTGGGGATTGGCACCCCAAATCATGAGCATGGTGACGACGTCGAAGCCTTTAACGATCACTGAGGCTATTGATTTGAGCGTGACATTCACGGAAGAAGCGATTGGGCTGAACAAGTTCACAATCTCTGATGGAAAGATGAAGGAGACCCACGTCAAGTCATCTGGAGAGAACAAGCGGAAGTTCTCCAACTTCAAGAAGGGTACTCGAGCGAGCAATGCCAACCAGCGTAAGGACGTTAATCCGCCAGTTGAAGCACAAGTTGCTGCTACTAGTGCTGCTACTGGTGTTGAGATCAAAGGAAAAGGATACTTGGGCACCTTGCCCAAATGTAATGCATGTCAGTATCATCATGCCGGCCAGTGTAGAGTTAGGAAGTGCGAAACTTGTGGAAAGAATGGTCATTCGAAGGAGACGTGCTGGGTTGGTACAGGTCGTGGGAATGGTGGCCAGAGAGGAAATGGCAATGGAAATCGTGGTGGTTCTGGAAACCAAGCTGGTAGTGGAAATCGTGGGGCAAACAACAATCAGGACGGTACTGGGAGTAGACAAGGCTGCTTTAGCTGTGGTGATGTTGGGCATTTCAAGAGAGATTGCCCAAGGAACAACCAAGCTCAGGGAGAGTCTTTAACATTGGAGCTAGGGAAGCTCGCCAAGATCCGAACGTAGTTACGGGTACGTTCCCTATCAACCAACACTTTGCATCTGTACTGTTTGATACTGGTGCCGATTATAGCTTTGTATCCTTAGAATTTAAGAAAATGCTTGGGTTAGTAGCTAGTAAGCTAGATATTCCGTACTCGATAGAACTAGCTAAGGGAAAGCTAGTAGAAGCGAATGAAGTCATTAGAGGTTGCGTGATAGAACTTGGAGAGCGTGAGTTTATGCTTGATCTTCTACTAGTCGAGTTGGGAAGCTTTGACGTGGTAGTTGGAATGGATTGGTTATCAAGTAACCGAGCGGAGATCATATGTCATGAGAAGATCATTTGCATTTCGATGGCGAATGGAGAGACGATTGTAGTGCATGGAGAGGAGCATGATACACCTCTAAGGATCATCAGTTGTTTGAAAGCCCGAAGACGTTTACAGAAAGGATGTGTTGCCTTCTTGGCACACGTCGTGGACAAGGAAGCAGCTGAGCCGAAGCTGGAAGATATCCCAGTTGTGAGGGAATATCCTGAAGTCTTCCCCGAAGACTTTCCAGGATTGCCGCCACAAAGACAAGTCGAATTCCACATTGACTTAGTTCCAGGCGCCGTGCCGGTAGCTAAGGCACCTTATCGACTTTTGTACCCTCAGAAATGCAAGAGTTGTCGACGCAACTTCAAGAGCTTTTGGACAAAGGATTCATTAGACCAAGCTTCTCGCCTTGGGGAGCTCCAGTACTGTTTGTCAAGAAGAAGGACGGTAGTTTTCGTATGTTCATTGACTACCGCGAGCTAAACAAGTTAACCATCAAGAATCGGTATCCCTTACCAAGGATTGATGATCTTTTCGATCAACTGCAAGGTTCGAGTTACTACTCCAGGATCGATCTTCGATCAAGATATCACCAGTTGAGAATTCAAGAGGAAAGTATTCCGAAGACTGCCTTTAGGACTCGATATGGACATTACGAGTTTCTAGTAATGTCGTTTGGTTTGACAAATGCGCCAGCAGTGTTTATGGATTTGATGAATAGAATCTGCAAGTCATATCTCGATAAATTCGTGATTGTGTTTATCGAAGATATTTTGATTTATTCAAGAACGAAGGAAGAGCATGAGCAACACCTTAGAGCCATTTTAGAGTTGCTCAAGAAGGAAAAGCTATACGCAAAGTTCTCGAAGTGCGAGTTCTGGTTGCGTGAGGTACAATTCCTTGGTCATGTAGTGAACGAAGATGGAATCCATGTGGATCCCACCAAGATCGAGGCGACTAAGAATTGGGAAACTCCGAAGACGCCAACAGAGATCCATCAGTTCCTAGGTTTGGCAGGATACTATCGCCGATTCATTGAGGATTTTTCGAAAATCGCTCAACCTCTGACCTCCCTCACTCAAAAGGATAAGAAGTACGAATGGGGAGAAAAACAAGAAGAAGCATTTCAGTTGCTGAAGAACAAGCTTTGCGATGCACCTATTTTATCCCTACCCGAAGGCACTGATGACTTCGTGGTGTACTGTGACGCCTCGCGTCAGGGATTGGGCTGCGTGCTGATGCAGCGACAGAAGGTTATCACTTATGCTTCGCGCCAGTTGAAAGTTCACGAGAAGAACTACACCACGCACGACTTGGAATTAGGCGATGTGGTGTTTGCTTTGAAGATCTGGCGACATTATTTGTATGGTACGCGCTGTACGATCTTTACACATCACAAGAGCTTACATCACATATTTGATCAGAAGGAGCTTAATATGAGACAGCGCCGATGGGTGGAGCTGTTAAACGATTATGATTGTGAAATTAAATATCACCCAAGAAAGATGAATGTGGTGGCAGACGCCTTAAGTCGAAAAGAGAGGATTAAGCCCTTAAGGGTTAGGGCTTTGGAAATGATTATACAGACACACCTCTCGTTGCGCATTCATGCTGCACAGAGAGAAGCTCTTAAGAAGGAGAATCTTGTGGATGAATATCTCCATGGGATAGAAAAACAGTTGGTACCCAATGAGGAAGGAACATTGTGTTTTATGGGACGAATTTGGGTTCCCCTCTTTGGTGGTCTTAGAGACGTGATTTTTGATGAAGCTCATAAATCAAGGTACTCGATCCACCCAGGATCAGACAAGATGTACCAAGATTTGAAGGATTTCTACTGGTCGCCAAGACTGAAAGGTGATGTTGCAACTTACGTTGGGAAGTGCTTAACCTGTGCCAAGGTAAAAGCCGAGTATCAGAAACCTTCAGGACTCCTACAGCAACCTAAGATACCCATGTGGAAATGGGAGCAGATCTCAATGGATTTTATAACTATGTTGCCAAGGACACCCAGAGGTCATGATACGATTTGGGTAATCGTAGACCGTTTGACAAAATTTGCGCACTTTCTGCCGATCAGGGAAAAGGATAACACTGGTAAGCTAGCTGAGCTGTACCTAAGGGAGATAGTTGCACGTCATGGAGTGCCTATCTCGATTATATCTGATAGAGATGGAAGATTTGTGTCAAGGATTTGGCAATCTTTCCAAGAAGCGTTTGGTTCACAGCTGAATTTGAGCACGACATTTCACCCACAAACAGACGGTCAAAGTGAGAGAACGATCCAAACGCTTGAAGATATGTTATGAGCTTGCGTAATGGACTTGGGTGGCAGTTGGGACACTCACCTACCTTTGGTTGAGTTCTCCTATAACAACAACTACCATACAAGCATTCAAGCTGCACCGTTTGAAGCTCTATATGGACGCAAGTGTCGATCGCCTTTATGCTGGGCAGATGCAGGTGATAGACAGCTGGTTGGTCCTGATTTGGTTCAAGAAATGACAGATAAGATCATACAGATCCGAGAAGGCATTAAAGCGGCTCGTGACCAACAAAAGAGCTACGCGGACCAAAGAAGGAAACCTTTGGAGTTTGAAGTGGG
The DNA here is from genome assembly GCA_030545235.1 of Helianthus tuberosus. NCBI lineage: Eukaryota > Viridiplantae > Streptophyta > Magnoliopsida > Asterales > Asteraceae > Helianthus > Helianthus tuberosus. The sequence goes on along the minus strand of CM060426.1, from coordinate 25,352,361 downwards.
AGATATGGTTCTGTTAAAAGTCTCACCTTGGAAAGGTGAGGCACGTTTTGGGAAGCGTGGAAAGTTAAATCCACGATATATTGGACCGTTCAAAATCCTGAAAAGGATTGGTACTGTAGCGTACAAGTTGGAGCTACCGACAGAACTAAATGGCGTTCATGATGCATTCCATGTATCCAACCTGAAGAAGAGTCCAACACAGGAAACGGTGGTTATTCCTGCTGACGAAGTTCACATTGACGACACACTCCACTTTATAGAAGAACCCGTTGAGGTCACGGATTGGAAAGTTAACAAAACTAGAAGGAGTAGTGTTAAACTTGTTAAGGTTCGATGGAACGCACGTCACGGCCCAGAGTTTACTTGGGAGCGTGAAGACCGCATGAAAGTAAAATACCCGCATTTATTCCCTAACACCCATGCTGCTAATAGTAAAGCTTAAAATTTCGGGACGAAATTTTCTTAACAGAGGTAGAACGTGACAACTGTCAAAAATCCAGGTATCCGTACAATTAATTAATCTTGATTAATGCTTAATAATTGTGCTGAATTACAAGTTAACTGCTTTCTGATTACTGCCATACACATACATGTGCATCATACCTTATTTAATGTCATATCAATATTGCATGAAAGCTATATTGCTTTGAATTATGCACAAAGCACAGTTAGCACAGTTATCTGATAAATCAGGAATATGTTGACAGAGTTCAGTACATAGACAGACATTGTATTGAGACATAGTATGAGCCAGAAACCAAGTACTACACTAGTATAGAGTGTAGGGAAGTAAGGACCACAAAAAAGCTGCTTTTCTAGGTGATAGTTTAAGTGCTGGAAAGTGCCTAAAACTCACCCAAAATGCTGAATTCAGCAAAATTCAGCATAAATCAGCATTTTAACACATTAATATTATGTAAAAACATGATAAAATGGTCTTGAATGCTTTCCTAAGTGTCGGGAATTAAAAGTGTCACAAAAAGGTACATAAAGCACACTAAACCGCAAGGTTTAGCACTTTGACAAATCAGTATCCAACCGAACAACCGGACACTACCCGAAACACCAAATTTGCACTAGAAGCACTGTTTTAATGTTTCCAAGCTAGTTATGATCCCCGAACATCATAACACCTCCTAAAAATATCTAATAACTGAAACACGTAACGAACACTTGGATTTGAACTAATTTGCAACTAAAGGGTTAAACCTACACCTATACCCCCCTACCTATGGACGACCATGCTTGGCCCCATGCCTTCAAGATTTTATTTCCTTATTAAATTAGATCTTGTTTTTACTTTTTAGAACATATTACACATGAGTTAATAGAGAACTTGGTTTATAAAAGTGTATGTAAGATCTAGAGTTCATAATTCCCACACACTAACACACACTCATCTTTCTCCTTCTCTTGCTCCCATTCTCGGCCGAAACCCATCACCACCACCATCACTTTCATTCCTTCATCTTCATTCATTTCACATACATAAAAGAGTGTCAGAGTCCATACAAGGAAGCTTGGTGGCTTTGGATCTTGAAGGACTTTCTCTATTTGCTTTTATCCTCTTGATTTCTACTCTTGATCATCCCTAGCCTTGTGCTAGTGGTAAGAATCTTAATCTTGATAGTTTACTTCCATTTTTAGTGGTTAATAATGAATCATGATCAAAAATATCAAGAACACTAAAGAATCATATGAAGTAAACATGAATATAAGCTTGTATAGTAAAGATATCTTCATGAATATAAGTTGTTATGCTTGTTGATCTTTGATTGTTTGTAGAAGTGATGTTAATCATCATAAGGTCTTGCTAAATCATGATTAAAAACATAGTTTAGCAAGATGTGAAAGTATAAATTGTTGTAGGATGATGGATCATCCATACTTAAAGCATGAACTTGAAAGAAATAATGTTTTCTTGAAAAACCATGATTAAAGTGAGTTGTTGATCATATGGATCTAAATATTTATAAATGGTATTTCAAAGAAACCAAGTTAAAAACATAAGTTTCATATAATCTTGGTTCTTACATAAACAAGACTTGTTTTTAGTGATTAAACAAGTGTAGGAACACTTGTGTAACAAGAAGATTTCATAAGGAAACATTTTTGTAAAGCATGATTACAAGTTGTAAACATCTAAATCTCTCAAGAATGATGTTTTTATAAAAACAACCACACTTTAAAGGGTAACTAAACTCACTAAACACACTACCAAGTTACTACAAGTTTTCATAAACTTTCAAGTTCATGAAGTAGTGCAATAAGCATGGTTTTGGCAAAATTGGTAAGTGTAAGTTGTTTAGTGTTGATTGTGGATTGATTGTGATGATTTTACAAAACAAAATGATATGCTTGAAAGCATGGAAACCTTTATTTTTAGGGGAAACTATGGCAAAGTTTTCTAAAAATATAAACACTTAGAAAAATATTTATAAACATACACTTACAAGTGTATTTTCAACAATAAATGGTTACATAAACTTTGCCATAATTTTTTGTTACAAAAATACAAATATTGGAGGTTGGTTTTCATAAATAAAAGTGACTAAATATGTATTTGAGAAATATATATTTAGGAGACACAATGTGTGTGATTATTTGTATACTTTGTGTATTAGTTATATTATTTTAGGGCATGTAATAATATAACTCACAAAAACACCAAGAATTACAATCCAAAATATTACCAAAATCTCAAGGAATAAATATACAAGTTACACACAAAATATTGACGAAACCGAACAAGAAATGTAACTTACAAAATATTCCGGAAATATGCTCACAAAGTATATTTTGGTAAATAATATTTTGGACACAAGGAAATGAAAATATGATTTTTACAATTATTACAAAGTTATATCATATTTTTGACAAAGAGAAAATATATTGTTTTTGGGAAGTAAAAATATATTTTCTTGGAATTTTTAGAAGATATATAATTTTTGGGAAAGATATACATTTTCTTGAGTACACTTGAAATACATTATTTTTGGATAAAAATAATTTTATATATATTTTCTAAAGTTAGACTTGAAAATATATTATTCTTGGAACTTATATGAAAATACAAATATTTTGCCAAATGAAAAATTATAAATAATTTTTCTAAGTAATACTTCTTGAATATATATTTTGGAAATATATATTGGTGGACTTTTATTAGAAATAATATTCCGGAAGGTTTAATATAAATTTTAGTATATGAATACTTAATGAATACCATAAAATACGTATTCTCACACGTATAAATACACACCGGAATACGACCCCAAAATATGGCAAGAATACGCATGTATAAGATACCCCCATCTTTGGGAAGGAAATACAAGTATTAATACTTGGGAAGTATTAAGTTAATATATATTATTTAACAATTATTACAAAATTTAATAAATATAATTTAAGTTAAAATATTAATTATTTTGACAATAATTATATAACTTGGAATAATATCAAAGGCATAAGAGAAACGTAACTCAAAGACATTAATACTAAACCAAGGCATGGCCCGTTCGTCTAATAGATATTAGGACGTTGTAGGTAGTCGTGTTCACCGAAAGAGCTTTGAGTTACTGTGAACCGAAGACGCAAGACTGTGAGTTCATGTCCCCCTTTTCTTTTAACTGTTTTCAGTTTTATAACTTCGGGGATGAAGTACATGTTACAACTGTTTACAAACGTTTTATACATGGTATGGTTAGCTAAGGAAGGGTACTGCTTGATCATGTGAGTGGTGGGTACAACACTTAAGGCCATTAATCCTCATTGTAGGACCGAGGGACATGAGTGATAGATCTATTTGGGTGTAGCGAGCCCACACCCATGCGAACCAGGGTGGCCCATGTGGTGACTATGTCTTATTCCCGAAGACAAATCTGTTAGGTTTGAGTTTTCCTGCATCACTTCACACATATCAATGGCCTTGCAAACCATTGGTGATCTGTTTTCCTTGTTGCTTTCATACCAGGATTTACATACATACAGACATACTTTCAAAGGTTTACTTATACACAAAAACAAACACATGAACTCGCTCAACTTTTGTTGATGTTTTCAACTACATGTATTTCAGGGAATTAGTAAGTGGATCTGGTGGGCGTTGGAAGTTTCATGCTGCATTGTGAATAAAGATGTCATCCATGGTTTTGAGGTTTGGGTTGGGTGTCTTAATCCTGGACGAGACACGTCTTCCAAACCTTGGTTTTATCTAATATCTTTTGATGAGTCCTTAGTGAACTCATAAACAATTCGTATGGTTGTAAACTTAAATTTGAAGTCTATGTTCCAAACAATGTTGTCATGTTTTTAACCTTAATTTATGGATGAACATCTATGGTTTTATCATATAGTCGTTGTTATGATTGAATGCAATGGTATTAAGAAAGTCACACCTTAATCACGCTTCCGCAAAAGTCAGGGTGTGACACTGACAGACCCGGATGATCATTTGCGCGTATTCACTAGCGTAGGGCTAATCAACAGATGGACACTACCCATGTGGTTCCACGTGTTCATCCAAACCCTCACAGGCGCCGCGCGCCTTTGGTTTGACAACCTACCAGTAGGCAAGTTAACATCCTGGGTTGATCTCAAGGAAAAATTCTTAGTACATTTTAGTCGGCAGCGACTCTCTATTCAGGACTCCGCGGATGTCATGAGCATCTGGTGGAGAGACGATGAAAGTTTGGAGGATTTCATCACGTGGGACAACACAGAAGTGTTGGAGATTGGTGATGTCCACGAGCACCTAATTTGCGCACAGTTCAAATACGCGGTACGGTGTGATGACATGATAAAAGTGTTATCAGGAACTGAGGGATTACCAAAGAGCTGGGAGAAGTTGATGGCAGCAGCCAAGGTTAATGCTCTGAGCGCAATTTAAGCTCTAACCGACCACCGGTGCTCCAGAATCGTCCTCAAGACATGAGCGGAAATAGTGGTCAAAAGTTCAAGAAAAACTGGAAAGATTCAACTTCCAGCGCATACTCTTCAGAGGATGCCCGCGCAACAATCAACAAAATCGCAGCTCAGAAGGAAATCAAGCAAGAAAACCACGAAAGGCAATGGACGCCTCTCACCAAGACGCCTGCGGGGGTGCTCAGCACTGAAAATTATCAGTTTAAACCACCACAACAAATGAAGAACAAGCGGGGACAAGATCCGAATCTTTTTTGCCAGTATCAGCAAGGATATAGCCTGCGCACTGAAATAGAAAAGGCACTCAAAAGCGGGGAGCTTACGCATTTGGTGCAGAACGTGCGGAAAGAGATCCGCCAGATCACCCGCAGAGACGAAGGGCCAAGCAACAAAAAAGCAAAGCAAACTTAAGGATCCAAGGTGGTGCATCATGCATGTAATCTTAGTTTCCTTTATATTGGCAGGTTCCTTCACAACTTGTCAACATGACACAAGGATAACTACTTACATGCGCATTAACTTAAGTATCTTATTTATCCTAAAATGTAATCTTAGCAGCTTTGTACTAAGCGGCCTCTGCGCCTTATCCAAATCAATGCAAAGTCTGCTACTTACATTACGCCATTATGTTTTATTACAAATGCATGCAATTTCTTTTGGTAAGCACAAAAACACTATGGTAATCTAATACAAGTCTCATGAATGGTCCGCGGTCATAGGTACTGCGCAAGGTCTAGTCCTACGTTCACACATGAGCTTTATACCATCTTTATTTGTCTTACCTAAACAAAGTAATTGTACTCATGCAAATATTGTAACTAAAACATACCATATATTGACAAAGTTACTTGCGCACCAGCGCATTAACAAAACATTACAAAACGGGATTCCACATCCCAAACATGTTCAAACAAATACCACAAGTTACATACAACCTATTCTAAGTCTTCTTCAACTGAAGCACCCGCTTCATCCGGGAATATCTCCTTCAGCTGGTTAACAAAGTCTTCAGACTGCAGCGTAGTGGTCACCAATGTGACAACTGGCACAAAACCGGTAATTTCCTTACTATTTATTATCTGCAATTATGTGCTTAAACGTCATCATTGAGTGATTACTTGCCTTACATATGAATTCATGCATGTTTTATACTTCAAATATTGCAATGTGCATTACATTACGCGTTGCGTCAGAAAGACTAGTAAACTCACCGGTAAGACACGCTGTGTCAGCACTTCCGCAGAAAGCAGTCAGACAATAGATTTAGGGCCTAGGAGTAGGACCAACATCAAAAACAAGTTAAAACCCAAGTGTGGATACAAGGGTTAACATAAACACTTTCTGGAAACTAAAATACGCACTAAAAGACACCCGAAACTAACCTTAAATGATGAATTCTGCATAATTCAGCAGAAAAATAGCATTTTAACGCCAAAATATTATGCAGAATTGATGTTTGAGTGTCCAGAATAACATACAAAGTGTCGGGAATTAAAATTGTCACAAAAGGTGCTTCATACCTAGTAAAACTGTGCAATTTAGCACTTTAACGAACCGTTAACCGAATGAATAATCGGACACTACCCAAAACATCAAAATTAGACTAGAAGCATTGTTTTTATGATATTAAGCTAGTATTGGTGATAAAACACCTTAAAAATCATAAAAACGCCTAAACACACTTAAACTAAGTTAAACCTTCTAGTTTACATTTATAACCTCCAACTTCCAACAATTTACATTTTACCCCCCCCCCCACCATGTATAACCGGCCCCAAGGGCCCACCCCACCTTTTGAATATAATAGTCCCTTTGTTAGCTAGATATTGAGCACAAAATCTAATGGTTAAAGATGTTATGGAGGATAAAAGAGAATTAGTTAGTGAAGATTGAACACTTATCATTTCCCTTTCAAATTTTCACCTTCTTTCTTCCCTCTCTTCCCTTGCTCTCGGCCGAACACACACACCCACACACCACCATTTTTCAAACACTTTCCAAGCAATCCAAGGGTACTACAAGGTGTAAGAAGGTCATCAAAGAAGGTGTGAAGTGCAAGGAGTTGAAGGACCTCTTTGTGGAGCTTTTAACCTCTCATATTCTTCATTCTTCATCTTCATCCTTCTTGTGCCACTTCCCTAGCCAATAGAGCTAGTAGTAAGCCTTCTAAACACTATTTTAGTTCTTGTTTATGTTATGTACAAGTCACACCATCTAAGAAACTAAACTTTAACAGATGAAGAAGTAAAGATCTAACATAAACATAAGGAAAACAAGTGATTTTAGTGTTATTTGGTGTATGTGATGGAGTTGTTGTTGTTGAATCTTGTGTATATGTTTAGATATATCATGTTAAGCTTGTTAGAAGCTTAGATCTAACAAGTTTAAGCATGGATCTTGAAAGATCCATGGTTAAACTTGAAGATGAACTTGTGAAACCTTTATGTGAACTTGAAAGTTGATTTTTGAAGCATGATCTTGTTTTCTTGAAGTAACTAAGTGTATGAAAAACTAACTTTTGAAACTAAAATCCATGAAAAGTTTGTTAAAGGTTCATCAAGAAGCTTGTTTATGAAAGATTCAAGGATGTTAAGTATGGATCTTGAAAGATCCATGATGAAACATGGTTTTAAACATAAAGATCTTTTAAATGAGCATACGAATGATTTTAGAACATGATTTTCAAGACTTTGAAACCTTAAAACTCATGGATGGTTTGGTTATTAAATTAAAGTTTCACAAAAGGTTTGTTTTTTAATTTACAAGAACACTTGATTTTGAAAGATCATTGTATGTAAAGTGTAGATCTAAAAGACTACACATTTTTAGCAAAAATCAAGTTCACCATAATGTTTTACATGAAGTAATTAGTGTATGTTACTTGTGAAAATTGTTGAAAATTGGTTTTGGTGATGAAAAGAAAATAAACACATGTTTTGAAAACATGGGAAAACTTCAGTTTTAGTGGAAACTATGTCAAAAATTTGTATAAAATTTTGACACTTAGAAAAATATAAGTTTTGTTGAAACCTAACCCCCCCCCCCCCCCCCAAAAAAAAAAAAAAAAAATTCACCTAAAAATATTTATCAAGGTTTCCTAATTTTTGTATAAAAATTCAAGTTAAGAAATAATGATTTCTTCAAGTAAAATTAATATTAAGTATGTATATTTTAGGAAAAATATATATATTTAGTGATCACCAAATCTTATGCTAAGTGTATATTATGTGTATTATATGTAGTAGTGTATTAGGAACTTGAAAAATACACTAAATACTCCCAAGGAGTATAAATACCAAAATACATATACAAATACATAAGGATACTTAAGTATACAAGTATACAAAATTCCTCTCAAGAAGAGTATATGGACAAATACAAGAAAATATATTTTAATAAATATATTCCTTAACAAATTCTTGGATTTGGACAATTTAAGGACAATTATGGACTTAAATATATTTTTGGACAAATATATATATCAACTACAAAGTAGTAAAAATTATATAAAATCGGGTGAATAACAAATATATATATATATATATATATATATATATATATTTCTAAGCATGACAAAATATATATATATTCCACACAAGTCTTAAAAATATATTATTTTTAATAAATATAATTCCGGAAAGTAATAAAAATCAAAGTATTGATTTTTGGCAAATAATATAAAATACATAAGTATTTACATAAAAATAAAAGTATACTTTCCTAAGTATACTTGCACAAAAATAATATTGAGAATATTATTTAACAAAATACTTATATTCATTTTTGGAAAATAATATAAGTAACATATATGGACAAGTTAAAAATATAGTTTATTTTTAACACTTATTATTTTGGCAAAGACTAAATAAACCAATATATTTTTTGGGAAGTAAAATATATATTTACAAATAAACAATACAAATTCAAAGTGCAAAGACACGACGAACGAGCGAGACCCGACAAACAAGGGCACGACCCTCACAAGAGTTTAACATACAAAGGACAAATAGATAAACTTAAGATGGTGACTTGTACTTGTGTAATAAAAGTCTATTGACTAACGTACATAGAACAATTATAGGTTGCGACGCCTACACGACAAAGCCGGTGAACGTTTACGACGCGAGTTAGGCAAAACTGTGAGTTCATGTCCCCACTTTTAAACATTTTCTTGTTTTTTAAACTTGGAGAAAATATGTCGCAGCCCCAGACCCCTACCCCGGGAGCGGGCGCCGCGAGATCCAGGTATCGGTGTTTATTAGTTTGGCAGCGGAATACATTAGGACCGTAGTTAGGAAATGTTTTTATCAGAGTAAAACACCAAACTTTTTATAATAATAATTTATTGGGATAAAACCTAAGTTCATTTGACAATACATTTGTAGGGATAAACCCTAATTATTTGAAAACAAAAACTTCTTCTTATTTAGGTAACTTTTATAGCCACTTTTCCAAGGCTTCAGTGCTCTCCAGCTGGCTTCTAATGACGTTCACACTATGTTACCTGAAACGCGTATTAAAAACATTTTATCAGCAAGAAATACTGGCGAGTGGATCCCAGTTTAATCAAACAATTTTTATCACTTTACAGTATTGAGGGCATCTGCAATTACATTTGTTTATATCTACTCAATTACTCATTCAGTACTGTCAGCCTGACCTGTGGGTCATATTACCCATTGGCTAACTCTTTGTCCAATGGTAACGTTTTTCATATTTTGTATACAAAACCCCAACATACCGACAGTAATTGTAGAATCACAAATACTCAATTACTGTTAAGTGTTATTTAAAACATTTGAGGTTTTGGTAAAACATTTTGACTCACAAAAGATTTACAAAAAGGTGGCAAAAAGCAGATATACTCACTTTGTTTACTTAGGTAATACTAAAGCTTTCTGGTGATTCTCCTGGTTATTATCTATTAAAATCAAACAACGCACATGTGTTAGTAAAATAACTCAATTCACATTAACCGTACAACTCGAGATAGAATTCCAATGATTAGGTCGGGCAGAGCCGGCATGCATTACGGTTTCCTAGATCAATCGAGTGTAACACGAGATGGAATTCCAACGACTGAGTCGGGCAGAGCCGACATGCATTACAGAATCCTAAATCAATCGTGTAGGGTAACAACAGGGTTATAGTACTTACAACGAGGTAGAGCTTCGCTTTATAGTGGGTATTATGCCCGGTATTACTTCTACTTATAAGAAATTGAGAGAGAATACATAATTTTGAACGAAACTCAAATGAGCTTGTCGACTCAATTTATAGGCCAAACTTAAGGCGGCTCACGCCCCGCGTAAGCTTAAGCCTCAGTCTTCGCGGTCCGCGAGGACTCTAGGCTAGGTCCTAGCTTAGTCGAGTCAGTGAATCTAATAATCTCAAAAGGTCCAACATACCTGGGGCTTAGCTTTCCCCTCTTAACGAATCTGACTACTCCTTTCCATGGAGAAACTTTTAATAATACTTTATCTCCTACTTGAAATTCTAAAGGTTTTCGTCTGTTATCTGCATAACTCTTTTGACGATCTCGTGCTGCTTTTAGTCTTTCCTTGACTTGAATTATCTTATCTGTCGTTTCTTGTACTATCTCTGGTCCAGATAATTGCTTTTATCCAATTTCTTCCCAATAGACTGGAGTTCTGCACTTTCGTCCATAAAGTGCTTCAAAAGGTGCAACATTAATGCTAGTATGATAGCTGTTATTGTAGGAAAATTCTATTAATGGTAAATGATCGTCCCAATTTCCTCTGAAATCAATTACACAGGCTTTAAGCATATCTTCCATTGTCTTAATTGTCCTTTCGCTTTGTCCGCCCATCTGTGGATGATAAGCCGTGCTTAGATTTAACCTGGTTCTCATTGCTTTTTGGAAACTTGTCCAAAAATGAGAAGTAAAATGGCTATCTCTATCAGATACGATAGATAAAGGAATTCCATGTAATGAAACTATTTCATTTACATATAGCTTAGCTAACTGTTCCATACTGAAAGTTTCCTTCATTGGTAAGAAATGAGCAGATTTGGTTAATTTGTCTACAATCACCCAGATTGTATCATTTCCTTTTCTTGTTTTGGGTAATTTGACAACAAAGTCCATTGTTATCAATTCCCTTTTCCATATTGGCATCTCTAATTGTTGCAATAGTCCTGAGGGTTTCTGATGCTCAGCTTTAACTTGTGAACAAGTTAAACATTTAGCAACATAGTTAGCTATATCCTTTTTCATTCATATCCACCAGAAATTTTTCCTTAAATCTTGATACATCTTATCACTTCCGGGATGTATCGTATACTTAGACTTATGAGCTTCTTCTAGACTTCTGTGGTGTAGGTTTCCTTGTTTAGGTATCCACATCCTTTTCTTATGGAACTTCCAAATTCCATCGGCTCCTTGTTCTAACTCCTTAATCATTCGTTTTAATTTTTCAGCATCGTCCTTGATTGCTGATTCCTGTACTTCTCTAATTTGGTCATTTAAATCTACTTGTAGATTTAATCTGAGAGAACGTAATCATTTTGGCTTTTCATGATACTTTCGACTTAAAGCATCAGCTACTACATTAGCTTTTCCAACATGATACTGGATATCATAATCATAATCGCTAAGAACTTCCATCCAGCGTCTCTGTCTCATATTTAATTATTTTTTCCCAAAAATATACCTTAAACTCTTATGATCGGTGAAGACAATAAATTTATTTCCATATAAATAGTGTCTCCAAATCTTAAAGGCAAAAATTATGGCTACTAATTCTAGATCATGGGTTGTATAATTCTCTTCATGTTTCTTAAGTTGTCTAGAGGCATAAGCTATAACCTTTTGACGTTGCATTAACACACATCCATATCCTAACTTAGACGCATCACAATAGACTATAAATTCTTTAGTTCCTTTTGGTAATGCGAGTATGGGTGCGTTGGTTAATCTTTGCTTAAGTTATCCTAAAAGCTTCTTCCTGTTTCGGTCCCCGTTCAAACTTAACTGATTTGCAGGTCAGTTTAGTTAATGGAATGGCTATTCTAGAGAAATCTTGGATAAACCGTCTATAATATCCTGCCAGTCCAAGAAAACTGCGTACTTCTATTGGTGATTCAGGGACTTTCCACTTAGTAACCGCCTCGATTTTTGTGTGATCCACATGAATTCCTTCATGATTAATGTTGGCCCATGTAATCAAGCCCAGAAGAACAGATGATATGAAAAGCCAAAACTGGTTCTCAACAGTTGATCACAATAAGCAGTGCATGTCCTAGATTCTCCCCAATGACAGTGTTTTCTATCAGTTGATGAACTCCAAGTGCTGATCCTCACAAAAACTGTTAGTCAAAGAACTGCTGAGGTATAAAGACTGAAGCCCTAACAACTGTTGTCTCTCAAGTACTGATGAAGACTAAAGCACTGCTGACTCAAGGTCTGATCACTCTTTGAAGAAAGTACTGTTCTCCAACGTCAGTGCTTAGGCAACAACAATGGGAAGCTGCATCAGTGTTTATATAATCAGTTGTTTAATGTAATCAGTGTTTTGCATGATTAGTGTTTAGAGGTTGTTAGTCTGTTAGATGTCACTATCTAGGTGACGTCAGCTTAGATGCTCAGTGGTTAGGATTGTACTATAAATAGAACAGTACCTTTACTGTTCTATCAGCTCTTTTGCACCAATCATCTTGTACGAACAAACTAGTGAGCTCAGGCTGAGGTGGAGTTTAGTGTTCATGCATGCGTAGTTCAAATTTTGTAATACATACAATCTTTTGACTAATGAAATCATGTATGATGCAAACTATTCTTCTTTAATTGTGTTATAAAGTTTATTTTCATTTCCGCTGCACATCATTCTCTGTTTCATCTTCCATTTCTGTTAAACAACACAATTATAAGAAACTCAGATCCTAACAATTGGTATCAGAGCCTAGGACAGTCAAATTCGATCTAACAATCAATTTGACATAAAAGTTCAGCTCAAATCTATTGATACTTAAAGTTGTTCATATCAGTCGAAAAAAATAGAGTAAGAGGTAATCACGTACAAAGTTGATTATTCAAAAACTTTTGTAAAATCAACCAAGATGACATCACAATCACCGACCCTCACAACACCGGAACACTATTCAAGCCACCAATGCTTGTCAATCCGAGTACAATATCTGGCAACGTAGGATGGGCCATGTGTTAGCTCAGCAAAACCCCGGTTGCTGGAAGTCAGTTATCTTTGGACCACACGTTCCAATGGTGCCTAGTACTGAAGACCCCAAAGGCTTTGTGCCTAAAAGCCCTGAAAACTACTCAGAACAAGATTTTCAAAAAAATGAACTAGATGCAAAGGCTTTTAGCATAGTAGCCTCAGCTCTTCCAAATGACATTTATGCTGGACTGTTACACTGTAACAGTGCCAAAGAGTCGTGGGATGCTTTAAAAGAGCAATTCGGTGGAACAGAAGAGGTTATCGAAAATAACAGGGAGGTTTTGAATCAACAGTATGAAATGTTTTGCCATGTCAAATGAGAGTCACTAACACAACAGTTTGAACGTTTTAGTTGTCTCATTAGTGAACTTAAACTTGTTAATGTTGAATCTGCAAAATCAACTCTAAATAGTAGGTTTTTAAGATCACTACCTGACAAATGGGACACAATTGCTTTTGTGACTAAAAACTCTGTTGGATTCAAAGAATTAAGTCTGACCCAACTTCATGGTCGACTCCTCACTTATGAGAGAGAGTTGAACCAGAAAAAGAAGTTACAAGAATCAGGGAAGGTTGCTGATGATTAAACCTTTGGTAACACAGCACTTCTGGGTCAAGAAGAATCTGGTAGTAGTAAAGATCAGAGTTATGATCATTACATTGACATAACTGTTGGTGGAGCTTTTAACAACTTTGACTCTTACTCATCCAACTATGCTTTTATAGCAAATGGAGAAAACCAGAATTCTGATAACTTATCCTTTGAACTTAATGATCTCCAATGTTTTGATCCCACTGATCTGGAGGAAATGGACATATTGCATCAACTGGCACTGCTGAGTGTAAGAACCAGTAAGTTTTATAAGAGAACAGGAAGAAAATTTCCAAGGTTAATCTAAAAGTGGGGTTGGATAAATCAAAACTAAAGTGCTACAAGTGTAACAGGCTAGGATATTTTGCTAGAGAATGTAGAAGCCAAAATAATGGACCAATCATAACATATCCTAGCCCTAGACCTGAAAACACACAAAATACTGTGCACTATTCCCAATATACCCTTGCTGCTCATGTAAACACTGCTCATTATGCACACCCTGTAACACCTGTTCCAGTGCGATATGTTCAAGCCCCTGTCCCACAAATTCAGTATGTCCAAGCCCAAATCTCTCAGGTCCAAGTGTAACAATCTGCACCACAACATGCTGCACAAACATCTGCTCCAGCAGAGGCCAGTCAGCAAAGCTTCTTTACCCAAGGCTTTGTTGATTGGAGTAGCATGCCTGATGAGTTATCTTATGAAAACTTTGCTCTATTTGCTAAGAATGATGCTCCTTGTGATGAATTTTGTTTTGCAGCTTTAGAGTCAATTCCAGAAGGGCTGGAAACTGAAGAAGGAGAATCCAGTGCTGAAACAATGGATGAAATTGCTAAAGCAGTGGTTACTGCTGTTGTTGGTGAACAGCTGTTAGAGAAGGAACTGATGTGTGAAAAATGCAACATATAAATTACATCAAATGAGGCATAAAACTAACCCTTTTTTTAGTACTAATGTTGGAAAAAGTGTGCTTTTGTCTTCCTTTTGTATTTTCAAGGTTAAATGAGCTTAAATGAACAAAAGAAGCAAAAATACAGCCAAATCTAACAATAATACGAGAAAAGGAATAAACATGGCATGCCGGACCCCTCGACAGCATCTTCCCAAGCAAAAACAAGACATCAGAAGGCTGAACACGCCCCGTGCCCAGCGGACACGGGGGCGTGCCCAAGTGTCTGCAGAAAAGACAAAGTTGTAGAAGCTTCTATTTCCCAACACGGGGGCATGCCCAGCGGACACGGGGTCGTGGTCAACGCTAAGATTCGTAGAATCCAAGCAAATCTTGATAGTATAGATACGCTTCTGCACACGGGGTCGTGCCCAGCGGGCACGGGGGCGTGGTCAACTAATACAGACAAACTGCAATTAATGAAGAAAGAGAAGATAGGTGGACACGGGGCCGTGCCCAGCGGGCACGGGGCCGTGTCCGGGCTTCTGTGTAGATTATAAATAGGGGTGCTTGGTTCACTTCAAAGGCATCCCTTGACAAACCACCTCTCTCCCACTTCACCCACACTCCACCACCATCACAACACCTACATCCATCACCATCATCCGTCATCCATCATAGAGTGTGTGTAGTAGTCTCGGGATCCAAGATTAATAGTAAGAGTTCTTGACAATCAAAGGCCATGTTTGCCTAAGTCTCTTACATCACTTGGTGAAGACAAGCAATTAGTGTAATACTTTTGTTTTTTAATCTTGTCGCACTTTTTATTTGGTTTTGTATTAATGACTTTAATAACTAGTTTCTTATGTTGAAGGTGAAACTTCCTTATCATTTATCCGTGTTGTCTTGGCGTTATTTTACTGTCTATATAAAATAGAAGATTTACACCATTCATATCTCCACGGTCTATATGGAGATATGTTGGCTACCTGGTCAGGGGTTAAAGGAATGGTTTGGTAAGGTTCTTGCCTTGTTCAGTGTATAGATCCTACAAGGACCTGGGTCAAGCTTAGTAGGACCTCCTTCAATACCCACTGGTATTGGATGGCGGGGGTGCGAATTTCTTGATCCCCTCATATGTAAACTACTATTAATACATTAACCCGGCTACTTGGGATTGTATCCCTGCTGACTCAAACCACTTAGCCGACGTCACCTTCAAAAGAGGGGCCTACCACATTACGCATTAATAACTTAATTAATTATCTTCCAATAATCCAACACTTTAGGATTGTATCCTTGCTGACTCAAACTACTGGGTTAAGGGTAACGTCACCTTCAAAAGAGGGGCCTACTACTATAATGTGACAACTGTGCTCTGTAATCGATGTATAATATAAAACAATGTTAATTATCAATAAAACAATGTGTTTTGATGTTATTATATGTGTATTTGTGTTTGATGATTTTGCATTTTGGTTCGAGTTTGATTTTAAGCTTTAAATCGCTTTCTGGAAGGTTATACGCAAATTGGTGCGTAAACGCAGTCAGTTTAATGCGACAAACACTCCGGAATAGTGACATAGGCTTGACATACCTTAAATAACCTTTACATAACTAAGAAATAAGTTTTGGATGGTTTGTGTGACACCTGTGTCACTACAACCATCGTACAAATACCAAACCAATGAAATATCATATTTCATACTTGGGATTTGTATAAATATGTGTATCATTTACACATATAAATTCTCGTTCGATTTCGAGGTCTAAATCGCTCTCTAGAAAGTTATACGCGAACTAATGCGTAAACGTCATCAGTTTAATGCAAAAAACACTCTAGAATAGTGACATGGGCTTAACATACCTTAAATAACCTTTGCATAACTTAGAAATAAGACTTGGAAGGTTTGGTGTGTCGAAATCAAGTTTATTCGCTTACAGGGACTAATTTAAACAAACTGTGAAAGTATGCCGATTCGCGCTGTAACGAACATTCCGGAACATGATCATATGTTAAACATGCCCTAAATATCCTTTACATAGCTTAGAAATAGGCTTAGAGGTGTTTGGTGCTAAAAAATAAACTTATTTGATCAACAGGGACTGAAAGCGTCAAAAAGTGCATAAGTTTGCATTTTCGCGCATATCTTACGTTCTGAATATATCCGGACATCCAAAAATTTATGTAATCATTAAAATATTTTATTTTAGTGATTGGCATGATAAAATTCCATTCGTCGCGTAATTTGGATCGTTTTTTGCGTTCGTTCGTGTTTCGTCGTAATTAACCGAACAACGCAACCGTACGACCAAACGAACCGACATCCGACATATTTTTGAGCATATTTTAAGTTCCCTATACTTTAACTTCATTTTAGAGCTTTGAAATGAGGTTAACGGGGTTTAAACGTGTCAAAAATGCATCGAAAACCAAGATTTACAACTTCAGGGACCTAAACTGCAAATCTGCCTAACATGGGCTCAGGAGGGGCGCGTAAGACTCACTTGATTCTTACGCGGAGCGTGAGAGACCCCAAATCTGCAGAATCTTGTTTCCAGCTTGATCCAGCTATTCCCATGTGTTGCAAACGGTTTTAAACATTCTATGGGCTTGTTTAGGGGTGCCCACGGTATTCTAATACAGGGGGTACACTTGTAAGGCCAAGATCGAAGCTCGTTTATCGATGAATGATCCTAATGGTGGCCCGAAAACTATATATACCCCCATAATTTTCATTTGCAACTCACACTTTGATCTGAATTCACTCTAAGTTGGGGTTCAAAACCTCATACCTGACTATTTTTAGATCAAAACTCCATTGCTTGGACCCTTTGTAAGTATTATTTCGTGCTT
Source organism: Helianthus tuberosus (assembly GCA_030545235.1). NCBI lineage: Eukaryota > Viridiplantae > Streptophyta > Magnoliopsida > Asterales > Asteraceae > Helianthus > Helianthus tuberosus. Next base: position 25,334,902 of record CM060426.1, on the reverse strand, counting down.
TTATGTGTTTTTAAGCATGAAAGTCAAACCGTGTTTGACTTTCTACTTTGACCGGTCAATGGTCAACACGAAGTTCGTTTGAACTTCGTAACGTGAGTGTAATCACGATGGTCATAGTCCTTTGTGACTATACCTACTGATTACCACGTTATTTTGGCTTAGTGACGAGTCATAGTTTCGGTCAAAATACGCGTTTATGCGTATTTTATAACCAAACTATTCCTAGGTATCAAGACCCATTGTTTTGATACCAAACTTGTTTTCAAACCTTGTTAAACATGTTTTGACATGTTTAACTCGTCACTTTTAGATTTGTGCTTATATAGGGTCGTAAGATAAGCGGTCTAAACAACCGCTTAGACTTTTGAACCCGACCCATTTGGTCGATCAATAGGATCCGAGCAAGCATGTTTAGTGACCATAGTTGTATAGGGAATAACCTTCCGAGGTTATACCTTGACCACTTAGGTTTAATTAGTTGTATGATAGGTAGTTTATATGCCTTAGGTAAATGACCAAAATGCCATTTTCATACATAATTGGTATTTAAACATATGAAACCCAAACTTTTGTCACTTAACTGATTATGCAACATATTTAAACACGTTTAGGAACATAATACTTGTCATAGGACTAGTTAGGCGTTCTGAACGCGTTTTACGCGTTAAAGTAGCGTAAGCTACCTAAACGGGTCGTAATGGGTCGTAAGCACTTAGGTTAGGTTTCGATTTAGTATGTAGGCTTTGTTAAACCATATCATATGAGTTCCAACACTCATTTGGTTTACGAAACCTCATCCTATCCGATCTTCTGATTTAGGTCCGGTTTATTAATGTAGTTACCTATACTAGGTGCCGATTGATTTCTGTGATCCCTCTAGCTTTGCTTGGTTGTTATTCAAGACTTCTAAGCATCCTCAAGTGAGTACATAGTCCCCTCTTTTACTGTTTTCAAATGTTTTAGGGTGAAACATGTGTACCTATTTGTTATTTTCATGATTCCAAAGTATAAATTGATTATACATGCTAGTTCTTATCTTTTGACAACTGAATGTTTATCTATGGTTTAAACACTAAGTTTTCGAAGATTATAAAATTAATTGTTGGGTTGTACTTATTTTTTACATTCACCAAACCGATTGGTAGTATGATATAGCGCTATAGGACTAGACACCCCATTCCTGTTGTATGGAATGTCAGAAACCAAATTTTATCCAAATAGAAATTGACTTTGTGGTATTTCTATAGTCTCTAAGGTGTAGTTTGATACACTAAGGTTTGAATGAATTCTAAATCACATTTTCTTTTGTATATTTTGATATACTTCCAAAGTATAGTTTGATATACTCCCATATGTGATATTATTTACCAAAGTATAATTTGATATACTATGTACAAACCAACATATATTTTGTTAATTACTAAAGCATAGTTTTGATATGTTATTTACAAAACCAAAGTATACTTATGATATACTACCGAAAACTATTATTTTAACAACTAAAGTATATTTGATATACTATCTGCTTAACTATTTTGGAACTGAAATATATTTTAATATATTATTTATCCGACTTTCTTATAACCAAGGTATATTTTTATATATATATACTACAAACCTTTTTATCAAAACATTGTTTTACAAACAACATATTTTATACAAACTCATTTTTCTTGGTTATCTATTTATCTATGCATTATTCTTTTATATCATCTAATTTCTTATCGATTTTTCGCATGATTTATAAAAGAAAACATTTTTATAGGTTCATGACTACTTTTTGTTAAACATTCTTTTAAACTTACAAAGTCATGAATCCTAAATCAATAAAAACCTATGTATCTCACAGGCATTTTTATGCTGACGTACCTATTTTTACATATGTTTCAGGTGCTGCTATGTGATGATTGTTGATGCATGCTACACATAGGATGGACTTGTGCCTTAGCGACTTTAAAACTTGAAAGACAATATTTTTATTTATCTGATTTGTAATAAAACAATGAGTTCATTAATTCAATAAAATGAAACTATTTAATCCTTGGTTGTGAAACAATGATTCTGTTACGACACCCCCCGACGTTTCCGCCACGATTTGTTGTTTCACGTGGTCGGGGTGTGACAGAAAAGTTGGTATCAGAGCCAATGGTTATAGGGAATTAGGTTATTAGTAATGCTTTGACCTAGACTATAACCTTCCTAGGACCCTAACACAAGTTATCTTGTGTTTAGTCTTAAAACAATACCGTCGCCTATCTTTAGGTGACAACCAAAATAAGAACGCAAACTTCGAATCCACTTTGAAAACCAATCATCTGTTCTAGGATGATTTATTATAAGGTTTTGAACCCTCAAAGTTTTCAAAATCTCGTCAAAGTTTGGGTCTTATAATGTGAACACATGCAATCTGGAAGGGTGGATGCCTGTATCCTGAGTCTTCTTTCTAAGGCTAGAATGTTCGTACAAATCCACATAATTGGACCAGTCACTCTTACCTGGGAATTCTTGGGATGAGTGTCCACTTATAGGCTAAAGCAGGTCTTCGCGATACATTATATTGATCCATTTACTTTGATTAGTCACTGCGTGTCATTTGTTTTGTTCAAGGTAACGAACGAATGATCGCCTTCCTTGTGTTTTGTCGATGCTTTCAATACCCCATTTGTTTTCCAATTGTCAGCCTCACTCGTTTCTCATGTTTCCTTGTCCTTTTTAGACAATGCCTCCTCGACGAGATGCACAACCTCTAACAAACGAAGAAGTCGCATCCCTTGTCTCTCAGCAAATGGCTGCTGTGCTTCCGGGCATAGTAACCCAGATCCATCAGTTATACAACAACAATAACAACAACAATGCTCAGTGTAGTTTCAAGACCTTCAATTCTGCTAAACCTTTGAAGTTTTCTGGGTCTCAAGGAGCAACAGCACTCCTGCAATGGTTCGAAAGTTTGGAGAGCACAATCAGACATGTGCAATGTCCGAATGAGCGTAAGGTTGAGTTTGCATCCAGTGCATTCGAGAAGCATGCTCTTACATGGTGGAATAGTGTGATGCGTGATAGGGGTGCCGATGTGGCACTAGCTCAAACTTGGGAAGAGCTTCAAGCTCTAATGATGAAGGAGTTCTGTCCTCGTCATGAGCTTAGAGCGTTGGAAAGGGAATTCGACGATCTAAAGCAAGACAGTGGTGAACATCGAGCCTACACTGACCGTTATGAGGAACTGAGCCTATTATGTCCTGCCATGGTTACGCCTTTGGAAAAGGCGATCGAGAAGTACATTGATAGTCTTCCTGACCCAGTTCAGGATATCGTTACTGGTAGCAACCCTACTACCGTCAGACAGGCCATTGAATTGTTTGCTACCTTGACTGAATCCAAGATCAGGAAAGGTAAGCTTTTTCGAAAGGGCGACCCGAAACCATCTGACAAGTCTGCACAAGAAGAACCAAAGGATAAACAGGCCGGGACATCCAAGAAGAAGAAGCGCAAGGCTTCACAAAACTTCGCAATGGTTGCTCAAAACAATCAGGTTGCACCAAACCAGCTAGCACAACCTCGTACAAGGAAAAACTATGTTGGTACCGCACCTTTGTGCAACAAATGAAACCGTCATCATCTGGAGCAATTACAATGTCACAAATGTACCCATTGTGGGCGATTGGGATACTTAGTCAATACCTGCCGTTATGCAAATCAAGCTGCTGCAAATCCTGTTGCTCGCAAGCACAGTTTCCACCTGGGTCGTGTTATAACTGTGGTGACCATACTCACTACCGAAACAATTTCCCAAGACTTGTTAACGCAAATCCAGCCCGTGGATGAGTGTTTAACATAAATGAGGCAAACGCAAACGACAATGCAGCAGTGAACAATTAGTCTTTTGTATTTTCTTTGTTTGTTATCCTTTGGCGTTTGGAACAACTCAACTGTTATATAAATAAAATTTGTTGTTTCAAGTTTATTTCACGAAACTGATGCAATTATGTGATTATGTGCTTATGTGATTTCTTTTATGTCTTGTGTTTTTTTTTTGTGATCTGAATATTCATTATCCAAATCCTCATAGAATCTTCCATACCTCCATATGAGGGATTCATAATAGGATATCCAAAGGTACTACCTTAAATCCTTAATGGGCATCTACGTAATAGTTAAGACCCTTGGATTATGAAGTACTATTCTATAATTGGACCCCTTAAGTGGTCAAGTTAAACAGATTGATTCAAAAATCTGGTTAGAAATATCATGTGATGATATAGCTGAAAAGATCCCTTAAGTGGTCTATTTAAGGGGATCGTACGACGGTCTAGTTAAGGAGATCATGTGTTGATCTAGTTAAAAAGATCGTTCGTTGATCTAGTTAAAAAGATCCTTTGGTGGTCTAGTCAAGTCACTTCATGTTTATTCGATTGATTTTTCCCCTACGCATTATGAAATGAACTGTGCGGACTGTGCAAGGAATTACGTAATTATGGATGCATACATAATTATGGAATTCAGTGCACAAAAACACATCAAGTTTTGTTATGTGTTAAGACCTTTAGTGATGAGAATAATGAAACAGGAACAATGTAGAAAGGGGCATGGTGGATACGCCGCTGGTACTTCCTATATATAAGTGTTCCTTATTACATTGTGAACATAGCGTTATTTAAGTTACTAGAAGTCCTGGACCTTGACCAATGTCATTTATCTTACAATCTCCGACTCCAATTTGGAGCACACACGAGTTTCCCATAATAGTATTCATAGGAAACGTTTTTCTATCCGTAGTTCGAAACTCCATGTTTTGCTACTACAAGGATATCACTTTGACAGTTGACAAATTCGCTAAGAATCCAAACATGGCCCAGAGTTTTACTTAGGGTTCGGAGGATTCTTTCGAAAGCGAAACAATTACAGTTGTCTTCACAGGTTTCCTCTAAAATTAAATTTTGGGACGAAATTTCCTAAAGTTGGGGAGACTGTGACACCTGTGTCACTACAACCATCGTACAAATACAAACCAATGAAATATCATATTTCATACTTGTGCCTTAGCGACTTTAAAACTTGAAAGACAATATTTGTATTTATCTGATTTGTAATAAAACAATGAGTTCATTAATTCAATAAAATGAAACTATTTAATCCATGGTTGTGAAACAATGATTCTGTTACGACACTCCCCGATGTTTCCGCCATGATTTGTTGTTTTACGTGGTCGGGGTGTGACAGTTTGGTGTGTTGAAAACAAGTCTATTCGTCGCAGGGACTATTTGTGTCAAACTGCGAAAGTATGCCGATTTGTTTAGTATCGAACATTCCAGAACTTGATCATAAGTTAAATATGCCCAAAATATTCTTTACATAGCTTAGAAATAGGCTTTGAGGTGTTTGGTGCGCAAAAAATAAACTTATTTGATCAATAGGGACTAAAAGCGTCAAAAAGTGCATAAGTTTGCATTTTCACGCATATCTTACGTTCTTAATATATCCGGACATCCAAAAATTTTTGCAATCATTAAAATATTTTATTTTAGTGATTGGAATGCAAAAATACCGTTCGTCGCTTAATTTGGAACGTTTTTGCGTCCGTTACGACTTCCATCGTAATTAACCGAATAACGCAACCGTATGACCAAATGAACCGACATCTGATATGTTTTTGAGCATATTTTAAGTTACCTATACTTTAACTTCATTTTAGAGCTTTGAAATGGGGTTAACGGGGCTTAAACGTTTCAAAAATGCATCGAAAACCAAGTTTTGGACTTGTAGGGGCTAAAAGTGTAAATCTGCTAAACTTGTTAGGCGGGCCGCATAAGCTGAGGAGCATTCTTATGCGGGGCGTGACAGACCTTCAGACAGGAACATTGAATCTGGTCATTTGGGCTGGTTTTGATGGTTTTTAACCCCTGATTTTGGATGCTATGGGCTAGATTTTGATGGTTTTTAGTGTCCCCATTGTATTGAAAACCATGTGCCCAAGTGTAAGGCCAAGATCGAAGCACGAATTGCGAGGAAAGATCCTAACGGTTGTGGGATTTCTATAAATACCCACCTAAGTTTCATTCATTCCTCACAAATCTGATTCAATTGCTCTAAGTTGGGGTTTAGCACTTCATACCTGAGCAACTTGAATCAAGATCTTCCTAGCTTGGACCCTTTGTAAGTATTCTTTAGTGCTTTTATACGTTTTTAAGCGTAGAAGTCAAACTGTGTTCGACTTTCTGCTTTGACCAGTCTTTGGTCAACACAAAGTTCGTTTGAACTTTGCAACGTGAGCGTAATCACGATGGTTATAGTCTCTTGTGACTATACCTATTGATTACCACGTTGATTAGGTGTAGTGACGAGTCATAGTTTCGGTCAAAATGCGTATCTATGCGCATTTTGCAACCAAACTATTCTTGGGTATCAAAATCGTTTGTTTTGATATCAAATCTGTTTTCTAACTTAGTTAAACATGTTTCAACATGTTTAACTCGTCACTTTTAGTCTAGTGCTTGTATAGGGTCGTAAGATAAGCGGTCTTAACAACCGCTTAGACTTTCGAACCCGACCCGTTTGGTCGATCATTAGGATCCGACCAAGCATATTATGTGACCATAGTTGCATAGGGAATAAGCTTCCGAGGTTATACCTTATGGCCACTTGGTTTAATTAGTTGTATGATAGGTAGTTTATATGCCTTAGGTAAATGACCAAAATGCCCTTTTCATGCATAATTTGTAATTAAGCATATGTAACTTAACTTTTGTAACTTAAACTAATTATGTAACATGATTAGGCATATAATACTTGTCATAGGACTAGTTAGGCGTCTCGAACGCGCGTTTGCGCGAACGACGTGTTAAAGTGGCGTAAGCTACCTTAATGGGTCGTAACGGGTCGAAAGCACTTAGGTTAGGTTCCGTTTTAGAATGTAGGCTTTGTTAAACCATATCACATGAGTCCCAATACTCATTTGGTTTACGAGACCTCATTCTATCCGATCTTCCGATTTAGGTGTCGATTTATTTACCTAGTGATCCGATTACTAAGTGCTACTTGATTTCTTTGGTTTGTTGAAGTCTTGTTGAGTTCTTTGGATTGAGGATACTTTGCACTTCAATGTGAGTACATAGATCCCCTCTTTTTACATGTTTTGTGGTAACTATGTGAGTACATAGTTCCCCTATTTTACTGTTTTCGATTGTTTTGGGGTGATTCATATGTGCTAAATGTTTTCGATGTTTTAACGATGGTTTTCGAAATGATTAATATGGTTTATATAAAACTAATAATGATTTTGATAATATGAATAAACTTGTTGGGCGTAGTTACATAACAAATGACATTCATTAACATCGATCAAGCCGATCAGTATTAGGTTATGGTACCATAGGATCTGACAAATCCCGTTATCAGACTGCACCCATGGTTATGTGTGTGGGTTATGTGGGTAACGACTGAATCTGTGATTGTTAATTTACCCTTTGGTGGTTTATTCATGCGAGAATAGCGATGGACGAGTTGCGAAGGTTTGGATGTTATTAGCGAGGCGACCAAAAGTAGTTTTCACAATTAAAACGAGAGCGATTTTGGAACAACTAAACGATTATGGAACGATTTAAACGAGTTAAAAGAAATGGACAGACGATTGGTTTTTGGTTAGTGTTTAGATAACGGGACGGGTGTAATGTGATGAAAACATGGTAGACACGCCGCTGGTACTTCTTATATATAAGTGTTTTCATCATATTACATACCGTGGCATTATTTAGTTCACTTGGGTAAACGAGGTTAAAACGATGTCACATAACGATGTTTTCTAAAAGATATAAACCATACGAGTTTTGTTAACGAGATGATTTACAATTTGATTTACTTAAATAAATGTTTTGGGTTAAGAATCATGGCTATGAGATTTTATAAACTATAACCCACTTGATTTGAGTTGGTTAATTATGTTGCAATACTATATACTTTTCAAAACAAGGTTTTTAATGAAGTATTGCAATATGTAAACAAGACATGAATCCGACAATCTCATAAAACCTATGTGCTTGCCAGCATTTCTTTGCTGACTTTGTTTTTACATATGTTTCAGGTGGTGTTGAATGATGTTGATTGCTAGGATGCATGTTCACATAGGATCTGGACGAGGCCTTATTGACATAATAACAATGATAGACGATGTGTAACTTGTTTGTTTTCTTTAAGACAATGTAAATAATTTGATGAATCAATAAAACGAAGCTTTTTGAATCCATGGTTGTGAAACAATAATTCTGTTGCTCCACTCCCCGACGTTTCCGCCGGGGTTTCGTTGTTTTGACGTGGTCGGGGTGTGACAGAAGAAGTTGGTATCAGAGTCAATGGTTATAGGGAATTAGGTTATTAGTAATGCTTTGACCTAGACTATAATTTTTCTAGGACCCCAACGCGATTTCACTTGCGTTTAGATTTTAAAACAATACCGTCACCTATCCTTAGGAGATAACCACAATGAGAACACAATAACAAATCCGCTTTGAAAATCAATCATCTGTTCTAGGATGATTTGTTACTAGGTTTTGAACCCTCTAAGTCTTCAAAATCTCGTCAAAGTTTGGGTCTTATAGTGTGAACACGTGCAATCTGGAAGAGTGGATGCCTGTATCCTGAGTTTTCTGTCTAAGGCTAGAGTGTTCGTACAAATCCACATAATCGGGCCAGTCACTCTTACCTGGGAACTCTTGGAGTGAGTGTCCACTTATAGGCTAAATAAGGTCTTCGCGATACATTATATTGACCCATTTACTTTGATTAGTCACTTCGAGTCGTTTGTTTGTTAGAGGTAATAAACAGATAATCGCCTTCCTTATGTCTTGTCGATGTTTTTCAATGCCTCTTTTGTTTACCCAATTGTCGACCTCACTCGTTTCTCATGTTTCCTTGTTCCTTTTAGAAAATGCCTCCTTGACGAGATGCACAACCTCTAACTAACGAAGAAATCGCAGCCCTTGTCTCTCAGCAAATGGCTGCTGTGCTTCCGGGCATAGTAACCCAGATCCCTTAATTATACAACAACAATAATAATAATAATAATAATAATAATAATAATAATAATAATGCTCAGTGTAGTTTCAAGAACTTCAATTCAGCTAAACCGTTGAAGTTTTCTGGGTCTCAAGGAGCAACTGCGCTCCTGCAATGGTTCGAAAGTTTGGAGAGCACATTCAGACATGTTCAGTGTCCGAATGAGCGTAAAGTTGAGTTTGCATCTAGTGTGTTCGAGAAGCGTGCTCTTACATGGTGGAACGGTGTGATGCATGATAGGGGTGCCGATGTGGCCCTGGCACAAACGTGGGAAGAGCTTCGAGCTCTCATGATGAAAGAGTTTTGTCCCCGTCACGAGATTCGAGCGTTGGAACGAGAATTTGACGATCTGAAACAAGATGGGGGAGAACACCGTGCGTATGCGGATCGTTATGAAGAGTTGAGTTTGTTGTGTCCTACTATGGTTACCCCATTGGAGAAAGCGATTGAGAGGTATATCGATGGTCTGCCCGATTCTATGCAGGATATTGTGACTGGTAGTAATCCTACTACTGTTCTTCAAGCAATCGAATTGGCTGCTACTCAGACCGAGTCTCAGGTCAGAAAAGGTAAACTGACCCGCAAGGGTGACAAGAAGAAGTCAGCTGATGCCACACAAGACAAGGAAACGGGTAAGGGTAAGAAGAAGGGAGAGTCATCTAAGAAGTCGAGGAAGTGCAAGGCTTCTCAGAATTTTGTTGTTACTGCTCAGAACCCACCAAGAAACAGTATGCTGGTACTGCACCTCACTGTGCTCGATGCAATGGTCATCATGTTGCACAACAGGCCTGTAAACAGTGTACTACTTGTGGTAAACTTGGGCATCTGGCCAACATTTTTCGTTTAGGTCAGAATCAAGTTGCTCAGATTCCAGCACAGGCTCAAGGGAATGCTGCTAGATTCCCACCGGGTTCATGTTACAATTGCGGAGAGTTTGGTCATTTTCGCAACAACTGCCCGAGGTTAGTGAATGCGAATGCAAATTTGAATGCCAATGTAAATGCCAATGTGAATCCCGCTCATCGACGAGCGTACAACTTGAATGCAAATGAGGCAAGAGCTGACAACGAGGTTGTCAATGGTATGTTCCTTGTTAATCATCGACCTGCATCTGTTCTTTTCGATTCTGGTGCCGATAGAAGTTTTGTTTCGTTATCTTTTGAGCCTTTACTTGTGATACCAAGAACTATACTGAGGAAACCCTTATCAGTCGAAATTGCTACTGGTAAACCTCTTGTACTCGATTCTGTTATACGCGATTGTCAGTTGAACCTCGATAACCATCTTTTTCCTATTAACCTCATACCAATGCAACTTGGGAGTTTCGATGTTATCATAGGGATGGATTGGTTAGCTAAACTTCATGCGGAGGTGGTTTGTTTCGATAAGATTGTTCGTATTCCTCTGTCATCTGGTGAAGTCTTAGAAGTTCGTTTGGAAAAACCATCTGTTGGTTTGAAACTTATGTCGTGCACGAAAGCCCAAAGTTATTTACAAAAAGGATATGTTGTTTTTCTGGCACATGTCACAGAGGAGAAAGGCAAGAGCAAGTGTATTCAAGATATCCCGAATGTCCGAGATTATCCAGAGGTGTTTCCCGATGAACTGCCTGGTTTGCCTCCAGTTCGTCAAGTCGAGTTTCATATTGACCTTGTACCCAATGCCAACCCGATTGCGAAAGAACCTTATCGTCTTGCACCGTCTGAGATGCAAGAGTTATCGAAACAGCTTCAAGAGTTATCTCATAAAGGATTCATCCGACCGAGTTATTCACCGTGGGGCGCTCCTGTCCTGTTTGTGAAAAAGAAAGATGGATCATTTCAAATGTGTATCGATTATCATGAGCTTAATAAGCTTACCTTTAAGAATCGATATCCCCTACCACGAATTGATGATCTCTTCGACCAGCTGCAAGGTGCTTCATACTTTTCCAAGATTGATCTGCGTTCTAGGTATTATCAGCTTCGTGTTCTCGAAGAAGATATTCCCAAAACTGCATTCCGCAAAAGATATGGGCACTACGAGTTTACTGTCATGCCTTTTGGTTTGACGAATGCCCCAGCTATCTTCATGGACTTAATGAATAGGGTTTGTAAACCTTATTTAGACAAGTTCATCATTGTGTTCATTGACGATATATACATTTATTCGAAGTCTCGAGCCGATCACGAGCAACACCTTCGTTTGACACTGGAACTCCGAAAGAAGGAACAACTTTTCGCCAAATTCTCCAAGTGTGAATTCTGGCTTAAAGAAGTTCAGTTTTTGGGTCATATAGTTAACGAACAGGGTATTCATGTGGATCCATCCAAGATTGTTGCAATTAAGGATTGGAATACACCAACGACACCAACAGAAGTTCGTTCTTTTCTTGGTCTCGCTGGTTATTATCGTCGTTTCATTTCAAACTTCTCAAAGATTGCGGTTCCACTCACTGCTTTGACTCAGAAGAATAAGCCTTTTGAGTGGGGACCCAAGCAAGAAGAAGCATTCTGTGACACCCCAGGAAAACCAGTAAACCACGCAACTTAACTAGCTTCCTCAGTAACCACGTGCTAAATTTCGGGATGAAATTTTCTTAACAGGGGGAGAATGTGACAACCCTCGTAATTACATGTATCCGTACGATTAATTAATATTAAATTATGCTTAATGATTGTGCAGAAACTTGACTAAATGGTCCTGAATGTTTTCCTAAGTGTTAGGAATTAAATGTGTTATAAAAGTTACATAAAAGACACTAAACGGAACAACTTAGCACTTTAACGAACCGGTATCTAACCGAATAACCGGACATTACCCGGGACACCAAAATATTGCAAGAAACATTGTTTAATTATTCATTGGCTAGTTATGATCCCCGTACACCTTAACACCCACTAAATTCTCTAGTAACTAACATATGTAACCATACACTTGATTTTTAACTAGTATATAACCATATAGTTACAATTTACATTTAGACCCCTCCCCCTATGCCTATAATCGGCCATCACCACACACCATACTTACAAGATTTGTTTCCATATTATATTGGATCTTTGCTTGATTGTGTAGACAAAATATGTGAAGGTAAGGTTATAAGTATGGTCCATATCTCACAAGATCACTCCATATCATCTCCTACACTCCACCACTTCATCTCCCTCACATCTCTCTCTCCCTCTCGGCTCCATCAAGAACCGCCACCACCACCACCTTACAACCCTCATCCAACCATTTTCATGCTTGTTTCAAATACTAGGAGATGATTAAAGGAACTTGGAGCTTGTAGAACTTGAAGAGCTTTCATCCTTAGCTTTCATCATCCTTTTTCACAATCTTTTTCACTAGTGATCTTTCCTAGCTTTAAGCTAGTTGTAAGTCCTTGATTTACTCTTATGTAGTTTTATTTTTATGGTTATAAGATGTAGTATGATGAAATACTAGAACACTAAAGAACATGAACTGAAGACTTGAACATAAAGATGTAATGTGATGAAATAATGCTAGTATGATTTTGTTATGTTAATGATGGTACTTGACATGATAAATCTGAGTGAAATAAATGATAACCTGCTGCAAGTGATGTTAAATGGCGTTGTTGATCACTAAACATGTTAACGGAACGAATAGAACTTGTGTTAGAGCGCTATAAGCTAAAAACAGGAAGCCATCACACTGTTACAGCCGTCTTCAGTCGGCTGTAACCAGGTCATAACTTAACGAAAAATTGATTTTCTTGAATCTATAACGTGTTATTTCGAAATACGGTTCTAATGGCACTGGAATCATAATTTTTGGACTTTGTTTTCTATTTTTAAAGGGTCATTTTTCACAGCAGCAAAAGCTGTGTTTTTACTGCAGAAAATGTGTGTTATGTTTTTCGTCATAACTTGAAATCTGTGTAGAATTAGCTCATGAAATTTGTATTGTAGATGACCACTGATGTCGTTGTAATGCTCCAACTGGAATTTCATCAATCGGACTAACGATGAATTTTAAATAAATTATTTCGTGGACTGCAGTCAGAAAGAGAAGAATCTGATTGCAGTCCGGTAAATGATTTTTTTTTAAATATTGGTAATGAATTGGATCCCGAGATTTTTACAAAATAGTATCTGGATCGTTTAAGACCTTCTGTAAAAAGTTGGGAATTTTTGGAGTAAGTTAACTATTTCATTAAAATGCCCGAAAACAGCCCAGTTTTGGATATTAAAGCTGAAATGACATAAGTAGTAATTTGCGTGTCTAAATGTCGGGTATGTTATCTGAGGATGATCTAACATGTTATATGTCAATGGAAGTGTTATGTGCAATATCGTATGCTTGCTTTTGAATGGTAATAGATGGGGAAGTTTATATGAGCATGAACTGTTAAAGTGAGTACATGTTATGTGATAGATGCGTGTAGGAACTTCTTGCTTATTTGAAGTCACTAATAAACTAAGTGGTAATCATACTTGGACGTGATTGACCAACACCGATTGTTAGCTATTTTATAGAGTCAAACCGAGCAACCAAAGGTGAGTTCACACTCTTTCTAAGGCATGGGATTCCAGGTGGTTGGGAATGGGTTAAAGAACTAAAACGGAACCTGTATATCCTCCTTGGGTAGGATATGTACCGCCATCCTCCATAGGTAGGATGCCAATATTAATCCTGCGTATTCTCCTTGGGTAGAATACGTACGTTCGTCCTCCTTGGGTAGGACAACAACCTTAAACTACTAGCCAAAACTCTATCACCGAAGTCCCTCATTTTATATCGACTTAATCGCCGAGGCCGATGGCGAGCAGATCATTAGTTAATAGCGCTATTAGGTTTGACAAACCTCACACCGTGTCGTTCGAACGGGCGTGTACTAATGGATCATGACAAACTATCAATGATGATAGACATTGATGTAGGGCACAACTTACTTTCGTCAGTAGTCGATATGGTAACGGTCTAGTGGTTCACATGGGGAAGCCCCCACGGGTCATGGTTTGGGAAAGAAGGAATTGGTTAATCATATTTTCAACTATGGGGTAACCCCCACGGCAAGTAAGCCAACTAAACGAAAACCATGTTTTTGAAACAACTTGAAATGAACACCCAACTATGAACTTACTCAACTTTGTTGTTGACTCCTTGTTACATGCCTTGCAGGTCGTTAGGTATCTATGGAGCTTGCACAGGGAGGCATGGTCGTTGTGGGACATGGACGGTCGAGTCCCATGTTAAACATTTAAACTTAAGAACTTATAATGTATCGCGAAGACATGCTCGCCTATAAGTGAACACTCACGCCAAGAGTTCCCAGGTAAGAGTGACTGGTTCGATTATGTGGATTTGTACGGACACTCTAGCCTTGGACAGAAAACTCAGGGTACAGGCATTCACTCTTCCAGTTTGCACGTGTTCACATTATTTAGACCCAAACTTTGACGAGATTTTTGAAAACTCAAAAGGCACTAAGCCAAAAATGAGTCAAACTGGAAGGGTTCAAAACCTTACAATAGAGGGTTCAAAACCTAGTAATCAATCATCCTGGAACGGATGATTAATTTTCGAAGCAGATTCATATTTCGTTTTTAAAATTCTAAACGCAAATCAACTTGCGTTGGGGTCCTAGAAAGTTATAGTCTAGGTCAAAATTTTACTAATAACCTAATTCTCTATAACCATTGGCTCTGATACCAACTCTTCTGTCACACCCCGACCACGTAAAACAACAAATCGTGGCGGAAACGTCGGGGAGTGTTGTAACAGAATTATTGTTTCAAACCATGGATACCAAGAATTTCGTTTTATTGAATATTAAACATTGTCTTAAAGTTAAACAAGCAAGTCAAACATAGTTTATCATCGTTATTAAATCACTAAGGCCTCGTCCGGTCCTAAGTGAGCATGCATCCTAGTCGCAATCAACACTAAGCAACTTCACCTGAAACATATGTAAAAACAAAGTCAGCAAAGAAATGCTGGCGAGTACATAGTTTTTGTGTGAGCGTCAGATTCATGGCTCGTTGGCATGTCAAAATAACTCGTACGACTTCGTTAATCGACATTAGAAAACCTTGTTTTGTAAAATGTTTGTATCGTAAAATGAATAACCAAATCAAAACAGATTGGTTATAATTTATAAACCTTGATGCCATGAATCTTAACCCAAAACATTTGTTTATGTAAACCAAATCATAAATCGTTCTTGTAATAAAACTCGTATGGTTTATATAGTTTCGTAAACATCGTTGTGTAATATTGTTTAACTCGTTCTCGTTATAGAACATCGTTCATTCGTTTAAATCGTTCAAATCGTTCCAAATCGTTCAATTCATTCACTCGTTCAAATCGTTCTTGTTTTAATTGTGAAAACTACTTTTGGTCGTCTCGTTAATAACATTCAAACCTTAGTGACTCATTCATCGTTCAACGCGTTCTCGTATTAACAAACCACCAAAGGGTAAGTTAACAATCATCAGATTCAGTCGTTATCTACCTAACCCACACATAACCATGGGTCTAGTCGATAGCGGGATTTGTCGGATCCTATGGTACCATAACCTACTACTGGTCGGTTTGGCCGAAATTAATGAATGTCATTCGTTATGTAACTACAACCACAAGTTCGTTCACATCATTGAAATCGTTCTTAGTTTTGTATAAACCATCTTACTCGTTTTGAAACCATCGTTAAAACATCGAAATCGTTTAGATACATATGAATCACCCCAAAACAATTGAAAATAGTAAAATAGGGGATCTATGTACTCACCTTCGGGTGCGTTTTTAAATGTTACCACAATCCCTCAAATTTTTTATCCGCCCTAAATTAAATAAGAATGATTTTTAATAATCAAAAACCACACTTTGACATGCAAAATACTACTTATGTCATTTCTGTTTTAATATATATGAAACTGGACTGTTTTCGGACATTTAAATAAAATAGTTAACTTATTCCAAAAATTCCCAAATTTTTACAGAATATCTTAAACGATCCAAATATTATTGTGTAAAAATATCGGGGTCCAGTTCGTTACCAATATTATATAAAAATTCATTTTCCGGACTGAAATCAGATTTATCTTTTTCTGACTGCAGTCCACGGAATAATTTATTTAAAATTCATCGAGAGTCCGATTTACGAAATTCCAGTGAGAGAATTACAAATACATCGGTGGTCATATACAGTATAAGTTTCATGATCTAACTCTACACAGAATTCAAGTTATGATGGAAAACAGGACGCATATTTTCAGTAGCAAAAATCAGCTTTAGCTGCTGTCATAAAAACAGACTTTTAAAATAGTAAACGACCTCGAAAAATTACGATTCTAGTGCCATTTGATCAGTTTTTCGAAAATACACAATTTAGGCTTCAGAAAATAAGTTTTTCGATCTGTTATGGTCCGGTTACAGCCAGTTGAAGTCGGCTGGAAAGGTTATTCAGCAAGCTGTTTCTAGCTTAAATATTACTAAAACGCACATATACGATCACCATTCGTCCTAATAACGATTTATATCATAACACAAGTTATTTACAGCAGATATTGTTTGTATTACTCAGATTTATCATGATTACTTCATTATTTTATCAATACTTCAACACTAGACTAGTTTATGTTCAAGACTTGTTTAAGTTCTTTAGACTTTCTATCTTTTTTATCTCTAAACATCATTAACCACTCAACAATCATGTAAAATGCAAGGATCTAAGTGCTTACCACTAGCACAAGGCTAGGGGAGTTCGAGTGTAGAAAAGTGGTGGATAAAAGAAAACGAGAGGGGTCCTTGAGCTTCCGAACACTCCAAGCTTAGTTGTTGAACCTCTTGCACCTTTGTAAGGATGGAAAATGGCTAGAGAGTGGCTTGATGGTGGTGATTGGGTGGTGTGTGATGGCTGCCGAAAGTGGGGAAGGAGGGAGAGAAGAGAGAAACTTGATGTTGGGTGTGTGTGAGAATGGTTCATCATGTTCTTCTTATAACCCTACTTAAGCTTTTACCCATTAGTTCTTATGTCTCTTAAGTACAATACACTAATCTAAATGAATCTTTTAGGAAGGTCTTGCAAGATAATGGAGATCAAATAAGATCTCATAAATAGGCCATGTGGGCCGATTCCTTGCTCATGGGGGAGGGGGTCTAATGGTAAATTCCAATCAACTAGTTACTTGTAATCCAAATACAAGTGTATAATTAGTTTAGTTAGTTACCAGTATTTTAGGTTGTGATAGGGTGTTCGGGGACCACGACTAGCTCAGAAAAATAGGAACAATATGTTTGACAATATTTTTGTGTTCCGGGTAATGTCCGGTTGTTTGGTTGGGTATCGTTTCGTTAAAGTGTTTAATTATGTACCGGGTATTTTATCTAGCGTTCAAATCCCGATTTATGGCGTTCTAAATTATTTTTATTATTCTATAAAAATAAACTCGCCAAAATATTACTGAAATAAATTTCAGTTACCAAGACTGGCTACGTTGTCTGTGTTTCGCAGTAAAAGCATTGTGTCACGCAGAAACGCACGGTACGCGCTTAAACTTGAAAAATAACGTTTTTAAGCGTTTTAATTTATTTTTCAACACGAACCTGATTAAAATGATATTTTAATCATAACAGAATATTTGTGGGATTTAAATATTATCCGGGCGGTCACCAACGTTCGTTTCGCAGTTTTGTCGTAATTAGTTCTTTAGTTCAAACAAACATGTTTTCGCCATACCGAATCCTTCGAAACTTATTTCTAAGTTATGTAAAGGATATTTAGGGTATGTTTAGCTTACGTCACAGTTCCGGAGTGTACGTCGCGTTAAACTAACTGCGTTTAAGCACCAGTTTGCGTATAACCTTCCAGAAAGTGATTTAAAGCTTGGAATCGGAATCGAATCAAATTGTAAAATCATTAAACACAATTGCACACATAATAACACCAAAACACATATAATAACACCAAAGCATATTGTTTTATTGATAACTGACATTGTTTTACATAATACGATGATTACAGAACACAGTTGTCACAGCAATAAAGGATGCTTTCAGTGTGGCGCTGAAGGCCACTTTAAGAGGAACTGTCCTCAGCTGAATCAGAATCAGAACAACAACAACCAAGGAAACGGGAACAACAATGGAGGCAACAATGGAGGCAACAACGGCGGTAACAATAATGGCAATGGAGCCCGAGGACGTGTTTTCGTGCTAGGTCAGGGTGATGCAAGGAACGATCCCAACGTGGTGATGGGTAAGTTTCTTCTGGATGACTTCTTTGTTAATGTTTTATTCGATTTGGGTGCCGATACTAGTTAAGTGTCCTTAAAAGTTAGCCAAATGCTTAAGCGCACTCCAACACTTTTGAACACCAAACACACGGTAGATGATGTGCGTGAAGTGTGTTATGGTTTTAATGTTTATTTTAAGCCCTTTTACACTTTCTTTAGCCAAGTTTTAAATTTATAAAACACGATATTTACTAACACTAAACACACATATGGGCAAGTGCACCCATCGTGAGCGTAGTATAGTGTTGGTAAGATACCGAGGTCGTCCAAGGACACAAGAGCTTTTAGTAACGGTTTATCCTCAACGTCTAATCAAATCAAAAAGTTAGAAAAAAGTTTTAAACTAGAAAAATAAAAACCAACTAAAATGCTGAAAAATAAAAATAAAAAAAATAAAAACAGATAGACAAGATGAATCACTTGGCTCCGACTCGTGTATAGTGTAACCTTTGATTATTTCCGAACTTTTGCACTTTTTAAGAGATTATCTTAGTTATTGTAGTAGGCCCCTCTTTTGAAGGTGACGTTACCCTCAACCCAGTAGTTTGAGTCAGCAAGGATACAATCCTAAAGGGTCGGATTATTGAAAGATAATTAATTAAGTTATTAATGCATATTATGGTAGGCCCCTCTTTTGAAGGTGACGTTACCCTCGGCTAAGTAGTCTGAGTCAGCAGGGATACAGTCCTAAGTAGCCGGGTTAAAGTATTAATAGTAGGTTACATATGAGGGGATCAAAGAGTTTGGACCCCCGCCATCCAATACCGTTAAGTATTGAAGGAGGTCCTACTAAATTTGACCCAGGTCCTTGCAGGATCTATACACTGAACAAGGCAAGACTCTTACCAAACCGTTCCCTTAACCCCCGACCAGGTAGCCAACATACCTCCATATAGACCGTGGAGATATGAATGGTGAAAATCTTTTATTTTATATAGACAGTAAAATAATGCCAAGACACCACGGACAAACGATAAGGAAAAATCACCTTCAACATAAGAAACTAGTTATTAAAGTCATTAATACATAACCAAGTAAAAAGTGCGAAAAGATTAAAAATAAAAAGTATTACACTAGACACTTTGTCTTCACCAAGTGATGTAAGAGACTTAGGCAAACATGGCCTTGATTGTCAAGAACTCTTACGATCAATCTTGGATCCCGAGATGACTCACACACTCTATGATGGACAATGGATGATGGTGGTGGATGATGGTGTTATGGTGGTGGTGGGTGGTGGGTGAAGTGTGAGAGAGGTGGTGTGCCAAGGGATGGTTTGAGCTTGAGCCAAGCACTCCTATTTATAAGCTGAATAGAAGCTCGGGCACGGCCCCGTGTCCATCCTCTTCTCTGTCTTCATTAATTGCACTTTGTCTGCATTAGTTGACCACGCCCCCGTGTCCGCTGGGCACGCCCCCATGTGCAGAAGCATATCTGTACTATCAAGATTTGCCTGGATTCTGCGAATCTTATAGTTGACCACGGCCCCGTGTCCGCTGAGCATGGCCCCGTGGTGGGCGATAGAAGCTTCTATAGCTTTGTCTTTTATGCTGGCACTTGGGCACGCCCCCGTGTTCACTGAGCACGGGGCGTGTTCAGCCTTCTGTTTTCTTGTTTTGCTTAGGAAGATGCTGTCGTGGGGTCAGGCATGTCACGTTTGTTCCTTTTCTTGTATTTATGTTAGATTTAGCTGCCTTTTTGCTTCTTTTGTTAATTTGAGCTCATTTAATCCTGAAAATACAAAAGGAAGACAAAAACACACTTTTTTCCAACATTAGAACTAAAAAAGGGTTATTTTTATGCCACAATTGATGTAATTTATATGTTGCATTTTGCACACATCAAATACCCCCACACTTGAATCTTTGCTTGTCCTCAAGCAAAACTCTTTATAATGTGGCTTTACACTCCCAAATGGAATGGGTAGAAGAGAAGGTTTTTGGACTTGTCATAGAGTGTCGGGATTTCCAAGATTCTTTATTAAGTTTTATTTTTATTTATTTACAATCCTATTCGTCATGATTTATTTAAAACTTTTCATAAGATAAATTACTTATTAGGGCATAACATGCCTTTTTAAAATTCTATTTATATACAAGTTCACATACCTCACGGGGAATCACTCAACACTCGGCCGAAGATGTATTTTATTGAATCACTCGAGAGCGGCATGGAACTTACTCCTACCATAGGCTTGCTAAGCAATCAATCCTCCTCCTTTTTAACTATATACCTTTGTAAATATCAAGAGGACTTTTGGGGTGAAGGGTTAGGCTTGGGTTAAAGGTAGGTGGTTAGGTTAGTGGTTAGTGAAAGGGAGAAAATCGTAACAAGCGTCGGTTTTCTTAAGACTTTTTTTTTTGCAACTTTTATTTTGATGAAGCTTTTATTCAAACAAAGCTATTTTTGATAAACTTGTTTGTTTATTTCTCTTTTGCTTCATCATCAAAAAAATTTTTTTTTTTTTTGAAAAGTCATACGAAATACCGAGCTTGTTACTAAAATAAAAGGTTAAAAATAAAAAGGGTTTTGGTGGGTGAAAGGGTGTTTGGTTTGGGTTATGAAATGAAAAGGTTTAGGCTCAAAGGGGCTAAGTAGGGGGATTTTGGGTAGGTGGTAAAAAAAAATAATGGTGTAGAAATAAAAAGGGTTAGTCCTAATGCCTCCATCATTTACTTACTCGGGTTTAAGTTGGTAAGGACCGGGAATGTATTGTCGTGGCAAGTTCAAGAGTCGTAAGAACCAAGCGGGTATTCACACAAGAAACGAAAAATGAGCATTTAGTTTAATG
This sequence comes from Helianthus tuberosus, assembly GCA_030545235.1. Lineage (NCBI taxonomy): Eukaryota > Viridiplantae > Streptophyta > Magnoliopsida > Asterales > Asteraceae > Helianthus > Helianthus tuberosus. The sequence goes on along the minus strand of CM060426.1, from coordinate 25,313,821 downwards.
ATATGTATTTGTATGCTCAATAAAGGCTCAAAACTCACTTTTGTGGGAATGGGTTTTTATGTGATCAAGTATATATAATCAAATTTTAACTAAGCTTGTCATGCCGTTTCATAATTTTCTTATGTTGGTTCTTTTTATCACGACGCTATTGGTTGTAAATTTATAAAAATATAACCTTTTTAGAACTTGTTCTTCCCAATTTAAACCAAGACAAGTAAAAAAATGAAAAGTTTTTGAAAAAATTTGGGGTGTTTAGCGGAGAGTTTTATGTAAGGCTTGTGATTAGGACTTGCAAAATTCAAGGTTTTAGCATCCCCCCCCCCCCCCACACTTAAATTACACATTGTCCTCAATGTGTCCCAAAAATAAGTTTTTAGGTTGATTGAATGTGTAAAAGGGTGTGAAAAAGCAAAAATTTGTGTTACTGGGCATCTGGACACGGCCCCGTGTTCAGGTGCCAGTAACAAAATTGAAAAAGAGAAACAGAAGCCTAGACACGGGGGCGTGTTGGGTGAACACGGTCCGTGTCCAGTTTACCTAAACTGGGCATTTTCTGCAGACTGTGCAGCACGGGGCCGTGTTGGGCGGACACGGCCCGTGCTGAACTTGCTGTAACGAAGAAAGTTTTGTCGAATGGCCCTGTTTTCCTGCATGGGGTGCTGGTTCAAGTTTCCCTTGTTTCCTTTGCCATCCCGAGTGTGTTTTATTTATTTCAACACCATCCAAACACCAAGTTAACTAAAACCATCATTCATTAAGTTATAGAGAGAATTACATAATAGTCCTAAAAGTTAAAATTCTAGATAAGTGGGTCAAAGAAACACAAGAAATCCAAATCGAGAAGTTCTAGCCTAAACTTTATTTTACTAGCAAAATTTCCAAAAAGATAATTCTCTTGGTTAGATGCGGCATGAAAACTTCTTCTCTTCGGGCATGGGTTCCTCACACGTCGGCGAGCCACTCCTCTATCTCCCTTGGGAGAAGAAAGGCGGGCTCATTGGCATTAGTTTGAGGAGGTGCAACCTCCACCGGGACTTCTTGTAGATTTTCAAGAGGAGGTTCCGCTGGAAGGTCATCCCACCCAGTAGGATTGTGGATTCCAAGTGCTAGGTTCCAATCCTCTTGAGGGAGGATTGGTTCCATTGGAGGTGTTACAAGAATGTTTAACCTCTGGTGCAAGAGGTTAATTTCTTGAAAACTGTTTTCCAGCCCTACCGTAAGATAATTTATATGGTCTATTAGGACCTCCTCTACCGAAGTCATCTCATCAAGAGCTTCACATAACGCCATTACGTATCGTACGAGAGTTGCTTCAATTGATGATCTTCTTTCCCTTCGACTGTTTCTGGAGTGCGCAGAAGAGGTTCCACTGTTTTGACTAGACATTCTACGAAAACCAACCAAGAAATAGTTTATTTCAATGAAACAGTAAAATGGACACGGCCCCGTGCTCAATGAGCACGGCCCCGTGTTCACCTTTCTGCAGTTTTTTAGAACAAGGAATCTTGGAGTTTTAAATTATTTTTCCAACTTATGAAGCATTTTTTAGTAGAAATAACTTAAAACAGTGTTGTGTAACTTATTTTTAACAAGATTCCTTGAATAAAAACTTAACAAACATCACAATAAAGCTTGGAATCAAGCTTCAATGGAGGTGTTGTTGCAAGAAAGATGAAGAAGAAGGTAATGGATAAAAGAGGAAAGGACAAGATGTTTGTTAGAACCTTCTTTTAGAACATACCTAGGATGGTAGGTGAGAAGATCCTTTCAAATCTCTGTCCCTGGATGGTCCAAATGTGCAGGATTCTTAGCTGCATTTATAGAAAATGACAGCATACTGGACACGGCCCCGTGTCGACTGGACACGGCCCCGTGTGCAGGCTAGATCCTGACACATTTTGTCCGTATTCTGACGAAAAGTCAGAAGGGAATCTTTTAGTGGACACGGGGGCGTGTTGACCTGGGCACGGCCCCGTGTCGAAAGGCTGATTTATGAAGTTTGTCTATTTTCAAGGAACTTATCCGGATCGAGTGGTTCCTTACTGGATGGAACAACCCCAAAGTGCCTAAGATACCTTAATTGTTCTAGATTAAGATGAGAACGTAAGAGGTTGTCGGTGAGGGTGATTCCTATGCTATATGTAGGTGGACTAGTCCAACCCTTTCCCGGGCTCTCGTTAAAGAAGGTGTATGCCGAATCGCTCAGGTCTATGTATGCATCGAACAAAGTCGATGGGGAGTCCTTCACGGCACAATCTACACAGGGACGACTATCGCTCAAGTCCTCGCTAGATTTAGAGGTATCGTCGGGAACAACGAAGTTGTTTGAATGTGATCCCAACGCTTCTTCTTGGTTATCGTCTTGAGATAAATTATTGAAATCTATCCTCAGTTCTTTTAACCAATTAAGAATTAGATCTTCTAATTGAAATAGTTCTTCAAGAAGCATTTCTCCTAGAAAATCCGGTTGAGAGCATTCAAGGGAGAGATAGGGATTATTTTTACTTTCGCCCCTCTTAAGGATACTGGAAAACTATGGGTCTATATAGTGGGGCTTATAATTTAGAAAATAACATTCTAATTCCTTGTGGGAACCACCACATATTCGACACCACGTACCATAAGAATGCCGAAAGTAAAAAATATCAGTATCACTCATATTTGTGTCAGAAATTACCAACCGTCGGGATCTCACGGTTCTGTTTTCAGTAACTGAATCTTGGGCACGGGGCGTGTTGAGTGGGCATGGCCCCGTGTTCAGCTTACTGTCTGACTTAAAACAGGATTGCCAGTTCCAATGATTTGGCACGGGGCGTGTTCAGCGGGCACGGCCCGTGCTGAGTTCTGCAGAAGCTGAAAAACTAAGAAAAATCCTAAAAAAATAAAAAAATAAGAAAAAAAGATTAGGCCGTTGATTCCTAACTTTCTTAAAATCCTTGTGTCCCCGGCAGCGGCGCCAAAAACTTGATGTGCGTGAAGTGTGTTATGGTTTTAATGTTTATTTTAAGCCCTTTTACACTTTCTTTAGCCAAGTTTTAAATTTATAAAACACGATATTTAGTAACACTAAAGACACATATGGGCAAGTGCACCCATCGTGAGCGTAGTATAGTGTTGGTAAGATACCGAGGTCGTCCAAGGACACAAGAGCTTTTAGTACCGGTTTATCCTCAACGTCTAATCAAATCAAAAAGTTAGAAAAAGGTTTTAAACTAGAAAAATAAAAACTAACTAAAATGCTGAAAAATAAAAATAAAAAAAATAAAAACAGATAGACAAGATGAATCACTTGGCTCCGACTCGTGTATAGTGTAACCTTTGATTATTTCCGCACTTTTGCACTTTTTAAGAGATTATCTTAGTTATTGTAGTAGGCCCCTCTTTTGAAGGTGACGTTACCCTCAACCCAGTAGTTTGAGTCAGCAAGGATACAATCCTAAAGGGTCGGATTATTGAAAGATAATTAATTAAGTTATTAATGCATATTATGGTAGGCCCCTCTTTTGAAGGTGACGTTACCCTCGGCTAAGTAGTCTGAGTCAGCAGGGATACAGTCCTAAGTAGCCGGGTTAAAGTATTAATGGTAGTTTACATATGAGGGGATCAAAGAGTTTGGACCCCCGCCATCCAATACCGTTAAGTATTGAAGGAGGTCCTTCTAAATTTGACCCAGGTCCTTGCAGGATCTATACACTGAACAAGGCAAGACTCTTACCAAACCGTTCCCTTAACCCCCGACCAGGTAGCCAACATACCTCAATATAGACCGTGGAGAAATGAATGGTGAAAATCTTTTATTTTATATAGATAGTAAAATAATGCCAAGACACCACGGACAAAAGATAAGGAAAAATCACCTTCAACATAAGAAACTAGTTATTAAAGTCATTAATACATAACCAAGTAAAAAGTGCGAAAAGATTAAAAATAAAAAGTATTACACTAGACACTTTGTCTTCACCAAGTGATGTAAGAGACTTAGGCAAACATGGCCTTGATTGTCAAGAACTCTTACGATCAATCTTGGATCCCGAGACGACTCACACACTCTATGATGGACAATGGATGATGGTGGTGGATGATGGTGTTATGGTGGTGGTGGGTGGTGGGTGAAGTGTGAGAGAGGTGGTGTGCCAAGGGATGGTTTGAGCTTGAGCCAAGCACTCCTATTTATAGGCTGAACAGAAGCTCGGGCACGGCCCCGTGTCCATCCTCTTCTCTGTCTTCATTAATTGCACTTTGTCTGCATTAGTTGACCATGCCCCCGTGTCCGCTAGGCACGCCCCCGTGTGCAGAAGCATATCTGTACTATCAAGATTTTCCTGGATTCTGCGAATCTTATAGTTGACCACGGCCCCGTGGTGGGCGATGGAAGCTTCTATAGCTTTGTCTTATATGCTGGCACTTGGGCACGCCCCCGTGTTCACTGAGCACGGGGCGTGTTCAGCCTTCTGTTTTCTTGTTTTGCTTGGGAAGATGCTGTCGTGGGGTCGGGCATGTCACGTTTGTTCCTTTTCTTGTATTTATGTTAGATTTAGCTGCCTTTTTGCTTCTTTTGTTAATTTGAGCTCATTTAATCCTGAAAATACAAAAGGAAGACAAAAACACACTTTTTCCAACATTAGTACTAAAAAATGGGTTAGTTTTATGCCACAATTGATGTAATTTATATGTTGCATTTTGCACACATCAGTAGAGCTAGCAAACGGTAAAAGTCTCGAGGCCAAACACATAGTTAAGGGTTGTAATCTTGTTCTTGCGGATCAGACCTTTTCTATCGACCTCATTCCTATCGTCCTGGGTAGTTTCGACGTTGTTATTGGGATGGATTGGCTATCTCAACATCAAGCAGAGATTATTTGCAAGGAGAAAATCGTCTGTATTCCTCGCTCTGGTGAAGAACCCCTCGTGATTCGTGGCGACAACAGTGGTGCTGTTGTGGGCATCATCTCTTTCCTTAAGGCCCAGAAGTGGTTGCGAAAGGGCCACACTGCTATTTTAGCCCTCGTTTCTGATACATCCTCGGAAGAAAGGAAGATAGAAGACATACCTATTGTACGTGATTTTCCTGAGGTATTTCCTGAAGAATTACCTGGTCTTCCGCCTCATCGACAAGTCGAGTTTCAAATCGAGCTAGCTCCTGGAGCAGCACCAATAGCTCGTGCACCTTATCGTCTAGCTCCATCAGAACTTGAAGAACTGTCCTCGCAACTACAAGTGCTCTTGGACAAGGGTTTTATTCGCCCTAGCTCTTCGCCCTGGGGAGCTCCAGTCTTGTTCGTGAAGAAGAAAGACGGTACTTTCAGAATGTGTATTGACTATCGTGAACTCAACAAGGTGACTGTGAAGAATCGTTATCCCCTCCCACGTATAGACGACTTGTTCGACCAGTTGCAAGGATCGAGCTATTACTCTAAGATTGATTTGAGATCGGGATACCATCAACTGAGAGTCCGAGATGAGGACGTCTCCATAACAGCATTTAGAACTCGTTATGGGCATTACGAGTTTCTGGTTATGCCTTTCGGATTGACGAATGCACCTGCAGTCTTCATGGATCTCATGAACCGAGTGTGCAAACCCTACCTGGATAAGTTCGTTATCGTTTTCATCGACGACATCCTGATCTATTTGAAGAGTCAGGAAGAACACGAGCAACACCTGAGGCTTATTTTGGAACTTCTTCGAACAGAGCAGTTGTATGCCAAATTTTCGAAATGTGACTTCTGGCTTCGCGAAGTCCACTTTCTAGGCCACGTGGTAAACAAGGATGGGATTCATGTTGATCCATCCAAGGTAGACTCGATCAAGAACTAGCCTGCACCCCGTACACCAACAGAAATCCGCCAATTCTTGGGTTTGGCGGGCTACTACAGAAGGTTCATCAAGGATTTCTCCAAGATTGCGCAACCTCTCACTTCACTAACTCAGAAGGGTGTCACCTATCGTTGGGGTGATGCACAGGAATCTGCTTTTTAGTACTTAAAAGATAGACTTTGTAGTGCGCCTATCCTCTAATTGCCTGAAGGCACAAACGACTTTGTGGTTTATTGCGACGCTTCCATCCAAGGACTTGGTTGCGTGCTGATGCAACGAGATAAAGTCATTGCTTATGCATCACACCAACTTAAGGTTCACGAAAGGAACTACACTACACATGACTTGGAATTGGGAGCAGTTGTTTTCGCACTTAAGATATGGAGACATTACCTGTACGGTACCAAGTGCACCATTTACACCGATCACAGGAGTCTCGAGCATATCTTCAAGCAAAAGGAGTTAAGCATGCGACAACGTCGATGGGTCGAACTCTGGAATGATTACGAATGTGCGATCAAGTACCATCCGGGTAAAGCCAATGTTGTGGCCGACGCCCTCAGTCGAAAGGATACTACACCTAAACGTGTGCGAGCGTTACAACTTACCATCCAATCTAGTCTTCCTACTCAGATACGAGATGCTCAGGTTGAAGCATTGAAAGCAGAGAATATCAGGGTGGAGTCCCTACGAGGATCAAGGAAACGGTTGGAACAAAAGGAAGACGGCGCCTACTATGTAAACGGGCGCATCTGGGTTCCACTCTATGGTAATCTACGCGAGCTTGTGATGGATGAAGCACACAAGTCTCGTTACTCAGTACATCCTGGTTCGGATAAGATGTACCACGACTTAAAGACTACATACTGGTGGCCTAGCATGAAAGCCAACATAGCAACCTACGTCAGTAAATGTTTGACTTGTGCGAGAGTCAATATTGAATATCAGAAACCATCAGGCCTACTCCAACAACCAGAGATCCCGACATGGAAATGGGAGCAAATTTCCATGGATTTCGTTACTGGCCTGCCTAGATCTCAACGCGGAAATGACACTATTTGGGTGATAGTGGATCGATTGACTAAGTCTGCACACTTCTTGGCTATCAAGGAAACCGATAAGTTTTCTAATCTAGCAGACATCTACCTAAAGGAAGTAGTATCAAGGCACGGAGTGCCAACCTCCATCATTTCTGATCGAGACTCACGTTTTACATCTGAATTGTGGCAAGCTATGCACAAGTCCTTTGGCTCTCGATTAGACATGAGCACGGCATATCATCCACCGACGGATGGGCAATCTGAACGCACCATCCAAACCCTTGAAGACATGCTTAGGGCATGTGTAATTGACTTTGGTAATGGCTGGGAAAAACACCTCCCGTTAGTGGAGTTTTCGTATAACAACAGTTACCACACCAGCATCCAGGTCGCTCTGTTGGAGGCATTGTACAGACGGAAGTGCCGATCACCTCTTTGTTGGGTAGAGGTTGGTGACAGTTAAATCACAGGCCCCGAACTTGTAGTAGATACAACCGAGAAGATTTCTCAGATACGACAACGAATGGCGGCAGCTCGTGACCGTCAGAAAAGCTACGCTGATAAGCGAAGGAAACCACTCGAGTTCCAGGTTGGGGATCGGGTGCTACTTAAAGTCTCACCTTGGAAAGGTGTAGTTCGTTTTGGAAAACGAGGCAAACTCAACCCGCGTTATGTCGGACCATCCGAAATCATGGAGAAAATTGGCAAAGTCGCCTACAAGCTGAATCTACCGGCAGAACTCAGCGGAGTTCACAATGTTTTCCATGTGTCGAATCTGAAGAAGTGTCTGTCAGACGAGACCCTCATAGTTCCTCTCAAGGAGCTCACTATCGACGATCAGCTGCGATTCATTGAGGAACCAGTAGAGATTACTGATCGAGATGTTAAGATTCTCAAGCGTACCAGAATACCCCTTGTTCGAGTTCGTTGGAACTCCCGTCGTGGCCCAGAGTATACCTGGGAACGAGAAGACCAAATGAAACTCAAGTATCCCCAGTTGTTTGAGAAAAGTGCAACTACTACTGAGGCTGAAGCTACTGCGGAATTTCGGGATGAAATTCCAAACCAACGGGGGGATGATGTGACACCCCAGGAAAACCAGTAAACCACGCAACTTAACTAGCTTCCTCAGTAACCACGTGCTAAATTTCGGGACGAAATTTTCTTAACCGGGGGAGAATGTGACAACCCTCATAATTACATGTATCCGTACGATTAATTAATATTAAATTATGCTTAATGATTATGCAGAAACTTGACTAAATGGTCCTGAATGTTTTCCTAAGTGTTAGGAATTAAATGTGTTATAAAAGTTACATAAAAGACACTAAAAGGAACAACTTAGCACTTTAACAAACCGGTATCTAACCGAACAACTGGACATTACCCGGGACACCAAAATATTACAAGAAACATTGTTTAATTATTCCTTGGCTAGTTATGATCCCCGTACACCTTAACACCCACTAAATTCTCTAATAACTAACATATGTAACCATACACTTGATTTTTAACTAGTATATAACCATATGGTTACAATTTACATTTAGACCCCTCCCCCTAGGCCTATAATTGGCCATCACCACACACCATACTTACAAGATTTGTTTCCATATTATATTGGATCTTTGCTTGATTGTGTAGACAAAATATGTGAAGGTAAGGTTATCAGTATGGTCCATATCTCACAAGATCACTCCATATCATCTCCTACACTCCACCACTTCATCTCCCTCACATCTCTCTCTCCCTCTCGGCTCCATCAAGAACCGCCACCACCACCACCTTACAACCCTCATCCAACCATTTTCATGCTTGTTTTAAATACTAGGAGGTGATTAAAGGAACTTGGAGCTTGTAGAACTTGAAGAGCTTTCATCCTTAGCTTTCATCATCCTTTTTCACCATCTTTTTCTCTAGTGATCTTCCCTAGCTTTAAGCTAGTTGTAAGTCCTTGATTTACTCTTGTGTACTTTTATTTTTATGGTTATAAGATGTAGTATGATGAAATACTAGAACACTAAAGAACATGAACTAAAGACTTGAACATAAAGATGTAATGTGATGAAATAATGCTAGTATGATTTTGTTATGTTAATGATGGTACTTGACATGATAAATCTGAGTGAACTAAATGATAACCTGCTGCAAGTGATGTTAATGGCGTTGTTGATCACTAAACATGTTAACGGAACGAATAGAACTTGCGTTAGAGCGCTATAAGCTAAAAACAAGAAGCCGTCACACTGTTACAGCCGTCTTCAGTTGGCTGTAACCAGGTCATAACTTAACGAAAAATTGATTTTCTTGAGTCTATAACGTGTTATTTTGAAATACGGTTCTAATGGCACTAGAATCATAATTTTTGGACTTCGTTTGCTATTTTTAAAGGGTCGTTTTTCACAGCAGCAAAAGCTGCGTTTTTACTGCAGAAAATGCGTGTTATGTTTTTCGTCATAACTTGAAATCTGTGTAGAATTAGCTCATGAAATTTGTACTGTAGATGACCACTGATGTCTTTGTAATGCTCCAACTGAAATTTCATCAATCGGACTAATGATGAATTTTAAATAAATTATTCCGTGGACTGCAGTCAGAAAGAGATGAATCTGATTGTAGTCCGGTAAATGATTTTTTATAAAATATTGGTAATAAATTGGATCCCGATATTTTTACACAATAATATTTGGATCGTTTAAGACCTTCTGTAAAAATTTGGGAATTTTTGGAGTAAGTTAACTATTTCATTAAAATGCCCGAAAACAGCCCAATTTTGGATATTAAAGTTGAAATGACATAAGTAGTAATTTGCGTGTCTAAATGTCGGGTATGTTATCTGAGGATGATCTAAGATGTTATATGTCAATGGAAGTGTTATGTGCAATATCGTATGCTTGCTTTTGAATGGTAATAGATGGGGAAGTTTATATGAGCGTGAACTGTTAAAGTGAGTACATGTTATGTGATAGATGCGTGTAGGAACTTCTTGCTTATTTGAAGTCACTAATAAACTAAGTGGTAATCATACTAGGACGTGATTGACCAACACCGATTATTAGCTATTTTATAGAGTCAAACCGAGCAACCAAAGGTGAGTTCACACTCTTTCTAAGGCATGGGATTCCTGGTAGTTAGGAATGGGTTAAAGAACTAAAACGGAACCTGCATATCCTCCTTGGGTAGGATATGTACCGCCATCCTCCATAGGTAGGATGCCAATATTAATCTTGCGTATTCTCCTTGGGTAGAATACGTACGTTCGTCCTCCTTGGGTAGGACAACAACCTTAAACTACTAGCCAAAACTTTATCACCGAAGTCCCTCATTTTATATCGACTTAATCGCCGAGGCCGATGGCGAGCGGGTCATTAGTTAATAGCGCTATTAGGTTTGACAAACCTCACACCGTGTCGTTCGAACGGGCGTGTACTAATGGATCATGGCAAACTGTCAATGATGATAGACATTGACGTAGGGCACAACTTACTTTCGTCAGTAGTCGATATGGTAACGGTCTAGTGGTTCACATGGGGAAGCCCCCACTGGTCATGGTTTGGGAAAGAAGGAATTGGTTAATCATATTTTCAACTATGGGGTAACCCCCACGGCAAGTAAGCCAACTAAACGAAAACCATGTTTTTGAAACAACTTGAAACGAACACCCAACTGTGAACTCACTCAACTTTGTTGTTGACTCCTTGTTACATGCCTTGCAGGTCGTTAGGTATCTATGGAGCTTGCACAGGGAGGCGTGGTCGTTGTGGGACATGGACGGTCGAGTCCCATGTTAAACATTTAAACTTAAGAACTTATTACTTATGTTTTGGGTTTTACCTTTAATGCTTCCACTGTTTAATTTGAACTTGGTTAACTAGCTTTTGGTCACCAATTGTATTGTGGTTGGTTTTATTTACTTAATTACGTTGTTCAATATGATTGGTGGCTCGATCCTGGTTATGTCACGCCTCCAAGCGGTGATACTCCGCAGGGTGGATTTTGGGGGTGTGACACGTTCCAAACGCTGAAACAAAAGCTATGTGATGCTCCTGTTTTATCTTTGCCCGAGGGAAACGATGATTTTGTTGTCTATTGTGACGCGTCAAATTTAGGCCTTGGTTGTGTTCTTATGCAACGAGGTAAAGTTATAGCTTATGCGTCAAGACAGCTAAAAGTTCACGAGAAGAACTATACAACTCATGATCTTGAGTTAGGAGTTGTGGTTTTTGCGCTTAAAATATAGAGACACTATCTCTATGGCACGAAGTGTGTGGTTTTCACAGACCACAAAAGTCTCCAGCACATTCTCAATCAGAAGGAGCTGAATATGAGGCAACGACGCTGGGTTGAACTCTTAAGCGATTACGATTGCAAAATTCGCTACCATCCTGGTAAGGCGAATGTTGTAGACGATGCGCTAAGTCGAAAGGAACGAGTCAAGCTCAATTCTATCCGAACTCTATCTGATATTCAATCTCATGTCCTTCAAGCTCAACGATCTTGTGTGATCAAAGGGTTATTGAAATATGAGTTGCCACTTCAACTTGAGCTTAAACTCGAAACGAAGGACGATGGGTTGCTGTATTTCAAGGAACGTTTATGGGTTCCGAAACAAGACGATCTTCGCACTTTAGTGATGAACGAATCTCATAAGTCTCGATATTCTATCCATCCTGGTGCTGATAAAATGTACAAGGATCTTCGTACTCAGTATTGGTGGCCTGGTATGAAGAAGGATATTGCTTTGTACGTATCAAAATGCCTAACTTGTCTCAAAGTCAAGGCTGAACATCAACGACCATCTGGTTTTCTTGTACAACCAGAGATACTGGTTTGGAAGTGGGAGAACATTGCTATGGATCTCATCACTAAGTTACCGCGTACGTCTAAAGGTCACGATGCTATTTGGGTTGTTATCGATCGATTAATGAAATCAGCTCATTTTTTCACCGATTCGCGAGGATCTATCTGCTTATAAACTTGCCAAGATTTATGTTGATGAGATTGTATCTCGACGTGGTGTTCCTTTGGATATCATATCTGATCGTGATGCTCGATTTTCATCTCATTTTTGGAAAAAACCATGCAATCTGCTATGGGAACCCAACTAAATCTAAGCACTGCTTATCATCCTCAAACAGATGGACAATCCGAGAGAACGATTCAAACTTTGGAGGATATTCTTAGAGCATGCGTGATAGACTTTGGTGGTAATTGGGATTCTCATCTTCCGTTGATCGAGTTCTCTTACAACAATAGTTATCATGCTAGAATTAATATGGCACCATTCGAAGCTCTCTACGGTCGAAAATGTCGTTCACCTGTCTGTTGGAATGAGATCGGTGAAGCTCAGCTTACTGGACCTGAGCTCATTCTGGAAACAACAGACAAAATCAAGAAAATTCGCGATAATCTTGTGACAGCCAGAAGCTGTCAAAAGAGTTATGCGGATATGCGACGCATGCCCTTAGAATTTCAAGTCAGAGACCGTGTCCTACTCAAGGTATCTCCTTGGAAGGGAGTAGTGAGATTTGGAAAGAAAGGAAAACTTGCATCTCGATATGTTGGACCATTTGAGATTATTGAAAGAATCGGAAAGGTTACCTATCGATTAGAGCTACCTCCAGAGCTTGGGAATATTCACCCAACTTTTCACGTGTCCAATTTGCAAAAGTGTTTAGCTGGTGCTGATCTTCACATTCCACTCGACGAAATTCAAGTTGATGAAATGATGCACTTTGTCGGGAAACCTGTGGAAATAGTGGACCGTGCTATCAAACAGTTGAAGAACAAACGGATTTGATTGCTCAAAGTTCGTTGGGAATCCAAACGTGGCCCAGAGTTTACTTGGGAACGTGAGGACCAAATGAAGGTGAAGTATCCGCAATTGTTCTCACAAGTTTCCTCTAGTTAAAATTTCGGGACGAAATTTCCTAAAGTAGGGGAGACTGTGACAACTGTGCTCTATAATCGATGTATAATATAAAACAATGTTAATCATCAATAAAACAATGTGTTTTGATGTTATTATATGTGTATTTGTGTTTGATGATTTTGCGTTTTGGTTCGAGTTTGATTTTAAGCTTTAAATCGCTTTCTGGAAGGTTATACGCAAACTGGTGCGTAAACGCAGTCAGTTTAACGCGAAAAACACTCCGGAATAGTGACATAGGCTTGACATACCTTAAATAACCTTTAAATAACTTAGAAATAAGTTTTGGATGGTTTGGTGTGTTGAAAACAAGTCTATTCGATCGCAGGGACTATTTGTGTCAAACTGCGAAAGTATGCCGATTTGTTCAGTATCGAACATTCCGGAACTTGATCATAAGTTAAACATGCCCTAAATATCCTTTACATAGCTTAGAAATAGGCTTTGAGGTGTTTGGTGCGCAAAAAATAAACTTATTTAATCAATAGGGACTAAAAGCGTCAAAAAGTGCATAAGTTTGCATTTTCGCGCATATCTTACGTTCTGAATATATCCGGACATCCAAAAAAATTTTTAATCATTAAAATATTTTATTTTAGTGATTGGAATGCAAAAATACCATTCGTCGCTTAATTTGGATCGTTTTTGCGTCCGTTACGACTTCCATTGTAATTAACCGAATAACTCAACCGTACGACCAAACGAACCGACATCCGAGATGTTTTTGAGCATATTTTAAGTTCTCTATACTTTAACTTCATTTTAGAGCTTTGAAATGGGGTTAACGGGGCTTAAACGTGTAAAAAATGCATCGAAAACCAAGTTTTGGGCTTGCAGGGGCTAAAAGTGTAAATCTGCCAAACTTGTTAGGCGGGCCGCGTAAGCTGAGGAGCATTCTTATGCGGGGCGCGATAGACCTTCAGACAGGAACATTGAGTCTGGTCATTTGGGCTGGTTTTGATGGTTTTTAACCCCTGATTTTGGATGCTATGGGCTAGATTTTGATGGTTTTTAGTGTCCCCATTGTATTGAAAACCATGTGCCCAAGTGTAAGGCCAAGATCGAAGCAGGAATTGCGAGGAACGATCCTAACGGTTGTGGGATTTCTATAAATACCCACCTAAGTTTCATTCATTCCTCACAAATCTGATTCAATTGCTCTAAGTTGGGGTTTAGCACTTCATACCTGAGCAACTTGAATCAAGATCTTCCTAGCTTGGACCCTTTGTAAGTATTCTTTCGTGCTTTTATGCATTTTTAAGCGTAAAAGTCAAACTGTGTTTGACTTTCTGCTTTGACCAGTCTTTGGTCAACACAAAGTTCGTTTGAACTTTGCAACGTGAGCGTAATCACGATGGTTATAGTCTCTTGTCTATCTGTTTTTATTTTTATTTTTATTTTCAGCAATTTTTAGTTTTTATTTTCATGTTTAAACCTTTTTTCTAAATTTTTTATTTGATTAGACGTTGAGGATAAACCGGTACTAAAAGCTCTTGTGTCCTTGGACGACCTCGGTATCTTACCAACGCTATACTACGCTCACGATGGGTGCACTTGCCCATATGTGTTTTTAGTGTTAGTAAAATATCATGTTTTATAAATTTAAAACTTGACTAAAGTGTTAAAAAGGGCTAAAAATATACATTAAAAACTATATAACACGACACACATCAAGTTTTTGGCGCCGCTGCCGGGGACACAAGGATTTTAAGAAAGTTAGGAATCAACGGCCTAATCGTTTTTCTTATTTTTCTGTTTTTTTAGAATTTTTCTTAGATTTTCAACTTCTGCAGAGCTCAGCACAGGCCGTGCCCGCTGAACACGGCCCCATGCCCAATCTTTGGTACTAGCAATTATGTTTTAAGTCAGACAGTAGCTGAACACAGGGCCGTGCCTAACCAACACGCCCCGTGCCCAAGTTTTCAGATACTGAAAACAGAGCCGTAAGATCCCGACGGCTGGTAATTTCTGACACAATCATGAGTGATACTAATAATTTTTACTTTCAATCCTCTTATGGTACGTGGTGTCAATTATGTGGCGGAAATCATGAAGATTTAAAATGTTATTTTTTAAATTATACTCCCCACTATATGGACCCATTGTTTTCCTGTAGCCTTAAGAGGGGTGAAAGTAAAAATAATCCCTATCTCTCCCTCGAATGCTCTCAATCGTCCCTTCTAGATGAAATGCTTCTTGAAAAATTCTTTCAGCTCGAAGAGCTAATTCTCCGCTGGATAAAAGAACTTGAGATGGACATAACTAATTCATCTCAAGACGACATCCAAGAAGAATTATTGAGATCGCATTCGGATAAAAACAACATCGTCGCTCCCGACATCACCTCTAACTCTTGCGAAGACTTGAGCGATAGTCGTCCCTGTGTCGATTGTACCATGAAGGACTCCCCATCGACATCCGTCGATGCATACGTAGACCTGAGCGATTCGACATACACCTTCTTTAACGGGAGCCCAAAAAAGGGTTGGACTTATCCACCTACATTTAGCATAGGAATCACCCTTACCGATAACCTCTTGCGTTTTCGTCTAAGTCTAGGGCAACTCAAGTATCTCAGGCACTTCGGTGTTGTTCCATCCAGTAAGGAACCACCCGATCTGAAAAATTCCTTGAAAATAGACGAAACTTCATAAACAGCCTCTAGACACGGGGCCGTGTCCAGGTCAGCACGCCCCCATGTCCACCAAAAGATTCCCGTCTGACTTTCGGTCAGAATACGGACAAAATGTGTCAGGATCTTGTCTGCACACGGGGTCGTGTCCAGCCGACACGGGGCCGTGTCCAGCGTGCTGTCGTTTTCTATAAATGCAGCCAAGATTCCTGCACATTTGGACCATTCCAAAGACAGAGATTTGTTGGGATCTTCACACATACCATCCTAGGTATATTCTAAAGAAGGTTCCCAACAACCATCTTGTCTTTTCTACTTTTGTCTATTGCCTTCTTCTTCATTTTTACCTCAACATCTCCATTAAAGCTTAAAATCACCATGGTTTCAAACTTTATTGAGATGTTTGTTAGATTTTTATTCAAGGAATCTTGTTAAAAATAAGTTTTACAACACTGTTTTAAGTTATTTCTGCTTAAAAATGTCTCAAAAGTCAGAAAAATAATTTAAAACTCCAAGATTCCTTGTTTCAAAAATCTGCAGAAAGGTGAACACGGGGCCGTGTTCGAGGTACTGTTTCACTAAAATGAATTCTTTTCGGTTTGTTTTCTTAGAATGTCGAGCAGAAACAGCGGAACATCATTATCTCACTCAAGAAACAACCGATAAGGGAGAAGGTCAACGGTAGAAGACTCTCTCGTCAACTATGTCTACGCCTTGAGAGAGGCCATAGAAAAAATGACGGGGGTTGAGGAAGCTCTGGTCAACCGTATCAATCATCTATCGGTGGGTCTAGAAGGGTGTCTTAGGGAGGTCAACCTTTTGCACCAAAGGTTGAATTTCCTCGCTTCCCCTCCTTTGGTACCAATCATTACACAAGGGGCGTGGAATGTGGTACCAGAAGTTATCATACCGGCCGAGTGGTACACCATGCATGCAAACCCCCCTCAAGACATACTCCCCGGGGTCCCGGTCGCCACTCCCCCACAAGATGTTGAAGAAAATGAGCCCGCCTTTTTCCTCCCGAAAGAGATAGAGGAATGGCTCAACGACATCTAAGGGACACCTCTCGGCTCCGAGTTCGACGATACCTACGAAATACCGGGAAGCTATTTCCGGGCTTTTGATATTCCTATAATAAGGGTAGAACTCGTTAGGATGATTTCATGTATCACTTGACCTAACTATCTTAGGAAATTTTTAGCTTTCTGTTTTTCATTATTTTTATTAGGACCTTATTGTAATTCTCTCTATTAATGAATGATGGTTTTCAAAATTTTTGGTGTTTGGATGATGTTATAATGGGTAAAACACACTTGGATGGTGAAGGATACAAAGGGAGACTTGAACCAACGCCCCATGCACAAAAACAGAGCCTCCCGAACATTTTTCTTCATTTACAGCAAGTTCAGCACGGGCCGTGCCCAGCCAACACGGCCCCGTGCTCAAAGGTCTGCAGAAAAACGCCCAGTTCAGGTAACTGGACATGGCGAACACGCCCCCGTGCCCAGACTTCTGTTACATTTTGTTACTTTTTGTTACTGGCAATCTGAACACGGGACCGTGCTCGGACACCACGGCCCGTGTCCAGGTGCCCAGTAACAGAAAAATTTTGTTTAACACACCTTTTTGCACATTCAATCAACCTATAAACTTATTTTTGGGACACATTGAGGACAATGTGTAATTTAAGTGTGGGGGGGGGATGCTAAAACCTTGAATTTTGCAAGTCCTAATCACAAGCCTTACACAAAACTCTATTGGAACCGCTAAACACCCCAAATTTTTTCAAAAACTTTTCATTTTTTTTACTTGTCTTGGTTTAAATTGGGAAGAACAAGTTCTAAAAAGGTTATATTTTTATAAATTTACAACCAATAGCGTCGTGATAAAAAGAACCAACATAAGAAAATTATGAAACGTCATAACAAATCGAGTTAAAATTTGATTATATCTACTTGATCACATTAAAAACCCATTCCCACAAAAAGTGAGTTTTGAGCCTTTATTGAGCATACAAATACACATCTTTAAACTAAATGCTCATTTTTCGTTTCTTGTGTAAATAGCTGTTAGGTTTCTTACGACTCTAGAACTTGGCATGATGATACATTCCCGGTCCTAACCAACTTAAACCCAAGTAAGTAAATGATGGAGGCATTAGGACTAACCCTTTTTATTTCAACACCATTATTTTTCTTTTTTTTACCACCTACCCAAAAAATCCCCCTAGTTAACCCCTTTGAGCCTAAACCTATTCATTTCTATACCCAAAACAAACACCCTTTACCCACCAAAACCTTTTTCATTTTAAACCCTTTATTTTAGTGAAAAACTCGGTTTTCTTGTAACTTCCTTATCAAAAAAAAATGATGAAGTTTAGCAATAAACAAGCAAGTTCATTAAAAGAACTTTGTTTGAAAAATGCTTCAATAAAATTAAGATTCACAAAAACAAAATGTTTTACGAAAACCAACGCTTTTTATGCCTTTTAGCCCTTTTCTACTAACCACTAACCCAAAACCACCTACCTTTAACCCAAGCCTAACCCTTCCCCAAAGTCCTCTTGATATTTACAAAGGTGTATAGTTAAAAAGGAGGAGGATTGATTGCTTGGCAAGCATATGGTAGAAATAAGTTCCATGCCGGTCCCGAGTGTTTCACAAAAATACATCTTCGGCCGAGTGTTGAGTGATTCCCCGTGAGGCATGTGAACTTGTATATAAATGGAATTTTAAAAAGGCATGTTATGCCCAAATAAGTAATTTTTCTTATGTAATGTTCTAAATAAATCATAACGAATAGGATTGTAAATAACATAGAAATAAAACCTAATAAAGAATATTGGAATCCTGACACTCTAGACAAGCCCAAAACCTTCTCTTCTACCCATTCCATTTGGGTGTGTAAGCCACAAAATAAAGAGTTTTGCTTGAGTACAAGCAAAGATTCAAGTGTGAGGGTATTTGATGTGTTAAAAATGCAACATGTAAATTACATCAAATGAGGCATAAAACTAACCCTTTTTAGTACTAATGTTGGAAAAAGTGTGCTTTTGTCTTCCTTTTGTATTTTCAGGGTTAAATGAGCTTAAATGAACAAAAGAAGCAAAAATACAGCCAAATCTAACAATAATACGAGAAAAGGAATAAACGTGGCATGCCCGACCCCTCGACAGCATCTTCCCAAGCAAAAACAAGACATCAGAAGGCTGAACACGCCCCGTGCCCAGTGGACACGGGGGCGTGCCCAAGTGTCTGCAGAAAAGACAAAGTTGTAGAAGCTTCTATTTCCCAACACGGGGGCGTGCCCAGCGGACATGGGGCCGTGCTCAACGCTAAGATTCGTAGAATCCAAGCAAATCTTGATAGTACAGATACGCTTCTGCACACGGGTCCGTTCCCAGCGGGAACAGGGGCGTGGTAAACTAATACAGACAAACTGCAATTAATGAAGAAAGAGAAGATGGCTGGACACGGGGCTGTGCCCAGCGGGCACGGGGCCCTGTCCGGGCTTCTGTGTAGGCTATAAATAGGGGTGCTTGGTTCACTTCAAAGGCATCCCTTGACAAACCACCTCTCTCCCACTTCACCCACACTCCACCACCATCACAACACCCACATCCACCACCATCATCCATCATAGAGTGTGTGTAGTAGTCTCGGGATCCAAGATTTATAGTAAGAGTTCTTGACAATCAAAACCCATGTTTGCCTAAGTCTCTTACATCACTTGGTGAAGACAAGCAATTAGTGTAATACTTTTGTTTTTTAATCTTTTCGCACTTTTTATTTGGTTTTGTATTAATAACTTTAATAACTAGTTTCTTATGTTGAAGGTGAAACTTCCTTATCATTTATCCGTGGTGTCTTGGCGTTATTTTACTGTCTATATAAAATAAAAGATTTACACCATTCATATCTCCACGGTCTATATGGAGATATGTTGGCTACCTGGTTGGGGGTTAAGGGAATGGTTTGGTAAGGTTCTTACCTT
This sequence comes from Helianthus tuberosus, assembly GCA_030545235.1. NCBI lineage: Eukaryota > Viridiplantae > Streptophyta > Magnoliopsida > Asterales > Asteraceae > Helianthus > Helianthus tuberosus. The sequence goes on along the minus strand of CM060426.1, from coordinate 25,294,410 downwards.
GTTCAGTGTATAGATCCTGCAAGGACCGGGGTCAAGCTTAGTAGGACCTCCTTCAATACCCACTGGTATTGGATGGCGGGCGTGAGAATTTCTTGATCCCCTTATATGTAAACTACTATTAATACATTAACCCGGCTACTTGGGATTGTATCCCTGCTGACTCAAACCACTTAGCCGAGGGTAACGTCACCTTCAAAAGAGGGGCCTACCACATTACACATTAATAACTTAATTAATTATCTTCCAATAATCCAACCCTTTAGGATTGTATCCTTGCTGACTCAAACTACTGGGTTGAGGGTAACGTCACCTTCAAAAGAGGGGCCTACTACTATAACTAAGATAATCTCTTAAAAAGTGCAAAAGTGTGGAAAACATCAAAGGTTACACTAAAGGCGAGTCGGATCCAAGTGATTCATCTTGTCTATCTATTTTTATTTTTATTTTCTGCATTTTTAGTTTTTATTTTCATGTTTAAACATTTTTCTAATTTTTTGATTTGATTAGACGTTGAGGATAAACCGGTACTAAAAGCTCTTGTGTCCTTGGACGACCTCGGTATCTTACCAACGCTATACTACGCTCACGATGGGTGCACTTGCCCATATGTGTGTTTGGTGTTAGTAAAATATCGTGTTTTATAAATTTAAAACTTGACTAAAGTGTTAAAAAGGGCTAAAAATATACATTAAAAACCATATAACACGACTCATATCAGATCCCAAACCACTGTTAGAACCTCTTGTTGACCCATGGTGTAAAGATGAAGTGGAGAAGAACACTAGTGCTTGTGAGAATGTCTGTGACTGTGCCATGATGGCTACAACTAAGGTATTACCTCATGTCTTGAAGAACCTATGTTCAGACAAATGCATCATAGCATTTGCTAATGTTAAAGAGGTGAATGAAAACCTTAGGGACAAAATTTTAAAAGATGAAGTACAATTTGAAAAGTCTGTTAAAGAACTGAAAAACAAATTGTTTGAAAAAGATAATGAAATCTGCAATCTTAAAAAAGAACACAGCATAACCAAGGACCAAATTCAAGCCATGATAGAGAAATATCATGCTTGCAAAAGGGAGTTGGAATCCACCCAAATCACATGTGAGAAATGGGTGGAATCCTGCAAAGGTTATGAGCTGATGTTAGAGAAATAGATCAAAAGCAATGTAAAATTTGGCATAGGTTTCAGGAAAAATGACCAAGTTGAAAACACTGCTGTAAATGAGTCTGGGTCTATTGAGATAATTCCAACAAACAAGGACGGTCAAGAAATTAAAATAACTGATAAAAATGGTAACAAAATCATTTTAGAAAAAACCAGAGGGGTCATCAACCTTTGAGGAGATTGAAAAATATCAATTCAAACCCACCTGTTCAGATGAGTGTGGCATCTTCGAGAATTTCAAACCCATGGATTTTTCCACAGTTGAAGGTGTGAAAGCACCTAAGGCCAAAGTAATTCCTCTTAAAGACATCCCAATAGTGGTTCAAAACTCTGTTGCAAAGGAAGTTGAAAAGAGGAAGAAGAGAGAAAAAGTTAAAAATTTGTTTTGTGACTTTTGTGAAAAGAAAAACATTCCACAAAGGATTGTTTTCACTTAAAATCCTATGACATTAACAAAACAAATAATTGAGCCTGCATAAAGTTGCACCATCTGTGGAAAAACCAACCATCATACTCATGAGTGTGTGTACCTCAAAACTTTTGACGTTAAAAGAAAAGAGTACACATCAAAAACACCTGTGAATTCATCAAAACAACCCATCATGAAACAATAACCATTTGTGTCTGTCTAAACAGCTGTTACAAAACAGTTGAACAAAAACTCTGCTCCAAGAAATGTTCAAGTGATAGATGTACCTCCTGCCAACCAATTCCAAAGAGGAAGAGGTCAACCTCCATACCAAAGGGTCCCACATGTTTATGAGGCTTACAAAAAGCCTTCTAAACCAAAAGTGAACAGGCATCCTTTTAGATTTCAACATCTGACAGGAAATGGTCCACAACAGTGGTTAGAGAAACATTGTTCAAAAAATGTTCAAACCCCTGAGCTAAACACTGTCCATGTTCCTGGACTTGAGACTGACTCTGTTGTAACCCCATCCAAAGCCTTATTGGCTTTGGAGACCCTCCTGAACTAATTGTTTACTTGATGTGCAGGGAGCTTCTGCATGCTTAGATAGTCTTTGGTATGTAGATAGTGGAGGCTCCCGACACATGACTGGATGTAGAGCCCTACTCAAAGAATTCAAAAATCATGGAGGGGGTGATATATCTTTTGGTAATAATTCTAAGGGAAAGGTGTTGGGGTTTGGAACAGTTCAGTCAGGAAAAATCAAGTTTGAAAATGTCAATCTCATTGACAATCTAAAGTTCAACCTCCTTAGTGTCTCACAAATGAGTAACAAAGGCTATGGGTCATTCTTTACTAAGGAGAGTTGCAAGATTGTTGGACCAGAAATGGTCAAAAAGATTGAAGAAATAATAGCCAATGGAAAAACTCAACTTGTTGCTCAAAGGAGTGGCAATGTTTATATAGTTGATTTGTTAAAAGAGAGTCTTATGACTGATGCCTGTCTGTTCTCAGCTGCCTCTAACAAAGAGACAGAATTATGGCACAGAAGATTGGGGCACACAAATCTCAAGACAATAACTGCTTTATTAAAGCAAGGCCTTGTAAGAGGTCTTCCACAAAAATTGTTTACTTGTTCTGAGCATTGTGTTTCCTGTTTAAAAGGTAAACAACATAAAAGCTCATACAAGTCCATTGAGGAGTCCAAAACAACCAAGTGTTTGCAAATGCTGCATATGGATTTGTTTGGCCCAGTAAAAATCATAAGCTTGAAAAAGAAAAGATACTGTTTGGTTATTGTAGATGATTTTTCTAGGTTTACATGGACTTACTTCTTACATTTTAAAGATGAGACTGTAAGCATTTTGCAAGACTTTGTCAAACAGGTTGAAAAGCAATTTGACTTGCCAGTAAAAGTCTTTAGGAGTGACAATGGAACAGAGTTTAGGAACAAGGAGTTGGTTGAGTTCTATGTGTCAAAAGGGATTGTAAGGTAGTACAGCATCCCAAGAACACCAGAGCAAATGGGGTGGTTGAAAGGAAAAACAGAACTTTAATTGAAGCTGCTAGAACAATGATTGCAGATTCAGGTTTACCCTTAACTTTTTGGGCAGAAGTTGTAAACACTGCTTGCTATGTACAGAACAGAGTTTTGATCAACCCTATGCATCAAAAGACTTGTAACACCCCATGTTTCGAAAGTCAAAGTTAAGTCAAGATTGAAGTCAACGAAAGAAAAGATTGCTAATTGCGATCTGTCACTCCTTGCTTAACTCCTGTTTTGACTCCTTTGACTTGTAGATAATCTATTTATTTTATCGCATTAGTTGTATTATGTGGAGTACTTGTTAATAATCGAGGTTTAATCGCTAATTATCACGTGTTTTATCGCCTTATCGCTTATCACATCGCAATCTCATTCGCAGCCCGAAATACGCGTTCTGGATATTGTTTTATGTGTGTGTGCCTTTTATGTGTTACCTTTGCATGTTTAATTATGTTTATATTGTGGTGGTTAATCGAAATGCAATCACAATGCTATCGTAAACGAATCGCAGACGCTAAACGCAAGTTAATTATAGGGATTGTATGTTAGATATAGTTGTTGGGATTAATTGTGTAATCTAATGGGTAAACTATCGCATCGCTCATTCGAAATGCATCGCAAAACTCAACACATGAAACGAAACGCTGAGACTCAAATCATCGGAACCACTCGATCGAGGGACTGCTCAATCGGATGGTCAACCGATCGGATTGCCATCTGATGTGTGTGAAGTGTCGTATAGTTTTTAATGTATATTTTAAGCCCTTTAACACTTTTTAGCCAAGTTTTAAATTTATAAAACACGATATTTACTAACACTAAACACACATATGGGCAAGTGCACCCATCGTGAGCGTAGTATAGTGTTGGTAAGATACCGAGGTCGTCCAAGGACACAAGAGCTTTTAATACCGGTTTATCCTCAACGTCTAATCAAATCAAAAGTTTAGAAAAAGGTTTTTAAACAAGAAAAATAAAACTAACTAAAATGCTGAAAAATAAAAATAAAAATAAAACAGATAGACAAGATGAATCACTTGGATCCGACTCGTATTTAGTGTAACCTTTGATTATTTCCGCACTTTTGCACTTTTTAAGAGATTATCTTAGTTATAGTAGTAGGCCCCTCTTCTGAAGGTGACGTTACACTCAACCCAGTAGTTTGAGTCAGCAAGGATACAATCCTAAAGGGTTGGATTATTGGAAGATAAGTAATTAAGTTATTAATGCATATTGTGGTAGGCCCCTCTTCTGGAGGTGACGTTACCCTCGGCTAAGTAGTCTGAGTCAGGAGGGATACAGTCCTAAGTAGCCGGGTTAAAGTTTTAATAGTAGTTTACATATGAGGGGATCAAGGAGTTCGGACCCCCGCCATCCAATACCAGTGGGTATTGAAGGTGGTCCTACTAAAGATGACCCAGGTCCTTACAGGATCTATACACTGAACAAGGCAAGACTCTTACCAAACCGTTCCCTTAACCCCCAACCAGGTAGCCAACATACCTCCATATAGACCGTGGAGATATGAAAGGTGAAAATCTTTTATTTTATATAGACAGTAAAATAATGCAAGACACCACGGACAAACGATAGGAAGACTCACCTTCAACATAAGAAACTAGTTATTAAAGTCATTAATACATAACCAAATAAAAAGTGTGAAAAGATTAAAAATAAAAAGTATTACACTAAACACTTGTCTTCACCAAGTGATGTAAGAGACTTAGGCAAACATGGCGTTTGATTGTCAAGAACTCTTACGATCAATCTTGGATCCCGAGACTACTACACACACTCTGTGATGGATGATGGATGATGGTGGTGGATGTGGGTTGTGATGGTGGTGGTGGGTGGGTGAAGTGTGAGAGAGGTGGTTTGTCAAGGGATGGTTTGCAAATGAGCTAAGCACCCCTATTAATAGCCTGCACAGAAGCCCGGACACGGCCCCGTGTCCACCCATCTTCTCTTTCTTCATTAAATGCAGTTTGTCTGCATTAGTTGACCACGCCCCCGTGTCCGCTGGGCACGACCCCGTGTGCAGAAGCGTATCTGTACTATCAAGATTTTCCTAGATTCTGCGAATCTTAGAGTTGACCACGGCCCCGTGTCCGGTGGACACGCCCCCGTGGTGGGTGATAGAAGCTTCTACAACTTTGTCTTTTCTTCAAACACTTGGGCATGCCCCCGTGCTCAGTGAGCACGGGGAGTGTTCAGCCTTCTGTTATCTTGTTTTTGCTTTGGAGGATGTTGTCGAGGGGTCGGGCATGCCACGTTTATTCCTTTTCTTGTATTTATGCTGGATTTGGCTGCATTTTTGGTTCTTTTGTTCATTTAAGCTCTTTTAACCCTGAAAATACAAAAGGAAGACAAAAGCACACTTTTTCCAACATTAGTACTAAAAAGGGTTTGCTATGCCTCATTTGATGTAATTTATATGTTGCATTTTGCGCACATCAAATACCCCCACACTTGAATCTTTGCTTGTTCTTAACCAAAACACTTTATTTTGTGGCTTACACTCCCAAATGGAATGGGTAGAAGAGAATGTTTTTGGGCTTGTCATAGAGTGTCGGGATTTCCAAGATTGTTTATTAAGTTTTATTTTTATTTATTTACAATCCTATTCGTCATGATTTATTTAAAACATTACATAAGATAAATTACTTATTTGGGCATAACATGCCTTTATAAAATTCCATTTATATACAAGTTCACATACCTCACGGGGGATCACTCAACACTCGGCCGAAGGTGTATTTTTGTGAAAACTCTCGACAGCGGCATGGAACTTACTTTTACCATAAGCTTGCCAAGCGATCAATCCTCCTCCTTTTTAACTATATACCTTTGTAAGTATCAAGCGGACTTTTGGGGGAAGGGCTAGGCTTGGGTTAAAGGTAGGTGGTTGGGTAGTGGTTAGTAGAAAAGGGTGAAAGGCGTAAAAAGCTTCGGTTTTCGTAAGACTTTTATTTTTTTGACTTTTTATTCTAATGAAGCATTTCCTTAAACAAAGTTCTTTTTGATGAACTTGTTTGTTTATTTCTTTTGGCTTCATTGTCATCATCAATTTATTTTTTTTAAGGAAGTCAAAAGAAAAACCGAGCTTTGTTACTAAAATAAAGGGTTTAAAATGAAAAGGGTTTTGGTGGGTAAAAGGGTGTTTGTTTTGGGTTAAGAAATGAAAAGGTTTAGGCTCAAAGGGGTTAACTAGTGGGATTTTGGGTAGGTGGTAAAAAAATAATGGTGTTGAAAGAAAAAGGGTTAGTCCTAATGCCTCCATCATTTACTTACTTGGGTTTAAGTTGGTAAGGACGGGGAATGTATCGTCATGGCAAGTTCTAGAGTCGTAAGAACCAAGCGGCTATTCACACAAGAAACGAAAAATGAGCATTTAGTTTAAAGATGTATATTTATATGCTCAATAAAGGCTCAAAACTCACTTTTTGTGGGAATGGGTTTTTATGTGATCAAGTATATATAATCAAATTTTAACTAGATTTGTCATGCCGTTTCATAATTTTATTATGTTGGTTCTTTTTATCACGACGCTATCGGTTGTAAATTTGTAAAAATATCACCTTTTTAGAACTTGAAATTCCCAAATTAAACCTAGACAAGTAAAAAAAAATAAAAGTTTTTTGAAAAAATTTGGGGTGTTTAGCGGTTCCAATAGAGTTTTGTGTAAGGCTTGTAGTTAGGACTTACAAAAATTCAAGGTTTTAGCATCCCCCCCACACTTAAATTACACATTGTCCTCAATGTGTCCCAAAAATAAGTTTTTAGGTTGATTGAATGTGTAAAAAGATGTGAAAAAGAAAAAAATTATGTTACTGAGCGTCTGGACACGGCCCCGTGGTGTCCGGGCACGGACCCGTGTTCAGATCGCCAGTAACAGAAAACAAAATAAAGTAACAGAAGGCTGGACACGGGGGCGTGTTCAGTGAACACGTCCCGTGTCCAGGTACCTGAACTGGGCATTTTTCTGCAGATGGTTGAGCACGGGGTGTGTTGGATGAGCACGGCCCCGTGCTGAACTTGTTGTAATGAAGAAAAATCTGCGGGAGGCTCTGTTTTTGGGGCGTTGGTGCAAGTTTCCCTTGGTATCCTTCACCATCCCGAGTGTGTTTTACCCATTACATCATCATCCAAACACCAAATAGATCCATCATTCATTAAAACTAACGCATTACATAGGTCCTAAAAATTTAAAAACAACGCAGAAAATAAACTTTAAAAGTCCTAAGATAGATAGGTCAAGTGGTACATAAAATCATCCTAAGGAGTTCTACTTTATTAAGAATCTAAAGGTTTCGTAGAACTCCGGACCGAGGGGTATTCCTAAAGCCATTCCTCTATCTCTCTTGGGAGGAAGAAAGCGGGCTCATTTTCCTCAACATCTTGAGGAGGGGGAGGGACACCAACTGGAACCCCTTGTAGTATGTCTCGAGGGGGTTCCGGGTGTATGGTGTACCATTCGGCCGGTATGATGACTTCCGGTACCACATTCCATGCCCTTTGGGTGATAATTGGTACCAAAGGAGGAGAAGCGAGAATGTTCAACCTTTGGTGCAAAAGGTTGACCTCTCGAAGACATCCCTCTAGTCCCACCGTCAAATGATTGATACGGTCGACCAATGCTTCTTCCACTCCCGTCATTTCATCAATAGCTTCTCTTAAAGCGTAAACGTAGTTTACAAGAGAATCTTCAACCGTTGATAACCTTCTCCCTTGTCGGTTGTTCCTGGAGTGCGATGAAGATGTCCCGCTAGTTCTGCTCGCCATTTTGAGAAAACATACCGAAAAGTGTTCAATTTTATAGAAACAGTACCTCGGACACGGCCCCGTGTTCGATGAGCATGGCCCCGTGTTCAGAAGTCTGCAGATTTTTGGAACAAGGATTCTTGGAGTTTTAAATTGTTTTCGTGATTTTTAAAACATTTTTAAGCAGAAACAACTTAGAACATTGTTGTAGAACAAGATTTCTTGAACAAAAATCTAACAAACATCTCAATAAAGCTTGGAATCATAGAGATTTCAAGCTCTAATGGAGGTATTAAGGAAAAATTGAAGAAGAAGGTAATGGATAAAAGTGGAAAAGACAAGATGGTTGTTGGGAACCTTCTTTAGAATATACCTAGGATGGTATGTGTGAAGATCCACCAGATCATTATCTTTGGAATGGTCCAAATGTGTAGGAATCTTGCTGCATTTATAGAAAATGACAGCACGCTGCACACGGCCCCGTGTCGGCTGGCCACGGCCCCGTGTGCAGGCAAGATCCTGACACATTTTGTTCGTATTCTGACACGAAATCAGATGGGAATCTTTTGGTGGACACGGGGGCGTGCTGACCTGGACACGGCCCCGTGTCTAGAGGCTGTTTATGAAGTTTCGCCTATTTTTAAGGAATTTATCCAGATCGGGTGGTTCCTTACTGGACGGAACAACCCTAGAGTGCCCGAGATACCTTAATTGCTCTAGATTAAGACGAGAATGCAAGAGGTTGTCGGTGAGGGTGATTCCTATGCTAAATGTAGGTGGACAAGTCCAACCCTTTCCCGGGCTCTCGTTAAAGAAGGTGTATACCGAATCGCTCAGGTCTATGTATGCACCGAACGAGGTCGATGGGGAGTCCTTCACGGCACAATCGACACAGGGACGACTATCGCTCAAGTCTTCGCTAGAGTTAAGGGTGATTTCGGGAATAACGAAGTTGTTTTTATTCGAAAGTGATCTCAATAATTCTTCTTGGGCTTCGTCTTGAGGTGAATTAATGATATCCATCTCAAGTTCTTTCACCCAATTAAGAATTAGATCTTCTATTTGAAATAATTCATCGAGAAGCATTTCTCCTAGAAGGGTTGATTGAGAGCATTCGAGGGAGAGATAGGGATTATTTTTACTTCCGCCTCTCTTAAGGCTACAGGAAAACAATGGGTCTATATAATGGGGATTATAATTTAGAAAATAACATTCTAAATCTTTATGAGGGCCACCACATATTTGACACCACGTACCATAAGAGTGCCGAAAGTAAAAAATATCAGTATCACTCATGTTTGTGTCAGAAATTACCAACCGTCGGGATCTTACAGTTCGGTTTTCAATAACTGAAACTTGGGCACGGGGCGTGTTGAATGGGCACGGCCCCATGTTCAGCTTACTGTCTGACTTAAAACAGGATTGCCAGTTCCAATGATTGGGCACGGGGGCGTGTTCAGCGGGCACGGCCCGTGCTGAGTTCAGCAGAAGCTGAAAATTTAAGAAAAATCCTAAAAAAATAGAAAAATAAGAAAAAATGATTAGGCCGTTGATTCCTAACTTTCTTAAAATCCTTGTGTCCCCGGCAACGGCGCCAAAAACTTGATGCGTGTGAAGTGTCGTATAGTTTTTAATGTATATTTTAAGCCCTTTAACACTTTTTAGCCAAGTTTTAAATTTATAAAACATGATATTTACTAACACTAAACACACATATGGGCAAGTGCACCCATCGTGAGCGTAGTATAGTGTTGGTAAGATACCGAGGTCGTCCAAGGACACAAGAGCTTTTAATACCGGTTTATCCTCAACGTCTAATCAAATCAAAAGTTTAGAAAAAGGTTTTTAAACAAGAAAAATAAAACTAACAAAAATGCTGAAAAATAAAAATAAAAATAAAACAGATAGACAAGATGAATCACTTGGATCTGACTCGTATTTAGTGTAACCATTGATTATTTTCGCACTTTTGCACTTTTTAAGAGATTATCTTAGTTATAGTAGTAGGCCCCTCTTCTGAAGGTGACGTTACCCTCAACCCAGTAGTTTGAGTCAGCAAGGATACAATCCTAAAGGGTTGGATTATTGGAAGATAATTAATTAAGTTATTAATGCATATTGTGGTAGGCCCCTCTTCTGGAGGTGACGTTACCCTCGGCTAAGTAGTCTGAGTCAGCAGGGATACAGTCCTAAGTAGCCAGGTTAAAGTTTTAATAGTAGTTTACATATGAGGGGATCAAGGAGTTCGGACCCCCGTTATCCAATACCTGTGGGTATTGAAGGAGGTCCTACTAAAGTTGACCCAGGTCCTTGCAGAATCTATACACTGAACAAGGCCAGACTCTTACCAAACCGTTCCCTTAACCCCCGACCAGGTTGCCAACATACCTCCATATAGACCGTGGAGATATGAATGGTGAAAATCTTTTATTTTATATAGACAGTAAAATAATGCCAAGATACCACGGACAAACGATAAGGAAGACTCACCTTCAACATAAGAAACTAGTTATTAAAGTCATTAATACATAACCAAATAAAAAGTGCGAAAAGATTAAAAACAAAAAGTACTACACTAAACACTTGTCTTCACCAAGTGATGTAAGAGACTTAGGCAAACATGGCCTTTGATTGTCAAGAACTCTTACGATCAATCTTGGATATCCCGAGACTACTACACACACTCTATGATGGATGATGGATGATGGTGGTGGATGTGGGTTGTGATGGTGGTGGTGGGTGGGTGAAGTGTGAGAGAGGTGGTTTGTCAAGGGATGGTTTGCAAATGAGCCAAGCACCGCTATTTATAGCCTGCACATAAGCCCGGACACGGCCCCGTGTCCATTGGGCATGGCCCCGTGTCCACCCATCTTCTCTTTCTTCATTAAATGCAGTTTGTCTGCATTAGTTGACCACGCCCCCGTGTCTGGGCACGACCCCGTGTGCAGAAGCGTATCTGTACTATCAAGATTTTCCTAGATTCTGCGAATCTTAGAGTTGACCACGGCCCCGTGTCCGCTGGACACGCCCCCGTGGTGGGTGAAAGAAGCTTCTACAACTGTCTTTTCTACAGACACTTGGGCACGCCCCCGTGCTCAGTGAGCACGGGGCGTGTTCAGCCTTCTGTTCTTTTGTTTTTGCTTTGGAGGATGCTGTTGAGGGGTCGGGCATGCCACGTTTATTCCTTTTCTTGTATTTATGCTGGATTTGGCTGCATTTTTGCTTCTTTTGTTCATTTAAGCTCTTTTAACCCTGAAAATACAAAAGGAAAACAAAAGCACACTTTTTCCAACATTAGTACTAAAAAAGGGTTAGTTTTATGCCTCGTTTGATGTAATTTATATGTTGCATTTTGCGCACATCACCATCCGATTGGACAGCCATCCGATCGGTGACCCACTCGGCCTTAGGCACTTTCCTTTTTGGGAAACCCTATAAATACCCATACTTGTCACATCACTTGATGTGATAGCTCTCTACTTGACCCAGCCGCACTCTCTCGATTTCTCGAGATTCTTGTAAGTTTTCAACCTAAATCTTGTACTTCTATGATCTACACACACTTCTTCATCATTCTCTCTTTTAAATCTCAACTTTTAACCGTGAAATCAGTGGATTTGAGGTGTTCTAGGATGATGTCATCATGGTGTTTTTATGAACTTCATGTTTCAACTACAATCCACCAAGAACAACTTAGATCTGGACGATTTCCACATGAATGAACAAAGATCTTGCATAGATCTGAACATATTCATGGTGAAAAGGATTGAAAGATGGTTTCAAACTTTCTTTCAACTCTTTTACACTCAATGCATTCAAAACCGATAGAATCGGAGCTTGTTCTGATCTTCTACTCCTTTATAGTGATGTGTTGGTTCAAGATCTGGATTCTACCAAAGAGACAACTGATTCCGGGTTAAACATGAACAACCGTTATGAACCAGTGAACGGGTCAGATTTAGGTGATTCCTGTTCGGACGAGTCACTAGGGTCTTGACGAGGTTTCTGTTGCTTAGCACGTTATCACACCGTCTCGATCAAAACTGCAAAACTATCAAAACAACCAAGTGTCCAGACGATCAGCCATTGGGACGGATTGCCATCCGATCGGCTTGCACCTTGGTCCAACACTTAAACCTTTATTTTGATCAAAGGACTAAACGTTGAATGGGTTACCGTCTGATCGGAGAGCCATCCGATCGTACGACTACCCGAGCATAAGATGTTTAGAACTTCAACACTTAAACAATTTTCAGCGTGTTCAATGCACTATCAGTTCTAGCGGATTGCCACCCGATCGGTAGACCATCCGATTGGATGACAACACTGCTGTGAACTTGTTCTCTGAGAATGTCTCACCAAACGGATCATCATTCGATAGAACCGCCGTCCGATCGACCGACCTGAAGGGTAGAGATACTTCTCTGTTTTCAAAATGCTACAACGAAAACTTCCAAAGATAAACCATCATACACAAACACATCCTCACCAAACGAGGTGTTAATCCAATCGAATGGCCATCCGATCGGATGACCATCCAAACGGATTGACATCCGATCGACTGGCCATCCGAAACTTACCACTCTTGCACCGTTTTTACGCGCCGCTTAACGTTTATGCTATCGTTAACTGTTCATGCTAATCTCTTCCAGCGCTCCCTTCAATCCAAGATAGTGTTTACTTGTTAAGCGCAATCTGTGAGTATCCTCAAACCCTTTTTGCTTTACGCACTTTTGGGTGTTACATACGTTACTTATTCTAAATCACATCGAACACACTATGCAATACTTTAACGCTAATCGATACTGCATGTTATACGTGACTCAATGAATACTTGTTTGTTATGTTTACACATAGATTGTTGTCTACCTGCCTTAGCAACGATAGTACTATAGTTTGGACTCAGCACCTATTCACTCAGGGGTTGTTAAGGACCATTACTCACATGATTCGCAGTGGTGAATATGTGTTGCGAACTGCCTTACGCAGTCGACCCGCAGTCATTGGTATTGATAGGATCTTGTCGATAACTTACGTGCTTCACATCACACGTTGTACGTGCTGGTTATGCGTAAATGATTTTGAACTCTATTATACTATCAAACTTGTATGCTCACCCTTACACTATGTGTATTGACTTTTACTTTAACGTATGTGGCAGGTGCTTAAGATGCTAGGATGCTTGGTTTGCTGTGTGATGAAATCGAGGCTAGGAAAGAGTCTAGAAACAAACAAACAAATTGTCTATTTTGAAATCTGAGTTGTCGGATCAGTATTTGTTTGTGAGACAATTATTTGTAATAACAGTTTTATTTGGATATGTTATGGTATGGGACGTGACGTTTTAAGTATCTGGTAATTAATAGTTGTTATGGATACTCATGGACAATCTGTTTCGCTCAGTGTCGCGTCCCGATGATTCCGCCATCGGTTGGGGTGTGACAGATTGGTATCAAATCCATAACTATAGGGAATTAGGCAAGACTCGACCTAGTCCGGGTTGATGTCTTAGAAACGACCTAGTCTATAGTTAAGTACCAACAGACCGACTTGTGCATACCCTATAGGGGTTTTTGTACAAGCTTACCTGCTATATCTCGCTATTCTCGCTGAACACTACACTGCACTCTAATTTTCAAAAATGAACAAGCGATTAGGTTGAGATTAGTTGTGAAAACCGCAAACTCTCGACTAAATCACTTGTTCGACTCGCATTTTTATCTATAAACAGGAGAATTTGCGATGAATCAGGAGTGAAACCCATACTTTGACGCAAATTTCCTTTCCTATTTTATCAAAACAGGAACAAAGTTGTTAAGTCAGGGGTGAAACCCGAACCTTGATGACTTGTTCCGTGCTCTATTTTGTTTTAACAAGACTCTCACCAAAGTCTCGACGGACTCCAACGACTTGAGGTCACACTGTAACTGGAAGGATGCGTGCCGATCACCCAAAGTTGAGGCGAGAGCCCAGTCCTGAAGGTCGAAGTGTGTACCAAAAGTCCTTGCGAATAGTCGAATCACTTTGGGTAGTCGACGTATATCGAGCCTTAGACAGTCTATACTCGATATTATGTGTTTTCGATCCTGGTACACACCACAGCTGACTTTGATATTTGACGCTTTTATGTAAATTTCATGTGTTTTATGTGATTTTACTTGTTTTGTGTTTCGATTTTTGGTGGATTATTCGCTTTTCACTCTTCGCTTTGATCAACACACCCGAACCGCACTGCACATCTACCTCAAAACGCTGACAAATCGCTGATACTTGTGGATGATCACATGCTATGTTATACGCTATGCTATACTACTCGTTATGTACTCGCTAATCGCGGTCGCTATTCTCGAACGCGCGCGAACTTTGAATGATAGGTTTCTGTATTCTGACTGCCTCATGTGTTTCTGTGCCTTACGTGCTTATGTGTAACACCTGTGCCTCCACGGCCATCAAACAAATACCGAACCAATGAAATATTATATTTCATACTTGGGATTTGTAAAAATATGTGTATCATTTGCACATATCAATTCTTGTTCAATTTCAAACTCTAAATCGCTTTCTGGAAGGTTATACGCGCACCGATGCGTAAATATAACCAGTTTAATACAACAAACACTCCGGAATAGTGACATAGGCTTAACATACCTTAAATAACCTTTACTTAACTTAGAAATAAGTTTTGAAGGCTTTGGTATGGCAAAATCAAGTTAAATCGCTTACAGGGACTAAAGTTGACAAACTGCGAAAGTATGCCAATTTGAACTGTAACAGACATTCCGGAACATGACCATAAGTTAAACACACCATAAATAACCTTTACATAGCTTAGAAATAGGCTTTAAGGGGTTCGGTGTGCTAAAATAAACTTTTGGGTCATTCAGGGACTAAAAGTGTCAAAAAGTGCACAAGTTTGCATTTTCGCGCATAACTTACGTTCTGAATACATCCGGACATCCAAAAATTTATGTAAGCACTAAAATATTTTATTTTAGTGTTCGCCATAAGAAAAATCCATTCGTCGCGTCATTTGGTTCGTTTTTCGCATTCGGGACCAGATTCGATGTATTAGCCGTTGTTTAATTCACAACCACACATTCTAAACTTGCTTAGTCAGCGGATAAGGATGGAATTTAAACACCTAAACACCATAACTTTGCAACACATGTATGGATGGAATTTAAGCACCTAAACACCACAACTTTGCAACACTTGTACGGCTTGGATTAAGACACGTTTTCCATGAAACGATCTTAACGGTTCAACGAAAACTATAAATACCCCATACCCCCCATTGCTTAAACTCACAAGAATTCTGATTTTGAGAGCTCTAAGTTGAAACCATTGTTTCATACCTGAGTTCTTGAGTCGGGATTAGCATCCGGGGACCCTGGGTAAGTATTCTTTCGTTCTTTTCCTTATTTTATTGCTTTTCGAGTCAGAAAGTCAAACTTTGTTTGACTTTCAGCGTTGACCAGTAATGGTCAATGCGAAGTTCGTTTGAACTTCGCAACGTGAGTGTAATCACGTTGGTCATAGTCCCTTGGGACTATGCCCACTGATTACCACGTTGTCTAGGGTCGTAGGGTAGGCGATCTAATAAATCGCCTATACCCTCGAACCCGACCCAGTTTGGTCGATCATTAGGATCCGACCAAATACATTAGGTGACCATAGTAGGTAGGGAATAACCTTCCGAGGTTATACCCTATGGTCACATCGTTTAAGTAGTTGTATGATAGGTAGTTTATATGCCTTAGGTAAATTACCAGAATACCCTTTTCATGTATAATTGGTAATTAAGCATATGTAACCTAAATTTTTGTCACATAACTGATTATGTAACATGTTTAGGCATATAACACTTGTCATAGGACTAGTTAGACGGTCTGAACGCGTTTCACGCGCACGACGCGTTAAAGTAGCATATGTTACCTTAATGGGTCGCGATGGGTCGAAAGCAATTAGGTTAGGTTTCATTGTAGTATGTAGGCCTTGTTAAACCATATCATATGAGTTCCAATACTCATTTGGTTTACCAAGCCTCATCCTATCCGATCTCCCGATTTAAGTCCGGTTTATTTATATAGTTTTAGATTGCCGACTGATTCCGTGCTCCCTCTAGCTTTATTTGGTTGTTGTTCAAGACCTCCAAGCATCCTCAGGCGAGTACATTATTCCCCTATTTTACTGCTTTCAATTGTTTTGGGGTGACTCATATGTGCTAAATGTTTTCGATGTTATAACAAATGGTTTCAAAAACGATTAAGACGATTTATACAAAACTAATAACGATTTCATAAAGTGAACAAACTTGTTGGTTATGGTTACATAACCAAATGACATTCATTAGCAATGATCAAGCCGACCAGTATTAGGTTATGGTACCATTAGGATCTGACTAATCCCGTTATTTACTACACCCGTGGTTATGTGTGGGTGTGGTGGGTAGCGACTGAATCTGAAATCATTAACTTACCCTATGGAGGTTTGTTAATGCGAAAACGAGAAGCGACGATAACGAGAAGAGACAAAAACGAGAAGCGACGATTGATGAGTCACGAAGGTTTGAATGTTATTAGCGAGACGACCACATAAGTAGTTTCACGACCTAAAACGAATTAAACGATTTACGATTGGTTTTCACACGATGTTTTAACGATTGGGTAAACGATTGGCTTCAAAGCGATATACGATTGGGTTTTGGTTACATATTACATGATTTATATTGGGCATGAACATTACTTTGGTGGTTTGGTTTGGATTAAGTGATTAAGTAACAATGCGTGTGGAATATGATACAAGCATGGTGGATACGCCGCTGGTACTTCCTATATATAAGTGTTTGTATGGTATTACATATTGTAGTGTTATTTGAATCATTTCAGCTCGAGACATAGAACATTTTATACAAGTAACATACTTTTCACAAGACATTTATTTACAAACAACTTATCTTATACAAACTCATTTTACATGGTTATTCATTTAATCATGCATTATTCTCTTATTATACATATCACCTGAACTTATTATTTTTCAAATGATTTATAAAGGCAAAGCAAATTACAAGGTTCATGACTAAACATTTTCTTAAACAGAAGTCATGAATCTTATTTTCACAAAACCTATGTACTCGCCAGCATTTCTTTGCTGACCTCGTTTTCACATATGTTTCAGGTATTGTTGAATGATATCGATTGATAAGATGCATGCTCACATAGGATTGGACAAGGCCTTAGTGACTAAATAACAATGATAAACTATGTTTAATTTGTGTATTTAGATTTCCAGACAATGTAATTATTCAATGTTTAATAAAACGAAACACTTTTTGGTATCCATGGTTATGAAACATTAATTCTGTTGCAACACGCCCCGATGTTTCCGCCGCGATTTGTTGTTTTACGCGGTCGGGGTGTGACATTATGTGCTTCTATGCTTATGTGATTCTGTGTTTATGTGCCTATGTGTTTATGTGATACATGGTTGCGCTCCTAAGCTTTAGTAGTGTAAGGCGTGCGAGGTGAGATTCGACTATATTGTGTCTGAATCCTATGACGATGTCTGTTGCAGACAATGTCGTCATCTGGATCCCGTCACTCTCGAACTGCCCGCCGAAACCAGAAAGACAAACGCCTTGCTGCTCTCGCCGCTAAGCAGATAGCGAAAGTTATCCCCCAGATCATTAGCGACCTACACGAGAACGCTAGCAAGTCTTCTGAAGAGTCCAGGACTGAAACTCCTAAAGCTGCATTTAGCTTCAAGCAGTTCAAAGCTTGCGGACCGAAAGAATTTACTGGCGAAGATGGTCCTACGGCCTTGTTCCAATGGTTTGATTCGATCAAGGTCACCCTGCGCCAGAGTGGCTGTCCTGATGATCTCCGCACTCTCAATGCAACCGGCATCTTTCAATCCGAGCTTTAGATTGGTGGACGGCCGAGAGAAACAAACGCGGAAATGATGTAGCTTACGGTTTGACGTGGGATGAGTAGAGGACGTCATGTTGGAAGAGTTTTGCCCTCCCCACGAGCACCAAAAGTTGGAGGACGAATTCTGGCATATCAAGCAGAAGGATGGTGACAATGCTGCTTTAACTGCTCGCTTCAAGTAGCTTAGCATAATCTGCCCTGATCAAGTTAAGACTCCTGATGTGACGATCAAGAAGTATATCCGAGCTCTGCAGGATTGTGTCGCAGATTTTGTGCAAGCTTCAAAACCAGAAACAATCGAGGAAACTTACCTGCTTGCCGCTAAAATAAACGACAAGCGAGTCAAGTTTGGCTACTGGGATAAAGCCACCAAGAATCTGCATCAAGCTACCACTGCACCAACCGCTGAAACCGCCGCCACTCCCTCAGTCTTCAAAGGCCTCTCTTCGCAAGAGGAAGAACAACAGCAACTCCAGCATCAAGAACTGTATTGTCACCACTGCTGCCCCGCTCCAAGCTGTACCAGCTCAGAAGCAGACTCAACACCGCCAGGTCATGGCACCGGTAACCCAAGCACCGCCGGCAAAGATTGCTTATACTGGTCCTCACCGGCCTGCCCGACTTGTACCTATCACCACCCAGTGGGAATCGCCTGCATATTTTGTGTACATTGCAACATGTACGGCCATTTCACCGCCAACTGCCGTACAGGTCCCTCGTCAAGCTCCAGCTCTAGCTACTGCTCATCAAGCTCTACTACCTGCTCCTCAAGGCCAACAAGCGGCTCCAACACCCTCGATCAATGCTAGAGTCTGCTTTGTGTGTGGTGATCCCAACCACTTAGCAAATATTTTCCGAATCGAGTGGTGAAGCAAGAGCCACAACAGCAGCAGCCACAGCAGCAGCCTCAGCAACAACAGCAACAAGCAGCTCGCGCTCGAACTTTCAACATTAATATGCGCCAGGCTCAGGCTGACAACAACGTGGTCAATGGTACGTTCCTTGTGAATGGTATTTATGCTTCGTGTTTGTTTGACACTGGAGCCGATAACTGTTTTGTATCGTTTGAGTTCGAAAAGCTCCTAAATCGTAAGCGCGCCCATCTCCCCTCGACGTTTGATGTTGAAGTTGCCACCAGAAGGACCGTCGTCATCAACTCTGTTCTTCGTGATTGTACTCTCGAACTCAACAATCACATCTTTCCTATCGACCTTATTCCGATGCAGCTCGGTAGTTTTGATGTCATAGTAGGCATGGACTTTCTTCACGAAAACCATGCTGAAGTTGTTTGCTTCGATAAGATGATTCGATTCTCACTCGCTAATGGTAATCAACTTTGTGTGTATGGTGAAACTCTCTCGAAGGATCTCAAGCTCATGTCATGTATCCAAGCTAGCAAGTATCTCCGCAAGGAATACAGAGCTTTCTTGGCTAACATTGTAGTAGCAGAGAAGGAAAAGAAAGGAAACACATTGGTGAAAGACGTTCCTGTTGTTCGTGAATTCCCCAACGTATTTCCTGATGATCTTCCTGGCTTACCTCCAAGTCGTGATATCGCCTTTCGTATCGACCTCATTCCTGGAGCAAATCCTATTGCTAGAGCTCCTTATCAACTCGCACCATCCGAAATGCGCGAACTATCGAGTCAGCTCCAGGAATTACTTGATAAAGGCTTCATTCACCCTAGCACCTCTCCTTGGGGCGCGCCAGTCCTTTTCGTCAAAAAGAAGGATGGGTCGTTCCAGATGTGCATCGACTACAGGGAATTGAATAAGCTGACAATCAAGAATCGCTATCCTCTACCTCGCATCGATGATTTGTTTTACCAGTTACAAGGTGCTACGTGTTTCTCCAAGATCGATCTACGCTCAGGCTACCACCAGTTACGCGTACAAGAGGAGGATATTCCCAAAACAGCTTTCCGCACTCGATACGGCCACTATGAGTTCGTTGTTATGCCTTTTGGTCTAACCAACGCGCCCGCGATTTTCATGGATCTGATGAATCGTGTGTGTAAACCTTTTCTCGACCGTTTCATCATCGTGTTCATCGATGATATCCTGATCTATTCCAAGTCGAAAACCGAACACGCGCAACATTTACGTTTGGTTCTCGAGCTACTCTAGGGGAATCAACTCTATGCCAAGTTCTCCAAGTGTGAATTCTGGTTGGAGGAGGTTCAATTCCTCGGTCACATTGTCAATAGTCAAGGTATTCACGTCGACCCCGCGAAGAACGAAGCTGTTAAGAGTTGGGTTACACCTAAGAACCTGTCTGAAGTCCGTTCTTTTCTTGGGCTAGCGGGCTATTATCGCCGATTTATCGAAGGATTCTCTAAAATCACCATGTCGCTTACTTTTCTCATACACAAAGACAAGCCTTTTGTTTGGGGAACTGGACAAGAGACTGCCTTTCAAATCCTCAAGCATATGCTTTGCAATGCTCTCGTTCTCACTCTACCTGATGGAAACGTTGACTTTATTGTCTATTGTGATGCCTCGAACCTTGGTCTTGGTTGGGTTCTCATGCAACGGGACAAGGTTATCGCTTATGCATCTCGTCAGCTCAAGATCTACGAGAAGAACTACACAACCCATGATCGCGAGCTAGGTGCAGTTGTTTTTGCGTTGAAGATTTGGCGACACTACCTGTATGGTACCAAGTGCATGATCTTCACAGATCATAGGAGCCTACAACACATCTTCAACGAGAAGGAACTTAATATGCGCCAACGCCGATGGGTTGAACTTCTCAACGACTACGACTATGAGATTCGTTATCATCCTGGCAAAGTAAATGCCGTTACCGACGCTCTCAGCTGACGGAGCTATTTGTATAGCATCCATAATGTTCAAGCCCAGCATCATCTCGAAACCCTCATCCACGGAGCCCAACATGCTTGTTTCACCGAACGCACTTTGAAGAAGGAAAGGATCCTCAACGATGGAGCCCAGCTAGTGAATAAATCGAATGGGATATTCCATTATCTGGACCGAATCTGTATCCCTAAGCGGACCAATTTACAACAGATTTTGATGGACGAAGCCCACAATCCCGATATTCTATTCATCCCAGTGCCGACAAGATGTACCAGGACCTGCGCGACAAGTACTGGTGGCTAGGCATGAAGAAAGATATCGCCCTCTATGTTTTGAAATGCCTAACTTGCTCGAAAGTCATGGCTGAGCACCAAAGACCCTCTGGCTTACTTGTTCAACCCGAGATACCTATGTGGAAGTGGGAGAGTATAGCTATGGACTTCATAACGAAACTTTCGTGCACGTCCTCAGGTCACGACAGCATCTGGGTTGTCGTTGACCGTTTGACTAAATCTGCACACTTTCTGCCGATACGAGAAGACTACAAGGTAGAAAAATTAGCCCGAATCTACACCAAAGAGATCATTTGTCGACATGGGACGCCTCGCGACATCATTTCTAACCGCGATGCTCGGTTTACCTCGTGTCTTTGAGAAACATTTCAATCTGCTCTCGGTACTACGCTTAATCTAAGTACCACTTTCCATCACCAAACCGATGGTCAGACTGAGAGAACGATCCGTACCCTTGAAGACATGCTCCGTTCGTGTATCATAGATTTCGGTGGTAATTGGGACGCATACTTACCTTTAGTCGAATTCTCGTATAATAACAGTTATCATTCCAGCATTCAAATGGCACCATTTGAGGCATTATACGGAAGAAGATGTCGATCGCCTATTGTATGGCACGAGATCGGAGACTCGCAAATAACCGGTCCTGAGCTATTGCAAGAAACAACAGACAAAATCCTCCAAATTCGAGACAATCTACTGAAAGCTCGGAGTAGTCAGAAAAGTTACGTCGATAGACGACGCAATCCCCTTGAATTCGACGTTGGCGACCATGTACTCCTAAAGGTATCGCCTTGGAAAGGTGTGGTCAGATTCGGCAAGAAAGGAAGGCTCACGGCTCGATATGTTGGACCCTTTAAGATTCTAGAAAGGATCGGCAAAGTGGCTTACAGACTTGAACTACCGGAGGAACTTAACAACGTCCACCCGACTTTCCACGTCTCGAACCTCAGAAAGTGCCTAGCTGAGCATGATTTACAAGTACCACTTGAGGATCTTCAAGTGAACGAAACATTACACTTCGTGGAAAAGCCTGTTGAGATCATGGACCGACAAACCAAGCAGCTCAGGCGCTCACGCATTCCCATTGTGAAAGTTCGCTGGGAAGGCAAACGAGGCGCAGAGTTCACTTGGGAACTCGAAAGCAACATGAAGGCGAAGTACCCGCAGTTGTTTGCTATGGCTTCTGCCTAATTTGGGGATGAAATTCCCTTAAGAGGGGGAGGCTGTAACACCCCGTGTTTCAAAAGTCAAAGTCAAGTCAAGATTGAAGTCAACGGAAGAAAAGATTGCTAATTGCGATCTGTCACTCCATGTTTAACTCCTGTTTTGACTCCTTTGATTTGTAGATATTCTATTTATTTTATCGCATTAGTTGTATTATGTGGAGTACTTGTTAATAATCGAGGTTTAATCGCTAATTATGGCGTGTTTTATCGCCTTATTGCTTATCACATAGCAATCTCATTCGCAGCCCGAAATACGCGTTCTGGATATTATTTTACATGTGTGTGCCTTTTATGTGTTACCTGTGCATGTTTAATTACGTTTATTTTGTGGTGGTTAATCGAAACGCAATCGCAACGCTATCGCAAAACGAATCGCAGACGCTAAACGCAAGTTAATTATAGGGATTGTATGTTAGATATAGCAGTTAGGATTAATTGTGTAATCTAATGGGTAAACTATCGCATCGCTCATTCGAAACGCATCGCAAAACTCAACACACGAAACGAAACGCCGAGACTCCAATCGTCGGAACCACTCGATCGAGGGACTGCTCGATCGGATGGTCAACCGATCGGATTGCCATCTGATCGGACAGCCATCCGATCGGTGACCCACTCGACCTTAGGCACTTTCCTTTTTGGGAAACCCTATAAATACCCCCACTTGTCACATCACTTGATGTTACAGCTCTCTACTCGACCCAGCCGCACTCAAGCTCTATTTCTCTCGATTTCTCGCGATTCTTGTAAGTTTTCAACCTAAATCTTATACTTCTATGATCTATACACACTTCTTCATCATTCTCTCTTTTAAATATCAACTTTTAACCGTGAAATCAGTGGATTTGAGGTGTTCTAGGATGATGTCATCATGGTGTTCTTATGAACTTCATGTTTCGACTACAATCCACCAAGAACAACTTAGATCTGGACGATTTCCACATGAATGTGTTGGTGCACTGAATGTCTGTTAACTATGTCTTAGTTGAGTCTTAGGTCTAGATAGGTTAGATTGGAGCTCGGAAATGAAAAAGTGGTTTTAGAGTGTAATTCCGCTCGAAATGACATTTATGTCATTTGGAGAGAAATCAAGTCTTTATGTAATTCTGCTCCAGATGTTGTTAGGTAATTCCGCTCCAACATAAATTGGTGATTTCGCTCCTAATGAAAGTAGATGATTCCGCTCCTGAGTGTTCTTAGATGATTCCGCTCGTAATGGTTGTGTAGTTTGGAGCGGAATCAGGACCTCTATAAATAGGGTTCGGCTGTTGTCATTTGTAACAGTTGGAGCGTAAACAGGTCCTGTGCTAGGTGTCGAATTGCTATCAAAATTTACTCAGAAAGCATTAATAGAAAGGAAATTGAAAGGATAAAGCTGTGTGACTTCATTTACTTTGATTCTGCCTCTGTATATGAAGATGAACTGCCTTTTACTGACTGATTAGGGTCACAACTCGGTCCAACAAGTGGTATCAGAGCTCAGGACGAGGAGTTCATACCATAGCAGCTTGATTCTACCGGATTTTCTCATTTCTACTCACTTCTTCTTATACTTTTCTGTTTTGAACTAGTTCCAACGGTTGGAATGGCCTGAATTTCGAGTATATTGTGTAAAACATAGTATTAACAAACCCTAGAAAGAATCAAGTTAAAACTCGGATTAAAAATGGTAAAAATTACATAAAAACCTAATTCCGCTCGTAAATTTCTTCGCATATAATACTTAAAAAGTTAATTTCGCTCGAAATTGCTCGAAATCAGGTTAAATCAGATTCCGCTCGAAAGTAATTTTCTGATTTCGCTCGAAATCAGATTAATTCTGATTTCGCTCGAAAGTTATTCTGATTTCGCCTGAAAGTTTAAATCTGATTTCGCTCGAATCAGATTCTGCTTGAACTTGTTTTTCTGATTTCGCTCGAAATCAAAAAGTCTGTGATTTCGCTCAAAAGCTGACTCCGCACGAATTAGCTGTTTTTCAAAATTTCGGAAAAATTTTTCTAAGTGTTTGATTGATTTTTCAGGTACATACAAGATGGATGATTTCAATCCGTTTTCTGATGTCTTTGCTTTTGCTGGAAACGGTGGAGACGATACTTCTTCTAGCAACACAAATGAGAACACGTCGAATCCAAAGAAAAAGTTATCGGATGCTTTGGAAGTTGAAAGTGCTTTCGGAACCTATAACAAACCCCCGAAGTTGATGGCTATCGAAGAATACAGTAGGTGGGCCAAGAAGTTTGAAGATTGGTTGAGAGCCTTTGCTTTTCCCGGCTGGAAGAGTCTAAAAAATGGTTACGATGATGGGGGCAAATGTGGCGAAAGTTTAACTTCACCTGAGGAGATAGAATCGTTTGTTGCTGAGCAAAAATGTGTTGCATTGCTGTTTCAATCTGTTCGAGAAGATATCATATCTTTGATCGAATACTCTAGTGCTAAAGATCTCTGGGATAAGTTGAAAACCAAATGTTTAGGAAGTACGGAAATTGTGAAAAACAAAAAGAAACTACTTAGAAAAGAGTTTGATTTGTTTGGGTGTTTAAAGAATGAATCAGTGTGTAAAATGATTGAGAGGTTTGGGCACCTGAAGCTGGAACTGGCGAGACATGAAATTTCCTATACTCAAGATGAGCTAGTTGACAAATTGTTTGATTCGTTGCCAGATGAGATGGATTGGCAATATTATGCGTTGATGCTAAAGAATACTATCAAGCCGCCAGAAGTGTTGATAGTAGACTTGTTGATTGAGAGATTAGAGAGTCACGAGTTGGAGTTAAAGAAGACACACAAAGTCAATCACTCATCATACCAGCAGAACTTGGATTTGTATTATCCAAAGAGCATGATGCCAAAGAACACATCTCCAAAGACTGTGTTTTCTGCTGAGAATGTCTCCACAACAAGCAAAGAAAGTCAAAGCAGTGGATATCACAATGGGTCTTCATCAAATTCAAACCAGTCTGATGCAAAGAATCTAGTTCAATGCAACATCGCTGTAGACTTAAAGAATGCTCAAAACTTCAGCGAGGAGTCAGTAAAGCAACATATGGTTTTCTTAGCATCTGTGCTAGAATCTTATGAAAGTCTTGTAGCAGGGAAGATAGGCAACACCAACCTGACGAAGGAAGATTATGATCAGATTGATCCTGAGGAGATGGAACTGATCGACATAAGGTGGTGTATGGCAAGTGTTGTTCGTCGAGCACAGCGTTTCATGGAGATAACTAGGAGGAAGTCAATTGGTGGACCATCTACCAAGTTGGGCTTTGACAAGTCTAAGGTGACGTGCTTCAAGTGCAAGCAGAAAGGTCACTTTAAGCGTGAATGCAGAAACGCGTATGCTGATGAGTCTGAAAACCTGTTTAGAGAAGACTACTACAAGAAGGCAATATATCATCAGAACAAATCGGAGCCGCCAAGAATGAAACAGATTGAAGATAACAAAGAAAAATCTAGAGCTCTTGCGGTGATTCACGACGATGAAGGTTTCGACTGGAGCGAGTTGTTACCTGAAGAGAATGCGGTTGGATATGCTTTCATGGCAAAAACTGAACCTATTCCTTGGAAAGACAGCAAAACTGAAGAACAGAAGTATAATCACAGAAGGATGTTGGCTACTAACAAATTGATCAGATTATCTGGTATTTTTTCTGAGGCAAAAAGAGCAAAAAGATGGGATCCATTTAGAGAATGTTATCTTGACCCTTATGGAAACATTGCTATTGATCATAACACTCTTAATGTGGAAACCATAATCCAAGAGTATAAAGTTGAAGATGATTATTGGCAGAAGAAATGGTGGGGAAGCGGAGAAGAAGAAGAGAAAGAGAAGAAGGAAAAAGAAGAGAAAGAGAAGTCAAACAAGATTGACACTGGGATCATTGACACGACACAGGAGTTGAATGCTGAAAACATGGGAAAGATGGCTGACAAGGTGCTGGCAGCTAAGGCGCTTGAGGTAGATTCTAAATCCGTCTCTGAGTCTAAAAGCCAGGTCAGTTCAAACGCGTCAAGGAATGCAAAGTTTATAGCACAGTCACGTATCTCAACGGTAAGAAGGTTGAAGATCTGACTGCTAAAGTCAGAAATGTTGAGGATCAAATCCTTGATCGAGATAAAATGGTGAAAGCTTCAACTGAACGGTTAAAAGAATTAACTAACAAAATTGAAAATGATAAAATTGATCATGAAAAGGTTAGGAAAGAAAATGAAAGGTTAGTTCTTGAAAATCGTCAGATTACTGAAAAATTTGAGAAGCTTAAAAGCACGGTTAAAGATAATGATGATAGAAACGGTAAAACATATAAAGAAAATTGCCAATTGCAATGTGTTTTGAGGATTAAAGAGGAATTAATCAATC
The DNA here is from genome assembly GCA_030545235.1 of Helianthus tuberosus. Classification (NCBI taxonomy): domain Eukaryota; kingdom Viridiplantae; phylum Streptophyta; class Magnoliopsida; order Asterales; family Asteraceae; genus Helianthus; species Helianthus tuberosus. The sequence continues at coordinate 25,267,895 of CM060426.1, read as the reverse complement.
AACAACTGGATGAAACCGCTAAATTGAAACTTAAAGTTCAAGAAGCTGAAATTGAAAAGGAGCGAATCCAGTTGAAGCTTAAGAGTTACAACTTCGCAAGCTTTGTTTTGCAACACATTATTCCCAAACCCATCGGGAAAGACAAAGCAGGCGAAGATGTATACTGTGATGGAACTGGGGTCGGGTTTCATCAAGTTCCACCACCAGTTCTAGACAATTATTCGAAAAAACAATCTGGGTTGGTTAATCTTGAGGAAGAAAATGAAGTGAAACTTCCTGATTCAATTGATGTTACATTTTCTTCTTCATCATCTGATGACAGTGTTCAAACTGAGATTGTTAAAAGCACAGCTGAAAGTGTTTTGATGTCTGATTTAGCTGAAGATGATGAATGTTTCTTGAACAAATACATTCCGAAACAAAAGTCCAAAAACAACTTAGGTGATGAACCGGGTCTTGTGATGTACAAGATGGTTGGATCTGATAAGTTGTATTCGGATTCTGAGTTTCCTCTGGAGAATGTAAATGTTTCAAAATTGACAAATGTGTTCAAAATGGTTGAAATTGATTTGTCGGAAGTAAAGAGTTTAAAACAAACAAAAAGGCAAATGAATTTTGAAAAAGATAAAGCTTACTACAAGAAACCTGTAGTTCCACCGAGGTTTTATAACAATAATCGAAACAAATGGTTGGGAGGTTATCAGGGTGGTAAGTATTATCAACGAAAGAATTTTCAGAACAAGAAGTTTGCTGAGAAGAAAGTGTTTGTGAATGGTTCAAGTTCACTTTCTGATGAAGAATCTGAGATTTTTTCGAAATCAAATGAAGAGTTCTTTGAGAAGAAAGCCTCACAACCTCAGTCTGAAGGCACAAGTCGGGTAGTTGATACTCGTACATGTTTTAGATGCAACAAAGTTGGTCACATTGCAAGAAATTGCACCAACTTCAAGCCTAAGACTGAAGTTATTGAGAGTCAAAAGAAGAAGGTTGATGCGAAAGGCAAAGCTCCAATGGTTGTTGAGAAAATTTTGAAAAATGAGAAATCAAAAGTCAAAATTGAACCTGTTAAGAATGTGGTAACTAAAAATGACAAGTTTTACAAACGGGTTGCATCATCTCAACAAACATGGAAACCAAAATCAGAGAAACAAATTTCAACTCCACAAGAGAAGAAGTTTGTTCCTAAAGAGATTCTTCAAAATGAAACCAGAAATGAAAATATTCCAATTTCTTATGAAAATTTTGTAAAAAAAGATGTTTCATTGGAAAATGAGGTTAAAGAGGTTGTTGATAATAAATTGGAAATGAATGATAAAAACTTTCCACCTCTTAAATCGGTTGTAAAGTGCATTGATGAGATTAAGTTACCTGAGTCTGATGAGGCTTGGGCAGCTTATTTCAGCTAATCAAGTTTTGACTTGCCGGAGCTTCCTAGTTGGTAATCGTGAAGCATGAATCGGCATCTTTATTGAATTGTTTGTGATATGTGCAGGAACTTCTGAGAGCTATTTCACGATGGATTATGGATAGTGGAGCGTCTCGACATATGACAGGAAAGACTGCATTGTTGTACGATGTTAGAAATTTCAATGGTGGTTATGTGGGATTCGCAGGAAATCAAGGTGGTAGAATTGTTGGTGAAGGAACGTTATCCAATGGGATTGTTACGTTTGAGAGAGTTAACTACATTGCTGAGCTGGAGAATAATCTGCTGAGCATCTCGCAGATTTGTGACGGGATGTATACCACTCACTTCACAGACAAAGAATGTTTGATCTTGAAGCCAGGATTTGTTATCCCTGAAGAATGGATTATCATGAGGGCACCTAGAGTGAATGATCTGTACGTTTTGGACATGAGTGTAGCAACTACAACAACGGGTCAGGCTCATTGTTTTGTGTCCAGAGCAACAGAGAAAGAATCAAAGTTGTGGCACCGGAAGATGGGGCATATTCATCTTAGAAAAATGAATCACTTGGTGCACAATGATTTAGTTCTGGGTGTTAATATTAAAGGTTTCCATCTGGAAGGGGAATATTAAAGGTTTTCATCTGGAAGGGGAGTGCGTTAGTTGCATCAAAGGCAAGCAGAAGAAAAAGTCACACCCTAAAAAGCAAGTCAATTCAGTTTCCAGACCGTTAGAGAGACTACATATGGATTTGTTTGGTCCAGTAAACGTCAAAAGTATTACAGGGGATCTCTACTGTCTTGTGGTTACTGGTGATTATTCCAGATTTTCGTGGGTATCATTCTTGAAGTCGAAAGATGAAACCTTTGATAGTTTGATGGCGTTGTTCAGAAACATTGAAAATCTGTACCAAAGGCGTATCAGAAGAATTAGTAGTGATAATGGTACTGAATTCAAGAACAACAAGATGGAAGAATATTGTGATGAAAGAGGTATATTGCATGAGTTTAGTGCTCCGTACACTCCGCAGCAGAATGGAGTCGCAGAACGTAAAAACAGGACGCTAATCGAAACGGCCAGAACAATGCTTGCTGATTCAAAGTTACCGATAAATTTTTGGGCAGAAGCAGTTTCCACCGCATGCTATACGCTCAACAGAGTTCTCACAGTCAAGAAATTCAACAAAACATGCTTTGAGTTGATCAATAACTGCAAACTAAATCTGAAGTATCTCGAACCGTTTGGGTCACCCTGTACTGTTCTAGAGCCTTTTGGAAAGTTTGGTCCGAAGAGTATTGAAGGGATATTCATAGGTTATGCAAGTCCGTTACAACGAGTCTTCATTCCAAGTCTGAAGTGGATTATTGAAGCTCCAAATGTTGAGTGTCAGGGGTATACTATGCCGCCGCAGAATTCTGGTGATTCATGGCGGTTTAATTACGACAAGTTGTGGGATTCGTTTGACATGATGGAAGAACAAGAAGAAGAAGAAGATTTCTTTGATGAGTTGGATATTTTGCGACAGTATGAAGAATCGCAGGAAAGGTTCCCAGCTGAGTATTCAAGAAGACCACGACAAGCTTTGAACGATGATGAAGCAGGTCCAAGAAATGCTGGTGAACATGATGATGTCCAACAAAATGAAGTTGCTCAATATAATCAGACGGCACAGAATGATAATCAAGAATCTGAGAACATGCCAGTATTTGATCGTGGTGATTCAGATTCTGAGGGGGAGCAAATTCAGATCTCAAGTCAAACAGACCCAGTCAGTGAACAAGGTGCAAATCAGAATGTTACTAATCTGGAAGGCGATGTAGATGTTTCAGGCGAAGTGATGCCACGAACGCTTTCATACCATCCAGAGGAGTTGATCATTGGAGAATTGCAGTCAGGAGTCCGCACTCGAAGACAGCTTGATAAAGGGCTTACATGTTTTTATTCAAAAGTTGCTCCTTTACAAATTGAATTCTCATTGAGTTGTTTTATCTCGCAGGAACTGAGTCAATTCGAGAAGTTAGGTGTGTGGAAGTTAGTGGATTTACGTGATGGTCAAAGGAAGATAAACACCAAGTGGGTGTTCAAGTGCAAGAGAGATGATAGAGGAGTTGTTGTTTGTAACAAAGCTCAACTCGTAGTTCAGGGTTTCTATCAGCAGGAGGGTATAGATTTCACTGAAGTGTATGCTCCAGTTGCTCGACTAGAAGCAATCAGAATCTTCCTAGCATTTGCGTCTTGGAAAAATTTCAAAGTATATCAGTTAGATGTAAAATCGGCTTTTCTCTATGGGAAGGTAAAAGAGGAGGTATATGTCGGTCAGCCACCGGGCTTTACCGATCCACATCACAAAGATAAGGTCTACTTGCTAGACAAAGCGCTGTATGGTTTACACCAGGCCCCGAGAGCTTGGTACGAGACATTATCTCAACACCTACTAGCCAACAATTTCATTCGTGGAAAAGTGGATGCCACTCTCTTCACCAATGAGGTCGACAGTCATCTTCTGATTGTTCAGATATACGTGGACGACATCATATTTGGGTCAACAAATGAGAATCTATGCAAAGATTTTGAACGAGTTATGAAGCAGAAATTCGAAATGTCATCGATGGGTGAGATGAAATTCTTTTTGGGATTGCATGTTGATCAACTACCCAAAGGAATTTTCATACATCAAACGAAGTACGTTCATGATATCCTGGAGAAATTCGGGATGTCAGGTTCTACTTCAGCAGCCACCCCATTAGCAACGAATCATGGGATAAACCCTGATCTCACCGGAGAAAAGGTAGATGAAACGATGTATCGTTCCATGATCGGATTGTTGATGTATTTGACAGCTTCAAGACCCGATATCATGTACCCAACCTGCCTCGCAGCAAGATTTCAATCTAACCCAAGAGCATCGCACATGGTTATAGTCAAAAGGATATTACGCTACCTGAAAGGAACTCCATCTTTGGGGTTGTGGTATCCAAGAGAAGGCGATTTTACGCTCGAAGGTTATTCCGATTCCGATTTCGGATGCTGCAAAGTTAATGCTAAATCAACAACAGCAGGGTGCCAGTTCTTTGGATCACGATTGGTCACCTGGCAATGCAAAAAGCAAACCTCTGTGGCTTTATCCACATGTGAAGCGGAGTATGTATCTGCTAGCAGTTGCTGCTCTCAGATCTTGTGGATCCAGCAACAGATGCGCGACTACGGTTTGCAATTTCTAAACACCCCTATCTTTGTTGATAATGAGGCAGCGATTAATATTACTAAAAATCCAGTACATCACGCTAAAACCAAACATATTGAGATTCGTCATCATTTCATCCGAGATTGTTTCGAGAAGAAGTTGATACGAATTGAGAAAATCCACACTGACGATCAAAAAGCTGATTTACATACCAAAGCATTTGATAAAACTCGTTTTCAGTATTTGCTAAAACTGAATGGTATGAAGCTTTTATCGGTGTTGGAGGAGATTCTTGGCGTTGATGAAGGTGATATTGTAGATGATGTTCAGAAGTAATCTGCAATGGTTTGTCGATTTTTTACTTGTTTTGGTATTTAGGGGGAGTATAGGGTAATATTTCAGAAAATACAAAAACAATAAAAATGACAAAAATACAAAAACATGAGATATTTTCAAAATCCAAAAACAATAGAAAATCAGAAAAGAGCTTGTGTAAAAAGGGAAAATGATAGTACATCGGCTTGACAGTCACGGTATGCTAAAGAAATGTAATGTTTATATGCATTACACAGTCTCACTGATGATATGCCGATAGGATTTTACACATTTAGTAGGTTTGTTCGGGATATAAACCTAAATCTTTACTTGCTTATTTCGTGGGGAACACTACTTGGATATATAGGTAACCCCTGAAATCTTGTTTGAAAGATTCCATTTTCTAATATACTAGGTCTTTATACTCAGTGATATCTGGGGTATTATTCCGGGACTTCTGCTGAATGGAAGTTCTGACCTAGTCCTCGAATAATACTTTCCGCAATGCTTGAAACATAGCATCACCCTCAGCATATATGATAAGACAATAAAATTGCTTAGCAATGCTGTTGTAAAAAAAAATCCTCTAAAGGGGACACACCCAAAAGTTGAGTCATGATCTCTCTGCTGAACGGTAGTTCTGACCTGAGCTCTCATGATTCTTCATAATTTATTAACCCCTTACAGATATCATTTGTAGTATTCTCACCTGTAAGACTGAATATTGGGATCTGGATATGGGAGTATATTCAAGAGGAGGGACACACGTATAAGTTTAAGTCTTTAAAACATTAAATCCGTATCCTGGACAGATTGAAAATTGTGTGAGAATTTAAGTGGATCAGTATATCGAAAATCTATGCGAATTGTTTAATTCTGAGTATGTAATTGAAGCTTAATGGTACTTGTGATTTGTCGAATAGCTGATATGATTCCCTAACACGCTCAACAAAAAATATGTATGTAAATAGTTTACTTTTACTGCATGTTAGTTCTGTATTTCATTTCTAGTTTAGAACTTTATTAAAAAATCAAAAAGATTTTACATTTCTGCTTTATTTTTGACAAACCAAAGTGGAGAGTTGTTTTTCGGATTCGAATTCTGAAAGATGAAAGCAGATGCAGGAAGGTTTCTGGACTGGATGATGAGTCGTGAGCTAAACATGATAAGTTTGAGAAAGTTGAAACGTTGAAGCAAGTTCATTAACTTGAAACTTGTAATTTTCAGAAAAACAAATTGTATTAAATGTCAGTGTGTATTATCTCTGATCAACCAAGGTCATTAAGTTGGACTTGGTAGATAAATTGAGTAATCAGGGTCATTAACTTGGACCTGAATACTTAAGTGGATTTTTTTTTAACACTGAAGATTGATTGGTAAGTTTGAATTGAATCTATTATTGTCATATATCTTATATTTAGGTAGAGATTGTGCAGGTAATAGGAATCCCCATGGCAACAAAATGTTAAAGTTTAATCCAGAATTCGAACCCTAGCTGAGCGAGAGGGGGAGTCTGTGAAAAGGGGGAGTTCACTTTCTGGATCAACAGTTAAAGGGGAGACTAAAGATGGAGCAAGGATAAATTCCTGAACCTATGAAGAGAGAGTTTTGACATGTGAAGACAAGTATTGAAAAGAGACCAAGACTGAAGATTCAATGGCGAAGACTTCGTCAACATCCAAGGGGGAGTCTGTTGGTGCACTGAATGTCTGTTAACTACGTCTTAGTTGAGTCTTAGGTCTAGATAGGTTAGATTGGAGCTCGGAAATGAAAAAGTGGTTTTAGAGTGTAATTCCGCTCGAAATGACAATTATGTCTTTTGGAGCGAAATCAAGTCTTTATGTAATTCCGCTCCAGATGTTGTTAGGTAATTCCGCTCCAACATAAATTGGTGATTTCGCTCCTAATGAAAGTAGATGATTCCGCTCCTGAGTGTTCTTAGATGATTCCGCTCGTAATGGTTGTGTAGTTTGGAGCGGAATCAGGACCTCTATAAATAGGGTTCGGCTGTTGTCATTTGTAACAGTTGGAGCGGAAACAGGTCTTGTGCTAGGTGTCGAATTGCTGTCAAAATTTACTCAGAAAGCATTAATAGAAAGGAAATTGAAAGGATAAAGCTGTGTGACTTCATTTACTTTGATTCCGCCTCTGTATATGAAGATGAACTGCCTTTTACTGACTATTTAGGGTCACAACTCGGTCCAACAGAATGAACAAAGATCCTGCATAGATCTAAACATATTCATGGTGAAAAGGATTGAAAGATGGTTTCAAACTTTCTTACAACTCTTTTACACTCAATGCATTCAAAACCGATAGATTCAGAGCTTGTTCTGATCTTCTACTCCTTCATAGTGATGTGTTGGTTCAAGATCTGTATTCTACCAAAGAGACAATCGATTCCGGGTTAAACATGAACAACCGTCACGAACTAGTGAACGGGTCGGATTTGGGTGATTCCTGTTCGGACGGGTCACTAGGGTCTTGACGAGGTTTCTGTTGCTTAGCACGTTATCACACCGTCTCGATCAAAACTGCAAAACTATCGAAACAACCAAGTGTCAAGACGATCAGCCGTTGGGACAGATTGCCGTCCGATCGGATTGCCATCCGATCGGACAGCCATCCGATCGGCTTGCACCTTGGTCCCACACTTAAACCTTTATTTTGATCAAAGGACTAAACGTTGAACGGGTTACCATCCGATCGGATAGCCATCCGATCGAACGACTACCCGAGCATGAGATGTTTGGAACTTCAACACTTAAACAATTTTCAGCGTGTTCAATGCACTATCAGTTCTAGCGGATTGCCATCCGATCGGTAGACCATCCGATTGGATGACAACACTGTTGTGAACTTGTTCTCTGAGAATGTCTCACCATACGGATCGCCGTTCGATCGAACCGCCGTCCGATCGACCAACCTGAAGGGTAGAGATACTTCTCTGTTTTCAAAATGCTACAATGAAAACTTCAAAAGACAAACCATCATACACAAACACATCCTCACCAAACGAGGTGTCAATCCAATCGAATGGCCATCCGATCGGATGACCATCCGAACGGATTGACATCCGATCGACTGGCCATCCGATCGGATAGCCATCCGATCGGATTACCATCCGACACTTACCACTCTTGCACCGTTTTTACGCGCCGCTTAACGTTTATGCTATCGTTAACTGTTCAGGCTAATCTCTTCCAGCGCTCCCTTCAATCCAAGATAGTGTTTACTTGTTAAGCGCAATCTGTGAGTATACTCGAACCCTTTTTGCTTTATGCACTTTTGGGTGTTACATACATTACTTATTCTAAATCACATCAAACACACTACGCAATACTTTAACGCTAACCACTACTGCATGTTATACGTGACTCGATGAATGCTTGTTTGTTATGTTTACACATAGATTGTTGTCTACCTGCCTTAGCAATGATAGTACTATAGTTTGGACTCAGCACCTGTTCACTCAGGGGTTGTTAAGGACCATTACTCACATGATTCGCAGTGGTGAATATGTGTTGCGAACTGCCTTACGCAGTCGACCCGCAGTCATTGGTATTGATAGGATCTTTTCGATAACTTACGTGCTTCACATCACACGTTGTACGTGCTGGTTATGCGTAAACGATTTCGAACTCTATTATACTATCAAACTTGTATGCTCACCCTTACACTATGTGTATTGACTTTTACTTTAACGTATGTGGCAGGTGCTTAAGATGCTAGGATGCTTGGTTTGCTGTGTGATGAAATCGAGGCTAGGAAAGAGTCTAGAAACAAACAAACAAATTGTCTATTTTGAAATCTGAGTTGTCGGATCAGTATTTGTTTGTGAGACAATTATTTGTAATAACTGTTTTATTTGGATATGTTATGATATGGGACATGACGTTTTAAGTATCTGGTAATTAACAGTTGTTATGGATACTCATGGACAATCTATTTCGCTCAGTGTCGCGCCCCGATGATTCCGCCATCGGTTGGGGTGTGACAAGACTGCCTATGAAACTCTGTTCAAAATCAAACCACTGATCTCATACTTCAAAATCTTGGGTTGCCCATGTTTTATCTTAAACCTAAAAGATTCAATTTCAAAATTTGCAGCCAAAGTAGATTGTGGTTATCACTTGGGATACTCAACCACTGCCAGGGCCTACAAAGTGTTTAACACAAGGACTAGGTGTGTGGAAGAGACTTTAAATGTAAAGTTAAATGAACTTTCATCACTGAAAATCCCTGCAAACCCTGCTGAATTATTTGATCTTGATAAATTTACTTTTGAAGATGTGTCTATCAAGACTAACCCTGCAGGTACACCACAATCTACATCACAAGACTATGGTTATGAAGTTGTAATCGCACAACACAAATTCACATCCATCACCAGAGTAGCAGATGTTCAAAACAGCTGTCAAAGCTCAACCATTGCTGCATCAACAGTTATTGATCAAAGTAGCCCTTCAACCTCTGCCACCACATCATCCACAACCACTGATGATAAAAATCTGCCAACAGTGGATAAAAATCAACATTGTACCACACCCATTCCTCCTATTCCTCCACCTCCATTTCAAACAGATGTTGGATCATCAAAGTTACCAACAGATGTTAGCTCAGATGATTCCCATCTGCAGCCTTCACCCTTTAATGCCATTGTTCCATACAAGGGAGATCTAATCTTCCAGAAGTATCATCCACTAGATCAAATCATTGGCAACATCAATGAAGGGGTTCTCACTAGAAGTCAATCCCAAAACATTTATCTTTTTGTTGGCTTTCTATCACTCCATCAACCAGTCAAGTACCAAGAGACACTTAAAGACAACAGTTGGGTAGAAGCTATGCAAGAGGAGCTCTAACAGTTTAAGAGACAACAAGTAAGGGAACTTGTACCACTGCCAGATGGTGTGAGTCCTATTGGTATAAAGTGGGTCTTCAAAAACAAAACTGATGAAAGGGGTATTGTTGTCAAAAATAAAGCTAGGCTTGTGGTTCAAGGCTTTAGACAGGAAGAAGGCATTGATTATGATGAAACTTTTGCCCCTATAGCAAGATTGGAAGCTATCAGACTGTTCTTAGCCTTTGCTGTCAACCACAACATTAAGGTGTTTCAGATGGATATCAAATATGCATTTCTCTATGGTAAGATTCAAGAAGAGGTATATGTTTGTCAATGTCACACCCATTTCTCAGGCGGAAGCACGAGGTGTGATCTTGAAAGGTTCTCATTGCATACGAATGGTAAACACACTACATGCTCGTAAAAATAACTTCTAATGCCAATGATATTACGTAATGAAAAACATAGGTTAAGTTTAGAGTTTACATCACAGCATAAAACATTGTCTGAAAAGTTTACAACATTATTCAAAGACAAACCTAAAGGTTTTGGTCCTTATATCACCACACGGAGTGGGACATAACAACCAAACCCAGCAAAACGGCATAGGAGTCTTGACACACATAGCTAACAACATAAACAACATCCAAGAGCAAGAGTAAAACCGCGCGCACATCCACTTTAGTTACCTGAAATACATGTGAGTTTTTGGAAAATCGTCAACATAATGTTGGTGTGAATTCATGCAGTTTTTGTATTGAACGTTTGTATACTTTAAATGAAAACATGGTATGTAATTTGTATGAAACAAGTATTTCTGTAAATATAAGGAAATCGAGATCGCTAATGGTTTGCAAGGCCATTAACATGTGACACGACATAGGAAGCATCCAAACCATAGCCATTTTTAACTGTCGAATCCACGACTGTCGATTCACGACTAGAGACACAAAAGCACTGCTTGGTACTAGTATCACCAAGAGTGTGGCTGCCTGAAACCCATTAGATCTAACATTTTGTTCCGCGGTCTTGGTATGTAACTGATTAATGGTGCTTGTGGCACCCTATTCATGACATGATCTAAAGTATCATTCCTTAGTTTTTGTATTCAACATACCATAACACATCTATTTTTCCCAAGTTTAGAAAACAAGTAAAAGTTTAAAAGTGGGGACATGAACTCACAACTTTGTGTTTCTTGCGCCGTATACTTCACCAGGTTTGCTTATATAGCATCGTGACCTATACGTGTTTTATTAACGTTAGTCACTAGACTTGTATCGCACAAGTACAAGTCACCATCTTTTATGTATGTGTTCTTTGTTGTTAAAAATAATTTATATTTTTAACTATGTAACTTACTTATATTATTTTCCAGAAATAAATATAAGTATCTTGTATTTTACACCCGAGTTATGTATTTTTGTCCAAAAATTCATTTTAAGTTCATAACTTGTCCAAGTTATTGAATCTATTAAGAAATATATTTTCATAAATATATTCTCTTGTATTTGTCTATACATGTCGTATGTGTATTTTGTATTTTTACTCCTTAGGAGTATTTAGTGTATTTTCAAGTCCTAATACACTATTACATATAATACATACTACATACACTTAGCACAAAATTTGGTGATCAATAAATATATATATTTTCCTCAAAAATATACATACTTAATATCAATTTTTATCTTGAAGAAGTCATCATTTCTTAACTTGAAGTTTACGTAAAAATTAGGGAAACCTTGGTAAATATTTTTAGGTAAATTTTTAGGGAATAAGTTTCACCAAAACTTATATTTTTCTAAGTGTCAAAATTTTATAGAAATTTTGACATGGTTTCCCCTAAAAATGGAGGTTTCCCATGTTTTCAAAACACGTGTTTATTTTCTTTTAAAATCATCACAAACAATCATCAACTCATTCAACACTTACCGAGTGTCAAAATCAAGTAAATTACACTACATCATGAACTTGAAGTTTTTGTAAAAACTTGTAGTAACTTACCATGTTGTATAGTAGGTTTAGTTACCCTTTAAAACATTGTTATTTGTTTGTAAATCACATTCTTGAAAGATTTAGTCATTTACAACTTGTAAGATGATTTTTCTAAAAATATTTCTTTTGTATTTTTCTTGTTACAAACATGTTTCTAGTCTTGTTTAAACATTAAAAATATGATTAGTTTACTTAGAAACCATGACTTTGTAAATCTTATAAATAAACTTGGTATCTTGTGAAAATCATTTTGGTAATCATCTATTTACAAGATTTGTATTTTGTTTAAATCATCTTTACATATGAAAACCAATTTCATCAGTCAAGTTCATGAAGACATAAAGCATGATGATCTTGGTCTTTCACAAGATCACCACCTTAACTTACTAGATCATGTGTTTAATCACAATCTAGTAGGTTTCTTATGATGTCAAACATCACTAACACAAACCACCAATCACCAAGAAGCAAATCAACACCATCAACATGTATTCTCATACTATTAAGCTTATGTTAAAGTATCATGATCATGTTCTTTAGTGTTCTTCAAGATTAACAATGTTTATCATCTTTTAACCATCAAAATATGAAGTAACAAGAGATCATAAGGGTCTTACTACTAGCACAAGGCTAGGGAAGAACACTTGATGTTGTAGATGACAAATGTGATGGTTAAAAGCAATCGGGAGAGGTCCTTCAAGATTCACAAGCTCCACACTTCCTTAGACACCTTCTTGCACCTTAGGATGAACTTGGAATGGAGGATTAATGGATGAAAGTGGTGGTGGTGTTGTTGTTGATTCTCGGCCGAGATGAGGGAAGGGAGGAAGGAGAGTATCTAGTGTGTGTTGGTGTGTGAGAGATGGTGAGAATTATGATCATCATGTAACACTTATAACTAACTTTGAGCTCTTAACCAATGGATCTTGTGTTCTTAATAGTACATACATAATCTTTACTAAATCAATTAAGATCATGTGATATCTAACAAGATCAAGTAAAGATCTTGATGGGGGCCACCCCATGACCGACCACTTTAAGGGGGGGGGGGTAAAGTGTAAGTTTGATGGATAGGTTAGAGAATTTAGTTGGAAGTTAAGTGTATTAATTAGTGTCCATGCATATGATATGTTATATAGTGTGTTAGGGTGTTCGGTGATCATAACTAGCTCAGAAATAATAAAACCATGCTTCTAGTGTAATTTTGATGTTTCGGGTAGTGTCCGGTTGTTCGGTTAGATACCGGTTCGTTAAGGTGTCAAACTACTCCGTTTAGTGATCTTTAAGTACCCTTTTGTGACACTTTTAATTCCCGACACTTAGGAAAGCATTCAGGACCATTTAGTCATATTTTTACATGTTACTAACTTGTTACAATGCTGAATTTTGCTGAAATATGCTGAAATATGCAAAATCCAGTATTTAAAGTGTGTTTCGGGTGTTTTTTAGTGCATATTATAGCTTCCGGAAAGTCTATGTGTTAACCCTTGTATACATTCTTGGGTTTCAATGTATTTTAGACGTTGGACCTACTCCTAGGCCCCAATTCTACTGTCTGACTGGTTTCTGCAGAATTGCTGACACAATGTGTCTTACCGGTGAGTTTACTAGTCTTTCTGACGCAACGCTAACAGTAATGCATAAAGCAATATTTGAAGTATAAAACGTGCATGAATTCACTTGTGTAGCATGTAATCAGACAATGTTGACATTTAAGCACATAATTTCAGATATTAAATAATAATTAAATTGTACGGAAATTACTGGTTTTGTGCCAGTTATCACAGTCTCCCCCCGTTAAAAGAATTTTGTCCCGAAATTCTGGCTGAGCTATCTCTCGCATGAGTTTTCTTGAACAGGTGGGGGTACTTTTCTTTAAACTGGTCTTCACGTTCCCACGTGTACTCGGCTCCGTGCTTAGAGTTCCAACGTACTTTGACAAGTTTGACGCTACTCCTCCGGGTCTTGTTGACTTTCCAGTCTGTAACCTCAATGGGTTGTTCTGTAAATCAGAGTGTGTCGTCGATATGCACTTCATCCGCAGGGGTGATCACTGTTTCTTGGGTTGGACTCTTCTTGAGGTTGGACACATGAAACGTATCATGTACTCCGTTAAGTTCTTCCGGTAATTCCAACTTGTAAGCTACGGCACCAATTCTTTCCAAAATCTTGAATGGTCCGATGTATCATGGATTCAGCTTTCCACGTTTTCCGAATCTTACCACGCCCTTCCAAGGTGAGACCTTTAACAAAACTTTGTCTCCCACCTCGAATTCCAAGGGTTTTCGTCTTCGATCAGTGTAGCTGTTTTGTCGATCTCGAGCCGCCTTAATGCGCTCTCAGATCTGCATGATTTTTTCGGTTGTCTCTTGAACAAGTTCAGGACCAACCATACGTTTGTCTCCAGCGTCTGCCCAACATAATGGCGAGCGGCACTTGCAGCCATACAGTGCTTCGAACGGTGCGGCTTTTATGCTCTTATTGTCACACCCTGGCTTTGCGGAAGCGTGGGTTAATTTGGTGTGACTTCTTAATACCATAGCTTAATCACAACAAAGCTATATGAAAATAAAACATGCAGATCATCCATTGATTTAAGTAAAATACCACAACATTGTCTTAATACGTTGACACATGCAACGGAAATTACAACATAAAAACTTTGTTCTTAACACACAACCCCAAAATATAACATAACATTTGTTTAAGACTTGCGACTCGTCCAGGTAAAAGTCGCAATCCCTAAACATGGATGATCCTGTAATTCTAACACAGCGGGAAAACGTAGCATACCGGGCCAGATCCTTAGTTCCCTGAAATACATGTAAGTTGGAAAAATCAACACAATGTTGAGCGAGTTCATGCGTAAGTGAGTATGTAAAATCCTTGTAAGTAGAAAAACCCTGGTATGTAGCAAATAAGGAAAAAGAGATCACCAATGGTTTGCAAGGCCATTGATATGTGTGAAGTGCAAGTAGGAAGACTCAAACCTAGCGGATTTGTGCGTCGGGTACATAGTCACCCCAAGGTCCGTTAACTGTTTGGCCTGGGGCTGGGCTCGCTACACCCAGATAGATCTACCGCATTGTGTCCCTCGGTCCTACCATGAGGATTAATGGCCTCAAGTACCACCTACCCACTCACATGATCTGTATGCAGTAACCCTCCTTACGCTAACCATACCATGTAAAAGTACTCGTAATCATAGTGACATGTATTTCACCCCCGCAGTTTAGAAAACTGAAAACAGTTAAGAGAAAAGGGGGACATGAACTCACAGTAATGCGTCCTCGAATAACAGCAAATCAACTCAGTCTGCAGCACGACAACCTACAACGTGCTAATATCTATTAGACGAGCGGACGTGCCTTAGCTTAGGGTCTTAATGTTCTTGGGGAAATAGTTAGACAACTATTTCGTGTTTAAATTTCTTGGTTAACGTATAAATAGATTCCTTCCCAAGGATGGGGTATTCGTACAGGTATTATGTATTTGGTGACTTAACGTATTAAAAAAAAATACATTTACAAGTCTCCTATCCAACACTTTAAAGTTTTATGTCAAAACTCAAGGCGAGGTTTAATTATGAGATATAAAGTTTCACATACACGATAGAAAAATAATTTTTCTAAGTCTTGGTATTTTTAGAAAAATTCGCCAGAACTTCCCCTAAAAACGGGAGTGTCCGTGCTAATACGCACATCATTTTCTTTTTGAAATCAACTCATAATCATCAACAATCAACCATTACGTTTTAACACGCAAAATACTACCCTTGTCGATTCAGTTTCAATTTGTGAAAACTGGACTGTTTTCGGACGTGTAAATAAATTACTTAACTTATTCCAAAAATTCCCAAATTTTTGTGGAACGTCATAACCGACCCACAAATTATTGTGTAAAAATTTCGGGGTCTAAATCATTACCAAAAATTTATAGAAAATCGTTTACCGAACTGTGATCAGATTTGTTACATTCTGATCACAGTTTACAGAATAATTCGCCAAAAATTCCTCGTAAGTCCGTTTGTCGAAAATCCAGTTCGAGGGTCACAAATACATCTGTGTTCATCTTTGATAAAAGTTTCAGGGGCTGGTTCGGTTCAGGTTTTAAGTTGTGATCGAAAACACACAGCCCAATTTTCTGCAGTAACAAACAGCCTTAGCTGCTGTCACGGAAACAGATTTTTAAAATAGTAACCGACATCAGAAAAATACGATTCCAGCGCCATTTTCTTCGTTTTTTGAAATGACACGATTTAGGCTTTTGAAATTCCGTTTTTCGAGTTTTTAAGGTCCGTTTACAGCCTGTTAAAGGCGGCTGAAACAGTGACTCAGCATGCTGTTTTGTGATTTCGATGTTATTAAATCGCGTTATAAGTGTCCGATTAGCGGGTTAAACAAGAAAACGACTTTTAAATATCAAGTATGTGTTATCCAACCCTTAACCCGACGAGATTCCACTTTATAAATCATACACAAGTAAACCTTTACGTAGATTTTTATGTTCATACTTATGTTTCATATTTTTCTAATATTCTTGCAATCTAGTGATTTAAACAACAATACTACATGTTAAATGCCATAATTTTCGAACAAGATGAGATCAAGTATGAAGAAACTCACTACTAGCCTCTAGCTAGGGAAGAATCTTGTGTAAAAATGATGAGAAAAGATGTAGAACCAAGCAAGAACAATGCTCCCTTGCAATGCCTTCAAGTTGCACCTTCCATGTTTGATCTTCAAAGCTTGAATGGTATGAGTAAATGAAGAAAGTGATGAATGTTGGAGTGTGGTGGTGGATTCGGTTGTAGTAGAACCGAATAGAGAGAGAGAGCTAGGTGAAAATGGGTTGCAAAAATCTTGTGAAGTGATGTACATTTATAAGGGACCTTACTTTTATTTATTCTTCACATATCTTGGATAGATAGACAAGCAAAACACTTAATACTAGATCATTGAATCCAAGCAAGAAGATAGGGAGTATGATGTTATGACATGTGGGGTCCCACTTGGGGAAATAAATTCGTTGGGGGGGGGGGGGGGGGTATTATGTAAATATTGTGACTAAAGTGTATAAGTGTAAGTAATGTGATATGTGTTAGTTGATTTATTTTAGGCGGGTGTTATGGCATACGGGGATCATGACTAGCCATAAATAATAAAATAAAGTATTTGACAAAATTTTAGTGCCCCGGGTAATGTCCGGTTATACGGTTAAGTACCGTTCCGTTAAAATGTTTAATTATACCGCAAAAGGTCCTTTATGTATATATTTTGTAACATAAATTATTCCCGGTACTTAGGAAAATATACGGGACCGTTCTGCAATGTTTTTGCACTGTATTAGAAATTTAAAATGCTGAGTTTTATAATAAAGCGCAGAATTTTGTATTTAAAGTACGTTTTAGGCACACCCGGTCACTATAAATCTCACCTAGTGACGCAGTTCTACAATCCTCACCGCCCTACACTCACTACCAGTGTAGCAATGTATTCCCGGCTCATACTAGCCTTAGAGGCAGTGTCTGCCTGATGCTGGTTATGTCAGCATGTTTACTGGGTATCCCGTATAGTGTGCTCACTGTGCTTTTTGTGCATCAAGGTTGTCACTGGTGTTAGTGTATAAATAATAGTGTGACAGTATAAAATGTGATGCATAAGTATGTATGTATCAGAAATCAGTAAGCAGTTTAAGCACAGTTTCAAGTAAGCACAGTAATTAAGCAGCAATTTAATATTAATTAATTTGTACGGATACCTGGTTTGGTGAGGGTTGTCACATTCTCCCCCCGTTAAAGAAATTTCGTCCCGAAATTTAAGTTCTGCTACGAGATGCAGGATTCTTAGGAAACAAATGGGGGTATTTCTCTTTCATTCGATCCTCACGTTCCCACGTGAATTCAGGTCCATGCCTAGCATTCCAATGAACTTTGACGAGTTTGACACTGCTCCTGCGAGTTTTATTAACTTTCCAATCCGTGACCTCAACAGGTTCTTCAGTAAAGTGGAGCGTATTGTCGATATGAACTTCGTCAGCAGGAATGATCACTGTATATTGTGTTGGACTTTTTCTCAAATTAGATACATGGAATGTATCGTGAACACCATGGAGTTCAGCAGGTAGGTCCAACTTGTAGGCTACAAGCCCAATCCTTTGCAGAATTCTGAAAGGGCCAATGTAACGCGGATTCAACTTCCCACGCTTTCCTAAGCGTGCCACCCCCTTCCAGGGTGAAACTTTCAATAAAACCATATCTCCAACTTGGAATTCCAAATGTTTCCGGTTTGGATCTGCATAGACTTTCTGTCTTTCGCGAGCCGCTTCGATGCGTTTTCGAATCTGCGCAATCTTATCTGTCGTCTCTTGGACGATTTCGGGACCAACAAGCTGTCTATCACCGGCGTCAGCCCAACATAGTGGTGATCGACACTTGCGTCCGTAAAGGGCTTTAAATGGCGCGGCTCCAATACTGGTGTGGTAGCTGTTGTTGTATGAGAATTCGGCCAGTGGTAAATGTTTATCCCAGCTACCACCAAGATCCATTACACATGCTCTCAGCATATCCTCCAATGTTTGAATAGTCCTTTCACTTTGGCCATCAGTTTGCGGATGAAATGCGGTACTTAGGTTCAATTGTGAGCCAAAAGCTTCTTGGAAGGATTGCCAAATCCTTGATACAAATCTCCCATCTCTATCAGAGATGATTGAGAGCGGCACTCCATGACGTGTAACGATTTCTCGCATATATATTTCCGCAAGTTTACTCGTATTGTCTTTCTCTTTGATTGGCAAGAAATGTGCAGACTTTGTTAGGCGGTCAACTATCACCCAAATAGTATCATGACCCCTGGGTGTCTTGGGCAGTTTCGTTATAAAATCCATTGAAATCTGTTCCCATTTCCACTTGGGAATTTCAGGTTGTTGCAGAAGTCCCGAGGGCTTCTGGTATTCAGCTTTCCCCTTGGCGCACGTCAAACATTTGCTAACATAAACAGCAACGTCGCCTTTCATTTTAGGCCACCAATAACAATCTTTAAGGTCCTGGTACATCTTATCCGCACCGGGATGAATAGAGTACCGTGATTTGTGTGCCTCATCAAAAATAACTTTTCTCAACCCACCAAACAGAGGAACCCAAATCCTTCTCACAAAACATAACGTTCCTTCCTTGTTTGGTACTAATTGCTTCTCCATCCCACGGAGATATTCTTCTTCAAGGTTTCTTTTCTTAAGAGCTTCTTTTTGCGCGGTATGAATGCGCAGGGAAAGATTTGTCTGGATAATCATCTCCAAAGCCCTAACCCTTATGGGCTTGATCCTTTCTTTACGACTTAGGGCATCGGCGACCACATTCGCCTTCCCTGGATGATACTTTATCTCGCAGTCGTAATCGTTCAACAATTCGACCCAACGTCTTTGTCTCATGTTCAGCTCTTTCTGGTTGAATATGTGTTGTAAACTCTTGTGGTCTGTGAAGATTGTACACTTCGTACCATATAGGTAGTGTCTCCAGATCTTTAATGCGAATATCACTGCGCCTAGTTCCAAATCGTGAGTGGTATAGTCTTTTCATGTACTTTCAACTGGCGTGACGCGTAAGCTATAACTTTCTGGCGTTGCATCAACACGCAACCCAATCCTTGACGTGAGGCGTCACAGTATACCACGAAATCATCTGTACCTTCCGGTAGTGCTAAGATCGGCGCATTGCAGAGCTTATCCTTCAACAACTGAAATGCTTCTTCCTGTTTGATTCCCCAATCAAACTTCTTATCCTTCTGTGTGAGGAGGGTCAGTGATTGAGCGATTTTTGAAAAATCCTCAATGAACCTTCGATAGTAACCAGCCAAGCCTAAGAATTGTCGAATCTCGGTTGGCGTCTTTGGAGTCTCCCAGTTCTTTATCGCCTTGATCTTTGTGGGATCGACATGGATTCCATTTCCATTAACCACGTGTCCAAGGAATTGGACTTCACGTAGCCAAAACTCGCACTTAGAGAATTTGGCATACAACTGTTCCTTTTTCAACAACTCCAGAATAGTTCTTAAGTGTTGTTCGTGTTCAGCCTTTGTCTTTGAATAAATCAAAATATCGTCGATGAACACAATCACGAACTTATCGAGATACGGCTTACAGACTCGGTTCATTAGGTCCATAAAAACAGCAGGCGCGTTTGTCAACCCAAACGGCATAACTAGGAACTCGTAGTGTCCATAACGAGTTCTGAAGGCTGTCTTCGGGATGCTCTCTTCTTGTATTCTTAGCTGATGGTACCCAGATCAAAGATCGATCTTAGAGTAAAAACTTGAACCTTGAAGCTGATCGAATAAATCATCGATTCTTGGCAGAGGGTATCTATTCTTGATTGTTAGTTTATTCAACTCCCGGTAGTCAATACACATACGGAAACTACCGTCTTTCTTTTTGACAAATAAAACTGGAGCTCCCCAAGGTGAGAAGCTTGGTCGGATGAATCCTTTGTCAAGAAATTCCTGGAGTTGTGTAGACAACTCCTGCATCTCAGACGGTGCAAGTCTATAAGGTGCCCTAGCTACAGGCGCGGCGCCTGGAACTAAGTCAATGTGAAATTCTACTTGCCTTTGGGGTGGCAATCCTGGCAAGTCCTCTGGAAAGACTTCAGGATATTCCCTTACGACAGGGATGTCTTCGATTTTCGGCTCAGCAGCTTTCCTATCCACGATGTGTGCCAGGAAGGCAGCACATCCTTTTTGTAAACACTTACGAGCTTTCAGGCAACTGATAGTTCTCAGCGGCGTATCATGCTTCTCTCCGTGCACTATGATCGTTTCTTCATCCGTCAGTGGGATGCGGATGGTCTTCTTATGGCAAACGATCTCGGCTTTGTTACTCGTTAGCCAATCCATTCCCACTACCACATCAAAGCTTCCCAGCTCGACAGGTAGTAAGTCCAACGTAAACTCGTGCCCTCCTAGTTCAATCACACATCCTCGGACAACTTCACTGGTCTCAACTAGTTTCCCCTTTGCTAATTTGATGGAGTACGGCACGTCTAACTTGCTAGGCGTCAATCCAAGTATTTTTCTTAAATTCTAACGATACAAAGCTATAATCGGCACTAGTATCAAACAGAACAGATGCAAAGCGTTAGTTTATCGGGAACGTACCAGTGACAACGTTTGGATCCTGGCGCGCTTCCCTTGCGCCAATGTGGAATGCTCCCCCACGGGCTTGATTCGGCTTCGGGCTTTTCTTCTTGAAGTGCCCAATTTCCCCACACTTAAAACATCCTGGCCCTCGGCCATTCCCATTCCCAGCTTGATTCGCAACATTTCCATGGTTCCCGTTTCCGTTACCTCCTCGATTGTTGTTCCGATTTCCAAGACCTCCTTGGCCTCCCCGGCCAGCACTAGCCCAGCAAGAATCCTTCAAGTGGCCAACCTTTCCACAAGCTTCACATACTTTTGGCCCACACCGACCAAAATGATGATGCTGGCAGGTGTTACACTTGGGCAGAGTGCCCATATAACCCTTTCTTTTGTTCTCATTATCCGTTCGGGTATCTTCGGTGAGCTTTCTTTTGTTCTTTCTGGATGACTTTACCTGAGTCTCCTTCTTCTTGGCAGGGTTTGTAAGTTCTTCTAGTCTAAGTGCCTCCGTAGCGAGTGCCAAACCCATCTTACTTGCAGCATCAGTTGTTGGTGGCGTTGATGTTGTCATCAAGCTCAAGACTTGAGGCGCCAGTTCCCAAATGAATTGTTCCAATTTCTTTAATTCTGGTTTCACCAGGTACGGAACAACCCGTGACAAATCATGAAGTCTTTGCACGTACTCCAACACCTTCGGACCTTCCATCATCAGGCTCCGAAATTCATCTTCCCACTTCTGGGTTTCCGTTTGGGAGCAATACTTCTTATGCATCATTCCTTTCAGTTCACCCCAGGTTAACGCATATGCTGCAGTAGCGCCCTTTATACGGATCTGAAGATTCCACCATAATCGGGCTTCATCTAGAAACAGCTCAGAAACGTATGGGACTTGTTGTTCCGGTGTACAACCGCTCACTTGAAAGATGGAATCCATTCTTTCGATCCACTTCACAAAGGCTATGACACCTCCAGTGCCGTCGAACTTCGGAGGCTCGTAGTTGAGGAAGTGCCAGTAGGAACAACCGTTATTTTCTGAGGTACCTCTACTAGGTTCGGAGCGTAGGGCCTCGTGCTGTGCTATAGCTGCAGCAATTATCTCTTGAAGTTCCGCCTCTGAGGTGGGCATGCGCATTTCGCGTCTTGGCGGCATCTTCTAAAAGGTGTTTCACATAGGTTAGGTCATAGCAAGTAAAGTGTACGT
This sequence comes from Helianthus tuberosus, assembly GCA_030545235.1. Taxonomy (NCBI): domain Eukaryota; kingdom Viridiplantae; phylum Streptophyta; class Magnoliopsida; order Asterales; family Asteraceae; genus Helianthus; species Helianthus tuberosus. The sequence continues at coordinate 25,245,811 of CM060426.1, read as the reverse complement.
ATGTATTCAACAATATCAACACATAACATCTCATGCTATAAATAAATCAACCGCATAACATCTCATGTCATAGAACATAAACAATAGATCAAACATCACAAGTGATGAGAATACTGCGATTGCATTGCCATAAATCGGGACCACAATGTAAAGTTTACAAGTACACAACTGTATCATACAACATCAATGACTTAGTAGGGGACGACCCTAGACAAGTCGTGAGATCGCTGGACGTATTCAGGAATCTTTGGTTCGACCATTATCAAATTCCAGAACTCCACCTCAAGCTTCTGGATTCCAGTCCTAGAACAGCATCTCTTCTCAATCATTTCCTGCTACATGGGTTTTCATTAGCTTGGCCCGCAGAGTCCACCAGGATTTCTGTGCACTACAAGCCGTTATTACGTGGGCCCCCGTAATAATAGATTGTCTTGCACAGTTACCCCAAATTTTCTCTCGTCCAAGGAGATGATCAATCAAGGAGCAACAGCAGGTGCATCGGCATGAACAGGGTCATGCTCCAATGCGGGGTCAGGAGCAACGCCTGGCTCAGGGGCCACGGCTGGCTCCGGATCAACAAACTCCATCTCAAAATCAGCTGGATCAACAAACACAGGGGTTACAGGATCCTCCAAGGGCTGGTCTAAGTGTATGAACTCAATGTCATGGTCTGGATCAAAACCAGGTGGAAAAACAGGATCATCCTCAATATCGTGATCAATCTCAAAGCTGTGTGCAGGAGCAGGTGCAGCGGATGACGCCATATCCGGGTCGTCGTCGTGTGAGTGGTGCTGCACTCCCTGTGTATACAAGGATGCGGACGTTATAGACTCAAATGAGTCTGGGACAGGGGAAAGGGCATGAGCCTCCTCTGCAGGAGCGTCAGCAAGCAGTAGGCTATCACCAGCAGCAATAGGGCCTCGCCCTCAAGTGGGTCCTCCTCTAATGGTTCGACATCGTCGTCAGAGACAACGTCGGGGGCATATCAAAAACGGGATAAACGACCAGGGGCACAGGAACAGGGATCTCCACGAGTGGCAAATCCCCAACAAGATGGCCATCAGCAGGCTCTGCTACGGCATCAGGCAGCGCAAAGGGCTGAAAGTCGTCATCGTCTGTGCTGGTAGTATCGGAAATGTACACCTCGTGCTCCGATGAAACTATGTCGTCTGATACTATGGCCATGGGATCTGTAGTGTCCGACTCTCCAGTATCTGATGAAGGCATGACATTTTGTAATATAAACACACATATGCACAAATAATCAATCATATAGTCAAATAAACATATTAGTCACCAATAAGCAATCAAATAGCTCTCCTAGTCCCACTAGCCTCCCAGCCTCCCAGACTGACTCCCTAGTCCGACTAGTCTCCCAGCCTCCCAGACTGACTCCCTAGTCCCACTAGTCTCCCAGCCTCCCAGACTGACTCCCTAGTCCCACTAGTCTCCCAGCCTCCCAGACTGACTCCCTAGTCCCACTAGACAACTACCTCAGCCTCCCAGACCGAGCCTCAGCCTCCCAGACTGAGCCTATAATTAACAAATAAAATGTGCTCAACATTTGTTTGTAAAAACAGTTTGGATCTGGACTTTAAGTGGTATGCAGTGTAAAAATGTTTTCGTGAGAGCCCTAGTGATCATAGTCTAGACTCGAGGAGGAATCCTAGTTCGCTATGATCAGAGCTCTGATACCAAGCTGTCACACCCTGGCTTTGCGGAAGCGTGGGTTAATTTGGTGTGACTTCTTAATACCATAGCTTAATCACAACAAAGCTATATGAAAATAAAACATGCAGATCATCCATTGATTTAAGTAAAATACCACAACATTGTCTTAATACGTTGACACATGCAACGGAAATTACAACATAAAAACTTTGTTCTTAACACACAACCCCAAAATATAACATAACATTTGTTTAAGACTTGCGACTCGTCCAGGTAAAAGTCGCAATCCCTAAACATGGATGATCCTGTAATTCTAACACAGCGGGAAAACGTAGCATACCGGGCCAGATCCTTAGTTCCCTGAAATACATGTAAGTTGGAAAAATCAACACAATGTTGAGCGAGTTCATGCGTAAGTGAGTATGTAAAATCCTTGTAAGTAGAAAAACCCTGGTATGTAGCAAATAAGGAAAAAGAGATCACCAATGGTTTGCAAGGCCATTGATATGTGTGAAGTGCAAGTAGGAAGACTCAAACCTAGCGGATTTGTGCGTCGGGTACATAGTCACCCCAAGGTCCGTTAACTGTTTGGCCTGGGGCTGGGCTCGCTACACCCAGATAGATCTACCGCATTGTGTCCCTCGGTCCTACCATGAGGATTAATGGCCTCAAGTACCACCTACCCACTCACATGATCTGTATGCAGTAACCCTCCTTACGCTAACCATACCATGTAAAAGTACTCGTAATCATAGTGACATGTATTTCACCCCCGCAGTTTAGAAAACTGAAAACAGTTAAGAGAAAAGGGGGACATGAACTCACAGTAATGCGTCCTCGAATAACAGCAAATCAACTCAGTCTGCAGCACGACAACCTACAACGTGCTAATATCTATTAGACGAGCGGACGTGCCTTAGCTTAGGGTCTTAATGTTCTTGGGGAAATAGTTAGACAACTATTTCGTGTTTAAATTTCTTGGTTAACGTATAAATAGATTCCTTCCCAAGGATGGGGTATTCGTACAGGTATTATGTATTTGGTGACTTAACGTATTAAAAAAAAATACATTTACAAGTCTCCTATCCAACACTTTAAAGTTTTATGTCAAAACTCAAGGCGAGGTTTAATTATGAGATATAAAGTTTCACATACACGATAGAAAAATAATTTTTCTAAGTCTTGGTATTTTTAGAAAAATTCGCCAGAACTTCCCCTAAAAACGGGAGTGTCCGTGCTAATACGCACATCATTTTCTTTTTGAAATCAACTCATAATCATCAACAATCAACCATTACGTTTTAACACGCAAAATACTACCCTTGTCGATTCAGTTTCAATTTGTGAAAACTGGACTGTTTTCGGACGTGTAAATAAATTACTTAACTTATTCCAAAAATTCCCAAATTTTTGTGGAACGTCATAACCGACCCACAAATTATTGTGTAAAAATTTCGGGGTCTAAATCATTACCAAAAATTTATAGAAAATCGTTTACCGAACTGTGATCAGATTTGTTACATTCTGATCACAGTTTACAGAATAATTCGCCAAAAATTCCTCGTAAGTCCGTTTGTCGAAAATCCAGTTCGAGGGTCACAAATACATCTGTGTTCATCTTTGATAAAAGTTTCAGGGGCTGGTTCGGTTCAGGTTTTAAGTTGTGATCGAAAACACACAGCCCAATTTTCTGCAGTAACAAACAGCCTTAGCTGCTGTCACGGAAACAGATTTTTAAAATAGTAACCGACATCAGAAAAATACGATTCCAGCGCCATTTTCTTCGTTTTTTGAAATGACACGATTTAGGCTTTTGAAATTCCGTTTTTCGAGTTTTTAAGGTCCGTTTACAGCCTGTTAAAGGCGGCTGAAACAGTGACTCAGCATGCTGTTTTGTGATTTCGATGTTATTAAATCGCGTTATAAGTGTCCGATTAGCGGGTTAAACAAGAAAACGACTTTTAAATATCAAGTATGTGTTATCCAACCCTTAACCCGACGAGATTCCACTTTATAAATCATACACAAGTAAACCTTTACGTAGATTTTTATGTTCATACTTATGTTTCATATTTTTCTAATATTCTTGCAATCTAGTGATTTAAACAACAATACTACATGTTAAATGCCATAATTTTCGAACAAGATGAGATCAAGTATGAAGAAACTCACTACTAGCCTCTAGCTAGGGAAGAATCTTGTGTAAAAATGATGAGAAAAGATGTAGAACCAAGCAAGAACAATGCTCCCTTGCAATGCCTTCAAGTTGCACCTTCCATGTTTGATCTTCAAAGCTTGAATGGTATGAGTAAATGAAGAAAGTGATGAATGTTGGAGTGTGGTGGTGGATTCGGTTGTAGTAGAACCGAATAGAGAGAGAGAGCTAGGTGAAAATGGGTTGCAAAAATCTTGTGAAGTGATGTACATTTATAAGGGACCTTACTTTTATTTATTCTTCACATATCTTGGATAGATAGACAAGCAAAACACTTAATACTAGATCATTGAATCCAAGCAAGAAGATAGGGAGTATGATGTTATGACATGTGGGGTCCCACTTGGGGAAATAAATTCGTTGGGGGGGGGGGGGGGGGTATTATGTAAATATTGTGACTAAAGTGTATAAGTGTAAGTAATGTGATATGTGTTAGTTGATTTATTTTAGGCGGGTGTTATGGCATACGGGGATCATGACTAGCCATAAATAATAAAATAAAGTATTTGACAAAATTTTAGTGCCCCGGGTAATGTCCGGTTATACGGTTAAGTACCGTTCCGTTAAAATGTTTAATTATACCGCAAAAGGTCCTTTATGTATATATTTTGTAACATAAATTATTCCCGGTACTTAGGAAAATATACGGGACCGTTCTGCAATGTTTTTGCACTGTATTAGAAATTTAAAATGCTGAGTTTTATAATAAAGCGCAGAATTTTGTATTTAAAGTACGTTTTAGGCACACCCGGTCACTATAAATCTCACCTAGTGACGCAGTTCTACAATCCTCACCGCCCTACACTCACTACCAGTGTAGCAATGTATTCCCGGCTCATACTAGCCTTAGAGGCAGTGTCTGCCTGATGCTGGTTATGTCAGCATGTTTACTGGGTATCCCGTATAGTGTGCTCACTGTGCTTTTTGTGCATCAAGGTTGTCACTGGTGTTAGTGTATAAATAATAGTGTGACAGTATAAAATGTGATGCATAAGTATGTATGTATCAGAAATCAGTAAGCAGTTTAAGCACAGTTTCAAGTAAGCACAGTAATTAAGCAGCAATTTAATATTAATTAATTTGTACGGATACCTGGTTTGGTGAGGGTTGTCACACTTATGGTAACTGTTATTGTAGGAAAACTCAACTAAAGGTAGATGAGTATCCCAGCTGCCACCTATGTCCATAACACATGAGCGAAGCATATCTTCCAGCGTTTGTATGGTTTGTTCGCTCTGGCCGTCTGTTTGCGGATGGAAGGCCGTGCTTAGATCTAGTTGAGATCCAAAGGCCTCCTGGAAGGATTTCCAAATCCTCGAGACAAAACGTCCATCTCTGTCTAAAATAATTGAGGTAGGCACTCCATGACGTGCCACGATTTCTTTCAAGTACAGCTCAGCAAGTTTTCCAGTACTATCTTTTTCTCGGATCGGTAGGAAATGCGCAGACTTTGTTAACCGATCGACTATCACCCATATCATATCGTGCCCCCTAGGGGTCCTGGGTAATTTCATTATGAAGTCCATCGAGATTTGCTCCCACTTCCACATGGGTATCTCTGGCTGTTGCAGTAGCCCGGACGGTTTTTGATATTCAGCCTTAACCTTAGCACAGGTTAGGCACTTTCCAACATACATAGCAACATCGCTTTTAAGTCTCGGCCACCAATAGTAATCCTTCAAGTCTTGATACATTTTGTCCGATCCTGGATGGATCGAGTATCTCGACTTATGAGCTTCATTAAGGATGACTTCTTGAATACCACCATATAGCAGAACCCAGATACGCCCCTTAAAGTACAAGGTTCCCTCTTTGTTTGGCACCAAATTCTTCAACATACCTCGGAGGTATTCAGCTCTACGATTCTCCATCTTAAGGGCTTCTTGTTGTGCGTCATGAATGTGTGCAGTGAGGTTCGTTCGAATAGTCATTTCCAATGCTCGAACCCTTAGGGTCTTAACCCTTTCTTTTCGACTTAACGCGTCTGCTACAACGTTTGCCTTTCCAGGATGGTACTTAATCCACAGTCATAATCGTTCAGCAACTCAACCCATCGTCGTTGACGCATGTTTAATTCCTTCTGATCGAATATGTGTTGTAGGCTTTTGTGATCTGTGAAGATTGTACATCGAGTACCATATAAATAGTGTCGCCAGATCTTCAAAGCGAATACCACCGCGCCTAGCTCCAGGTCATGAGTGGTATAGTTCCTTTCATGCACCTTCAACTGCCTGGAAGCATAAGCGATGACTTTTTGGCGTTGCATGAGCACGCAACCCAAACCTTTACACGAAGCGTCGCAGTATACCATGAAGTCTTCAGTGCCTTCGGGTAAGGATAGTATCGGTGCATCGCATAGTTTATTTTTGAGCAATTGGAAGGCTTCTTCCTACTTATCACCCCAGTCGTACTTCTTGTCTTTCTGCGTAAGGGTGGTCAGCGGTTGAGCTATCTTGGAGAAATTCTCGATAAATCGCCGGTAATAGCCTGCTAAGCCCAAAAATTGTCGAACTTCAGTTGGGGTTTTGGGGACTTCCCAATTCTTTATCGCTTCTATCTTGGCTGGGTCTACATGAATGTCCTTCTCGTTCACAACGTGTCCAAGGAACTGTACTTCATGAATCCAGAATTCGCTCTTTGAGAACTTTGCATAAAGTTTCTCTTTCTTTAGTAGTTCCAAAATGGTCCTGAGGTGTTGCTCGTGCTCTTCTTTAGTTCGCGAGTAAATCAGGATATCATCGATAAATACAATCATGAATTTATCGAGATATGGTTTGCAAACGCGGTTCATTAGATCCATAAATACCGCTGGTGCGTTTGTCAATCCGAATGGCATCACAAGGAATTCGTAATGCCCATAACGTGTTCTGAATGCAGTCTTTGGTACGCTTTCCTCTTGGATTCTCAACTGATGGTATCCAGATCGAAGGTCGATCTTGGAATAATAGCTCGATCCTTACAACTGATCAAATAAGTCATCAATCCTCGGTACTGGGTACCGATTCTTGACAGTGATCTTGTTCAGTTCTCTGTAATCGATACACATCCTCAGTGTTCCATCCTTCTTCTTCACGAACAATACTGGAGCTCCCCAAGGCGAGAAGCTTGGCCTTATGAATCCTTTATCCAACAACTCCTGGAGTTGTGTAGATAATTCTTGCATTTCGGATGGTGCAAGCCGATAGGGTGCCTTGGCTACAGGAGCGGCTCCTAGAACCAAGTCTATATGGAATTCGACTTGTCGTTGCGGAGGTAGTCCTGGCAGATCTTCGGGAAAAACATCAGGGAATTCCTTCACCACAGGAATGTCTTCGAGTTTCGGCTCCTCAGCCTTATTATCTACAACGTGTGCCAGGAAAGCAACACATCCTTTCCTTAAGCACTTCTGCGCCTTCATACAACTGATGATTCACAGAGGCGCATCTCGTTTTTCTCCATGCACGATGAGAGTTTCATCATTTGCAAGAGGGATGCGAATGATTTTCTCATGGCAAATAACTTCAGCCTTGTTCTTGGACAACCAGTCCATTCCGACCACTACATCGAAGCTACCCGATTGAATAGGTAAGAGGTCGATGCTAAATCTTCGTTCACCAAGTTCTAATGAGCAACCTCTAACAACTTCGCCCGATTCAACAAGTTTACCATTGGCTAGTTCTATGGAATAAGGAATATCTAATCTACTAGATTCTATTCCAAGTATACGTTTAAATTCCACAGACATGAAGCTATAATCGGCACCAGTGTCAAATAGTATGGATGCAAAGTGATTGTTAACGAGAAACATACCGGTGACCACATTAGGGTCCTCGCGTGCGTTCCTTGCTCCACTCACAAATGCTCGAGCCTGAGCATTGTTCTCCCTTGGGCAATCTTTCTTGAAATGATCTTTGCTTCCACAACCATAACATCCTTGGTTCTGTCCAGCTCCATTACCATTCCGATTACCATTGCCATTGCCATTTCCACCACCATTTCTATTACCAGCACCGTTGCGGTTTCCATTCCCGTTTCTATTACCATTTCCATTTCCTTTTCCCCAACAGTTCTCAGTATGGTGACCCAGTTTTCCACACTTATCGTATTTTGGAACGCGACAAACTCCTTCGTGATGACACTTGCACTGGTTGCAGATGGGCAGAGTGCCCAGGTATCCTCTGGCAGGAGCGTCATTCATGGTTGCAAGAGTTTTCGCCTCCTGAGGCAGGTTGGGGTCTCGCTTCTTATTGTTGGAACCCTTGTTGTTACGTGTTACTTGATTCAGGCTCGCATGCTTCCTTTTCTTGTCACCAGACGACTCAGCATGCGTCTCGGTCTTTTCAGTTGGGCTCAGTAATAACTTCTTCATACGAACAGCATCTTCAGTAAGGCTAACAGCCAGAGTTATAGCCTGAGTGATCATTTCAGGTTTAGCCAAAGTTACCATGCTGTGAAATTCCAGAGCCAATCCCCAGATGTAGCGTTCAACGCGCTTAAATTCGGGAGTCACCATGTAGGGGATCACTCTTGACAAATTGTGGAACCTTCGGGTATAACCAGTAATGTCTGCACCTTCCATGGTCAAGTGCCAGAACTCAGTCTCCAATCTTTGAAGTTCAGCAGGAGAGAAATACTTCTCTCTCATTCGATCCTTTAATTTATCCCACGTCATGCCATACGCAGCATCATCACCCAGAGTCTGGACTTGCAAATTCCACCAAGTCAAAGCCTCATCGACGAATAACCCAGTAACAAAAGTGACTTGCTGATCCGCGGTACACTTGCTCATACGGATAGTGGAGTCAGTCTTATCCGTCCAGCATACAAAAGCCACTGCACCTCCAGTGCCGTCGTAGTTCAGCGGTTTGCAGTCGAGAAACTGCTTGAAGGTGCAGCCTTGAGCTGTGTTTCCTCCAGATGTATCTCCCTGCCCATTACGTCTAGCATTGCTTGGTCCTCCACTTTGTTCGGTGCGGTTCACCTCGTATTGGGCGATAGCTGCGGAGATCCTTTCTTCCAGTAGGGCGTTTAGTTCTTCAGCAGTCCTCGGCAGAAGAGGAGGAGGAGGTTGATCGGAATCCTGATTGTTCACAGCTCTCCTAGGTGCCATGTTCTAAAAGAACACAACACAATAGGGTTAGACATTTGTTTGATATCGTCATACGAGACAGTAGTAGTATATATACACAGACATATACTCACATAAGTGAAATCAAACAATCCGCCAAATGTATAAATCAATTTATACAGAAACAAGCATGCATAAATAGATAAATACTAATGTGTCATGAGATATTCACCGAGTCTTTACACATATCAGGGCAACTTGTTACATCATTGTTTGCGAAGTAAACAAAATGCATAAGGGTTACATCACCCAATAGTACAAGTTTAATATATATGTAAAAGACAAAATATCTTTCTTCACATTGGCGGTTCTTGTCTATATACCCTAAATCATTACTCCAAAAGAGTATTAATAGGCTGGGGGAGGGTGGGGTGTTCACGTTTTGTAACACCTCGAAAATTCACGTCCTATAAAGTGTTGACACGTGTCATATGTTTGAACGTGTGAAAGAATGTTTTGAAAGGACTAAAGTTGACAAACATGAAAAGTATATGAAAATACGAGTTCTAAATGTCAAAAGTGAATAAATATATTGTACATTAACCCTACATGATGCTCATACCTTCAAACGAATAAATCATGGATCATACAAAGCTAAATATGAAAGAAAGTGAGAGATTACAAACTACAGGGGTTAAATGTGTCAACATGTTTAAATTATACCTCTGAGTGACCTTTTAGCAAACCCAAAGCTTTGTAACGGTTAATTATGCTCACTAGAATGCACGATTAAAATTTCATAAAGTTTCGTTATCGTATGAGAAAGTTATGATCAAATTCGTATGCGAGGGGTTAAAAGCGTTAACGTTGAAAGTTATGACTTTTCGGGTAATAACCGAGTGGCCAAGGACTTAGAAAAGTGGGTACAAGTCCTAAAGCCCTTGTAGGTAAATAAGAAGGGGCCAAAATGCAAAGAATAAGTCTAATTGACTCTTCGAAAGGCCAAGGGACATATGCAAAAACTTGAAAATGAAAATAACCTGATCAGAAGGCCCATGCGGCCCGCTTAAGGCCCTTACGCGGGTCGCGTCAGGACGCCAGATGCAGAAAATCGTTTTTGTGGCTGTTCAGCCTTGGAACCGACTTTAATCACTTGTTTCACTTCATGGGCGACCCCTAAACACCCCCTAGACACTTAGGGACTCATGTTAGTGATTTGTGGTCAATGCTAGACTTGCTTGTCAACAATTTGTGGTGTTTAAAACACTATATAAAGGCCATGAGTTGCAACAAGTCCCTCACACCTTCCATCTGCATATTGGAGCACTTCTGGAGCCAAGGACTTCTCTCAAGTGATCACATTTCGTGCATAGGACCTTGGTAAGTTTGCTAAACCTTCCTTAGTTAAGTTTTAGCTTAGTTTTAGCTTAAAAGTCAAACCGCCGTAATTAACGGTTGACTTTAAGATTAATCACTAATGGTCCAGTGATTAGTCGAATCAAAAGTAGTTATAAGTTGGTAATTATATGGGTAATAAAACCTTAAAAGGGTTCCCCCTGATTCCCACTCTAACTAGGTCAAATGTCGGGTCAAACGTGTTAATAAAAAGTCAACAGAATGTTTAAATTACAATTTACGCATGATTAGCAATGTAGAACACATATAACCTGTTTGATCATTAATATAACTTGGTAATGAGTGTAAGAACATGTCTAAACATGTTCAACCCGACAATTTCCTGTTTAGACCCGGTTCGGAACCGAAAGTCGCATAGTTTGACTTATACTTTGACTTTCAGTTCTGACCCGTTATGGTATGTTTTAGAAATACCTTAGAGCTTCATTTGGACCAGGTTACATGCTAGTATAACCCTCTGTGATTATACACCTCGGATCATTAGTTATCCAATTAATACGCATGATTCCGTTAATTGCTCATATGTTGACCATTATGCCCTTATTACCTTAAAACGTGATTTTTGGGAATGTAAAAGAGTAGAAACTTTAATTACTGATATATGAACTTGTATGAAAAGTTTGACATCAGTTTGAAGTGTAGATTGAGAGTTATGCTCATTAGCGCAAATTGAAAGCTTTATGTTAATAAAATGGCGTAATTAGCGTATAGCCTAGTTAAGCCTACTTTTTAATATCAAACTCTTTACCCACTGATGTAATATATTATTTTGGGATTTTTAAAGATTTTTAATTAATTTTAGGCTGAGCATAACTTATAGTCGTAGGCTAAATCCGGTAATTGTCGGTTTTGCCCTTACGGGCCATAAAATGAGTTTTACATATCTAAACGACTCCAAACCTTTTGCTACTGATTAGATATGATAAATAAATTATTTTAAACCTCCTGGAAATATAAAAATATCAGATTTCTATATAGAACCCGGAAACGGCTTCTAATCGCCTAATTAAGCGTTTTTAGCGCATAGTATTTACTAAGACTATTTTTAAACATACAAGGGTGATACCTACTGATATTTTAGGCAAATTATAATTTTTTAACAGTAAGCAAAGGTTGATAAACCCAGACTTCAGTTTTGAGCTTTTCGGCTTATGTGAAATTACCAAAATGCCCCTTCGGTGCATAGTTTGGTTATAATTGATAAATTTCACATATATACTTTACCTATTGATATAAATTAGTAAAATGAGTATATTTGCTGATTACATCAGACCTGTATCTCAGGTTATCATTTAAACTCTTTTATAAACTTGTAAATGACCAAACTACCCCTACGGGGCCTAGTTTGTGTTTAAATACGTTTCGGGCATAATGAAAGACATCTTACTGATGTCACAACATATTTGAGACATAATTAACTTAGGAAACCTGTATATAGCTCTCGTAAATACCCGTCACGCTTATTACGCGTACGGTTCGGTTTATGTAACAAGTTTACATAAATTAGCCGAAACGGGTCAAACCTTATCGGTTTTATCTCAAAATCCATAGTGTGTATGAAATACCCATATTAAGCAAGTCTCCGAACTTGTCGGGTCTAAATCACATTCTATCCGGTCTTCGCTTAAATAGTACGTACGAACCGTATCATTGAAACTAACCGGTCTAAGCTAAGGCTTAATTAAGTACCCGTTAGAAATCTAATAGGTTATTATAAACCTTCGTTCCAGATTAGGAGCCCAGTAAAAGTACTTGCATTTGCTGTATTTGATTGATACTTTGCTCAGGTAAATACTCTTAACTTATTTTCCCTATACGGGCTTGGGATACGGTACTATAAAAGTACCGCTTGGTCGGGTATGTAGTCATTTAAATCGGATTGTGATTAATGTATTTACATAACCCGCTTTATTCTGTATTATTTGATGTATGGCCCTTGGGGGTTAAATGACCATGTCCCGGATATCCTTGGCATCATTTTACGAAATGGCCACGACCTAAGCACGGGGTGTAGGCGTACACCTGACAGATGCATTATGTAAAAATTGGTAATCCACTAAAGGAATCAACCTTGTGGGCACTATACCTGTGGCGTGTCAGTTAACTTAAACCGGCTCTTCTAACCGGTGGTAATGGACGGCAAATGAGTAAAACTGTATACAAGATTATTTTAATAATTGTCCCAAGTTATAAAGATATTTTGTGCCGAAGTGCATTCAAATCATTTACAAACTCTTTTCAAAATGAGTCAGCTGAGTTGTATTTACCAGTGTAAACTGACGTATTTTCCAAAAAGGTTAAGTGCAGGTGCTAGACGAAATAGGCTGGCTACTCCAGGCATCATTACTCAAGCCTCGCAAGCTCTAGATGTCAAAGTCTGTTGAACAGTTTTCATTTTATATTGATCCGTCTGTGGATCCTTTACTTTCCGTTGTAATAATTGGATATTACCTTATATTCGGATTGTAATATATTTACCTTTTGCTTCCGCTGTGCATTTATATAATTGTGTTGTTTGACTATTATGTTGCCAACCACGTCACGATACTCCCCACCGGGCCCACCGGTGACACGTGGAAATCGGGGTGTGACAGGTTGGTATCAGAGCCAACACTGAGTGAATTAAACACTAGTCTTTTGTGTTTAATCTCAGTTACACAGTTGCACATTCTTGAGTCTAGACAAGAACATAGGACAAGTTCCAATTCGTTTCATTGTCTTTTAATTACTTCCTTGATTATTTTTCTGATTAGCCTTTGCATGGGCAAGTCATTTTTATTAGAAGTCCCGTTTAGGGCAACCATATACTTGTTTAAATTTTAAAGGAATGATTATGTTTAAAATATCATTCCTATACTATAAGATCTACCATTATAATAAAAATGGAAAAATTTTAAAAAGGACAAGACCTAGCCATATGTCACATTAAGACAGGGCCAAGATGGTAGTTCCACAATTAGATTCAGATCCTTGTTAACAGTTCAATTTAGGATTTTTCTGCGTTAAATATTAAAAAGAATCTTAAAGGTGAAACCTAGCCTAAATGTCACTACATACAAGGCCAAGATGGTATAACCTATTCAAGAGATTCAAATCCTTATTAAACATATGAAAGCATATTAACATGCTCGACAAAGTGTGATATGATAAAATCACATAAGTCATTTGTAATTGGGTTATTTTAAATTCCCTTATTTATATAATCATCCCTTATGGATGAAGTGCCCACGGGCTATAATTAACGTCCTCTGGGACTAAAGACAGTGGTAGCCTACAACTCCCTGTCAAGGAAAGGTAATGAACTTTGATTCAAACCTTAATGCCTCGATTCTCTGAAATCATGGCTTATAAATTAAACTTGTCTACGTGACTAGGCCTTTTGTGCTATTAACTTATAATTTAGGATTATGATAAAGATCCTGAACTATTATATATTTATCAAATTAACTAATATGTGTATTAAAAACATGGTTAATAAATCGTTAAAACGATAAAACTGTATAAGCTTCCGTATAAACCTTGCCCTATTTTTCTTTTTGCTCAGCAATTAAAGCTACATGGCTAGGTCGGAGGAAGAAAACAGTCATCCTTTAGAAAACCGCGATGATGAGAGGATTAATAGAACCAAAGGGGAACTTCATTCACTAATTGATACAGCTGTATCTAAAGCTGTAGAGGAACAGTTTAAGGAGTATAGCGAGACATATAGTAAAGCCTCATCTATACCCAAGTCTGTTCCTAAAACTCATTCAGAGCCTCATAACAAGCTGCCCCCTAAGAAAGAGGAGCTAAAGAAGGATGATGATCGACATTCATCAAATGAACACAGTGTTCCATCCAAGAAGATAGTGTTCGATAATGAACCACTTACCAAGTCTTGTACCTATAAGTACTTTGTTTCCTGTAAACCCCGAGATTTCACTGGGGAGAAAGGAGCAGTAGATTGTATGACCTGGTTGGATGAAATGGACACGGTGGTGGACATCAGCGGTTGTGCTGAAAGGGATGTAGTAAAGTATGTATCCCAATCGTTCAAAGGAGAGGCACTGGCTTGGTGGAGGTCTCTCATTCAAGCTGCTGGGAAGATCCCGCTTTACAACATGTCATGGGAGCAGTTTGTTACCCTCATTATGGAAAACTACTGCCCTCAACATGAGGTCGAAAGAATTGAATCTGATTTCTTATCATTGGTGATGACAAACTTAGATTGTCAAGCTTACCTCACCAGTTTTAATACCCTGTCTAGACTAGTTCCTTACCTCGTAACACCAGAACCCAAGAGAATTGCTCGCTTCATTGGAGGTTTAGCCCCAGAAATCAAAGCCAGTGTTAAGGCTTCAAGACCTGCTACGTTTAGGTCAGCAGCTGATCTCTCTTTGTCCCTTACTTTAGATGAGGTCAGGTTGAGATCGCTAAAGAAATCTGAAGAAAGTAAGAGGAAGCGTGAGGATGATAACTCACGAGGGTCAGAGAAGAAGCACAAGGGAAACACCGACTCTAAGAAGTCTGGGTCTGGAAGGAATAGTCAGCGGACAGAGGAAAAACCAAAGTGCACGACTTGCCAGAAACGCCACTTTGGAAAGTGCAGACTTGAGTCCAATTCTAATTCAGGAGCACCTGCATGTGGGATATGCAAGTCTAAAGAGCACAAGTCGATAGAGTGCAAGAAGATAAAAGATGCCACATGCTACAACTGCAATGAGAAAGGGCACATTAAGACCAACTGCCCTAAGTATGCCAGGAAACCTGAGGAGGTCAAGAAGACCAATGCAAGGGTCTTCAGGATGGATGCAAGAGAAGCCGTCGAGGACGACAACGTTATCACAGGTACCTTCCTCATAAATGATGTTTATGCTAGGGTGTTATTTGATTCTGGAGCGGATAAGTCGTTCGTAGATAATAAGTTTTGTGAACTATTGAAATTGCCTGTCAAAACCTTGAGTATAAATTATGAGGTAGAGTTAGCAGATGGCACCATAGAAACCGTCTCAACTGTGTTAGATGGATGTGTTATATCCATTAAGAACCACTCTTTTCCTCTGTCTCTACTTCCATTTAAGTTGGCCGGTTTTGACATAGTTTTGTGTATGGACTGGTTATCTCATAACCAGGCCCAAATTGTCTGTAACAAAAAGCAAGTGGTGATAAAGACTCCGTCTGGTGAATCACTTACCATTCGGGGAGATACCCGATATGGACTGCCTGAGCAAGTGACTATGCTCAAGGCTTCAAAATGTTTAAAGAGGGGTTGTGTCATCTACATGGCACAAGTGATTATTGATGAGCCCAAACCGAAGATAGAAGACATCCCTGTCATCTCTGAATTCCCAGAAGTTTTTCCGGAAGAACTACCTGGTTTGCCACCAGATAGGCAAGTGGAATTCAGGATTGATATCATCCCCGGAGCAGCACCAGTTGCTAGAGCACCTTATAGGTTGGCGCCCACAGAGATGAAAGAATTGAGGACACAGCTAGACGAATTACTAGCCAAGGGTTTCATTAAGCCTAGTTCGTCTCCTTGGGGAGCGCCAGTCCTGTTTGTCAAGAATAAGGATGGATCGATGCGTCTGTGCATCGACTATCGCGAGCTTAACAAGGTCACAATAAAGAATAGATATCCTTTGCCTAGTATCGACGATTTGTTCGATCAGTTGCAAGGGGCCAGTTATTTCTCGAAGATTGATTTGAGGTCAGGCTACCATCAACTGAAGGTTGGAGATGAAGACGTGCATAAAACAGCATTTAGGACTCGTTATGGTCATTACGAGTTCCTAGTGATGCCTTTTGGGCTCACTAATGCACCGGCCACGTTCATGGATCTCATGAATCGCGTTTGCAAGCCGTACCTGGATAAATTCGTCATCGTCTTCATCGATGACATCCTTATTTATTCGAAGAACCAAGCTGACCATGAGAAACACCTTCGATGTATTCTCAAACTTTTACATCAAGAAAAACTCTATGCCAAATTCTCTAAGTGCGAATTTTGGCTACGAGAAGTCCAATTCCTTGGACATGTGGTCAGTGAGCGTGGTATCCAGGTGGATCCCGCTAAAGTTGAAGCTGTTATGAATTGGCAAGAGCCAAAGACGCCTACGGAGATTCGTAGCTTCCTGGGATTGGCAGGATATTACAGGCGTTTCATTGAAAATTTTTCAAGGATTGCTGCACCCCTAACTTCCTTGACTAAGAAGAAAGTGAAGTTTGTTTGGGGCCCTAAGCAGCAAGAGTCCTTTGATATTTTGAAACAGAAGTTGAGCAACACTCCTGTGCTGACATTACCTGAAGGCACTGAAGAATTCGTAGTTTACTGCGATGCTTCACACACCGGCATGGGGTGTGTGCTTATGCAGAAAGGCAAGGTTATTGCCTATGAATCACGACAGTTAAAGGTGCATGAAAGGAATTACACCACCCACGACTTGGAATTGGGTGCCGTTGTATTCGCACTAAAACTGTGGAGACATTATCTTTATGGAATCAAGTGTGTGATCTATTCTGATCACAAGAGCCTCCAACATCTGTTTAATCAGAAGGAATTAAACATGAGGCAACGCCGTTGGATGGAGACCTTGGATGATTATGACTGTGAAATCAAGTATCATCCCGGCAAAGCGAATGTAGTCGCTGACGCCTTGAGCAGAAAGGAGAGGGTGAAACCCATCCAAATCAATGCCAAGCGCATGGAGATAAAGAATAATTTGATGGAAAGGTTGTTAGCTACATAGAAGGAAGCTGTGTTGGAAGCTAACTATCCTAATGAAAAGCTAGGGGTAACTGAGGAACAGTTAACTCTTAGCAAGGACGGAATTCTAAGATTGAATGGACGAATATGGGTTCCAATTTATGGAGGACTTCGAGATGTCATCCTCCATGAAGCCCATAGTTCCAAATACTCCGTTCATCCTGGAGCTGATAAGATGTACCAGGATCTAAAGGCAAATTATTGGTGGATAGGCTTGGAAAAGTCTGTAGCCGCCCATGTAGCAAAATGCTTGACATGTGCGCAAGTCAAAGCCGAGCATCAGAAACCTTCAGGTTTGCTACAATAGCCTGAACTTCCTACGTGGAAATGGGAAATGGTAACCATGGATTTTATTACCAAGTTACCCAAGACAAGGAAAGGAAATGATACAATATGGGTTATAGTTGATAGACTGACTAAGTCAGCACATTTCTTACCCATCAAGGAGACTTATAGCTCCGACATGTTAGCCCAGTTATACGTTGATAAGATTGTAGCCTTACATGGCATACCTGTGTCTATTATCTCCGACAGAGATACTAGATACACGTCACATTTTTGGAAAAGCTTCCAACAATCTTTGGGCACACGTTTGAACTTTAGTACGGCTTACCATCCTCAGACAGACGGTCAGAGTGAGCGTACTATACAAACGTTGGAAGACATGCTACGTGCATGTGCGATTGACTTGGGTGGTAGTTGGGATAAGCACCTACCCTTAGTCGAATTCTCCTACAACAATAGCTACCATACCAGCATTAAGGCTGCGCCTTTTGAGGCATTATATGGTAGAAAGTGTAGATCGCCCATTTGTTGGGCAGAAGTTGGAGATGTCCAATTATCAGGACCAGAGATAGTCTTTGAAATGACGGACAAGATTGTCCAGATCCGTGACCGTCTCAAAGCTGCCCGAGATAGGCAGAAGAGTTACGCAGATCCAAAGCGTAAAGCTTTTCACTTCGAAGTAGGTGACAAAGTATTGCTTAAAGTGTCACCCTGGAAGGGAGTGATGCGATTTGGTAAGAAAGGCAAGCTAAGCCCGAGATACATAGGACCTTTTGAGGTTATCGAACGTGTCGGGTCAGTTGCCTATAAGTTAAACTTACCAGAAGAGCTCAGTGGAATTCACAATGTGTTCCACATCTGCAATCTGAAAAAGTGCTTCGCTGATGAATCACTGGTAATACCGCATACAGATTTGCATATAGATGAGAGCTTAAATTTTGTGGAAAAACCTTTGTCGATTGAAGATCGACAGGTTAAGAAGCTTCGAAGGAAGCATGTACCTATTGTGAAGGTCAAATGGGATGCCCGTAGAGGACCCGAATACACTTGGGAGGTTGAGTCCACGATGAAAGAAAAGTACCCTTATTTATTTCAGTAAATCTTGGGTCGAGATTTATTTTAAGGGGGTGAGGATGTAACACCTCGAAAATTCACGTCCTATAAAGTGTTGACACGTGTCATATGTTTGAACGTGTGAAAGAATGTTTTGAAAGGACTAAAGTTGACAAACATGAAAAGTATATGAAAATACGAGTTCTAAATGTCAACAGTGAATAAATATATTGTACATTAACACTACATGATGCTCATACCTTCAAACGAATAAATCATGGATCATACGAAGCTAAATATGAAAGAAAGTGAGAGATTACAAACTACAGGGGTTAAATGTGTCAACATGTTTAAATTATACCTCTGAGTGACCTTTTAGCAAACCCAAAGCTTTGTAACGGTTAATTATGCTCACTAGAATGCACGATTAAAATTTCATAAAGTTTCGTTATCGTATGAGAAAGTTATGATCAAATTCGTATGCGAGGGGTTAAAAGCGTTAACGTTGAAAGTTATGACTTTTCGGGTAATAACCGAGTGGCCAAGGACTTAGAAAAGTGGGTACAAGTCCTAAAGCCCTTGTAGGTAAATAAGAAGGGGCCAAAATGCAAAGAATAAGTCTAATTGACTCTTCGAAAGGCCAAGGGACATATGCAAAAACTTGAAAATGAAAATAACCTGATCAGAAGGCCCATGCGGCCCGCTTAAGGCCCTTACGCGGGCCGCGTCAGGACGCCAGATGCAGAAAATCGTTTTTTGTGGCTGTTCAGCCTTGGAACCGACTTTAATCACTTGTTTCACTTCATGGGCGACCCCTAAACACCCCCTAGACACTTAGGGACACATGTTAGTGATTTGTGGTCAATGCTAGACTTGCTTGTCAACAATTTGTGGTGTTTAAAACACTATATAAAGGCCATGAGTTGTAACAAGTCCCTCACACCTTCCATCTGCATATTGGAGCACTTCTGGAGCCAAGGACTTCTCTCAAGTGATCACATTTCATGCATAGGACCTTGGTAAGTTTGCTAAACCTTCCTTAGTTAAGTTTTAGCTTAGTTTTAGCTTAAAAGTCAAACCGCCGTAATTAACGGTTGACTTTAAGATTAATCACTAATGGTCCAGTGATTAGTCGAATCAAAAGTAGTTATAAGTTGGTAATTATATGGGTAATAAAACCTTAAAAGGGTTCCCCCTGATTCCCACTCTAACTAGGTCAAATGTCGGGTCAAACGTGTTAATAAAAAGTCAACAGAATGTTTAAATTACAATTTACGCATGATTAGCAATGTAGAACACATATAACCTGTTTGATCATTAATATAACTTGGTAATGAGTGTAAGAACATGTCTAAACATGTTCAACCCGACAATTTCCTGTTTAGACCCGGTTCGGAACCGAAAGTCGCATAGTTTGACTTATACTTTGACTTTCAGTTCTGACCCGTTATGGTATGTTTTAGAAATACCTTAGAGCTTCATTTGGACCAGGTTACATCCTAGTATAACCCTCTGTGATTATACACCTCGGATCATTAGTTATCCAATTAATACGCAAGATTCCGTTAATTGCTCATATGTTGACCATTATGCCCTTATTACCTTAAAACGTGATTTTTGGGAATGTAAAAGAGTAGAAACTTTAATTACTGATATATAAACTTGTATGCAAAGTTTGACATCAGTTTGAAGTGTAGATTGAGAGTTATGCTCATTAGCGCAAATTGAAAGCTTTATGTTAATAAAATGGCGTAATTAGCGTATAGCCTAGTTAAGCCTACTTTTTAATATCAAACTCTTTACCCACTGATGTAATATATTATTTTGGGATTTTTAATTAATTTTAGGCTGAGCATAACTTATAGTCGTAGGCTAAATCCGGTAATTGTCGGTTTTGCCCTTACGGGCCATAAAATGAGTTTTACATATCTAAACGACTCCAAACCTTTTGCTACTGATTAGATATGATAAATAAATTATTTTAAACCTCCTGAATGTTTTGAAAGGACTAAAGTTGACAAACATGAAAAGTATATGAAAATACGAGTTCTAAATGTCAACAGTGAATAAATATATTGTACATTAACACTACATGATGCTCATACCTTCAAACGAATAAATCATGGATCATATGAAGCTAAATATGAAAGAAAGTGAGAGATTACAAACTACAGGGGTTAAATGTGTCAACATGTTTAAATTATACCTCTGAGTGACCTTTTAGCAAACCCAAAGCTTTGTAACGGTTAATTATGCTCACTAGAATGCACGATTAAAATTTCATAAAGTTTCGTTATCGTATGAGAAAGTTATGATCAAATTCGTATGCGAGGGGTTAAAAGCGTTAACGTTGAAAGTTATGACTTTTCGGGTAATAACCGAGTGGCCAAGGACTTAGAAAAGTGGGTACAAGTCCTAAAGCCCTTGTAGGTAAATAAGAAGGGGCCAAAATGCAAAGAATAAGTCTAATTGACTCTTCGAAAGGCCAAGGGACATATGCAAAAACTTGAAAATGAAAATAACCTGATCAGAAGGCCCATGCGGCCCGCTTAAGGCCCTTACGCGGGCCGCGTCAGGACGCCAGATGCAGAAAATCGTTTTTTGTGGCTGTTCAGCCTTGGAACCGACTTTAATCACTTGTTTCACTTCATGGGCGACCCCTAAACACCCCCTAGACACTTAGGGACACATGTTAGTGATTTGTGGTCAATGCTAGACTTGCTTGTCAACAATTTGTGGTGTTTAAAACACTATATAAAGGCCATGAGTTGTAACAAGTCCCTCACACCTTCCATCTGCATATTGGAGCACTTCTGGAGCCAAGGACTTCTCTCAAGTGATCACATTTCGTGCATAGGACCTTGGTAAGTTTGCTAAACCTTCCTTAGTTAAGTTTTAGCTTAGTTTTAGCTTAAAAGTCAAACCGCCGTAATTAACGGTTGACTTTAAGATTAATCACTAATGGTCCAGTGATTAGTCGAATCAAAAGTAGTTATAAGTTGGTAATTATATGGGTAATAAAACCTTAAAAGGGTTCCCCCTGATTCCCACTCTAACTAGGTCAAATGTCGGGTCAAACGTGTTAATAAAAAGTCAACAGAATGTTTAAATTACAATTTACGCATGATTAGCAATGTAGAACACATATAACCTGTTTGATCATTAATATAACTTGGTAATGAGTGTAAGAACATGTCTAAACATGTTCAACCCGACAATTTCCTGTTTAGACCCGGTTCGGAACCGAAAGTCGCATAGTTTGACTTATACTTTGACTTTCAGTTCTGACCCGTTATGGTATGTTTTAGAAATACCTTAGAGCTTCATTTGGACCAGGTTACATCCTAGTATAACCCTCTGTGATTATACACCTCGGATCATTAGTTATCCAATTAATACGCAAGATTCCGTTAATTGCTCATATGTTGACCATTATGCCCTTATTACCTTAAAACGTGATTTTTGGGAATGTAAAAGAGTAGAAACTTTAATTACTGATATATAAACTTGTATGCAAAGTTTGACATCAGTTTGAAGTGTAGATTGAGAGTTATGCTCATTAGCGCAAATTGAAAGCTTTATGTTAATAAAATGGCGTAATTAGCGTATAGCCTAGTTAAGCCTACTTTTTAATATCAAACTCTTTACCCACTGATGTAATATATTATTTTGGGATTTTTAATTAATTTTAGGCTGAGCATAACTTATAGTCGTAGGCTAAATCCGGTAATTGTCGGTTTTGCCCTTACGGGCCATAAAATGAGTTTTACATATCTAAACGACTCCAAACCTTTTGCTACTGATTAGATATGATAAATAAATTATTTTAAACCTCCTGAATGTTTTGAAAGGACTAAAGTTGACAAACATGAAAAGTATATGAAAATACGAGTTCTAAATGTCAACAGTGAATAAATATATTGTACATTAACACTACATGATGCTCATACCTTCAAACGAATAAATCATGGATCATATGAAGCTAAATATGAAAGAAAGTGAGAGATTACAAACTACAGGGGTTAAATGTGTCAACATGTTTAAATTATACCTCTGAGTGACCTTTTAGCAAACCCAAAGCTTTGTAACGGTTAATTATGCTCACTAGAATGCACGATTAAAATTTCATAAAGTTTCGTTATCGTATGAGAAAGTTATGATCAAATTCGTATGCGAGGGGTTAAAAGCGTTAACGTTGAAAGTTATGACTTTTCGGGTAATAACCGAGTGGCCAAGGACTTAGAAAAGTGGGTACAAGTCCTAAAGCCCTTGTAGGTAAATAAGAAGGGGCCAAAATGCAAAGAATAAGTCTAATTGACTCTTCGAAAGGCCAAGGGACATATGCAAAAACTTGAAAATGAAAATAACCTGATCAGAAGGCCCATGCGGCCCGCTTAAGGCCCTTACGCGGGCCGCGTCAGGACGCCAGATGCAGAAAATCGTTTTTTGTGGCTGTTCAGCCTTGGAACCGACTTTAATCACTTGTTTCACTTCATGGGCGACCCCTAAACACCCCCTAGACACTTAGGGACACATGTTAGTGATTTGTGGTCAATGCTAGACTTGCTTGTCAACAATTTGTGGTGTTTAAAACACTATATAAAGGCCATGAGTTGTAACAAGTCCCTCACACCTTCCATCTGCATATTGGAGCACTTCTGGAGCCAAGGACTTCTCTCAAGTGATCACATTTCGTGCATAGGACCTTGGTAAGTTTGCTAAACCTTCCTTAGTTAAGTTTTAGCTTAGTTTTAGCTTAAAAGTCAAACCGCCGTAATTAACGGTTGACTTTAAGATTAATCACTAATGGTCCAGTGATTAGTCGAATCAAAAGTAGTTATAAGTTGGTAATTATATGGGTAATAAAACCTTAAAAGGGTTCCCCCTGATTCCCACTCTAACTAGGTCAAATGTCGGGTCAAACGTGTTAATAAAAAGTCAACAGAATGTTTAAATTACAATTTACGCATGATTAGCAATGTAGAACACATATAACCTGTTTGATCATTAATATAACTTGGTAATGAGTGTAAGAACATGTCTAAACATGTTCAACCCGACAATTTCCTGTTTAGACCCGGTTCGGAACCGAAAGTCGCATAGTTTGACTTATACTTTGACTTTCAGTTCTGACCCGTTATGGTATGTTTTAGAAATACCTTAGAGCTTCATTTGGACCAGGTTACATCCTAGTATAACCCTCTGTGATTATACACCTCGGATCATTAGTTATCCAATTAATACGCAAGATTCCGTTAATTGCTCATATGTTGACCATTATGCCCTTATTACCTTAAAACGTGATTTTTGGGAATGTAAAAGAGTAGAAACTTTAATTACTGATATATAAACTTGTATGCAAAGTTTGACATCAGTTTGAAGTGTAGATTGAGAGTTATGCTCATTAGCGCAAATTGAAAGCTTTATGTTAATAAAATGGCGTAATTAGCGTATAGCCTAGTTAAGCCTACTTTTTAATATCAAACTCTTTACCCACTGATGTAATATATTATTTTGGGATTTTTAATTAATTTTAGGCTGAGCATAACTTATAGTCGTAGGCTAAATCCGGTAATTGTCGGTTTTGCCCTTACGGGCCATAAAATGAGTTTTACATATCTAAACGACTCCAAACCTTTTGCTACTGATTAGATATGATAAATAAATTATTTTAAACCTCCTGAATGTTTTGAAAGGACTAAAGTTGACAAACATGAAAAGTATATGAAAGACATCTTACTGATGTCACAACATATTTGAGACATAATTAACTTAGAAAACCTGTATATAGCTCTCGTAAATACTCGTCACGCTTATTACGCGTACGGTTCGGTTTATGTAACAAGTTTACATAAATTAGCCGAAACGGGTCAAACCTTATCGGTTTTATCTCAAAATCCAGAGTGTGTATGAAATACCCATATTAAGCAAGTCTCCGAACTTGTCAGGTCTAAATCACATTCTATCCGGTCTTCGCTTAAATAGTGCGTACGAACCGTATCATTGAAACTAACCGGTCTAAGCTAAGGCTTAATTAAGTACCCGTTAGAAATCTAATAGGTTATTATAAACCTTCGTTCCAGATTAGGAGCCCAGTAAAAGTTTCATTTGCTGTATTTGATTGATACTTTGCTCAGGTAAATACTCTTAACTTATTTTCCCTATACGGGCTTGGGATACGGTACTACAAAAGTACCGCTTGGTCGGGTATGTAGTCATTTAAATCGGATTGTGATTAATGTATTTACATAACCCGCTTTATTCTGTATTATTTGATGTATGGACCTTGGGGGTTAAATGACCATGTCCCGGATATCCTTGGCATCATTTTACGAAATGGCCACGACCTAAGCACGGGGTGTAGGCGTACACCTGACAGATGCATTATGTAAAAACAGGTAATCCACTAAAGGAATCAACCTTGTGGGCACTATACCTGTGGCGTGTCAGTTAACTTAAACCGGCTCTTCTAACCGGTGCTAATGGACGGCAAATGAGTAAAACTGTATACAAGATTATTTTAATAATTGTCCCAAGTTATAAAGATATTTTGTGCCGAAGTGCATTCAAATCATTTACAAACTCTTTTCAAAATGAGTCAGTTGAGTTGTATTTACCAGTGTAAACTGACGTATTTTCCAAAAAGGTTAAGTGCAGGTGCTAGACGAAATAGGCTGGCTACTCCGGGCATCATTACTCAAGCCTCGCAAGCTCTAGATGTCAAAGTCTGTTGAACAGTTTTCATTTTATATTGATCCGTCTGTGGATCCTTTACTTTCCGTTGTAATAATTGGATATTACCTTATATTCGGATTGTAATATATTTACCTTTTGCTTCCGCTGTGCATTTATATAATTGTGTTGTTTGACTATTATGTTGCCAACCACGTCACGATACTCCCCACCGGGCCCACCGGTGACACGTGGAAATCGGGGTGTGACACGTTTGACCCTTTTCTTGTACTGAAAGAATCTCTTATGGTACGTGACAAGACTTGCTTTGGTTTCTGTGCACTGAATTCCATAATTATGTATGCATCCATAATTACGTAACTCCTTGCACAGTCCGCACAGTTCGTTTCATCCTCGTATCACTTCCTTCAGATAGGCCACTGTTTTCAGGCGAAGACACGAGTACCTGGGATATTCTGTTTCTAGTATATATATACATATATATACATATCAATTATTACACATAGTTGCAAGTAATTTCTAGTCAAAGACAAGTGCTACTCCAGTGCACCCTAAGTCTTGTAGTGTCCTTACTTGACTCTTTGAAAAACTGTTTCAGGCAGTGGATGTCGCGGAAATTTTTATGCAATGAAAAATTTTGAAAAAATTGTTTTCGTGAGAGGATCCTAAAGATTGTAGTCTAGACTCGAGAAGGAATCCTGGTTCACTACAATCGCAGCTCTGATACCAATCTGTCACACCCCTTTCTAAGGCGGAAGCACGAGGTGTGATCTTGAAAGGTTCTCATTGCATACGAATGGTAAACATACTACATGCTCGTAAAAATAACTCCAAATGCCAATGACATTACGTAATGAAAAACATAGGTTAAGTTTAGAGTTTACATCACAGCATAAAACATTGTCTGAAAAGTTTACAACATTATTCAAAGACAAACCTAAAGGTTTTGGTCCTTATATCACCACACGGAGTGGGACATAACAACCAAACCCAGCAAAACGGCATAGGAGTCTTGACACACATAGCTAACAACATAAACAACATCCAAGAGCAAGAGTAAAACCGCGCGCACATCCACTTTAGTTACCTGAAATACATGTGAGTTTTTGGAAAATCGTCAACATAATGTTGGTGTGAATTCATGCAGTTTTTGTATTGAACGTTTGTATACTTTATATGAAAACATGGTATGTAATTTGTATGAAACAAGTATTTCTGTAAATATAAGGAAATCGAGATCGCTAATGGTTTGCAAGGCCATTAACATGTGACACGACATAGGAAGCATCCAAACCATAGGCATTTTTAACTGTCGAATCCACGACTGTCGATTCACGACTAGAGACACAAAAGCACTGCTTGGTACTAGTATCACCAAGAGTGTGGCTGCCTGAAACCCATTAAATCTAACCTTTTGTTTCGCGGTCTTGGTATGTAACTGATTAATGGTGCTTATGGCACCCTATTTGTGACATGATCTAAAGTATCATTCCTTAGTTTTTGTATTCAACATACCATAACACATGTATTTTCCCCAAGTATAGAAAACAAGTAAAAGTTTAAAAGTGGGGACATGAACTCACAACTTTGCGTTTCTTGCGCCGTAAACTTCACCGGGTTTGCTTATATAGCGTCGTGACCTATACGTGTTTTATTAACGTTAGTCACTAGACTTGTATCGCACAAGTACAAGTCACCATCTTTTATGTATGTGTTCTTTGTTGTTAAAAATAATTTATATTTTTAACTATGTATCTTACTTATATTATCTTGTATTTTTGTCCGAGTTATGTATTTTTGTCCAAAAATTCATTTTAAGTTCATAACTTGTCCAAGTTATTGAATCTATTAAGAAATATATTTTCATAAATATATTCTCTTGTATTTGTCTATGCATGTCGTATGTGTATTTTGTATTTTTACTCCTTAGGAGTATTTAGTGTATTTTCAAGTCCTAATACACTATTACATATAATACATACTACATACACTTAGCACAAAATTTGGTGATCAATAAATATATATATTTTCCTCAAAAATATACATACTTAATATCAATTTTTATCTTGAAGAAGTCATCATTTCTTAACTTGAAGTTTACGTAAAAATTGGGGAAACCTTGGTAAATATTTTTAGGTAAATTTTTAGGGAATAAGTTTCACCAAAACTTATATTTTTCTAAGTATCAAAATTTTATAGAAATTTTGACATGGTTTCCCCTAAAAATGGAGGTTTCCCATGTCTTCAAAACATGTGTTTATTTTCTTTTAAAATCATCACAAACAATCATCAACTCATTCAACAATTACCGAGTGTCAAAATCAAGTAAATTACACTACATCATGAACTTGAAGTTTTTGTAAAAACTTGTAGTAACTTACCATGTTATATAGTAGGTTTAGTTACCCTTTAAAACATTGTTATTTGTTTGTAAATCACATTCTTGAAAGATTTAGTCATTTACAACTGGTAAGATGATTTTTCTAAAATTATTTCTTTTGTATTTTTCTTGTTACAAACATGTTTCTAGTCTTGTTTAAACATTAAAAATATGATTAGTTTATTTAGAAACCATGACTTTGTAAATCTTATAAATAAACTTGGTTTCTTGAGAAAATCATTTTGGTAATCATCTATTTACAAGATTTGTATTTTGTTTAAATCATCTTGACATATGAAAACCAATTTCATCATTCAAGTTCATGAAGACATAAAGCATGATGATCTTGGTCTTTCACAAGATCACCACCTTAACTTACTAGATCATGTGTTTAATCACAATCTAGTAGGTTTCTTATGATGTCTAACATCACTAACACAAACCACCAATCACCAAGAAGCAAATCAACACCATCAACATGTATTCTCATACTATTAAGCTTATGTTAAAGTCTCATGATCATGTTCTTTAGTGTTCTTCAAGATTAACAATGTTTATCATCTTTTAACCATCAAAATATGAAGTAACAAGAGATCATAAGGGTCTTACTACTAGCACAAGGCTAGGGAAGAACACTTGATGTTGTAGGTGACAAATGTGATGGTTAAAAGCAATCGGGAGAGGTCCTTCAAGATTCACAAGCTCCACACTTCCTTAGACACCTTCTTGCACCTTAGGATGAACTTGGAATGGAGGATTAATGGATGAAAGTGGTGGTGGTGTTGTTGTTGATTCTCAGCCGAGATGAGGGAAGGGAGGAAGCAGAGTATCTAGTGTGTGTTGGTGTGTGAGAGATGGTGAGAATTATGATCATCATGTAACACTTATAATCAACTTTGAGCTCTTAACCAATGGATCTTGTTTTCTTAATAGTACATACATAATCTTTACTAAATCAATTAAGATCATGTGATATCTAACAAGATCAAGTAAAGATCTTGATGGGGGCCACCCCATGACCGTCCACTTTAAGGGGGGGGGGGGGTAAAGTGTAAGTTTGATGGATAGGTTAGAGAATTTAGTTGGAAGTTAAGTGTATTAATTAGTGTCCATGCATATGATATGTTATATAGTGTGTTAGGGTGTTCAGTGATCATAACTAGCTCAAAAATAATAAAACCATGCTTCTAGTGTAATTTTGATGTTTCGGGTAGTGTCCGGTTGTTCGGTTAGATACCGGTTCGTTAAAGTGTCAAACTACTCTGTTTAGTGATCTTTAAGTACCCTTTTGTGACACTTTTAATTCCCGACACTTAGGAAAGCATTCAAGACCATTTAGTCGTATTTTTACATGTTACTAACTTGTTACAATGCTGAATTTTGCTGAAATATGCAAAATCCAGTATTTAAAGTGTGTTTCGGGTGCTTTTTAGTGCATATTATAGCTTCCGGAAAGTCTATATGTTAACCCTTGTATACATTCTTGGGTTTCAATGTATTTTAGACATTGGACCTACTCCTAGGCCCCAATTCTACTGTCTGACTACTTTCTGCAGAATTGCTGACACAATGTGTCTTACCGGTGAGTTGACTAGTCTTTCTGACTTAACGCTAAAAGTAATGCGTAAAGCAATATTTGAAGTATAAAACGTGCATGAATTCACTTGTATAGCATGTAATCAGACAATGTTGACATTTAAGCACATAATTGCAGATATTAAATAATAAATAAATTGTACGGAAATTACCGGTTTTGTGCCAGTTGTCACAGTCAACCTCCTGGTTTTGAGGATCCATTTAATCCAAATCATGTCTACAAGCTAAACAAAGCTTTGTATGGCTTGAAACAAGCACCTAGGGCCTGGTATGAAACTCTGTCCACTTTTCTAATCTCTATTGGTTTCACAAGAGGTAAAATTGATAAAACATTGTTTTTAAAATGGAGAGGAAAAGATTTGATGATTGTCCAAATTTATGTGGATGACATCATTTTTGGAAGCACATGTAACAAAATGTGTGAAGACTTTAGAAGACTCATGACAGCTGAGTTTGAAATGATTGCAATGGTTGAACGACAGTGCTTTCTTAGTCTTCAAGTTAAGCAAATACAAAATGGCACTTTCATTCATCAAAGCAAATATGCAAAAGAACTTTTAACCAAATTTGAGATGAATGATTGCAAGCCATGTAGTACACCCACGGCAACCACCAAGATAATCATGTCTGATGAAAAGGATGATTTGGTTGATCAAACCTTATACAGAAGCATGATTGGGTCTTTATTGTACCTAACTGCATCTAGACCAGACATCATGTTTGCAACATGTGTTTGTGCAAGATCCCAATCAGCACCTACGAAGTCTAACCTCACTGTTGTAAAAAGGATATTCAGATACATAAAAAGGATCTCTAGGTGATTGCTTAGTATCTTCGCAAAGCAAAAAGCAAGCAGCTGTTTCCACATCCACTTCTAAAGTAGAATACATTGCTGCTGCAAGCTGTACAGCCCAACTGTTGTGGCTTCAAAATCAATTGCTGGATTTTGGTATAACTGATTTAAAGACACCTCTTATGTTGGATAGTCAAGCAGCTGAAAATATCATCAAAAATCCAGTCTCTCATTCAACCACCAAGCACATTGACATCAGACATCACTTTGTGAGGGATTGCTATGAAAAAGGTTTGATTTCTCAGCATCATGTTTCAACTAAGGATCAGCTGGCAGATATGCTAACAAAAGCATTAGACACATCCACCTTTGAAAGCCTGACCTCTAGGATTGGCATGCTTAACATGGAATAACAAGCAAAATCTTGTTTTTCTATGAATAAAAAGCATTAAAATGTTTTCAGAAAATCAAAAATTCATCCTTAAAAATAGTTAAAATGAAAATTTTTCATTAGTCCTTAAAAGTTTGTCATATCCACTGTTTGTTTCAAACATCTGATTGTTGAAAATTCACCCACTGCTGAAAGACAACCTCTGTTTCCCCATATTCCTTGTTGACCACTGTTGACCAAACATCAGTGCTTCAACCACTGATGTCTATCCACTGACAGTTCAAATCAGACACTATTCTCACTTTTCACTACTGTCAACCACTGATATTGTCCATCAGTGGTTCCCAAACAACTGTCTTCCACCTTTCCATCAGAGGTTGCCATGTGGGCAGATGTTAACCATCCGATCTTTGAAACCGCTGCCACGTCAGCATTCACTTTTTCACTCACATAAAACCCTGATAAAACCCCAAACAGAGTTTTCATTGCCGTATCGAATTCAAAAATTCATCAAAGCGGTTTCCATCTCATAATCACCTCTTCTCTTCCATTCGCGATTTCTCAAAAAATCACCATGGGTCTCTTCATCAAACACCCACACAATTACCTTTGTACACTTGAGAAAACAAGCAAAAACAAAGATTTCCATTCCATCATTGACACCCTTTCATCCTCAAAGTACAAAAATTTGTTGACCTGCAATGCACCCATCTACCAAGATACCCTAAGAGATTTCTAGAATCATGCTAAACTTGAAATTCAGGATAAAAAGCCATGGGCTATCTCCTCTGAAGTAGGTGGAATTTTGGTTCCAATAACACCACAAACCATCTCAGAAGTATTCCAGATGAATGATCAAGCAGGTAAAACTTCCTTCCCTAAGGGTGAGTATCAAACTGATTTGATCGAAAGAGGGTATGCAGGACAATTAACAATGGCAACCATGCAAAAGGGAGAATTTCCACCTCCCATGAAATTCCTGTTTCATACCCTGCTCACCTGTGTATTTAATAAAACAACTTCTTTTAATGAAATTCCTCTAAAAATACAATACCTGGGGTATGCTATCATGGCTAAAACTGATTTCAATTACTCCCAAGAAATTTTCAATGATTTAGTCAAAAATGTGAAAAACATAAAAGAAAAGAAGCCACAGGCCTTCTTATTATTTCCAAGGTTTTTGAGTTACTACTTATAGAAGAAAATACCAAAAGAAAATGCACAAATACTTGTACAAGGTGTACCTTTTCCAATAAACAGCCTATCTGCTGAAACTTTTACTCGCCTTATGGCAAAAGAGTCAAAGGATTCCAAAACACAAGCAGGGGAGTCTGAGCAAATTTTGGATGAGTCCACATCTGCTCCACGGACTTCAGCTGCTGAGCCCACTGCTCTTGGTGTCCACAGTAGCACAACCACTGTTGTGCAACCCCCACCAAAAATTCCTAAAAAGACCAAGAAAAAATCCAAAAAGCCCACCAAACCCACCAAAAAGGGTCTTCTGGAAGATGAGATCCCAGAAGTTAACCTAGTGACAACACAAATGTCACTAATAACCACTGTTGCTACTTCCTCACAACAGATGGATAGATCTCCACCCAAAGCCTCAACTCCTCATGCTTCCTCACAAAAGGAACATGTTTTAAGCACAGGGACACCTCATCATGAAGTATTATCCTCACTTGAGAATATGCTTAACAACCTTTCTCCCTGGGCAAACTCTCTTTCAACTCCTATCCCTTCATCTCAACTTCCTCCATCCATTAAACCTCTGTTTGATGCCATTGAGCTTCAGACACAAAACAGCCCCTCTCACCAACACATTACTAAGAGTACAACCTCAACAATGGCTGTGTCTGAATCACCTCAATTGGTTATCCCACAAATAGCTAAGGAGGTTACACCAGTGGAATTTCATGAAATTCCTGTTGGTAGTTCAAGTGGAGCAGCTACTAGAGATGTTAGATCCACTAATCTACATCTAGACAGTAGTTTCATAAGTAAGATTCCCTTGAAGGCAACCACTGCTGATGCTATCAAGGTATCCATTGGTGTGTTCAAGTTAACCACTAGTGAGATTTCCAAGGTAACCATTGCAGAGGGAAGTCCCCAGTACCAAGAAAAAGGGGCATCAGTGGATGAGCCATTGGAGACTCCTCCTGGTTCAACAGCTGATACAACTACCACTGGTAGGAAATCAGATGATCCCATTCATTTGGGTGATGGTTTAAAATACCAAGATTTGACGGAGAGGCTCTCTACCATGGAAACCACTGTTACACAAATGAATGACTCTATTCAATTCTTGGTTCAAGCTTCCAAAAGTCAACCCACTCCACAACAATACTCCCAAGAGCTCTGGAATGTTGTTCAGCCTATTATCACTGCTCAAAGGGCACTTGCAGAAATTCAACACAATACTCAAATGGCACTGATCAGAAATATGGTTGATGCAAGATACAAGGATACTCAGGCTGAAACCAGGGCTATCAAAGAAACCTTGACAAAAATGACTGGCACTACCCCTGCACCTATCTACAAAGATGATGATGATCAAGATGATGCCAAAAAGGAGGAGAAACATGATATGAAGAAGTTTGGCAAACCTACTCCAAGGCAAAAGCCAACTCAAAAGCCAGAGCCTGAGAAGAAGTCTTCTGCAACCACTGATGAAACATCTGCCAAAGAAAAGAAAAAGGGAATTGATGAAACCCTGAACATTTAAGTAGATGAAGTGGAAGCAAACAAAAAGACTGTTAAGATTCAAAATGAAACAAAGGAAAAGGAATGTAGAAAGGAACAAAAGGCAATGAAGGATTGGGAAATCAAAACCAAGGATCTTGGCACTTCCAACAGAAAGAAATCTTTCAAACACAATAAACCACCACTTGCCACATTCTCAAAACCACAAAACCACAAAACCAAACACCTGAAAACCAAACCACTGCTGGTACTAAAAGACCATCCACTACTACACCCAAACCAACACCAACACCACAAAAACAACCTGCCAAAAGTCAGAAAACAAAACCATCCTCACCAATACCATCCAACACTACAACAAATGTTGACACTTCAACAGTTGTTATGACAACAGCGGGTGAAACACCAGTTGTTTCAACAGTTGTTAGTCAACCATCCACCACTTTTCAATTTCCCTCCCAAGCTATCCTTATTCCTATTTCCAAATCTCCAACAAAAACCTCTTCTCCTAAAAAGGTTTACACAAGAAAAAGAAAGTTTCAAGTGAATGATGATGATATTCCTACACCTACTCCTATATCATCTTCACCTATCATTCAAACCAACCCTGAACCATTCAATCCTCCACCATCACCATCATCAAACCCACTTGTTGAACCACAAACACTTGAAGGTCAAGATCCTTCAAGAACCATCCAATTGGGAGTAAATTATCCTCTGGAATTGCATGCCGTGAAAGATGAAATGAAGCAATTCTATACAGAGGATGATCCAGCTAAAAGAAAGTTCCCATCCCTTCATGGTTTCAGACCTCCAAAGAACATGGATGGGTATCTGAAACTCAAAGCCAGGCAAGCTGAATATGCTGCTAAATATGAAGGTTTAGGGCAAGGTGATAACAACATCTCAAGTCGAATGCAGCATGGGCTTAGTAAAGTCAAGAAATTGAAAGACTATGCAAGAGACTTAAGCAAAGAGATGTCAAACTTACCACCAAATGCTAATTTTCAAAAGAAGCTGAGGAAAGATCTCTTAGAGCTTATTATGAGAGATAAATTTTATCCTGCCAAAATTGAACAATTTAAAGACTGGCCACTCATAGCTCTCAAAGCAGAAATCAACAGAATTGAAAGAGTAAAGAATGATCCTCAGATGAAGAGGTCTGCACCAGACTGGAACAAGTATAAGAAGACCATTGAAGAACTTACCTTAGAATACAAGAGGAAGAAAGCTGAGTTGGTTGCAGCTAAGTATCGATCAGCAAAGACCATCTCAAAATGGTCCAAGCAGTATACTGATATGGTCTATGATAAGCTGGAGAAACTAAGAGAGACAGATCTTACAGCGCCAAAGAAACCAGCATACAAGAGCAAAACCACTGATGAGCCAAAGCAGCAGACCCTCTCTCTAAAAACACTGTTCACATCATCTGACTTCTCCACTGTTGTCTTAGATCAAAGAAAAAGACAAAAGTAGATAGATGAGGAAGATGCACAGAGAGAAGCTGAAATCATGAAAGAGGCCATCAAGAAAATGTTTGGAGAGAATCCTGCTTCACTAAATTTACAAGAAACTACCAAAAGATTAATGAGCAGGCCTCCATCACCAAACTCACAAATAAAATCTTACCCAAGAAATCCATTGAACTCAAAAATACTAAAGTGGAAGTCTGATAAAAAGACCCATGTATTAACTTTGCTCAAGTCCAATGGAAGAGTTGAACACATTTCAAGGGAGGAAGCATTAGGTCTGAATGCAGCTGACCTCCTAGATCTTTTAGACCTTCAACTCTGCAGGGATGAAGATGATAAAGATTCCCTCAACTTTGAGCTGCAATTCAAATGGCAAGTTAGGGAAAAACTGATGAGAGAATAAAGATTAAGAATAAGAAAGTGTTTTGGCAGCATCTATTCTAGGGGGAGATTGTTGGCCCATGTAATCAAGCCCATAAGAACAGATGATATGAAAAGCCAAAACTGGTTCTCAACAGTTGATCACAGTAAGCAGTGCATGTCCTAGATTCTCCCCAATGACAGTGTTTTCTATCAGCTGATGAACTCCAAGTGCTGATCCTCACAACAACTGTTAGTCAAAGAACTGCTGAGGTATAAAGATTGAAGCCCTAACAACTGTTGTCTCTCAAGTACTGATGAAGACTAAAGCACTGCTGACTCAAGGTCTGATCACTCTTTGAAGAAAGCACAGATCTCCAACATCAGTGCTTAGGCAACAACAGTGGGAAGCTGCATCAGTGTTTATATAATCAGTTTTTTAATGTAATCAGTGTTTTGCATGATCAGTGTTTAGAGGTTGTTAGTCTGTTAGATGTCACTATCTGGGTGACGTGAGCTTAGATGCTCAGTGGTTAGGATTGTACTATTAGATGTCACTATCTAGGTGACGTCAGCTTAGATGCTCAGTGGTTAGGATTGTACTATAAATAGAACAGTACCTGTACTGTTCTATCAGCTCTTTTGCACCAATCATCTTGTACGAACAAACTAGTGAGCTCAGGCTGAGGGGGAGTTTAGTGTTCATGCATGCATAGTTAAACTTTTGTAATACATACAATCTTTTGACTAATGAAATCATGTATGATGAAAACTATTCTTCTTTGATTGTGTTATAAAGTTTATTTCCATTTCCGCTGCACATCATTCTCTATTTCATCTTCCATTTCTGTTAAACAACACAATCATAAGAAACTCAGATCCTAAAAATTAACCATATGTCCAAGGAATTGCACTTCTTGTAACCAAAATTCACATTTTGGGAATTTAGCATAAAGCTTCTCTTTTCTCAACAATGTCAGAAGTGTATGCAGATGCGCTGCATGTTCCTCTTTACTCTCAGAGTAAATTAGAATATCATCTATAAAGACAATTATGAATTTATCCAGGTATGGTTTACATACTGTAACAACTGTGCTTGTAATCACTATGAACAGTTCGGTTATCAATAAAACAATATTATTTGATCACAATGTTTGTTTTGTTATGTTTTACATTTTTCATGTTTTGACTTTTATCCAATTCCAAACTCTATATCACTTTCTGGAGAGTTATACGCAAACTAGTGCGTAAACGTACTCAGTTTAATGCGAGAAATATTCCGGAACATCAACATATACTGAACATACCTTAAATAACCTTTACATAACTTAGAAATAAGTTTTGAAGGCTTTGGTATGGCAAAAACAAGTTAATTCGCTTACAGGGACTAAATGTGACAAACTGCGAAAGTATGTCAATTT
This sequence comes from Helianthus tuberosus, assembly GCA_030545235.1. Classification (NCBI taxonomy): domain Eukaryota; kingdom Viridiplantae; phylum Streptophyta; class Magnoliopsida; order Asterales; family Asteraceae; genus Helianthus; species Helianthus tuberosus. The sequence continues at coordinate 25,209,570 of CM060426.1, read as the reverse complement.
GAACTGTAACGAACATTCCGGAACATAACCATAAGTTAAACACACCTTAAATATCCTTTACATAGCTTAGAAATAGGCTTTGAGGGGTTCGGTGTGCTAAAATAAACTTTTGGGTCATTCAGGGACTAAAAGTGTCAAAAAGTGCACAAGTTTGCATTTTCGCGCATAACTTACGTTCTGAATACATCCGGACATCCAAAAATTTATGTAAGCATGACTATATTATATTTTAGAGTTCGCCATAAGAAAAATCCATTCGTCGCGTCATTTGGATCGTTTTTCGTGCTTGTGCGCATTCCGTCGTAATTAAGCGAACATCGCGTTCGTACGGCCAAACGAACCGACATCCGTGATATTTTTGAACATATTTTAAGTTCCCTATACTTTAACTTCATTTTAGAGCTTTGAAATGAGGTTAACGGGCCTTAAACGTGTCGAAAATGAGCTTTTTACACTACAGGGACCAAATCTGCCATTCTGCCAAACTTACTAGCTTACGGTCCGTAAGCTATACCTTACGGTCCGTAAGGCACCTGCAGAACAGATAAGAGTTAACAGTCAGCACGATCCAGCTGTTGCAACCTCACCCACACATTTCCCACTTGCCTAATCTGTTGATAAACATCATTTTTAGCCACCATGAGTTTCCGACACTTGTACGGCTTGGATTAAGGCACGATATTCAACAAACGATCTTAACGGTTACCCGAAAACTATAAATACCCCACCCCCTTTACCTCTAAAACCACTAGAATCTGATTAAGAATGCTCTAAGTTGAAACCGTTGTTTCATACCTGAGCTATTTTAATCTAGATTAGCATTCGGGGACCCTTCGTAAGTATTCTTTCGTTCTTTTCCTTATTTTTACTGCTTTTCGAGTCAGAAAGTCAAACTTTGTTTGACTTTCAGCGTTGACCAGCTTATGGTCAATGCGAAGTTCGTTTGAACTTCGCAACGTGATTGTAATCACGATGGTCATAGTCCCTTGGGACTATGCCTACTGATTACCACGTTGTCAAGGGTCGTAGGGTAGGCGATCTAATAAATCGCCTATACCTTCGAACCCGACCCAGTTTGGTCGATCATTAGGATCCGACCAAATACGTTAGGTGACCATAGTGTAGGGAATAACCTTCCGAGGTTATACCCTATGGTCACATCGTTTAAGTAGTTGTATGATAGGTAGTTTATATGCCTTAGGTAAATTACCAGAATACCCTTTTCATGTATAATTGGTAATTAAGCATATGTAACCTAAACCTTTGTCACTTAACTGATTATGTAACATGTTTAGGCATATAACACTTGTCATAGGGCTAGTTAGGCGGTCCGAACGCGTTTCACGCGAACGACGCGTTAAAGTAGCATAAGCTTCTTAAACGGGTCGTAATGGGTCACAAGCACTTAGGTTAGGTTTCATTTAGTATGTAGGCTTTGTTAAACCAAATGACACGAGTCTCTACACTCGTTTGGTTTACGAAACCTCATTCTATCCGATCTTCCGATTTAGGTCCGGTTATTAACATAGTTACCTATATTAGGTGCCGTTTGATTCCGTGATCTATATCATTGCTTGGTGGTTATCTTTAGACATCTGAGCAATCTCAAGTGAGTACATAGACCCCTCTTTTACTGTTTTTCCAAACTGTTTTGGGGTGAAACACATGTGCCTACTTGTTACTTTCATGCTTTCCTGTTTTTCACATCATATACATGCTATGTTCGTTAGTACATTATAGTACATGATTTCATTACATTTCATGCTAGGTGTGCCCATTGTGTGCATTACTTAGTACATTGTTTTACATTACATTTCATGCTAGGTGTGCCCATTGTGTGCATTACTTAGTACATTGTTTTACATTACATTTCATGCTAGGTGTGCCCATTGTGTGCATTACTTAGTACATTGTTTTACATTACATTTCATGCTAGGTGTGCCCATTGTGTGCATTACTTAGTACATCGTTTTACATGACATTTCACGCTATGTATGTTCATTTGATTACATACTTAGTGCATCACATGCTTTCATTTTTGGTATAACATTTGGTTTGTTTAACATGGGACAATACATTCATTAACATTGATCATGCCATTCGTTAGTAGGTAGTGGTACCATAGGAATTGACAACTCCCGTTCCGGACATCCCAGGGAAAGGGGATGAAAGGAATGACCGAATTCGATATACATAACTTAGATAAACCTTTAATTTGTTTAAGGGTTTATCGCCACAGTCTCAAGGCTTGGATGTATGCATTTTAACAATACCGCATAAATGTTTGTATCAGTATAGCATGCATTTGTTACACAAAACATAACTTTGATTTAAACTATGTTTTACTTCAATACCTTGTTTTTTGTGCATTTTACATATGGTTTAGTTGATATATATATTTCACTACCATACATGACATCTTGGTTACACATTACCTGATCCACATTGAACATAAACAATTTGACATTGATATACACATTTGGTGGTTTACATTGGACATAGACATTTTGATATGGTTTACACAATAACACTTGACAATTGGGTTGTACATGAACATTTTACATCTTGAATGGTTTGGTTTGATTAAGTGATTAAGTAACGATACGTGTGTAATATGATACAAACATGGTGGATACGCCGCTGGTACTTCCTATATATAAATGTTTGTATAATATTACATAGCGTAACGTTATTTGAATCATTTCAGTTTGATACATATAACATTTTATACAAATAACATACTTTTCATAAGACATTGTTTTACAACCAACTTATCTTACACAAATTCATTTTTACATGGTTATTCATTTAACCTTACATTTACTTACATATCAACGGATCTTATCGTTTTTCAAATGATTTACAAGACAAAGCAAATTACAAGGTTCATGACTAAACATTTTCTCAAATACAAGTCATGAATCCTATTTTCACAAACCTATGTATCTCACAGGCATTTTTATGCTGACGTACCTATTTTCACATGTGTTTTCAGGAGCTTTTCCGTAGGATGTTGATCATGATTCTAGGGCGGACCTGTGCCTTAGAGACATAAAATGGAGCTAGACTATGTTTAATTATGTTATAAACTCTGTATTCCTGTTCAAGACAATGTAACATCCTTGTTTAATAAATAAAATACAACTTTGTATGCCCTGGTTATGAAACAATTTATTCTGTTACGACACGCCCCGATGTTTCCGCCGCGGTTTGTTGTTTTACGCGGTCGGGGTGTGACAGAAGAGTTGGTATCAGAGCCAATGGTTATAGGGAATTAGGTTATTAGTAATGCTTTGACCTAGACTATAACTTTTCTAGGACCCTAACACAAATTATTTGTGTTTAGATTTTAAAACATGTACATCACCTATCCTTAGGTGATTATCAAAACAAGAACCAAAATTTTTCCGACACGATTTTTGAAAAACAATCATCTGTTTTTGAATAAATTTTTACAAGGTTTTGAACCCTCTATTGTAAGGTTTTGAACTCTCTTTTATATGGTTTTGAACCCTTTTCAGTTTGGTTTTTGGCCTTGTGCCTTCAAATTTTCAAAATCTCATCAAAAGTTTTGGGTTTTAAATAATGTGAACACCTGCAAACTGGAAGGGTGAATGCCTGTATTCTGAGTTTTCTGTCTAGGCAAGCACTTCGTATACATCTCAACCAGACGCGAGACCAGTTGTGCTTACCTGGGAATTCTTGGGATGAGTGTTCACTTATAGGCGAGCATGTCTTCATTATACATTATTTTGATCCATTTACTTTGATTAGTCACTGTGTGTCGTTTGTTTGCTTTGTGATACGGACGAATGACCACCATCTATGCTGTTTGCAATTCTTGTTTTTATCATCTCATTCTTTTCATCCAATCATCTCACTCGTTTCCTTTCATGTTTTCCTCTTTTAGAATGCCTCCTCGACGCGACAATCTGATAGCAACTGCCGAACTGGCAGAAATTATTGCGCAGCAGATGGCTGCCCAATTCCCAAATCTCTTTGCTCAATGGAACCAAGCCAACAACAACAACAACAACAATGTTCCATGCAAATACAAGGATTTTAATCAGGCTAAACCACTCAAGTTTAGTGGTTCTGAGGGAGCGACTGGGCTTCTTCAGTGGTTTGAGAGCAGTGAGAATACTTTCCGCCACGTGCAGTGTCCGGATAATCGCAAAGTTGAGTTTGCTTCGAGCGTATTTCAGAAGAGGGCTTTGACATGGTGGAACGGGGTTATGAGGGATAGGGGTGCAGAAGTTGCTCTTGCACAGACTTGGGCTGAACTTAGAGCCCTTATGATGAGGGAATTCTGTCCTCGTCATGAGCAACGAGCTTTGGAGAAGGAATTTGATGATTTGAAGCAAGATAGTGGTGAGCACAGGGCTTATACTGATCGGTTTGAAGAGTTGAGTTTGCTTTGCCCGACTATGGTTACCCCACTCGACAAGGCTATCGAGAGATACATCGACGGCCTACCTGACTCGGTACAAGACATCCTTACTGGTAGTAACCCTGCCACACTCCGTCAGGCAATCGAGTTATCAGCGACACTGACTGAGTCGCAGATCCGGAAAAACAAGTTACACAGGAAGGGTGACGAGGGCAAGAAACAGACGGATGACAAGGGTGATAGCAAGAAAGCTCAAAACTTGAATGGAAAGAACTCTGGTTCTTCGAAGAGGTCAAGGAAGCGTAAGGCTTCCCAAAATTTTGCTGTCACTGCTCAAGCTAATCAAGCAGCTCCCAACCAACCCGCACAGCTTCCAGCAAAGAAACCTTATACAGGGAATGCACCTTTGTGCAATAGATGCAACAGTCACCATCAGCCGCAACATCAGTGCCGTTTCTGTACTAGCTGTGGGAAGTCAGGTCATCTTGCCGATGTTTGTCGGTTTGCTCAGAATCGCGCAGTTCAAAACCCGGCTCAACAAGTTGCACAGCCTCCTGCTCCGCAACAGGGTCAAGCTGCACGACCACAATACCCACCAGGTGCTTGTTACAATTGTGGGGATCTGACCCACTATAGGAATCGGTGCCCAAGACTGGCGAACCAGAACCAGAACCAGAACCAGAATCAGGCTCCGGCTCGAGGCCGAGTCTTTAACATGAATGCCCAAGAGGCACAGGCTGACGATAATGTGGTGAACGGTACGTTCTTTATTAATAATCAGCCTGCATCTGTTCTTTTCGATTCTGGTGCCGATAAGAGTTTCGTGTCTTTGTATTTTGAGCAAATGCTTCGCGTGTCTAGAACGAAACTAGGCAAATCTTTGACAGTAGAAGTTGCTAGTGGTGAACCCATTGTTCTTAATTCTGTTCTACGCAACTGCCAATTGAACCTTAACGACCATCTTTTTCCTATTGACCTCGCGCCTATGCAACTCGGAAGCTTCGACGTTATTGTGGGAATGGATTGGTTATCCAAACATCACGCAGAGATAGTTTGTTCCGAGAAGATTGTTCGTGTGCCGCTTTCGACAGGCGAGATCCTGCAGGTTCAAGGTGAGAAGCCTACCGTTGGTCTCAAACTCATGTCATGTTTTAAAGCTCGGAAGTATCTGCAGAAGAACTATGTGGCTTTCTTAGCACATGTTACAGAAGATAAAGGCAAGAGTAAGTCTATTTCAGATATTCCTGTCGTTCGGGATTATTCTGAAGTGTTCCCTGAAGATTTACCTGGTCTACCTCCAGCACGCCAAGTCGAGTTCCGCATTGATCTCGTACCAGGTGCAAATCCCATTGCCAGAGCTCCATATCGTCTTGCACCGTCTGAGATGCAAGAGTTGTCTAAGCAGCTTCAGGAGCTCTCTGACAAAGGTTTTATCCGTCCCAGTTTTTCACCTTGGGGTGCTCCCATTCTTTTTGTCAAGAAGAAGGATGGATCCTTTAGGATGTGTATCGATTATCGTGAGCTTAACAAGCTTACCATCAAGAATCGATATCCCCTACCTCGCATTGATGATCTCTTTGATCAGCTACAGGGCGCTTCCTATTTTTCGAAGATTGATCTGCGATCTGGATATCATCAACTTCGGGTGCAAGAAGAAGATATTCCGAAGACAGCGTTCTGTACTAGATATGGGCATTATGAGTTCACAGTCATGCCATTCGGTGTGACTAATGCTCCTGCTGTTTTCATGGACTTAATGAATAGGGTCTGCAAACCTTATTTGGATCAGTTCGTCATTGTTTTCATTGACGACATCTTGATTTACTCTAAGACGCGAGCTGATCACGAGCAACATCTTCGTCTTACTCTAGAACTCCTAAAGAAAGAGCAACTTTTCGCCAAATTCTCCAAGTGCGAATTTTGGCTTAAAGAAGTTCAATTTTTGGGGCATGTTATCAACGAACGAGGTATTCATGTAGATCCCTCCAAGATCAGTGCGATTAAGGATTGGGATACGCCTACTACTCCTACTGAAGTTCGTTCTTTTCTTGGTCTAGCGGGTTATTATCGCCGCTTCATAGAAAACTTCTCGAAGATTGCAGTTCCTCTAACTGCTCTAACTCAGAAGAAAATGCCCTTTTACTGGGGAAACAAACAAGAGGAAGCTTTTCAACACTTGAAGCAGAAGCTTTGCGATGCGCCTGTTCTATCATTGCCTGAGGGTGATGATGATTTTGTTGTGTATTGTGATGCATCGAAATTGGGTCTTGGCTGTGTTCTTATGCAAAGGAACAAAGTTATAGCTTATGCATCGAGGCAGTTGAAGATACATGAGAAGAACTACACCACTCATGATCTTGAGTTGGGTGCAGTTGTCTTTGCTCTCAAAATCTGGAGACACTATTTGTACGGTACAAAATGTGTGGTTTTCACTGACCACAAAAGTCTTCAGCATATCTTCAACCAGAAAGAACTCAACATGAGACAGCGACGTTGGGTTGAGATTTTAAACGACTATGACTGCGAAATTCGCTACCATCCTGGTAAGGCGAATGTCGTAGCTGATGCATTGAGTCGTAAGGAACGTACTAAGCTTCATTGTGTACGTGTTCAATCTGTTATTCAAGCTCGATCCGATATTCAAGCACGCATTTCTCAGTCTCAACAATCTTGTGTTTCACAAGGTTTGATGGATAAGGAATTTCCCTATCACATAACGCCTGCTCTTGAACTGAAGGACAATGGATCATATTACTTCATGGACCGTTTGTGGGTCCCAAGCCAGGATGATCTTCGTACCTTGCTTATGGATGAAGCCCATAAGTCTCGTTATTCTATTCATCCGGGCTCAGATAAGATGTATAAGGATCTTCGTACTCACTATTGGTGGCCTGGTATGAAGAAAGACATTGCCTTATACGTATCCAAATGCCTTACTTGTCTTAAGGTTAAGGCTGAACATCAGCGTCCTTCGGGTTTATTGGAGCAACCAGAGATCCCAGTTTGGAAATGGGAAAACATTACTATGGATCTTGTTACCAAACTCCCGCGCACAAAGAAAGGTCATGATGCCATCTGGGTAGTCGTTGATCGTCTTACAAAGTCAGCACATTTCTTGCCAATCCGTGAGGATTTTCCTGCTGACAGACTTGCTCAAATCTATGTAGATGAAATTGTAGCTCGACATGGTGTTCCGTTGAACATCATTTCAGACAGAGATGCTCGTTTCACTTCTCATTTTTGGAGAACCATGCAATCTGCTATGGGGACCCAACTTAATCTTAGCACAGCTTATCATCCGCAAACGGATGGTCAATCTGAGAGAACAATCCAGACTCTGGAGGATATGCTAAGAGCTTGTGTGATCGATTTTGGTGGTAGTTGGGATTCACATCTTAAATTGATTGAATTCTCCTACAACAACAGTTATCACACCAGCATCAAAATGGCTCCTTTCGAGGCTCTCTATGGTCGAAAATGTCGTTCACCAGTCTGCTGGAATGAGATTGGCGAGGCTCAACTTACTGGACCTGCCCTCATTTTAGAGACAACTGACAAGGTCAAGAAAGTTCGTGATAACCTTCAGGCAGCTAGAAGCCGTCAGAAGATTTACGCGGACCCAAAACGCAAAGCCTTGAAATTTCAAGTCGGTGATCGAGTATTACTTAAGGTCTCACCTTGGAAAGGTGTGATCAGATTTGGAAAGAAAGGAAAACTTGCACCTAGATACGTTGGACCATTCAAGATCGTCGAAAGAATCGGTAAGGTAGCCTACAGACTTGAGTTACCTCCTGAACTTGGAAATGTTCATCCAACTTTTCACGTGTCCAATCTCAAGAAGTGTTCAGCTGATGAGAACTTCTCCATACCGCTTGACGAAATTCGTGTTGGCAAAACACTGAAATTTGTTGAGAAACCAGTGGAAATCATGGAACGTGAAGTCAAGTGGCTTAAACGCAAGCGCATTCCTTTGGTCAAAGTTCGCTGGGAAGCTAAACGTGGACCTGAGTTTACTTGGGAACGCGAAGATCAAATGAAGGCGAAATATCCACATCTTTTTCCACGAGTTTCCTCTAAATAAATTTCGGGACGAAATTTCCACAAGTAGGTGAGACTGTAACAACTGTGCTTGTAATCACTATGAACAGTTCGGTTATCAATAAAAAAATATTATTTGATCACAATGTTTGTTTTGTTATGTTTTACATTTTTCATGTTTTGACTTTTATCCAATTCCAAACTCTATATCACTTTCTGGAGAGTTATACGCAAACTAGTGCGTAAACGTACTCAGTTTAATGCGAGAAATATTCCGGAACATCAACATATACTGAACATACCTTAAATAACCTTTACATAACTTAGAAATAAGTTTTGAAGGCTTTGGTATGGCAAAAACAAGTTAATTCGCTTACAGGGACTAAATGTGACAAACTGCGAAAGTATGTCAATTTGAACTGTAACGAACATTCCGGAACATAACCATAATTTAAACACACCTTAAATATCCTTTACATAGCTTAGAAATAGGCTTTGAGGGGTTCGGTGTGCTAAAATAAACTTTTGGGTCATTCAGGGACTAAAAGTGTCAAAAAGTGCACAAGTTTGCATTTTCGCGCATAACTTACGTTCTGAATACATCCGGACATCCAAAAATTTATGTAATCATGACTATATTATATTTTAGAGTTCGCCATAAGAAAAATCCATTCGTCGCGTCATTTGGATCGTTTTTCGCGCTTGTGCGCATTCCGTCGTAATTAAGCGAACATCGCGTTCGTACGGCCAAACGAACCGACATCCGTGATATTTTTGAACATATTTTAAGTTCCCTATACTTTAACTTCATTTTAGAGCTTTGAAATGAGGTTAACGGGCCTTAAACGTGTCGAAAATGAGCTTTTTACACTACAGGGACCAAATCTACCATTCTGCCAAACTTACTAGCTTACGGTCCGTAAGCTATACCTTACGGTCCGTAAGGCACCTGCAGAATAGATAAGAGTTAACAGTCAGCACGATCCAGCTGTTGCAACCTCACCCACACATTTCCCACTTGCCTAATCTGTTGATAAACATCATTTTTAGCCACCATGAGTTTCCGACACTTGTACGGCTTGGATTAAGGCACGATATTCAACAAACGATCTTAACGGTTACCCGAAAACTATAAATACCCCACCCCCTTTACCTCTAAAACCACTAGAATCTGATTAAGAATGCTCTAAGTTGAAACCGTTGTTTCATACCTGAGCTATTTTAATCTAGATTAGCATTCGGGGACCCTTCGTAAGTATTCTTTCGTTCTTTTCCTTATTTTTACTGCTTTTCGAGTCAGAAAGTCAAACTTTGTTTGACTTTCAGCGTTGACCAGCTTATGGTCAATGCGAAGTTCGTTTGAACTTCGCAACGTGATTGTAATCACGATGGTCATAGTCCCTTGGGACTATGCCTACTGATTACCACGTTGTCAAGGGTCGTAGGGTAGGCGATCTAATAAATCGCCTATACCTTCGAACCCGACCCAGTTTGGTCGATCATTAGGATCCGACCAAATACGTTAGGTGACCATAGTGTAGGGAATAACCTTCCGAGGTTATACCCTATGGTCACATCGTTTAAGTAGTTGTATGATAGGTAGTTTATATGCCTTAGGTAAATTACCAGAATACCCTTTTCATGTATAATTGGTAATTAAGCATATGTAACCTAAACCTTTGTCACTTAACTGATTATGTAACATGTTTAGGCATATAACACTTGTCATAGGGCTAGTTAGGCGGTCCGAACGCGTTTCACGCGAACGACGCGTTAAAGTAGCATAAGCTTCTTAAACGGGTCGTAATGGGTCACAAGCACTTAGGTTAGGTTTCATTTAGTATGTAGGCTTTGTTAAACCAAATGACACGAGTCTCTACACTCGTTTGGTTTACGAAACCTCATTCTATCCGATCTTCCGATTTAGGTCCGGTTATTAACATAGTTACCTATATTAGGTGCCGTTTGATTCCGTGATCTATATCATTGCTTGGTGGTTATCTTTAGACATCTGAGCAATCTCAAGTGAGTACATAGACCCCTCTTTTACTGTTTTTCCAAACTGTTTTGGGGTGAAACACATGTGCCTACTTGTTACTTTCATGCTTTCCTGTTTTTCACATCATATACATGCTATGTTCGTTAGTACATTATAGTACATGATTTCATTACATTTCATGCTAGGTGTGCCCATTGTGTGCATTACTTAGTACATTGTTTTACATTACATTTCATGCTAGGTGTGCCCATTGTGTGCATTACTTAGTACATTGTTTTACATTACATTTCATGCTAGGTGTGCCCATTGTGTGCATTACTTAGTACATTGTTTTACATTACATTTCATGCTAGGTGTGCCCATTGTGTGCATTACTTAGTACATCGTTTTACATGACATTTCACGCTATGTATGTTCATTTGATTACATACTTAGTGCATCACATGCTTTCATTTTTGGTATAACATTTGGTTTGTTTAACATGGGACAATACATTCATTAACATTGATCATGCCATTCGTTAGTAGGTAGTGGTACCATAGGAATTGACAACTCCCGTTCCGGACATCCCAGGGAAAGGGGATGAAAGGAATGACCGAATTCGATATACATAACTTAGATAAACCTTTAATTTGTTTAAGGGTTTATCGCCACAGTCTCAAGGCTTGGATGTATGCATTTTAACAATACCGCATAAATGTTTGTATCAGTATAGCATGCATTTGTTACACAAAACATAACTTTGATTTAAACTATGTTTTACTTCAATACCTTGTTTTTGTGCATTTTACATATGGTTTAGTTGATATATATATTTCACTACCATACATGACATCTTGGTTACACATTACCTGATCCACATTGAACATAAACAATTTGACATTGATATACACATTTGGTGGTTTACATTGGACATAGACATTTTGATATGGTTTACACAATAACACTTGACAATTGGGTTGTACATGAACATTTTACATCTTGAATGGTTTGGTTTGATTAAGTGATTAAGTAACGATACGTGTGTAATATGATACAAACATGGTGGATACACCGCTGGTACTTCCTATATATAAATGTTTGTATAATATTACATAGCGTAACGTTATTTGAATCATTTCAGTTTGATACATATAACATTTTATACAAATAACATACTTTTCATAAGACATTGTTTTACAACCAACTTATCTTACACAAATTCATTTTTACATGGTTATTCATTTAACCTTACATTTACTTACATATCAACTGATCTTATCGTTTTTCAAATGATTTACAAGACAAAGCAAATTACAAGGTTCATGACTAAACATTTTCTCAAATACAAGTCATGAATCCTATTTTCACAAACCTATGTATCTCACAGGCATTTTTATGCTGACGTACCTATTTTCACATGTGTTTTCAGGAGCTTTTCCGTAGGATGTTGATCATGATTCTAGGGCGGACCTGTGCCTTAGAGACATAAAATGGAGCTAGACTATGTTTAATTATGTTATAAACTCTGTATTCCTGTTCAAGACAATGTAACATCCTTGTTTAATAAATAAAATACAACTTTGTATGCCCTGGTTATGAAACAATTTATTCTGTTACGACACGCCCCGATGTTTCCGCCGCGGTTTGTTGTTTTACGCGGTCGGGGTGTGACACATACCATGTTCATCATGTCCATAAATGCGGATGGGGCATTGGTTAAACCAAATGGCAGGACAGTAAATTCATAATGATCGTATCTCATTCTGAAAGCAGTTTTAGGAATGTCCTATTCCTGTACTTTCAGTTGATGATATCCTGAGCGTAAGTCGATCTTAGAAAAGAATTGAGCTCCTTGAAGTTGATCGATAGATCATCGATTCTCGGTAGTGGGTACCGATTCTTAACCGTAACCTTGTTCAAGTCTCGGTAATCAATGCATATATGCATCGATCCATCTTTCTTCTTAACAAACAACACCGGTGCTCCCCACGGTGATGAACTTGGTTGTATAAAACCTTTGTCAAGAAGTTCATCCAATTGGTTCTTCAATTCCTGCATCTCCGTTGGTGCTAATCGATATGGTGCTTTGGCAATCGATGCCATTCCTGGTATTAGGTGAATCCTAAATTCAACCTCTCTATCAGGCAGTAATCCAGGTAACTCTTCTGGAAAAACATCTGAGAATTTAGATATTATAGGAATACCTTTTAATTCTTTTCCTTTAGTATTAATGATTACGGAAATCATATATACTAATCCTCCTTTCCTTTCATAACTTGCAGCTTTCATCACGGAGATGAATTTTGTCGATCGGGTTGGCTTATCTCCTTTGATTGTGATCTTTTCACCACTTAGTGTACTTACTTGTACTGACTTTTGATCACATAAAATACTGGTACGATTGGCTACCAACCAATCCATTCCTAATACGAAATCAAAACCGACCAGATTCATTGGGTAAAGGTTAGCAAAAAATTGATGGTTCAGGATTTCTATTCTTGCTACCTGCAAGATTTCACTTATCTTAATGGATTCTCCGTTGGCTGTCTCTACCAGACAATCTTGTTGAAGTTTGGCTAAGGGTTGGTCAAGAAGTTTATAGAAAGAAGTATTGATAAAACTTTGGTTTGCACCAGAGTCAAACAATACTTTGGCGAAAATATTATTAACTAAGAACGTACCGGCAATCACATCTGGAATCATCTTGGCTTCCTCTGTCGTCAGAACAAAGGCTCTGGCATTCTTCTTAGGTGCTTCAGTTATCTTAACCTTGTTGGTTGTGGCTAGAGCTAGTTTTGGACAGTTCGGTCTGATGTGTCCACTTTCTCCACAATTGAAACATATTCCATTACTAGGTTTCCTCCTACAGTTTTCTTCCTTGTGTCCCGGCATTTTGCAAAAGTTGTAGTATATATAGCGTTTTCCATAATACTTTCTTTTGCAATATCTACAATAAGGTGTAGAGGAAGAACCTGTTCCTTTCCCACGGTTGGAATTACCATAGCGAAATTCACCAGTCAAGGTATTGGCTAATTCTACTGCTTCTTCTATGGTTTGCGGTCTAGCTGCCTTGACTACGTGTCTAATCCCACTAATTAATCCCCAAATATAACGAGAGATTAACACTGGTTCAGGTGAGGCTAAGGTTGGCACTATCCTAGCATATTCGAAGAATATGGTAGTGTAACCTTTGCAGTTTATTCCAGTCATTCTAAGATTTAGGAACTTATTGGTGATTTGTTCCTTTTCATTAGGAGGAAAGAATTTTCTTTCAACCATTTCCTTATAGTTGATCCATTCCATTTTATAAACTCTGTCACTTCCCCTAGACTGGAGAATAGTATTCCACTATTCTAAGGCTGCATTTTTGAAAAGATTAGAAGCAAACATAATCTTATCTTCCTCTGCACATTTACTTATTTTTATGACTGCTTCTTTCTTTTCTATCCAACGTAGGGTTGCAATGGCTCCTTCATTTCCTAAGAATTCTATTGGTTTGCAGGCCAAGAATTCTTTATAAGAACAACCGTAAAAAGTGGTTCTTCTTCTTTTAGGAAATGGAGCTTGGATTATAGGTCCATTATCGTTCACACTGTGACTTGGTTCAGTGTGTTGACGTTTACTTCCATTTGCAGATTTATTATTTTCTGCTTCTTTAACAGTCTTGATAATATAAGGCATAGCATCTATAATTCCTTGTGCTACTATATGTTGGATGGCACTGTTATCTATTTGGTTTCCGTTATTCTCATTATTCTGATTTTCCTGATTTACTTCGTTCGACATCTGAATTGTGAACATTTATCAGGTATTAATTATCACAGAATAAAATTTAGTATAATCATACAAACAGTTTGATCAAAAATATCGTACATTGCGACTTTTACTCTTTTTCATATATATGCATCTATTACAAACTACAACTGGAAATCAAATATACTAGTAGTTAGGCGTCCGTATCTATTTTAGTCTATATATATATATTATCAAAATACAGAATTACACATATATCCAGGTATTTTCTAAGTATCATGTATATCGCGCTCGACATGTTTCCACATAAGCTTTTCTCCTATTAGTCGAATTTTATCTCCTTCTTCTACTAATTCATCACCCAATGAGCGAAGTTCCTCCAAATTTTCCGGGCTCATAGGTGGCATGGGTGCTGGTATTGGATCAGGGTATTGGGGGATAGGTTGTCCATAAGGGTAGGCGTTTCTAATTACACTCTGCGTCTACCATTCGCTACTCCAAAAGGGATCCAAAGGGTTAAGGTCGGTGTACTAAGTTGTGTGTAGGTCCCCTAGTTCGTACGGATCGTTACCGAATCGTCTATCTAACCTAGAGTGCGAAATCCTCTAGATCAGATTTGCATAGAAACAAGTAGAAACAGAAATTCACAATTAATCGGTCTTTTATTGATTATCCAAATGATCAGTTTTACAATCAATTCAAGACTCGTACAACTTCACAGCAACTATCTGTGATCTTGCTTCAAACCCTAAATTTCGAATTCTTCTCTTTCTCTAGACTTTCTCTCTCTAGAATTCTCTTAGTGTTACAAACCCTAATCACAAAACATGTTTATGTACCACATGTCTGTGAACTTGGCTTCCTACTGGGCTAGGCCATTTTCCAAGCCCATTACAACAAATAACTCACTAACCAATAAGCTAAGCCATTACAAAATATCCAAAGACTAAATAATCAAACTATTAAGTTGTTGTCACAGAATATGCACCAACAGACTCCCCCTTGACAATAGCTTCATAGTGTAACTTTGTCTTCAAACATCCTGTGTTCTTTTGGTCTTTGGATAGCGTCAGCTACATAGTTTCTGACATCAATAGACTCCCCCTTAGCTGATGCTTCCAATCTCTAAAACTTTCATTCATTGTAGATCAGTTAGCTAGCAATCTTTGGTTAAGCAAGTATCTCCAAATTTTTTGTATAACTCTGCAATGTAGTAGAAGAATCCTACCATGCATCTTCACACGTTCTTCACCTCACTCACAATCTACACTTTACTTGTATTCAGCACTTCATTTTGATAACTGCATCAATCTGTTTAGAAACACAAGCAAGTATCTCAAAAAACCATTAGTCTTTTTCACATTTAAAGATAAACCAATATTTTATCTAGATATGCAAAAAAAACTACCTTTCAGTTCAAAATGGAAGTCTTTTAAAAAGATATCTTTTTGGTATTTTTTATTTTTTTCAAAACAAACTAACAAACTAAAGTAAACTCAAAAATATTTACAATTTCATCTTTTTGTGAGAATCATGTGCAAGAAGATCATATCAACAAAATCAAACTGTTTCACGCTTGCAGTTAATTCTTTATATATTTTCGTGAAAAACAGTTCAAGACGATTACCAGTATTGTTTATCCACTTAAACAAAATGCATGAACATTTCACGTACCATTACCGTATGATACTTTAAGGTAATTTTGTACCGATATACTAGCGTGTCCCACTTCAGGATGTACCCCCACGATCAAGGTATGCACAAAGATTTCTCGTAGTAGGTGAGTATACTGAATTCATCCACTTTGTTTTTCAACGATAGATAACTGGTGATCAGGTCAGTACTTCCGTACAGCAAAGAGACCAAAATATCTAACGAGGGCTAAGATAAATACCATTTATGGTATGAATTATGCATTTTGCACATTTGAATAACTCTCTAGGAGAGCTTCTTCATATATGGGTTTTGGCATTTTTAGCTCTTTTAAGATATCCTGGTTGTGCCTAGGTCAGCATGTATCTGGATGCAGCAGAAGGACAACCTTGATACCCCCGGATGAAATAACAGTATAAAGACCCAAAACCTCGGATTTTGGCAATCTCTCAACGCAAGATTTAAGATCATTAAACCATACACTACTGATGTGTTCACCACTCAAACTCAGTTCATTAAGTTTATATCACATTGGTAAGTTGATTATTTCATGCTTTTTGCCTACTGGTAAATCATATGATGAAGCTGCTGATGTGTGCAAAATGCAACATATAAATTACATCAATTGTGGCATAAAACTAACCTTTTTTTAGTACTAATGTTGGAAAAAGTGTGCTTTTGTCTTCCTTTTGTATTTTCAGGATTAAATGAGCTCAAATTAACAAAAGAAGCAAAAAGACTGCAAAATCTAACATAAATACAAGAAAAGGAACAAACGTGACATGCCCGACCCCACGACAGCATCTTCCCAAGTAAAACAAGAAGACTGAAGACTGAACACGCCCCGTGCTCAGCCAGCACGGGGGCGTGCCCAAGTGTCAGCAGAAAAGACAAAGTGGTAGAAGCTTCTATTGCCCACCACGGGGCCGTGCTCAGCGGACACGGGGCCGTGGTCAACTATAAGATTCGCAGAATCCAGGCAAATCTTCATTGTACAAAGATTCTTCTGCACACAGGGTCGTGCTCAGCGGACACGGGGGCGTGGTCAACTAATACAGACAAGCTGCATTAAATGAAGAAAGAGAGGATGTGGACACGGGGTCGTGCCCATTGGACACGGGGCCGTGCCCGAGCTTCTGTTCAGCCTATAAATAGGAGTGCTTGGCTCAAGCTCAAACCATCCCTTGGCACACCACCTCTCTCACACTTCACCCACCACCCACCACCACCATAACACCATCATCCATTGTCCATCGTAGAGTGTGTGAGTCGTCTCGGGATCCAAGATTGATCGTAAGAGTTCTTGACAATCAAGGCCATGTTTGGTAAGAGTCTTGCCGTTGTTCAGCGTTTAGAGATCCTGCAAGGGACCTGGGTCAAATTTCGTAGGACCTCCTTCAATACTTAACGGTATTGGATGGCGGGGGTCCAAACTCTTTGATCCCCTCATAAGTTAAACTACTATTAATACTATAACCCGGCTATTTAGGATTGTATCCCTGCTGACTCAGACTACTTAGCCGAGGGTAACGTCACCTTCAAAAGAGGGGCCTACCATAATTTGCATTAATAACTTAATTAATTATCTTTCAATAATCCGACCCTTTAGGATTGTATCCTTGCTGACTCAAACTACTGGGTTGAGGGTAACGTCACCTCCAAAAGAGGGGCCTACTACAATAACTAAGATAATCTCTTAAATAAGTGCAAAAGTGCGGAAATAATCAAAGGTTACACTATACACGAGTCGGAACCAAGTGATTCATCTTGTCTATCTGTTTTTATTTTTTATTTTATTTTTTAGCATTTTAGTTAGTTTTTATTTTTCTTAGTCTAAAACATTTTTCCAACTTTTTGATTTGATTAGACGTTGAGGATAAACCGGTACTAAAAGCTCTTGTGTCCTTGGACGACCTCGGTATCTTACCAACACTATACTACGCTCACGATGGGTGCACTTGCCCATATGTGTGTTTAGTGTTAGTAAATATCGTGTTTTATAAATTTAAAACTTGGCTAAAAAAGTGTAAAAGGGCTTAAAATATACTTAAACTTATATATACACTTCACACGTATCAAGTTTTTGGCGCCGTTGCCGGGGACACAAGGATTTTAAGAAAGTTAGGAATCAACGGCCTAATATTTTTTCTTATTTTTCATTTTTTTTTAGGATTTTTCTTAATTTTTCAGCTTCTGCAGAACTCAGCACGGGTCGTGCCTGCTGAACACGCCCCGTGCCCAATCATTGGAACTGGCAATCCTGTTTTAAGTCAGACAGTAAGCTGAACACGGGGCCGTGCCCACTCAACACGCCCCCGTGCCCAAGATTCAGTTACTGAAAACAGAACCGTAAGATCCCGACGGTTGGTAATTTCTGACACAAACATGAGTGATAATGATACTTTTTACTTTTGGCACTCTTATGGTGCGTGGTGTCAATTATGTGGGGGTAACCATGAGGAATTAGAATGTTATTTTCTAAATTATAAGCCCCACTATATAGACCCATCGTCTCCTTGTAACCTTAAGAGGGGCGAAAGTAAAAATAATCCCTATCGCTCCCTCGAATGCTCCCAACCAGATTTTCTAGGAGAAATGCTTCTTGATGAACTATTTCAATTAGAAAATCTAATTCTTAATTGGTTAAAAGAACTTAGGATAGATTTCAATAATTTATCTCAAAATGATAACCAAGAAGAAGTGTTGGAATCGCATTCAAACAACTTCGTTGTTTCCGACGATACTTCTAACTCTAGTGAGGACTTGAGCGATAGTCGTCCCTGTGTCGATTGTGCCGTGAAGGACTCCCCATCGACTTCGTTCGATTCATACATAGACCTGAGCGATTCGACATACACCTTCTTTAACGAGAGCCCGGAAAAGGGTTGGACTTGTCCACCTACACATAGCATAGGAATCACCCTCACCGACAACCTCTTGCGTTCTCGTCTTAATCTAGATCAACTAAGGTATCTTAGGCACTTTGGGGTTGTTCCATCCAGTAAGGAACCACCCGATCTGAAGAAGTTCCATGAAAATAGACGAATTCCTTAAGACAGCTTCTAGACACGGGGCCGTGTCCAGGTCAGCACGCCCCCGTGTCCACCCAAAGATTCCCTTTTGATTTTATCAGAATACGGACAAAAATGTGTCAGGATTCCCTCTGCACACGGGGCCGTGTCCAGCCGACACGGGGCGGTGCGTAACGTACTGTCATTTTCTATAAATGCAGCCAAGAATCCTGCACATTTGAACCATTCCAGGGATAGAGATTTGGGGAATATTCTCACATACCATCCTAGGTATTTTCTAAAAGAAGTTTCTCAATCACCTTCTTGTCCTTTCCTCTTTTATCCACTATCATCTTCTTCAATTTTTCTTTCCTTATACTTCCATTAAAGCTTGAAACTTGCATAATTTCAAGCTTTGATGAGATGTTTGTTAGAATTTTGTACTTGGAATCTTGTTCTACAACATTGTTTTAAGTTGTTTCTGTTCAAAAATGCTTTAAAATCATGAAAACAATTTAAAACTCCAAGATTCCTTGTTCCTAAATCATGCAGATGTCTGAACACGGGGCCGTGTCCGAGGTACTGGTCCCATAGAATTGAACTCTTTTCGGTTTGTTTTCTCAGAATGGCAAGCAGAACAAGCAGAAACTCCTCGTCGCATTCCAGAAACAACCGGCAGGGGAGAAGATCATCAACGGTTGAAGATTCTCTTGTAAACTATGTTTACGCCTTAAGAGAGTCCCTTGATGAAATGACAAGTGTGGAAGAGGCATTGGTTGACCGTATTAATCATTTGACGGTGGGACTAGAGGGATGTCTTCGAGAGGTCAACTTTTTGCACCAAAGGTTGAACATTCTCGCTTCTCCTCCTTTGGTACCAATCGTTACCCAAAGGGCATGGAATGTGGTTCCTGAAATCATCATACCGGCCGAGTGGTACGCCATGCATCCGGAGCCCCCTCGAGACATACTACAAGGGGTTCTGATTGGTGTCACTCCCCCTCCACAAGATGTTGTGGAACATAAAGCCGCCTCCCTTCTCCCAAGGGAGATAGAAGAATGGCTTTAGCAACATCTAAGGGACACCGCTCGGCTTGGAGTTCTACAAGGCTTTTAGACCGGAAATCTATTTCCGGAATTTTGGTTCTTATTGTAGAAGTAGAGCTCCTTAGGAAGATTTTACATATCACTTGACCTATCTAATATTAGGACTTTTAACTTTTATTTTCTGCTTTATTTTTCATTTTTAGGACTATTATGTAATTCACTCTATGACTTAATGAATGATGGTTTTAGTTAATTTGGTGTTTGGATGGTGTTGAAATGAATAAAACACACTTGAGATGGCAAAGGATACAAGGGAAACTGGAACCAGCACCCCATGCAGGAAAACAGGACCATCCGACAAAATTTCTTCATTACAGTAAGTTCGGCACAGGCCGTGTCCGCCCAACACGGCCCCGTGCTGCACAGTCTGCAGAAATACCCAGTTCAGGTAAACTGGACACGGGCCGTGTTCACCCAACACGCCCCCGTGTCCAGGCTTCTGTTTCTCTTGATTTAATTTTGTTACTGGCACTTGAACATGGGGCCGTGCCCGGACACCACGGGGCCGTGTTCAGCGCCCAGTAACACAAAATTTTTGCTTTTCATACCTTTTTACACATTCAATCAACCTAAAAACTTATTTTTGGGACACATTGAGGACAATGTGTAATTTAAGTGTGGGGGGGATGCTAAAACCTTGAATCTTGCAAGTCCTAAATACAAGTCTTACACAAAACTCTATTGAAACCGCTAATCACCCCAAATTTTTTTCTAAAAAATTTTCATTTTTTTTTACTTGTCTAGGTTTAACTTGGGAATTTCAAGTTCTAAAAAGGTTATATTTTTACAAATTTACAACCAATAGCGTCGTGATAAAAAGAACCAACATAAGAAAATTATGAAAAGGCATGACAAGCTTAGTTAAAATTTGATTTTATATACTTGATCACATAAAAACTCATTCCCACAAAAGTGAGTTTTGAGCCTTTATTGAGCATACAAATACATATCTTTAAATTAAATGCTCATTTTTCGTTTCTTGTGTGAATAGCCGCTTGGTTCTTACGACTCTAGAACTTGCCATGACGATACATTCCCGGTCCTTACCAACTTAAACCCGAGTAAGTAAATGATGGAGGCATTAGGACTAACCCTTTTTATTTCTACACCATTATTTTTTTTTTTTACCACCTACCCAAAATCCCCCTAGTTAGCCCCTTTGAGCCTAAACCTTTTCATTTCATAACCCAAACCAAACACCCTTTCACCCACCAAAACCTTTTTCATTTTTAACCCTTTGTTTTAGTAACTAGCTCGGTTTTTCGTATGACTTTTCAAAAAAAAAAAATTTGTTGATGATGAAGCAAAAGAAATAAACAAACAAGTTCATCAAAAATAACTTTGTTTGAATAATAGCTTCATCAAAATAAAAGTTACAAAAATAAAAAGTCTTACGAAAATCGACGCTTGTTACGCTTTTTCGCCCTTTTCTACTAACCACTAACCCAACCACCTACCTTTAACCCAAGCCTAACCCTTCACCCAAAAAGCCCTCTTGATACTTACAAAGGTTTATAGTTAAAAAGGAGGAGGATTGCTTGGCAAGCCTATGGTAGGAGTAAGTTCCATGCCGCTCTCGACTGATTCACTAAAATACATTTTCGGCCGAGTGTTGAGTGATCCCCGTGAGGTATGTGAACTTGTATATAAATGGAATTTTAAAGAGGCATGTTATGCCCAAATAAGTAATTTATCTTATGAAAAGTTTTAAATAAATCAGGACGAATAGGATTGTAAATAAATAAAAATAAAAATAAAGAATCTTGGAAATCCCGACACTCTATGACAAGCCCAAAAACCTTCTTCTCTACCCATTCCATTTGGGAGTGTAAAGCCATATTATAAAGAGTTTTGCTTGAGGACAAGCAAAGATTCAAGTGTGGGGGTATTTGATGTGTGCAAAATGCAACATATAAATTACATCAATTGTGGCATAAAACTAACCCTTTTTTAGTACTAATGTTGGAAAAAGTGTGCTTTTGTCTTCCTTTTGTATTTTCAGGATTAAATGAGCTCAAATTAACAAAAGAAGCAAAAAGACTGCAAAATCTAACATAAATACAAGAAAAGGAACAAACGTGACATGCCCGACCCCACGACAGCATCTTCCCAAGCAAAACAAGAAGACAGAAGACTGAACACGCCCCGTGCTCAGCCAGCATGGGGGCGTGCCCAAGTGTCAGCAGAAAAGACAGTGGTAGAAGCTTCTATTGCCCACCACAGGGTCGTGCTCAGCGGACACGGGGCCGTGGTCAACTATAAGATTCGCAGAATCCAGGCAAATCTTCACAGTACAAAGATTCTTCTGCACACGGGGTCGTGCTCAGCGGACACGGGGGCGTGGTCAACTAATACAGACAAGCTGCGTTAAATGAAGAAAGAGAGGATGTGGACACGGGGCCATGCCCATTGGACACGGGGCCGTGCCCGAGCTTCTGTTCAGCCTATAAATAGGAGTGCTTGGCTCAAGCTCAAACCGTCCCTTGGCACACCACCTCTCTCACACTTCACCCACCACCCACCACCACCATAACACCATCATCCACCACCATCATCCATTGTCAGTCGTAGAGTGTGTGAGTCGTCTCGGGATCCAAGATTGATCGTAAGAGTTCTTGACAATCAAGGCCATGTTTGCCTAAGTCTCTTACATCACTTGGTGAAGACAAGTGTCTAGTGTAATACTTTTTATTTTTAATCTTTTCGCACTTTTTACTTGGTTTTGTATTAATGACTTTAATAACTAGTTTCTTATGTTGAAGGTGATTCTTCCTTATCGTTTGTCCGTGGTGTCTTGGCATTATTTTACTGTCTATATAAAATAAAAGATTTTCACCATTCATATCTCCACGGTCTATATGGAGGTATGTTGGCTACCTGGTCGGGGGTTAAGGGAACGGTTTGGTAAGAGTCTTGCCGTTTTTCAGCGTTTAGAGATCCTGCAAGGGACCTGGGTCAAATTTAGTAGGACCTCCTTTAATACTTAACGGTATTTGATGGCGGGGGTCCAAACTCTTTGATCCCCTCATAAGTTATACTACTATTAATACTATAACCCGGCTATTTAGGACTGTATCCCTGCTGACTCAGACTACTTAGCCGAGGGTAACGTCACCTTCAAAAGAGGGATCTACCATAATTTGCATTAATAACTTAATTAATTATCTTTCAATAATCCGACCCTTTAGGATTGTATCCTTGCTGACTCAAACTACTGGGTTGAGGGTAACGTCACCTCCAAAAGAGGGGCCTACTACAATAACTAAGATAATCTCTTAAATAAGTGCAAAAGTGCGGAAATAATCAAAGGTTACACTATACACGAGTCGGAACCAAGTGATTCATCTTGTCTATCTGTTTTTATTTTTTATTTTATTTTTTAGCATTTTAGTTAGTTTTTATTTTTCTTAGTCTAAAACATTTTTCCAACTTTTTGATTTGATTAGACGTTGAGGATAAACCGGTACTAAAAGCTCTTGTGTCCTTGGACGACCTCGGTATCTTACCAACACTATACTACGCTCACGATGGGTGCACTTGCCCATATGTGTGTTTAGTGTTAGTAAATATCGTGTTTTATAAATTTAAAACTTGGCTAAAAAAGTGTTAAAGGGCTTAAAATATACTTAAACTTATATATACACTTCACACGCATCACTGCTATCACACTTAAGCAATTTAATTCAGTTTGAGTGTGACAGTCTAACTTGCTAATATACTATCATCTCTTCTTTTTCACACAGTGATAACTCATTTTTTATTTTCTATTTTTTATGTTTTTGTATTTTTGATTTTTAAGAAAGCAGTAAACTATTTACAAAATTCTTATGAAAAACCACTTATTCAGGATTCCTCATCCCGTTGAGTTCGACTAAATGTTCAAAGTGAGCTCTATCAAAAGCTTTTGTGTAAATATCAGCAAGGTTATCTAGTGTGTCGACTCTATGAAATTCAATTAGTTTCTTTTCAGCACAATCCCGTATAAAATGATAACGAATGTCAATATGTTTAGTTCTACTGTGCTTTACGGGATTGTTTGTGATTGAAATAGTGGCATTATTGTCTATCATAATAGGAGTACGAGTGAAATCCAAACTGCAATCGCGCATCTGCTGTTGAATCCAGAGAACCTGAGAGCAGCAGCTACCCGCAGCAATATATTCATCTTCACACGTAGAGGTAGACACACAAGATTGCTTCTTGTATTGCCAAGACACAATCCTGCCTCCTAAGAACTGACACCCACCTGTTGTAGACTTTCTGTTTGACTTGCATCCTCCAAAGTCTAAGTCAGTGTAAGCAACAAACTTCAAATCACTATCAGCTGGATACCAAAACCCAAGTTTAGGTTTCCCCTTCAAGTTTAGCTCTGATACCAATTGTAGGTCCCCTAGTTCGTACGGATCGTTACAGAATAGTCTATCTAACCTAGAGTGCGGAATCCTCTAGATCAGATTTGCACAGAAATGAGTAGAAACAGAAATTCACAATTAATCGGTCTTCTATTGATTATCCAAACGATCAGTTTTATAATCAATTCAAGACTTGCACTACCTCACAGCAACTATCTGTGATCTTGCTTCAAACCCTAAATTTCGAATTCTTCTCTCTCTCTAGACTTTCACTCTCTTGAATTTTCTTAGTGTTACAAACCCTAATCACAAAACATGTTTATATACCACATGTCTGTGAACTGGGCTTCCTACTGGGCTAGGCCATTTTCCAAGCCCATTACAACAAATAACTCACTAACCAATAAGCTAAGCCCATTACAAAATATCCAAAGACTAAATAATCAAACTATTAAGCTGTTGTCACAGAATATGCACCAACACTATGGGGCTTGGTAGGGGAATTCTGGGAATCACGTAGGGATCTACATCGGGAATTGGATACTGGTCTTCCTGGTCGGGTTCTAGCATGTGTTGGTCTGGGAATAAAGGTAACAATGGCGGTTCAGCTATTTGGTTTTGGTTAGCGTCCACTGCTGTAGTGGCTAACATATGGAAATTGGCCAGCTGTCTATCTAGTTCCTTTTCCCAAGGTGGCCTATTGACTGTTTCCTGAATCTGTGCATTTGCTTCCCTATTAGCCCTGACTATCGTTCTTTGTTGTTGTAACTTCTTCATTCTCTTTCTTCTCTCATGTGCTCCTCTATTAAACCAACCTCTTTTCTTAGTAGTGAAGGGTTCCTCAGACTGTGCCTTAAATATAAATATCCCTTCCTCAGTATTGGCTGAGTATCTTGAGGGATCAGGTTGAGATGATGTTCCCTCATCTTTTGGTGAACTATCTAAATGACAATAAGCGTCTGAAGTTCCTTGCTCACTCATACTGTAAACTAACAAATAATCAAATAACACAAAACACATAATATACATATTTATACAGAATTATTTCCTAACACAGAATTTAAAATTTAAGTGTAAGCAGAACACTTCTTTGGCTTAAACCAGTGGTTGTAGCTCTGATACCCCTCTCTGTCACAGCCCCCGACCCCTACCCCGGGAGCGGGTGCCGCGAGATCCAGATGGGTGGTATCGGTGTTTATTAATTTGGCAGCAGAATACATCAGGACCGTAGTTAGGAAATATTTTTATCAGAGTAAAACACCAAACTTTTTATAATAATAATTTATTGGGATAAAACCCAAGTTCATTTGACAATACCTTTGTAGGGATAAACCCTAATTATTTGAAAACAAAAACTTCTTCTTATTTAGCTAACTTTTATAGCCACGTTTCCAAGCCTTCAGTGCTCTCCAGCTGGCTTCTAATAGTGTTCACACTATGTTACCTGAAACACGTTTTAAAAACATTTTATCAGCAAGAAATACTAGCGAGTGCATCCCAGTTTAATCAAACAATTTTATCACGTTATAGTATTGAGGGCATCCGCAATTACATTTGTTTATAGCTACTCAATTACTCATTCAGTGCTGTCAACCTGACCTGTAGGTCATATTATCCATTGGCTAACTCTTTGTCCAATGGTAACGTTTTTATATTTTGTATACAAAACCCCAACATACCGACAGTAATTGTAGAATTACAAATACTCAATTACTGTTAAGTGTTATTTAAAACATTTGAGGTTTCGGTAAAACATTTTGATTCACAAAAGATTTACAAAAAGGTGGCAAAAAGCAGATGTACTCACTTTGTTTACTTAGGTAATACTAAAGCTTCCTGGTGATTCTCCTGGTTATTATCTATTAAAATCAAACAATGCACACGTGTTAGTAAAATAACCCAATTCACATTAACCATATAACTCGAGACAGAATTCCAATGACTAAGTCAGGCAGAGCCGACATGCATTACGGAATCCTAGATCAATCGAGTGTAACACGAGACAGAATTCCAACGACTGAGTCGGGCAGAGCCGACATGCGTTACGGAATCCTAAATCGATCGTGTAGGGTAACAGCAGGGTTATAGTACTTACAACAAGGCAGAGCTTCGCTTTATAGTGGGTATTATTCCCGGGTATTACTTCTACTTATAAGAAATTGAGAGAGAATACGAAATTTTGAACGAAACTCAAATGAGCTCATCGACTCAATTTATAGGCCAAACTTAAGGCGGTTCGCACCCCGCGTAAGCCTAAGTCTCAGTATTCACGGCCCGCGAGTACTCTAGGTTAGGCCCTAGCTTAGTCGAGTCAGCGAATCTAGCTTTGACACGTGTCGATACGTGTCGACATTGTGTGTCCGGTAAGTATAAGCCGTCGCGCCCCGCGAGAGACCAAGCAGGTCTGGGTCGCGGCCCGCGAGCGACACCCAAATTTGTTTTTTTTTCTTGATTTTTCTAAGTATATGGTTGTTTCGGGTCCGTTTTTCGCGTATGGGGTATATAAGGAACGTTTAGGGGTGTCCAAGAACTTTTTAGGAGGGTTGTTATAAAATACATGTACTGTTGTATGAAGAAACAAAACTAAGGAATGATACTATAGATCATGTCACGAATAGGATGTCATAAGCACCATTAATCAGCGTAAGTCCTAGACCGCAGAACAAAAGGTTAGATCTAATGGGTATCATGCAGCCACACTCTTGGCCACATTTTTACCATGAGTGCTTTTGTGTCTCTAGTCATGAATCGACAAGTAAAATGCCTATGGTTTGGATGCTTCCTATGTCGTTACATATGTTAATGTCCTTGCAAACCATTAGCGATCTCGATTTCCTTACATTTACAGAATACTTTTTCAAGTACAACCAGATCCATCACTGGAAGGCGCAGGTTATTATATTCTGCTTTAGCTGCAGCATGATCAGCACCAGTGTCAACCCCGCGGGTAGCAGACCTACTGGTGTCCCAGTCAACCTTCAGAGCACTGGTAACATGCTGAGTGCACTCCGCATAACCTTGCGCATAACCATCGTTACGCGCGGTAACCATCAAGTGAGCAACAGTTTGATCCAAATCAATGGAGTTCAGAATGGAATTTGCAACCTGCGCAAACAAAGTCATAAAATGAAATTCAAACTAATCCAAAAAAATATTACAAGGGATTAACATACTTACATTGATAATCCCATGGTGTTGCATCCACAGCATATCATTCTTCAAAGGTTCAACTAAGCTTTCCGCCGTCACCCGGGCAGTCTCAGAACTTTCAAGTTTCTCTTCGGTTTCGGCAAGACGGAGCGCAGCTTCAGCTTTTTCAACTCTCTCAAGTTGAAAATCTTTTTTGGCAAACTCAAGTTCCGCCTTGGTTTCTTCCTGATCATTTAATAAAGAGGTAAGTTCTTCAATCTCTTTATTTCTAAGAGCAAGAGTAGCGCAAGTTTGTACCTCTCTCTACTCACTTCGCTCCCTATGAGACCGGGCTTTATCACGAGCAGTCTCGGCCTCCGCTTTCTCTCTCTTTAACTTCTCAATCTCCGCCTTGAGATTGTTCACATTGTTTCGAAGAACCATCTTCTCATTATTATCTTTCTCACAAATCTCCCTCCATCGCTTGCGTTCTTCTGAAAGAAGCGCAGCTTCAGCTTCAGCTTTCTTCTTCCATCACATCGTTGACCATTCTTCAGTTTTTTGTTCATCTTCAAACTTAGCATGATCAGCTTCAAGCTTGGTCCTCAGCGCAACAACCTTCGCTTTCTCTTCAGCAATTTCCTTTTTCGAAGCCTCTACAGCATCCCATTCTTTATACATGCTACGTCACTCGTGCACTATTCGATGAGTTGTTGAAGTGGAGCTAGCAGTCACTTGAAGATAAGCTAGTGTCACACCCCGACCACGTAGAACATCAAATCATGGCGGAAACGTCGGGGAGTGTTGTAACAGAATTATTGTTTCACAACCATGGCATACAAAGTTATATTTTATTTAACAAACAAGCGAGTTACATAGTCTCAAAACAGGAAATAAAGACTTCAGAACATAATTAAACTAGTTCTATCTTTATTTTAAGTCTCTAAGGCACAGGTCCGCCCTAGTGTCACGATCATCATCCTAAGCGACAGCTCCTGAAAACACATGTGAAAATAGGTACGTCAGCATAAAAATGCATGTGAGATACATAGGTTTGTGAAAATAGGAATCATGACTTAAGTTTAAGAAAATGTTTAATAAAATTTAGTCATGAACCTTGTAAATTGTTTTGTTTTGTAAATCATTTAAAAAGCGATAAGATCAGACGATATGTAGACATAAAAGAATAATACATGGTTAAATGAATAACCATGTAAAATGAGTTATATAAAATAAGTTGTTTGTAAAGCAATGTCTTGTGAAAGATATGTTATTTGTATAAAATGTTATATGTCTAAATTGAAATGATTCAAATAACGCTACGATATGTAATACCATACAAGCACTTATATATAGGAAGTACCAGCGGCGTATCCACCATGCTTGTATCATATTACACACGTCTCGTTACTTAATCACTTAAACAAACCACCAATGTATAAAGTCCATGTTTAAACCAATTGTCAAAAAGTCCTTGTATAAACCATATCCAATGTTAAAAAGTCCAAATGTAGTCAAGTAATGTGTAACAAATGTTATGTATTGTAAGTAAAGTATTGTCACATAATCCAAATGTAGAAATGTACAAAACAAAGTATTTTGAATATATCAAAAAGTTATGTTTTGCAAAGTAAATGCAAGTTTTATTGATACAAACATTTATGTGGTAAGTTAACGCATACATTCAAGCCTTGAGACAGTCGGATAACCCTTTTAGTCAAGGTTATCAAAAGAAATGTTTTCGGATTCAGTCATTCCTTACATCCAAACAAACCCGGGATGTCAGGAATGGGATTTGTCAAGTCCTATGGTACCACTACTTACTACCGAGCGGCGTAGCAAATGTTAATGAACGTATATAAGTCCCGTTTATGCAAACCAAATGTTATAGCAATTGTATACATGTCATATGAAAACAATGTACTAAGTATGCTAAGTTAACATACAAAGCAGAAAAGTCATGTAAATCAATGTGCTAGCATGCTATCAGTCAACATACATAGCAGAAATGTAAAGTAAAACAATGTACTAAGTATGCTATCAGTCAACATACATAGCAAAACAATGTAATGTAAATCATGTACTATAAGTGTACTAATGAACATAACAAGTATATGATGTGAAAACAGGAAAACATGAAAGTAACAAGTAGGCACATGTGTTTCACCCCAAAACAGTTTGGAAAACAGTAAAAGAGGGATCTATGTACTCACTTGAGATTGCTTAGTAGTCCTTGAGTAACAACCAAACAATGCTAGAGATCACGGATATCAAACAGCACCTAATATAGGTAACTATGTTAATATACCGGACCTAAATCAGAGGATCGGATAGAATGAGGGTTCATAAACCAAATGAGAATGGGAACTCATGTAATATGGTTTAACAAAGCCCACATACTAAAATGAAACCTAACCTAAGTGCTTACGACCCGTTTAGGTAGCTTATGCTACTTTAACGCGTCGTTCGCGTAAAACGCGTTCGGACCGCCTAACTATCCCTATGATAAGTAAAATATGCCTTAACATGTCTAATATTGTTGCCAAATCAGTTTAGATATCAAAAGTTATGTTACATATGCTTAATATAAATTTTGGCGTAAAAAGGGCATTTTGGTCATTTACCTAAGGCATATAAACTACCTATCATACAACTAACTAAACGCCGTGACCATAAGGTATAACCTCGGAAGGTTATTCCCTATATACTATGGTCACCTAATGTGTTTGGTCAGATCCTAATGATCGACCAAACGGGTCGGGTTCGAAAGTATAAGCGATTGTTTAGATCGCTTACCCTTACGACCCTAGACAAGCACAAAACTAAAAGTGACGAGCTAAGCATGTTAAAACCTGCTTAACTAAGTTTAGAAAACAGGTTTGGTATCAAAACAAATGGTTTTGATACCTAAGAGTAGTTTGGTTACAAAATACGCAAGAATGCGCATTTTGGCCGAAACTACGACTCGTCACTGAGCCTAGATAACGTGGTAATCAGTAGGTATAGTCACTAGGGACTATAACCATCGTGATCACACTCACGTTATGAAGTTCAAATGAACTTCGCATTGACCATAAACTGGTCAATGCAGAAAGTTAAACAAAGTTTGACTTTAACGCTAAAACGAATGAAAAGAACGAAAGAACACTTACAAAGGGTCCCCGAAAGCTAATCTTGATCCAAGTAGCTCAGGTATGAAGCAATGGCTTCAACTTAGAGCTTTTAGATCAGATTTTTATGGGTTTTGCAAGTGATGTTGGTGGGTATTTATAGGATTCTTGGAACCGTTAGGATCGTTTCTTGAAAACCGTGATGTAATCTCAACCTTACACTTGTTGCAACCTTGTGGTAACTCAAAATGGCCCCTCATGAGCATGAAAGGGCAAGTGTGGGTGAGTTGTGAGTGGTTAACAGCTGTAATCTGCTATTAAAACTGATTATTCTGATCTGGGGAGCTGATACGGGTCGCATAAGGAATAACAGGAGTTTACGCGGGCCGCCTGGCCTTCTGATCTGCAACCAACTTTGCTGAATTGACAGTTTAGGTCCCTGTTGGTGTTTAAGGCCATTTCCGACATGTTTAAGGCCCGTTAAGCCATCTTTAAGGCCCTAAAATGATGTATAAACATTGTGGACATAAAACATGCTCAAAAATATGCCGGATGTTGGTTCGTTTGGTCGTACAATCGCGATGTTCGCTTAATTACGACGGAATGCGCACAAGCGCGAAAAACGATCCAAATGGCGTGACGAATGGATTTTTCTTGTGCCAAACACTAAAATAAAATATTATAAAGGATATTTAAGGTGTATTTAACTTATGGTCATGTTCCGGAATGTTCGTTACAGTTCAAATTGGCATACTTTCGCAATTTGTCAAGTTAAGTCCCTGTAAGCGAATTAACTTGTTTTTGCCATACCAAAGCCTTCAAAACTTATTTCTAAGTTATGTAAGGGTTATTTAAGGTATGTTAAGCATATGTTGATGTTCTGGAGTATTTTTCGCATTAAACTGATTACGTTTACGCACCTGTTTGCGTATAATTCTATAGAAAGCGATGTAGAGTTTGAAATTGAACAAAAGTCAAAACATGAAAAATGTAAAACATAACCAAACAAAAATTGGGATCAAATAACATTGTTTTATTGATAATTGAACTGTTCACAATGATTACAAGCATAAATGTTACAGTTTCCCCTACTCGTGGAAATTTCATCCCGAAATTTATTTAGAGGAAACTCGTGGAAAAAGATGCGGATATTTCGCCTTCATTTGATCTTCGCGTTCCCAAGTTAACTCGGGTCCACGTTTAGATTCCCAGCGAACTTTGACCAAAGGAATGCGCTTGCGTTTAAGCCACTTGACTTCACGTTCCATGATTTCCACTGGCTTCTCAACAAATTTCAATGTTTTATCAACACGAATTTCGTCAAGTGGTATGTGGAGGTTCTCATCAGCTAAACACCTCTTGAGATTGGACACGTGAAAGGTTGGATGAACATTTCCAAGTTCAGGAGGTAACTCAAGTCTGTAGGCTACCTTACCGATTCTTTCGACGATCTTGAATGGTCCAACGTATCTAGGCGCAAGTTTTCCTTTCTTTCCAAATCTGATCACACCTTTCCAAGGTGAGACCTT
Source organism: Helianthus tuberosus (assembly GCA_030545235.1). Taxonomy (NCBI): domain Eukaryota; kingdom Viridiplantae; phylum Streptophyta; class Magnoliopsida; order Asterales; family Asteraceae; genus Helianthus; species Helianthus tuberosus. The sequence goes on along the minus strand of CM060426.1, from coordinate 25,177,517 downwards.
AAGTAATACACGATCACCGACTTGAAAATCCAAGGGCTTGCGTTTTAGGTCCGCGTAACTCTTTTGACGGCTTCTAGCTGTCTGAAGGTTATCACGAACTTTCTTAACCTTATCAGTTGTCTCTAAAATGAGGGCAGGTCCAGTAAGCTGAGCCTCACCGATCTCATTCCAGCAGACTGGTGAACGACATTTTCGACCATAGAGAGCCTCGAAAGGAGCCATGTTGATGCTGGAGTGATAACTGTTGTTGTAGGAGAATTCAATCAACGGAAGATGTGAATCCCAACTACCACCAAAATTGATCACACAAGCTCTAAGCATATCCTCCAGAGTCTGGATTGTTCTTTCATATTGACCATCCATTTGCGGATGATAAGCTGTGCTCAGATTAAGTTGGGTCCCCATAGCAGATTGCATGGTTCTCCAAAAATGAGAAGTGAAGCGAGCATCTCTGTCCGAAATGATGTTCAAAGGAACACCATGTCGAGCTACAATTTCATCCACATAGATTTTAGCAAGTTTGTCAGCAGAAAAATCCTCACGGATTGGCAAGAAATGCGCTGACTTAGTAAGACGATCAACGACTACCCAGATGGCATCATGACCTTTCTTCGTGCGTGGAAGTTTGGTAACAAGATCCATAGTAATGTTTTCCCATTTCCAAACTGGGATTTCTGGTTGCTCCAATAAACCGGAAGGACGTTGATGTTCAGCCTTAACCTTAAGACAAGTAAGGCATTTTGATACATATAAGGTGATGTCTTTCTTCATACCAGGCCACCAATAATGAATACGAAGATCCTTATACATCTTATCTGAGCCAGGATGAATAGAATAACGAGACTTATGGGCTTCATCCATAAGCAAGGTACGAAGATTATCTTTGCTTGGGACCCACAAACGGTCCATGAAGTAATACGATCCATTGTCCTTTAGTTCAAGATCAGGCGTTATGTGATAGGGAAATTCCTTATCCATCAAACCTTGTGAAACACAAGTGTGTTGAGCCTGAGAAATGCGGGCTTGGATATCGGATCGAGCTTGAATGTCAGATTGAACACGAACACAAAGAAGCTTAGTACGTTCCTTACGACTCAATGCATCGGCTACGACATTCGCCTTACCAGGATGGTAGCGAATTTCGCAGTCATAGTCGTTTAGAAGCTCAACCCAACGTCGTTGCCTCATGTTGAGTTCTTTCTGATTGAAGATATGCTGAAGACTTTTGTGGTCTGTGAAAACCACACATTTTGTTCCGTACAAATAGTGTCTCCAGATCTTAAGAGCGAAGACAACTGCACCCAACTCAAGATCATGAGTGGTGTAGTTCTTCTCATGTATCTTCAATTGTCTTGATGCGTAGGCTATGACTTTGTTCCTTTGCATCAGAACACAGCCAAGACCTAATTTAGATGCATCGCAATAAACGACGAAATCATCATTGCCCTCAGGCAAAGTCAGGACAGGTGCGTCACAAAGCTTTTGCTTCAAGTTTTGAAAAGCTTCCTCTTGTTTGAATCCCCAATCAAAGGGCTTGTTCTTTTGTGTTAGCGCAGTTAGAGGAACAGCAATCTTCGAGAAATTCTCAATGAAGCGGCGGTAATAACCCGCAAGTCCAAGAAAAGAACGAACTTCAGTAGGAGTAGTAGGCGTATCCCAATCCTTGATCGCACTGATCTTGGAGGGATCTACATGAATACCTTGTTCGTTGACAATATGTCCTAAAAATTGAACTTCTTTAAGCCAGAATTCACACTTGGAGAATTTAGCGAAAAGTTGCTCTTTCTTTAGGAGTTCCAAAGTAAGACGAAGATGTTGCTCGTGATCAGCTCGCGTCTTAGAATAAATCAAGATATCATCAATAAAAACAATGACGAACTGATCCAAATAAGGCTTGCAGACCCTATTCATTAAGTCCATGAAAACAGCAGGAGCATTAGTCAAACCGAATGGCATGACTGTGAACTCATAATGCCCATAACGAGTGCGGAACGCTGTCTTGGGAATATCTTCTTCATGCACACGAAGTTGTTGTTATCCGAAACGCAGATCAATCTTCGAAAAATAAGAAGCGCCCTGTAACTGATCAAAGAGATCATCGATGCGAGGTAAGGGATATCGATTCTTGATGGTAAGCTTGTTAAGCTCACGATAATCGATACATATCCTAAAAGATCCATCCTTCTTCTTGACAAAAAGAACGGGAGCACCCCAAGGTGAAAAGCTAGGACGAATAAAACCTTTGTCAGAGAGTTCCTGAAGCTGCTTAGACAACTCTTGCATCTCAGACGGTGCAAGACGATATGGAGCTCTGGCAATGGGATTTGCACCAGGTACGAGATCAATACGGAACTCGACTTGGCGTGCTGGGGGTAGACCAGGTAAATCTTCAGGGAAAACTTCAGGATAATCCCGAACAACTGGAATATCTTGAATAGACTTACCTTTGCCTTTATCTACTGTAACATGTGCCAAGAAGGCCACATAATTCTTTCGCAGATACTTCCGAGCTTTAAAACAAGACATGAGTTTGAGATCACCAGTAGGTTTCTCACCATGAACCTATAGGATCTCACCTGTCGGAAGCGGCACACGAACGATCTTCTCAAAACAAACTACCTCTGCGCGATGCTTGGCTAACCAATCCATACCCACAATAATGTCGAAGCTTCCAAGTTGCATAGGCGTGAGGTCGATAGGAAAAAAGATGGTCGTTAAGGTTCAACTGGCAGTTGTGAAGAACAGAATCAAGAACAATGGGTTCACCACTAGCAACTTCTACTGTCAAAGGTTTACCTAGTTTCGTTCTAGACACGCGAAGCAATGGCTCAAAAGATAAAGACACAAAACTCTTATCGGCACCCGAATCAAAGAGAACAGATGTAGGCTGATTATTAATAAAGAACGTACCGTTCACCACTTCATTGTCTGCTTGTGCCTCTTGAGCATTCATGTTAAAGACTCGACCTCGAGCCTGAGCCTGATTCTGATTTGGATTCTGATTCTGGTTTGCTAGCCTTGGGCACCGGTTTCTGTAGTGGGTCAGATCCCCACAATTGTAGCATGAACCAGGAGGAAAATGAGGTCGTGCAGCTTGACCTTGTTGCTGAGCAACTTGTTGGGCTTGGTTCTGAACTGCCTGATTCTGGTTGACAGGAATGCGGCAAGTAGCGGCAAGATGACCATTTCTTCCGCAGTTAGTGCAATGACGACATTGGAGATGTGGTAGGTGATGGTCGTTACACCTGTTGCACAAAGGTGCATTGCCAAGATAAGGCCTCTTGGCGGGTGGTTGTGCAGGCTGATTTGGTGCAGCTTGAGCCTGTGCAGTAACGGCATAGTTTTGGGAAGCCTTTCGCTTCCTAGACCCCCTTGAGGAACCAGAATCCTTTCCCTTCTTGTTTTGACCTTTCTTGCTATCTTCTTTGTCAGACGACTGCTTCTTACCTCTGTCACCCTTTTTGTGCAGCTTTCCCTTTCGAACCTGCGACTCAGTCAATGTCGCTGCTAACTCGATCGCCTGACGGAGTGTGGTAGGGTTACTGCCAGTAATGATGTCTTGTACTGAGTCAGGTAGACCATCGATGTACCTTTCGATAGCCTTGTCGAGTGGGGTAACCATTGTTGGGCAAAGCAGACTCAACTCCTCAAACCTATCAGTATACGCCCGATGCTCACCACTATCTTGCTTCAAATCATCAAACTCTCTCTCCAAAGCTCGCAGTTTATGACGAGGACATAACTCCCTCATCATAAGGGCCCTAAGTTCAGCCCATGTCTGTGCTAGAGCAACTTCTGCACCACGATCTCTCATAACCCCGTTCCACCACGTAAGAGCCCTCTTCTGAAACACACTCGAAGAAAACTCGACCTTGCGATTGTCAGGACACTGCACGTGACGAAAAGTATTCTCAATGCTCTCGAACCATTGAAGAAGCCCAGTCGCTCCCTCAGAACCACTAAACTTGAGTGGTTTAGCCGAGTTAAAATTCTTGAAATTGCATGGAGCATTGTTGTTGTTGTTGGCTTGGTTCCATTGAGCAAAGAGGTTTGGGAATTGAGCAGCCATTTGCTGCGCAATGATTTCTGCCAGTTCGGCAGTCGCTATCTGGTTTTCGCGTCGAGGAGGCATTCTAAAAGAGGAAACATGAAAGGAAACGAGTGAGATGATTGGATGAAGAGAATGAGATGAAACAAAATCAACAAAAGCAAAGATGGTGGTCATTTGTCCGCATCGCAAAGCAAACAAGCGACACACAGTGACTAATCAAAGTAAATGGGTCAAAAATAATGTATCGTGAAGACATGCTCGCCTATAAGTGAACACTCACCCCAAGAGTTCCCAGGTAAGAGTGACTGGTCCGATTATGTGGATTTGTACGAACACTCTAGCCTTAGACAGAAAACCCAGGGTACAGGCATTCACTCTTCCAGTTTGCACGTGTTCACACTATTTAGAACCCAAAACTTTGACGAGATTTTGAAAACTCAAATGGGTTCAAAACCATATAACAGAGGGTTCAAAACCTTGTAATAAATCATTCAAAAACAGAAGATTGTTTTTCAAAAATCGTTTCGGAAAATTGGGTTCTTGTTTTGATAATCACCTAAGGATAGGTGATGTGCATGTTTTAAGATCTAAACACAAGATAACTTGTGTTAGGGTCCTAGAAAGGTTATAGGCTAGGTCAAAGAATTACTAATAACCTAATTCCCTATAACCATTGGCTCTGATACCAACTCTTCTGTCACACCCCGACCACGTAGAACATCAAATCGTGGCGGAAACGTCGGGGAGTGTTGTAACAGAATTATTGTTTCACAACCATGGCATACAAAGTTATATTTTATTTAACAAACAAGCGAGTTACATTGTCTCAAAACAGGAAATAAAGAGTTCAGAACATAATTAAACTAGTTCTATCTTTATTTTAAGTCTCTAAGGCACAGGTCCGCCCTAGTGTCACGATCATCATCCTAAGCGACAGCTCCTGAAAACACATGTGAAAATAGGTACGTCAGCATAAAAATGCCTGTGAGATACATAGGTTTGTGAAAATAGGATTCATGACTTAAGTTTAAGAAAATGTTTAATAAAATTTAGTCATGAACCTTGTAAATTGTTTTGTTTTGTAAATCATTTAAAAAGCGATAAGATCAGACGATATGTAGACATAAAAGAATAATACATGGTTAAATGAATAACCATGTAAAATGAGTTATAAAATAAGTTGTTTGTAAAGCAATGTCTTGTGAAAGATATGTTATTTGTATAAAATGTTATACGTCTAAATTGAAATGATTCAAATAACGCTACGATATGTAATACCATACAAGCACTTATATATAGGAAGTACCAGCGGCGTATCCACCATGCTTGTATCATATTACACACGTCTCGTTACTTAATCACTTAAACAAACCACCAATGTATAAAGTCCATGTTTAAACCAATTGTCAAAAAGTCCTTGTATAAACCATGTCCAATGTTAAAAAGTCCAAATGTAGTCAAGTAATGTGTAACAAATGTTATGTATTGTAAGTAAAGTATTGTCACATAATCCAAATGTAGAAATGTACAAAACAAAGTATTTTGAATATATCAAAAAGTTATGTTTTGCAAAGTAAATGCATGTTTTATTGATACAAACATTTATGTGGTAAGTTAACGCATACATTCAAGCCTTGAGACAGTCGGATAACCCTTTTAGTCAAGGTTATCAAAAGAAATGTTTTCGGATTCAGTCATTCCTTACATCCAAACAAACCCGGGATGTCAGGAATGGGATTTGTCAAGTCCTATGGTACCACTACTTACTACCGAGCGGCGTAGCAAATGTTAATGAATGTATATAAGTCCCGTTTATGCAAACCAAATGTTATAGCAATTGTATACATGTCATATGAAAACAATGTACTAAGTATGCTAAGTTAACATACAAAGCAGAAAAGTCATGTAAATCAATGTACTAGCATGCTATCAGTCAACATACATAGCAGAAATGTAAAGTAAAACAATGTACTAAGTATGCTATCAGTCAACATACATAGCAAAACAATGTAATGTAAATCATGTACTATAAGTGTACTAATGAACATAACAAGTATATGATGAGAAAACAGGAAAACATGAAAGTAACAAGTAGGCACATGTGTTTCACCCCAAAACAGTTTGGAAAACAGTAAAAGAGGGATCTATGTACTCACTTGAGATTGCTTAGTAGTCCTTGAGTAACAACCAAACAATGCTAGAGATCACGGATATCAAACAGCACCTAATATAGGTAACTATGTTAATATACCAGACCTAAATCGGAGGATCGGATAGAATGAGGGTTCATAAACCAAATGCGTATGGGAACTCATGTAATATGGTTTAACAAAGCCCACATAGTAAAATGAAACCTAACCTAAGTGCTTACGACCCATTACGACCCGTTTAGGTAGCTTATGCTACTTTAACGCGTCGTTCGCGTAAAACGCGTTCGGACCGCCTAACTAGCCCTATGACTAACTAAATGCCGTGACCATAAGGTATAACCTCGGAAGGTTATTCCCTATATACTATGGTCACCTAATGTGTTTGGTCGGATCCTAATGATCGACCAAACGGGTCGGGTTCGAAAGTATAAGGGATTGTTTAGATCACTTACCCTTACGACCCTAGACAAGCACAAAACTAAAAGTGACGAGCTAAGCATGTTAAAACATGCTTAACTAAGTTTACAAAACAGCTTTGGTATCAAAACAAATGGTTTTGATACCTAAGAGTAGTTTGGTTACAAAATACGCAAGAATGCGCATTTTGGCCGAAACTACGACTCGTCACTGAGCCTAGATAACGTGGTAATCAGTAGGTATAGTCACTAGGGACTATAACCATCGTGATCACGCTCACGTTATGAAGTTCAAACGAACTTCGCATTGACCATAAACTGGTCAATGCAGAAAGTCAAACAAAGTTTGACTTTAACGCTAAAACGAATGAAAAGAACGAAAGAACACTTACAAAGGGTCCCCGAAAGCTAATCTTGATCCAAGTAGCTCAGGTATGAAGCAATGGCTTCAACTTAGAGCTTTTAGATCAGATTTTTGTGGGTTTTGCAAGTGATGTTGGTGGGTATTTATAGGATTCTTGGAACCGTTAGGATCGTTTCTTGAAAACCGTGATGTAATCTCAACCTTACACTTGTTGCAACCTTGTGGTAACTCAAAATGGCCCCTCATGAGCATGAAAGGGCAAGTGTGGGTGAGTTGTGAGTGGTTAACAGCTGTAATCTACTGTTAAAACTGATTATTCTGATCTGCGGAGCTGACATGGGCCGCGTAAGGAATAACAGGAGTTTATGCGGGCCACCTGGCCTTCTGATCTGCAACCAACTTTGCTGAATTGACAGTTTAGGTCCCTGTTGGTGTTTAAGGCCATTTCCGACATGTTTAAGGCCCGTTAAGCCATATTTAAGGCCCTAAAATGATGTCTAAACATTGTGGACATAAAACATGCTCAAAAATATGCCGGATATTGGTTCGTTTGGTCGTACGATCGCGATGTTCGCTTAATTACGACGGAATGCGCACAAGCGCGAAAAACGATCCAAATGGCGTGACGAATGGATTTTTCTTATGCCAAACACTAAAATAAAATATTATAGTGCTTACATAAATTTTTGGATGTCCGGATGTATTCAGAACGTAAGTTATGCGTGAAAGTGCAAACTTATGCACTTTTTGACACTTTTAGTCCCTGAATGAGCCAAAAGTTTATTTTAGCACACCGAACCCCTCAAAGCCTATTTATAAGCTATATAAAGGATATTTAAGGTGTGTTTAACTTATGGTCATGTTCCGGAATGTTCGTTACAGTTCAAATTGGCATACTTTCACAGTTTGTCAAGTTTAGTCCCTGTAAGCGAATTAACTTGTTTTTGCCATACCAAAGCCTTCAAAACTTATTTCTAAGTTATGTAAGGGTTATTTAAGGTATGTTAAGCATATGTTGATGTTCCGGAGTATTTGTCGCATTAAACTGATTACGTTTACGCACCAGTTTGCGTATAATTCTCCAGAAAGCGATGTAGAGTTTGAAATTGAACAAAAGTCAAAACATGAAAAATGTAAAACATAACCAAACAAACATTGGGATCAAATAACATTGTTTTATTGATAATTGAACTGTTCACAATGATTACAAGCACAAATGTTACAGCTAGGTAGGTACGCTCATGCGTTTATTCTTCTTGGAACTTAATTTCTACTGGAGGAAAGGCACCTTGAAATTATTCCCGACAAACTTGCCAGTCAGAAAAAGAGTCTCCTTGCTTCTATTTCCATACAGGTGCATGAGTATCAGAAGCCCTCTTTTCAGAGTAAGTCCCATAGTAATAATCCCCCAGAGTCTCATCCGGGTGGATTGGAGAATCTTCTTCAGCATCGTACGCAAAGAAACCTTGCAGCTCAACATTGACTGGATTTTCTTGAACATCATATTTGGGATGTTCGGAGGCAGGTGCAGAAGTAGAAGGAATGGGTATCACAGGAACTTCTTCTTCAACAAAAGACTTCTTCTTCTCAGGCCCTTGCACCACAACCTCGGGAGACTTTGGCTTAGTAACACCAACATCAGCCAGCCGTCTCCACCTCCGTAGTTTTCTCTGTTTCCACCTCCACAGTCTTTTTCACCTCTGCCTCCACAGTCTTGATACCCTTTAATTTTTCTTTAATAGACACACGAGGGGGTGACGGCGGAAGGTCATCATTAAAAGCAGATGACGATTCTTGATGAACGGGTGGGATAGGTTTTTCTGCAAAGGAAATTAACAAGGTTATCTTATAATATGATAAAGGTGGAAAATCGAGATGACACTCACCTGGAGAGAATTTTGCAACAAAAGCATCTAGGTTGCCTTTTTTGCCGATCTTCTTTCTTGTGATCTTCTTTGTGGGCTGCGCCGCAGCTTCACCTTCTGGTCGCTTCCTCTTAACCGTCTTAGTCCTCACCAAGGGTTCAGGACTAGATTCCACATCTATGGGATCATCAGGGATTGATACAGGAATGTCCGCGATGTCTCGAGGCTCCGGTTTGGGTTTTTTTACAGCTACAGGCGCAAGACCCTCTAACGTGTCAGACACCACTACGTATTCACACCAAGGTTCAGAAACAAGGCGCGTACCTTTCTTCTTCTCTTCTTTCAGGATATCCGCCTTCGGCGCGTCAACTTTCTTGGAAATAGTGGAGGTAACAGGTCCGCGTTTTTTCTTCTTAGATTCCGGGCCTACGCCTAAGTTGATCAACTCACCTATACAAAAGAAGAAATATTGCAATATTACCCAGAGCGCAACATCAGCAAAGAGTAATATTGCAATATTACTTAAAAATATAAAGGAGAAACATACCAACACCAGCAGATGGTTGCGCATTCAGATCTGCATCCTTTGGAAGCGCAAAGTTGTTCACTATCTGATGATACCACGTCTCCTCATCAGCACCTTTCTGGACGGTGGACATTTCCCCTTTTTCTCTCTTATACGCCACAACGTACAAGGAAACAACTGCAAAAAGAAAATCAATAACAAACAACTTCACATAATACAAGAAGAAGACTTCAGGACTTACTTTTGTCATCTTCTACATACACTGGCTTATCATGATGATCTGCTTTCCAGTGCAGACTCATTCTCGCAGCAACCAGAGCTTTTTCAGGCAGTTCAATAGAAGGAACATCCTTAATATCTTGATACCATATCTCCGTATCCGGAGTCTTAAGGGTTTCCGTCAAAATACCATCTGCACCTCGGAAGCTCATCTTCACCGGAATCACTCCTCTTTTGATATAAAAGAACTTGGTCTTCCATTCATGGAACGATTTCGGAGGCACAAGCAAAATCTTCTTGGCTGTTGGACGTTGCGCAAATGAGTAAAAACCTTGAGATCAATGTAGTTGATAGAATACTCGAAAACGATCAACCGAGGGCTCAATATGCATCGATTGACAAAGAAACTCAAAATGCCGGATTCGAACCATACCCATGGGATCCAACTGAGATATATGAAACTTATAATAACTCAAAACTTCAAGAAAAAATTTCGTTGCTGGCAGCCGGAAGTTCCCCTTAGCAAAATAATCCTAAAACAGGGTAATATAGCCGGCCGGAGCTTGAGCCGTCGTTTGCCTTTCTTGAGGGTAAATCGCACCCCAACTCGCCGGAAATTTGAAGCTTTTAACCTGATCATTAAAGATCTCTTCAGACCATTTTATAGAAGGCAAAGCAGACGACATCTCCTCTATATTCTCTAGGTTTTCGCCGGTGGACATGGAGATCAAAGAAAGCAGTCGCAGACCTTTTAAAGATGAAATAGATGAGGAAGATGAAAGGTTTAACAGAAAGTGCCTAAAGAAGAAGTTGCACAAGAATATATATACTCATCGCCATTAATGCTCTCGAGAACCGTAAAACCCCTTTTTCAGGAAAAAACGGTTACCAAGACAATAAGGGCGAGTGGGGAACAAGAAGGGGCTTCACGCGCGCATGGAAATTACATATGACGACGCCCAATTAATGTTTGACGACTGACACGGGTGACAGCCTGTCATCTAACCATCACATGTCAGCATCAGTACAGTACCTTTTACCAACTTGCCTACCACAAATCAAGTGTTTTCAAAATTCAAATTATGAAAACCTCAGCTTGAAGAAAAGAAAATATCTTCTACAAAGAAGTATCTTCACACCTTGCGCCGAGCAACCTTGCTACCTGCCTCTCAACAAAAAAGCGCACACTTCATTTTTATAGTCCAGTGCTCCACCTACTTGCCATTGGCGCATAGGACCACCACTGGACTGGGGGGACTTGAAGGGGTATGGTCCCAAAAACCTTGAGCAAGCGCATAAGACCATACCATAATTTCATTCCAGAAACATCTAGAATAAGACCCTGCACGGCCGCGCAGCGATTCTGAACAAGATTTGGAATTATCAGTCTTCGATGACCATGCGCCGGAGAAAGGAAAGACAAATATTCCACTAACATCCTTGCACGGACTCGCGCAAGGGAACAGTTAAGCTTGAAGATGAAGTCCTAAATATTTCCGCGTGCATGAAATCAGGACTTGGACAAAAGGAATCTTTTCTGTTACAACAGAATGGACACGTGGCAATAATGAATGGACTACAGCTGTAGATCTTCTAGATAGCCCTAAGTGCTCATTATGCATGGCTTCATTCTGTTATAACCGAATGTGACGTGGCATAATCCTGAGCCCTCATCTAAATCACAATGATGGCACCAACTTAAAGGTATATCTACAACAAACCACTTTCCACGTGGCACATCCCCAGTCGTTGATCAGATCCACGATCCGTGTGCATGGATGTGGAGTTAACTATTAACGGAAAAAGAAATAACCGCTGACGAAAAGCAAATTCCGTCATTACCTCCGTCGGATTTTTTGGCGCCAAAACCTTGGTTATAAATATGGGAATTCAGGTATAATCTTACAAGCTACTTTCACATACTTTCACTCCTACTACTTCATCTTTTCCTTTGAGATCACTGTACTTATTCTCACGCCGGAGGGTGGTCACGGAGAGAACCCCCATTCTCCTCGTGGTGAGTCTAACGGCTTTCTGTTTTGCAGTGTTCTTTGGTGAAGTAGCCATCAACCAGCAATCGACGAGAAGATTAACCTTTTTATGCAGAAACCATATCCCAGATCCGATTGATTCCGGTCAATTCAGATCCACTGTTTCTTCAACCTTATATATATATAGAGAGAGAGAGAAATATTCAATGTTCTAAATTTAGGGGCTGTTTGGTAGCCTCTTAATGACCATTCAGATGCTACATCTTAATGGTTTAAAACCTCTTAATGAATAAGAGGTAACCTCAAGTCTGAATGGTTAAGAGGTAACCTCTGAATGGTAAATCATCACATGTCACATTCTTCTATCTTCTCATTGGTAAAATTCTTAATGGTTATATTAAGAGGTGACCTCTTAATGACCATTCAGAGGCTACCAAACAGCCCCTTAGTTGGTATTATTAAGTTGAAAATTGAGTTTTATTTATTGTTTTATATGGTATAAGCTATAATGAATGTTGATAATGAACTTGTATTGTGAAGAATCAACTTGATATATCACAACAATATCGGTATCACCTCGCTTCCGACCTAACAATGGTACCGGTATTAGTACTATTGCAATCATTAATGATATTCATTTTTTGTATAGTTTTCGATCGATGTCATATAATAGTATCTATGTCTTTTAGGCATATGACAACGCTATTTTTAGGTTTTTTATCTTTCGATCACCATACCGAGTGTCCGTACTGTGCCGATACCATGACGAACCAATCGATACAAACCGAATTTCCGCCGCAACGCGCGATGAATTCTACTAGTTAGATTAAAAAATTTTATCAACCCCCCCCCCCCCCCCCAAAAAAAAAAAAAAAAAAAAAAAAAGAACATGTGAGACGTTGCACACAGGCCTAACATTTGAATGTTCCATTCCATCAACCCCTAGTAATCGACCAAAACCCACCTTGTATTCATCGTCTCTCCCACCGTTAGATCTAAATCCAAGGGCTACGATAATCTTTCAAGCCTCATTCACCCATTGGCGGTTCTTAACCCCCTCCCTCTTGCCACCCGTCATCCCTATCCTCCTTACGTTGTATAACATAACACCCTAGAACTCTCCAACCCTGCTTATCATCATTTTCCTTAATTTCTTCACTTCTTTTCACCCAAAGATCACATCTTTTTCACATACCCATTACATAAATCTTCACATACGTTCATGGTTTTCTCAAATCATGAATCTTGTTGCGTCTTTGTTTGATTTTTCATGGTTTTCTGAGACTTTAAGGAGACCAACAAGTGGGGTAGATATGTTGGTGATTTTGGGTTTGCTTTTAATTGGTTTCTTGATTGGGATTGTGGTTGGATGGGTGTGGAGACCCAGGTGGGCTGGGTTTAGTGATTGTGTATTTGATGGATCAGTGGTCAAGAGTCAAATGGTTGACTCAGACCAGAAGCAGGAGCAGACCCTTCATCCCAGTTGCAGGTAGCTTCTTGTCATCTTTAGGTTGAGTTGTGATTTTGATTAAGGTTAGTGGGTGTTTGGCAATTTGTTTCTATGGTCAGTTGCTAAGGGGGGTGTTTGGGAATTGGGGTTGGTTATTAAACTGGTTATCCTGTTATTGTGTTTTGATAGAGCTAGCTTAGTTAGTATATTTACCTGTCAAAAAGAAAAAAAAAGTTTTTTTGGGTCTTAGTTGGACCGGCCTCTCTTAGGAAGGGTTTACTTCCATCCTACTCTCCCCGGACCCTATATGTACTTGTTTGTTTGAAACAACTAGTTTATTTAATATTGTACAACAACCCCCGTAACTAGTAAATCCCACAAATGGCAAAGCTAAAGGTTTTGGGAGCCGAAGGTCTGAGCGAGAGTAGCCTCTTTTTCTTCCGAGATAGAGTAAGGTTTGCTCCGATCGTGCCCTCCCCAGACCTTACCTATTGCTTGCTATGAGTGGGATTTTACTATGTGCATTTGTTTGTTTTTTGTTTGATAAGAGTTGTTTTGGAGTTTGGACTGTTTGGGAAGCAGTTTAAAGTTGCTTATTCTTAACCTAAATAGAAAATTGGTTTTAACAAGCTGGTGTTTGGGTATTTGATCCATTTTATCATCAATTATATAATATTATTATTATCATGTAGTTCATCGGTTGCCAAGAAAGATGACGATCATCTTCCAAAAGACGAAGATTTGAAACATTTATGGCATCTTGTGGAGAAGAGAAACGGTGGTCCGCCATGGAAGCATATGATGGATGGCTCAACCGCTACCATGACCTACCAAGCATGGCAAAGAGATCACGAGGTACTTTCATTTTTCTTATTACTTTTGTATAGCAACTGGCTTCATATTAAACACAACAAAACATATTGCTTACATGGCACCTGTTAATGCCACATCACCTCACACATCGTAGACGGGTCCTCCACAATATTGTAGCATGACTGTTTATGAAGAAGCTACACCTGAACTATTGAGGGATTTCTTTTGGGATGATGACTTAAGATTGAAATGGGATGATATGCTGTTACATGCAACTACCCTAGAAGAATTTCCCGCCATTGCAGCAAGTGTTGTACATTGGATACGCAAGGTGAGTCAAGTTCTATTGATCTCTAAGACGAGTCGATCTTCATTGATCTTTCTCATTTACGTTTGGGTTCTTACATCTCGATCCAGTTTCCGTTGTTTTGTAGTGATAGAGAATACATAATCGGAAGACGGATTTGGGAGTTAGAAGGATCTTTTTATTGCGTCACAAAGGTACCACAAAGTCCCGATTCTACCGCCTCTAATAAATATACATGCTCTCATTGTTTCTTGATTTAGGGAGTGCCATGCTCTTCGGTCCCAAGAAAGCAGAGACCACGGCGTGTTGATGTTTATTATTCAAGTTGGTTCATTCGACCAGGTATCATTTTGTTCATATTTAAAATGTCATACATAAAAGATGCAATATTTGTGAATTCTATTAACTTCATACGTGACAACAGTGGCATCGAAGAAAGGGAACAACCAGCCGGCGTGTGAGGTAATATTCTTCCATTACGAAGACATGGGCATCCCATGGGAACTTGCAAAATTTGGAGTGAGACAAGGGATGTGGGGAACAGCGAAAAAGATCGAGCAAGGTTTACGTTGGTACCAAAAGGAACGAGCTTGTTCAGAGACGGTGTCGCACCATGTAACCATGGCTCGAATGAGTACCAAAATCAATCAAGACTACTTGGCCCGTTTAGAATCTGAATCCGATGAAGATGTGACCCAGACCCAAATGAGAGTCCATCAAGAGAAACCAGGAGGAATAGATACAAACATACCAAAGCTATTGGTTATCGGCGCAGCGGTTGCTCTTGCTTGCAGTATTGATCGTGGGCAGTTCACGAAAGCAGTCATATTTGGAGTTGCAAAAAGATTTGGGAATATAGGACGAAGAGCGTTTCCCGCACCAAGATTATGATGCCATAGATTTCTTTTATGTGTTTGATCTTTGATATAATATATGTACTTTTATAAAGAGAAACTGGAATAGAAATATACGAATCTTTAATCTTTAAACAGTTAATCATGTTGATTTATAGGTTCTAATTTAAAACTTAATATACTCGACACAATCAAAAGATGTGGATTCAAGTGGACAATAGCAATTTAAATGTGTTAACTAGGGTAGCGTTTGGTATGCAAGAATGAAAAGCGGAATATGAAGATCAACCGAAAAGAACAAGCAAGGTTTACGTTGGTACCAAAAGACACGAGCTTGTTCAAAGACTGTATGACATCATGTAACCATGGCTCAAATGAGTACGAAATTAATCAAGTGACCTGTTTAAAATCCAAGTTTGATGAAAATGTGGCTCAGACCCAAAGCTGTTAGTTATTGGCGCTGCAGTTGCTCCTGCTTGCAGCTTTGATCGCGAGCAATTAACAATAGCAGGGTCATAATTAGAGTTGCAGAAAAGAATTTCAAATTCGGAACGGCAAGCCTTTCTAGCAACAAGAATATGATGCTATAAATGTGTGTAATCTTTGAATTTTTTTACATAATATATGTACTTTGGAAACATAACTGGAATAGCTATATATGGATCTTTAACAGCAAACTAATCTGCTTCTAAATACTTATATCAACCGACCTATGGAATTGAAAGAGGCACCGTACCAATAGACCACTTAGCGGTGGAGTAAATCATGTTGATTTCAGGGTTGTGATTTAAAACCATAGTTATTAAAGGCGTTAGGCGCACTCAAGGCACATAGGCCTTGCCTGGGCCTAGGCGCAAGGCGCAAAAAAAGCGTGGGCATGAGAAAAAAAAAGAGTACAACAAAGAAAAAACCAAAAATATTTATATATAATAGAAAATTAATACTATTCTTCAAATAAAATAATCGTCTATTTAGTACCAAAAGTTATAAAATGCTAGTTTATTAGTGTAGAAAAGTAGTTTCGTTAAATAAAAGTAGAACTCTAGCTAGAAATTAGAATCTTGCCAGAATTTAGAGAATTTGGCCGAAAATTCTCAAGAATCTAGGAATCTCGCCGGAATCTGCGCATGAACCATCACTTGGATAATCAAAGCGCAACTGCCTTGACTTAAGGCGCAATTGCCTCGACTCGCTAGGAAATTGGGCCTAGGCGCAAGAGGCGATGAAACTTATATAGACAAAGACAATTAAATGTAAAATCAAGAGCATTTTAAATGTGTGAATTAGATATCAAAATTAGAACTTTGAATTCCAAAAAACAAAATCTAACAACAATGGAATACAATAAGACAGAAAACAAACATCATTACAGTTTAAAAAGAAAAACCCTAATCAAACAAGCTGAATCCCATATCATCATCACTCTCTTCCTTTGCTTCCTCCTACAAAGATTACCAAGCAAAAACAATTAAACAAAAACAACTTTGAAAACAAGCCATGTAATACAACTAGTATATCTTTTTGGCCGATAATAATCCAAAGTTAGTTATTGGCCGATAACAATCCGAACTGGTCAATTTTTTTGTAAAACCGTCCGCCGTTAAAATAGCTTAACGGATTTAAGTTGTCTTCCGAATTACAAACCAATGTTTTAAGGCTTTTGATCAGAACAAGGATACGAGTCGATTGATGTAAAACTTACCTCGAAATACTGCCCCAACCCACGAAAACGATGCTTCAATTCGGGTGTTTAAACTTCCAATTAACAAAAATCAAGCCATTTCGAGAACAATATCGAGGTAAGTTTCTAAAAAACATCAATTTGTAATTCGAAAAAAAACTTAACTCCGTTAAGCTATTTTAATGGAGGACTGTTTTACAAAAAAAAAAAACCTACCAGTTCGGATTATTATCGGCCAATAACTGACTTGGTATTATTATCGACCAAATTGAATTAGGTGGGATTATTTATTTCCAATTCGCCTGTCTTTTTTTAACAAGCCATATACAATTATACGAATATCCAAGAGAGTCTATATTGGATCCAGTTGGGTAAAAAAACACAAGTTGCCTTCTTCTCTTCAGCAGCAGCAGCAGGAGCAGCTGCACCACCAGCAGCAGCAGCTGAAGCAGCAACAGCAACCGGCGCACCACCACCACCGCCGGCACCAACATTCATGATCAAATCATCAAGATTCTTTTTCTCGCATAGCTTAGCAAAAAGAGAAGGCCAGTAAGACTCAATGCTTACATTTGCTGCGCTTACAAGGGTAGCAATCTTCTCAGCCTACAAACAACATTAATATTAATAATAGAATCAGAAAGAACCAACGTCAACTGAAGAGAAATTGTTTGGGTTACTTACGGTGATTGCGATGCCGTCGTCGTGGAGGATTAAAGAAGCGTAGGTGCAAGCAAGCTCGCTGACCGCCATTGATGCTAATGAAGTTTGTAAGAGGATGAAGAAGCGGAGGAGAAGGTGGAATGACATGAGTGTATTATATAGTTGAGATTTAGGGTACACATTCTATTGGGCTTTTATTATCTTCACTTGTTTAGTTAGTATTTGATAACTCTTTTTGGGCCTAAATCCAAAATCTGGTTTTACTTATTGAGGGGGAAGGAAGGAAGGATCTGTTTGGTATCAAAACTGGGTTTTAACTGTTTCAGTTGGTTTTGAGGGTAAAAGTTCCCAAACCGATTAGGGTGTCCGGGGTGGTCTCGGCAAAGAGATCGGCAACCCCTTTTTGCCGCACGGGAGTCCACCTCCATCACCAAGTTTGCCGCACGGCATGTATAATTTCGGTGAGTTGTTGCCGCATGCGGTGAAGTGTGGGAAGGGGATAAAGGTGGGGCCCACTACTTTTCAACCAATCACATGTTTTGTTTTGTTTTTTTAATGGTTTGGGGAAAACCACCTTTGTGTTTTTGGGTATCGGGGGAGAATGAAAGGGGAAATGACATGACACAATATGATTGGGTGGGTGGAAAATTTACCCCATCTCATTAAGCTTGCACTCCTTACTCCCTTACAACACGACTGGTTCTAAACTGGTTCCATCCAAATTGGTCAGTGTATTACTTTTGGTTCCCAAAATGCTTTTTGTGCACCTCAAACCGTTGATCGTAACAAGATAAAAAAAAAAGTAGACTATAATTAAACCGAGTGAACATTCGTTCTTATAAGTTAATCGATAAAAAACCAAATGTGTTCATTTACATTGATGGGTCTTCTTGTTATGTCTAAGTAATTCTGGATATCTAAATTAGTTAGTTAAACTTAATTTATCGTATGGTGATTATAGTAGACTTCTTGTGTTTTTATTTATCATTTTGATGGTTGCATTTAACTTATGTTGAATGATTAAGGTTAATAGTGTTTTTAATTTTTATTTTCAAGTTAAATGTTTGTTTACTCGTTTTTGTTCATTTACGCTCGTTTGTGTTCGAGACCAATGTTTACGAGCTGTTCGTTAACAACTAAATTTTCCTTAACAAACAAACACAAACAGAAACTTATGTTCGGTATGCGTTCGTAAACATGTTAATTTACTTAACAAACGAACACGAATATGGCATTGTTCGTGTTCGTTCGGTTCGATTACAACCCAACTTGTTTGTGTAAGAAACAAAGCTTGTTCTCATTTGTTGAGGTATAACTAAAACACACAAAGTGTCTATTCAGTTTAGGTGTACCTGCTACATTAAAAAGATCTTTTAATACTATAAACTTTAGAAACGAACATAAACTAGTTGATTTTTCATCCGCGCGTTGCGGCGGGGACCCAATGACTGCAAAACGTGTGTCAGTAACGGCAAGCAGATACCAAATATCAAAACATAAATAAAAATGTCGTGAAAAGGATAGTCACTCCGTCCTAAAAAAGCGATTTTAAATAACATAATATATAATAATAGGACCCACACGTCCTACACGTTGGAAATTCGGTTGTTTTCAGTTCAGTTATTACGGTGCTAACACGTTAAAATATGGATGAGTTCGGTACCGGTAACGGCACCGAAAGTACCGATCCGTAAAATCATCGAAATTAGGTACCGGCACCGAAAATGCTCGGTACGATACAGTATGATATTTGAAGGTAAAAATCAATAAATACAGGTATGGTGCTAGACCGGTGTCGAACCGAAAGTAATGATTCTGAAAACTCCAAAAGGTGGGTACCAAATTGGTACCGTAAATGATTTGGTATAGTAAATTTGGTACTGATACGATACCGGTTTACTTACAGGATTTGATACGATTTGCTCATCAATAATCTAAATATCCAAGTTGATTTACATGCTACAATTCATTCATTACAGAAAAAGACAAAAAAATAAATCAAAATAGTTGTTGGGTATATAAAACCTCATTCAAACGAAATACAGTTTACTTACTGTGTGTATGAAAAGTAATTTAAATGGTGCAATTATTTGCATTGCTACGTTGCTACAGGATTTGATGAGCTTCGTACCAACGGGTACCGAAAATACTGTTACCGAAATCCCCAAAAGTGGGTACCGGTACCGAATATTCCTGGTACGGTACGGCTCGGTACTGGTAAGGCACCGGTATTTGATGGTAAAAACCGATGAATACCGGTGCCGAACCGGCACGAAAATACAACCAGTTTAGTAAATTTGATACCAATACCGTTACACAATACCATTTGCTCATTTGTTAGTAAGATTACTATTCATTCAATTCTATTTTTATTACTATATATATTCATTGAATACTATTCATTTCAATGGAGTTTTTAATATATAGGTAAATACATGAACAAGGGTAAACAAAAGTTGCTATCATTCATGAAGGTAACGGAACAAACAAGACATGTTCATGTTTGTTTTTTAGCTAGACGAATATTTGAGTTGAACTTCTCGTCAAACAGTTCATATGAATACATGATCAATGATAAACGAATCTTTCAAATCATTCGTGGATGTGTTGTTCACTTGATGAATAAATGCTTGTTTAAAAACACTAAATAATAACATTTGCTAAAACAAAATGGTGTAGAATTATAGTATCATGTTGAAACACAATTATCTGAGATGATAAAGTCGATCTACCCAATTTCTGTTTTTCCTATAGGGAAAAAACAAATGTCTGGTAGATATAGCATAATAAGAGTAGGGTTGAAACACAACTAGAACATCTGATAAGTAGCACAAACAAACAACACCAGCAGTCCGACACATTACAAAAGATTCAGACATCTAAATGTATCATTCAGCAAATAACATCCTAAAACATATTGATTCATCACAAACAGGCTGCAAAAGTAGATGGAGTTATGATTGGCTCAAGGACTTGCCGCCTGAAAATTAAAATTCGAATAATATAAGAACATAGAAGGTTCGTGACTTTATTAACAAGTTTATTCAGGAAAAGCACGTGGAAAGAAGACGCCTCATACCTTGCTAGGTGATTCTGACCTTGACCTTGACCGAGACCTCGACTTTGACCTGGCTCTGCACAAACGTTGAAAAAAGGGTGGGTTTGTTACGAGCAGTTAATAAAAGATGATACTAAGGAGATGTTTGCGTATAGTTATACATATGCTACAATACCTTTCCGGCTTCACAGGAGATGCCGACTTAGATTTAGCTGGCGATTTCGACACAGAGCGCTCCAAGGATTTGCTGCAAAAATAAACTCCAAGATTAATTGAATTACAGAATAACCAAATAATAATATATTATTTTTCATAGCTCATACCTCCTGCTGCGTCGCAAGCTTCTGCTTCTACTCCTGCTTCGGCTTCGGCTTCGGCTTCTGCTTCTGCTTCGGCTTCGGCTTCTGCTGAGACTCCTACTTCGACTCCTAGAAGGACTCCTCTCATACTTCCTTACCTGCACCCATAACGTAAATCTTGGATGTCTTTCATCTCAAACAGATTGCAAGTTGCCCAAAGTCAACATTAATGCATACAACCTTTCAAATCTTTTTGTTCAAGTAGTTTAGAACTTTAGATTTGTTGTGACAGTTAAAAAACTCTGATCATAACTAATCCATTAAAGATCTATAAAAACATAAACAAAAACTGTTTGTAGTTCAACCCATCCCTACCTATTTTGATCTGTACTCCGTATTAAAAAGGAGACATTCTAATTTCACTCCATGCAAATATTAGCATAAAAAATATTACCTCAATATAAGTTTTTGTCCATGGATTTCTGAACTCAGTGTCATCAAGCTTCCTTATCTAATTGACAAAGTACACATCAGACGTTTAACTGTCAGAATAAATAGATCATAAACACTATAGATTTTCAGAAACAATATTTCGTCAACTTACAGCATATTTCATGTCATCATAGTTGGTATAGTCAACAAGACCAAATGTCCCTGGATACGAACTTTTGTTAGAACAATCAAGGCACTCAAACATAAACGGGTCAAAACTGCCACATTTTAACATTATGTAAAACAAAAACGTTATGATAATGCTGTAACTTATACCTTTGCTATCACGAGAAACTTCAGCAAAACATACATCTCCAGCCTTACGCATGTGGTCCTGAGAGAAAATTTTACATTTTAATTCCAGTTATTATTAGGACAACGAAAATAAAAAGCTACAAGCATTAAAGAATAAATTTACCTTAAGATCCTGCCAAGAAGCAGATGATGGTAGTCCTCGAACAATAACTGCACATAAGAAGCGTGAGATAGCAAGAAAAGAGAGCTTACAAAAAAATACAATCAAGAAAACGCATTCCTTAAGTTAAATATTATTTCAGTTGTCACCTCGATACTCAGAACGTTGTGAAATGCCAAAACGACCACCACCTCGGCCACGTCCACCGCCACCACCTCCATAGCTACCACGACCTTCACCGGAGGATGATTGTCCACGACCACCATGAGCAAGCTCAACCTGCACAAGAAAAGCATATCAATTTTTTAAATAATACATATAAACATGTCATAAGTTGTAGCAAATATATTGTTACCCTCAGGCGGCAACCGTCAAAATTATAGCCATCCCGACCCCTAATTGCATCTTCAGCGTCTCGCGCATTTGCAAACTGCAATTTTAAACAACATCAAAATTCAAGCAGTCAACTATTGTAGAATTTCATAACTACAAACCAAATTACAGAAGCTTAAGAAAATGAAGTTGAGATAAAATAAGTTACCTCCACAAAACAATAGCACGGAGGGCGAGGTGGAATTTTCAATTCTATGTCCAATATGCGTCCATACTGCGTGAAGCATATCCATTTTAGAAGTTAAATATGAGACAGGCGGCGTTGAATAGATAATAAAAGGAGACAAATGACACACCTTGTAAAAAAGATCTTCGACTTCCCATTCTTTTATATCCAACGGGAGGTTCCCGACATAAATCATTCGTGAGAAGCGGCTACTCATTTTCAGTTCCAAAGAGACAGCTAGCCCAAAACTGCAAAAATGTAAATAATAAGAAAAACAAAAACTCACAAAGAGATCATAAAGTGATGTTCCTTAGTTTATATTATGTAACTACTAGTAGTATGTCGTATACACATCTTTAACTGTTACGTGGTATCTTATTATTAAAAAGATTGAATTAAAACAAAACCGTGAAGCAAACCAAAAGAGCACTCCTCATGATGAGCAGTGCTTCATAAGCTCCAATGCTCATGCGGTCCATTAAGCTCCACAGCTATAACATTCGAAATAAAATTCCCCAAATCCTCTAAAAAGCTCATAAGCGCCAATGTGCTCCACAGCTATACATTTTGGAAATAAATTTGTGTCCGACTACATTTATATAACCACAACTCCAAACTGATTTCCCCTAATCCCATTACATCCCTATGTATGATTCCATCAAAGCTCATATTTGTCCAAGCGGTTGACATCTATCATAAACAAAGCATCTCAGTCATAAGATAATGTACAATTACGATATATTACTGTATTTACCGCACTCAACACTCGTTTTTACTTCACTGTGATCTCTCAGTTGTGTGTTTTTAAGTGAACATAAACTCATGTCAGTTGCTCACTTTCTAATAACTCAAAGAGTACATTACTTTTGAGTTTTGACACTTCATATTCAGCAAGATTCAAATAATTATGAATTTGTTTCAACATAACAAACCAGTTCTCATGTATACCTTACTCAACACTTGTTTTTGTTAGAACTGGAACTGATGCAATCACGCACATACGTGAACTTGAACGGAAAAAAGAATACAATAAATTAACGTGGTTCGGTTGGTGTGTGCGTAGGGCTGCATCTAGTACTCTCTCTGGTGCTCAAGAAATTACAAAAGACCTACCATCTAATTGTAATTACTAGATTAGGAACAAGAAATGTTAACTAATTAACCGAATTGAAGGGCCATAGGCTCCACAAATCCCAACAGTTTTTACTCCACTGTGAAATACCCAACTCAGGTATCACTTTTAAGATCTCTCAGTTGTGTGATTTCAAAACAATTGTGTACTTGTTTCAACAGAAACAACTAGTTTTCCCTCTAACCACCTGGTTCTTTTTCACTGAAACATAACAGCAGTTCTCAATTAACTGTAACACATGCATCTATATCAAAACATTCATGATAGTTCTATAAGTTAGAACTTTAATTTATTTAGGGTTCATAAACCTCTTCGATGAAATAAGAAGTTAAAACATGATCTAAGAATCACATAATTACAACAATATGAGATGAATTGTTCTTAATTTGAAAAAAAAAAAACTAGGGTTAGGGTTTCTGATGCCGCAAGTTTGGCTAGAAGGATGTTGCGATTGAAATCGAATACACACGAATTAACGATGATTTATTGAGGAATAATCGACAAATCAATTACCTGGTGGAATTGAATTGAATTGAGAGGTGCAAAGCAAAATAGGGGTCGCGTGTTGCTGCTTCTTTGATTTCTCGAGGTCCTCCGTCGTCCATACAGGCGTATGTATGTATATGTATCGTGTATTTGGGCCTATTGGTCTTGTTAAGAGCCCGCTCTCCTTAACACTCGATAACAAGCCCAATTTAGTTGGAAACATGTATGTATGTATGTATGTATGTATGTATGTATGTATGTATGTATGTATGTATGTATGTATGTATGTATGTATGTATGTATGAAATAAAATTGTATTGTATTGTTGTTGGGATTAGGGATGAGCAATTAATATAAATCCCGTCCTGATCTCATCCCGATCCAGAAATCCCAATCCCGAATTTTTTTAGTACCGGAAACGGTATCCACTTTTTGGCATTTTCGGTATCGGTACGATACGGTATCGGTAAAATACCGAATTTTACCCTCAAAATACCGATACCGTACCGACATATTTCGGTATCGGTACCAAATTTACACAAAATTCGGGATCGGTATTTTTCGGGATCGGGACGGTATCCGTATTTGCTCATCCCTAGTTGAGATTAATTACATATAAGTTAAGTCGTCGTGTTTTACACCAATAAATACATATACAAATGAACACTGATACTGGTAACTGATGTTTGGTATCATTAGTTTGGTTCAGTTTCTTACATTATCGATACAATATCGTCATAACGGTATTTAGTAAGTTTTTTATAACGAAAAATACTTAATTTTGAATGCAACTCCGTTTCAATATGCTTTACGTTAGATTGTTAACCCAAAAAATATTTTGTACCAGTCAAAATCGAAATGAGTAAAACACAAACTGAACATGTACCTGTTATGACGGTACAGTATCCTTCGGTAGTTCAGCCAGTATCAATTTTGTTTGGTGCGATATCAGTGGTCAATATAGCTTTTTACTCGAAAAATATTTTAA
Source organism: Helianthus tuberosus (assembly GCA_030545235.1). Lineage (NCBI taxonomy): Eukaryota > Viridiplantae > Streptophyta > Magnoliopsida > Asterales > Asteraceae > Helianthus > Helianthus tuberosus. The sequence continues at coordinate 25,152,738 of CM060426.1, read as the reverse complement.
TCTTAATAAACTCTTTTTTTAGTAAAATTTATATCGGAATATTTATATACTATTAATTTGAAACATTTGTGTGCATCTTTCGTTGTAAGTTGTGCTTAAATGGTTGTACCTTAATCAAATATAGGTTGTAAGTTGTGCTCTGGTTGTACCTTAATCAAATAATAATGGTTTCATTACCATACCAAATTCAATCTGTTTTGTATGCATGTATGGTTGTAAACTGTGCTTAAGTGGTTGTACTCTAATCAAATAATGGTTTCATTATCTTATCATATTCAATCAGTTTGATCCATTCAAAGTAGTGTTGTTTTATTTGTAAATCATTATTATTTATAATAATCTAATTAATTTAGCCAAAATCTTGTATAAATATAATTTGCAACATATTGATGCTGTGACAACCCTCAAAATTCCATGTATTCCGTACAATTTATTAACGATAATTAAAGTGTTTGACGACTGTGTGAAATTACTTAACTGCTCTCTGAATTACTGTGTTATACTTACATGTACTTGTTAACATACTGGTAGTATACCGAAAAGTTACTAAATAGTCCGGTATGCCTTCCTGAGTGTTAAAAATTAAAAACGTTGCAAAAATATATATATAGGACACTTTACGGATTAATTAAGCACTTTAACGGAACAGTGTCAACCGAACAACCGGACTTTACCCGTGTCACACCCCGACCGCGTAAAACAACAAATCGCGGCGGAATTGTCGGGGAGTGTTGTAACAAAATCATTGTTTTAAAACACACGGAAATTTGAAGTTTCGTTTTATTAAACATTAAATATTTACATCGTCTATAAATCTAAATAAACAAGGTTATTAAGTTACTAAGGCCTCGTCCAGTCCTATGTGAGTATGCATCCTAGCAATCAACATCATTCAACAACACCTGAAACATATGTGAAAACAAAGTCAGCAAAGAAATGCTGGCGAGTACATAGGGTTTTGAGAGTGTCGGATTCGTGGCTAGTTTACATGTTGCAATACTCAATTAAAAACCTTGTTTTGAAAAGTATTGTATTGCGGCATAACTAACCAACTCAAATCAAGTTGGTTATAGTGTATAAAATCTCGTAGCCATGATTCTTAAACCAAAACATTTATTTAATAAAGTCTCGTTAATAAAACTCGTATAGTTTATATCGTTTCGAAAACCTCGTTTGTGTGACATCGCTTCCAATTGTTTACCCAAGTGAACTAAATAACGCCACGGTATGTAATATGATGAAAACATATATATATATATGAAGTACCAGCGGCGTATCCACCATGCTTTCATCACATTACACCCGTCCCGTTATCTAAACACTAACCGAAGACCAATCGTTTACCCAAATCGTTTAATTCGTTAATAATTGCTTTAGTCGTTTAAATCATTCTCGTTTTAGATCGTGAAACTACTTTTGGTCATCTCGCTAATAACATTCAAACCTTTGTGACTCGTCTATTGTTCAACTCGTTTTCGCATTAACAAACCTCCAAAGGGTAAGTTAACAATCATCAGATTCAGTCGTTAACCACCTAACCCACACATAACCATGGGTCCGGTCTGATAACGGGATTTGTCGGATCCTATGGTACCATAACCTAATACTGGTCGGTTTGGCCGAAATTAATGAATGTCATTCGTTATGTAATTACAACCAACAAGCTCGTTCACATTATCGAAATCGTTATTAGTTTAGTATAAACCATCTCAATCGTTTTGAAACCATCGTCAAAATATCGAAATCGTTTTGATACATATGAATCACCCCAAAACAATCGAAAACAGTAAAAGAGGGGATCTATGTACTCACCTTCGGGTGCGTTTTTTTTAAATGTTAACACAATCCCTCAAATTGTTTATTCGCCCTAAATTAAATAAGAATGCTTTAATAATCAAAACCCACAAAATACATGCAAAATGCTACTTATGTCATTTCTGTTTTAATATATAAAACTGGACTGTTTTTGGACATTTAAATAAAATAGTTAACTTATTCCAAAAATTCCTAAATTTTGACAGAATGTCTTATACGATCCAAGTATTATGGTGTAAAAATATCGGGGTCCAATTCATTACCAATATTTTATAAAAATTCATTTTCCGGGCTGAAATCAGATTTATCTTTTTCTGACTGCAGTCTGCGGAATAATTTATTTAAAATTCATCGAGAGTCCGATTTACGAAATTCCAGTGAGAGAATTACAAATACATTGGTGGTCATCTACAGTACAAATTTCATGATCTAACCCTACACCGAATTCAAGTTATGACTGAAAACAGGACGCATATTTTCAGCAGCAAAAATGCAGCTCTAGCTGCTGTTACAGAATGACACTTTAAAAATAGTAAACGAAGTCCAAAAATTATGATTCCAGTGCCATTAGAACCGTATTTCATAATACATAAATCCAGACTTCAGAAAATACATTTTTCGTTAAGTTACGGTCTGGTTACAGCCAACTGAAGTTGGCTGTAATCACTAAACAGCTTTCTGTTTTCAGTCTTTAACCTTCTAAGGTGTGCTCGATTGATTCCGTTAACATGTTTAGCGATCACAACAATACTTACAGCAGATTATCACTTATATATCTCATATTTATCATGCATTATCATATTTCATCATCATTTTAACACTACTTTATCATATGTTAGATGATGTTCAAGACTTTGTTTAAGGTTCTTTAGAGTTCTTATGTGTTTGATCATTAAGCATCATTAACCACTTAAATAACAAGTAATATGCAAGGATCTAAGTGCTTACCACTAGCACAAAGCTAGGGGAGTTTCAAGGCATAAAAGTGATGGATAAAAGAAAACGAGAGCGGTCCTTGAGCTTCCGAGTGCACCAAGCTTACTTGTTCGGTCTCTAGCACCTTTGTGTATGTATGGTTTGCTTGAAAAAGGCTTGAAGGTGGTGGTATGGTGGTGGGGTTGTGGCTGCCGAACAAGAGAGAAGAGAGGAGGAGAGGGTTGAGTTTGGTGTTGAGTGATGAAGATGAAAGATCATGCCTTCTTATAGAACATGTTTAGGCTTTATCCTTTGGTCAAAGTGTCCCCTAAGTACAAGCCTAAATCTTACAACAAATCTAAATCATATCCATCAAGATTATTGAAGATTATGGTGATCTTGTAAAGATTATGGTGGAAGCCACCCATAACCGATTACTAGCATGGGGGGGGGGGGGGGTGGTAAAATGTAAAGTTTGATGGTAATAGGTTATCTTATGGCACTAGATCATATCTTAGAGTACATAGCATAATCTAAGGAATCTTCATCAAATCCAAGTAAGGATTATGGAAGATATTTAAAGGATTGTTGTGATCCTTGTGGGGCCATGCTAGTGACCAAAAATCAGCCAATGGGGGGGGGGGGGTTAGTGTAAATTTCATTCCCTAAATCCATAAATAAGTAAGCTTTCAAGTGTAAAATTTAAGGATTTAATGTGTTATTGTGTCACAAGGGGTGTTATGGTGTTTAGGGACCATAACTGGCTTAGAAAAATAAAAACAATATATTTGTCAATATTTTTGTGTTCCGGGTAATGTCCGGTTGTTCGGTTAAACACCGTTCCGTTAAAGTGTTTAATTATGTACCGGGTATTTTATCTAGCGTTCAAATCCCGATTTATGGCGTTCTAATTTATTTTTATTATTCTATGAAAATAAACTCGCCAAAATATTACTGAAATAGATTTCAGTTGCCAAGACTGGCTGCGTTGTCTGCGTTTTGCAGTAGGAGCACTGTGTCGCGCAGAAACACACGGTACGCGCTTAAACTTGAAAAATAACGTTTTTAGGCGTTTTAATTTATTTTTCAACACGGACCTGATTAAAATAAAATTTTAATCATAACAGAATATTTTTGGGATTTAAATATCATCCGGACGGTCACCAAAGTTCGTTTCGCAGTTTTGTCGTAATTAGTTCTTTAGTTCAAATAAACATGTTTTCGCCATACCGAATCCTTCGAAACTTATTTCTAAGTTATGTAAAGGATATTTAGGGTATGTTAGGCTTACATCACAGTTCCGGAGTGTACGTCGCGTTAAACTGATTGCGTTTAAGCACCAGTTTGCGTATAACCTTCCAGAAAGTGATTTAAAGCTTGAAGTCGGAATCGAATCAAATTGTAAAATTAATAAACACAATTGCACATATAATAACACCAAAACACATATAATAACACCAAAGCACATTGTTTTATTGATAACTGACATTGTTTTTCATTATACGGTGCTTACATAACACAGTTGTCACAACCCGGAACACAAAAATATTGCCAGACACATTGTTTTTACTTTTCTGAGCCAGTTAGGGTCCCCGAACACCCTAACACACCTTATATCATATAACACAATAATATCCTAACTAAATACCATTAGATCCTAACTAGAAGTGTAACTAGTTCATCACCACCCAACCCCAAACCCCCCCCCCCTCCTACTCACGGTCACCACAAGGGTGACCCACCCTTGCCTTTCTTGATTATTAAATTGCTAATGGTTAGATATTTAGAAACATAATACATGTTGGACAAAGGAGAAAACTTGGTTTATAAAAAGACATGAGAGGTAACCACTCTCTTTCATCAAAACACTTCAACAACAAAGCTCTCATTCCTCCCTCCATCCCCATTTTCGGCAGCCATCACTAACCACCATAACACCACCATCAAGCCACTTTCTAGCTATTTTACATACATACAAAGGTGCAAGGTGACACACAAACAAGCCCGGTGCACTCGGAAGCTCAGGAACCTCTCTAGATTTCTTTTATCCACCTCGTTTACGTCTTGTTTCTTCCCTAGCCTCGAGCTAGTAGTAAGTGCCTCTAAACATCATATTGATCTCGTTTAAAGTGGTTAATAGTAGATGTAATGGTTAAAAATCAAAAACACACATGAACATAACTTAAAGTCTTGAACATAAGGAATAAAAGATGGATAAAGAGAAGTTATGTGTGTAAATCACGTAGATCTTGTGTTGTTATGATTCTTGATTGATTTCCTGATGATTTGCTGGTTAATATTGATGTTTGATGTTGTTGTGATCACTAAACATGTTAACGGAATCAATCGAACACGAATTAGAAAGCTAAAGGCTGAAAAACAGAATCTGTCCAAGCTTTTACAGCCAACTTCAGTTGGCTGTAAACAGGTCATAACTCAACGAAAAACTGATATTTTGAGTCTATAACGTGTTATTATGGAATACGGTTCTAATGGCACCGGAATCATAATTTTTGGACTTCGTTTACTATTTTTAAAGTGTCATTTTGTAACAGCAGCTAGAGCTGCATTTTTCTGCTGAAAATATGCGTTTTGTTTTCTATCATAACTTGAGTTCTGTGTAGAGTTAGATCATGAAACTTGTACTGTAGATGACCACCGATGTATTTGTAATTCTCTCACTGGAATTTCGTAAATCGGCCTCTCGATAAATTTTAAATAAATTATTCCGTGGACTGTGGTCAGAAAAAGACAAATCTGAGTGCAGTCCGGAAAATGATTTTTTATAAAATATTGGTAATGAACTGGACCCCGATATTTTTACACAATAATATTTGGGTCATTTAAGACATTCTGTAAAAATTTGGGAATTTTTGGAATAAGTTAACTATTTTATTAAAATGTCCGAAAACAGCCCGGTTTTGAATATTTATGCTGAAACGACATAAGTTGTAATTTGTGTGTCTAAATGTCGAGTATGCTATCTGTGAATGATCTAACATGATTATGTGTCAATAAAAGTGTTATGTGCGATGTCGTATGTTTGCTTATGAACGGGAATAGATGGGAAGTTTATATGGGCATAAACCGTTAAAGTAATGCATGTTATGTGTTAGATACGTGTAGGAACTTTGTGCTCTATTTGAAAACCACTAAATGACTAACTGGTAATCATATTAGGACGTGATTAACCACCTTGACTGTTAGCTATATTTGAGAATCTAACTGAGCAAACCGAGGTGAGTTCACACTTCCTACAAGGCATGGGATTCCCGGTGGTTTGGGAATGGGTTAAGAAACTAAAATGAAATCTACATATCCTCCTTGGGTAGGATATGTACGGCCATCCTCCATAGGTAGGATGCCATTATTAATCCTACGAATTCTCCTTGTGCAGAATACGTACGTTCGTCCTCCTTGGGTAGGACAACAACCTTAAAACTTACTAGACAAAACTCTATCACTTAAGCCCTCAAATATATATCGACTTAATCGCCGAGGCCGATGGCGAGCGGGTCATTAGTTAATAGCGCTATTAGGTTTAACAAACCTCACACCGTGTCGTCCGAACGGGCGTGTACTAATGGACTATGGCAAACTGTCAATGATGATAGAACATTGATGTAGGGCACGTATTCGTCAGTTGTCGATATCAGGACTGTCTAGTGGTTTACATGGGGAAAACCCCCACAAATTATGGGTATGATTTGGGTAATAAAAAGACTCTGGTTAAACATACTTTCAACTAAGGGGTAACCCCCACGGCATATAAGCCAACGAAAGTCAAACCACGTTTTTCAGAAACAACTTAAAACTAAACAACCAAACGTGAACTCACTCAACTTTGTTGTTGACTCGTTGTTACATGCCTTACAGGTCGCTAGATGGAGCTTGCACGAGGAGGAGGTTGTTGTGGAATACGGATTGTTAAGTCCCATACTAAACTTCTAAATCTTATGAACTTATTAAACCTACGTTATGGACTTTAAACTTATGAACTATGGGACTTATGTTTTGGTTTCACGTTTTATGCTTCCGCTGTTTAAATCTGAACTTTGTTAGCCTAAAGTCGGTCTACTTCCTTTTGGTCGCCAATCGTATTGTGTTTGGTTTTATTTACTTAATTGTGTTGTTTAATATGATTGGTGGCTCGATCCTGGTCATGTCACGCCTCCAAGCGATGATACTCCACAGGGTGGATTTTGGGGGTGTGACAGATTGGTATCAGAGCCATTGGTTATAGTGAACTTGGTTTTAAATAGGGAAAGGCTTTTGATAAAACCAGACTATAACCTGTACAGTGCTCAACGATCCACAACGACGCTTTGCTCCACGTGCAAGACTCGACACAATAGGTGGTATGATTTATGTTATATCGTCGGTTAGATAGCTCACACTGTGCATTAGTTAACGTGATAACTGCTATTCGAACCTTGTGTGCTTACTCACTACTATCGTCCCACACTTACGCACTTTCGCGACACTTTTCTCACTTACGTTGCTTCATTATGAAGATCATGAGCGGACGCGGAGGACGTATCAACCTCACTCAAGCCCAGTTGACGGCCTTGATTAACGAACGAGTTGCTGAGGCACTCGCAGCAAATCCAGTAGGAGGTATAACCTGCCATATCAACCCATCTTAGGACGTTTAGATCCTACCTTCGCAAACTAACCCTCGTGCTTAACCTTATCTTTTATTCTCGCGCAACAGGTCAACATGCTCAGCCTCCTGTGTGCACGTTTAAAACGTTCATGGACTGCCGACCTACTACTTTCAGTGGCATAGAAGGAACGGTAGGCCTTCTTCACTGGTTTGAAAAGCTTGAGTCTGTCTTTGAGATGTGTGAATGCCCTGAAGATCGTAGGGTGAAATATGCTACTGGAACGCTTGAAGGTGCTGCGTTAACCTGGTGGAAAGCACAGGTTCAACTACTAGGACTGGCAGTTGCTAATGCCACCCCCTGGAATGGTTTCAAAGAGCTGATCAAAGAGGAGTACTGTAGTCGGGATGACATCCACAAGCTAGAGGTGGAATTCTTCAATCTGAAGATGACGGGGTCTGAGATTGAGGCGTATACTAAGAGGTCAAACGAGCTGGCCATCTTGTGTCCCACTATGGTGGATCCTCCCATCAAACGTATTGAGCTGTATCTCAAGGTCCTTGTACCAAAGATTCAAAGCCACGTGACTTCAGCTAACCTGGGTACCGTTCAGCAAATCATCAAGTTGGCTCACCGTCTCACCGACCAGGCAGTGGAACAGAACAGACTGCCTAAGCGAATTGGTGCTACTACTACTGACGCTCCCAATGAAAACAAGCGAAAATGGGATGGGAACTCCGGAAAGGGTTCTACTTCAGTTCAGTCTCAGCAGCGAAAGACTGATGATTACCAGAGTCTTGGTCAGCAATCTTCCGGTAACCAAGGACAGGGTGGATACCGAGGGAACCACCCCAAGTGCAATCGGTGCAACAAGCATCACAGCGGGCAGTGCAACAAAGGTCGTTGTCTGAGGTGTAACAAGTTTGGTCATGAGGCAAAGGATTGCAGGGGCGCACGACCAGCAAATCAGAATCGCCAACAACAATAACAAGCTCAACAAAACCACCAGCAGCAGCAACAGCAGGGCAATAAAGGATGCTTTCAGTGTGGCGCTGAAGGCCACTTTAAGAGAAACTGCCCCCAACTGAACCAGAATCAGAACAACAACAACCAAGGAAACGGGAACCACAATGGGCACAACAATGGAGGCAACAATGGAGGCGGCAATGGGGGAAACAACAATGGTAATGGGGCAAGAGGTCGTGTTTTCGTGCTAGGTCAGGGTGATGCAAGGAACGATCCCAACGTTGTGATGGGTAAGTTTCTTCTAGACGACTTCTTTGTTACAGTTTTATTTGATTCGGGTGCCGATACTAGTTATGTGTCCTTAAAAGTTAGCCAAATGCTTAAGCGCACTCCAACGCTTTTGAACACCAAACACACGGTAGAACTCGCAAACGGTAAAAGTCTTGAAGCCACACACATAGTTAAAGGTTGTAACCTCGTCTTAGCTGGTCAGACTTTCTCTATCGATCTTATTCCTATCACACTTGGTAGTTTCGACATCGTTATTGGGATGGATTGGCTATCTCATCATCAAGCGGAGATTGTTTGCAAGGAGAAAATCGTCCGCATTCCTCGTTCTGGTGAAGAACTCCTCGTGATTCATGGCGACAAGAGTGGTGCTGTCGTAGGCATTATCTCTTTCCTTAAGGCCCAGAAGTGTTTGCGAAAGGGCCACACTGCCATTCTAGCGCTCGTTACTGACGCATCAATGGAAGAGAAGATAATTGAAAACATTCCTATTGTACGCGATTTTCCTGAGGTATTTCCTGAGGAATTACCTTGTCTTCCGCCTCATCGCCAAGTTGAGTTTCAAATCGAGTTAGCTCCTGGAGCAGCACCGGTAGCTCGAGCACCTTATCATCTAGCTCCATCAGAACTTGAAGAACTGTCCACACAATTACAAGAACTCTTGGAAAAGGGTTTTATACGTCCTAGCTCTTCGCCCTGGGGAGCTCCAGTCTTGTTTGTGAAGAAGAAAGATGGTACTTTCAGAATGTGTATCGACTACCGCGAACTCAACAAGGTGACTGTGAAGAATCGTTATCCTCTTCCACGTATTGACGACTTGTTCGACCAGTTGCAAGGGTCGAGTTATTACTCTAAGATTGATTTGAGATCGGGATACCATCAGGTGAGAGTCCGAGATGAGGACGTCTCCAAAACAGCATTCAGAACTCACTACGGCCATTATGAGTTTCTGGTCATGCCCTTCGGGTTGACGAATGCACCAGCGGTCTTCATGGATCTCATGAACAGAGTGTGCAAGCCGTACCTAGATAAGTTCGTTATTGTTTTCATCGACGACATCCTGATCTATTCTAAGAGTCAAGAGGAACACGAGCAGCATCTACGACTTATGCTGGAACTTCTTCGAGCAGAGCAGTTGTATGCCAAGTTTTCGAAATGTGACTTCTGGCTTCGCGAAGTCCACTTTCTAGGCCATGTGGTAAACAAGGATGGGATTCATGTAGATCCATCCAAGGTTGACTCGATCAAGAACTGGCCTGCACCCCGCACACCAACAGAAATCCGCCAATTCTTGGGTTTGGCAGGATATTACAGAAGGTTTATCAAAGATTTCTCCAAGATTGCGTAACCTCTCACTTCACTGACTCAGAAGGGTGTCACCTATCGTTGGGGTGATGCACAGGAGTCCGCATTTCAGCACTTAAAAGATAGACTTTGTAGCGCGCCTATCCTCTCATTGCCTGAAGGCACAGAAGATTTTGTGGTTTATTGCGACGCTTCCATCCAAGGACTTGGTTGCGTGTTGATGCAACGTGACAAGGTCATTGCCTACGCATCGCGCCAACTTAAGGTTCACGAAAGGAACTACACTACACACGACTTGGAACTGGGAGCAGTTGTTTTCGCGCTTAAGATATGGAGACATTACCTGTACGGTACCAAGTGCACCATTTACACCGATCACAGGAGTCTCGAGCATATCTTCAAGCAAAAGGAGTTAAACATGCGTCAACGCCGATGGGTCGAGCTCTTGAACGATTACGAATGTGCGATCAAGTATCATCTGGGCAAAGCCAATGTTGTGGCCGACGCCCTCAGTCGAAAGAATACTATACCTAAGCGTGTACGTGCTTTACAGCTTACCATCCAATCTAACCTTCCCACTCAGATTCGAGATGCTCAAGTTGAAGCATTGAAAGCAGAAAACATCAGGGATGAGTCCCTGCGAGGATCGAGGCAACGGCTAGAACAAAAGGAAGACGGCGCCTACTATGTAACAGGGCGTATTTGGGTTCCACTTTATGGAAACCTACGCGAGCTTGTGATGAATGAAGCACATAAGTCTCGTTATTCGGTACATCCCGGTTCGGATAAGATGTACCACGACCTCAAGACTACATACTGGTGGCCTGGCATGAAAGCCCACATAGCAACCTACGTCAGTAAGTGCTTGACTTGTGCGAGAGTCAAGACTGAATATCAGAAACCATCAGGCCTACTCCAACAACCAGAGATATCTAAATGGAAATGGGAGCAAATTTCATTAGTTAATAGCGCTATTAGGTTTAACAAACCTCACACCGTGTCGTCCGAACGGGCGTGTACTAATGGACTATGGCAAACTGTCAATGATGATAGAACATTGATGTAGGGCACGTATTCGTCAGTTGTCGATATCAGGACTGTCTAGTGGTTTACATGGGGAAAACCCCCACAAATTATGGGTATGATTTGGGTAATAAAAAGACTCTGGTTAAACATACTTTCAACTAAGGGGTAACCCCCACGGCATATAAGCCAACGAAAGTCAAACCACGTTTTTCAGAAACAACTTAAAACTAAACAACCAAACGTGAACTCACTCAACTTTGTTGTTGACTCGTTGTTACATGCCTTACAGGTCGCTAGATGGAGCTTGCACGAGGAGGAGGTTGTTGTGGAATACGGATTGTTAAGTCCCGTACTAAACTTCTAAATCTTATGAACTTATTAAACCTACGTTATGGACTTTAAACTTATGAACTATGGGACTTATGTTTTGGTTTCACGTTTTATGATTCCGCTGTTTAAATCTGAACTTTGTTAGCCTAAAGTCGGTCTACTTCCTTTTGGTCGCCAATCGTATTGTGTTTGGTTTTATTTACTTAATTGTGTTGTTCAATATGATTGGTGGCTCGATCCTGGTCATGTCACGCCTCCAAGCGGTGATACTCCGCAGGGTGGATTTTGGGGGTGTGACAGATGCAATGGTTGTTGTAATGTATGCATTATGGTTTGTATAGTGGTAATGATATATATTATATATAGATTACGATGAACCTGTTAAACGGGAAAAACTAGACGCAGGTTCATCGTAACGCGCGAGTCCTAGATCAACTTAGTTATTTTATTCTATGTTTTACGTTTCGGTTTAGTTCTTCGCATTAACACCACAACTTTAGTGTCGGCGGTCGCTGACAGTAGTGTGGCATTAGTGCTCGCCCCCGCCGCAACGCCGGGGTGCTTAATACTAGTTGACAAACAAATTTAAACACAATGGGACATTTAGCTTTTCTTACAAAAAATTAACATAGATTATTATTGTTAGAAAAAAAATAAACGATAAATGAAATATTTTTTAACGTAGATTATTATTGTTAGAAAAATCAAATTAAATGATAAATGAAATAATTTTTTATAAGAAAAAACAATTCTTAAAAAAACCTAATTAGCGTTCATCCACATTTGCTTGTGTTTACTAGCACAAAAAATTAGGGGCGTCCCAATTTTTTTGGGGAATCAGGGGTATCCTTTGTATAACGAAGACGGAGTTGAGTGGTATTTTTACACTACAAAGACGAAGTTAAGGAGTAGCCCGTGCTATCCCTGCTAACACATTAGCTCGGCCCCTGTTTATAACGTATCTATCTATTTATTCTAATAATGTAAGCTCTAAGAGCATTCACATCCATTTCCCAAATTATGTGAGGCAGGTTTTTGTTTTTATAAAAAGTGATTATAGTTGGTTGTAACTTGTAAGTGGTTGTGAGTAGAGAAAAAAGAAAATGTTACTGTTTATCTGCAAATTTGAGAGGACACTGTTCACCTTTTATAATTTTTTTAATATATTTTGAAAGTGTTTGTGACCTGAAGAAAGAGAAATGTAACAGTAAAGATATTAAAAAATATTATTTAATTAAAAATAAGAAAGAAAAGATAGTGATTTTATGTGATAGATAAAAAAATAAGAGGTTGGATGTGAATGCTCTAGCCAATTATTATGTACCACTTTTAACTATTTTTAATCCTTATTTTTAGAGGGAAAGGAATATAGCAATTAGACTTACTAAATGTTGTTTCAAAATTGACTTAATAAACTTCAATTATATATTAGACTAGGTTATCACCTGGAAATACTCTCGGGTTGAGAATCTTTATATCTAAAAAATAAATATACATCTATATCTATTATCTATTATATATAATAAATAAATAAAATTTGGGTCACGTGTCATCGTGATATTGCACCTCAAATTATTTTTGGCGGGAAAATTTTTGTGTAAAAGATACGGGTTAGGCGCGCTCCATACCCATACCCTACCCCGAATCCTCTATGACCCGATTATATTTTTACGCAGCTACTTTTGTTTTCCAAAACCCTAGAGCCTTCATCTCCATCTTCCTTCATCTGTAATCTCCTCATTCTTCTCCTTCACGTTGCTTACAGAACCTCTTCCTGTTGTTCATCTTCTCCTTCTAATTCAACTCCTGTAATCCATCTGGTAGTTGACTCTATCAACAAACCCTAATGAATCCACCCATAGATAACATGCCAATCAATCCGTTCTTTAATTGCTTCACTCCTTTTTCAAACCCTAAAAACTCTGGTTGCACATACCTGCACCATGAATCTTTCAAACCCTAACGGAGGCAAGAAACAGATCCAACAATGGAGAAGTACACCGTACGATAGCATTTCTGTGGCACTTCAACCGCCTCTTCCTCTCACTGTCACGGTCGTCATCTCTCCTATAGACGCCATTGAATCGAGGTTAGTAGTTCAATTAAGCAAGCGATGTGCCTGAGTCTTTGTGGGATACAGGATCGATACAGATTGTTAAGTATGATACAAAGCTCCATCTAGCGGCCTAATTAGGGGATCTGCATTTGGTTCAATTTTTTTTTTGTGATTTGATTTTGATATCTGAAGGATAAATCACTGACATCAGAAGAAACGGAATTTGATTTAATCGTCTGTGGCTGAGGCCTGAGGTAATCATATGTAAACATTTTTTTTATTCCGCCTTTTTATTTTACATGTCTGAGTCTTTGTGGGATATTTGGGAAAAGGGTTGCTAACTTGCTAAGAAGTGAGGTGAGGGTTAATCTGAAGATGAGTGAGATTATGAGCTTCATGATTGAAGGTTGTTTGTAGTCTTGAATCCAGTTCGTGTGATGGCTTCTAGATCTATAATTAGTCATAATTAATTTTTTAAATTAATTATCGGAACTTAATTTGTTAATCATTATCTCTATATGTGTTTTGAGTAGGATTTGTTACGGCGGAGGTAGCGTGTTGTGGGCATGAACAATACAATGAAATTGGAGTATCCAAATTAGTTTGAATTTGTGTCCAAGCAGAGATATATACGCGTTCTGGGATCCTTTTTGTGAGTAAAAATCACTCTAGCAAATATCTTCTCTCCTACATGTGTCATGTTTCTCTTCACTTTACACCTTATCCCTATTTTTGTTTAGAGTTTAGGATTTTTTTTTTTTTTATATGATTGTTCTTTAATTTTGTTTTGGGCTTCTATTTGATTAATTCAGACACATCCAGACACCCCCCCCCCCCCTTAATAAACTTGCATGTCATGTTATCCTCTTTTACATGGTGATCTGTATATTGAATATGTGTGTCTATATCTTTTACATAAATCATCAGGTTGCGATTGCCTTACCAGATAGACATGTCTCTAATTAAATTAGTTTCGAAAAATATATTTATAAATGATTTTCATTCTAGGTTTATGTTGATGTGGGCAAAAAAAATGATAAATAATCATTTTGTCATTTTCTATATAAAGAATTCTAAGTTTCTTTTCTCATAGGTTGACGTGTGATCCTGAGGTCGCCATGTAGTAATCGTGCCATGTAGTCGTTGATGATTTAGTGCAATCTAGAGGCTCTTTTATTGAATGCCAGGTACTCTACTATTTAAATACTTTGTTAAATTCTTTGATCGACAAGAAGGAGCTTGACCTGCTTCACGAGCTTATAGAATCCATTGTCACCTACTGATAACATTCGTGTTCGGAATAATATTGACTTTGATTATATTCAGGAGCTTAATAAGGTGGCGGTGTTACAAATATATGTGCCAATAGATGCTACAAAACCAATTGTTCGAACAACAGTAGGAGCCACTTCATATACTCTTCTGAACACGACTCGCTTATATGGAGATTAGACCATTCCCGGGTGCATGTGCCAATTTCTATAGGTACTTTGGTGTTTCTATGTCAAGGGTGTATTAGATGTAATTGGAAATTTGTGGCCAGCCTCCCGCTGGTCGATTTTTATTATTTATTAAAAAAAAATTTGTTACTCAAAACATATATATTTTTTATTATACACAACAATTGGGATTTAAGCAGATATATCATGAAGTCATGAACTATGGTTATTAGTGTTGATATATTATTTTTCCATTAATTTCTTTATAAAAATATATACCCTGTGTGTTATTAGCTTGGTTGCTGGACATGTGGCCTTCAAGGATGAATAAGGAATCACTGTTGTTGATTTTAATGTTGGAAAGTCTAACCGGAGTGAGATCAAGGTCATTGGGAATCACAAAAGGGTACATTTTGTATTTAACCCTTTTTAGCTATTTGAAACTGAAGTCTTTGTGTTCTTTACTTCTTGAGATGGGATTGAACATTCAAGAAGCACATGCTTTTTCCTCGGCTGGTGGCTTCTTATTGGATGTCTTTGTTGTTGATGGCCTCATGAGGTCTAATCTTAGTTGTCTTGAGCAATGTGTTTGAATTTTGAAAACATTGGTACACTGATATGTTATTGGCAACTTTTAGGAAATTGAAAAGCTCAAAAATGCAATAGAGAATGATATATTGAAGGCTAGGTAGTTTCTTTCTAACATATTTTGGTGTTTTGTACGCTACATTTAATTTATGTAATATACATCTTCTATGCATGTGAGGCTCATAGTGGTATAAATTCTTCATCTACTAAATGCAAAAGTATTCCAACATCAAGTGACCTTGTGCCCTCAAATGATTATGTAAAAGTACCTACTTATGGAACTGAGGTATTGGAAATTGATGCCAAGCTGCTGAAATTCTTATAGAGATGTTGAGTAAACGATACTGGTAACATCGTTTTAATATGATAAATATTTAGAGATTATGATTATTTGTATATATACGTGAGTTATATTTGTAATCTCACTTCATTATTACTTTATTTAATATGAAACTTTTATTTTTATTTTTTAATCTATACAGTAATGACCGGAAACACTTAACGTCAAAAGAATGGATGTAGGCTTTAGGTTTACATTTCGGATGGGTCACTTTGTTTGTCCAAAATGTTTAAGAAAGATGATTACAGGATTATGATTATAGTCATTTTAACTATCATAAGAAAGTTTATGTCAAACTATTATTTCTCTGCACCACCGTCCTCACTTAACTCTTAGGAAGACAACCTTTAGAGGATCCGAGGTAACAGTTGCAGGAATGGCATATTTTCTTTTTTTTATTTTGATCACTTTGTTTTAAATAGATGTGCTTTTTAAGTGGTAGTTAATGTTTTTTTTTCTATAGACATTGTTGTCGAATTAGATATCCCATCAGTGAAGAAAAGTTCAAGTGAACCTATATTCAAGCGACCATGCGCGTCTCCAAACACCATTGCCATTACCGAAATTTAAGGTATATACCTCTTTACTTTCAAGATTTTTTTATATGGGACATTACTTTCAAGACTATCCTCATGATTTTTTTGCTGGTTCTTTTTGTAGAAGGGACTCGATTTACTAAGAGAAATGTTTTGGCAACTCGAATGATATGCATTTTAAAGGGATTCGACTGTCTTTAAATTGTATTTCCACTTTGTCACTAATTCATGCAACATACCACTTTGTTTGTATTTTTTTATTTGCATACTTAATATTTATCTAATTAGTTTTTCCCAGCCCGGGAAGCAATCACGGGTGATAACATAGTATATTAATTAATAAAAATATACCATGTAGTTGTGAATCTTTATAACCTGGGAACTTCCCGGGCAGAAAAAATCAATTTATAATCCAATTATGTCATTAAATAAATTAAAAGACATGTTTTCAAACGTTATTAAGTCTTTAACTAAATAAGTTAAAATTTGGTGTCAATACTATGCGGCAGCAGTACCAATGTTGAAATTAAAAGACATGTTTTCAAACGTTATTTGCCGTAAAATAACACTTTTTTTCCATGGGACGCCTCCTTCCTTTTCTTTACATGTGCACCCCTATGCTATGCGATACGGTACCGGTTAAGCCAAAGCACTTATGAAGAAATGAGTTGAGCCAAACCACTTTTTTTACCATAATCCCAAAGAAATAAAGGCACTTATGTTTTTACCTTTTTAACCGAAACCCGATTACCAAACCTGACCCAATGCTACCTAAACCGAGTATTTAACACAATTGTACATGAAGCCACACATGACATAAGTAAAAACATAACAAATACTTTTCACATCAAACTTTCTACAACAAACTTTTAAACACATTAAAAATTCCTTTGCATATACAACATAAGTTGGAATTGTTTACTTTGAGGTGAACCTTCGTAGTGTTGCTTGGGCATCAACACACAAAAGTTAAAACTGTTAAACTATTCTTTGGGTAATATCCACTTTCGCTTCAACACAAGTTTAATATATTACTACATTTTTTAGAGCTTTTACAACCAACAACTTTCTTTCGCTTGTTGAGCATTTAATTTGTTGAAGTTATACATTTATATTTAACGAAACTTCTATTCAAGTCCAAATGTTTTTCCTAACATTATATAATATAAATTTGTAACATTTGTTGGCTTTATAGGAAATGCCTAATCCATGAAGAAGGGAATAGTAAATCTACATTTTACAAAGCTCAAAAAACGAATCAGAGAAAAGTAAGTTACCTTAATGAGAATTAAGGTGCAAGATTGTGGTGGCGGCTTGTGTTACATGGTTGTATAAGAAATCAAGCCCCATCATTTCAGCAACGCCAACAAACTATCCACTACCGTTTACCTACATAATCACAAACCAAATCATTCATATTAAAGTACTTATGGCAATTTTGACCCGTTTACTTTTGAACTGATTAGAGTATGTTCTATTTCTATCTTTACCAGGTCAAAAGGGGGTTGAAAGGGTCAAACAGGTCAGATTCACATTCACCTAAAGTGTATTTGTAAGGCATATGTAAACCTCCTAAACTATTTTATTCAAAAGATTTAGAACATTGATTAGATTATTAGTGAGATAAGGTAACTTTTGTAGTCATATTTGTAAAGTTATATATTTATACAAAATTCTAAAAATTCGGACAAAGAAGTAGTTCGGACAAAGAAGTAGTTCAACCAAATCCATTTTAGACCGGTATTAACCCATTAACTTACCATCACCAAGAGAACAGGAGTATATCCAACTCATAACCCTCCACTGGTATAGTTAGTTGAACCTTACACGGGCCATCACGTGCCGTTTGACCTGAAATATGCAAAGGATTTCAAATATTCCACTTAAACGGGTGAAGTTGGTCATACGGATAAAAAGTCGCCAAAAGTGATATTATCTTTGAACCGTTCAAAATCAAAATAAAGATCCAAAACTGATATTATATTGGAACCATTCAAAACTAATAAAGCTACAACCAGCAATGTAAAGCAAGTTAACTTGTCTCTAAGTGCGTGATCTAGGCTCTAACTCTCAATTCTTAATCATCCACTCAAACTACTGGAGCAACAACTGTAACCCCCCCCCCCCCAAGCGGTCCTATACCACTTAAATTACTATTCCTAACACAATCTGAAAGCCCGACCACAACACCATTCCTAGTCATAGACTGATTAGGTTGTGTATATCCGAAAAAGCAAGGTTTTTTAATAGTCTCAACCTTTTGTCATTGTATTTATGCAAAATCGTTTTTATTGTATAGATTGTAGAATACTCAGTTTTTTTTTAGCAATTGCATATGCATTCCGTGCTTATTCATGTGATAGTAGACCTAGTCATTGTTGTTCAAGCCATTAATTTATGATGAGAGTATTCAAAGAAATTAGTTTTGGGAACTCATAATCAATTTTGAATTGGAAAATTTGAAGAGAAGTACCTTTAAAAAATGCGGGCCATCACGTGCTGTTTGACCTGAAATATGCAAAGGATTTCAAATATTCCACTTAAACGGGTGAAGTTGGTCATACGGATAAAAAGTCTCCAAAAGTGATATTATCTTTGAACCGTTCAAAATCAAGATCCAAAAGTGATATTATATTGGATCCATTCAAAACTAATAAAGCTTACAACCAGCAATGTAAAGCAAATTAACTTGTCTCAAAGTGCGTGATCTAGGCTCTAACGCTCAATTCTTAATCATCCATTCAAACTACTGGAGCAACAACTGTACCCCCTCAAGTGGTCCTATCCCACCTAAATTACTATTCCTAACCCAATCTGAAAGCCCGACCAAAACACCATTCCTGGTCACAGACTGATTAGGTTGTATTTATCCAAAAAAGCAAGGTTTTTTAATAGTCCTCAACCTTTTGTCGTTGTATTTATGCAAAATCTTTTTTATTGCGTAGATTGTAGAATACTCAGTTTTTTTAGCAGTTTCATATGCATTCCGTGCTTATTCATGTGATAGTAGACCTGGTCATTGTTGCTCAAGCCATTAATTTATGATGAGAGTATTCAAAGAAATTAGTTTTGTGAACTCATGTACAATTTTGAATTGGACATTTTGAAGAGAAGTACCTTTAAAAAATATGTTAAAAAATCATATAGAAAAAAGACATACCTGATTATGCAAAGGAGAACAAAATCAAACAGACTTGGATAACCCTCTACTCGTCTCAACATCGTAAGAAGCAGAGGCAACATAACCATTTTCGAGCCCAAAGCGGAACAAAAAATCGAGCCTTTTCTCAGAAGCCGATCATTGGTAAACGCACAAAATCTAGCAAGCACATAACCTTCTACTTGAAACCAACAGACTTCATCCTGTGACCCGACATAAAAAGAAAATCATAAATAGGCCAAAACTAAATATGTTATAAGAGAAGAAGACATCTTAACTTCTGTTACAACAACAGAGTGGGATAAAGTTTCATCTTTTTTGTGAGGTGCTATAGACTGATACAATAGACCTACAAAACTAAGAATATGATCCATCTCATTTATAGATGATATGAATATGCACAAAAATCACCATCTAAAATGCTAATGTGATTCATGTGACCATCTAAAATGTCCTCTAGTAACAACAAATAAATATACAAAAAAATGTTAAGTAACATCTAAAATGCATGCAGAAAGGATTAGGCATAATCAATAACTGATTGAAAAAAAACATGAAAAGAATTGCTTGGTTTCTTGAATCTCGATTATAGGAAATGCCTAATCCATGAAGAAGGGAATAGTAAATCTACATTTTACAAAGCTCAAAAACGAATCAGAGAAAAGTAAGTTACCTTAATGAGAATTAAGGTGCAAGATTGTGGTGGTGGCTTGTGTTACATGGCTGTATAAGAAATCAAGCCCCATCATTTCAGTAGCGCAAACAAACTATCCACTCCCGTTTACCTACATAATCACAAACCAAATTTACGAGTATGTTCTATTTCTATCTTTACTAGGTCAAAAGGGTTGAAAGGGTCAAACAGGTCAGATTCACCTAAAGTGTATCTTTAATGCATATGTAAACCTCCTAAACTATTTTATTCAAAAGATTTAGAACATTGATTAGATTATTAGTGAGATAAGGTAACTTTTATAGTCATATTTGTAAACTTATATATTTATACAAAATTCTAAAAATTCGGACAAAGAAGTAGTTCAACCAAATCCATTTTAGACCAGTATTAACCAATTAACTTACCATCACCAAGAGAATAGGAGTATATCCAACTCATAAACCTCCACTGGTATAGTTAGTTGTACCTCATACGGGCCATCACGTGCCGGTTGACCTGAAATATGCAAATATTTCAAATATTCCACTTAAACGGGTGAAGTTGGTCATACGGATAAAAAGTCGCCAAAAGTGATATTATCTTTGAACTGTTCAAAATCAAAAATCAAGATCCAAAAGTGATATTATATTGGAACCATTCAAAACTAATAAAGCTACAACCAGCAATGTAAAGCAAATTAACTTGTCTCTAAGTGCGTGATCTAGGTTATATCTCTCAATTCTTAATCATCCATTCAAACTACTGAAGCAGCTGTCCCCCCCCCCCCCCAAGCGGTCCTATCCAACCTAAATTACTATTCCTAAACCAATCTGAAAGTCCGAGCACAACACCATTCCTGGTCATAGACTGATTAGGTTGTATATATCGGAAAAAGAAAGGTTTTTTAATAGTCTCAACCTTTTGTCATTGTATTTTTGCAAAATTGTTTTTATTGTGTAGATTGTAGAATACTCAGTTTTTTTAGCAATTTCATATGCATTTTGTGCTTATTCATGTGATAGTAGACCTGGTCATTGTTGCTCAAGCCATTAATTTATGATGAGAGTATTCAAAGAAATTAGTTTTGTGAACTCATAATCAATTTTGAATTGGAAAAATTGAAGAGAAGTACCTTTAAAAAATACGGGCCATCATGTGCCGTTTGACCTGAAATACGCAAAGGATTTCAAATATTCCATTTAAATGGGTGAAGTTGGTCATACGGATAAAAAGTATACAAAAGTGATATTATCTTTGAACCATTCAAAATCAAGATCCAAAAGTGATTTTATATTGGAACCATTCAAAACTAATATGTTAATGCATCTATGTTAGTGCATCTAAGTAAAATTTAGGATTGTTGATGTATGTAGAGTCATTCTATTACTTCTTATTCAAAAACCTAACATAAGAATTATCATTAATCCATAATTCCAGTGAAGGAGGTGATCGATATTAACACAAAATGCATTGGAAACTTACACTTTAATGAAGATATAAGCTTTCCCATGCGTTGCAATATAGCCAAGGGTCCAAGTTTCACCAGTCAACTTGCCACCTCTTAACCAAATGGACCCAAAAAATTTGTGTATGTAAAGGTTATCGTTAATTAGAATAAAAAGAGCGAAAAATATTACTAAAAATCATCTAAAAATTAAACATATATTATAATCTTGCGTCTCGGGTATGAAAAGCCCACATGAACTTACCTTGCATGTAAGGAATTTACAAAAAGTTATAATCTTCATATACGATTATTGTTTTCTTAAATTCAAATAGTCCTAAAATTCTCCTTACCATGTTGCTGTGCAATTTCATTCCAATGGAGCAATATTTCATTCAAAAAGAGGGAAAAGTATGTACCAAATAGCAGAACGCTCAAATAGAAATAGCGCGACTTATGGCCTGTTTGGCCCACTCAGCAGCTTCCTTAATCAAATGATCCTCCGAGGATAAACATTCATTCAAAAAGTCATTGCTTGAAAGAGATTGCTGAATTAACGACTCGCCATTACTTCCAAGAGTATCAGCTAGATCTCCAAGCACGCCAATAGCTGTTTTCATCACCAACTCATCCCTAAAAACAGAACATAAAACTTCAAGTAAGAAACAAAATACAAAAAGTACCCCGTTTCGTGTTCGTGGGAAGGCCAGTTCAACCCGATTGAACCCAAAATCTTGTCATACATATGAACCCGAACATGACCCGAATATTTGCGGGTTGACCTGAACACGACCCGTTCAAGCCAATTTTTTTATATTTTATTTGAAAATTAATATATTAGAATTGAATTATACTCACAACATCTGCTTTTGAAAAATTATACCCATGTAACACAGAAGAAACATAAATAGCCGCAGCACATATCCCACTACGTTTCCTTCCTGTCTTTGAAAACATCATGAAGAAGAAAAGTTATTAAATAGACTCACAAAATGAGAATTATAAAAATTCAAAAAAAAAAAAAAATACTTGAATCCAATCTCTTTTTCATACTAACTGCAAGATGCAATGCATTGTTTAGGACGTTCTTATTGTCTCCATCTTTCATTTGTTCTAAAACACAAAAACAATAAGGTGTCAATAACAACATCAACCATATAAACAAAAAGTAAAGAGCAAATTATACAAATGGTCCTTGTGGTAAAGTCTTATTGTAAGTTTGGTCCTTTTGTTTCAGAAATTACATATACGGTCCCTATTGTTCACCGACTAGTAACACCCTTGGTCATTCACTAAGGAGCATTAAAATACTTGTTAAAACCATGTGAAATGACCATATACCCTTTTTACTTAAATGGGTTGAAAATTTCATTGAAAAAAAAATCTAAACATGGAATTAATAAATATTTTAACGTCAGTTAACCAAGACCATTCGTGTAATTTACTCAAGAAAAAAAATAAAGATATTCAAATAAATCTGAGACAATCAGCTGTTACCCCTATTGTATCTATGCATAAAAAGGCTAGAATCAACCGGCCTTTGTACAAATGGATGATTCTGGAGGCTCAACAATTGGCAAATCTTTAAATAAACAGTGCCCAACTCGTAGCTAGAAAATATAAATTACAAATAAATATTGTTATTAAAAGAACTTGAAAAATATTCAACAGTTAAGGAAGGTGATTGCTTACACACTAACATCCAATTCACTCGAGAATTGTATAAGCAGAAACAGTTTCTCCTTTTCCCTGTTTAACATAACAAAAATCATTAATAGATCAACAAATCACATGCCAAATGGACAACGAAGAATAATTATATATTTGGGCAACACTTGACAGCAATTTCACAGTTAGAAAGTGCATACATTGGTACATAGCACAGCGTAAACCAAAATTAGAAGCAAAAAATTCGGGTAAACACAAAGACATGTATGTGTGTGTATATATAGACAGGGTAAGGATCCGGTACATATATAGTGAAATCTTTTCTCAAATGCCTTTCACATTTGCTTGTAAGCCATGTTCAGGCTCACACAAATGTGACATTTTACCTCAAGAAGAACTGACGGGCCTATAAAAGTCTAAATAATTAAGCTAGAAAAGATGCTTGTGAATGCTAAATCATAACCCGAGTCTCAATTTATAAAAAAAAACAACCAAACAGTTAATATTGTTGAACCATTAGCATTCAGATGTTATCTGCAAATAAAAACACGATAGCGTAACCACTTACCGACACGCAACATAGAGGCAAGCACCTGCAACTTGTGCCATTCTACGTCCTCTTGTGAACCCACGCTCAACAGCTATCTACAATTACGAACGAATCAATATGCAGATATAAATCTACAAAACTAAAATATATGAAAAGCACGAACACAAACCTCGTAATACTTAGTAGCATCATTAACATCGTTGATCCCGTATTTATCTATGAGCCAAAATATTACATCATTCCCTACAGCATAAGAAAATATCGTTGCAGTCGAGTATGCAATGTAACAATATACGATCAAGCAAAAACACAAAATGTAGTACCTTTGTTCAATGTCCTTCTATGTGAGTCCGCAAAAGAAGTTGTAGCCGATCTTACAATCTGCCATCCATAAGGGCCTGCGATTATACACAAAATGCAGTACCTTTGTTCAATGTCTTTCTATTGCCATCGTTTGTGAATGCTAAATCATAACCCGAGTCTCAATTTATAAAAAAACAGCCAATGTAATATTTATCAAAATCCAATCAAAGTCACAACCAAACAGTTAATATTGTTGAAACCATTAGAATTCAGATGTTATCTGCAAATAAAAACACGATAGCGTAATCACTTACCGACACACAACATAGAGGCAAGCAACTGCAACTTGTGCCGTTCTTCGTCCTCTTGTGAACCCACGCTCAACAGCTATCTACAATTACAAACGAATCAATATGCAGATATAAATCTATAAATCTACAAAACTAAAATATATGAAAAGCACGAACACAAACCTCGTAATACTTAGTAGCATCATTAACATCGTTGATCCCATATTTATCTATGAGCCAAAATATTACATCATTCCCTGCAGCATAAGAAAATATAGTTGCGATCGAGTATGCAATGTAACTCACATCGACAAAAAAAAGCAAAAAATGACTGAATGCAAAAAGCAAAGTAGGAAAACTCCTAGAAACCCTAGCCGGAATAAAGCAAAAAAGGTAACAAAAAATGAATGAATGCAGAATCGAGGATCTGATTGACCAAATTGATGAAAAATTGACCAAATTAGCATTGTGTAACTCACATCGACAAAAAAAGTTCATTGTAATAATATAAGTAATTTCTTAAAATGACAGCCACTGAGCCCCATAACTTTTAGAGTGTTTGGATTTGCGTTTTGGAATTAGTGATCTGATTGCACCTTAAGTCTCAATAGTCTGTTTAAAGTTTGGGTATAAAAGAAACTGCTTCTGGTAACCAAATAATAAGTTTCATATCATCTAAAACGAAACTGGTAATCTAAAGGCAAAATAATGTTAATTATTCACCTTTTCTTTAAGCTAATGTGAGACTTTTACTTCATTTTTACAAACCATCTACTTTGTTCAGATAAATGACCTTATTGGTCGTCTTACCTATTTATTTTAAAATAATCAGATTATGTAACATACTAACATTCAAAGTCTGGTTAACTGAATCTTACATCCACAAATAGATGAAGGATTTGTTCTACAAATTTTTTATAATCACTATCAAAATGCACCCTTTATAAGCACATTCAGGGTCCTTCATCTAGACATGACTTTAAATATCGATCAAAACTTGAAATATTGTAAAATCCATGATTACAGCCATAAACAACAAACCACCACGGAACTATATCCACATTACATTACGGAAAAAAGAGAATTAAGAAAAAATAAAACGATGTAATTGTACATTATGAATCAGAGTGAAAAAAAATTAACTATTGAGATTTTTAATATCTGTAAAATTACCAAAATATACCTGAGATCAATCATCCTTTTGACCTAGATCCACAAGAAAGTGATACGCCTTAATCACACGTTCCCGTCCGATCGTTCCAAAATCGTTCCTCACCGGTGCACTTATCTTCTTCGACGACGACGGCACCATCGGAATCAACAAAGATTTGATTGAAAAGGAATGAAAGTAACAATAAAAACATAGATGAATGAAATTTAGAACATACCTTTGTTTATCAAACTTGAATCGATGAAAAACGATTGAAGATGAATGGCGTCTTTGGTTTTAGGGTTTGTGGGGAATTGAACGTTTATCAAACCTCTGATTGCCACAACGAAGAATGAAAGCGGCGACGAAGGATTATTGAACGAAAGAACCTGATGAACAACTTTGGTTTTAGGCTGTGTTCCAGACTTAACAAGGTGAGGGGAGGGGAGGGAAAATGGAGTTTTTTTTTTTTTTTTGCCTGAAAATAGGTCTTTCCAATTTGGAAAGACATGGAGGGGAGGGGAGGGGAGGGATGGGGAGGGATTTTTAACTCGGGAACACACCGTTAGGGTTTGTGTAGAATGGCAAAGCTTGAAAAAGAAGGAGTGTAAAAAGGGATATAAAGGATCCGTATGGATCATTGGGTCACCCAAATTAAAAATGGATCCCGCGTGGATTGTTTGCAACATTGTGTATTTAGAATGATTCCCTCCTAAACTCAAAATCCACCTTCACCATAGGTTGCCACATCATAAAAAATGTCCAAAATCACATGCCACATGGCCCAAATTCATCTCATTTATATATATATATATATAGATTCATAATTTTGTTTATTTTCATGTGACATAAGTTATATTTATATTTTTAATTTATTAATAAACACTTATACTATCACGTTTATTTAGTAGTGATTCAAAAGATCTACATTGACATTGGTAAAATTATTTTTTTTATAGATTGCAATACCTTAAGATTTGATTTGTAGCTCATAATATACACACATCAATTATTAGTTTACAAATTTAAATATGTATATAATGTAGTTATTATAACCTATTAAACCATTAAATATATATAAGTGTTTTAACAATATAAAATTCTAAATTAAGTTCTTAGATTTATTAGATTTTCTGTATAAACATGTGTATTATAATTTTAACATATCTATACTACAAAATATTTTTTAAACAAATATTTATTCAACCTTTGTAATACACGGATTCTAACCTAATATATAAATAAATTATTAAGCAATCAATCTGCTGTACACAACTCTAACATTGATTGTTGATTAAGTTATACCAATTATATTTGATGTACACAACTCTAACCTTCCAGTTCCGGTGAGCGTTTTGTTGGCCATTAACGAAGAAACTATTCTATGCGCCAAAATAATGTCGCTCCGGTGATGAAAAATCTCGACGTCATCTCCATAAAATATATCGTGTATCGTTTTCATTTAATGTTATGAATATATTTTGTTTTATTAAGTTTAGATGTACATATTTATATTTGATTGGGGAAACTAATGTTTAACAAACTCATCAGCGTATTAAAAAGGATTTAAAAATTTGATGAAACCTAACAAATTATCATAGATAGTCTGGTAACCTGATAATTATATAGTATTCAAATAGCAAATGAAACTTCAGTGATTTTAGTAATTTTAGGGAGGCAAAAAAAAAGTTTCACTAACTTAATTAGAACAACTAACAAACTTGGTCACATTTCTATAAAGTTACCCTAAAATTAAAAAGTTAAAGTATAATAATTTGTATTTTTTCTTAACTAATACCATATGCTTTAAACATATAAAATAAGATTAAAGATTATGAGGGTTATGGTTATAACTATTTGATTAAACGAAACCGAATGGTTTTAAAATCCCCTTAATCATAATTTTGGTTTCGGCGGCGATGGAGACTCAAAACTCAATAAACCAAAAATTTTGAGTTTTCCGCCGCATCGCGCGGGCACCCCACTATAATCTTCTATCTACTATAATAAAAGAAACCAACTTTGGGACATGTGTCACTCAATGAGGGCTCCTAGACTTTTCCCCCACTTAATGTTCACCGGGTTAGGTTATGAAACTGGGTCAGTACGGTAGGTGATCCATGACCCACATCTCATTCAAACCCTAATTTCTCCACCTCTGCCACCAATCTTCCCGAATCACCTAGACACCTTTCCCTCAATCCTTCCTCGTCCTCTAGCCACCAACTCTGCAATTTCAATATTTACCTTCTTTATCCCCCATCAACATACTCACTTCATATTCTAGGGTTTCTGTGAGAGAATGAAGCGACATAAGGTAACGGTAGCGGTGGATATATTCGATATGGATCTGTACTGAGGAGGTTCTTCGTTTTCTCTCTTTTAATTATTTTATTATTTCTTTCTTTCTTTTTTCTTAAATGATCCTCTAAATTATGCTCTCTGTCTCTCTCTCTCTCTAGAGAATGTGCAGATTATGTGTGTGTATGTGTACGAGGATGATACAAGAACAGGGGGTTTTATGAGTGTGGGTGAGGAAGGGGGTGTCGTTGAGGCTGTGGTGTGTCCGGGATTTATCGCCGGCCGGAGTGCATTCTCCGGTGATCGGGTTAGAGAAGAAAGGGGATTGTGCGGCTGATGTATTCTATTTAGGGTTTTCAAGGAGATGAGGTGAGGGTTGATTTGGATCTGTACTCGAGGAGGTTCTTTGTTTTCTCTCTTTTAGTTGTTCTATTCTTTCTTTCTTTTTTCTTAAAGTCCACTAACTTACACACCGATGATCCTCTAAATTATGCTAGATTACAGAGAATGAAGAATGAAGAACGAAGTTGTAGAATGAAAAGGAAAGAGGAAAAAACGCATGAAGATGAGTGATTCAGATGATAAGGTATTGAAATTGTTTTTGTTTTTGTTTTGAATTTGTTTGTGATTAATTTGATTTTGTATGTGTATATTGTACAGGTTTGTTAACATAATTGAATGCCATTGGTGTTTGTTATGAGATTTGAATGATTTTTATATCTTGATTTTCTATGTTACTTCAGTATGTTGCAACAACCATATGCTTTATATTTTAGGGTAAATTACTTTTTGAGTCCCTGTGTTTTAGTGGTTTTAACCACTTGAGTCCAAAATCAAAATGTTTAACGCCCTGAGTCCCTATAGCTACTTTTCTTAACCATTTGAGTCCAAATTTCTAACTTTGTTTGAATTTTCTGTTAACTTTTTATTAAAAGACTAAAATTCACCTCCAGATACCCTTCCCCCTCTCTTCCATCTCTTCTTCTTCTTTTTCAGCAAACTTTGAAGCTTATTCTTCCAAGTAATTGCTCTGTTTTTATTCATATTCAAGGTTTTAAGCCTAAAACCCATTGTTCGTTCCTCATCTGGGTTTTGGTCATTTTCGTATTTATTAATGTTCAACCTCTTGCTGTTGATGTTTGAAATACCATTTCCTCATACTGAACCCATTTAGTTCAGATTTTAAGTGAACATTTTCACCCTGAGTTTATGATCAATAATTCCTCATATTGGCGCAGAACCCACTTAGTTCACTCGTTTTCAGTTGTGTTTCTCTACTGGTTCTATTACATCACATGATTCATACTCTGTTTTTGTTTTAGTTACAAACTACCCTTAATTAGATCCAAATCCATACAAAAACAATTATCTGTTTGAATAATCAAATTAAAGCTTAGTTACCATGTGGGTCATTCTCAGTTTCTTTAATTTCTTCTAACACGAGTGGATAAAGAAGAAAGTTTCAGCTTTAAGTTTCTGCTCTGCACCGATTCCGTCGCTGAAGTTGTTGATGATCTTTCCGGAACAATTGATACTTCCACCGTATTATGATTATTTACTTTATCATTAACCTCAACTCCTACAGCTATCTGTGATAGTTTGACCGGTCTACCTTGAAAACCTTTTGATAACCTCTTCATGGCTACCATTTCTGATGCTTGAGAGATGGTTAATCCTCTTAACGCCTGCTTTAAATTAACAGGGTTCTGAAATTCTGATCTGTGGTGACTGATACAGGCTAATTCTCATTAAAATTTAACGCCTGGTTTTGATAACCTCTTCATGGCTGCCATTGCTAAAAAGAAGAAGAGATGGAAGAGAGGGGGAAGGGTATCTGGAGGGGCATTTTAGTCTTTTAATAAAAAGTTAACAGAAAATTCAAACAAAGTTAGAAATTTGGACTCAAATGGTTAAGAAAAGTAGCTATAGGGACTCAGGGCGTTAAACATTTTGATTTTGGACTCAAGTGGTTAAAACCACTAAAACACAGGGACTCAAAAAGTAATTTACCCTATATTTTAATTACTACTACTATGAAATATATTGAATAAATGATTAAATTACAATATTAAATCGTTTAGGCTTTGAAAAGTGTGTAAATAAGTTCAGATCTTTATTTACTTAATGTACTGAAGCTAATTTTCATTAATGTTATTTTTGTTTAAGTTGCTTTGGATCTGGGCTTATGGTTCAAAGAATGTAATTTTTGTTTCAGTTGCTCCGGACCTCGGATTATGGTTCAAAGAATAATTGAGATGACTTTTGTAGGTCACGTAAGTAATCCTATTTGATCTTTGTCTTTATGATTTATTAGCATTAATCCCCTTCGTGAGAGTTTTTTTTATTTACATTAACATCACTTAAAACTGTAGTTTTTGGTTTTCGAAAAAAAGAAAAAATACTATACCGTCGGTTATTAGTTTGGACCGGTTGTATCGGTGCGCTATCGTTGGTTATTTCAGTTTCGGTGAATTGGTTTTTGCTCATGCTTCTCATAACTATCGTTTCTTTGATTGCAGATTGCTTATAACATAGGCAAGACCAAGAAACACGCTTGGAGTAATAAACAATAAATAAAAGCCAAATCGAAGAAACTCAAGCTTTGCTAGGCGATTAAAGACAACATGATTTCAAACCCAAGTTTAGCAGTTTTTGACGATTTTTTCTGTGCGTTACGCAATTTTTTTGTTGGGATTTCCAGCAACAACTCTTCATTCATTTATACTTTGTATGTAGAATAACATGTGTTGCTTTATATGTGTAATCAATGTTTCAGATCTAGAATGTCACCTGCCTATGATTTGTTAATTTAGCCGAACAGGAGAGCCAGAGTTGACTCGAGGTAAAGTCAACAAGTTTCTTTTACACTTTTATTTAGTATTAGTTTGTTCAATAGTCTATAAAGTCTATTAGGGGAAAAACATGTTGGTTTCTTAGTATGTTTTTCTTTTTGGCTTATATGGAAAATTTGTGAATATTTTTATAGGATTTGGTATTGGCTGGTGTTACTTTTCGCTTGGGAACATTATTTGTTTTTAGGATTTGCCACATCAAATTTATAGTTTTTTTTAGAGATGTGGAGAGATAGATGTCGATAGGATCGTGCTGGTGTTACTACTTAGGCTTAGAGCATTTTTGATGTGTTGTTAGAAACACATGCGCCCCTTTTATCTCCTCTCTTTGTTGCTTCTTAACTTGATGAATGACTGCCAAAGTGTCTTTTTAACTTGAAGATTGCAGTAATAAAGCACACACCATATATGTTGAACTCTTATGAAGAATGTTGCAACATGTAAATTGGATAACTAATATAAATCTTGAGCATTAATATTTCCAGAACAAATTTCTCTTCAATCTTTAATTTGGTTACTGTTTTCTAAAGCAAGGAACTAAATGATTGTTAATATGTATATGCCAAAATTGTGATATAGCGGACTCCCCATGGGATTATTTGGGTTAGAACATATCTTATTTTCTTTATTATTTCTTATAAATTAATCGTTTTTAATTGGATGTTTTCATATGGGAAGGGGATGCAACAGCAACTGAGCGACAAACGAGCTGAGATAAGACTCTCAAATCATAGACCCGTTATATGATAGAAGTTGAAGTGTTTTCATTAAAAAAGTTACAACAGGCCATTTCCTGATGCAGAAATGGAAAACTATGGCTCGACGTGTTTAAGATCCAAACAAGTCATCGTTTTTTATATGTATCTGTATTAGAATTGTAGTTTCACATTGTCATTAGACTTATGTAATATGTATATATTCAACTTGCTATTATGCAAGTTTAATTTTAGCTTCAATAAGACCATTAAACATTCAAAGTATTATCCGTGTGTTATTTATATTAGATAAGGATGTGAATGTTTTTTTTTACCTATCATACGTGTTTTTAAGTTATTTTATTTAAGTTTAATCAAAACTGAACAAATGCAAAGCATTTTCATTTGTGAAACCGCGTGTATACGCGGGCTCTAACCTAGTAGATGTATATAATAGAGTTAAATTTAGTTTTGCTCCCTGAGATTTGCCAAAATAATCATTTTCCTCCAAAAGAGTAAAAACATCGATTTAATTCCAAAAATTTCATCAGATGTTTCATTTTTGTCCAAACATTTAACAACCACCATTTTCTCCGTTAAGTTTATCAAATGTGTTTGTCATTTTATAGGCATCCTAGTCATTTTTCTTCTCTTTGACTAAACTCAAAAAACCACACACAATCCAAAACCCAACCATGTTATTTCATTCATTCCAAGGAAAAAATACACTCTTAATTTCCACTGTTAAGTTTATCACATGACAAACAGATGCGATAAATTTAACAGAGGAAATGGATGCTATTAAGGATCTGGGTAAAATTGAAACAACTAATGAAACTTTTGGAGGTAAATCGATATTTTTTAATCTTTTGAAGGAAAATGATTGTTTTTAGTCAAACCTTAGAAACAAAACCGAATTTAACTTTATATAATATACATATAGTAAACTAGCTACATACATGAGGTGTGCATTGTATACATATAGTAAACTAGGTTATAACCCGGGAACTTTTCAAGCAAGAAAACTTGATTTACATTAATCGAAAAATGTATTGCAAGAACTTGAAAACGCATCTTGTCAAAATTTGTGAGTGTTGATTTGCATTTCCCATTTATCTCCATTGATAACTTTAATGATGGTTTTGAACTTCATGGTAAAAAGCTGTAATTCCTTTAATAATGTATTCATTAATACTTCTAATAATGTATTCATTAGTGTTTCTTCTATGCATGAGTGAAAATGAAACCATGTAATTATCAAACATACCTTATGGTCTAAACAAGAATAACTAGTTTAATACCCGTCCGGTGGACGGGTATTTAAAAAAAATCCGAATTGCATCCATATGCATCAAAAAAATATTTGTGAGTTCAATGCAAGTTCAAGTTTACAAAAAAAATATATCATGCATAACATATTGAATTTGCGGTGGCTATCAACATTGAAATCCATAACTACTGAATTAGCTATGCAGTTATAGAGGTTCAAATTCGAATAGCGGTCAAGGTTCGCTATATGATATATAGGTTATAGCGATGGTATAGCGGTAATTTTTATACCATGCATAATTTATGTATATATATATATATATACACACAGGCGGCACGATCGTGCATCTCCGGGTTTGGGTTGCACGGACTCTTGAACGGGTAGTGCATTACCGGGCTTGGCTTGGTCGTCGGGGTTGCACGGGAGTGCGACTCATTGCATGATCGTTCCTTTCCGAGAAAGGCTTGCACTCCGGATCGCACCATCGTTGATCGCCGAGAAGGGCTTTGTCGTCGTAACCGCACGGTCGTTCCACTCATCGCACGACCGTGCCAAATGCCCAGGTCAGAATTCTTAACAGAATGTTCGCAGCTTTGTCGTTTCGTCCGGAAAGTCCTCGTTTTCACTATCATCTTGTTTGGCATGCTGTTTTAGGCCTGTAAACAAAAGTATACCTGATTAAGTATCCGAATAACGGTTTTACGGCCGAAAACGCATAAAATGGGGATAAAATGGGGGACTAAAATATGTATAAATTGGTGAATATCAAATCTCCCCACACTTGAACCTTGCTTGTCCTCAAGCAAGCTAAACTAAAATGCAATAAAAGATAGAATCTAGCAAGAACGAGAATTTACAAACTATTTATTGAAATAACTACAAACGGTTAGCCGGTTTTTCGAAAGACAACATCAAATGAATCAAACCAAACAAGCATATGCAAATATATGTAGATAACCAAAAAGCCGTGACTTCACTTTCAATTGACTTAACATGCTAAACTTCACACAACTCACAATGTTCACACACACTCGGTTTTATATGTGAAACATACATAAAATGTGTATGTGCAAACACTCAATGCCGTGTCAATGAAACATGTAATATCATAAGCACGTCATAAGATCTCGTCTCCACCAACTAACATGCGAAAAAGTGCAAATCAAGAGGTCTTTACGGGTTTTAACGTTAGGCTTGGGCGAAGGGTATGTAAAGGGATATTTAAAGTGGCGAAATGGTTAAAACTTGGTAGTTACGTTTAATAAGCGCAAAACAATACAACTATACATACAAACGCCTTAAAAAGGCGACTTTTGCGATATTGAGCTCATCAACGAGATTTCAATATTTAAGCATTCAAAATTGCTCGATTTTTGTCGACTTCACCCTATTTTAGGGTGTTTTATTTTCTGTTTTTTTTAACAAAAGGAATTGTAAAAAGAATAATAAACTAAAACAAGCGCTAGTTAAACGATTATTTTGACCGAGTTTCAACACTAAAAGGTTTAAAACATAAAAAGGCTAAATTTGGCTAAGTGGGCGATTATGTTGGGTAAACAAAGGGAAACAGGAAGGCTCGACATGGTTAATCCTAAAGGGTAACGCAGGGTTTACGGGAAACACAACACAAAGAACAAGGATAACAACAAAGGGTTTTCTAAGTGCCTCTATCACTTCTACACAATTTCGCAAGTTCATGGTCTTAACAAGTATGCTAGTGACAAGTTCTAAATTACACATGACATCCGGCTCACTCCTACCCCGAAATGAACAATCATATAACAATTTTACGGCTCAAATATGCTCACATAATCGGAAGGAATGGGTAAAAGTGTGAAAATCATCATGCAAGTCTTTCTTTGTTTGTCACGCTTTCTAGTTATATTTTTCAAAAGTAGTTTGTCGAGTTTTTATCATGTCCGAAGCTTTCTAAAACACAACCAACCGGTTTATTTGCTAAAATATATACAAAATACTGATATTTTTGAATGAATTTTCTGATTTTTTTTTTGTCATTACAGGACAAACAAAGTTAACAAGTTAAACCCCTCCCTACACTTGAACTTCGCATTGTCCTCAATGCGAAACCCGAAATATAGAGATAAAGGAGAATAATACTCCCCTGAAGATGATGTTGATGCAACGAGACTTCAAAGCTGTATCCGTGATGTGCTCCGGTCCAAGACTTGATAGCCAAAATCTGCAAGTATGTCACAAGGTACAGCAAAACAGAACAGAAACAAATAAACCAAAATAAACCATAATTTACATAAATATAAGTACTAAAATCCAAACAAAAGACAAGACAAATAAACTAAAGTGTCTGAAAATAAAGAGTACATAACCGGGGGTGTTTGAAATAATAACCAAAATGAACACCCGATAAACAAAGTACTGAAATAACAAAACCACCAACGATCAACTCCACCGCCTCCTAGTCATCGTCACCAGCATCATCTCTCGTGTTGGATGGGCCTGCATCTCCATAACCAGGTGGGTTCCCGAATGGGAACTGTGGAGGCTGCTGAAAGTAGTCGGGAAAGGCATTATGCAGACCCCCGAACAGGTATGAGAACCCAGCTTGCACCTCCTGGCGCATAAAGTCCTGGTTCGTCCTGAGTTGGTCCTGACCCACTCGCAGCTGCTCCTGACTGGCATACAACTGCTCTAAACTGGTGCACTGATGCTCTTGATTCACCTGCATCTGCTGAAACTGCTGGTAGAGATCAGGATAAGATGGGATGCCCTCAGGCCAATCCTGGTGCTGGTGGTATGCGTAATGCTGTGGTGAATGTGGTGGTGTGTGTGGCTCATGCTGCTCGTGCTGCTCTCCCATCTCTTCATCCTCATCCTCCTCCTCTGCTTGAGGCAACGGGTCCCAGACCTCATTGTTCAAACCCTTCAATCGATCCCCGCGATCCGTCTCAGCAATAAGGCCCATCGCCTTTAAGGATCAGATATCAACATATAAACCCTCAGTCACCAGAGTGAGTCCCTGAAGTACCTCATCAGTCATCAACCCCAAATTGTAGGCGACCTCGGTCACATACTGACCGCCATGAATTTAACAGTTGGGCGTTCTCCCTGAGCTGTTCACAAAATACTCTGCCATCCTCGCAGCTAGGTTGATGTGTACTCCCTCAACCAGCGCATAAAGAAATATCAAATATGGTGTTGGACAGTTCCCCAAACTGTCCATGCGCCCGCAGATGGTATGGCTGAATATATGATGCATCACTCGATGCAAAGGGTCTCTCAATCGTGAAGCTTTTGACATCCTTGGATCGTATGGGTCACCAACTGCATTTTGAGCCCAAAACGCGGCCCGCGCTTCATCACTTGGGAATGTGAACTGATCTGTGAAGAACTCTGAATCCATGTCTTCATTTGTGTAGATTCCAAGTCTCCGACCCAATCTACCCACCGACCAATTGTACCAGCGCCCGCCCAATCTGAAAGTTATCCTCTCCTTCCAGCGAAAGTTTGGAATTTTATAAGCTTTGGGCTTGTTGTATGAATAGGTGGCGAAGAATTCTATCGTTAGCTCATGATAGATCGGGCGATCGATAGCTACCAAGCGCGAAAGCGGGATAGTTAGCATGTTCTCGAGTCATTCACGCTGATTTAAATCATGCATAACTTCCCAATCTAGCCTCCGGGGGATGCCAAACTGCCCTCGCCTATTCCATAAAGCGTTACGTTTTGGGATACAAAGACTTTCTCTCTCGTTGTTTTCATTGAATTGTAAGAAGGGATGATCCATCTGCAATGAGGGAAGACAGTTAAAACAGGAGAAACAGAAAAATTTAATTCGGAGCAGCCGAACACACTGTTATGAAGGTTCTGTCTCGCTGATCTGGGCATGTCGCACGGACATGCGACCGGACGCACGGTCGTGCGTCACCGATAATCAGCGTAGGTGGTCGGTGTTTGTCGTATCTGCACGGCGTGCATTCAATCGCACCACCGTGCCTCACCGAGCCAACAACAATCCATCGTGAACAGCCGGCAGGGCACGACCGTTCCATACGAGGAACGTCCGTGCAACACGTTTATCTGCATATTTCTAACCTTTGACCCTGAACAGTCTGATTTTTCCGAAAATTATCAAATTTTTTGCAAACAGGGGCTAGAAATCTGACCGGGTGTTCACGAAACATAACAATCTAACAAGGGTTAGGGTTTCGCTTGTGTTTATGAAGGGAACCCTAAAAAGCCTTGAAGAACCAAACGAATCTAACCTAGAACGAAGATGAAACAAAAAATCGACAAGAAAGAACATACCGTGTGAAGTGATGTGTGAAACCGTGCGAAGAAATCATGCAGATGAGGGTATTTATACTGCCAAATGACAGAAATGCCCCTAGCCTCACGCACGGTCGTTCGATGAGTTGCACGGTCGTGCGTCACCGAACCTGGTTCACCCTGGTACGCTGATCTCGGAACTGCATCGGGGGTGCGACTCGAGGTGCCGGCCATCCCGGATTCGCATGGGCGTGTGATAGGAGGCACGGGCGTGCCACATCTGCAGATCGGTTTTTTTCTGTAGAATGCACTTTCAGCACCTGTTTTGGCCGTTTTTCGCCATTTTTTCAACACGTAAACTGTTTTAACAATATCCCAACATAGAACCTTCGCTCGGCACGTATAAAAATAGTACAAACTAACGAAAACTACAAAACACACCTAAATTACGCTAAAACTACAAAAGCACAAAAATGGACGATTTTACCCTTAAAGCGCTTAAGTCGCTCTTGCTACATTTTTAATCCACGAGTCAGTAGCGTAGACTCTCCTCCCCACACTTATGATGTGTGCGGGGCGTGGAGTTCGATAACCTCCACCGCCGACTCAATCGGCCCGGCAACGTAAAGCTTCAAGCGGTGTCTGTTTATCTTGAAAATAACGCCGTCCGCGTTCTCTATTGCAACAGTCCCATAAGAAAATACCTCTTTTACTGTGTATGGTCCCGTCCAACGTGAATGAAGTTTTCCCGGAAACAAACGCAACCGCGAGTTGTAAAGAAGAACAAGATCACCCGCTTAGAATTGTTTGTGGTCCTTCAAGCGTTTATCATGCAATCTCTTTGTGCGCTCTTTATACAACACGGAGCTCTCATAAGATTGTTGTCGTAGCTCCTCCAATTCATGAATCTGAAGAAACCGGGCTTCACCTCCGGTTTTTAAGTCCAGATTTGCGGTTTTTAGAGCCCACATCGCTTTGTTCTCTAACTCCACCGGTAAATGACACGCTTTTCCGTATACAAGCCTAAAGGGAGTAGTCCCAATAGGGGTCTTGAAAGCTGTACGGAAAGCCCACAATGCCTCGTCTAGTTTGTCCGACCAATCCTTGCGGTTTGCACCTACAGACCGCTCAAGAATTCGTTTTAGCCCCTGGTTTGTGACTTCCACCTGCCCACTCGTCTG
The DNA here is from genome assembly GCA_030545235.1 of Helianthus tuberosus. NCBI lineage: Eukaryota > Viridiplantae > Streptophyta > Magnoliopsida > Asterales > Asteraceae > Helianthus > Helianthus tuberosus. Next base: position 25,114,766 of record CM060426.1, on the reverse strand, counting down.
TCGATGATAGGGCGTGGATAAATGGTGATGCACACCGTAGCGGGACAAAGCTTTCTCAAGCTGTATATTGCAGAAGTGGGTCCCTCTGTCACTGATAAGCGCTTTCGGAGCGCCGAACCGAGCGAACAAACTTTTCAAAAATCTCACGACCACCCTGGCGTCATTGGTGGGTAAGGCCTGTGCCTCCGCCCACTTTGATACATAGTCAACTGCGACCAGGATGTACTTATTACCTCGTGAGGGGGGAAATGGTCCCATGAAGTCTATCCCCCAAATGTCGAAGACTTCACAAACTTGTATCCAGTTCTGAGGCATTTCATCACGTGCCGATATATTAGCCGCCCTCTGGTAGGCATCACACGCTTTAACCCAACTCTGCGCATCACGAAAAATAGTCGGCCAATAAAACCCGAAATCCAGCACCTTCTTGGCGGTGAAATTGGCTCTATGGTGGCCTCCGATAGGTCCCTAGTGACAATGGCGCAGAATATCGGTCGCCTCCTTTCCTGAAACGCATCTTCTGATCACCTGATCAGCACCAACCCTGAATAAGAAATGATCGTCCCAAATGTAGTGCTTGACATCCGAAAAGAATTTCCTCTTTTGTTGGTGAGTCAACCCTTTTATCAGAATCCGACAAGCAAGATAGTTCGCAAAGTCGGCGAACCAAGGTGACTCATCGCATATCTCAACACCCATCAACGACTCGTGTGCGAAATTGTCATTGATTGAATCCCAACGCGTGTCCTCGATGTCTCCATGCTCTAACCGAGATAGATGGTCAGCAGCTACATTCAACGCACCCTTTTTGTCTTGAATTTGGATATCAAATTCCTGCAGCAACAAGATCCATCTGATGAGACGCGGTTTAGCGTCCTGTTTGCTGAAAAGATATCTGATGGCTGCGTGATCAGTATACACAATGGTTTTTGAAAGCACCAAATACGATCTAAATTTTTCAAATGCGAAAACAACGGCCAAGAGCTCTTTTTCAGTCGTGGTGTAGTTCTCCTGAGCGTCGTGAAGAGTCTTGCTCGCATAATAGATCGGGTGAAAGTGCTTTTCTTTCTTTTGACCCAGAACGGCCCCTAGAGCATAATCGTTCGCGTCGCACATAATTTTGAATGGCAGACTCCAGTCAGGAGCAACCAAAATAGGGACCTCAATCAACTTTTGCTTGAGAAGGTCAAAAACCCTCAAGCAATCATCTCCAAATACGAACGGAGCGTCTTTCTCCAACAAACGGGTCATGGGCCTAGCGATTTTTGAGAAATCCTCGATGAATCGCCTATAGAACCCCGCATGACCAAGAAAGCTCCGTATCACTCTCATAGAGGTGGGAGGCGGAAGTCGTGAAATAACGTCAACTTTAGCTGGATCGACCTCCATACCAGCACGAGAAATCTTATGTCCCAGAACTATGCCCTCTTTCACCATGAAGTGGCATTTTTCCCAGTTGAGGACCAGATTCGTCTCTTAACACCTCTTCAACATCTTTTTCAAATTTTCCAAAAAATGATCGAAGGAATCCCCAAATACCAAAAAGTCATCTATGAAAACCTACATAGAATCCTCGATCATATCATGAAAAATTGCAACCATGCATCTCTGGAAGGTCGCTGGTGCATTACACAACCCAAAAGGCATACGCCGGTAGGCGAATGTGCCGAAGGGGCAGGTAAAGGTAGTCTTCTCCTGATCCTCAGGAGCAATAGGAATTTGGAAGTACCCAGAGAACCCGTCCAAGAAACAGTAATACAACTTCCCCGACAGACGTTCCAACATCTGATCGATGAATGGAAGCGGGAAGTGATCCTTACGAGTAGCATCGTTGAGTTTGCGATAATCAATGCAAACTCGCCACCCAGTGACGGTACGGGTAGGAATTAGCTCATTCCTATCATTTGAGACTACAGTCATACCACCTTTCTTAGGTACTACCTGCACTGGACTCACCTACACAAAGTCAGATATAAGATATATCATCCCGGCATCCAACAACTTAATCACTTCTTTCTTCACCACGTCTTGCATATTCGGATTTAAACGCCTCTGATGCTGTGCACAAGGTTTGTACTCATCTTCCATCAGAATCTTGTGAGTACAAAAAGAAGGATTGATGCCTTTGATATCCATGATTTTCCACGCAATGGCTCTCTTATGAAGTTTCAGAACCTCGAGAAGCTGATTCTTCTCATCCTTTTCCAGTAATGCCGAAATTATGACCGGTAAGCGACACTCCTCGTCTAGAAATGCATACTCGAGATGTGGTGGGAGTTCTTTCAACTTCAAAGACGGCGGATCTTCAACCGAAGGTTTAGCTTTTTCTTCTTCTACATGTCCAATTTCTAGAAACCGATCCGGACTCTGGGAACCATCGTCACCAATCTAATAGACTGGCTGCTCGAAATCATGGCCCTCCTGCGTAATGCCAATTAGGTCCCCACACGACAGACGTGTGTCCGAATCAATCTCGTCAACAGTGCCTTGAAAATGAGAGCACACACATGCGTCGACAATGTCGACATAGTAAAGCATGTCATCATGACTTTGCGGATGCTGCATTGATCTTTTGATATCAAATGTCACGTGCTCGTCATTTACTCGGAGTGTGATTTGGCCAGCTACCACATCAACAATCGTCCTCGCAGTATTGAGGAACGGACGCCCAAGTATCAAAGGCACTCTTGAATATTCGTCCATGTCAAGAATAACAAAATCCACGGGGAAAACAAATTTATCGATTTTAACAAGCATGTTTTCAACAAATCCACGCGGATACTTGATTGAACGATCTGCCAACCGAATGCTCATTCTAGTGGGTGACGGCTCACCCAGATCCAGTTTAGTAAAAACCTTATAAGGCATAAGGTTGATACTAGCTCCCAAGTCAGCCAATGCGTGGCTAACAGACATGTTTCCAATCAAACAAGGAAGCGTAAAACTACCCGGATCTCCCATTTTCGTGGGCAGACGGTTTTGCAAAAACGGCAGAACAAGTTTCATTCATCACCACACATGATATATCCTCGAGCTTCTGTTTATTCGAGAGGATGTCCTTTAGGAATTTCGCATACTTTGGCATCTGGGCCAAGGCTTCAACAAACGGTATATTTATGTGTAGTTGCTTAAACAATTCAAGGAACTTACCGTATTGTTCTTCATTTTTCTGTTTCTTCAGCCTGCCTGGATAAGGTACTGGAGGAGTGTAATATTTGACTGGCTCCTGGACTTGTGCTGTACTTGCTGGGCGTAGCCTGGCTTGCACCTCGTCCGGTGTGTCAGTCGGGACTACTCTAGTGATCGGTGATGAGTCCGATATGACGGGTCCGGTAGTCTTACCACTCCTGGTCATGATCGCATTCACATGCCCACCCGAGTTTGGCTCTGTATTGCCCGGAAGACCACCTGGGGGTCTTTTAGACATCATCTGTGCCAGCTGACCAACCTGGTTCTCGATATTCTGAATCGAGGCTTTGTGACTCCTCATTTCTCCCTCATGGGAAAGAAAACGATCCTCGCTTTGTTGGTATCGTTTTTCTGCCAACTGATTTGCACTCGAGGAACTAGTAAGAAGCTGAGCCATCATGTCCTCCAGCTTGGAACTAGATTGAGGGGCCTGCTGCTGGGAACAACTCCCAGTGCCCTGATTCTGATATGAATATGGACGCTGCTGGTAAGGTTGGTTGTATGGCTGAAACTGCTGACCCTGAGCCTGCGGTGGCACTGGAGCGCGCTGAGTAAATCCCAATGGGTTTTGATTGCCTGCATTCGCTCGCCAGCTAAAATTTGGGTGATTCCTCCATCCGGGATTATAGGTATTGCTGTACGGGTTGTTCTGTGGCCTCACCTGATTACTCACAAAATCCACTTCTTCGTGGCCCTCATATACGACTCCCTGAAAGCACGCACCAGGCTCGTGTGACACTCTACACTGGTCACATCCCGAACCAGCTTGTGCGATCATCTGGGACTTATCGAATTTCGCTGCAAGAGCCGAGATTTGTGCAGTAATGGCCGTGTAATCGTCCACCGTGTGAACTCCTGCGCGAGGTGCTGATGATGATGATGTTGCCCGGCCTCTATCTCCTTCGCGACGTGAGCTAGACTTCAATGCAACTCTTTCTATGATATCATACGCTTCATTAGGCGTCTTCGTTCCTAGATCGCCTCCTGCATTCACGTCTAATCGCTCCTGCATGTTGTAACTGAGCCCTTGATAAAACGTTAAGACCAGCTGTCTCTTGGAGAAGCCATGATGTGGAACATCTAGTAACAAATCTTTAAATCTCTCCCAGGCCGCGTGCAACGACTTTCCCTCGTCCTGGCGAAAGGTCACAATTCGGTTCCGTAGCTTGGTTGTTTTCTCAGGTGGAAAATATTTTTGCATAAACAGCTCCGCCAACTCATTCCAGGTCCTGATGGACCCAGCTGGAAGTGACATAAGCCAAGCTCTAGCTTTGTCACACAACGAGAAAGGAAACAACCTCAACCGAATTGCATCCTCCGAAACACCCGTAATCCTAAATGTCGAACAAATAGCGAGAAAAGCAGCGATATATCTCCCGGGATCCTCATGCTCACGCCCGTCAAACTGTACTGAATTCTGCACCATGTTAATAATACTAGATCTAATTTCAAATGTAGGTGCATCTATAGTAGGCTGAAGGATACTCGGCTCCAGGCCTGCCGCTCCGGGCTGATTCGATTCATTCAAAGGTCGCTCATCGTCTGCCATGATTGCGTTTCTTGCTGCCCCTGAGCCCTGGGCTTCAGCGGGTACCACCTGCTCCTGCTCACCAGCTGCGAGCAGCAGCCCAACCGCACGAGATCTCGCACGAAGACGTCTCCTCAGATCGCGCTCGGGTTCGTCTGACGGCTCAACAGGATCGGGAGCGGGGGTCGAGGACATCAACCTGTAAACGAAAAATTGACACAATGAATATTTTATTAATATAATAATGCTGTTTTTTTTTTGGCTGAAAAGAAACAGAATATTATTTTAAATGGGCTGAAAATTTTATAAAAATTCGAAAATGGGCCCGAAATTTTATAAAAATTACAACAATAAAAATACTCGAATCGGCTAATGCAAAAATGACTTTTCAAAGCCGAAAATTCAAAGAATAAATGAATGACAAGTCCGAACTCGAACAAATAAATGGAGCAAAAATTTACAAGTGTACAAAATAATCTAGAAAACGAATAAATGAATCGGAAAATATTCACAAATATTAACAAGTATATATGCCGATAAAACAATGACTCGGGTCGTTCCTAAAGCTCGCCAATTTCCCCGGCAACGGCGAAAAAACTTGACGTGTGCGCGTATATGCATATTTTTATAATGAAATTACACACGATTCGGTTTTAAATTTATAAAAGTGATTATTACTTTAACATCAAAACACACACGAAAAAGGCAAGTATACCCCGTCGTATATGTAGTAAAGTATCGGTAAGAACCAAGTATCGATCCAAGGAAATGGGCGGAGGAATAATACTAGACCTTTGTCATTAAATTAACGGAAGAAAGATAAGTTTTGTGATTTTCTAAAAACTAAAGTAAGCATAAACAAATACTTATAAAAACATAATAGATTTCAAATATGAAAATAGATAAATAGCCTTGCTTAATACACAACCAAAGCATATCAACTAAGTCGGTTTTGGCACTAGAAACATTCGATCAATTCTCCATTTTCAAGACAATTAGTATCCCTTTCAAGAATCCTAATATGACAATCATTCGGAAAGCTAAAACGATAAACACACTTTAACCACCTAAAATTGTTCTTTAACGTGCAATTGATAGATGTCTATGAAAATCTCTTAAAAATAAGTTAGTCATCCGTTAGGAGTTTTCTAACCTCACTTAAACAAGGAAAGTGACATCGATAAACACAATGCAACCACCGAGACAAGCATAAACTAGATTAAATCACAACCGAGTTCATTTTACAAATCTTGCACATAAATTCACTAAGATAGCAATTTTGGCCTAAACTACTAACTAAGCTAACGATTCATGGCAAGAATTCATAACAACACCATTTAACCCGTTAAGGTCCTTATGTGACGGAAAGCTTTCTTGATTAACAATAATTACATTTTATTAAACCACTAACCATTTCTAGTATCATGGTGCACACATTTTAACCAAGCTAAACTAGTTAACCAAGTTTAAAGTCTACTAATACATGATTAATTAAGCTTCATCTTTCAACTATCTCAACTAACCAAATATTAATCATCCAACATAATTACTTATAATCAAGAAATCAACAACAATAACAAGGTTGCAAACTAATCATCAAAGATTAACATAGAAAATACTTCCAAGTGTCATTACAAACGAAATTAACATACTAATGGTTATAATTAAGCAAGGGATTGTTGTTTTTGCCCAAAGGCTTACAATAATACATAGAACATTAATCTAAATGCTTGAAACATTAACAAAATTATGGAAAGATTAGAAAACCAAACCATAAACAAGCACTAGATTAACAATCACAAAGATAACGGAGCTAATCGGCACAATGTGGCTTGAATCTGGGTGAAAGCTAACGCCTCCGGAGCCTGAAAATCGCCAGAATCGCTCCCAAAATATCCAGAGTTACGAGCAGAATGTTTCTGCATGTTTTTATATCTTTTAGCTCTCGCACGGTCGTGCACTTTATTGGCACGACCGTTCACTTTTTGAATTATTCGAGTTACTGTTCACCATACCGCATGACATCATCTTATCTTGACCGTCTTCGATCTCACACGACCATTCCACAGGTGGCATGATCGTGCATCTCCGGGTTTGGGTTGCACGGACTCTTGAACGGGCAGTGCATTACCGGGCTTGGCTTGGTCGTCGGGGTTGCACGGGAGTGCGACTCATTGCATGAACGTTCCTTTCCGAGAAAGGCTTGCACTCCGGATCGCACCGTCGTTCATCGCCGAGAAGGGCTTTGTCGTCGTAACCGCACGGTCGTTCCACTCATCGCACGACCATGCCAAATGCCCAGGTCAGAATTCTTAACAGAATGGTCGCAGCTTTGTCGTTTAGTCCGGAAAGTCCTCGTTTTCACTATCATCTTGTTTGGCATGCTGTTTTAGGCATGTAAACAAAAGTATACCTGATTAAGTATCCGAATAACGGTTTTACGGCTGAAAACGCATAAAATGGGGGACTGAAATATGTATAAATTGGTGAATATCAATACCATTCATCTTACAAACGCCAAAATCCCCAAAACATCAAACACACCTACTCAAAAAACGCCATATTTTCTACTATATACCATTCATCTTAGAAAACGCCAAAACACTCAAATATCAAAGATTCCAAAAAATCGACGGTTCTTTCAGATACACTATTTCCTCAGTAAAACGCAAAAATGGCAAATATCGTTTCTTGTATATTCAAATATTGTTCTACGCCAAAGTTTCGGAGAATGCATTCTACCCTGAGGTGCTGTGACTCAAATAACATTTTGCTGCATGAGATGGACAAATCATAAACAAAAAGATGCTGGTGTCAGACTTATGTCATTTTTTCTGTTTTGTTATTGATGAATATTATAATGGCATGAAAAGACGAATGACACTGATGAGTTGTTTGAAGATACATATTCAAAGAAAAAACTTATGTCATTTTGTCTTTCCAAACGGCCACAAAAACACAAGCATGGCTAAGCCAAACCGCCAGTGAACATGATTCAAAGAAGAAAGAGACTGATGACAGTGAAGATTTGGAAGATGAATTGTTTCTATTTTTATTTTTTTAATTTTCTTTTTCTGTTGTTTGTTATGTATTTTTCAACTTAGAATAAAAAAATACATTATATTAATAAAACGCCAAACAGTCATAATGCATGTGAAACGCCATAATGCAGTAAAAACGCCAAAAAACTCCCAAACTATAATGAAAGTAGTTTGCATAAGTATTAATAAAAGCTAAAAATGAAAAAAAAAAGGCCAAAAACTACTTAAAGCCATTAAAACACGCCAAACTTGGGAGATGGAAAGTCTATGACCCTAAAAACTCATCAAAAGCTGAAAAAAAAAACAATAAAAACTGAAAAGACGGCTACTTTATTAATATCATTTATTATAAATAAAATCCCGCCTAAACAACGCGCCAAAAACATCCTATAAGAGAGACGTCTCTGCACAATCAACTGATCACAAACAAAAAACAAACGCCTTATTTCCTAGAAACCATTCACTTTAAAACGCCAAAAATAATAGTTAAAAAATCCACAGATGCAGAACCGCGATTCTTCTATATTGAGTATTTATCTGAATGAAGTTTCACTGAATGGATTCTTCTCTGAGTTGGGTATCTCTATAATCTTTTGCTGAATGAGATGGACAAATATTCAAGAAAAAGAGACTGATGACACTGATATGACATCATGTCACTTTGTTCTTGATGGATATATTGATGGCATGAAGGGATCAATACATTAGAGCAGACGTTGGTCTTCAACATGTCATCAAACAAGTATATACCCACCCACAATAAAGGATGCAACAAAAAATAAGCATCTTCTAAAGACGGGTGTTATGTAGGAAAATAAGGATCTACATAAGGTATTCAAAAACAGGTTCAAAACGCCAAAAAGGTTAAAGTAGAAGAGGCTGATGACAGTGAAGATTTGGATGAGAAATTAGATTATAATTTTTAATTTTTTTTTCATTTTCTATTGTTTGTTATCTAATTCTCTACTAATTTAAAAAAATTGAGTATAAAACGCCAAAAACTACAAACACCAAAACGCCTGATAGTGTGAAAAACTATGAGAACGAATGCTAGCAAAGCACGATGTTGCTATATAAAATGCCAAAAAAAAAAAACGCAAACAAAGTATTACTGGAAAAATCAACACTAATTGACAGATGAAAATTGAAAGAAACAGTAATTGCTAAAACAGTAAAATGAAGAGACGGTATCATTATTGCCAAACATTTATTATATTAAAAGCCACCACATGGAAAATTGAATTTATTTATCTTTTCAAAACGCCATAATTGTCTGTCACATTACAGGCCTGTATCCTACATGGCACAACACTTGATATAATAAAATCAAGAAAATTACTGATGTTTTTTACATTAAAGGCCTGCATCCTGATCTAAAAAACAATAAAAACGCCAAAACAATACTTAAAACGCCAAAATATTTACTATGATCTTGATCTAAAAACAATAAAAACGCCGCGTATTTATTAAACGCCAAAAAATGGAAAGATGAAGAGACATGCGTTTAAAAAAAGAAATATGAAAGGACAAAAAAGCCCTTCCGCCCTTCTCTAAGCGGCGTGACACGTGTTGGGCCAGGAAGCGTTCTCATCGTTCTCACACTTTTGAGCGTTTTCTCCTGATCCCATTTATATATATATATATATATATAGGTTATAGCGGTGCGTCCAGATGAACAACTCCAGAGCGATTCAGCTTGGATTTAGGTTAAATTTAGCTTCCAGATGATGAACAACTACATCGAACTCAGTGTGTGCGTCCAGACATAATGAATTTAGGGTTTAATTGGCCGTATTTGGGTTATATTTTGCATTTGGGCCTTTTATTGTTATGGGTTTATTTTACAAAAGTGGGCTTTTCCCTATTATTGGGCTGACCGCTAATAGCGCTGCTATAACCGCTATATCAGTTTACAAATAGCGGCCAAATATCGGTATTTAGCGCCGCTAATAGTGGAACCGCTATAGGTCATCGCTATTTGGACCGCTACAGACCCGGAGGTCCGCTAACTGCTATAGCACCGCTATTGACTGCTTAGTGAATTAGGAAGTGCTAAGTTTATGCAAATTAATAAAAAAATACTACAATGAAATAAATCAATCATGCAGATCAATGGAGTTTTAAAAGTCAAACCTGCAAATGAATCGGTCAACGATCAGCAAGTTAAAGCAATGTCAAAAGTCAAATTTTCATGCTTACCACACACCTTCTTATACAACATCAATAATTGGTTGCAAATCTTGGCAATTCATACAACAGGCACAAGAATTAGAGTACGTGGTATACAATCAACTTAACGTCCTATCCATATTGCGTAAACCAATACGATGCAACAACTCCATAGAAATAAGTTATATCAAGCTAAAATGTTCAAAACTTGATGAAAAAAACGAAAACTTGTATAAACAAATGTTACACTTAGACCCACACTTACGTTGGTCCACTCCCCACCTCAACCCGCTACCTCATATATGCATAATCTTATTGGTATGGAACTCAAAACTAAAAACATTCTCAAACGTTAGTGCTGGGCCTTGATGGAATTGTCATGCAGAGTTGCGTTCTGCCAGCTAGATCAGTTCAGTTCTAATCAAGAAGAGAAAATGCCCAAGTTTTAGACAATCTTTGACTTTAAAAGTCAAACAAACTTGTATAATTATATTTTAGGCAGAAATTGTTGTTACACAAAATATAATAATATTATGAATAACTTACCAGTCCAAAACAAACCCAAGCTGTTGAACAAATTTGCCATTTCTCTTAAAGACATAGGTCTCACACCTCTAACCTATCTCATTATAAACAATAGATTAATTTCTTCAAAATGATGAAATAAAATGACATAAAGGACACACTAGACTCTATTCAGCAAGAGTATCTAGTGCACTGTTGATGCATTAAAATTACTTATCATAACATTGTTTTGCAATAACAATAACACATTATTTATTTTCAAAATTCAGGGAAAAAGAGAAAAAGTGTTGTGGATCGACTCAAACCTACCCAAATGTTTTAACCCGAAATTGATTTGATATGGTCACCCACATCCAGTCAGTAATAAGCAAAGTCATATGCTTATCACAAGGTAGGATAACAGCTCGACATGGTTAAGGTATAAAATTTAACTCTGTAGATATAAGGTAAAAGGTATTAAAGTTAGTAAATATGTTTAAGATATTTGGTAACATGCACAAACCACTTCATGAAGTTTAAATGAGGTCCAGGTAATGATCTCCACCGGAGGAAAAATTCTTTAGCTGCACTTGAATAGACTAAAGAAATTAGCTCAAGATTGCGGTAAGGCGAAGTCTATTACTAACCTGTAATTTGAAATGTAAATAGTAAATATCTTTACAACAGAACCTTATAGATCAAAACAAAATAATTACCACATACCAAATGAGTTACAAACTTGCAGGAGAAGTCAAGAACAACAGCGTCCCTACGTGGGTTCAGAGATGTCCAACTTCAAATGGGATGAAGGTAATATTATTGCTTGTACATAATCAAGTGGAGCAATATTCATGTTTCCTAGGGAAGAGTACAATACAACCCTGGTGACCTTGCCATTCTGCTTTGATGCCAATCTGGCAATAACATATAGTAATATTTATTACCTCAGATCCATTGGAGTGTAATAAAAAAATATGATATTAAGTTGCATTATAAGTTAGCTGACAGTTTGGGTTGTGTTTTGGTGACAATTTTGATCCACTTACTTATGAATGGATCAGTTTGGGTTGTGTTTTACCTCAAACGGGTCAAAAACATAGCCAAGTAGGTAGAACCGACCAAAAGTCAGCCAAAGTCTATATATAATGCATACGAACCTCCTAATGAGAAATGATTTTATTCAAAAAATAGATAAATCCAATCTAAACCTCGAAATTCATACGATTGACAATATGAATAATATAACCACCTACTGCAAAGTGTAGCATAAAAGACCTAATAGATTTTATTCAAAAAAACAAAGTTTTATCAAAATAATATAAATTTGTAACCATATTTGACTAATTATTCATAAGATGAATAGAAAATTTTCGACAAAGAGTGTTTAGGTCAACCCAGTCCGACTCGGTATATTCTGACCAATTACCAACCCACTCGACCAACCTACTTTGCGACCACTGTTTTATAAGACATGTACTTTGCAGCTTGAAGCTGAGTTTGTAGGTCTTTACAACTGTATAGCACATGTTAAAATATGGCCCGAACTTGCATAAATCAAGTAATATACAAGATATTAAACATAAGTTTTAAATTGAGAAACACTAAAGAGAGAAATTATTATCTAAAATCTAACCTTCTGCCAATTATTTCAACAACACATAAAACATCCTACTTCTTCATGATTCTTTGGATATGATTTAAATGTTGAACCAAAACATAGTCCTCTTCAACTCTGGATCATCCTCAGGTGAAAATAGACACCTCCAGAAATTGATAAACCTGACCAAAGTTATAACAATATCACAAATGTTAATAGACAAATTTCAAGATTAAAATCATGAACAAAAAGAAAGGTCTTTAGTCTACATGAGCTACTATTGCAAATAACTCTTTGACTGATTGTGAATGTGTTAGGGTTATATATATTGAAGGCTAGCCACTGTTACACAATCATATATACCTATAAAAAAGCATCAGCAAACTAATCGTTACCAAAATTACTTGTAAAAGATTTTAAGATATGATCAACAACTAGTAAATACGATTAATCTCATATATGTAAAGCTTTGTAAAGTGAAAAATATTCATAATAAAACACATACTCTTCATGTTCTTGTGACCAATCCTTTCACGTAGCTTCGGAAATCCTAAGAAATCCAAAACAAATTCATATATGTAAAGCTTTGTAAAGTGAAAAATAAATTCATAATAAAACACATACTCTTCATGTTCTTGTGACCAATCCTTTCACGTAGCTTCGGAAATCCTAAGAAATCCAAAACAAATTACTCCGTGTGTCGAGCACCGCAAAAAAGCACAAACTCAGGGTACCAACCGAGCCATTTGCATAATGCAAGCTGCCAATTTCCTACAAAATTTAAAAAACTGATTGGTCCATAATCATGTCCTTTGGTTCCATTAGAAGATTACATAATGAATCAAGAATATAGAACCATCTTAGTTCACCAGTTGTAGTGTTGCCTTCATGAGCAGCATTGGTGTCTACTGATAACCTGTCCATGAGCCATCTAAACAGTTTCCAACCTGCAATGAAAGATGGTCAGTTAAATAGGAGTTAAATATAAAAAAGGTCAAATGATTAGCAATGAATTCGCTTCAGTTTTTTTTTGAGTAAATTACAAGTTTTGTCCTTTATGTTTACATTAAATTGCAGACACTGTCATTTTGGCCAAAAGTTTACAGACGGTGTCCTTAACCTTTCAAAATCTTGCATGTATTGTCCTTTAGTCCAAACTTGGTTAGAAATCTTAGTTAATTCTTGTCATGTGCAATGCACATGAGGGTAAAATGGTCTTTTTCCCTCTCAACCCTTTCTATTCCCCCATTTGATCCTAATCCAAAACTAATTTAAAAACAACCATAGATTAATCAAAATCCCTCAACCCTCTTCTATCTCTACAAAGTCAAGTTCCGCAAAAACTTCGGTAAACCCTGCTGGCATCATTTGAGCACCGGTGGAAGGTAACTATTCTGTTTCCCTCTCGGTTTCTGTCCTTCGTATATTACACTTGCCCACATGTTAGATTTGATAGGACTTACTTATCGATGTATACCTCCGGTGACTAAAACTTTGTTGGGGAAGATGACACGGTTGAGTGTTTCTTCTTCACCCACTGGTTCAATAAATTTGTTTAAAGTATCAGGTTCTTCACTCATGAATTTTGTATACATATAAATAGAGTTGGCATACCAAGTAATAAGTTAAATATATACTCTGTTTTAATAAAGTTAATATGGAGCTGTAGAGATTTGAGCGAAGATCTGTATTTAATAGTCATAAAGGTTTTCATAAATCAACTTTACTTTAACAAACTTTTCAAATAGTAATGTGTCAGCATGAATTTCCAAAGGGCAATTGTCACACCCCAACCGATGGCGGAAACTTCGGAGTGGGATGAAATAGATTGCAAGAGACTTCATAACACTATTTGTGACAAGTATTGAAATGATAAATTTTCATTTCATTTCTAAAGAGTCAATTACAAGGATTTCAAACAAATACAACATGAATAATGAAATACAATACAAATAAAATACAAAATTTAAAGTGTGTATCTAAGCATCCTACTAGATTCCATGCAACATCAACAGCATCGCTAAACATGCAACATGTTTTAAAAGCATAGTTCAATACAAAGGTATTGGCGAGTACACTAGTTTTAGACTCGTGGCATATGTATAAAAAGATATTTTCAATCCAACATAGCAATTGGTATACAAGGTCGATCTATCATGCATAACAATATGTCAACTCTAGTGTCCACTAGTATTTAGCATCCCTCGACACAAAAGTGACGAGACCGTTATAGAATAAAGACTCAACAAAACCCCGTCGGGTAGTGTGCTACTCCTATAGCGCTATAATTGTTAAGCCGAGTTAACAAGTAGTATGTATTCTAGCATGAACCTAAGCATAGCAAAGCATGTATAAGGATTGAACGAATAAAAGCATGTTTGTGAATCGTGCATTTTAACAAGTAAAACATGTTGCACCCAAAGTGTATTAAAAGGAAAATGAGTCAAGTGTACTCACAAAGTTGCATATGCTTTCCGATTGTCCCATGTGACGAAGTTGTTGAGACTAGGAAGTTGAATGTGTTCGATTTGGAGTTTAAGAGGTGTTTACATATGGTTCTAGGGATTTGGAGTTTAAATAACAAGAAAAATAAACATATGAAAATAATCATCTAACACATATGACACTTGTTCTTGACACTATGAAACTCTAAAAGAGTTTAAATGTTTTCATGGAACAAAGTTCCATTAGAATTGTGACAAGTTGTCAAGGCCTAAGATGATACAATCTACTAGCTTGACGAATGTCCATTAGTTCATCACCAAGAGTTCGATTATTTGGTTGTTACATATGTATTACATAGTGTATATTACATCATATAAGTCAAGCATGAGGTAGAAGATTAAAGTCTTCATTTAGGCACCTCTAAGTATCATGGAATTCATACATGAGGTAGTGATGTGCACAAAAGGCAACATATAAATTACATCAATTGTGGCATAAAACTAACCCTTTTTAGTACTAATGTTGGAAAAAGTGTGCTTTTGTCTTCCTTTTGTATTTTCAGGATTAAATGAGCTCAAATGAACAAAAGAAGCAAAAAGGCAGCTAAATCTAACATAAATACAAGAAAAGGAACAAACGTGGCATGCCCGACCTCCCCTACAGCATCTTCCCAAGCAAAAAAAGAGAACAGAAGGCTGAACACGCCCCGTGCTCAGTGAACACGGGGGCGTGCCCAAGTGCCAGCATAAAAGACAAAGCTGTAGAAGCTTCTATCGCCCACCACGGGGCCGTGCTCAGCGGACACAGGGCCGTGGTCAACTATAAGATTCGCAGAATCCAGGCAAATCTTGATGGTACAGATATGCTTCTGCACACGGGGGCGTGCCCAGCGGACACGGGGGCGTGGTCAACTAATGCAGACAAACTGCAATTAATGAAGGAAGAGAAAAGGATGGACACGGGGCCGTGCCCAATGGACACGGGGCCGTGCCCGAGCTGCTGTTCAGCCTATAAATAGGGGTGCTTGGCTCATTTGCAAACCATCCCTTGGCACACCACCTCTCTCACACTTTACCCACCACCCACCACCATCACAACACCATCATCCACCACCATCATCCATTGTCCATCATAGAGTGTGTGAGTCGTCTCGGGATCCAAGATTGATCGTAAGAGTTCTTGACAATCAAAGGCCATGTTTGCCTAAGTCTCTTACATCACTTGGTGAAGACAAGTGTCTAGTGTAATATTTTTATTTTTAATCTTTTCGCACTTTTTACTTGGTTATGTATTAAAGACTTTAATAATTAGTTTCTTATGTTGAAGGTGATTCTTCCTTATCGTTTGTCCGTGGTGTCTTGGCATTATTTTACTGTCTATATAAAATAAAAGATTTTCAGCATTCATATCTCCACGGTCTATATGGAGGTATGTTGGCTACCTGGTCGGGGGTTAAGGGAACGGTTTGGTAAGAGTCTTGCCTTGTTCAGTGTATAGATCCTGCAAGGACCTGGGTCAAATTTAGTAGGACCTCCTTCAATACCCACCGGTATTGGATGGCGGGGGTCCAAACTCTTTGATCCCCTCATATGTAAGCTACTATTAATACTTTAACCCGGCTACTTAGGACTGTATCCCTGCTGACTCAGACTACTTAGCCGAGGGTAACGTCACCTTCAAAAGAGGGGCCTACCATAATATGCATTAATAACTTAATTAATTATCTTTCAATAATCCGACCCTTTAGGATTGTATCCTTGCTGACTCAAACTACTGGGTTGAGGGTAACGTCACCTTCAAAAGAGGGGCCTACTACAATAACTAAGATAATCTCTTAAAAAGTGCAAAAGTGCGGAAATAATCAAAGGTTACGCTAAACACGAGTCGGAGCCAAGTGATTCATCTTGTCTATCTGTTTTTATTTTATTTTATTTTTCAGCATTTTAGTTAGTTTTATTTTTCTAGTTTAAAAACCTTTTTTCTAACTTTTGATTTGATTAGACGTTGAGGATAAACCGGTACTAAATGTCACACCCCGACCGCGTAAAACAACAGATCGCGGCGGAAACATCGAGGCGTGTTGCAACAGAATTAATGTTTCATAACCATGGATACCAAAAAGTGTTTCGTTTTATTAATCATTGAATAATTACATTGTCTGGAAATCTAAATATACAATTTAAACATAGTCTATCATTGTTATTGAGTCACTAAGGCCTCGTCCAATCCTATGTGAGCATGCATCTTATCAATCGATAACATTCAACAATACCTGAAACATATGTGAAAACGAGGTCAGCAAAGAAATGCTGGCGAGTACATAGGTTTTGTAGGAGTGTCGAAATCATGGCTAGTTTAGATGTTGCAATACTTTATTTAAAAACCTTGTTTTGAAAAGAGTATAATATTGCAACTCAATTAACCAACTCAAATCAAGCGGGTTATAATTTGTAAAACCTCGTAGCCATGACTCTTAACCCAAAAACATTTGTTTTAGTAAATTATTTGGAAAAACAATGATAAGTTCAGGTGATATGTATAAATAAGAAAATAAAGCATGATTAAATGAATAACCATGTAATATGAGTTTGTATAAGATAAGTTGTTTGTAAATAAATGTCTTGTGAAAAGTATGTTACTTGTATAAAATGTTCTATGTCTCGAGCTGAAATGATTCAAATAACACTACAATATGTAATACCATACAAACACTTATATATAGGAAGTACCAGCGGCGTATCCACCATGCTTGTATCATATTCCACACGCATTGTTACTTAATCATTTAATCCAAACCAAACCACCAAAGTAATTGTTAAAACATCGTGTGAAAACCCAATCGTTACCCAATCGTTACCCAATCGTTAAAACATTGTGTGAAAACCCAATCGTTACCCAATCGTTAAAACATCGTGTGAAACCCAATCGTTAATTGTTTAATTCGTTTTAGGTCGTGAAACTACTTATATGTGGTCGTCTCGCTAATAACATCCAAACCTTCGTGACTCATCAATCGTAGCTTCTCGTTTTCGCATTAACAAACCTCCATAGGGTAAGTTAATGTTTCAGATTCAGTCGCTACCTACCATTGCCCACACATAACCACGGGAGTAGTAAATAACGGGATTTGTCAGATCCTATGGTACCATAACCTAATACTGGTCGGCTTGATCATAGCTAATGAATGTCATTTGTTATGTAAACACAACCAACAAGTTTGTTCACTTTATTGAAATCGTTATTAGTTTTGTATAAATCGTCTTAATTGTTTTTGAAACCATCGTTATAACATCGAAAA
The DNA here is from genome assembly GCA_030545235.1 of Helianthus tuberosus. Lineage (NCBI taxonomy): Eukaryota > Viridiplantae > Streptophyta > Magnoliopsida > Asterales > Asteraceae > Helianthus > Helianthus tuberosus. Next base: position 25,096,995 of record CM060426.1, on the reverse strand, counting down.
CATTTAGCACATATGAGTCACCCCAAAACAATTGAAAGCAGTAAAATAGGGGAATAATGTACTCGCCTGAGAATGCTTGGAGGTCTTGAACAACAACCAAACAAAGCTTGAGGGAGCACGGAATCAATCGGCAATCTAAAACTATATAAATAAACCGGATCTAAATCGGGAGATCGGATAGGATGAGGCTTGGTAAACCAAACGAGTTTTGGAACTCATATGATATGGTTTAACAAGACCTACATACTACAATGAAACCAAACCTAAGTGCTATCGACCCATCGCGGCCCATTACGACCCGTTTAGGTAGCTTATGCTACTTTAACGCGTCGTTCGCGTGAAACGCGTTCGGACCGCCTAACTAGTCCTATGACAAGTGTTATATGCCTAAACATGTTACTTAATCAGTTATGTGACAAAAGTTTAGGTTACATATGCTTAATTACCAATTATACATGAAAAGGGTATTCTGGTAATTTACCTAAGGCATATAAACTACCTATCATACAACTACTTAAACGATGTGACCATAGGGTATAACCTCGGAAGGTTATTCCCTACCTACTATGGTCACCTAATGTATTTGGTCGGATCCTAATGATCGACCAAATGGGTCGAGTTCGAAGGTATAGGCGATTTATCAGATCGCCTACCCTACGACTCTAGACAACGTGGTAATCAGTGGGCATAGTCCCAAGGGACTATGACCAACGTGATTACACTCACGTTGCGAAGTTCAAACGAACTTCGCATTGACCATTACTGGTCAACGCTGAAAGTCAAACAAAGTTTGACTTTCTGACTCTAAAAGCAATAAAATAAGGAAAAGAACGAAAGAATACTTACCCAGGGTCCCCGAATGCTAATCCCGACTTCAAGAACTCAGGTATGAAACAATGGTTTCAACTTAGAGCTCTCAAAATCAGAATTCTTGTAAGAAATAGCAATGGGGGGCATGGGGTATATATAGATTTCGGGTAACCGCTAGGATCGTTTCTTGAATCTCGTGCCACGATCCAAGCCGAACACTTGTCACAATGTTGTGGTGGCTAAAATGTTGTTCTTATCCGCTGACTAGACGATAGGAAACGTGTGGACACGAATCAATTCAGTTGCAAGTTGCAAAACAAACATTGAATCTGGTCAGAAGGGCTAATGCGGCCCGCTTTAGATTTAGGCAAACACAATGCGGGCCGCTTGGGGCCTCTGATCTGCACATATGTTTCAGAAATGACAGTTTAGGTCCCTGCACGTGTTTAAGGCCATTTCTGATACTTCTAAGGCCCGTAAAGCCAACTTTAAGGCCCTAAAATGTTGCCTAAACATTGTGGACATGAAACATGCTCAGAAATATGTCGGATGATGGTTCGTTTGGTCGTACGAACGCGATGTTCGCTTAATTACGACGGAATGCGCATAAGCGCGAAAAACGATCCAAATGACACGACGAATGGATTTTTCTTATGGCGAACACTAAAATATAATGTAGTCATGCTTACATAAATTTTTGGATGTCCGGATGTATTCAGAACGTAAGTTATGCGCGAAAATGCAAACTTGTGCACTTTTTGACACTTTTAGTCCCTGAATGACCCAAAAGTTTATTTTAGCACACCGAACCCCTCAAAGCCTATTTCTAAGCTATGTGAAGGATATTTATGGTATGTTTAACTTATGGTCATGCTCCGGAAGGTCTGTTACAGTTCAAATTGGCATACTTTCGCAGTTTGTCAACTTTAGTCCCTGTAAGCGATTTAACTTTGATTTCACCACACCAAACCTTCCAAAACTTATATCTAAGTTATGTAAAGGTTATTTAAGGTATGTTAAGCCTATTTCACTATTCCGGAGTGTTCGTTGGCTTAAACTGGTTATATCTACGCATCAGTGCGCGTATAACCTTCCAGAAAGCGATTTAGAGCTTGAAATCGAACAAGAATAGATATGTGCAAAAGATACACATATTTTTACAAATCCCAAGTATGAAATACAATATTTCATTGGTTTGGAATTTGTTTGATGGCCGTGAAGGCACAGGTGTTACAGTCTCCCCTACTTTAGGAAATTTCGTCCCGAAATTTATTTAGAGGAAACTTGTGAGAGCTTGAAAATATGAAGTTGAAAAGATCAAACAACATTGGTTAGGGTTCTGAACTTCTAGTAACCTTTGATAACATCATGATTGCAATGTAAGAGGGATACTTATATACAAGTATATGAAGCGTCATTGGTGCGTCCACCGTACCTCTATTACATCGTCCTCATTTTGTTATTGTTGTCACTATCGATTCTTACACATAATAAATCTTACTGGGTTTACCGTGCACTGAATCTCATAATTATGTGCGCTTCCATAATTAGACAATTCCTTGCATAGTTCATACAGTGTATTCAATAGTGTGCAGGGGAAAACCAAATGAACAATCCTGTGATGAGTGTGACTAGACCGCCATAGAGTCCCGTAGACTAAATCAATAAATGATCTAAATAGACTATCAAGGAGTCTGTCCAGCTACATCACTAGATGTCATTCTTTAACCAAATTGTGAATCAATCCTTTTGACTAGACCACTCAAGGGTCTATCATCGAATCATGGAATGGTACTATATAACCCAAGGGTCTTAACTACTAGGTAGAAGCCCATAAGGATTTAAGGTAGTACCTTTTTGAAAATCCTACTATGAATCCCTCATATGAAGATATGAAAGATTCTATGAGGATTTGAAAATCGGATCACACAAAAACATAAAGGAGAACACATAACACATAACCACATAGTCGCATAATCGCTTATTCGTATAATCGTTTAATTTGTTATCTTTGGACATGGGTATTTAAAGCATACTAGGAATCCAATCCGTGGATTTCATTTGGTACTTTAAACGTTATCAAGAATCCAACTATAAAGATAGAAAGATTCAAAAAGAAAATTCGATTTCGATTATTAGGAACCGAAGTGTTCGAATTAAGGTACATAAAGAATCCAATTAAGGACTCTGATTTGAATGATGATCATCCACAAGGATCTAATTGTAAAGATAAAAAGATCCCATATGAATTTTAGAAGTTGAAGATGTTTTGAAATCTTGCACGGGATGTGCTTAAGTCAAAACATGAAGTTGAAATGCTTATGAAGTTGAGATGCTAGATATGTCAAGGCGACATATGAAGCAGAATTGAAGGTTATGTAAATGTACAAGGAAAATATTTTTGAAAACTGTGCATGGGGTTCTTTTAAGAAAAATGTGTTTAACGTTTTTGAAACCTTATATATAATACTTTTTGAAATCATAAAGTAGGTGTATTAGATAGATATTTTTACAAAAATATTTTAAAATCATGCGAGATGAATTTTGAAATTATGTATAAGGTTTTTGAAAGACATGAATGATGCTTTTCGAAATCATGCACTTGATCAGAAAATGTATTGTGTTAATATTGTCTTTAGACTATATGAAATATTTTGAAATTAGAAAGGTTGGTTTTGATAACATGGCCAATGTTTTTGAAATAACACAGACAATGCATCAAAAAAAATTGTTTTCAAACTATATGAAATGTTTTGAGATCATGAAGATTGTTTTGAAATACTGGTACTGTGTATGTTGAAAAAAATCAAAACGTAATGGGTATGAGATTTGAAAATACCCTTAGTTATCTAACCAAGGATTTAAAGGCACAGATGTGCGAAAAGCACGATTACTCATAATGTCACTTAATTTTCTGTACTTTGTTTCTTAGAGTGAAACGAGTACTTAAAATTTTCGAGGGAATCATGAGCAATCATTTGAAAGAGAGAAATCACAAGAGTAGTTTGTAAGGTACATAGTTCCTTGATGTAGGTATCATAGGAAAAGCCATACACACCTAGCAGGGGGTTGAGCTGGTTGGTTGGGGACTGCTTTACCATTGTGAGCGACCATGGCGAAGTTCTGAGAAGCCTTTCGCTTCTTTGACTTCTTAGGGGATCGTTCATCCATGGTCTTTGATTCCTCGATTGGTTTCTTGGCTGATGGTGTTGTCGCCTGACTAGGTCCTGCCTGTCTTGGTGACTCTTGAGTGGCTTCATCCTGGAGATGATACATGGCAGTAGCTAATTCAACAGTCTTCAGGACTACTTCGCCTATTCGCTGAGCGAATTTTTGGCTGCTTGCTCAGATATCTGGGCGTCATTGTGATGAAGAGACATTCTTGAAGAAAAAGAAAGGCATAGGGAGAAACAAGTGAAAGGTTTATTGGATAACCAATACAGAATGGTAACGAATGAAAATTGTGATCATTTGTTTGTTACCTAAGGCAAACAAATGAGATGGTGACAATTCAAAGTAAATGGGTCAAAAATAATGTATCGCGAAGACATGCTCGCCTATAAGTGAACACTCATCCCAAGAATTCCCAGGTAAGCACAACTGGTCTCGCGTCTGATGAGATGTATACGAAGTGCTTGCCTAGCCAGAAAACCCAGAATACAGGCATTCACCCTTCCAGTTTGCACGTGTTTACATTATTTAAAACCCAAAACCTTGACGAAGTTTTGAAAACTCAAAGGGGTTCAAAACCATATAATAGAGAGTTCAAAACCTAGTAATCAATCATCCTAGAACAGATGATTAGTTTTCAAAGCGGTTTTGAAATTTATGTTCTTGTTGTGGTTGTCACCTAAGGATAGGTGACAGTATTGTTTTATGACTAAACGCAAGTAAACTCGCGTTAGGGTCCTAAGAAGGTTATAGACTAGGTCAAAGCATTACCAATTACTAATAACCTAATTCCCTATAACCATTGGCTCTGATACCATCTTTTCTGTCACACCCCGACCGCGTAAAACAACAGATCGCGGCGGAAACATCGAGGCGTGTTGCAACAGAATTAATGTTTCATAACCATGGATACCAAAAAGTGTTTCGTTTTATTAATCATTGAATAATTACATTGTCTGGAAATCTAAATATACAATTTAAACATAGTCTATCATTGTTATTGAGTCACTAAGGCCTCGTCCAATCCTATGTGAGCATGCATCTTATCAATCGATAACATTCAACAATACCTGAAACATATGTGAAAACGAGGTCAGCAAAGAAATGCTGGCGAGTACATAGGTTTTGTAGGAGTGTCGAAATCATGGCTAGTTTAGATGTTGCAATACTTTATTTAAAAACCTTGTTTTGAAAAGAGTATAATATTGCAACTCAATTAACCAACTCAAATCAAGCGGGTTATAATTTGTAAAACCTCGTAGCCATGACTCTTAACCCAAAAACATTTGTTTTAGTAAATTATTTGGAAAAACAATGATAAGTTCAGGTGATATGTATAAATAAGAAAATAAAGCATGATTAAATGAATAACCATGTAATATGAGTTTGTATAAGATAAGTTGTTTGTAAATAAATGTCTTGTGAAAAGTATGTTACTTGTATAAAATGTTCTATGTCTCGAGCTGAAATGATTCAAATAACACTACAATATGTAATACCATACAAACACTTATATATAGGAAGTACCAGCGGCGTATCCACCATGCTTGTATCATATTCCACACGCATTGTTACTTAATCATTTAATCCAAACCAAACCACCAAAGTAATTGTTAAAACATCGTGTGAAAACCCAATCGTTACCCAATCGTTACCCAATCGTTAAAACATTGTGTGAAAACCCAATCGTTACCCAATCGTTACCCAATCGTTAAAACATCGTGTGAAACCCAATCGTTAATTGTTTAATTCGTTTTAGGTCGTGAAACTACTTATATGTGGTCGTCTCGCTAATAACATCCAAACCTTCGTGACTCATCAATCGTAGCTTCTCGTTTTCGCATTAACAAACCTCCATAGGGTAAGTTAATGTTTCAGATTCAGTCGCTACCTACCATTGCCCACACATAACCACGGGAGTAGTAAATAACGGGATTTGTCAGATCCTATGGTACCATAACCTAATACTGGTCGGCTTGATCATAGCTAATGAATGTCATTTGTTATGTAAACACAACCAACAAGTTTGTTCACTTTATTGAAATCGTTATTAGTTTTGTATAAATCGTCTTAATTGTTTTTGAAACCATCGTTATAACATCGAAAACATTTAGCACATATGAGTCACCCCAAAACAATTGAAAGCAGTAAAATAGGGGAATAATGTACTCGCCTGAGAATGCTTGGAGGTCTTGAACAACAACCAAACAAAGCTTGAGGGAGCACGGAATCAATCGGCAATCTAAAACTATATAAATAAACCGGATCTAAATCGGGAGATCGGATAGGATGAGGCTTGGTAAACCAAACGAGTTTTGGAACTCATATGATATGGTTTAACAAGACCTACATACTACAATGAAACCAAACCTAAGTGCTATCGACCCATCGCGGCCCATTACGACCCGTTTAGGTAGCTTATGCTACTTTAACGCGTCGTTCGCGTGAAACGCGTTCGGACCGCCTAACTAGTCCTATGACAAGTGTTATATGCCTAAACATGTTACTTAATCAGTTATGTGACAAAAGTTTAGGTTACATATGCTTAATTACCAATTATACATGAAAAGGGTATTCTGGTAATTTACCTAAGGCATATAAACTACCTATCATACAACTACTTAAACGATGTGACCATAGGGTATAACCTCGGAAGGTTATTCCCTACCTACTATGGTCACCTAATGTATTTGGTCGGATCCTAATGATCGACCAAATGGGTCGAGTTCGAAGGTATAGGCGATTTATCAGATCGCCTACCCTACGACTCTAGACAACGTGGTAATCAGTGGGCATAGTCCCAAGGGACTATGACCAACGTGATTACACTCACGTTGCGAAGTTCAAACGAACTTCGCATTGACCATTACTGGTCAACGCTGAAAGTCAAACAAAGTTTGACTTTCTGACTCTAAAAGCAATAAAATAAGGAAAAGAACGAAAGAATACTTACCCAGGGTCCCCGAATGCTAATCCCGACTTCAAGAACTCAGGTATGAAACAATGGTTTCAACTTAGAGCTCTCAAAATCAGAATTCTTGTAAGAAATAGCAATGGGGGGCATGGGGTATATATAGATTTCGGGTAACCGCTAGGATCGTTTCTTGAATCTCGTGCCACGATCCAAGCCGAACACTTGTCACAATGTTGTGGTGGCTAAAATGTTGTTCTTATCCGCTGACTAGACGATAGGAAACGTGTGGACACGAATCAATTCAGTTGCAAGTTGCAAAACAAACATTGAATCTGGTCAGAAGGGCTAATGCGGCCCGCTTTAGATTTAGGCAAACACAATGCGGGCCGCTTGGGGCCTCTGATCTGCACATATGTTTCAGAAATGACAGTTTAGGTCCCTGCACGTGTTTAAGGCCATTTCCGATACTTCTAAGGCCCGTAAAGCCAACTTTAAGGCCCTAAAATGTTTCCTAAACATTGTGGACATGAAACATGCTCAGAAATATGTCGGATGATGGTTCGTTTGGTCGTACGAACGCGATGTTCGCTTAATTACGACGGAATGCGCATAAGCGCGAAAAACGATCCAAATGACGCGACGAATGGATTTTTCTTATGGCGAACACTAAAATATAATGTAGTCATGCTTACATAAATTTTTGGATGTCCGGATGTATTCAGAACGTAAGTTATGCGCGAAAATGCAAACTTGTGCACTTTTTGACACTTTTAGTCCCTGAATGACCCAAAAGTTTATTTTAGCACACCGAACCCCTCAAAGCCTATTTCTAAGCTATGTGAAGGATATTTATGGTATGTTTAACTTATGGTCATGCTCCGGAAGGTCTGTTACAGTTCAAATTGGCATACTTTCGCAGTTTGTCAACTTTAGTCCCTGTAAGCGATTTAACTTTGATTTCACCACACCAAACCTTCCAAAACTTATATCTAAGTTATGTAAAGGTTATTTAAGGTATGTTAAGCCTATTTCACTATTCCGGAGTGTTCGTTGGATTAAACTGGTTATATCTACGCATCAGTGCGCGTATAACCTTCCAGAAAGCGATTTAGAGCTTGAAATCGAACAAGAATAGATATGTGCAAAAGATACACATATTTTTACAAATCCCAAGTATGAAATACAATATTTCATTGGTTTGGAATTTGTTTGATGGCCGTGAAGGCACAGGTGTTACACTAAAAGCTCTTGTGTCCTTGGACGACATCGGTATTTTACCAACACTATACTACGCTCACGATGGGTGCACTTGCCCATATGTGTGTTTGGTGTTAGTAAATATCGTGTTTTATAAATTTAAAACTTGACTAACGTGTAAAAAGGGCTTAAAATATACTTAAATACCTATCACACTTTACGCACATCAAGTTTTTGGCGCCGTTGCCGGGGATACAAGGATTTTAAGAAAGCTTAAAATCGGCGACCTAATCAGTTTTTCAAAACCTTTTCAAAACGCGCGCACATTTTTCTGCATTTTTTTGCATTTACAGTAGGTTGAACACGGGCCGTGCTCACTGAACATGGGGCCGTGCTGCATATTTTTCATAAAACACCCAGTAACAGAAACTGAACACGGGGCCGTGCTCACTGAACACGCCCCCGTGCTCAACGAAATCAGTAACTTTTATTAAAACGCCCAGATACAATTCTGTACACGGGGCCGTGGCCACTGAACACGGGGCCGTGTCCAGCCTCTGTTTCCATTTTCATTTTTGTTTTCTGGTCTCGAGACGTTGTTGTGGTCTGCTGGGTGATTCTTATGGATCAGTACTCAGGAGGTTACAACTACACCTATGAGGAGGATGATTATAGGAATAATTATTGCACAAATTGTGGTGACCCGCACTCGGTCCAATATTGTAACTTATATCAACCATCCACTTCATACACTTACTATGAGGAGTCCAGGTACGAGCCCCCAACTTCATACACATCCTATGAAGACCAAAGGTATGAACCTCCTCCCTCATACTCATATTTTGATGAACCAAGGTATGAGCCTTCTTACTCATACTTTGAGGAACCAAGATATGAGCCACCACCTTCATATGCTTACTATGAGGAACCATGGCGTGAACAACCCACCTCATTTGAGTATTATGAAGAACAAAATTACGACCCTTATCCATCATATACTTACAATGAAGAACAATGGTATGAACCATCTACTTCCTATGAGTATTATGAGGAACAAAGGATCGAACAACCGGATTCAAGCTTTGAAAATCCCGATCCTTACTCTATCACCGAAGTGACCGATAGGATATTAGAACACCTTAAAACTATCGAACGCTACATAAAAGAATCTCGGGCAAGGGAAGAGGAGTCCCGCGCAAGAGAAGAATTAACTTGTAATAAAGAAGAGATAGTTGAAGAGGTAAAAATGGAAGAACAAATAAGTGAAGAACCGACACATGAGTTAAACAACGAAAAAGGTGAGTCCGTCAACGTTAAAATTCAAGAAGAGTCTAATTTTGAAGAAATTAATCTCTTGTCACTTTCTTTTGAAAATCATTGTTTAATTCCCACTCATACTAAGTTTTTAAAAGAGTTAAACACTAACACTAAAATTGACGAAACGGTAAGCGTTAAGTTAACTAACGATCAAACCTCGCTAATAAAAGAAGACCCATTTGAAATTAACATTACACCGGTTCCATGTTTTTTTCAAAATTCATTTATTAGTAAATTACAATTGATAAAGATCTTTGCGTTAACATAATGCCCAACTACATTTTCAAAAAATTAAGTATTAGTGATTTTTCTCCACTTCAAATACCCATTTTTCTATCTAATCGGAAAGTAATAAAATCAATCGGTGTAGTTGAGGATGTCTTGGTTCAAACAAATCAAATGGTAATCCCAACCGACTTTGTCATCCTCGATGACGCTCCTCTAGTGTTGGGACGACCATTTGTAAAAACTCACGAAGCTTTGAAAAACCGGAAGGACAACAATCTATCAATTCAATTAGGGGCATTTAAAAAGAGTGTCGATCTAGAGCGGTCAATGAAATATCCATTCGGCAATAATGACCCCCTAATTGAAGATGAAGATGAACCACCTGATACAAGTGAAAAGTTTGACCACTTTGTTGAAGAAGAGGTCGCCATAGAACAAACTTTTAAAGTTCTTGATCAAAATGAGCAACCAAATAAGGAGTCTCCTAAAGACCCACCTCTTGAGCTCAAAGAACTTCCGAAAGGTTTGGAATATGCTTTTGTAGACAAAGATGGTAAATCACCTGTAATTATTTCATCTAAGTTAAGTAGTTTAGAAAAAGAAAAATTAATTAATCTTTTGAAAAAGCATAAAAATGCGATCGCTTGGAAGCTTGTAGATATTAAAGGAATAAGTCCTTCCATGTGCACGCACAAAATTTTAATGAATGATGACTACAAATCGGTAATACAACCACAACGTCGAGTAAATCCAAATGTTCAAGAAGTGGTTAAAAACGAAGTCATCAAATTACTTGACGCCGGACTTATTTATCCTATCTCCGATATTCCTTGGGTAAGTCCCGTCCAAGTAGTTCCAAAGAAAGGAGGTATGACGGTAATAACTAATGAAAAGAATGAATTAATACCAACGAGAACCGTCACAGGATGGAGAGTATGTATAGATTATAGACGATTAAATGAAGCAACGAGGAAATATCACTTTTGTGACAACCGTCAAATTTGCATGCATCCGTACGTTTAATTAATTTTGACTTATGCTTAACGACTGTGCTTAATTACAACTGATGACTTAAACTGCTATCTGATTTCTGTATCATACATTCATGTGCATCACATTTCATACTGTCACACCATTTATCACAAACAAACTTTAGTAACAAACTTGATGCACAAAGCACAGTTAGCACACTGAGCGGATAATTCAGAAACATGCTGACAATGCCAGCACATAGACAGACAATGTTTTTGAGGCCAGTATGAGCCAGAGACAGGGAACTACACTAGTATGGAGTGTAGGGAAGTGAGGACCATAAAACTGCGTCACTAGGTGATAGTTAAAGTGCCGGGAAGTGCCTAAAACCCACTAATAATGCAGAATTCTGCATTATTTATCAGAAATTCAGCATTTAATATGCTAGTAATGTGCAAAATTTTGGCAGAATGGTCTCATATGCTTTCCTAAGTGTCGGGAATTAAATGTGACACAAAAAGATATATAAAAGGCATTATACGAAATAATTTAGCACTTTAACGGAACGGTATCTAACCGAATAACCGGACATTACCCGGGACACCAAATTTTTGCCAAACACATTGTTTTATTATTTCTTGGCTAGTCATGATCCCCGAACACCCTAACACCCACTAAATTCTCTAGTAACTAACATATGTAAACATATACTTGCATTTGAACTAATACTTACCATCTACCATGAAATTTTACACTTAGCCCACCCCCCCCCATGCCCAATTTCAGTCACAAGAGGACCCACAAAAATCCCCACCATACTTCCAAGATTTAATTTGATATTTTATTGGATTGATTACTTGATGGAGTGAACAAAATATGTAGTAGGAGGATTATAAGTATGGTACCTTAAAATCACCATATCATTCCATATCTTTCACAAGATCACACCATCTCTCCCTCACTCTCCTCTCTTCCTCTCGACTCACTATAACTGCCACCACCACCACCACCTTATCACCATCATCCTCATCCATTTCCAAGCTTGATTCAAGTATAAGAAGGAGTCATGAGAAGATGGAAGCTTGAAGAACTTCAAGGAGCTCCAATACTTGCTTTTTCACACCACTTTTCATCATCTTTTCACAAGAGATCTTCCCTAGCCTTTGAGCTAGAAGTAAGTCTTTGATTTACCCTTGTTTACTTCCATTTTGAGTAGTTAAAAGTTATAGTATGTTGAAATTTACAAAAACAAAAAAAAGGTTTAAACAAGAAACATGAACATAAAGCTTTACATAAAGATGAAACATAATGAAATGTTGTTAGTATGATATTGTAGTGAATATGTTGTTGGTTGCATGTTGATTCTTGGTTATGTAATGTTAATCACTATATGGAACTTGTTAAGTGATGATTAGAAACATGATTTAACAAGATTAGGAGATGATATTGTGTTACATAAATAATCATCTTCTAATAAAGTTATGAACTTGAAGATAATATGATTTCTTGAAAAATAGTGAAACAAAATGAGTTGGTGATCATGTAGATCCGAGATTTACAAGAGACTTTTCTAAGCGAACCAAGTTCAAGAGTCAGTTTTAAAAAGATCATGACTTTTACATACACTTACCCTATTTTTCAAAACAAATAAGTGTAAGAGTGCTAGTAAATCAAGAAGATTTGGCAAATAAATATTTTTGTAAAATAAGTTCACAAGTTGTGAACATCTAGAAATCCCGAGAATGAGCTTTTAACAAAAGTAAACACACTTCGGAAGGCAACTAAGGCCACTAAATGTTTTACCAAATTACTACGCGTATTTGTGAAATATCAAGTTCATGATTAATATGTAACGCATATAGTTTTTGCTCTTGTTGATGTAAAGTTGGTTAAAGATTGACTGATGATTATTGTGATTATTTTGAAAAGAAAATGATATGCTTATTAGCATGGACACCTCCATTTACAAAGGAAACTATGGTGAAATTTTCAAAAATTCCAACTCTTAGAGAATATTTTTCTAACAAGCGTTACAAGTATATTATTGACCTTGTCCTTCAAAAATAAACTTCGCCATAAGTTTTATAACAAAAATACAAAGTATCGGAGGTTGATTTTTACAAGTAAAGTGGATAAATATATATTTAGAGTATATATCTCCTACTAATACGCTTGTGTGAATATTTGAATACGTTGTGGAATAGTTATATTATTTTAGGGAAAAATAATATAACTTGGCAATTATCGAGAATTTACATTTCCAAAATAATACCAAAAAAATCACACGGAATAAATATTTAAGTTACACACGTGATACGATGAAATCGAACGGTAAAACATAACTTACAAAACATTCCGAAAAATACAGTTACAATATATTTTTGGTGAATATTATTTTGGACATGAAAGAATGACTTTATTACAAAGTATAACATATTGTTGGTCAAGGAGAAAATATATTATTTTTGGGAGATAAAAATATATTTTCTTGGGTTTATTTTGAAAATATATGGTTTTGGGAAAAATATATATTTTCGGGAGATACAGTATTTTTGGACAAGATAAGTTTATATATTTTCTAAATGAGATTTGAAAATATATTGTTTTGGAGATATATATGGGATACTTATTAAGAAAATACGTACAAACCGGACTATGACGCCAATACATGGCAAGATATACCAATGCAAGAATACGAATACACAAGTATGAGATACTCCCATCCTTGGAAAGGAAATACGAATAGCAATACTTGAGAAGTATTATTACAAAAATATTGAGGACACTTTGAAACGTAACTCAAAAACGTAAATACAAAGGCAAGGCAAGACACGGCCCGTTCGTCTAATACACCCTAGTACATTGTAGGAGTCGTAATTGCTGAGGAGATTTGGGTTACGAGTACCGAAGACGCAATACAGTGAGTTCATGCTCCCCCTTTTCTTTTAACTGTTTTTAGTTTTATAACTTCGGGGGTGAAATACATGTTACAATTATTGCAGACATTTTATACATGGTATGATTAGCCTAAGGAGGGTTTACTACTTAGATCATGTGAGTGGGTAGGCAGATACTTAAGGCCATTAATCCTCGTTGTAGGACCGAGGGACATGAGTGATAGATCTATTCGGGTGTAGCGAGCCCCACTCCTGAGTTCGCTGAGTGGACCATGAGGTGACTATGTCTTACCGATGAAATCTGCTAGGTTTGAGTCTTCCTGCATCACTTCACACATATCAATGGCCTTGCAAACCATTGGTTATCTCTTTTTCCTTATTGCTACATACCAGGGACTTTCATACATACAGGCATATTTCAAAGGTTTATTCATACACATATACACATGAACTCGCTCAACTTTTGTTGATTTTTCAAACTACATGTATTTCAGGGAACTAAACGGATCTGGCAGGTGTATGCATGTGTCTACAAGCTGCGTGTTAAATAAAGGATGTCATCCGTGGTCGTAGAGTTTAAAAGATGTATCCTATTCCTGGACGGGTTACATGTTTCTAAACTCAGGATTATTTAAATTCTTTTGTTGAGTCCATGGGAACTCATTTGAACATGTTATGGTTTGTAACTAATTGGCGTCAATGTTTTCAAGACAATGGTATTGTGGTATTTTCTAAACTTTATTAATGGATAAAAATATTTTGGTTTTATCATATAGCATTGTTATGATTGATTGCTATGGTATTAAGAAGTCACACCAAATAACCACGCTTTCGCAAAAGTCAGGGTGTGACAGCTTGGTATCAGAGCCTCGATCATAGCGAACTAGGATTCTTTCTCGAGTCTAGACTATGATCATCAGGGCTCTCACGAAAATGTTTTCAAACATTTTTACATTGCATACACTAAACGTCCAGATCCAGGGAACAAACTTTTTACAAACAAAAGGCACAAATACACATTTTAAAACTTATATTTATAATTTAGTCTTAGAGTCTGAGGGAGGTTCAGTCTTAGAGACTGAGGGAAATTTGGTCTTAGAGACCAGGGAGTCAGTCTTAGAGACTGGGGGAAATTTGGTCTTAGAGACTGGGGAAATTTGGTCTTAGAGACCAGGGAGTCAGTCTTAGAGACTGGGGGAAATTTGGTCTTAGAGACCAGGGATTCAGTCTTAGAGACTGGGGAGGATCAGTTATAGAGACTGGGGAGGATCAGTCTTAGAGACTGGGGAGGTTCATTCTTAGAGACTGGGGAGGTTTAGTCTTAGAGACTGGGTGTTTAGTCTTAGAGACTGGGTGTTTAGTCTGAGAGACTGGGTGTTTAGTCTTAGAGACTGGGTGATTAGTCTGAGAGAATAGGAAGAATAATGAGAATACATGACTACATGATAAATTACTTTTATTTGCATACGCTAATTGCTAGTGACCATTATGGTCATATGTGCTATGACTAATATGTACCGGCACACATGTCACTTTGATTAAAAAGCGAAATTGTCAGACGTGATGACCCTATGGCCACCACCACAAGTAATGAGAATTGCCCCTGCGCCGAGGACGTTTACGCCAAACACTGAAAGTGACCCTGACATACTGACCAAAGGCGAGGATGACTTGCAGCCATCCGCGCTACCAGATTTTGGCGACGATTTACCCTAGCTGATGACTTCTCCCACAAGAATCCTCCTGTCACTCTTGTTCCAGTCCATGACCACTTCACCACTGGTCATCCCGATGGTGAGCACACCATGGCTCCGATCCTCGACAATACGCCTCCTGTGGACATTCCTTCCAAAGGCTGACTACTCGACGAATGATTGATGATGAGGTTGACATGTTTATTGACGGTCCTCCTGATGACACCCATGATGATGGAAACTTAGACGAGGACGTTATTACAAATTTCACTTCTGAGACCCCTGTTGTCAAGCTATCCTCTGATTCTAGCATGCATTCGATTTCAGACTCCTTTGAGTCTGTGACATCTACAGCCTTACAGACAGCTGGATTACAGCTTTCTACTACTGACGCAGACGACGATGACATGGCTGCTGCACTATCACCTGCTCAAGGCACCACACCGTTACACGACCCAGAGCCTGCTCCTGAGCTAGCTTCTGCACCTTTTGGGTCAGCTTGATGTTGCACCTACTGAACCTGCACCTTTACTTGATCATGACCCTGTTCCTTTTGGTTTACCAGGCATTGCATCCCTTATACCCGACCCAGTACCTGCACCTAATGATCTACCTATCAGTTGAGACGTTTGTTCCAGCACCTTCACCCGCTGACGTTGCTCTTGTGAAGACCGACGTCCATTACGCCAGCATGCCTATCACTATCTTTCAGGACCTAACCGCACCCTGGAAAGGTACTCCAGGTCAGCACCCGCATGACGATCCTTTCGCTACAGCAGCGTTTACCCCGACCTCACAGGCCGCACCGTTTGCTACTTTCACCCCTACATCGCTGGATAAGCCATTTCGATGGTCCTTATCATACACTATGCTAATATTAGACCCTTACACTATGGATGCTACACTCGGGAGGAATTTCTCTATAACATCAGCTACAGTTTGAGAATATGAGTCGCAGAATATTGGAGCTTGAGCTGACATCACTTCCTCCACCCTGTCTATTGCCAGCATACTTTGATCCTCCACATTTATCAAGGTCCCTTTTTGCGCTCTCACCCATTGCTATTACACCTTTCCCAGGTTTCTGATGCTCATTTCTTTACTGTCAAGTGGCAGAGCAGATAATTACTTCGATGTGTAGACAAGCCCGAGGAGGAAGTCCACGCATGTTAACAGTTTACTTTTCTTTCCTCCTCCACCTCAGACACCGGTATAGTGGTTTCTGGATTATGCGGATTGCATTACATTTTGGTAAAGACACTAATGATAAGCTGGGATTGTGGAGACTTTTAAAGACCACTTCAGGCTATGTGATTTTGATACACTGATATACTTGTTGGACAAGGGTAGGGTGACCCTGTGTCCCTCTTGATGTGATACATTTTGAAAGACGATACAATTGTGGTCGGAGAATAATGAGAGCCCAATCATCATAAAACATGCGACAATACTTTGTGACCAATGACCAACGAAAGCTCAGTCGCTATGTCTTCGTTAAGCACGATTGTTGATCCATATATGTGTGCTGTAATTATAATGCTATGTGCTTGCTTACTATGCTCTCATTAAACATAATTACCAAATTACTTGGTTATGCTATGATTATGCTATTGCTTGATTGCCTGATATAAAAATCAAATACATGTATGTACATATGACCTCGAAACAACTATATGCATCCCCTGAACAAATATAACCTAACCTAACCAGTCTTCTTCTTAGAAGATGTCGATAAAAGGGAACATTGCTACCAACAACCCTCTGCCAACAACAGCGGCAGAACTACAAGAGCGCATCTCACAGGCCATTGCACAACTCGAGGCCCTTCGCTCTGAACACAGCAAAGGCTGCACCTACAAGCAGTTCTTAGACCACAAGCCTCGAAAATTCGACGGCACCGGGGGTGCCTTAGCCTTCGTGCGCTGGGTTGAGAAAACGGATTCTGTCTTACGATTGAGCAAATGTGCCCCAGAACATCAGGTCACGTACATAGCTGGACTATTTGTAGATGGGGCTCTGTCATGGTGGAACCTTCATGTTCAGACAATGGGCGAGACAGCTGCGTATGCTTTGACATGGGACGAACTGAAAGAACTGATGCGCAAAAGATATTGCTCTAGGGCAGAAGTCCAGAAGTTGGAAACTGAATTGTAGAACTTGAAAATGGAAGGTCCAAAGATAGCTGGGTATGTGCAGAGATTTAACGATTTATCACAAGTTGCTACGCTCCTGGTAGGACCAGAGTTTAAGAAAATTGAACGTTTCATAGGGGGATTGGCACCTCAGATTCTAAGCCTGGTAACAACATCTAAACCGTCAACGATCACCGAGGCTATCGACATAAGCGTGGCGCTCACTGAAGAAGCGGTTAGACTAGGAAAATTTTCCAGTATGGAAGAGAAAGAGGAGACTCCTGTAGAGTCATCTGGAGATAACAAGAGAAAGGTCGCAAATTTCAAAAAAATTACTCGGGTGAGTAACAAGAAGAAGGCCAAAAAGGGAAAAGACTACATGGGTATCCTACCCAAGTGCGACAATTGTCTACGCTATCATGTCGGGCGATGTAAATATGGAAAATGTGATAACTGTGGCAAGAGGGGGCATCCTAAGGAAACTTGTAGGCAAGATACTGAACATAGAAAAGGAGGCCAAGATAGTAGCGAGAATCACAGAGGGAACAACGACAGTGACGATTATCCAGGCAGGACAAGTGAGAAACAGAAACGTGCTCAAGGTTGTCTTAACTGTGGGAGCAAGAAGCATTTAAGAAAATACTGCCCTAAGAAGAATCAGGCACAAGGATAAAAGCTCAGTAGCAGAGCTAGGGGAGCACACCAGGAATTCAAGCGTGGATATCGGTACGTTCCATATTACTCAACGTTATGCATCTGTGCTGCTAGAAACTGTTTCAAATATTAGCTACGCATCTCTAGAGTTTGAGAGTATACTTGGTTGAGTAGCAAGTAAGTTAGATAATCCACACTCGAAAGAACTAGCTAATGGGAAGCTAGCGGAGGCCAACGAAGTAATTGAAAACGACAAGATAGAACACGGAGAACGTGAGTTTACGCTTAATCTACTGCCAGATGAATTGGGAAGCTTCGACAAGGTAATTGGATGGATTGGTTGTCAAGTGATCAAGAGGAGATTGATATCCGCATCCCGATGCCGAACGAAGAAGCAATCATGACTCATGAAGCAGGATACGCCTCTACGAATTACTAAATGCTGGGAGGCACGAAAGTTATTGCGTAAAGGATGAGTTGTTTTCTTGGCTCATGTCGGGGACAAGGGAGCCGTAGAACCAAAACACGAAGATATTCCTGTGATAAGGAAATATCCTGAAGTCTTCCCCGAAGACTTACCAGAATTATCTCCTCAACGACTAGTCGAATTTCGCATCAAATTGATTCTAGGCGTCGCGTCTGTAGTCAATGCACCTTAACGACTTACACCTTCGGAGATGCAAGGATTGACAGTGAAGCTTCAGAAGTTGATAGAGAAGGAAGATAACAGACCAAGATTCCCTTTTGGGTAACCCCAATTCTGCTTGTCAATAAGAAGGACGATAGCTTTCATACGAACATCAAACAACCAGGATCCGAACGAGCTAACCCACAAGAGTCAGTAACTCTTGCTGAGACTTAATGAATTTCTTACTTAACTAACTATGAGGATCCAACTACTATTACACGACTGATCAATGATCGAGTGTCATTAGCTGTGAATTCAGGAATAAAGTATACTGGGAAATTGTGGGACAATAATTTGTTTTTAAACATACACAAAAATGGTGTTTCCTATACAATGCACAAAACATATCTACACAGAATACGAAACCTTGAGGATCTAGAAAACATATACTTAGGATCTTTGGGAACCCAGGTCCAAACTCGTAAAGGTTGTTATTTAGGAACCATATCTGTTAACTCGAGCAAGTACCACTACCCTGACATATATATTGATTCAGTTAGCCAAACAGAAAGTGTTCAAATTCCTTTTGTTGAAATCTTCACTTTCGCTTCTAGCGAGTAGATGTTTGCATCTCTACTCCCCTCAATGGTAGTTGCATCACATTAATTTCCTTCGCTGAGAGCGAACACACATTGGCTCCAAATACTTGGACATTCCTTCATTTTAGCAGATACGCATTGCTTCATTTCTTGAGAACTTATATGTTATGCATGCACCTTTTGCTACGCATGCGGCTTTATTTCAAACACTTCATTGAAGTTCGAATATTATGTTGCTAAATCTAATTACTGGTTTGTGATTTAAATGACCTACATTATTGTAATTGTTGGCTCTTTTGCTATCAAGTCAACACACTCTCTTGAAACTTCTTTTATTTCAAGTTACATTCATGGTTTATTTTTGTTACCATGCCGAGATTCCTTTGTTGATACATGCGTTTATTGTCGGGTTACACTGAAACTAAGTTCAAATTGCTTGAACTTATCCATTTCACATGTTTGATTTGAGACACCATATGATGTATTGGGAACATCATATTCAAATATTTTTGCAAAGGTTCTTTCATTTCGAGTCGTAGTAGATTTGATTGGTCTACGACTCCACTAAATCGTTTGTTGGTTTCAATACCTTGTGGAGATGATTTCACAAAATTGAGCTTGCGCTAATTTGGTTACTCACTTCATACACGGATTTAAATTATTTATTTGCTCTAAATCCGCCTCATTTATCACGATTAAAGCGGTCTCAACACAGTTGTGTGTTAAGGCAATGGTACATAGATTCATTTCATAACACAATGTACCTCCTAACGATTCTTTCATTGTCTATCAAATACCTTGCGGTACTTAATACTTTTTTTCACCTTCGATCAAAAACAGTGGCTCTTTGATGTTCCGTATTTAACTAAAAACTATATGACATTGTGTAAATCAAATCTTCAGATTGTCTCTGTACACTTTCATTTGATTTCAGGCACGGTGAACTTGTTCAGTCACCACTATTATTGAATCTCATCATTTCGACACCTTGTGGTGTCATTAGTTGGTGCTAATCATGGTCAACTGTTTCACACAAAACTACATATACTTTTGTCAACTTGTCATATAAACATTTCTGATGCAACTACGAATTAAGACAATGATACACCAGATTCGCTTGTATTTCATTCGGCATATTTTCGCGATTAAAAAATGTCAACACACTAGACCTTACCATTCATCTATTCGGAAGTTGACAGGTCGTTTTTCATGTTACCATCACATTCGAGTTGTTGATTATGAATTCATATAGCGGATGCTATGGTTTGTGAAAACTTGTTTGCATATTGTGACCGACTGTCTGAGAATCCTAATAGACGAAACTCCCCCCTTGTGGAACCCCTATTAACTGGATTACACTAGACTATACGTCAATACTTCCTGTACCTTTGACATCAAATGCTAAAAGCACATACCTTTTAACCATTGGATTCGTGTTGTTATATATTCTTGGATTCACCTGATGTGAATAAGGGTTGATTCGGTTTGGTGATTATCTACCTCAGTATTATTCGTACACATAAACGCACAATGTAAACCTAAGGAGTTAAGGTAGTACAAATTTCGAGGACGAAATTTTCTTAACAGGGGGAGAATGTGACAACGTCAAATTTGCATGCATCCGTACGTTTAATTAATTTTGACTTATGCTTAACGACTGTGCTTAATTACAACTGATGACTTAAACTGCTATCTGATTTCTGTATCATACATACATGTGCATCACATTTCATACTGTCACACCATTTATCACAAACAAACTTTAGTAACATACTTGATGCACAAAGCACAGTTAGCACACTAAGCGGATAATTCAGAAACATGCTGACAATGCCAGCACATAGACAGACAATGTTTTTCAGGCCAGTATGAGCCAGAGACAGGGAACTACACTAGTATGGAGTGTAGGGAAGTGAGGACCATAAAACTGCGTCACTAGGTGATAGTTAAAGCGCCGGGAAGTGCCTAAAACCCACTAATAATGCAGAATTCTGCATTATTTATAAGAAATTCAGCATTTAATATGCTAGTAATGTGCAAAATTTTGGTAGAATGGTCTCATATGCTTTCCTAAGTGTCGGGAATTAAATGTGACACAAAAAGATATATAAAAGGCATTATACGGAATAATTTAGCACTTTAACGGAACGGTATCTAACCGAATAACCGGACATTACCCGGGACACCAAATTTTTGCCAAACACATTGTTTTATTATTTCTTGGCTAGTCATGATCCCCGAACACCCTAACACCCACTAAATTCTCTAGTAACTAACATATGTAAACATATACTTGCATTTGAACTAATACTTACCATCTACCATGAAATTTTACACTTAGCGCCCCCCCCCATGCCCAATTTCGGTCACAAGAGGACCCACAAAAATCCCCACCATACTTCCAAGATTTAATTTGATATTTTATTGGATTGATTACTTGATGGAGTGAACAAAATATGTAGTAGGAGGATTATAAGTATGGCACCTTAAAATCACCATATCATTCCATATCTTTCACAAGATCACACCATCTCTCCCTCACTCTCCTCTCTTCCTCTCGACTCACTATAACCGCCACCACCACCACCTTGTCACCATCATCCTCATCCATTTCCAAGCTTGATTCAAGTATAAGAAGGTGTCATGAGAAGATGGAAGCTTGAAGAACTTCAAGGAGCTCCATTACTTGCTTTTTCACACCACTTTTCATCATCTTTTCACTAGAGATCTTCCCTAGCCTTTGAGCTAGTTGTAAGTCTTTGATTTACCCTTGTTTACTTCCATTTTGAGTAGTTAAAAGTTATAGTATGTTGAAATTTACAAGAACACTAAAAGGTTTAAACAAGAAACATGAACATAAAGCTTTACATAAAGATGAAACATAATGAAATGTTGTTAGTATGATATTGTAGTGAATATGTTGTTGGTTGCATGTTGATTCTTGGTTATGTAATGTTAATCACCATATGGAACTTGTTAAGTGATGATTAGAAACATGATTTAACAAGATTAGGAGATGATATTGTGTTACATAAATAATCATCTTCTAATAAAGTTATGAACTTGAAGATAATATGATTTCTTGAAAAATAGTGAAACAAAATGAGTTGGTGATCATGTAGATCCGAGATTTATAAGAGACTTTTCTAAGCGAACCAAGTTCAAGAGTCGGTTTTAAAAAGATCATGACTTTTACATACACTTACCCTATTTTTCAAAACAAATAAGTGTAAGAGTGCTAGTAAATCAAGAAGATTTGGCAAATAAATATTTTTGTAAAATAAGTTCACAAGTTGTGAACATCTAGAAATCCCGAGAATGAGCTTTTAACAAAAGTAAACACACTTCGGAAGGTAACTAAGGCCACTAAACGTTTTACCAAATTACTACGCGTATTTGTGAAATATCAAGTTCATGATTAATATGTAACGCATATAGTTTTTGCTCTAGTTGATGTAAAGTTGGTCAAAGATTGATTGATGATTATTGTGATTATTTTGAAAAGAAAATGATATGCTTATTAGCATGGATACCTCCATTTACAAAGGAAACTATGGCGAAATTTTCTAAAAATTCCAACACTTAGAGAATATTTTTCTAACAAGCGTTACAAGTATATTATTGACCTTGTCCTTCAAAAATAAACTTCGCCATAAGTTTTATAACAAAAATACAAAGTATCGGAGGTTGATTTTTACAAGTAAAGTGGATAAATATATATTTAGAGTATATATCTCCTACTAATACGCTTGTGTGAATATTTGAATACGTTGTGGAATAGTTATATTATTTTAGGGAAAAATAATATAACTTGGCAATTACCGAGAATTTACATTTCCAAAATAATACCAAAAAAATCACACGGAATAAATATTTAAGTTACACACGTGATACGATGAAATCGAACGATAAAACATAACTTACAAAACATTCCGAAAAATACTGTTACAATATATTTTTGGTGAATATTATTTTGGACATGAAAGAATGACTTTATTACAAAGTATAACATATTGTTGGTCAGGGAGAAAATATATTATTTTTGGGAGATAAAAATATATTTTCTTGGGTTTATTTTGAAAATATATGGTTTTGGGAAAAATATATATTTTCGGGAGATACAGTATTTTTGGGCAAGATAAGTTTATATATTTTCTAAATGAGATTTGAAAATATATTGTTTTGGAGATATATATGGGATACTTATTAAGAAAATACGTACAAACCGGACTACGACGCCAATACATGGCAAGATATACCAATGCAAGAATACGAATACACAAGTATGAGATACTCCCATCCTTGGGAAGGAAATACGAATAGCAATACTTGAGAAGTATTATTACAAAAATATTGAGGACACTTTGAAACGTAACTCAAAAACGTAAATACAAAGGCAAGGCAAGACACGGCCCGTTCGTCTAATACACCCTAGTACATTGTAGGAGTCGTAATTGCTGAGGAGATTTGGGTTACGAGTACCGAAGACGCAATACAGTGAGTTCATGCTCCCCCTTTTCTTTTAACTGTTTTCAGTTTTATAACTTCGGGGGTGAAATACATGTTACAATTATTACAGACATTTTATACATGGTATGATTAGCCTAAGGAGGGTTTACTACTTAGATCATATGAGTGGGTAGGAGGATACTTAAGGCCATTAATCCTCGTTGTATGACCGAGGGACATGAGTGATAGATCTATTCGGGTGTAGCGAGCCCCACTCCTGAGTCCGCTGAGTGGACCATGAGGTGACTATGTCTTACCGATGAAATCTGCTAGGTTTGAGTCTTCCTGCATCACTTCACACATATCAATGGCCCTGCAAACCATTGGTGATCTCTTTTTCCTTATTGCTACATACCATGGACTTTCATACATACAGACATATTTCAAAGGTTTATTCATACACATATACACATGAACTCGCTCAACTTTTGTTGATTTTTCAAACTACATGTATTTCAGGGAACTAAAAGGATCTGGCAGGTGTATGCATGTGTCTACAAGCTGCGTGTTAAATAAAGGATGTCATCCTTGGTCGTAGAGTTTAAAAGATGTATCCTATTCCTGGACGGGATACATGTTTCTAAACTCAGGATTATTTAAAGTCTTTTGTTGAGTCCATGGGAACTCATTTGAACATGTTATGGTTTGTAACTAATTGGCGTCAATGTTTTCAAGACAATGGTATTGTGGTATTTCTAAACTTTATTAATGGATAAAAATCTTTTGGTTTTATCATATAGCATTGTTTTGATTGATTGCTATGGTATTAAGAAGTCACACCAAATAACCACGCTTCCGCAAAAGTTAGGGTGTGACAACTTTCCTTTTCCCTTCATTGATCAAATGTTGGAAAGATTATCCGGTCATAAATTTTACTGTTTCTTGGATGGTTTTTCAGGTTACTTTCAAATCCCGATAGCACCCGAAGACCAAGAAAAGACAACCTTCACATGTCCCTTGATGCTTGTGTGGTGGTATATAGATTTAAGTATATTTTAAGCCCTTTTTACACGTTAGTCAAGTTTTAAATTTATAAAACACGATATTTACTAACACCAAACACACATATGGGCAAGTGCACCCATCGTGAGCGTAGTATAGTGTTGGTAAGATACCGAGGTCGTCCAAGGACACAAGAGCTTTTAGTACCGGTTTATCCTCAACGTCTAATCAAATCAAAAGTTTAGAAAAAGGTTTTAAACTAGAAAAAAAACTAACTAAAATGCTGAAAATAAAAATAAAAACAAAAACAGATAGACAAGATGAATCACTTGGCTCCGACTCGTGTTTAGTGTAACCTTTGATTATTTCCGCACTTTTGCACTTTTTAAGAGATTATCTTAGTTATTGTAGTAGGCCCTTCTTTTGAAGGTGAGGTTACCCTCAACCCAGTAGTTTGAGTCAGCAAGGATACAATCCTAAAGGATCGGATTATTGAAATATAATTAATTAAGTTATTAATGCAAATTATGGTAGGCCCCTCTTTTGAAGGCGACGTTACCCTCGGCTAAGTAGTCTGAGTCAGCATGGATACAGTCCTAAGTAGCCGGGTTAAAGTATTAATAGTAGCTTACATATGAGGGGGTCAAAGAGTTTGGACCCCCGCCATCCAATACCGATGGGTATTGAAGGAGGTCCTACTAAATTTGACCCAGGTCCTTGCAGGATCTATACACTGAACAAGGCAAGACTCTTACCAAACCGTTCCCTTAACCCCCGACTAGGTAGCCAACATATCTCCATATAGACCGTGGAGATATGAATGGTGAAAATATTTTATTTTATATAGACAGTAAAATAATGCTAAGACACCACGGACAAACGATAAGGAAGAATCACCTTCAACATAAGAAACTAGTTATTAAAGTCATTAATACAAAACCAAGTAAAAAGTGCGAAAAGATTAAAAATAAAAAGTATTACACTAGACACTTTGTCTTCACCAAGTGATGTAAGAGACTTAGGCAAACATGGCCTTGATTGTCAAGAACTCTTACGATCAATCTTGGATCCCGAGACGACTCACACACTCTATGATGGACAATGGATGATGGTGGTGGATGATGGTGTTATGGTGGTGGTGGGTGGTGGGTGAAGTGTGAGAGAGGTGGTGTGCCAATGGATGATTTTGAAGTGAACCAAGCACCCCTATTTATAGCCTGTACAGAAGCCTGGACACGGCCCCGTGTCCGCTGGACACGGCCCCGTGTCCGCTGGACACGGCCCCGTGTCCACCCTTTTCTCTTTCTTCATTAATACAATTTGTCTGCATTAGCTCCACAAGCCCCCGTGTCCGCTGGGCACGACCCCGTGTGCAGAAGCGTATCTGTACTATCAAGATTTACTCAGATTCTGCGAATCTTTGCGTTGACCACGGCCCCGTGTCTGCTGGACACGCCCCCGTGTTGGGAAATAGAAGCTTCTACAGGTTTGTCTTTTGTGCCAGGGCTGACCATCGTGGACACGGCCCCGTGCTCGCTGAGCACGGCCCCGTGCTGAGCTGGGCACGCCCCGTGCTGAGCTGGGCACAGCCCCATGCTCAGCTTTCTTCTTGTTTTTGCTTTGGGAGTTGTTGTCGAGGGGTCGGGCATGCCACGTTTCTTCATTTTCTTTGTATTTATGTTGGTTTTGGCTGTATATTTGTTCCTTTTGTTTGTTTAAGCTCATTTGACCCTGTAAATTCAAAAGGAAGACAAAAACACACTTTTTCCAACATTAGTACTAAAAAAGGGTTAGTTTTATGCCTTATTTGATGTACTTTATATGTTGCATTTTACACACATCAAATACCCCCACACTTGAATCTTTGCTTGTCCTCAAGCAAAACTCTTTATTATGTGGCTTACACACCCAAATGGAATGGGTAGAAGAGAAGGTTTGGGCTTGTCTTGAGTGTCGGGAATCCAAGATCTTTATTGGGTTTTATTTTTATATTATTTACAATCCTATTCGTTATGATTTATTTAGAACATTTCATTAGAGAAATTACTTATTTGGGCATAACATGCCTCTTTAAAATTTTATTTATATACAAGTTCACATACCTCACGAGGAATCACTCAACACTCGGCCCGGCCGAAGATGTATTTTTGTGAGACACTCGAGACCAGCATGGAACTTACTTCTACCATATGCTTGCCAAGCAATCAATCCTCCTCCTTTTTAACTATACACATTTGTAAATATCAAGAGGACTTGGGGAAGGGTTAGGCTTGGGCTAAAGGTAGGTGGTTTTGGTTAGTGGTTAGTAAAAAGGCTAAAAGCATAAAAAGCGTCGGTTATCGTGAACCTTTTTCTCTTTTATTTTTTTTGACATTTATTTAAACTAAGCATATTCAAACAAGATTTTTGAGTAACTTGTTTGGTTATTGCTAAATCCTCTTTTTTTTTGCCACAAGATAACCGAGCTTTTTACTAAAACAAAAGGGGTTTGAAAAGAAAAAGGTTTTGGTGGGTAAATGGTGTTTGTTTTGTGGGTTTTGAAACGAAAAGGTTTAGGCTCAAAGGGGTTAACTAGGGGGATTTTGGGTAGGTGATAAAGAAAATGAAAAATAATGGTGTTGAAAGGAAAATGGGTTAGTCCTAATGCCTCTATCATTTACTTACTAGGGTTCAAGTTGGTAAGGACCGGGAATGTATCGTCATGGCAAGTTCTAGAGTTGTAAGAAACCAAGCGGCTATTCACACAAGAAACGAAAGATGAGCATTTAATCTAAAGATGTATATTTGTATGCTCAATAAAGGCTCAAAACTCACTTTTTGTGGGAATGGGTTTATAATGTGATCAAGTATATATAATCAAATTTTAACTTGATTTGTCATGCCGTTTCATAATTTTCTTATGTTGGTTCTTTTTATCACGACGCGGTCGGTTGTAAATTTGTAAAAATATAACCTTTTTAGAACTTGTTATTCCCAAATTAAACCAAGACAAGTAAAAAAAATAAAAATTTTTGAAAAAATTTGGGGTGATTAGCGGTTCCAATAGAGTTTTGTGTAAGGCTTGCTTTTAGGACTTGCAAGATTCAAGGTTTTAGCATCCCCCCACACTTAAATTACACATTGTCCTCAATGTGTCCCAAAAATAAGTTTTTCGGTTGATTAAAATGTGTAAAAGTGGGTTAAAAACAAGATTTTATGGTACTGGGTAGCAGAACACGGGGTGGTGTTGGCTGAGCACGACCCCATGGTCAGACTGCCAGTATCAAATTTAAACAGAAGGCTGGGCATGGGGGCGTGTTCAGTGAGCACGGCCCCGTGTCCAGTTACCTGAATTGGGCATTTTCTGCAGAACCTCGGGCACGGGGGCGTGTTGGGTTGAGCACGGCCCCGTGCTGAACTTGCTGTAATGAAGAAAAATCATTGGGAGGCTCTGTTTTTGTGCATGGGGTGTGGGTTCAAGTTTCCCTTAGTAACCTCCATCATCCCGAGTGTGTTTTATTCCTGAAAATTAAAACTAAACTAGAAAACGTAAAAGTTAATCTAAACTAAAACTACGGATAGTTCCGCGGAATGCCTCCGTGGTGCGCCACGTTTATATGGGTCCTTGGCTAGACCCTCCTTATCGGGTGGTTCCGGCTCATCTTTAATTAGGGGGTCGTCATTGCCGATTGGATATTTCATTGATCGTTCAAGATCGACACTTTTTTTAAATGCCCCTAATTGAATAGGTAGATTGTTGTACTTCCGGTTTTTCAAAGCTTCATGAGTTTTTACAAAGAGTCGTCCCAACACTAGAGGAGCATCATCGAGGATGACAAAGTCGGTTGGGATTACCATTTGATTTGTTTGAACCAAGACATCCTCAACTACACCGATTGATTTTATTATTTTCCGATTGGATAAAAAATGGGTATTTGAAGTGGAGAAAAATCACTAATACTTAATTTTTCGAAAATGTAGTTGGGCATTATGTTAACACAAAGATCTTTATCAATCGTGACATTACTAATAAAGGAGTTTTGAAAAAAACATGGAACCGGTTTAATGTTGATTTCAAATGGGTCTTCTTTTATTAGCGAGGTTTGATCATTAGTTAACTTAATGCTTACCCTTTCGTCAATTTTAGTGTTAGTGTTTAACTCTTTTAAAAACTTAGCATGAGTGGGTACTAAACAATGATTTTCAAAAGAAGGTGACAAGAGTTTAATTTCTTCAAAATTAGACTCTTCTTGTATTTTCACGTTAACGGACTGACCTTTTTCGTTGTTTAACTCATGTGTCGGTTTTTCACTTATTTGTTCTTCCATTTTTACACTTTCAATTATCACTTCTTTATTTGATTCTTCTCTTGCGCGGGACTCCTCTTCCCTTGCGCGAGATTCTTTTATATAGCGCTCGATAACTTTAAGGTGTTCTAATATCCTATCGGTCACTTCGGTTATAGAAAAAGGATCGGGATTTTCAAAGCTTGAATCCGGTTGTTCGATCCTTTGTTCCTCATAATACTCATAGGAAGTAGATGGTTCACACCATTGTTCTTCATTGTAAGTATATGATGGATAAGGGTCGTAATTTTGTTCTTCATAATACTCATACGAGGTGGATTGTTCATGCCATGGTTCCTCATAATAAGCATACGAAGGTGGAGGCTCATATCTTGGTTCCTCAAAGTATGAGTAAGAAGGCTCATACCTTGGTTCCTCAAAATATGAGTATGAGGGAGGAGGTTCATACCTTTGGTCTTCATAGGATGTATATGAAGTTGATGGCTCGTACCTGGGCTCCTCATAGTAGGTGTATGAAGTGGAAGGTTGATATAAGTTACAATATTGAACCGAGTGCGGGTCACCACAATTAGTGCAATAATTATTCCTATAATCATCCTCCTCATAGGTGTAGTTGTAACCTCCTGAGTATTGATCCATAAGAATCACTCAGCAGACCACAACTAAGTCTCGAGATCAGAAAATAAAGATAAAACGGAAACAGAGGCTGGACACGGCCCCGTGTTCAGTGAGCACGACCCCGTGTTCAGATTCTGTATCTGGGCGTTTTAATTAAAGTTACTGATTTCGTTGAGCACGGGGGCGTGTTCAGTGAGCACGTCCCCGTGTTCAGGCTACTGTTACTGGGTGTTTTATGAAAAACATGCAGCACGGGCTCGTGTTCAGTGAGCACGGCCCGTGTTCAATCTACTGTAAATGCAAAACTAAACTAAAATGCAGAAAAATGTGCACGCGTTTTGAAAAAGTTTTGAAAAACTAATTAGGCCGCTGATT
This sequence comes from Helianthus tuberosus, assembly GCA_030545235.1. Classification (NCBI taxonomy): domain Eukaryota; kingdom Viridiplantae; phylum Streptophyta; class Magnoliopsida; order Asterales; family Asteraceae; genus Helianthus; species Helianthus tuberosus. The sequence continues at coordinate 25,067,052 of CM060426.1, read as the reverse complement.
TTAAGCTTTCTTAAAATCCTTGTGTCCCCGGAAACGGCGCCAAAAACTTGATGCGTGTGTGGTGGTATATAGATTTAAGTATATTTTAAGCCCTTTTTACACGTTAGTCAAGTTTTAAATTTATAAAACACGATATTTACTAACACCAAACACACATATGGGCAAGTGCACCCATCGTGAGCGTAGTATAGTGTTGGTAAGATACCGAGGTCGTCCAAGGACACAAGAGCTTTTAGTACCGGTTTATCCTCAACGTCTAATCAAATCAAAAGTTTAGAAAAAGGTTTTAAACTAGAAAAAAAACTAACTAAAATGCTGAAAATAAAAATAAAAATAAAAACAGATAGACAAGATGAATCACTTGGCTCCGACTCGTGTTTAGTGTAACCTTTGATTATTTCCGCACTTTTGCACTTTGTAAGAGATTATCTTAGTTATTGTAGTAGGCCCCTCTTTTGAAGGTGACGTTACCCTCAACCAAGTAGTTTGAGTCAGCAAGGATACAATCCTAAAGGGTTGGATTATTGAAAGATAATTAATTAAGTTATTAATGCAAATTATGGTAGGCCCCTCTTTTGAAGGCGACGTTACCCTCGGCTAAGTAGTCTGAGTCAGCATGGATACAGTCCTAAGTAGCCGGGTTAAAGTATTAATAGTAGCTTACATATGAGGGGGTCAAAGAGTTTGGACCCCCGCCATCCAATACCGGTGGGTATTGAAGGAGGACTTACTAAATTTGACCCAGGTCCTTGCAGGATCTATACACTGAACAAGGCAAGACTCTTATCAAACCGTTCCCTTAACCCCCGACCAGGTAGCCAACATATCTCCATATAGACCGTGGAGATATGAATGGTGAAAATCTTTTATTTTATATAGACAGTAAAATAATGCCAAGACACCACGGACAAACGATAAGGAAGAATCACCTTCAACATAAGAAACTAGTTATTAAAGTCATTAATACAAAACCAAGTAAAAAGTGCGAAAAGATTAAAAATAAAAAGTATTACACTAGACACTTTGTCTTCACCAAGTGATGTAAGAGACTTAGGCAAACATGGCCTTGATTGTCAAGAACTCTTACGATCAATCTTGGATCCCGAGACGACTCACACACTCTATGATGGATAATGGATGATGGTGGTGGATGATGGTGTTATGGTGGTGGTGGGTGAAGTGTGAGAGAGGTGGTGTGCCAAGGGATGCCTTTGAAGTGAACCAAGCACCCCTATTTATAGCCTGTACAGAAGCCTGGACACGGCCCTGTGTCCGTTGGACACGGCCTCGTGTCCACCCTTTTCTCTTTCTTCATTAATACAATTTGTCTGCATTAGCTCCACACGCCCCCGTGTCCGCTGGGCACGACCCCGTGTGCAGAAGCGCATCTGTACTATCAAGATTTGCTCAGATTCTGTGAATCTTTACGTTGACCACGGCCCCGTGTCTGCTAGACACGCCCCCGTGTTGGGAAATAGAAGCTTCTACAGGTTTGTCTTTTATGCCAGGGCTGACCATCATGGACACGGCCCCGTGCTCGCTGAGCACGGCCCCGTGCTGAGCTGGGCACGCCCCGTGCTGAGCTGGGCACAACCCCATGCTCAGCTGGGCACAGCCCCATGCTCAGCTTTCTTCTTGTTTTTTCTTTGGGAGTTGTTACCGAGGGGTCGGGCATGCCACGTTTCTTCCTTTTCTTTGTATTTATGTTGGTTTTGGCTGTATATTTGTTCCCTTTGTTCGTTTAAGCTTATTTGACCCTGTAAATTCAAAAGGAAGACAAAATCACACTTTTTCCAACATTAGTACTAAAAAAGGGTTAGTTTTATGCCTTATTTGATGTACTTTATATGTTGCATTTTACACACATCATCCCTATTGTTGGTGCATAGATGTCTGTTAACTTCGTCTTTATAGAGTCTTGTGTCTAGATAGGATAAACCAGTGCACAACAGGTTAGAAATTAGGTTCTACATGTTAAAGGGGTATTTCGCACGAAATAGCAAGTGCTATTTCGTACGAAATTACACACTGGTATTTCACACGAAATAGGCCTTCGCTATTTCGTACGAAATTACCACTCCTATAAATACCCAACCTGCTAGTTTATTTGTAACGGTCTTGATTTCAGAGCCGAGGTGCTGCCAGTTTGTCAAATGATCAGAATTGCTTTGAAATCATTAATAAAAGGATAATTAAGGAGAATCAAGCTGTTTCACGTCTATATCAGTGATTCCGCCTTTGATATGGATCATAAACTCTTCTGATTGAGTCGTTAGGGTCACACATTGATCCAACAAGTGGTATCAGAGCTCAGGAAGAAGAGTTTATACCAATTCCGCTTGTTTTCATCACTTCTACTCTTTCTTTTCAAAATTAAACGAGATTTAACGGACAAAATGGATTGAATTTCACATATATTACATAAAACACTGTTTTAATGAATCCTTGAGAGAATTGGACCAAAATTCGAACAAAACTGGATCAATTTGACAAAATGGTGGCCGATATGCTGATGTCATCCTTATTTCGCACGAAATAGTCAGCTTATTTCGCATGAAATTAACTCTGAGAAACCTATTTCGCACGAAATCAGCATATTGTTCCTTATTTCGTACGAAATCAAGCTATTTTGTACAAAATCAAGTTATTTCGCACGAAATCAGTATACTATTTCGTATTTCGCATGAAATCAGATTTTATTTCGCACCAAAGTTGCTATTTCGTGTGAAGGGTATTTCGTGTGAAGAGTATTTCATGTGAAAGCTTATTTCGCTTGAAATCTATTTTCGGTTGAAAGTTGTTCATTTCGTTTGAGTTCTAATTTCGTTTGAACTGATTTCGTTTGAAACTGTTTTTGTTAAAATCAAAAAAAATTTCTAAGTGTTTGTTGAGTATTTCAGGTACTTGAAGATGGATGAGTTTATGAATCCGTTCAGTGACATGTTTGCTTTCACGGGAAACACTGGAGATGATACATCAAACAACACAAATGAAAATGTTTCTAATCCAAGTGCAAAGAAAACCCTGTCTGATGCTTTGAGTGTGGAGAGTGCATATGGCACATACAATAAACCTCCCAAACTGATGGTGATTGAAGAATACAATAGATGGGCTAAAAGCTTTGAAGAATGGCTAAAAGCGTTTGCGTATCCCAGTTGGAAGAGCATGAAGAATGGTTTCAATATGGGAAGATCGGATTATGAAAATATAGCAGATACTGATGTAGAAAGATTTGTTGCTGAGCAAAAGTGCATTGCATTGCTTCATCAGTATGTGAGAGACGACATAATATCGTTGATTGAGTACACAAATTCGAAAGATCTATGGGAGAAACTGAGAGTGAAATGTGTGGGTAGTGCCTAAATAGTTAAAAACAAAAAGAAGTTGTTAAGAAAAGAATTCGATTTGTTTGGATGTTTGAAAAACGAATCTGTATCTAAGATGATTGAAAGATTCGGGCATTTGAAGTTGCAACTTGCAAGACATGGAATCATATATACTCAAGAAGAATTGGTTGACAAATTGTTTGACTCATGTCTGATGAGAAAGACTGGCGGTACTTTGCTTTGATGCTGAAGAACACAGTAAAGTCGGAGGATCTGACGGTTGATCTGTTAATCGAAAGATTGGAGAGTCATGAATTGGAGATCAAGAAATCAAACAAAGTCAATAATTCCTCATATCAGCAGAATGTTGAGCTGTATTATCGAGGTAGTATGATCCCGAAGACTGTGTCTCCTAAGACAGCTTTCTCAGCTGAAAGTTCTAACACGTTGAATCAAGAAAGTTCAAGCAGTGGTTTTCATGGAGGTTCATCGTCAACTACTTCAAATCAATCAGTTCCAAAGAATATGTTTCAATGTAACATTGCTGTGGATCTAAAGAATGCTCAAAATTTCAGTGAGGAATCCGCAAAGCAACAAATGGTGTTTTTAGCGTCTGTTCTAGAATCATACGAGAGTCTTGTTGCTGGCAAGATTGGAAACACTAACCTCACCAAGGAGGACTATGATCAGATCGACCCAGAAGAAATGGAGTTGATAGATATCAGGTGGTGTATGGCTAGTGCAGTTAGACGAGCACAAAGGTTCATGGAGATTACAGGCAGACATTCTATTGGCGGACCTTCCACAAAGCTCGGGTTTGATAAATCAAAAGTTACGTGCTTCAGATGTAAACAAAAGGGACATTTTAAACGTGAATGTCGAAATGCACCTGCTGATAATACTGCAAATCCATTCAGAGAGGATTATTACAAAAGAGCAATTTATCATCAGAACAAATCTGAACCGGCCAGAATGAAGCAGCTAGAAGATACCCCCAAAGAAAAATCAAGAGCGCTTGCTGTTATTCATGATGACGAAGGTTTCGATTGGAGTGAACTGCTACCAGAAGAGGATGCAGTGGGCTATGCGTTTGTGACAAAGCTTGTTCCTTTCAAAGATAGCAGAACAGAAGAAGAGAAATACATCAATAGAAAGATGAAAGCTCAAGACATAAAGTATAAAATCTATTGTACACACAAAGAAGCAAAAAGGGCGAATAGATGGGATGCTGATAGAGAATGTTACCTTGATCCCAAAGGAAACATTGCTGTTGAACCTGATTCTGTTAGTGTTGAAACTCTCACCGAGCAAATTGCTGAAGAAGAAGAAGCTAACCAGAGAATGTGGTGGGGAGGAGGTGAAGAAAAAGAAAAAGAGAAGGAGCTGCAGAAAAAGAAAATTGATGAGGGGATTATTGACACGTCACAAGAGTTTACTGCTGAGAATTTGAAGAAGATGGCTGACAAAGTGCTTGCAGCGAAAGAGCTAGAGGTAGTTTCTGGTTCTGGCACTGAGTCTAAAACCAAGGTCAGTCAGATTGATGCAACCAATGAAACAGGTAAGAAAGCTAAAACTGAGAGTGACTGCAAAAATTGCATGAAAGATTGCAAGGTTTGTAGTACAGTTGCTTACCTAAACGGTAAAAAGGTTGAAGAACTGACAGGAAGAGTCAGAGACGTTGAAGATCAAATTTTAAACCGTGACAAAATGTTAAAAGCTTCAAATGAATGTTTAAAGGAATTAACTGAGAGAATCGAAAATGATAAAATTGACGTAGAAAGAATTAGGAAAGAAAACGAAAAATTAATTCATGAAAATCGTCAACTCTCAGAAAATTTTGAGAAGCTGAAACGAACGGTAAAAGATTCTGATGAAAGAAATGGTAAAACAACAAAAGAAAATCTTCAACTTTCTGGTGTTCTTAGGGTAAAAGAAGAGTTAATCAATCAACAACTGGATGAAATTGCTAAGTTGAAGCTTCAGTTTCAAGAAGTCAAAATTGAAAACGAACGCATTCAGTTGAAATTGAACAGTTACAACTCCGCAAGCTTTGTTCTTCAACATATAGTTCCTAAACCAATTGGAAAGAACAAAGCAGGCGAAGATGTATACTTTGATGGAACCGGGGTTGGGTTTCATCAGGTTCCACCACCGGTGTTAAACAATTTTTCAAAGAAAAAATCAGGGTTGGTTAATGATGAAGAAGAAAATGAAGTTAAGCTTCCAGACACGATTGATGTCACATTCACTTCATCTTCCGATGAAGATAGTGTCCAATCTGAAGTTGTGAAAAGCATGGTTGAAAATGTTTTAAAGTCTGAAAGTGACACTACTGAGGATGATGAATGCTTTTTGGACAAATATATTCCAAAATCAAAATCCAAAAACAACTTAAGTGAAGAACCAAATCTTGTGATGTACAAGATGGAGGGATCTGATAAGTTGTATTCGGATCGTGATTTTCCTTTGGAGAATGTGAATGTTGGCAAATTAAGAAATGTGTTCAAGTTGATTGAGATTGATGTGTCTGAAATTGAAGGTTTGAAACATTCGGAAAGACAATTGAATTTTGAAAAAGATAAATCTTACTATAAAAAACCTGTTGTACCTCCGCGTTTTTCTAAAAACAATCAAAACAAATGGTCAGGTGGATATCAGGGTGGTAAGAATTATCAAAGAAGGAACTTTCAAAACAAGAAGTTTGTTGAGAAAAAGGTGTTTGTAAAAAGCTCGAGTTCTCATTCCGAGCAAGAATCTGAAATATTTTCAAAAACCAATGAAGAGTTTTTTGAAGAAAAGGCCTCACAGCCTCAAACCGAATGCACAAGTCGAGTAGCTGATACTCGTATATGCTTTAAGTGCAACAAAGTTGGACACATTGCACCAAAGTGCACCAACTTAAAGCCTAAGTCTGAAGTTGTTGAGAGTCAGAAAAGGAAAGTTGATGCAAAAGGAAAAGCTCCAATGGTTGTTGAGAAGAAAGTTTTGAAAAATGAAAACATAAAAATCAAAACTGAACCTGTAAAGAATTTGGTAACTAAAACTGACAAATTTTATAAACAGGTTGCTTCATCTCAACAAACATGGAAACCAAAATTAGTTGAAAAGAAACCAAGTTCTCCAAATCCAAAGGTTTCTGAGATGGAAAAACAATCATCTTCTACCACTCCGGTAAAGATGAATGTTCCTGTGGATTATTATGAGAAACTTGAAAAACAAGAGTCTACTACTTCTGAAAAGAAGTATGTTCCAAAGAAAGACCAATCAACTGGTCAACCTCCTAAAAATGATTTCTTTTTATACAAAGAGATTGAGATTGGGTCTGAGGAGAGCTTAAAGATGAATGACAAAAATTTTCCGCCACTTTACACTGCTAAAACTCACATCAAAGTCAAGCTACCTGAGTCAAAAGAGGCTTGGGTGGCATCAAAATCTAACTAAGTGTTTGTGATATGTGCAGGAGCTTCCAAGATCCGTTTCACATTGGATATGGATAGTGGAGCTTCTCGGCACATGACAGGGAAGAAGACCCTTCTGTACGATGTTCGAGGGTTTAATGGAGGTTATGTGGGTTTTGCAGGTAATTAAGGAGGTCGAATAGTTGGTGAAGGAACTTTATCAAATGGAATCGTCACGTTTGAAAGAGTAAACTATATCGCCGAGCTTGAAAACAATCTTCTGAGCATCTCTTAGATCTGTGAACGTATGTATACAATGCACTTTACAGATAAGGAATGTTTGATCTTGAAACCAGGATTTGTTGTTCCCGAAGAGTGGGTTATCATGAGAGCACCCAGAGTCAACGACCGGTACGTGTTGGACATGAGTGTAGCAACTACTACCACGGGTCAGGCTTACTATTTTATGTTAAGAGCAACGGAAAAAGAATCACAATTGTGGCTTCGAAAGATGGGCCACATTCACCTGCGAAAAATGAATCACCTGGTGCATAATGACTTAGTAACTGGTGTTCTTGTGAAAGGTTTTCATCTTGAGGGGGAGTGCATTAGCTATATTAAAGGCAAGCAAAAGAAGAAATCTCACCCTAGAAAGAAAGTTAACTCAGTCTCGAGACTGTTAGAGAGACTTCATATGGATCTTTTTGGTCCAGTGAACGTCAAAAGCATAACTGGTGATCTCTACTGTCTAGTAGTAACAGATGATTACTCGAGATTTTCATGGGTATCATTTCTAAAGTCAAAAGATGAGACATTTGAAAGTTTGATGACGTTGTTCCGAAAAATTGAAAACTTGTGCCAAACTCGAATCAGAAGAATCAGGAGTGACAACGGTACAGAGTTCAAGAACAACAAGATGGAAGAGTATTGTGATGAGAGAGGTATATTGCAAGAATTTAGTGCTCCTTACACTCCACAACAAAATGGAGTAGCTGAAAGAAAGAACAAGACGCTAATTGAAATGGCTAGGACGATGCTTGCTGATTCCAAATTACCAGTCAAGTTTTGGGCATAAGCAGTATCAGCCGCTTGCTATACACTCAACCGGGTTCTAACAGTGAAAAAATTCAACAGGACATGTTTCGAGCTGATCAACAATCGCAAACCGAACCTGAAGTATCTGGAACCGTTTGGGTCTCCCTGTACAGTTCTAGAACCTTTTGGTAAATTTGGTGCAAAGAGCATTGAAGGAATTTTCGTGGGTTATGCAAGTCCATTGAAACGAGTCTTTGTTCCAAGCTTGAAGCGGATCATCGAAGCACATAATGTTGAGTGTCAAGGTTATACCATGCCACCTCAGAATCCTGGCGACTCATGGCGTTTTAATTACGATACTTTGTGGGATTCGTTTGACATAGAAGAAGAACCAGATTTCTTTGACGAGTTGGATATTCTAAGAGAATATGAAGAATCATAAGAAATATTTCCAACTGAGCATTCTAGACGTCAACGGAAAACTTCCAATGACGATGAAGCCGGTCCAAGTAATGCTGGAGAACATGATGATATTCAACAAACTCTTGACAATCAGACGGCAGTCAATGATAATCAAGAATCTGAAGATAGACCTATATTCGATCGTGGTGATTCAGATTCTGAGGGGGAGCAGATCCAGATATCAAGTCAAACAATTCCAGTCAGTGAACAAGGTGCAAATCAGAATGTCATAAATTTGGAAGGCGAGGTAGATGTTCCAGGCGAGGTGATGCCGAGAACTCTTTCGTACCATCCAGAAGAACTGATTATTGGAGAGTTACAATCAGGCGTTCGCACAAGACGTCAAATTGACCAAGGCCTTACTTGTTTTTATTCTACAGTTGCTCTGTTACAAACTGAGTTTTCACTTAGTTGTTTTATTTCGCAGATTGAACCGCGAATATACAAAGAAGCACTAACTGAAGATTCTTGGGTCAACGCGATGCAAGAGGAGCTGAGTCAGTTTGAGAAGTTAGGAGTGTGGAAATTGGTAGACTTGCCTGATGGTCACAGGAAGATAAAGACCAAGTGGGTGTTCAAGTGTAAGAGAGACGACAGAGGGGTTATTATTCGTAATAAAGCTCGACTCGTAGTCCAGGGCTTTAGTCAGCAGAAGGGTATAGATTTTACCGAAGTATATGCTCCAGTTGCTAGACTTGAAGCGATCAGAATCTTTCTAGCATTTGCATCTTGGAAAGGTTTTAAAGTTTATCAGCTAGATGTTAAATCGGCTTTTCTCTACGGGAAGGTAAAAGAGGAGGTATATGTCGGACAGCCACCGGGCTTTACCGATCCAATCCACAAAGACAAGGTCTATTTACTGGATAAAGCACTGTATGGTTTACACCAGGCCCCGAGAGCTTGGTATGAGACATTGTCTCAACACTTACTTGCCAACAGCTTCATCCGTGGAAAAGTGGATGCCACTCTCTTCACCAAAGAAGTCGACGGACATCTTCTGATAGTTCAGATATACGTGGACGACATCATATTTGGGTCAACAAATGAAAATCTATGCAAAGATTTCGAAAGAGTTATGAAGCAAAAATTTGAAATGTCATCGATGGGTGAGATGAAATTTTTCTTGGGACTTCAGGTTGATCAACTGCCTAAGGGAATTTTCATACATCAAACGAAGTATGTTCATGATATCTTAGAGAAATTTGGGATGTCCGGAACTACTCCAGCTTCCACCCCATTAGCGACGAACCATGGGATAAATCCTGATCTCACCGGAGACAAGGTAGATAAAACGATGTATCGTTCCATGATCGGATCGCTGATGTACTTGACAGCTTCAAGACCCGATATCATGTACCCAACCTGCCTCGCAGCAAGATTTCAGTCAAGCCCCAGAGCTTCGCATATGGTGATTGTGAAACGGATATTATGCTACCTGAAAGGAACTCCATCATTTGGGTTGTGGTATCCAAGAGAAGGCGATTTCACGCTCGAAGGGTATTCCGATTCCGATTTCGGATGCTGCAAAGTTAACGCTAAGTCAACAACAGCGGGGTGCCAGTTTTTCGGACCACGATTGGTTACCTGGCAATGCAAGAAGTAGACCTCTGTAGCTTTATCCACATGTGAAGCCGAGTATGTTTCTGCTAGCAGCTGCTGCTCTCAGATCTTGTGGATCCAGCAATAGATGAGAGACTATGGTTTGCAATTTCTTAACACCCCTATCTTTGTTGATAATGAGCCAGCGATAAACATTACAAAAAATCCTGTTCATCATGCTAAAACGAAACACATTGAAATTCGTATTCACTTCATCCGAGACTGTTTCGAGAAGAAGTTGATACGAATTGAGAAAATCCACACTGACGAACAAAAAGCTGATTTACATACCAAAGCGTTTGAAAAAAATCGTTTTAAATATCTTTTAAAATTGAACGGTATGAAGCTTTTATCGGTGTTGGAGGAGATTCTTGGCGTAGATGAAGGTACCGCTGTAGATGATGTTGAGAAGCAATCTGCAATGGTTTGTCGATTTTTTACTTGTTTTGGTATTTAGGGGGAGGTAGTTATATTTTTCAGAAAATACAAAAACCGTAAAAAAATTTCAAAAATCCAAAAACATGAGATATTTCAAAATCCAAAAACAATAGAAAATGAAAAAGAGCTTGTGTAAAAAGGGAAAATGATAGTACATCGGCTTGACAGTTACGGTATGCTAAAGATTTGTAAAGTTTAAAAAGTCTTAAGCAGTCTCGCTGATGATGTGCCGATAGGTTTTTACACATTTAGTAGGTTTGTTCGGGATATAAACCTAAATCTTTACTTGCTTATTTCGTGGGGAACACTACTTGGATATATAGGTAACCCCTGAAATCTTGTTTGAAAGATCCCCCTTTCTGAGATACTAGGTCTTTATACTCAGTGATATCTGGGGTATTATCCCGGGACTTCTGATTTTGCGGAAGCAATGGCCTAGTCCCCGTATAATACTTTCTGCTTGCTTGAAATATAGCATCGCCCTCAGCATAAAAAATGATGAAACATTGAAAAATGCTAATCATGTGCTGTTGAAGAAAAGATCCTCTAAAGGGGACACACCTAAAGTCGAAGCCATCATCTCTCTGATTTTGCGGAAGCAATAGCCTGAGCTCTCATGGCCCTCACATTTAACCCCTTACAGATATCATCTATGGTATACTCACCTGTAAGATTGAATATTGGGATCTGGATACGGGAGTATATTCAAGAGGTGGGATACATGAATGAGTTTAAGTTCTTAATTCATCTAATTCGTATCCTGGACAGATTGAAATTTGTGTGAGAATTTAAGTGGATCAGTATATCGACAATCTAAGCGAATTGTTTAATGATAAGTATGTAATCAAAGCTTAACGGTACTTGTGACTTGTCGAAAGCTGATATGATTCCCTAACACGCTCATCATAAATATATGTTTGTAAATAGTTTACATTTACTGCATTTCAATTTCTGTTTAGCTTTCTAGTTTAGAAACTTTATTCAAAAATCAAAAAGATTTTACATTTCTACTTTATTTTTTTCCGACAAACCAAAGTGGAAAGCTGATCTTCAGATTCGCAGTTTGAAGATGCAGGAAGTTTCTGAGCTGGACAGTAGAGTTGTGAGCTTATCATGATAAACTTGTGAAAAATGAAAAGTCAAAACAAGTTCATTAAGTTGAAACTTGTAATTTTCAAAATAATGTTTTGAACTATGTTGAACAAAAGTCAGTTTTTGTTTCGTTTCAGATCAACCAAGGTCATTAAGTTGGACTTGATAGACAAATTAAGTTCCTAGGGTCATTAACTTGGACCTAGTTACTTAAGTGGATTATTAAAACTGATAAAAACCGAGAAAAGATGTTAAAAGTCAATAGATTGTAATGTTATATTTTTGAGAAACAGGAAACAAAATCCCCATGGCAAAGTTTGTGTAAAGTTTGAACCAGAATTCGAGCTCCAGCATATTGAAAGGGGGAGTTTTCATTCTGGATCAACATTCAAAGGGGAATTTGAAGATAGAGATTGAAGGATGCTTACAATGTCAAAACTTTTTGGACAAGAGTGAGAAGATAGGCAAAGACTAAAGACTGAAGATTTGATGCTAAAGACTTCGTCAACATCCAAGGGGGAGTCTGTTGGTGCATAGATGTCTGTTAACTTCGTCTTTATAGAGCCTTGTGTCTAGATAGGATAAACCAGTGCACAGCAGGTTAGAAATTAGGTTCTACATGTTAAAGGGGTATTTCGCACGAAATAGGCCTTTGCTATTTCGTACGAAATTACCACTCCTATAAATACCCAACCTGCTAGTTCATTTGTAACGGTCTTGATTTCAGAGCCGAGGTGCTGCCAGTTTGTCAAATGATCAGAATTTCTTTGAAATCATTAATAAAAGGATAATTAAGGAGAATCAAGCTGTTTCAAGTCTATATCACTGATTCCGCCTTTGATATGGATCATAAACTCTTCGGATTGACTCGTTAGGGTCACACATTGATCCAACACCTATGGAACTTTTGCTTATCGACGCATGCCATTTGGTCTATGTAATGCCCCCGCAACCTTCCAACGTTGCATGGTAGCCATCTTCCATGACATGATAGAAAAGACAATGGAAGTCTTCATGGATGACTTTTCTATCTTTGGGGATTCATATGACCAATGCCTCGATAACCTTGAACGAATGCTATCCCGATGTGAGGAAACTAACCTCGCCCTTAACTGGGAAAAATGCCATTTCATGGTAATGGAGGGAATAATACTCGGTCACAAAATCTCAAGTGAAGGAATGGAGGTTGATCGAGCCAAAATAGACACTATTTCTCGATTACCACCCCCATCCTCCGTTAGAGCTATCAGAAGCTTCCTAGGGCATGCCGGATTTTATAGGCGATTTATCAAAGACTTTTCTAAAATTTCAAGGCCTCTAACAAAATTACTTGAAAAAGAAGCTCCTTTCATCTTTGACAAGGATTGCAATCAAGCATTTCTAACCCTAAAGGAAATGCTAGTCAATGCACCTATCATGATAGCGCCTGATTGGAAATTTCCTTTCGAAATCATGTGTGATGCAAGTGACTTTGCAGTTGGAGCTGTCTTGGGACAAAGAAAAGAAAAGCATTTTCACCCAATTTATTATGCTAGTAAAACACTTAACGATGCACAAGAAAATTACGCAACAACTGAAAAAGAATTACTAGCTGTGGTATTTGCTTTTGATAAATTTCGTTCTTATCTTGTTCTTTCTAAAACAGTAGTCTATACAGATCATGCAGCCATTCGATATCTCTTCAAAAAGCAGGATGCAAAACCACGTTTGATTCGGTGGATTTTACTCCTCCAAGAATTTGATATTGAAATCAAAGACAAAAGAGGAGCAGAAAACACCGCAGCGGATCATCTTTCACGCTTAGAAGACCCAGCTTTGGAGGCAACCAGGGACGAGCAAATCAACGAGAAATTTCCAACAGAATCCCTAGAAATGGTGGAATACAGACAAGAACCATGGTACGCTGACTATGCTAACTACCTAGCTAGCGGTATAGTCGCAAAAGGTTGGCCACATCATCAAAGAAAAAAATTCTTTGCTGATGTAAAACACTATTTTTGGGAAGACCCTTATCTTTTCAAAATGTATGCCGACCAACTCATCCGACGATGCGTACATGGTAGCGAAGCACGAAGAATTCTCCGCCATTGTCATGAAGGTCCATACGGAGGACATCATGGTGCCGCTAGTACCGCATGAAAGGTATTTGATTCAGGGTTTTATTGGCCAACCATTTATAAAGACGCCCAAAGTCTTGTCAAGACATGTGATGCTTGCCAAAGAACAGGTAATATTTCTTCCAAAAATGAAATGCCCCAAAACGGCATTCTTGTTTGTGAAATTTTTGATGTGTGGGGACTCGACTTTATGGGACCTTTCCCACCGTCAAAAGAAAACAAATATATACTTGTGGCAGTAGATTACTTGTCTAAATGGGCCGAGGCCGAGGCACTTCCAACAAATGATGGAAGAGTCGTGGTAAGATTTCTGAAAAAAATATTCTCTCGTTTTGGAACACCTAAAGCATTAATAAGTGATAGAGGTACCCATTTTTGCAACCATCAACTTGAATTTTTTTTAACAAGATATGGGGTCTATCACCGGGTCTCTACAGCATATCACCCTCAAACAAACGGACAAGCCGAAGTGACTAATAGAGGTTTGAAATGAATACTCGAAAAAACCGTAGGGTTAAATAAAAAGGAATGGGCCGATAAATTAGATGATGCTTTATGGGCTTTTCGAACTGCTTATAAAACTACAATAGGTACAACCCCATATAAGCTAGTCTATGGAAAAAGCTGTCATTTGCCAGTAGAAATTGCACACAAAGCCTACTGGGCAATTAAAAATGTAAACTTAGATTTAGAATTTGCCGGTAGAAATCGATTTTGTCAATTAAATGAATTAGACGAATTAAGGAATTATGCATACTCAAACTCTGAAATTTATAAGGAAAGAATGAAAAACTTGCACGATAAACACATTAAACCTAATGAATTTCAAGTAGGAGATGAAGTTCTATTGTTTAATTCATGACTTCGACTATTTCCTGGTAAATTAAAGTCTAGGTGGTCAGGACCTTTTTCCATCACCCATATTTTCCCACACGGTGCAGTAGAAATTAAATCTCGGAATGGAATTCCATTCAAAGTCAATGGCCAATGGCTGAAGCTCTATCAAGGATTCATTGAGGATGAAGAGGAAGAAATCTCGCTTCAAACGGTCGGAGAATGAAAGCATCAACATCATACCTGGTAAGTTACGAACAAACGGGTCGACATCTAAATCGGTAAGTTTTCTAACCAAGTTTTTGGGAAACAAGGGCACTCACACGAGCACTAAAAAAAATAAAATAAAGTAAAATTGCTCGGCACGAGGCCGTGTCCACTGGACACGGGGCCGTGTCCGCACGACTGTCGGGATAAAACCCCTTTTTCATAACAGTTACTTCATTCCACACACCCCGTTTCCCTGAAAACTCTCTGGTTCAGGAGATTTTTCGCAGATTTTCGACGTCTCCTCTACTTCTAACAACATCAAGGTATGGTTCTATCATCATTAGTAGTTAGATTAAGCATTTGCATGTAGTTAAAACATCAAAAATTTGGGGAAAATCTAGGGTTCTTGAACTTCATACGGATCGAACCTCAAATTTTTGTATAAATCTGTTAGCATTAGTTTAGATTCATGTTATAGGAAGTAAATCCACTTGTATTGTTCAAAGATTCGCCCGATTTCTCACAAAAACCCCAAACCCTTGTTTTTGAACCGAAAAAGATAAAATTGAAGGGGTAAACGGTTTGTTTTGGGAAAAACAGCACTTGGGGTTTCATTTTCGGGGGAAACCGCACCTATTGGACCAAAAATTTTCAAGTTTTCGAAACCGGGTCGAAAAATGAAGATTTTGAGTAACAGACGCCTGGACTCGGGGCCGTGTCCGCTGAACACGGGGCCGTGTCCAGCTACCTGTTTCAGTTTTTTTCGAAAATTCCACTGTTTCGTGCTAACTTTTGGTGTATTCTTTCAGATGTCAAAGAAATTCACGAGGTTCAACGCAAATGAGCTCGATGCTAGGGCAAGATACGAAGTACTTCAAACCAGACCGGAAGAATATCCAAGACAAGCGTGTATGGATCTTTTAACATTGACCGGTTTAACAACCTCGTTACCGGCCCACTAAGAGTCGCCCTAACCACTCGACTTCGCTCGGTCCACGAGTACAATCTGGAATTCTACAGCACATTCGTGTTCAATTCAAGGTGTGACCCATTTGACCATGATGGGGTGGGATTCCGATGTGGTGGAACTAAGTACTCAATTTCGATGGCACAATTTGGGTCGATAGTTGGGCTGTATGCGGAGGAAGATGCGGGTAATGAAGAGAACACCAGAGGGGTACGAGAGTTGGATGAAAACGAACGCCAAGCCCCGTGGGCTCAGATTGGTGAAGGGCACTACAACCCGAGCAGCACTAAGAGCACTAAGCTGAGGGACCCGCTTTACCGTTACATTCATAGGGTCCTCACTTACTCTCTTAGCCAAAGGCATGACAACAGTGGCGTTGTAGGGTTGAGAGACTTGATAGTCCTTCATTGCATTCATAACCGCAGACACCTCGATGTTCCGTACCTCCTACTCCGAAACATGCATTTAAACCGGCTTGCTACTCCACCAACCCCTATCTTCTTCGGGGGATGGATATACCATCTCTTCAAGCACTTCGTGAACATGCCAAGGTCCTTCCAAAAGAGCCCATGGTCGGGAAGAGTGGACATACACATCTGCCGCTCCATGAACTTGATATATGAAGCCGAAGACGGGTCGGTTAGCTTCCAAAGAGTCCAAGGGCATGCATGGAACCCGAAAGAGGCACTCGTCCTTCACGATCCACAGCATCATCAGTACCAGTACCAGCCCCACGGTGATCCGGGCCAATCCTCCTCACAAGGAGGCGGTTTTCCTAACTTCCAAAGTTTACATGATTTATTGCAGGAAAACCTCATGTGCACCAGGAACACCTATAACATGGCGAGCAATACGTACACCCGGGTAGGAGCAATCGAGAGAAACATTTCCGACATCCAAGATGACATCGGGAATATCCGGGAGTACATAGCGGGGCACGGTGGAGGAGGTGATGACGATGAGGACGAGGACATGGACTAGGCGGGAGGAGCGGAGTTAGGAGCAGCTGGTTGATGATCCCACAGGTTAACCCCTTTTCTTATGAACAATTTCTGGCCTGCGTGCCGTGTGTTGAACAATTTACTTTCCTTTAACTCTTTTTATTTTCTGCATTTGTTTTTCTTTTTAACTTTGGGATGTGGATGTTGAACTTGGTAATTTAGGATGTTTGCTATGGTTTGGTGTAGTGTTTATTGATAAAACAGGTACATACGAGGCTTAGAGTACTAAACATTAGTGCTACTAAAGCCGGGACAGGAAAACCGGAGCCAGAAACCTGTTTTTCAACTTTGCAGATTGTCTACACGGGGTCATGTCCAGCCGACACGCCCCCGTGCCCACTTCCCCAGACCTGCTGCTTGTTTAATTCTGCAGACTTTTGCCAGACACGGGGTCGTGCCTAGTGGACACGCCCCCGTGTCCAACTTCTGTATTCGTTACTGGCACTCCGACACGGGGTCGTGTCCATCGGACACGGGGCCGTGTCCAGACGCCCAGTAACATAAATTTTGCTTTTTCACACCTTTTTACACATTCAATCCACCTAAAAACTTATTTTTGAGACACATTGAGGACAATGTGTAATTTAAGTGTGGGGGGATGCTAAAACTTTGAATCTTGCAAGTCCTAATCACAAGCCTTACACAATAATCACCCCAAATTTTTTCAAAATTTTTTCATTTTTTTTACTTGTCTAGGTTTAACTTGGGAATTTCAAATTCAAAAAAGGTTATATTTTTACAAATTTACAACCGATAGCGTCGTGATAAAAAGAACCAGCATAAGAAAATTATGAAACGGCATGACAAGCTTAGTTAAAATTTGATTATATATACTTGATCACATAAAAAAACCCATTCCCACAAAAGTGAGTTTTGTGCCTTTATTGAGCATACAAATACATATCTTTAAACTAAATGCTCATTTTTTGTTTCTTGTGTGAATAGCCGCTTGGTTCTTACGACTCTAGAACTTGCCACGACGATACATTCCCGGTCCTTACCAACTTAAACCCGAGTAAGTAAATGATGGAGGCATTAGGACTAACCCTTTTTATTTCTACACCATTATTTTTCTTTTTTACCACCTACCCAAAATCCCCCTAGTTAACCCATTTGATCCTAAACCTTTTCATTTCTTAACCCAAAAACAACCACCCTTTCACCCACCAAAACTTTTTTTTTTTATTATTTTTAACCCTTTGTTTTAGTAAAAAGATCGGTTTTTCGTATGACTTTTCGAAAAAAAAATTGTTGATGATGAAGCAAAAGAAAAATAAACAAACAAGTTCATCAAAAATAACTTTGTTTGAATAATGGCTTCATCAAAATAAAAATTGCAAAAATAAAAAGTCTTACGAAAACCGACGCTTTTACGCCTTTCGCCCTTTTACTAACCACTAACCCAACCACCTACCTTTAACCCAAGCCTAACCCTTCACCCAAAAGTCCTCTTGATATTTACAAAGGTATATAGTTAAAAAGGAGGATGATTGATTGCTTGGCAAGCCTATGGTAGGAGTAAGTTACACGCCGCTCTCGAGTGATTCACTAAAATACATCTTCGGCCGAGTGTTGAGTGATCCCCCGTGAGGCATGTGAACTTGTATATAAATGGAATTTTAAAAAGGCATGTTATGCCCTAATAAGTAATTTATCTTATGTAATGTTTTAAATAAATCATAACGAATAGAATTGTAAATAAATAAAAATAAAACTTGATAAAGAATCTTGGAAATCCCGACACTCTATGACAAGCCCAAAAACCTTCTCTTCTACCCATTCCATTTGGGAGTGTAAAGCCACATTATAAAGAGTTTTACTTGAGGACAAGCAAAGATTCAAGTGTGGGGGTATTTGATGTGCACAAAATGCAACATATAAATTACATCAATTGTGGCATAAAACTAACCGTTTTTTTGTACTAATGTTGGAAAACGTGTGCTTTTGTCTTCCTTTTGTATTTTCAGGATTAAATGAGCTCAAATGAACAAAAGAAGCAAAAAGGCAGCTAAATCTAACATAAATACAAGAAAAGGAACAAATGTGGCATGCCCGACCTCCCCGACAACATTTTCCCAAGCAAAACAAGAGAACAGAAGGCTGAACATGCCCCGTGCTCAGTGAACACGGGGGCGTGCCCAAGTGCCAGCATAAAAGACAAAGCTGTAGAAGCTTCTATCGCCCACCACGGGGCCGTGCTCAGCGGACACGGGGCCGTGGTCAACTATAAGATTCGCAGAATCCAGGCAAATCTTGATAGTACAGATATGCTTCTGCACACGGGGGCGTGCCCAGCGGACACGGGGGCGTAGTCAACTAATGCAGACAAACTGCAATTAATGAAGGAAGAGAAGAGGATGGACACGGGGCCGTGCCCGAGCTGCTGTTCAGCCTATAAATAGGGGTGCTTGGCTCATTTGCAAACCATCCCTTGGCACACCACCTCTCTCACACTTCACCCACCACCCACCACCATCACAACACCATCATCCACCACCATCATCCATTGTCCTTCATAGAGTGTGTGAGTCGTCTCGGGATCAGAGATTGATCGTAAGAGTTCTTGACAATCAAAGGCCATGTTTGCCTAAGTCTCTTACATCACTTGGTGAAGACAAGTGTCTAGTGTAATATTTTTATTTTTAATCTTTTCGCACTTTTTACTTGGTTATGTATTAATGACTTTAATAACTAGTTTCTTATGTTGAAGGTGATTCTTCCTTATCGTTTGTCCGTGGTGTCTTGGCATTATTTTTTAGTCTATATAAAATAAAAGATTTTCACCATTCATATCTCCACGGTCTATATGGAGGTATGTTGGCTACCTGGTCGGGGGTTAAGGGAACGGTTTGGTAAGAGTCTTGCCTTGTTCGGTGTATAGATCATGCAAGGACCTAGGTCAAATTTAGTAGGACCTCCTTCAATACCCACCGGTATTGGATGGCGGGGGTCCAAACTCTTTGATCCCCTCATATGTAAGCTACTATTAATACTTTAACCCGGCTACTTAGGACTGTATCCCTGCTGACTCAGACTACTTAGCCGAGGGTAACGTCACCTTCAAAAGAGGGGCCTACCATAATATGCATTAATAACTTAATTAATTATCTTTCAATAATCCGACCTTTTAGGATTGTATCCTTGCTGACTCAAACTACTGGGTTGAGGGTAACGTCACCTTCAAAAGAGGGGCCTACTACAATAACTAAGATAATCTCTTAAAAAGTGCAAAAGTGCGGAAATAATCAAAGGTTACACTAAACACGAGTCGGAGCCAAGTGATTCATCTTGTCTATCTGTTTTTATTTTATTTTATTTTTCAGCATTTTAGTTAGTTTTATTTTTCTAGTTTAAAAACCTTTTTTCTAACTTTTGATTTGATTAGACGTTGAGGATAAACCGGTACTAAAAGCTCTTGTGTCCTTGGACGACCTCGATATCTTACCAACACTATACTACGCTCACGATGGGTGCACTTTCCCATATGTGTGTTTGGTGTTAGTAAATATCGTGTTTTATAAATTTAAAACTTGACTAACGTGTAAAAAGGGCTTAAAATATACTTAGATACCTATCACACTTTACGCACATCAGGTAGGAAGAACAAAGCTTCCATTTAGGTACCTCTATTGTTCGCCACTACACTTGTTGTTATGAACAACAAGGAGGGTCATGAACTTACAAGAAGCAATAGAATATGAACAACTAATCTATGAGAAAACATCAAGCAATGTGTGGATTTTCAAGTAGGTTAGCCCAAGCATCCTAAATCACACAATCATCAAGTCTTGAACTTGAGCATCACTTGTGGGTTAAAACCCTTGAACAAAATAGAACGTTTGTGAGGTTTATACCTCTGATTTTGAATGTCTCAACCTTATTCTTAAGCCTAACTAACCATAGAAGTGGTTATAAGCATAAGGACATAGGTTTGATATGAGTTTCCTTAAGTTTAAACAAGTTTATCAAAGTTTGAAACAAGAACAAAAAAAATCAGTCCACTTTGGAGCCCTTTTGGCAACATTCCAGGCTCTGGTTTTCCAGGGAAAACCCATGAAAATGTAGCTAAGGTCAATACAAAGTAGTAGGAAAAAGAATCGAGTGAATCAGATAAGAATTGAGAGAGTTATGCTCACTTTAGTGAAGTGGTATAAATCTGCTCGAACTTCTGCAATCAGCTACGATTTGGAGTGTTTGAGAGTGAATGGAGAGTGTTTAGAAAGTGAAAAATGCTTCGAGGAGGCTTGGGTTATATAGGGGATGGATTAGGGTTTCATTGGGTTGGGCTTTGGAAGTGTTTAGTGGGCTAAATAACTCAAAACAAGGAAATTAAGTGGGCTGATGCAAGGCTGTTAACAGCCCTATAATTTTTATTTTATATTATTTTTGACATTAGAAGGTATATATTTGATGTTTAATAAAGTGTTACATGGTGTCTAGTATGTATGTAACTTGTAACAAGGTCCAAAATGCATAAATAACATGTTTTAATTTAGCAAAAAGTGTGATAACATAGGTGTGTATAACACATGAAATGTAACAAGTATGTATGGTTTATAGTTTGGTATGATCAAGTGAAAAAAAAAACATACAACTTAATCTTATAATCGAATAACTAAGTGTTTAAATGTATGAAGATTTAAGGATTACGAATACATGATCATTGTTTACGAGTTAAGCTTACGTTTATACGAATTACTAACCATGTATCAAACGAGTGCACGTATCAATGTATAAACATGTATAAACGATGTATAAAAGATTCGTTTCATTACGATCAAAGTCTCGGATTTTACAACGATACAACGAAATACAATTACAAGGAATACAAGATTTCCAAAAAAATAGAATTTCAAGCAATGGTTTCTAAATATGGAAAGTATGAAAACGCAGGGCGTTACAGCATTGCAGGTATTGATTTTCTCTGCTTTACATTCATCACTATAGTAATTAATTTCTTCCTCTAGGTTTCAGTTATCTGAGCAAAATTACTCAACGTTCTCTCTAACCGATAATCTCTTGGTATGAACCGATCATGTCTAGTTGTTTTGAAATGAGATCTTCAAATTTGTGTGCTGCTTGCGGAGAATAATTACTCAACTATTTTGTGTGATGATTTTGATTGCGAAATCTGTTGTTTTCTTTGATCGTAATTGGTTAATTAACAAGTTTCGATGAAACGAGATCATCGCTTTTATCGATGATGATCGGTATCGGTGGGCCGGTTGGATTCCTATTATCACCAGAGTATCATCTTCTTTGTTTTTATTTTTATCTGTGTTGTGGTGGTTCCATAGGGTTGGTGAGGGTTATAAGTTATAAATGGGGGAATAGAAAGGGTTGAGAGGGAAAAAGACCATTTTACTCTCATGTGCATTGCACATGACAAAAATTAACTAAGATTTCTAACCAGGTTTTGCCTAAAGGACAATACGTGCAAGATTTTGAAAGGTTAAGGACACCGCCTGTAAACTTTTGGCCAAAAGGACAGCACCTGCAATTTGATGTAAACATAAAGGGCAAAACTTGTAATTTACTCTTTTGTTTTTATCCGGTGGTGGTGAAAATTAAAATACATACCGCCTTTTTTAGTTGTATCCCAGAGCCAAAACTAAGATCACCAACTGGAATAGGCAAAACTTGTTGGTGCATAGATGTCTGTTAACTTCGTCTTTATAGAGTCTTGTGTCTAGATAGGAATAACCAGTACTTAGCAGGATCAAAATTAGGGTTTGTGTGTGATTGTGTAATTTCGCACGAAATAGCACTAAGCTATTTCGTACGAAATAGATCATTGTTATTTCGCACGAAATAGCCAGTGCCTATTTCGTATGAAATTACAACACCTATAAATAGCTGAGTGGTTGGTTCATTTGTAACGGTCTTGATTTCAGAGCCGAGGTGCTGCCAGTTTGTCAAACGATCAGAATTGCTTTGAAATCATTAATAAAAGGATAATTAAGGAGAATCAAGCTGTTTCACGTCTATATCACTGATTCCGCCTTTGATATGGATCATAAACTCTTCTGATTGACTCGTTAGGGTCACACGACGATCCAACAAAACTCGAGATTCACTAAGAGATCCAATTCGTGGGAAGATTCACCAAGAATGGAATTAAACCTGGCTACATCAAGTCTAGCAACACATGGTTCCATTACCCAACCATACAAATTAAGGATCTCATTCTATATGAAATTGATGAGAGTATAATTCATTTCAGTATCGCCATCAGTTTTATTTTCCATAGAATATATAAGACTTACCATTCTCGCAAACGCAAGGAAGCAACTACATTCGTGCCCCTTTGCACGAACATGACAAAATCTCTTAAAAGAACCATCAAAAGGTTTCTTTGTTGCTGGTCACCCATAAGACAATAAACACAATTTCAATTACCAAAAGAAGAATGATCTCATATGCGTATAAATTTACTAAGTTTTTTAGCATCACCAACCCACTAGCTATTATATTGGAAACCGTACCATGGATAAAAAACAACTCCAGATTCCTTTGTAATGGCTTTAGCTAGCATTGTCTTCCCCGTTCTAGGTGGTCCGTACAGCAAAACCCCTTTTGTGGACCGAGAAGCCTTCCATTAGTTAATAACTCAGGTATACATGAAGGAAGTATTGAGAATTCATACAACTTCTGCTTAGTACTATCCAACAATGATAAATAAATGAAGAGGGAATTAACTCACCAAGGGGTATTTGTATGAACAATACACTTTTCGTACTCTTCTGGAAACGGTTTACGGTCCATCTACATCATTTTGTAGTCAGTTTCTTCTGACAAATTAAACGTAGAACAAATTTTAATCATGTGAGCACAAACTGTAATCAAACCTAAATCCTTACTCTAGAAAAACTTCACTGCTGCAATCAAATTAAACCACTAGTACCTCAAAATCAAACACGATGACAAATCAAAATTCGCAATTAAGCTTCCCAAATCAAACGTCATCAATGCACATAGTAAAATACTTAATCTGTGTGCACATACGTACCTTCATGAGGTGATTCAAATGGAGTCATGTGGTTGCACTTAAGGTGAAGAGACGAATAGTTCCTGTGTGATCGAAGAAATTGCAAATCAAATCTTACAAAAAACGAAAAATAATAATCAGTGTCCCGTCAAATTATAATCCTAGTGTCGCCGGAATTACTTAACATTGAAATTAGCATAAAGAGCTCATTGGCGTTACCTTTTTGTAGATGATATAGTTATGGCGGTGGTCGATTACGGTGAATGTACAACGATCTACTTCTGCGTTGGGATAGATAGGCAGTCGATTGTAACTACTACTCGGAATAATCACCGAGACCAATGAGGCACATATAGATATAGAAACACAGAGAGATGGAGAAGGAGTGATAGTTATGAGACATAGCTATGAGGTCGGTGGTTTTTGAAATAGAGGAAAATAACCGTCACGTACAGGCGACGTGGGAGGAAAAAGAGGAGAATTGAAAAACTGCTGATAACCGACGAGGTAGCGGTTAAAAATGAGAGTTTAAGTGGCTGAGATTTAATCTCAGCAAGATCCGACGGTGGATATAGATTTACAAAGCAGTTAGACTTAATGGGAACAATATATATATATATATATATATAAATATATATACATATATATAATTAGTTTGAAATAAGCTATTTATATTAAGAAAGCTTAAACACCCCATAGAAAGATGATAGACGATCTTGGATTAATGAAATAGTGAGTAATACACAACATAATTTACACATGAGAATCCTTCATATCTATTAGCCTTCCATTACATGTTTTCATCTCTATCGAATGTATATATGAATTTATGAGCTTTCCATTCCCCTTTAAATTAATTCAACACTTCTGAACCGATGCCGCATATAATAACTTGTCCAAAATAAATACCATTTTGAGGATGGATTCTATTATTTGTAACTACTAACAACAAAATTTAATAAGAAAGATGGGTTTGACATATCCAAAACAAACCATGGGTTGTATTAACTTGTGAATTTGGGCATTTCAAAATGGAAATAATGCATTTTTGTGGCTTCAACAAGATTTAACACTTTGATAGGAATGATGGGTTTGACCTAAAAAGTCAAAGTTTACATCTTTTCAGGAATTAGGTTTATCTTAGAATACCTGATCATTTATCCAACAGAGGGTTTCCTTCTTTAGCAAGAACAAAGAGGCCACCCTAACCTCTTGATATCCTCAAATCCTTATCAAGGAATGTAATAAGAAGCCAAGACTTTAACCATTCACCCAGAATGGGAATCTTAAGAGGAGATTGACCCGAAATAACACCAGCTAGATTAGCCACAACCTTTTTGTGGTTGAGAGACTGCTGTATAGATGATAAATTGACCAAAAGCGTCAACGTTCTCAGGAAGGCTTACATTTGACTTTATTTTTGGAAGATGAAAATTCCATTCCTTAAACTGGACCCGAAAAGCTCATGACATGTTGTCACAGCCCCCGACCCCTACCGTGGGAGCGGAAGCCACGAGCCAGTCAGATGGTATCGGTGTTTATTAATTTGGCAGCAGAAATGAGACATCAGGACCGTAGTTAGGAAATATTATCAGAGTTTCAAACACCAAACTTTTATAATAAATAAATGGGATAAAACCCAAGTTTCATTGATAATGCATTGTTAGGAATAAACCCTAATTATTGAAAACATAAACTCCATTTTATTTAGGTAACTTTTATAGCCACTTCTTTAAGCCTTCAGTGCTCCACGGCTGGCTTCTATTAGCTTCACATTAAGTTACCTGAAACACGTTTTAAAAAGATTTTATCAGCAAGAAATACTGGCGAGTGCATCCCAGTTTAATCAAAACAAGATTTTATAACTTTACAGTATTGAGTTTGATTACAATGTTTATATCTACCAATATACTCACTCAGTATTTGTCACACCCTGACCGCGTAAAACAACAAAACCGCGGCGGAAACGTCGGGGAGTGCTGTGGCAGAATTATTGTTTCAAGACACATGATGATTAAAGTTAAGTATTACAAGCTTAAATTATTACATTGTCTTGGTTCAAATAAACACATAACATAAAAGACGTTAACTTTCTTGATTTTTAGATTTCTAAGGCCCAAGTTGCCCTAAATGTAGCTCGCTCACATCAAACATTCGCTCCTGAAACATATGTGAAAGTAAATATGTCAACATAAAAATGCCTGTGAGTAACATAGGTTTAGTGTTGAAGATTCATGACTTTGAATGTCAAAAGAAATGTTTAATGAAAAGTAGTCATGAACCTTATAAAATATTTTCTTTTATAAAATCATATGAAAATCAAATGATATAAAAGAATGGTGTATGGTTAAGTAAATAACCAGATGAAAATAATATGTATAAAATATGTCATGTCTTGTCTTTGTTGAAGTGGGTTAGATAACGGCACGATATGCAATACAATAAAAGCATATATATATAGGATGTACCAGTGGCGTATCCACCATGCTTTTATCATATTACACACGTCTCGTTACTTAATTCACTTATTAATAACCATTAAATAATGTCTTGTTTAAATGTCAATGTCCAATGTCAAATGTCAAATGTCCAGTATAAACCATGTCTTGTATGGCGAATAAATAGTATTTACTCAAGCCAAATGCATAATGTCATGTATAAACAAATGTCTTATGTAATCAAAATGTCATGTACAAAACAAGGTTTTTGAATAAACAAAAGTTTAAAACAAAAGTTATGTTTTGAAAACCATTGCTTTTATTGATATGAACATTTATGTGGTTTTTCTATAGCATACACTCAAGCCTTGAGACTGTTGGATAAACCCTTATCAGGATCAAGGTTTATCAAAAAAAAAAATGTATTCGGATTCTGTCATTCCCCTAACAAAATACCTAGAAAGCGGGAACGGGATTTGTCAAGTCCTATAGCGCTATTACATACTACCGAGCGGCGTGATCAATGTTAATGAATGTACTACTTCGTCATACCAAATGTCTTTTTCAATGTAAGCATGTCATGAAAATGTCTTTGTAAAACCATGTAATAGGCATACTAAGTCAATATGCCAAGTAAAATGTCTTTGAAAACAAATGTTAGGTATACTAAGTCAATATACCATAAAAATGTCTTTGAAATAATGTACTATATGTAGTATGTAATAAAACATGTATAATGTCATGAAAACGAAAAGTAAAGTTATGCACATATGCTTCACCCCAAAACAATTGAAAAACCTAAAATAGGGGAACTATGTACTCACCTTTGGGTGCATTTTTATATGTTAACACAATCCCTCAAATTGTTTATTCGTCCTAAATTAAATAAGAACGATTTAATAATAAAAAACCCACAAAAATACATAAGTTTCTCCGATACTTAGAATTTTCACATAACTTTGAGATTTTCTTGAAAAGTTATTATTTTTGATTATATTGGTGTATTTATATATATATATATATATATATATATATATGAGTTCATATATATTTTAAAAACTTTGCGACTTGAACGATTTTATTGGTGACCCTCATCGTGTTATAAGCAATATATCTACGATTTGCGCGTCGTAATATATATACTCAAATGTAACATACTAATAATGGCGTAATACACATAATATTGTCAAGTATTAACATGTCATCATACACATATTATAAATCACATAACATCTTGTAAAAATAAAATTAACCCATGAACAACCCATTCTAGTATACATTGAAAAACGCGTATTTTAGCGATTCGGTAACGTTTTTTGGCTTCAGAAGTCACGTATGACTAACCAAACACCAAGTAAACTTAATATAAGTTAAAATAATTATTTTTATATAAAAAATATCAGTTTGGTTACTGATCTAAAACAGTTTTATAAAAATCATCCGAAAAGCCGATTTTTAACCGTTTTACCGCATAGTTTTGCATCAAACGTTACCCTAACCATCCCAAATCGAAACGACTTGATATTTTAACATAACCCATGTTATTTACTGAATAAAATAATGGTTATACTCATGATAGTGCAGGTCTCACATAAAGCACATAAATCATGCAAATTTCACATATTTTACCACTTTCTAAGCTATATGTACAACATGCAAAGCTATCAAACCTATGACAAAGATTCATGCCATTATAATATACCAAATAATGTTATTTTTAGTGTTTATAATCTGTTCTAAAATATTTTTGTCATACAATAATTTTTTATCATTTCTTGAGCTTTAAATCAACATGTATTCTTATGTACAAGTGTCTAAAGCACACTATCATATCATCATCCTTTCATATGAATTTAAATGCATCAAATATGTGATTTATTCATGTTTACTTACTGATTTAATTGAGCATTCATCATATCATACACAAATCATCAAACACTTTCATTTTAACTATCATTCAAGAACAAGCAACAACTTAAAAATTCTCAAATATGTCTAATAAATTTTTGGCCATTTACATGTCAAAATACTAACATTATTTCAAATTTACAACTCATGACTCAAACACTCCTTTATATCTCTAACATATTTGCACATAATCTTGTTCATGCAACCAAACATCCTAAACAAGTATTTACCAAAGATCAAACTCAAATCTCATACACATACATATATATATCACCAGGGGCTGACCCAAGTAATGGGGTGGGTGGGCGGCCACACCCCTTGAAAAAAAAAAGTTTAGTGGTATTTTTCGCAAAAAATCCAGACCGCACCCCTTGAAAATTTTCGTCTGCACCCCTTAGAAAAAAATGTTAGGAATTTATGTAAAAAAAATTGTGAACACGAATTGAAACCCGATCAAATTATGTAAACAAGTTAGCCTACTAACCACTTTAATAAAACTTAAATTCAATCCATCAAGCCCAATAACTTATTACACATTCAAGCCCAACCCAACTACTAGTTTTGTTAAACAAACCAGTCCACATAATAAAAAAAAACCCAAATCGCTGCCACCTGTCAGCGACTCCCGTCCTCCATCTGCCTCACTTCAGCGCCTAGCGACAGCATAATTCCGGCCGGGGACTGCAAAATTTCGGCTGCAAACTGGTTAATTCAGGCCACCCCTGACAAGTACATGTTTTTTACTAGGGCTTATAATAATTACAAGGGCTTGAAATTCAAAATTTTGGTTGGCAAACATGTTTGTTGATTATATGATTGTTGGTTGGCAAATAATAATTACTAGGGCTTGAAATTCAAAATTTTAAATTGAAAATTAAGGAACATGGGCTTTGGTTGAACACTTGAAGATCCTTGTTTATTTTGTATGTGATAGGATTAGGAATGAACAATGAGTAGGGAAGTTATGTCGCAATTTCTCAAGAGGAAAGGGGTTGAACCACTTTTTTTTCGCCGGATTATTTTCATTAAAGACCAACGTATGTTATAGATAAGTTTTTTTGTTCTTTTATTGAATGATTAAGAGAAATAAAAGTAGGGATGGTTTGAACTTTGATGTTTTTTTGTTTGTTAATGTGATAGGAAGTTAGGAATTAGGGTTTGATTGTTTGAGAATTGAAATGGACCCGACCCGATCTGATTCGACCCGCTATGAAACTTTGTTTGTTTGTTTTTACTTGTTTTACATGACCCGACCCGCTATGAACCGATTTTTTCATATAGCTAGGGGTCTAAAATCTTTAAAAAAATTCCGCACCCCCAGAAAAAAAATCATGGGTCCGCCACTGTATATCACCATTTTTATTTTGTATCAAGACCCATTTCTTTTTAGATTTCAAGTTTGTGAAAAATTCCAAGATTCAAGAGAAACTTCCAATCATTAAGAACAACCAAGAATCAAGAGTATGATTTAAACATAAACTTTATACCTTCAAGATTCAAGTAAGTTGTTGGATGAGATTTTGATGTTATGGAGCTTGAAATCACTTGAAAGCACCTTGGAAACTCCTTTGGATCTTTACACCAACTTGAAATTTGCTTGAAATGGAGTTGGATTCTTCAAGAACAAGGTTTAGGATGAAGATGGGAGTGGTGATGGGGGGGTTACGGTTTTGGGAGAGGAGAGAGAGGAAGAAGATTGCTTAGATTTGAGTTGTGATCTTGAAAGATATGAAGGATATATAAGGAGATATGGAAAATCTAAGGAGATAGCATGCACTAACATGTGTCAAGTGGAAGGAAAGAAAAATGGCACTTGTCTACAAACATATATACATGAAATGTATATATATATTTGCATAAAATACACATAAATGATATATGTAGGTTAAAAACAGGTGTTTAACTGGATACCGGGTATTTTATCTAGCGTTTAAATCCCGGTTTATGACATTTTAAATTATTTTTATTATTCTATAAAAATAAACTCGCCAAAATATTACTGAAATAAATTTCAGTTGCCGAGACTGGCTGCGTTGTCTGCGTTTCGCAGTATAAGCACTGTGTTGCGCAGTAACACGCGGTACACGCTTAAACTTTGAAAAATAACGTTTTTAAGCGTTTTAATTTATTTTTCAATACGAACATGATTAAAAATAAAATTTTAATCATAACAGAATATTTTTAGGATTTAAATATTATCCGGGCGGTCACCAACATTCGTTTCGCAGTTTTGTCGCAAATAGTTCTAAAGTTCGAATAAACATGTTTTTGCCATACCGAATCCTTTGAAACTTATTTCTAAGTTATGTAAAGGGTATTTAGGGTATGTTTGGCTTATGTCACAGTTCCAGAGTGTACATCGCGTTAAGCTGATTTTGTTTACGTAACAGTTTATGATTTCACTTCCAGAACAGGTTTGAGAGTTCATAATTGAACAATGATTGAAAACGTACTAATGTCACAAATAATTAAACAAATATTGAAATTAAAACACCATATTTTATTAAATACAAAGTTTTTCGGAACAGTACAAAGATTAAAATACACAGGTGTCACAGTCTCCCCTACTTTTGGAAATTTCGTCCCGAAATTTAATTAGAGGAAACTTGTGGGAAAAGGTGTGGATATTTCGCCTTCATTTGATCCTCTCGTTCCCATGTAAACTCTGGGCCACGTTTGGATTCCCAGCGAACTTTGACTATCCGTATGCGCTTGCGCTTGAGCTTCTTGACTTGACGGTCCAATATTTCCACAGGTTTCTCGACGAAGTGCATTGTGTTGTCGATACGAATTTCATCAAGGGGGATGTGGAGGTTTTCATCAGTCAAACACTTTCTCAGATTGGACACGTGGAAAGGTGGATGAACATTTCCAAGTTCAGGAGGCAGCTCAAGTCTGTAGGCTACTTTTCCGATTCTTTCAACGATCTTGAATGGTCCAACATATCGTGGTGCAAGTTTTCCTTTCTCCCAAATCTGATTACACCTTTCCAAGGAGATACCTTGAGTAGGACGAGATCACCAACTTGGAATTCCAAAGGCTTGAGCCGTCTATCCGCGTAATTCTTTTGACGGCTTCTAGCTGTTAAGAGGTTGTCGTGAATTTTATTGACTTTGTCTGTAGTCTCTAGAATGAGTTCAGGTCCAGTGAGCTGAGCTTCACCAATCTCATTCCAGCAGACTGGCGAACGACATTTTCGACCGTATAAAGCTTCGAAAGGAGCCATGTTGATGCTGGAGTAATCACTATTATTGTAGGAGAATTCGATCAATGGAAGATGCGAATCCCAACTACCACCAAAATCGATCACACAAGCTCTAAGCATATCCTCCAATGTCTGGATTGTTCTTTCAGATTGTCCATCCGTTTGAGGATGATAAGCTGTGCTCAAATTGAGTTGGGTTCCCATAGCAGATTGCATGGTTCTCCAAAAGTGAGATGAGAATCGAGCATCTCGGTCTGATATGATGTTCAAAGGAACACCGTGTCGGGATACAATCTCATCTACATAGATCTTGGCAAGCTTGTCAGCGGAGAGATCCTCACGGATTGGCAAGAAATGAGCAGATTTTGTCAAACGATCAACTATTACCCAAATGGCATCATGACCTCTATTAGTGCGCGGTAATTTGGTAATGAGATCCATGGCAATGTTTTCCCATTTCCAAACCGGTATCTCTGGTTGTTCCAATAATCCAGAGGGATGTTGATGTTCTGCCTTAACCTTCGGACAAGTAAGGCATTTGGATACATATAAGGCAATGTCTTTCTTCATTCCTGGCAACCAGTACTGGGTTCGAAGATCCTTATACATTTTGTCTGCACCAGGATGAATAGAATAACGAGACTTATGAGCTTCATCCATAAGCAAGGTGCGAAGATTATCTATACTTGGGACCCACAAACGGCCCATGAAATAGAATATCCCAAAGTCTCTCAATTCAAGCTCAGGTTTAATGTGACACAGTAATTCTTTACCCATCAGCCTTGTGTAACACAAGTATGTTGAGCTTGAAAGATGCGGGTTTGAATATCAGATCGAACTTGAACACAATGAAGCTTGACTCGTTCCTTACGACTTAGCGCATCGGCTACGACATTCGCCTTACCAGGATGGTAGCGAATTTCGCAGTCGTAGTCGTTTAGAAGTTCCACCCAACGTCGTTGTCTCATGTTTAGTTCTTTCTGATTGAAGATGTATTGGAGACTTTTGTGGTCAGTGAAAACCACACATTTTGTTCCATAAAGGTAGTGTCTCCAAATCTTGAGAGCAAAAACCACAGCGCCTAACTCAAGATCATGAGTTGTGTAGTTTTTCTCATGGATTTTCAATTGTCTTGACGCGTAGGCTATGACTTTGTTTCTCTGCATGAGAACACAACCAAGGCCTAGATTCGATGCGTGACAATATATGACAAAGTCGTCGTTTCCCTCAGGTAAAGATAACACAGGAGCATCGCAGAGTTTTTGTTTCAAGGTCTGAAAAGCTTCTTCTTGTTTGGGTCCCCACTCAAAAGGTTTTTCTTTTGAGTTAAGTCTGTGAGAGGAACCGCAATCTTGGAGAAGTTTGCAATAAAGCGGCGGTAATAGCCCACGAGACCCAGAAATGAATGAACCTCGGTAGGAGCAGTTGGTGTATTCCAATCCTTAATTGCACTGATTTTGGCGGGATCTACATGTATACCTTGTTCGTTAACAATATGTCCCAAAAATTGAACTTCCCTAAGCCAAAATTCACACTTGGAGAATTTAGCAAAAAGTTGTTCCTTCTTTAGGAGTTCCATTGTTAGACGGAGATGTTGTTCGTGGTCAGCTCGTGTCTTGGAATAAATCAAGATGTCAACAATGAAGACGATGATGAACTTATCTAAATAAGGCTTACAAACCCTATTCATTAAGTCCATGAAGACGACAGGAGCATTCGTTAAACCGAAGGGCATAACAGTAAACTCATAGTGGCCGTATCGTGTGCGGAAAGCAGTCTTGGGAATATCTTCTTCGGATACGCGAAGCTGATGATACCCAGAACGTAGATCAATCTTCGAAAAGCAGGTAGCACCCTGAAGCTGATCAAAGAGATCATCAATGCGAGGTAGGGGATATCGATTTTTGATGGTGAGTTTGTTAAGCTCACAATAATCGATACACATTCGGAAAGATCCATCCTTCTTCTTTACAAATAGGACATGCGCGCCCCAAGGGGAAAAACTCGGACGAATAAATCCTTTGTCTGATAACTCCTGCAGCTGCTTCGACAACTCTTGTATCTCAGACGGTGCAAGATGGTATGGAGATTTAGCAATCGGGTTAGCACCAGGTACAAGGTCAATACGGAACTCGATTTGACGTGCTGGGGGTAAACTAGGTAAGTCTTCAGGAAAAACCTCAGGATAATCCCGAACAATGGGGATGTCTTGAACAGTTTTACCCTTGTCTTTCTCCTCTAGGACATGTGCCAAGAAAGCCACATAATTATTTTGTAGATATCTATGGGTTTGGGTGCTTGTCATCAGTTTAAGGCTACTAGCGGGTTTATCTCCACGAACTTCTAAGACTTCACCAGATGAAAGAGGTACACGAACAATCTTGTCAAAACAAACCACCTCTGCACGATATTTGGTCAACCAATCCATCCCTACTATAACGTCGAAACTCCCAAGTTGCATTGGCGTGAGGTCAATGGGAAAAAGATGATCCTTAAGGTTCAATTGGCAATTTCGAATGACGGAATCGAGTACAAAGGATTCACCATTGGCTAACTCTAATGTCAAGGGTTTTCCTAGTTTTGTTCTAGGCTTTGCAAGCAATGATTCAAAGGCTAGGGATACAAAACTCTTGTCGGCACCCGAATAAAAAAGAATAGAAGCAAGTTGGTTGTTAACATAGAACATACCGTTCACCACTTCATTGTCGGCACACGCTTCATTGGCATTGATGTTGTATGCTCGTCCACGAGCCGGGTGTCACACCCCGACCACGTGGAACAGTCAAAACGTGGCGGAAACGTCGGGGAGTGTTGTAACAGAATTAATTGTGTCACAACCATGGCATACAAAGTTATATTTTATTTATCAAACAAGCGTGTTACATTGTCTCAAAACAGGAAATAAAGAGTTCATAACATAGTTAAACTAAGTCTATCTTCATTTTAAGTCTCTAAGGCACAGGTCCGCCCTAGTGTCACGATCATCATCCTAAGCAACAGCTCCTGAAAACACATATGAAAATAGGTACGTCAGCATAAAAATGCCTGTGAGATACATAGGTTTGTGAAAATAGGATTCATGACTTAAGTTTAAGAAAATGTTTAATAAAATTTAGTCATGAACCTTGTAAATTGTTTTGTTTTGTAAATCATTTAAAACGCGATAAGATCAGACGATATGTATACATAAAAGAATAATACATGGTTAAATGAGTAACCATGTAAAATGAGTTATATAAAATAAGTTGTTTGTAAAGCAATGTCTTGTGAAAGATATGTTATTTGTATAAAATGTTATATGTCTAAATTGAAATGATTCAAATAACGCTACGATATGTAATACCATACAAACACTTATATATAGGAAGTACCAGCGGCGTATCCACCATGCTTGTATCATATTACACACGCCTCGTTACTTAAATCACTTAAACAAACCACCAATGTATAAAGTCCATGTTTAAACCAATTGTCAAAAAGTCCTTGTATAAGTCATGTCAAATGTTAAAAAGTCCAAATGTAGTCAAGAAATGTGTAACAGATGTTATGTATTGTAAGTAAAGTATTGACACATAAACCAAATGTAGAAATGTACAAAACAAAGTATTTTGAATATATCAAAAAGTTATGTTTTGCAAAGTAAATGCATGTTTTATTGATATAAACATTTAGGTGGTAAGTTAACGCATACATTCAAGCCTTGAGACAGTCGGATAACCCTTTTAGTCAAGGTTATCAAAAGAAATGTTTTCGGATTCAGTAATTCCTTACATCCAAACAAACCCGGGATGTCAGGAATGGGATTTGTCAAGTCCTATGGTACCACTACTTACTACCGAGCGGCGTAGCTAATGTTAATGAACATATATAAGTCCCGTTTGTGCAAACCAAATGTTATAGCAATTGTATACATGTCTTATGAAAACAATGTACTAAGTATGTTAAGTTAACATACAAAGCAGAAAAGTCATGTAAATCAATGTGCTAGCATGCTATCAGTCAACATACATAGCAGAACAATGTAAAGTAAAGCAATGTACTAAGTATGCTATCAGTCAACATACATAGCAAAACAATGTAAAGTAAATCATGTACTATAAATGTACTAACGAACATAACGAGTATATGATGTGAAAACATGGAAAGCATGAAAGTAACAAGTAGGCACATGTGTTTCACCCCAAAAAGTTTGAAAACAGTAAAAGAGGGGTCTATGTACTCACATAAACACCTTGAAAACATTTAAAAGAGGGGGTTCTATGTACTCACATAAACACCTTGAAAACATTTAAAAGAGGGGGTTCTATGTACTCACTTGAGATTGCTTAGTAGTCCTTGAGTAACAACCAAACAATGATAGAGATCACGGATATCAAACGGCACCTAATATAGGTAACTATGTTAATATACCGGACCTAAATCGGAGGATCGGATAGAATGAGGGTTCATAAACCAAATGAGTATGGGAACTCATGTAATATGGTTTAACAAAGCCCACATACTAAAATGAAACCTAACCTAAGTGCTTACGACCCATTACGACCCGTTTAGGTAGCTTATGCTACTTTAACGCGTCGTTCGCGTAAAACGCGTTCGGAACGCCTAACTAGTCCTATGATAAGTAAAATATGCCTTAACATGTCTAATATTGTTACCAAATCAGTTTAGATACCAAAAGTTATGTTACATATGCTTAAAATGAATTTTGGCGTAAAGAGGGCATTTTGGTAATTTACCTAAGGCATATAAACTACCTATCATACAACTACTTAAACGAAGCGACCATAAGGTATAACCTCGGAAGGTTATTCCCTATATACTATGGTCACCTAATGTGTTTGGTCGGATCCTAATGATCGACCAAACGGGTCGGGTTCGAAAGTATAAGCGATTGTTTAGATCGCTTACCTTACGACCCTATATAAGCACTAAACTAAAAGTGACGAGCTAAGCATGTTAAAACATGCTTAACTAAGTTTAGAAAATAGGTTTGGTATCAAAACAAACGGTTTTGATACCTAAGAGTAGTTTGGTTACAAAATACGCAATAACACGCATTTTGGCCGAAACTACGACTCGTCACTGAGCCTAGATAACGTGGTAATCGGTAGGTATAGTCACTAGGGACTATAACCATCGTGATCACGCTCACGTTATGAAGTTCAAATGAACTTCGCATTGGCCATAAACTGGTCAATGCAGAAAGTCAAACAAAGTTTGACTTTAACGCTAAAACGAATGAATAGAACGAAAGAACACTTACAAAGGGTCCCCGAAAGCTTTGATCTCCAAGTAATCTCAGGTAGGAAGTGTATGAGCACAACCACTTAGAGAAAAACTCAGATTTCAAGTGGGTTTTGAGTTGTGAATCAAGGGGTATTTATAGGATTCTTGGAACCGTTAGGATCGTTTATCGAATAACGTGCTTTGATCTTGGCCCTACACTTATTGCAAACTTGTGGTAACTCAAAATGCCCCCCCAACATCAGGGATTAACATGTGGCATTGGCCTTTGGAGTGTTTAGGAACTATTTGCAACTGATTAAACAAATTTTGCTGATCTGAAAGGGCCTCGCGTGACGCCTAGGGGGCTAGGTGTCACGCCTAGGTCCTTCTGATCAGCAAACAGTTTCCAATGTTTCCATTTCAGTCCCCGTTGTGTATTAAGGCCATTTCCGACATGTTTAAGGCTCGTTAAATCATTTTCAAGGCTCCACAAGGATACCTAAATATTGTGGACATGAAACATGCTAAAAAATATCCCGGATGTTGGTTCGTTTGGTCGTACGATCGCGATGTTCGCTTAATTACGACGACATGCGCATAAGCGCGAAAACGATCCAAATTGCGTGACGAATGGATTTTTTTTCTTATGCCAAACACTAAAATAAAATATTATAGTGCTTACATAAA
The DNA here is from genome assembly GCA_030545235.1 of Helianthus tuberosus. Classification (NCBI taxonomy): domain Eukaryota; kingdom Viridiplantae; phylum Streptophyta; class Magnoliopsida; order Asterales; family Asteraceae; genus Helianthus; species Helianthus tuberosus. The sequence continues at coordinate 25,030,121 of CM060426.1, read as the reverse complement.
TTTTTGGATGTCTGGATGTATTCAGAACGTAAGTTATGCGCGAAAGTGCAAACTTATGCACTTTTTGACACTTTTAGTCCCTGGATGAGCCAAAAGTTTATTTTAGCACACCGAACCCCTCAAAGCCTATTTCTAAGCTATATAAAGGATATTTAAGGTGTGTTTAACTTATGGTCATGTTACGGAATGTTCGTTACAGTTCAAATTGGCATACTTTCGTAGTTTGTCAAGTTTAGTCCCTGTAAGCTAATTAACTTGTTTTTGCCATACCAAAGCCTTCAAAACTTATTTCTAAGTTATGTAAGGGTTATTTAAGGTATGTTAAGCATATGTTGATGTTCCGGAGTATTTTTCGCATTAAACTGATTACGTTTACGCGCCAGTTTGCGTATAATTCTCCTGAAAGCAATGTAGAGTTTGAAATTGAACAAAAGTCAAAACATGAAAAATATAAAACATAACCAAACAAACATTGGGATCAAATAACATTGTTTTATCGATAATTGAACTGTTCATAATGATTACAAGCACAAATGTTACAGTCTCCCCTACTTGTGGAAATTTCGTCCCGAATTTTATTTAGAGGAAACTCGTGGAAAAGGATGCGGATATTTCTCCTTCATTTGATCTTCGCGTTCCCCAGTAAACTCGGGTCCACGTTTAGATTCCCAGCGAACCTTGACCAAAGGAATGCGCTTGCGTTTAAGCCACTTGACTTCACGTTCCATGATTTCCACAGGTTTCTCGACAAATTTCAGTGTTTTATCGACACGAATTTCGTCAAGTGGTATGTGGAGCTTCTCATCAGCTAAACACCTCTTGAGATTGGATACGTGAAAAGTTGGATGAACATTTCCAAGTTCAGGAGGTAACTCAAGTCTGTAGGCTACCTTACCGATTCTTTCGACGATCTTGAATGGTCCAACGTATCTAGGTGCAAGTTTTCCTTTCTTTCCGAATCTGATCACACCTTTCCAAGGTGAGACCTTAAGTAATACACGATCACCGACTTGAAAATCCAAGGGCTTGCGTTTTAGGTCCGCGTAACTCTTCTGACGGTTTCTAGCTGTCTGAAGGTTATCACGAACTTTCTTAACCTTATCAGTTGTTTCTAAAATGAGGGCAGGTCCAGTAAGTTGAGCCTCACCGATCTCATTCCAGCAGACTGGTGAACGACATTTTCGACCATAGAGAGCCTCGAAAGGAGCCATGTTGACGCTGGAGTGATAACTGTTGTTGTAGGAGAATTCAATTAACGGAAGATGTGAATCCCAACTACCACCAAAATCGATCACACAAGCTCTAAGCATATCCTCCAGAGTCTGGATTGTTCTCTCAGATTGACCATCCATTTGTGGATGATAAGCTATGCTCAGATTAAGTTGGGTCCCCATAGCAGATTGCATGGTTCTCCAAAAATGAGAAGTGAAACGAGCATCTCTGTCAGAGATGATGTTCAAAGGAACACCATGTCGAGCTACAATTTCATCCACATAGATTTTAGCAAGTTTGTCAGCAGAAAAATCCTCACGGATTGGCAAGAAATGCGCTGACTTAGTAAGACGATCAACAACTACCCAGATGGCATCATGACCTTTCTTTGTGCGCGGAAGTTTGGTAATGAGATCCATAGTAATGTTTTCCCATTTCCAAACTGGGATCTCTGGTTGCACCAATAACCCAGAAGGACGTTGATGTTCAGCCTTAACCTTAAGGCAAGTAAGGCATTTTGATACATATAAGGCAATGTCTTTCTTCATACCAAGCCACCAATACTGAATACGAAGATCCTTATACATCTTATCTGAGCCAGGATGAACAGAATAACGAGACTTATGGGCTTCATCCATAAGCAAGGTACGAAGATTATCTTGGCTTGGGACCCACAAACGGTCCATGAAGTAATACGATCCATTGTCCTTCAGTTCCAGATTAGGTGTTATGTGATAGGGAAATTCCTTATCCATCAAACCTTGTGAAACACAAGTGTGTTGAGCCTGAGAAATGCGGGCTTGGATATCGGATCGAGCTTGAATATCAGACTGAACACGAACACAATGAAGCTTAGTACGTTCCTTACGACTCAATGCATCGGCTACGACATTCGCCTTACCAGGATGGTAGCGAATTTCGCAGTCATAGTCGTTTAGAAGCTCAACCCAACGTCGTTGCCTCATGTTGAGTTATTTCTGATTGAAGATATGCTGAAGACTTTTGTGGTCCGTGAAAACCACACATTTTGTACCGTACAAATAGTGTCTCCAGATCTTAAGAGCGAAGACAACTGCACCCAACTCAAGATCATGAGTGGTGTAGTTCTTCTCATGTATCTTCAACTGCCTCGATGCATATGCTATGACTTTGTTCCTTTGCATCAGAACACAGCCAAGACCCAATTTAGATGCATCGCAATAAACGACGAAATCATCATTGCCCTCAGGCAAAGTCAGAACAGGCGCGTCACAAAGCTTTTGCTTCAAATTTTGAAAAGCTTCCTCTTGTTTGAATCCCCAATCAAAGGGTTTGTTCTTCTGAGTTAGAGCAGTTAGAGGAACTGCAATCTTCGAGAAATTTTCGATGAAGCGGCGGTAATAACCCGCTAGACCAAGAAAGGAACGAACTTCAATAGGAGTAGAAGGTGTATCCCAATCCTTAATCGCACTGATCTTGGAGGGATCTACATGAATACCTTGTTCGTTGACAATATGCCCCAAAAATTGAACTTCTTTAAGCCAAAATTCGCACTTGGAGAATTTGGCGAAAAGTTGCTCTTTCTTTAGGAGTTCCAAAGTAAGACGAAGATGTTGCTCATGATCAGCTCACGTCTTAGAGTATATCAAGATGTCATCAATAAAAACAATGACGAACTGATCCAAATAAGGCTTGCAGACCCTATTCATTAAGTCCATGAAAACAGCAGGAGCATTAGTCAAACCGAATGGCATGACTGTGAACTCATAATGCCCATAACGAGTGCGGAACGCTGTCTTGGGAATATCTTCTTCATGCACACGAAGTTGATGATATCCGGAACGCAGATCAATCTTCGAAAAATAAGAAGCGCCCTGTAACTGATCAAAGAGATCATCAATGTGAGGTAGGGGATATCGATTCTTGATGGTAAGCTTGTTAAGCTCACGATAATCGATACACATCCTAAAAGATCCATCCTTCTTCTTGACAAAAAGAACGGGAGCACCCCAAGGTGAAAAGCTAGGACGGATAAAACCTTTGTCAGAGAGTTCCTGAAGCTGCTTAGACAACTCTTGCATCTCAGACAGTGCAAGACGATATGGAGCTCTGGCAATGGGATTTGCACCAGGTACGAGATCAATACGGAACTCGACTTGGCGTGCTGGGGGTAGACCAGGTAAATCTTCAGGGAAAACTGTTGGGATCGGAGGCTCTCATGATTGTGTTTGTTTGTTTAAAACTGAATGATCAATGAATATGAAAACATGTTAGGTGCAGCGGAAATGAAAACAAACTTTGTAAACACAATCAAAGGAGAAAATAGTTTGATAAACAATTGCTTCATAGAGTCAAAAGATTACAAATCAAAGCAAAAGATTACAGTCATGCTTACAAACTATACTCCCCCTCAGCCTGATGCCCCAAGGTAGGTTGCACACAAGATGAAAGGATTAGACATGAGGAGAAGAACTCGCTCAGTCAATCAAATGTAACAGTACAGGGTACTGATACATTTATAGGCAAACCAAACCACTGAGGTATCTCAGCTGACGTCACCATGAAAGCGACGTCTAACAGCCTAACACCTGTATCTACTGTCCTTACACAAACACTGCTAACCTAACCACTGACTATACATAAAACAGATATTTCACTAAACAGCTGCTCTCCTTTAATGTCAGTGCTTTCCTCAAGGTTGATCAGTCCTTGACTGGGCAGTGCTTTACCATCAGTAGATAGGACCAGCAGTGTTGGAAACTTCAGGGTTTTCATCAGCAGTAGAAAGGGCAGCAGCAGTTGAATATGAGCAGCAGATAGAGACCATCAGTTGTTATAAATCACATTCAAGGGGAGAGCAAAGTGTAAACTGCTGCTTATTATGAATCCACTGTTGTGACCTGGTTTTGGCTTTACATTATCTGTTCCTTTGGTAGGGTTCAATCCCAACAATCTCCCCCTGGAACAGATAATGCCAAAACCTTTCATTATTCAGGACCTTTATTGCTCATCAAGAGTGCCTTAGCTTGTTCTTTGAATTCAGCTTCAAATTCCTTTGCACTCTGGTCATCTTCATCCCTGCACAGTGTAAGCTCAAGGAGATCTAGTTGATCTTCAACACCCAGGCCTAGTGCTTGATTCCTTGATATATGCCTCACTTCTCCATTGGTTCTGACCAAGGTCAATACGTGGGTCTTTTGATCAGACATCCACTTTAGTATTTTTAAACCAAATGGGTTTCTTGGGAGAGATTTATTTCCTGATGAGCTGGATGTATTTGGCCTTGAGAAAAACTGTAAAGCAGTATCTTGAACTTCAGACATTCTTTTAAAAGCTTCTTCTATGACTTTGTTTGCTGCAGCTATGTCTTCTGCAACTTCTTTGTCAAGCAGCTCTTGTTTCTGTTGTTGATCAAGCTCACTGTCTGTGATATCTGCTGATGATGGTTTGCTTACTACTTTGACCCTTTTTGCAAGGTTTTGTAGTTTTGCTAAGTTTTCTTTATCTGAGGCCAATTTCTTGGTAGCTTCTTCAATCAGATCATCTTCTTTAAGCCTTTCTTTTTCAACAGTCAGCATTTCCTTCCTTTCTTTTCTCAACCTTGTAACAAAGGCTTCTGCTGTGCTGATCTGTGTTTCAAAGGTCTTGACCTGTTCCTTCAGCTTTTTGTAGTCAGACTTTTTAGGAGTGTCCCTCCTTTTCCTAAGTCTTTCATAAGCTTCGTCTGTTTGCTGCTTGGTCCATTTTGCTATGGCACTTGCAGAATCCACTCTTGCATCTACCAACTCCTGCTTCTTTCTCTTGTATTCAGAAATAAGATCAGCTATGAGCTTCTTGTATTTATTCTAATTTGGAGCTGTCTTCTTCTTTCTTGGATCATTGTTAACCTTTTCAATTCTTTTTGCCTCATGCTTTAATGCAATTATTGGCCAATCTTTGAAATCTGTTTCTTCAGCAGGATAGAACTTCTCTTTCATTATGTATGCAAGATATTCCTTCCTCAATTCATTTCGTTGATCTGCTTCAGGAGATATGCTTGACATTTCCTTGTTCAAATCACTTGCATATTCTTTTATTTGTTTAACCTTGTTGAGCAGGAATTCTCTGCTTTTCAAAATAGCTTCATTGCCTTGATTCTTGCATTCAAGTTTGGCTCTTATCCTTGCTTGTCTTACTTTCATTTCAAGGTATTCATCCATGTCTTCTGGAATTATGAAACCTATGAGAGAAGGAAATTTCCTTTTAGAAGGATCATCTTCAGTGTAAAATTGTTTTATCTCATTTTTCACAGCTTCTAATTCCAGTGGATTCTTAGCAGCAACAGGATCATACTTTTCATCAGTGTCCTGAGTTGTTTCTCTTTTTCGTTTGTAAAGCTTAGGAGGTTGTGATGCAAGACTGGTGGGAACAGTTGAAGATGACTGACTAACAGCTGTTGAAACAACTGGTGTCTCAACAGCTGTTGTCATTACAACTGCTGATATGTCAGCAGATGTCTTCTGCTTTTGAGCAGGGGATGAAAGAGGTGGTGATGAAGGTGGTGAATCATCATCTGATATGAGATTCCTTCTCCTTTTTAATGAAGAAGGAGCAGATGATGTTTTGGGTGGAGCAGTGGTGGTAGATTGGATAGCAGTGATTTGTGACAGTGATTGACTGACAGTGGTTGAAACAACTGGTGTTTCAATCACTGTTGTCATTACAACAGATGTTGTAACATCTGTTGTCTTCTGTTTTATGACAGGAGGCAGTGGTGATGGTATGATTGTAGATGATGATGGTGGAGCAGTAGTTGTAGTGGTGTGTGGTAGAGTGGTGTGTGTTGATGACATAGCAGCTGTTTGGCCACTGACAGCAGTTTTTGTAACTACTGCTGTATCAGCTGTTTGGCTAACAGGTTTTGAGACCTGCTTTTCTTTTTCTTTTTCAGGTTCAATATGGATGCCATGCTCTATTCCCTTCGTGTTCATTTTTCTCAACAGCTTGATATTCTCCCCCTTTTTGGCATTATCTGTAGGGGGGTTATCAAGGAATGATATGGAAGAAGGAGCTTTGCCAGTGACACTTTGAATGCTTGCCTTTATAGCCTTGATATCTGCTTGAGTGTCCTTGAACCTTGATTCAACCATGTTGGTCAGCATTTGTACTTGAATGGCATGCTTTTTGTCAGCCATAAGTTGCTGTGCTTCAAGCATGGGTTGAAAAATATTCCAAAGCTCATTTTCAGCAAATGCATGTTGTGCAGGTGCTTGAGCAGGAATAGCAGAGGCTTGTGCTTTCTGAGCTTTTAAAATCTCTTGCACCATCTCTTTTATTTCAGCAACTGATTCTTCAAGTTTGTCAACTCTGCCCGTCAATTCCTGATATTTTGAATCATCACCTACTTTAGTAGGATCATCTGAATCCCCACCAGCAGTGGTTATATCAATGTGTGTCTTAGAGACAGAGTCCCAAAAATCACCCATTGATGCCCCTTGTTCTCGGTACTGGGGACTTCTTTCTTCAGCACTTGATAAACCATTGATGTTACTAGTGGTCAAAATAGGCTCACTAGTGGTTAACATTGGTGCTATTGAAGAAATTGCCTTCAAGGGAGTCTGATTTATGAAACAACTGGCCAACTGGAGACCTATTGATCCACCAGTTGTAGTTGCTGCTCCACTTGAACTACCACCGAGAGTTACTTGTAACTCAGGGGGTGTAACCTCCTCAGTTGTTGCTGGGATAGCAGGAGTAGTAGCATCAGACCCAGTCACTTGTGGGGGTATACTCTCAGTGACAGGTGATAGAGAGGAACTGGTTTGTGTCTGAGCTATAGCAGCTGCATGCAACAAAGGTAGCATGGATTGTGGCATTATTATTGGTGAGGGGATGGGGGTTGAAAGAGACATGTCCTTGGGATCAGGACTGAGGAAGATGGATCCAAGTGGATTCAGAGCTTCATATTGTGGTGTCCCTGTGCTTACAACCTGATCCTTTTGTGAGGATGCAGGAGGAGTTTTAGGTAAGGGTTGAGATCTTTCTTCCAACTGCTGTGAGGAAGTAGCAGCAGTGGTTTGTGGTGACTTTTGTGTTGTCACAGGCATTTCCTATGGGATCTCATCTTCCAGAGTTGCCTTTGTTTTGGGTTTGGTGGGTTTTCTGGATGTTTTTCTTTTGGTCTTTTTGGTTATGTCAGGTGTGGGTTTCAAAGCAGTGGTTGTGCTGCTATGATCACCTGGAGCAGTGGGCTCAGCAGCAGATACCTGAGGAGCAGTTGTAACCACTAAAATCTGCTTAGGTACCCCTGCTTTTGTTTTTATTGGTGCCATCATCCTTGAAAATGTTTCTTTTGTTAAGCTTTTTATTTGACAATGAACACCTTGTTTTAGCAAACTTAAATTTTCCTTTTCAAATTTTTGTTCAAAATAGTAACTCAAAAATCTTGGAAAAAGTAAAAATGCTTTACTTTCAACATTTTTCACCATGTCATTGAAAATCTCCTGGGAGTAGTTGTAGTCCTTATTATTCAAAATAGCGTAACCCAGGCTTTGAATTTTCAATGGTATTTCGTTAAAAGATGTTGTTTTATTTGAGGCACACATCAAGAGTGTGTGAAATAAAAACCTGGGTGCAGATGGAAAATAACCCTTTTGTAGGGTATCTACCTTTGATTCTTCTGCATAACCCCTTTTCAGAAAATCAGCTTTTAACTCGTTTTTGTCAAAAGAGGTTTTACTGTTCTGATCATCGAGTATGAAGACTTCTGATATCGATTGTGGTGTGATTTTGATCGCTTTTCCCTGTATCGAGGAGTTAATGGCAATGACTTTATCGTCTTGTTTTTCAAGCGTCGCCTTTTTCCAAAACTCTCTCTGGGTTTGCAGATATATGGGAGCATTTACTGTCAACAAAGTTTTGTACTTTGATCCAGTTATTGCATCAATGATGGAGTCGAAGGTGTGATTTTCTTTGGGTTTTGTGAGTAAACCCAAATAATTGTGAGATTGTTTGAATGGTATTTCGATGGGTTCTTCGGCCGTTTGAGCGACCTCTTTGGAAGGTGATGGTGATTTAGGTTTTGATTTTGATTTTGTCATTGTTGCGGAGAATAACGAAGGAAGATTTTGGAGATTTTTGAGAAGAAGGGTTGGAAACTGCTATGAGAAGAGAATTTTTGGAATTCAATTCGACAGTGTAAACACCCTGTTTGGGGTTTAGGGCAGGGTTTTTATTTAAAAATGATCGCTGATGTGGCAGCGGTTATTAAGATCTGAGGGCTAAAAACTGACCACGTGTCAAACACTGATGAAACGGATAAAGTATGGAGAACAGTTGTTTTCAGAGCCACTGACGTATTAAGCATCAGTGGTTACAACGGTAAAAATTATGGGCAGTGGATGATTTTAACTATCAGTAGATAGCATATCAGTGGATAAGACACTGATTTTGAGCATCAGTGCTTTTCAAGAAAATGAAGGATCAGTGTTTAACTTTCAGCAGTGGATAGTGTTTAGAGATCAGACCTTAGAACAAAACAGTGGTTAGGGTAAATGGTATAATTCTGAAGGACAGGTGTTTCAGCAACAGTTTTGAAGATTTTCATTCAAGGTTTTGCCACATGTCAATTTTGAAAGACAGTGGATTAGTACCCCAGATGATGAAAAACTTTTTACTAAGGCAACTCATTTTCGTTTAATATTCAATTAAAACATAAGTACCCTAGTAATTCAAGCACAGTTTGCAATCAATTTTTTTTTTTTTGATGGAAATTTAGGAGCAAGCCTGAGTATGACATGATCATGACATATGTACCATTTCCTTTTGACCCATTTATGAGGACACAGATACCAAAAAAAATAAGGTATTACATCCTGACAGGAGCTGAAACTATTGCCAACAAAAACAAGCAAGAGTTCCAAATATATTATTAAGAAAATATGAATAATATATCCTGGTTATTTGAGAAAATCCTTTGAAGGAAAAATGATTAAAGGATTTTCTGAGAACAGTATCAAAAAGGATCTGGTATGTTTTCAATAGAAAACATAATCATATCATTCTCAAGTTTTATGAAAAATGGTCAGTGGTTTGACAACAGTGGTAGAATTTTTGACAACATTTTGACTACTGTTTGGTACCATTTTCTTTGTCAGTTGATTGCAAACATGAGGACACATGGATATATTTTTTAAAACATTTGTCTAGTCCTCTTTGGAGTTCATTTACTGGAATCAAAACCTTTTCCTGAACAGATGAATGCACATAGTTGCTTAATGACCATTATTACCCTAAACTTTGACTCATAAGTGTTTTATGTTTATACTCTTTTCTTTTGACTTCAAAAGTTTTGAGATAAACACACTTCTGAGTTTTTGTGAATATTAGTCCAAAATCATTCTGCAGTAATGTTTTGAGAGACTTGGTCATGTTTTCACAAGTTTTTTCATCCAATCTCACATTACATATGATGCGGACTATGTTGACCCCTGTTTTCTTAATGTATTTGAACACAGTTGATTTTAGGAACTCAACCTGTTTTCAACACATAAGATCTAAATAACTAAAGTTTTAATTTCCCTCTTTTAGTGTTAACAAAACAACAATGCTTTTATGAACATAGGTTTTGTTAATCTGAGGTTTGTACTTTAGTATTTAATGAAAACATCACAAATATCAAAACAACAGTTGAAATCAATATTGAAAAATATAAAACAATCCCATAATTTGACAGATATGTTCACAAATCTGAAAGCTATGGGTGACTTTTGCATGATATCACCTGTTGTGTGAAATTTGTGTGTTATATGACATCTTGGTTGATTTACAGAGTTTTTGAATAACCATTTTGAACATGATTTAATCGATACTCTGTTTTTCAACAAAATACAACCAACCTTAGTATCAATGAATTTTGAGCCGAACTGTTATGTCAAATTGATTGTTAGATCGAATTTGACTGTCCAGGCTCTGATACCAATTGTTGGGATCGGAGGCTCTCATGATTGTGTTTGTTTGTTTAAAACTGAATGATCAATGAATATGAAAACATGTTAGGTGCAGCGGAAATGAAAACAAACTTTGTAAACACAATCAAAGGAGAAAATAGTTTGATAAACAATTGCTTCATAGAGTCAAAAGATTACAAATCAAAGCAAAAGATTACAGTCATGCTTACAAACTATACTCCCCCTCAGCCTGATGCCCCAAGGTAGGTTGCACACAAGATGAAAGGATTAGACATGAGGAGAAGAACTCGCTCAGTCAATCAAATGTAACAGTACAGGGTACTGATACATTTATAGGCAAACCAAACCACTGAGGTATCTCAGCTGACGTCACCATGAAAGCGACGTCTAACAGCCTAACACCTGTATCTACTGTCCTTACACAAACACTGCTAACCTAACCACTGACTATACATAAAACAGATATTTCACTAAACAGCTGCTCTCCTTTAATGTCAGTGCTTTCCTCAAGGTTGATCAGTCCTTGACTGGGCAGTGCTTTACCATCAGTAGATAGGACCAGCAGTGTTGGAAACTTCAGGGTTTTCATCAGCAGTAGAAAGGGCAGCAGCAGTTGAATATGAGCAGCAGATAGAGACCATCAGTTGTTATAAATCACATTCAAGGGGAGAGCAAAGTGTAAACTGCTGCTTATTATGAATCCACTGTTGTGACCTGGTTTTGGCTTTACATTATCTGTTCCTTTGGTAGGGTTCAATCCCAACAAAAACTTCAGGATAATCCCGAACAACTGGAATATCTTGAATAGACTTACCTTTTCCTTTATCTGCTACAACATGTGCCAAAAAGGCCACATAGTTCTTTCGCAGATACTTTCGAGCTTTAAAACAAGACATGAGTTTGAGACCACCAGCAGGTTTCTCACCACGAACCTGTAGGATCTCCCCTGTCGAAAGCGGCACACGAACAATCTTCTCAAAACAAACTACCTCTACGCGATGCTTGGCTAACCAATCCATACCCACTATAACGTCAAAGGTTCCAAGTCGTATTGGCGTGAGGTCGATAGGAAAAAGATGGTCGTTAAGGTTCAACTGGCAGTTGCGAAGAACAGAATCAAGAACGATGGGTTCACCACTAGCAACTTCTACTGTCAAAGGTGTACCTAGTTTCGTTCTAGACACGCGAAGCAATGGCTCAAAAGATAATGACACAAAACTCTTATCGGCACCCGAATAAAAAAGAACGGATGCAGGCTGATTATTAATAAAGAACGTACCGTTCACCACTTCATTGTCTGCTTGTGCCTCCTGTGCATTCATGTTGAAGACTCGACCTCGAGCCTGAGCCTGATTCTGATTCTGATTTGGATTCTGATTCTGGTTTGCTAGCCTTGGGCACCGGTTCCTATAGTGGGTCAGATCCCCACAATTATAGCACAAACCAGGAGGAAAATGAGGTCGTGCAGCTTGACCTTGTTGCTGAGCAACTTGTTGGGCTTGGTTCTGAACTGCCTGATTCTGGTTGACAGGAATGCGGCACGTAGCGGCAAGATAACCATTTCTTCCGCAGTTAGTGCAATGACGACATTGGAGATGTGGTAGGTGATGGCCATTACACCTGTTGCACAAAGGTGCATTGCCAAGATATGGCTTCTTGGCTAGTGGTTGCGCAGGCTGATTTGGTGCAGCTTGAGCCTGTGCAGTAACAACATAGTTTTGGGAAGCCTTTCGCTTCCTAGACCCCCTTGAGGAACCAGAATCCTTTCCCTTCTTGTTTTGACCTTTCTTGCTATCTTCTTTGTCAGATGCCTCCTTCTTACCCTTGTCACCCTTTTTATGCAGCTTTCCCTTTCGAACCTGCGACTCAGTCAATGTCGCTACTAACTCGATCGCCTGACGGAGTGTGGTAGGGTTACTACTAGTAATGATGTCTTGCACTGAGTCAGGTAGGCCGTCGATGTACCTTTCGATAGCCTTGTCGAGTGGGGTAACCATAGTCGGGCAAAGCAGACTCAACTCCTCAAATCTATTAGTATACGCCCTGTGCTCGCCACTATCTTGTTTCAAGTCATCAAACTCTCTCTCCAAAGCTCGCAGTTCATGACAAGGACAGAACTCCCTCATCATAAGGGCCCTAAGTTCAGCCTATGTCTGTGCTAGAGCAACTTCTGCACCACGATCTCTCATAACCCCGTTCCACCACGTAAGAGCCCACTTCTGAAACACACTTGAAAAAAACTCGACCGTGCGATTGTCAGGACACTGCACGTGATGGAAAGTATTCTCAATGCTCTCGAACCATTGAAGAGGCCCAGTCGCTCCCTTAGAACCACTAAACTTGAGTGGTTTTGCCGAGTTAAAATCCTTGAATTTGCATGGAGCATTGTGGTTGTTGTTGGCTTGATTCCATTGAGCAAAGAGGTTTGGGAATTGAGCAGCCATTTGCTGCGCAATGATTTCTGCCAGTTCGGCAGTCGCTATCTGGTTTTCGCGTCGAGGAGGCATTCTAAAAGAGGAAAACATGAAAGGAAACGAGTGAGATGATTGGATGAAGAGAATGAGATGAAACAAAATCAACAAAAGCAAAGATGTTGGTCATTTGTCCGCATCGCAAAGCAAACAAGCGACACACAGTGACCAATCAAAGTAAATGGGTCAAAAATAATGTATCGCGAAGACATGCTCGCCTATAAGTGAACACTCACCCCAAGAGTTCCCAGGTAAGAGTGACTGGTCCGATTATGTGGATTTGTACGAATACTCTAGCCTTAGACAGAAAACCCAGGGTACAGGCATTCACTCTTCCAGTTTGCACGTGTTCACATTATTAAAAACCCAAAACTTTGACGAGATTTTTGAAAACTTAGAAGGTACAAGACCAAAAATCAAATTGGAAGGGTTCAAAACCATATAAGGTGAGAGAGAAAATGCTCTCATCTCTCTCTCCTAAAACCTAGCCGTCATCCACCATTTTTTTGCCGTCAACCACCCCTATTCCGCCGTCTGCCACCATCTACCACTTCTATATCGTTTCATCTTCTGTTCTTAGGTGTGTTTTAGGAAAAGATCTAACGTTTTTGTGTTGTTATGGGAAAGAAAAAGAAATCTCCGCCACCAAAAGTGTATAACACCAGATCTACTGTGAAGGAAGAGACTGCTGTGATCAAGGAGTAGGTTTCATCATGGTGGGACAAGTTAATAAGTGGGGATACGGAGAAGAAAGACGTTTCATCAGGTTTGGATAAGAAAAAAGGAGATACGGAGATCTGTGAGTTAAGTAAATTGGTATCTACAATTCCTACAGTATCTACGTTCAATGTTTCACCTGAGAAAATGGTGAGTTCAGAGCTTGGGTTATCGGAAAAAATGGTGGAATCAGATCTAGAGTCATCTGGGTCGTCGTTTACGGTGACCGGAGAAAAGTCAGTGAACACTTCTCCTTTTACTTTGCAGAACTCAGATGAGAATAGTATGAAAAGTTCTAAATTTGCTTCGGTATATGACGTTCTGGGATATAATGATCGGAATATTCCGATTCCGGCAAAGTCAGAAAGTCCGATGAATCTAACACCGTTGAAGGCAGAAGATATGGTGGGAAAGAATGAATATGAAATATGGATGATGCGGAGTGAACAGTCCAAAAAGGCGGCTGGAATTATTCCGGAGACCTTATCGGGATCAAAGAAATCATCGGAGAATTTAACGGGATTTGATTCCAGGAAGATTGATGATTTTCGAGATGATGATGTCACAGCAGATGTTGTCGGAGAATGTTGCATGGCGGCTGCACATGATGTCAAATCAGAAGTTTCAAATAACCCTAAAAGTCCTACACCGTTGGATGATGGCGATGATCTACGGACAGGAAATGTGGGGAATGTTATGATTTCTGCGCAGAATTCTGTGGGGGCCACTTTGGATAATGATTTAGATAATGGATTGGGCAGGAATTTAAGTGGGCTTAATATAAAGCTGGACAAACAAAATGCAAGCCCAATTAATGAAGGCCCAGCTGCTACTAAGCTTAATTCTAGTGAACCTGACCTTGATGTTGGACCTATACTAAAAGATGGTTCATATGTTGGGCCGTCTGTTCAAACCATGGCCCAAAAAAAGGTGACTTTTGCGGAAATGGTACAAGGTCCGGCTAATAAAATACCCTCCCATATCATGAAGTTTGGCCAACTTGAAGCTGTTATTCAAATTAAAGATGATGTTCCAGAAATTGATCCTCTTCGGGGTACAAAATATTGGAATCAAGAGTTGTTTGAAAAATTACTTAGGGGGGATGATGTGGTGGATGGGGAAACGCGTTTGGCTTATGTTGGTCCTAGTCGTAATGCTGAAGGGGTTTTCGAAGTAAATATAGAGGGCCATTTTATGAAGAAGTCACATGCGTCAAATGTGTTTCAACTTTATGGGAATTTTATTGGTGCCGTCATGCCTTTTCAAGTAGTGAAAGAAAATTTAATAAAAATGTGGCATAAATATGGGTTAAAATCAATTAACATGAATAGGAATGGGTATTTTTTCTTCAAATTTGAGCATGAAGAGGGTATGTCGCAAGTGCTTGAAAGAAGCCCGTGGTTGGTCAATAATGTTCCTCTTGTTCTACAATTATGGGATCCTAGTGTTGTTTTATGTAAACCGAATCCAAAGACGGTCCCTATTTGGGTGACCATAAAAGATTTACCTCTTAGCTTGTGGAATGGGGGCAATATAGGACAAGTGGTTAGTTGTGTGGGAAAGCCGTTAATGCTTGATCAAGCTACATTTAAAAGGTGTGAAACTAAAGAAGGGCCGTTAAACTTTGCTCGCGTTTTAGTGGATGCTAAAGCTTCTAGTGGGCTTCCGGACAAAGTTAAAGTTAATCTTCCTAAGTGTGGTGAAATTTCGGGTAAGTCGTATTTTTTGAATTTATCATACAAATGGAAACCGCCATGTTGTAGTATTTGTGAGGTGTTTGGTCATGGTAATGATAAGTGTCATATAAAAAAAGATACTGGCCCAAAGGATGAGATGAAAAATCAGAAAACAAAGAATGATGTTTTGGATAAAGCCCAAGGAAATGAATTTATTGAAGTTGTAAGAAAGCCCAAAACTCAAAGTAAAGGTAAAAATCCAATATGGCAGCCCAAAAAATTTGTTGGAATGAATGGAGCTGGCCCATCTGGGCTGAAACCTGGTGCGGATCAACAGAAGCCCAGCGATAAGGCTGCTGGGCTTCAGAATGTGGGTGTGGGCCTGTCACAAGAGGTTGCTTCTGGGCTTCAAGGAAATGCTGATGGTCCATTATTAGGATCTCAAGTGGACTCGGATTTAAACACTGGGTCAGATCCAGTTATGAAGCAAAAGCAAGGCCCAATTAAAACAAGTGTTGTTGACTTGAGTAATTTTGATCAAGGCCCAGATGCTAATAATATGCGATTGGATCAGAAATTGGGCCCAGCAGATGCTGTTGGCCTATCAGAGCTGGACAGTGAGGAGTTCCCTCCTTTGCAAAATTCTGGCCCATCAAGAAGCCCAATTATGAAAGCTGGAATGAATGCGGGCTTAACAGGTGCGGCCCAATCTGTTTATGGAAGTGGTTTCTTTGATGTCACAAAAAATTCTTTCGGGACAAAGTTGAGCCCAAATGTTAGCACAAAAAACAGTTTTGGAACGTTACGAGATGAAGAGGAATGCTTTGATATGGATCTTGGGTTATGGGAACATGAGATTGAGATGGTTAAAAAATACGTGGAATCTAGCACCCGCCCAAAGATTGAAGAATATAGCGCATGGTCCGAAAATTTGAGGAAATATTATGATAGTTTAACAAAAGTGGATGGTGATGAAGTTGAGGTGGAGTCGGATACCGGTGAAACAGCGCAATTTATGAAGATAGGCTCAAAATTTTAGTTTCTTTATGTTTGTTTTTAAATGTATGTTATTTTTTTGTGGTTTGTTGCTTTAGCGAGTCGCCTTTGCTTAACAAATGCACTTAGTTTGTAATCCTTTTTTTTCAAAAATTAATAAATGTTTACCCGGGGGAGTCCCGTTTCCCAAAAAAAAAAAAACCATATAACAGAGGGTTCAAAACCTTACAATAGAGGGTTCAAAACCTAGTAATCAATCATCCAAAAACAGATGATTAATTTTCAAAGCGGATTCGAACTTGATGTTCCCGTTGTGGTTATCACCTAAGGATAGGTGAAGTGCATGTTTTAAGATCTAAACACAAGATAACTTGTGTTGGGGTCCTAGAAAGGTTATAGTCTAGGTCAAAGCATTACTAATAACCTAATTCCCTATAACCATTGGCTCTGATACCAACTCTTCTGTCACACCCCGACCACGTGGAACAATCAAAACGTGGCGGAAACGTCGGGGAGTGTTGTAACAGAATTAATTGTTTCACAACCATGGCATATAAAGTTATATTTTATTTATCAAACAAGCGTGTTACATTGTCTCAAAACAGGAAATAAAGAGTTCATAACATAGTTAAACTAAGTCTATCTTCATTTTAAGTCTCTAAGGCACAGGTCCACCCTAGTGTCACGTTCATCATCCTAAGCAACAGCTCCTGAAAACACATGTGAAAATAGGTACGTCAGCATAAAAATGCCTGTGAGATACATAGGTTTGTGAAAATAGGATTCATGACTTAAGTTTAAGAAAATGTTTAATAAAATTTAGTCATGAACCTTGTAAATTGTTTTGTTTTGTAAATCATTTAAAACGCGATAAGATCAGACGATATGTATACATAAAAGAATAATACATGGTTAAATGAGTAACCATGTAAAATGAGTTATATAAAATAAGTTGTTTGTAAAGCAATGTCTTGTGAAAGATATGTTATTTGTATAAAATGTTATATGTCTAAATTGAAATGATTCAAATAACGCTACGATATGTAATACCATACAAACACTTATATATAGGAAGTACCAGCGGCGTATCCACCATGCTTGTATCATATTACACACGCCTCGTTACTTAAATCACTTAAACAAACCACCAATGTATAAAGTCCATGTTTAAACCAATTGTCAAAAAGTCCTTGTATAAGCCATGTCAAATGTTAAAAAGTCCAAATGTAGTCAAGAAATGTGTAACAAATGTTATGTATTGTAAGTAAAGTATTGACACATAAACCAAATGTAGAAATGTACAAAACAAAGTATTTTGAATTTATCAAAAAGTTATGTTTTGCAAAGTAAATGCATGTTTTATTGATACAAACATGTATGTGGTAAGTTAACGCATACATTCAAGCCTTGAGACAGTCGGATAACCCTTTTAGTCAAGGTTATCAAAAGAAATGTTTTCGGATTCAGTAATTCCTTACATCCAAACAAACCCGGGATGTCAGGAATGGGATTTGTCAAGTCCTATGGTACCACTACTTACTACCGAGTGGCGTAGCTAATGTTAATGAACATATATAAGTCCCGTTTGTGCAAACCAAATGTTATAGCAATTGTATACATGTCTTATGAAAACAATGTACTAAGTATGCTAAGTTAACATACAAAGCAGAAAAGTCATGTAAATCAATGTGCTAGGATGCTATCAGTCAACATACATAGCAGAACAATGTAAAGTAAAACAATGTACTAAGTATGCTATCAGTCAACATACATAGCAAAACAATGTAAAGTAAATCAATGTAATGTAAATCAAGTACTATAAATGTACTAACGAACATAGCGAGTATATGATGTGAAAACATGGAAAGCATGATAACAAGTAGGCACATGTGTTTCACCCCAAAACAGTTTGAAAACAGTAAAAGAGGGGTCTATGTACTCACATAAACACCTTGAAAACATTTAAAAGAGGGGGTTCTATGTACTCACATAAACACCTTGAAAACATTTAAAAGAGGGGGTTCTATGTACTCACTTGAGATTGCTTAGTAGTCCTTGAGTAACAACCAAACAATGCTAGAGATCACGGATATCAAACGGCACCTAATATAGGTAACTATGTTAATATACCAGACCTAAATCGGAGGATCGGATAGAATGAGGGTTCGTAAACCAAATGAGTATGGGAACTCATGTAATATGGTTTAACAAAGCCCACATACTAAAATGAAACCTAACCTAAGTGCTTACGACCCATTACGACCCGTTTAGGTAGCTTATGCTACTTTAACGCGTCGTTCGTGTAAAACGCGTTCGGAATGCCTAACTAGTCCTATGATAAGTAAAATATGCCTTAACATGTCTAATATTGTTACCAAATCAGTTTAGATACCAAAAGTTATGTTACATATGCTTAAAATGAATTTTGGCGTAAAGAGGGCATTTTGGTAATTTACCTAAGGCATATAAACTACCTATCATACAACTACTTAAACTAAGCGACCATAAGGTATAACCTCGGAAGGTTATTCCCTATATACTATGGTCACCTAATGTGTTTGGTCGGATCCTAATGATCGACCAAACGGGTCGGGTTCGAAAGTATAAGCGATTGTTTAGATCGCTTACCTTACGACCCTATATAAGCACTAAACTAAAAGTGACAAGCTAAGCATGTTAAAACATGCTTAACTAAGTTTAGAAAACAGGTTTGGTATCAAAACAAACGGTTTTGATACCTAAGAGTAGTTTGGTTACAAAATACGCAATAACACGCATTTTGGCCGAAACTACGACTCGTCACTGAGCCTAGATAACGTGGTAATCAGTAGGTATAGTCACTAGGGACTATAACCATCATGATCACGCTCACGTTATGAAGTTCAAATGAACTTCGCATTGACCATAAACTGGTCAATGCAGAAAGTCAAACAAAGTTTGACTTTAACGCTAAAACGAATGAATAGAACGAAAGAACACTTACAAAGGGTCCCCGAAAGCTTTGATCTCCAAGTAATCTCAGGTAGGAAGTGTATGAGCACAACCACTTAGAGAAAAACTCAGATTTCAAGTGGGTTTTGAGTTGTGAATCAAGGGGTATTTATAGGATTCTTGGAACCGTTAGGATCGTTTATCGAATAACGTGCTTTGATCTTGGCCCTACACTTATTGCAAACTTGTGGTAACTCAAAATGGCCCCCCAACATCAGGGATTAACATGTGGCATTGGCCTTTGGAGTGTTTAGGAGCTGTTTGCAACTGATTAAACAAATTTTGCTGATCTGAAAGGGCCTCGCGTGATGCCTAGGTGGCTAGGTGTCACGCCTAGGTCCTTCTGATCAGCAAACAGTTTCCAATGTTTCCATTTCAGTCCCCGTTGTGTATTAAGGCCATTTCCGACATGTTTAAGGCTCGTTAAATCATTTTCAAGGCTCCACAAGGATGCCTAAACATTGTGGACATGAAACATGCTCAAAAATATCCCGGATGTCGGTTCGTTTGGTCGTACGATCGCGATGTTCGCTTAATTACGACGACATGCGCATAAGCGCGAAAACGATCCAAATTGCGTGACGAATGGATTTTTTTTCTTATGCCAAACACTAAAATAAAATATTATAGTGCTTACATAAATTTTTGGATGTCCGGATGTATTCAGAACGTAAGTTATGCGCGAAAGTGCAAACTTATGCACTTTTTGACACTTTTAGTCCCTGGATGAGCCAAAAGTTTATTTTAGCACACCGAACCCCTCAAAGCCTATTTCTAAGCTATATAAAGGATATTTAAGGTGTGTTTAACTTATGGTCATGTTTCGGAATGTTCGTTACAGTTCAAGTTGGCATACTTTCGCAGTTTGTCAAGTTTAGTCCCTGTAAGCTAATTAACTTGTTTTTGCCATACCAAAGCCTTCAAAACTTATTTCTAAGTTATGTAAGGGTTATTTAAGGTATGTTAAGCATATGTTGATATCCCGGAGTATTTTTCGCATTAAACTGATTACGTTTACGCACCAGTTTGCGTATAATTCTCCAGAAAGCGATGTAGAGTTTGAAATTGAACAAAAGTCAAAACATGAAAAATGTAAAACATAACCAAACAAACATTGGGATCAAATAACATTGTTTTATTGATAATTGAACTGTTCACAATGATTACAAGCACAAATGTTACACCGGGTTCACATTTGCCAACTTCGGGCACTTGTTCCTGTAGTGAGTCAAATCTCCACAATTGTAGCAAGACCCAGGCTGAAAAGGAGGTCGTGCATGATTTGCTGGCTGTTGGGCAGGGTTTTGTGCCGCTTGATTCGGAGCAGGAGGAGAGCGACATGTGTTAGCCAAATGGCCATATCTTCCACAGTTGTTGCAAAGACGACACTAAAGATGTGGTTGATGATGACAATTGCACTTGTTACAAAGAGGTGCAGTACCAACATACTGTTTCTTGGCAAGCGGTTGTGCTGGCTGGGTAGGAGCAGCTTGATTGGTCTGTGCAATAATGGCAAAGTTCTTGGAAGCCTGACGCTTCCTAGATTTCTTCGAGGTTTCAGCTTTCTTACCCTTCTTCTTCTCTGTCTTGTCAGATGGTTTCTTGTCACCCTTGCGGTGGAGTTTACCCTTCTTGACTTGAGACTCAGTCAAAGTTGCAGCTAGCTCAATGGCTTGTCTCACCATGGTAGGGTTGCTGCCGGAGACTATATCCTGAACGGGATCACGAAGACCCTCTATGTACTTTTCAATTGCCTTATCCAAAGGCGTGACCATGGTAGGACACAGCAGGCTCAGTTCTTCGTATCGGTCTGTGTAGGCACGGTGCTCTCCACTATCTTTCTTGAGATCGTGGAATTCGTTTTCCAGTGCTCTCTGTTCATGACGAGGACAAAACTCCTTCATCATAAGTGCGCGAAGCTCTTCCCAAGTTTGAGCCATTGCCACGTTGGCACCTCTGTCTCTCATCACACCATTCCACCATGTAAGCGCCCTCTTCTGAAATACACTTGACGTGAACTCAACCTTTCGCTCATTCGGGCATTGAACGTGACGAAACGTACTATCGAGACTCTCGAACTACTGTAGGAGCCCAGTTGCTCCTTCTGACCCAGAAAACTGAAGCGGTTTTGCCGAATTGAAAGTCTTAAAGTTGCACGGAACAGGTGCGTTGTTATTGTTGTTTGCTTGGTTTAACTGAGTTACTAGGTTCGGGAGTACAGCAACAATTTGCTGAGCGATCAAGGCTGCCATTGCGGCGTCTTGAGTTTGATCATGTCGAGGAGGCATCTAAAAGAAAAGGAACACAAGGAAATGTGTGAGATTGACATAGGACAATCAAAAGGAGTATTGAAAATATCGACAACACAAAGGAAGGTGTTGTCCATTACTTAAAACAAACAAACAACACAGTGACTAATCAAAGTGAATAGGTCTACATAATGCATAATGAAGACATGCTTTAGCCTATAAGTGGACACTCACCCCAGGAGTTCCCAGGTAAGAGTGACTAGTCCGATTATGTGGATTTGTACGAACACTCTAGCCTTAGACAGAAAACTCAGGGTACAGGCAACCACCCTTCCAGATTGCACGTGTTCACATTATTAAGACTCAAACTTTGACGAGATTTGAAAACTTTAAAGGCATGAAGCCTAAAAATAAATCATCTAAGGATAAATGATTGATTTTCAAATGGAATTGAGATTTGTGTACTTGTTTTGGTAATCACCTAAGGATAGGTGATAGTATTGTTTTAAGATCTAAACACAAGATAACTTGTGTTAGGGTCCTAGAAAGGTTATATTCTAGGTCAAAATTTTACTAATAACCTAATTCCCTATAACCATGAGCTCTGATACCAACTCTTCTGTCACATCCCGACCACGCAAAACAACAAAACCGCGGCGGAAACGTCGGGGAGTGCTGTGGCAGAATTATTGTTTCAAGACACATGATGATTAAAGTTAAGTTTTACAAGCTTAAATTATTACATTGTCTTGGTTCAAACAAACACATAACATAAAAGACGATAACTTTCTTGATTTTTAGATTGCTAAGGCCTAAGTTGCCCTAAATGTAGCTCGCTCACATCAAACATTCGCTCCTGAAACATATGTGAAAGTAAATACGTCAGCATAAAAATGCCTGTGAGTAACATAGGTTTAGTCTTGAAGATTCATGACTTTGAATGTTAAAAGAAATGTTTAACGAAAAGTAGTCATGAACCTTATAAAATATTTTCTTTTATAAAATCATATGAAAATCAAATGATATAAAAGAATGGTGTATGGTTAAGTAAATAACCAGATGAAAATAATATGTACAAAATATGTCATGTCTTGTCTTTGTTGAAGTGGGTTAGATAATGCCACGATATGCAATACAATAAAAGCATATATATAGGATGTACCAGTGGCGTATCCACCATGCTTTTATCATATTACACACGTCTCGTTACTTAATTCACTTATTAATAACCATGAAATAATGTCTTGTTTAAATGTCAATGTCCAATGTCAAATGTCCAGTATAAACCATGTCTTGTATGGCGAATAAATAGTATTTACTCAAGCCAAATGCATAATGTCATGTATAAACAAATGTCTTATGTAATCAAAATGTCATGTACAAAACAAGGTTTTTGAATAAACAAAAGTTTAAAACAAAAGTTATGTTTTGAAAACCATTGCTTTTATTGATATGAATATTTATGTGGTTTGTCTATAGCATACACTCAAGCCTTGAGACTGTCGGATAAACCCTTATCAGGATCAAGGTTTATAAAAAAAAATGTATTCGGATTCTGTCATTCCCCTAACGAAATACCTAGAAAGCGGGAACGGGATTTGTCAAGTCCTATAGCGCTATTACATACTACCGAGCGGCGTGATCAATGTTAATGAATGTACTACTTCGTCATACCAAATGTCTTTTTCAATGTAAGCATGTCATGAAAATGTCTTTGTAAAACCATGTAATAGGCATACTAAGTCAATATGCCAAGTAAAATGTCTTTGAAAACAAATGTTAGGTATACTAACTCAATATACCATAAAAATGTCTTTGAAATAATGTACTATATGTAGTATGTAATAAAACATGTATAATGTCATGAAAACGAAAAGTAAAGTTATGCACATATGCTTCACCCCAAAACAATTGAAAAACGTAAAATAGGGGAACTATGTACTCACCTTTGGGTGCGTTTTTATATGTTAACACAATCCCTCAAATTGTTTATTCGTCCTAAATTAAATAAGAACGATTTAATAATAAAAAACCCACAAAAATACATAAGTTTCTCCGATACTTAGAATTTTCACATAACTTTGAGATTTTCTCGAAAAGTTATTATTTTTTGATTATATTGGTGTATTTATATATATATGAGTTCATATATATTTTAAAAACTTTGCGACTTGAACGATTTTATTGGTGACCCTCATCGTGTTATAAGCAATATATCTACGATTTGCGCGTCGTAATATATATACTCAAATGTAACATACTAATAATAGCGTAATACACATAATCTTGTCAAGTATTAACATGTCATCACACACATATTATACATCACATAACATCTTGTAAAAATAAAATTAACCCATGAACAACCCATTCTAGTATACATTGAAAAACGCGTATTTTAGCGATTCGGTAACGTTTTTGGGCGTCGGAAGTCACGTATGACTAACCAAACACCAAGTAAACTTAATATAAGTTAAAATATTTATTTTATATCAAAAATATCAGTTTGGTTACTGATCTAAAACAGTTTTATCAAAATCCTCCGAAAAGCCGATTTTTAACCGTTTTACCGCATAGTTTTGCATCAAACGTTACCCTAACCATCCCAAATCGAAACGACTTGATATTTTAACATAACCCATGTTATTTACTGAATAAAATAATGGTTATACTCAGGATAGTGCAGGTCTCACATAAAGCACATAAATCATGCAAATTTCACATATTTTACCACTTTCTAAGCTATATGTACAACATGCAAAGCTATCAAATCTATGACAAAGTTTCATGCCATTATAATATACCAAATAATGTTATTTTTAGTGTTTATAATCTGTTCTAAAACATTTTTGTCATACAATCATTTTTTATCATTTCTTGAGCTTTAAATCAACATGTATTCTTATGTACAAGTGTCTAAAGCACACTATCATATCATCATCCTTTCATATGAATTTAAATGCATCAAATATGTGATTTATTCATGTTTACTTACTGATTTAATTGAGCATTCATCATATCATACACAAATCATCAAACACTTTCATTTTAACTATCATTCAAGAACAAGCAACAACTTAAAAATTCTCAAATATGTCTAATAAATTTTTGGCCATTTACATGTCAAAATACTAACATTATTTCAAATTTACAACTCATGATTCAAACACTCCTTTATATCTCTAACATATTTGCACATAATCTTGTTCATGCAACCAAACATCCTAAACAAGTATTTACCAAAGATCAAACTCAAATCTCATACACACACACATATATATATATATATATATATATATACGGTTTTATACACACATATATATCACCATTTTTATTTTGTATCAAGACCCATTTCTTTTTAGATTTCAAGTTTGTGAAAAATTCCAAGATTCAAGAGAAACTTCCAATCATCAAGAACAACCAAGAATCAAGAGTATGATTTAAACATAAACTTTATACCTTCAAGATTCAAGGAAGTTGTTGGATGAGATTTTGATGTTATGGAGCTTGAAATCACTTGAAAGCACCTTGGAAACTCCTTTGGATCTTTACACCAACTTGAAATTTGCTTGAAATGGAGTTGGATTCTTCAAGAACAGGGTTGAGGATGAAGATGGGAGTGGTGATGGGGGGTTACGGTTTTGGGAGAGGAGAGCGAGGAAGAAGATTGCTTAGATTTGAGTTGTGATCTTGAAAGATATGAAGGATATATAAGGAGATATGGAAAATCTAAGGAGATAGCATGCACTAACATGTGTCAAGTGGAAGGAAAGAAAAATGGCACTTGTCTACATACATATATACACGAAATGTATATATATATTTGCATAAAATACACATAAATGATATATGTAGGTTAAAAACAGGTGTTTAACTGGATACCGGGTATTTTATCAAGCGTTTAAATCCCGGTTTATGGCGTTTTAAATTATTTTTATTATTCTATAAAAATAAACTCGCCAAAATATTACTGAAATAAATTTCAGTTGCCGAGACTGGCTGCGTTGTCTGCGTTTCGCAGTATAAGCACTGTGTTGCGTAGTAACACGCGGTACGCGCTTAAACTTTGAAAAATAACGTTTTTAAGCGTTTTAATTTATTTTTCAATACGAACATGATTAAAAATAAAATTTTAATCATAACAAAATATTTTTAGGATTTAAATATTATCCGGGCGGTCACCAACGTTCGTTTCGCAGTTTTGTCGCAAATAGTTCTAAAGTTTGAATAAACATGTTTTTGCCATACCGAATCCTTCGAAACTTATTTCTAAGTTATGTAAAGGATATTTAGGGTATGTTTGGCTTATGTCACAGTTCCGGAGTGTACGTCACGTTAAACTGATTATGTTTACGTAACGGTTTATGATTTCACTTCCAGAACAGGTTTGAGAGTTCGGAATTGAACAATGATTGAAAAAGTACTAATGTCACAAATAATTAAACAAATATTGAAATTAAAACACCATATTTTATTAAATACAAAGTTGTTCGGAACAGTACAATGATTAAAATACACAGGTGTCATAGTATTTGTCATGTTCACAGTTCCATGACGGTGGCCATGTTACTCATTGGCTAACTCGTCATCCAACAGTTCCATGACAGTGGTCATGTTACTCATTGGCTAACTCACTCAGTAATTTAGGTAGAAAAAGAGAATGACTCACATTGTTGACTTATAAAATTCTACAGCTTCCTGGTGGTGTTCCTGATTATAGTCTATTAAAAATAAACAATGCACATGTGTTAGTAAGATAACCCAAATCACATTATCCATGCAACACGAGACAAAACTCCAACGAGCTTAATCAGGCAGAGCCTCGACATGCGTTACGGAGCCCTAGATCAATCGGGTAGGGTACCAGATTAGTGGTCGGGGGTTAAAATACTTACAACGAGGCAGAGCTTCGTGTTTTAGGGGTATTATATCAAGCAACACTTTACTATAATAGGGACAGAGAGAAAAGAAATTGAGCAATTTGAAACTGAGGCCTTCGGCCTCTATTTATAGGCTGATCAGGGGGTCTCTCGCGGCCCGCGAGCCCCACCTCTCATTCTTTCGCGGCCCACGAGCCAGGTCTAGCTATGGCTAGGCCTGGTTAGTCACAAGTGTAGATCTGCCAGGTGTTGTGCCACGTGGCACGCTGAGAAACCGCCAGGTTCACCTCGGTCGCGCCCCACGATTCATATGGTGGACTGGGTCACGGCCCGCGAGCCACCCCTTTTTCTTTGTTTTGTTTGATTTTTAATGAAATTAAGGTTATTCAGGTTCAGTTACGTATATACGGTGTATATTTAGGGCGTTTAGGGGGTGTTTCTGAGGGTTGTTATATCCTCCCCACCTTGTTTTAAATCTCGTCCTCGAGATCTACTAGAACAGGTGTGGATATTTCCATTGCATTTCTGACTCGAGCTCCCAAGTGTATTCTGGTCCTCTCTTTGAATCCCATTTTACTTTAACCAGAACTAATCTCTTGTGTTTGAGATTCTTGGTCTTTCTATCTTCAATCTGTAGTGGTTTTTCTATAAACTTAAGCTTCTCATATACCTCTATGTCCTGAAGAGGTATCACTAATGATTCGTCTTCTAAGCACTTCTTGAGGTTACATACATGAAATACACCATGTATTCCTGCCATTTCTTCTGGCAGTTGTAGTTGATAAGCTACTGGTCCTATTCTTTTGATAATCTTAAAAGGTCCAACATACCTGGGGCTTAGATTTCCTCTTTTAACGAATCTGACCACTCCTTTCCATGGAGAAACTTTTAACAATACCTTATCTCCAACTTAAAATTCCAATGGTTTTCGTCTGTTATCTTCCTAACTCTTTTGACGATCTCGTGCTACTTTTAGTCTTTCTTTGACTTGAATAATCTTGTCTGTTGTTTCTTGCACTATCTCTGGTCCAGATAGTTGCTTTTCTCCAATTTCTGCCCAACAGACTATAGTTCGGCACTTTCGTCCATAAAGTGCTTCAAATGGTGCACCATTGATGCTGGTCTGATAGCTGTTATTGTAGGAAAATTCTATTAATGGTAAATGATCGTCCCAATTTCCTCCGAAATCAATTACACAGGCTCTAAGCATATCTTCCATTGTCTAAATTGTCCTTTCGCTTTGTCCGTCCGTTTGAGGATGATAAGCTGTGCGTAGATTTAACCTGGTTCCTATTGCTTTTTGGAAACTTGTCCAAAAATGAGAAGTAAAATGGCTATCTCTATCAGATACAATAGATAAAGGAATTCCATATAATGAAACTATTTCATTTACATATAGTTTGGCTAATTGTTCCATACTAAAAGTTACCTTTATCGGTAAGAAATGAGCAGATTTGGTTAACCAGTCAACAATTACCCAGATTGCATCATTACCTTTTCGTGTCTTGGGTAGTTTGGTTATAAAATCCATTCTTATCAATTCCCATTTCCAACTTGGCATTTCTAATTGCTGTAATAATCCTGAAGGTTTCTGATGATCAGCTTTAACATGTGAATAGGTTAGACATTTAGCAACATAGTTTGTTGTATCTTTTTTCATTCCTATCCACCAGAAATTCTTTCTTAAGTCTTGATACATCTTATGACTTCCAGGATGTATTGTATACTTAGACTTATGGGTTTCTTCTAAAATTCTGTGACGTAGGTTTCCTTGTTTAGGTATCCAAATCCTTTTCTTATGGAATCTCCAAATTCCATCTGTTTCTTGTTCTAATTCCTTAATCATTCCTTTTAAACCTTTAGCATCGTCCTTGATTGTTGTTTCCTGTACCTCTCTAATTTGCTTATTTAAATCTATCTACAGATTTAGTGTGAGAGAGCATACTCGTTTTGTCTTTTCATGATACTTTCGACTTAAAGCATCAGCTACTACATTAGCTTTTCCTGCATGATACTGGATATCACAATCATAATCGCTAAGAATCTCCATCCAACGTCTCTGTCTCATATTTAATTCTTTTTGCCCAAAAACATATCTTAAACTCTTATGATCTGTGAAGACAACAAACTTACTACCATAAAGATAGTGTCTCCAAATCTTAAGGGCAAAAATTATGGCTCCTAACTGTAGATCATGGGTTGTATAATTCTCTTCATGTTTCTTAAGCTGTCTAGAGGCATAAGCTATAACATTTTGACGTTGCATCAACACACATTCGTATCCTAACTTAGACGCGTCACAATAGACTACAAAGTCTTCAGTTCCTTCTGGTAATGCGATTATTGGTGTGTTGGTTAATCTTTTCTTTAGAATCTTAAATGCCTCCTCCTGTTTTGGTCCCCATTCAAACTTAATTGATTTGCAGGTTAGTTTGGTTAATGGAATGGCTATTCTAGAGAAATCTTGAATAAAACGTCAATAATATCCTGCTAGTCCAAGAAAACTTCTCACCTCCGCTGGTGATTCAGGTATTTTCCATTTGGTAATCGCCTCGATTTTTGTGGGATCCACATGAATTCCTTCATGATTAACCAGATGTCCAAGAATTGCACCTCTCGCAACCAGAATTCACATTTTGAGAATTTAGCATAAAGCTTTTCTTTTCTCAATAATGTCAGAAGCGTATGCAAATGTTCTGCTTGATCCTCCTTACTCTTGGAGTAAATTAGAATATCATCTATAAAGACAATTATGAATTTATCCAGGTATGGTTTACATATCATGTTCATCATGTCCATAAATGCAGCTAGGTGTTGGATCGTCGTATGACCCTAACGAGTCAATCTGAGTAGTTCATCATCAAATACAAAGGCGGAATCAATGTAAATGATGTCAACACAACTTATTCCTTTTTAATTATCTTCTTATTGATCAATTCTGAGCTTTTACACGTTCAAATGACAAACGGACAGCACCTCGGCTCAGAGACAATGACCTAATTCCGCTCCAAATGACACCAGCACACATCTATTTATACTATAGCTGATTCCGCTTGAACATGACATGACTGTTTCAAGCGAAATCACATGTGTTGATTTCGCTTGAACTGCACATAGACACTTTCAAGCTGAATCACCCACTTTAACATGTAAAACCCTAATTTCGACCCTGTTGTGTGCTCGTTTATCCTATCTAGACATAAGACTCGATTAAGACGAAGTTAACAGACACTAAATGCACCAACAGATTCCCCCTTGGATGTTGACGAAGTCTTCGGTGTCGAGTCTTTAGTCTTAGTCTCTATCCAAATTGTCTTGACATTGTAAAGCTCCCTTCAATCTTTATCTTCAAACTTTAATCTTCAATCTCCCCTTTGAGTGCTGATCCAGAATTCTGACTCCCCCTTTCGCAGACTCCCCCTCTCGATAAGCTGGGACTTGAATTCTGGTTCAAACTTTGACATTTTCTTTGCCATGGGGAACTTAACTTTTGTTTCCTGTACAATCTCTACCCAAATATAAGATATATGACAATAATAGATTCAATCCAAATTTACCATTCACCTCATTTGATGGTCTTATCAGTGTATAAAAATCCACTTAAGTATTCAGGTCCAAGTTAATGACCCTGATTACTCAATTTATCTACCAAGTCCAACTTAATGACCTTGGTTGATCTGAGACAATTCACACTGACTTTTGAAAACAAACATTTTCTGAAAATTTACAAGTTTCAAATTAATGAACTTGCTTTAACTTTTCAACTTTCACAAACTTATCAAGTTAAGCTCACGACTCATCCTCCAGTTCAGAAACTTCCTGCATCTGCTTCAAATAGCAAATCTGAAGATCAGCTTCCCACTTTGGTTTGCCGGAAAATAAAGCAGAAATGTAAAATCTTTTTGGATTTTTAATAAAGTTTCTAGACTAGAAATGAAATACAAAAATGAAATGCAGTAAATGTAAACTATTTACAAACATATTTTTGGTGAGCGTGTTAGGGAATCATATCAGCTATTGGACAAGTCACAAGTACCATTAAGCTTTGATTACATACTCAGAATTAAACAATTCACTTAGATTGTCGATATACTGCTCCACTTAAATTCTCACACAAATTTCAATCTGTCTAGGATACGGATTAATTATTTTAGAGACTTAAACTCATTCATGTGTCCTACCTCTTGAATATAGTCCCGTATCCAAATCCCAATATTCAGTCTTACAGGTGAGTATACCACAGATGATATCTGTAAGGGGTTAAATTGCGAAGAACCGTGAGAGCTCAGGTCAGAACTTCCATTCAGCAGAGAGATGACGGCTTCGACTTTAGTGTGTCCCCTTTAGAGGATCTTTTTTACAACAGCCATGATTAGCATTTTTCAATGTTTTATCATTTTTTAGCTGAGGGTGGTGCTATATTTCAAGCAATGCAGAAAGTATTATTCGGGGACTACGCCATTGCTTCCGCAAAATCAGAAGTCCCAGGATAATACCCCAGATATCACTGAGTATAAAGACCTAGTATCTCAGAAAAAGGGATCTTTCAAACAAGATTTCAGGGGTTACCTATATATCCAAGTAGTGTTCCCCACGAAATAAGTAAGTAAAGATTTTAGGTTTATATCCCGAACAAACCTACTAAATGTGCAAAAACCTATCGGCACATCATCAGCGAGACTGTTTAACGCATTTAAACATTACATTTCTTTAGCATACCGTAACTGTCAAGCCAATGTACTATCATTTTCCCTTTTTACACAAGCTCTTTTCTGGTTTTCTATTGTTTTTGGATTTTGAAAATATCTCATGTTTTAGTATTTTGAAATTTTTTACGAGTCAATCTGAGTAGTTCATCATCAAATACAAAGGCGAAATCAATGTAAATGATGTCAACACAGCTTATTCCTTTTTAATTATCTTCTTATTGATCAATATGTTTAGTTTTAGCGTGATGAACAAGATTTTTTGTAATGTTTATCGCTGCCTCATTATCAACAAAGATAGGGGTGTTAAGAAATTGCAAACCGTAGTCGCGCATCTGTTGCTGGATCCACAAGATCTGAGAGCTGGAACTGCTAGCAGATACATACTCAGCTTCACATGTGGATAGAGCTACAGAGGTCTGCTTCTTACACTGCCAGGTGACCAATCGTGGTCTGAAAAACTGACATCCCGCTGTTGTTGACTTTGCGTTAACTTTGCAGCTTCCGTAGTCAGAATCAGAATATCCTTCGAGCGTGAAATCGCCTTTTCTTGGATACCACAACCCCAATGATGGAGTTCCTTTCAAGTAGCGTAATATCCTTTTCACAATCACCATATGCGAAGCTCTAGGATTAGACTGAAACCGTGCTGCGAGGCAGGTTGGGTACATTATATCGGGTCTTGAAGCTGTCAAATACATCAGCGAACCGATCATGGAACGATACATCGTTTCATCTACCTTCTCTCCGGTGAGATCAGGGTTTATCCCATGATTCGTTGCTAATGGGGTGGAGGCTGGAGTAGAACCTAACATCCCGAATTTCTCCAAGATATCATGAACGTACTTCGTTTGATGTATGAAAATTCCCTTAGTCAGTTGATCAACCTGAAGTCCCAAAAAGAATTTCATCTCACCCATCGATGACATTTCGAATTTCTGCTTCATAACTTGTTCAAAATCTTTGCACAGATTCTCATTTGTAGACCCAAATATGATGTCGTCCACGTATATCTGAACTATCAGAAGATGTCCGTCGACCTCTTTGGTGAAGAGAGTGGCATCCACTTTTCCACGGATGAAGCTGTTGGCTAGTAGGTGTTGAGACAATGTCTCGTACCAAGCTCTCGGGGCCTGGTGTAAACCATACAGCGCTTTATCCAGTAAGTAAACTTTGTTTTTGTGGATTGGGTCGGTGAAGCCCGGTGGCTGTCCGACATATACCTCCTCTTTTACCTTCCCATAGAGAAACGCCGATTTCACATCTAGCTGATAAACTTTGAAATTTTTCCAAGATGCAAATGCTAAGAAGATTCTGATCGCTTCTAGTCGAGCAACCGGAGCATATACTTCAGTGAAATCTATACCCTCCTGCTGACTGAAACCCTGGACTACGAGTCGAGCTTTGTTACGAACAACAACCCCTCTATCGTCTCTCTTACATTTGAACACCCACTTGGTGTTTATCTTCCTCTGACCATCAGGCAAGTCTACTAACTTCCACACTCCTAACTTCTCAAACTGACTCAACTCTTCTTGCATAGCATTGACCCAAGAATCTTCAGTTAGCGCCTCTTTATAAGTTCGCGGTTCGATCTGCGAAATAAAACAACTTAGTGAAAACTCAGTTTGTAAAGGTGCTACTGTAGAATAAAAACAAGTAAGGACTTGGTCAAGTTGACGTCTAGTGCGAACGCCTGATTGCAATTCTCCAATGATCAGCTCCTCTGGATGGTATAAAAGAGTTCTTGGCATCACCTCGCCTGAAACATCTACCTCGCCTTCCAGATTAGTAACATTCTGATTTGCACCTTGTTCACTGAGTGGGTTTGTTTGACTTGAAATCTGGATTTGCTCCCCCTCAGAATCTGAATCACCATGATCAAATACTGGCAAGTTATCAGATTCTTGATTATCATTGACTGCCGTCTGATTATCAGGAGCAACTTCATTTTGTTGAATATCATCATGTTCTCCAGCATTTCTTGGACATGCTTCATTGTCATTTGACGTTTGTCGCGGTCGACTTGAATCCTCAGCTGGGAACCTTCCTTGCAATGACTCATACTCTCTTAGAATATCCAACTCATCAAAGAAATCTTCTTCTTCTTCTTCCTTTGCTTCTTCCATGTCAAACGAATCCCACAAAGTGTCATAATGAAAACGCCATGAATCGCCTGGATTCTGCGGTGGCATTGTGTAAACTTGACACTCAACATTATACGCCTCAATAATCCGCTTCAAGCTTGGAACAAAGACTCGTTTTTGTGGACTTGAGTAACCCACAAATATTCCCTCGATACTCTTTGGACCAAACTTTCCAAAAGGCTCTAGAACTGTGCAGGGAGACCCGAACGGTTCTAAATACTTCAGATTCGGCTTGCGGTTATTGATCAGCTCAAAACATGTCTTGTTGAATTTCTTTACAGTAAGAACCCGATTGAGCATATAGCATGCGGCTGACACTGCTTCTGCCCATAAATTAACAGGTAGTTTGGAATCAGCAAGCATCGTCCTGGCCGTTTCAATTAGCGTCCTATTCTTTCTTTCAGCGACTCCATTCTGCTGCGGAGTGTAAGGAGCACTAAATTCATGCAATATACCTCTTTCATCACAATACTCTTCCATCTTGATATTCTTGAACTCAGTACCATTATCACTTCTGATTCTTCTAATGCGTGTCTGGTACAAGTTTTCCATCTTCTTGAAAAGCGTCATCAAACGATCAAACGTCTCATCTTTTGACTTCAGAAATAATACCCAAGAAAATCTTGAATAATCGTCCGTGACTACAAGACAATAGAGATCCCCTGTAATGCTTTTGACGTTTACTGGACCAAACAGATCCATGTGGAGTCTCTCTAAAGGTCTTGAGATTGAATTTTCTTTCTTCCCAGGGTGTGATTTCTTCTTTTGCTTTCCTTTGATGAAGCTAATGCACTCCCCCTCAAGATGAAAACCTTTAACATGAACACCAGTAACCATATCATTATGCACCAGATGATTCATTTTTCTCAAATATATATGACCCATTTTCCGGTGCCACAACTGTGATTCTTTCTCTGTTGCTCTAGACATAAAACAGTGAGCCTGACCCGTGGTAGTAGTAGCTACGCTCATGTCCAACACGTACAGATCATTGACTCTGGGTGCTCTCATGATAATCCATTCTTCGGGAACAACAAATCCTGGTTTCAATATCAAACATTCTTTGTCTGTGAAGTGCGTTGTATACATCCTATCACAGATCTGAGATATGCTCAGAAGATTGTTTTCAAGCTTAGCAATGTAGTTAACTCTTTCAAACGTAACAATCCCATTGGATAACGTTCCTTCACCAACTATTCTACCACCTTGATTTCCTGCGAATCCCACATAACCACCATTGAAATTTCTAACATCGTACAGCAGAGCTGTTTTCCCCGTCATGTGCCGAGAAGCTCCACTATCCATAATCCAACGCGAAATGGATGTTGGAAGCTCCTGCACCAAATAGAAATATGATTAACTGAAATAAGCTGCCCAAGCCTCATCGGACTCAGGTAACTTAATCTCATCTATGCACTTTACAACCGATTTAAGAGGTGGAAAGTTTTTATCATTCATTTCCAGTTTATTATCAATAACCTCTTTTATGTCAACTTTCTCCTCTTTTTCCAATGAAATATTCTTTTTAACAAAATCTTCATAAGAAATTGAAATATTTTCTTTTCTGGTTTCATTTTGAAGAATCTTTTTAGGAACAACTTTCTTCTCTTGTGAAGTTGAAACTTGTTTCTCTGATTTTGGTTTCCATGTTTGTTGAGATGATGCAACCCGTTTGTAAAATTTGTCATTTTTAGTTACCACATTCTTAACAGGTTCAGTTTTGATCTTGGTGTTGTCATTTTTCAAAACCTTTTTCTCAACAACCAATGGAGCTTTTCCCTTCACATCATCTTTCTTTCTTGAATTCATCACAACTTCAGTCTTAGGCTTTAAATTGGTACACTTTCGTGCAATATGTCCAACTTGATTACATTTGAAGCATGTTCGGGTGTCAACTACCTGACTTGTACCTTCAAACTGAGGTTGAGATGCTTTCTTCTCAAAGAACTCTTTGTTTGATTTTGAAAAAATCTCAGATTCTTCATCGGAAAGTGATCTTGAACCGTTCACAAACACCTTTTTCTCAG
Source organism: Helianthus tuberosus (assembly GCA_030545235.1). NCBI lineage: Eukaryota > Viridiplantae > Streptophyta > Magnoliopsida > Asterales > Asteraceae > Helianthus > Helianthus tuberosus. The sequence continues at coordinate 24,995,122 of CM060426.1, read as the reverse complement.
CAAACTTCTTGTTTTGAACATTTTTCCTTTGATAATTCTTACCACCCTGATAACCACCCGACCATCTGTTTCGATTGTTGTTATAAAAACGCGGTGGAACAACAGGTTTCTTGTAGTAAGCTTTATCTTTTTTAAAATTCATTTGCCTCTTTGTTTGATTCAAACCTTCTACTTCAGACAAATCAATTTCAACCAGTTTGAAAACATTTTTCAACTTGTCCATATTAACATTCTCCAGAGGAAACTCAGAATCCGAATACAACTTATCCGATCCCGACATCTTGTACATGATAAGAGTAGATTCTTCATTTAAGTTGTTTTTGGATTTTGAATTCGGAATGTAATTGTTCAGAAAACACTCTTCATCTTCAACTGAATCACTATCAGGCTTCAAAACACTTTCAGCCATGCCTTTCACAATATCAGTTTGAACACTATCATCAGATGAAGAAAATGTAACATCAATTGACTCTGGAAGTTTTATTTCCTTTGTTTCATCTTCATCATTAACCAACCCGGACTTTTTCTTTGAGAAATTGTTTAACACTGGCGGTGGAACCTGATGAAACCCCACCCCGGTTCCATCAGCATATACATCTTCGCCTGCTTTGTTTTTCCCGATGGGTTTGGGAACAATGTGTTGTAAAACAAAGCTTGTAGAGTTGTAACTTTTCAACTTCAACTGGATGCGTTCATTTTCAATTTTGGCTTCTTGAAATTGAAGCTTCAACTTAGCAATTTCATCCAGTTGCTGATTTATTAACTCCTCTTTCACTCTAAGAACACCGGTCAGTTGAAGATTTTCTTTGTCTGTCTTACCATTTCTTTCATCACAATCTTTAACCGTTCGTTTAAGCTTCTCAAAATTTTCTGAGATTTGACGATTTTCAAGAATCAATTTTTCATTTTCTTTCCTAATTCTTTCTACGTCAATTTTATCGTTTTCGATTTTCGCAGTTAATTCTTTTAATTTGTCGTTCGAAGCTTTTAACAGTTTATCACGGTTTAAGATCTGATCTTCAACACTTCTGACTCTACCAGTCAGATCTTCAACTTTCTTACCACTAAGGTAAGCAACTGTACTACAAAATTTGCACTCTTTCATGCAATTTTTGCAGTTGTTCTCAGATTTACCATTCTTACCTGACACATGTGTATCATTTGTACTGACCTTATCTTTGGACTCAGTTCCAGAACCAGAAACTACCTCTAGTTCTTTTGCAGCTAGAACTTTGTCAGCAATCTTTGTCAGGTTTTTAGCAGTAAAATCCTGTGATGTATCAATAATTCCATTATCGATCTTCTTTGGCTCCGGTTCTTTTGCTGTCTCTTTTTTTTTCTTTCTCAACGGCTTCTCCTCCTCCCCACCATTCTCTCTGCCTGGCTTCTTCTTCATCAGCAATTTGTTTGGTGAGAACTTCAAGATCAACAGTATCTGGATCCACAGCTATGTTACCATTAGGATCAAGATAACATTCTCTATCAGGATCCCATCGCCTTGCCTTCTTTGCTTCCATCCAGGTACGATAGATTTTGGCTTTCATGAATCGAGCTGTATCCTTCCTGTTCACATACTTCACTTCTTCAGTTCTCTTATCCTTAAATGGAACAATCTTTGCTGCTGTGAAGGCATAACCAACTGCGTCTTCCTCAGGCAAAACATCACTCCAATCATAACCTTCATCGTCATGAAAAACTGCAAGTGCCTTGGATCTTTCTTTGGGTGCCTCCTCTATCTGCTTCATCCTAGGAGGTTATGATTTATTCTGATGATAGATCGCTCTCTTGTAATAATCCTCTCGAAAAGGATTTTCCGTATCATCAGTGTAAGCATTTCTACACTCACGCTTAAAATGACCTTTTTGTTTACACTTGAAACACGTCACTTTTGACTTGTCAAAGCCTAACTTGGTAGAAGGTCCACCAATAGACTGTCTTCCAGTAATCTCCATAAATCGCTGCGCTCTTCTCACTGCACTGGCCATACACCACCTTATATCGATCAACTCCATCTCCTCAGGATCGATCTGATCGTAGTCTTCTTTTGTTAGGTTGGTGTTGCCTATCTTGCCTGCAACGAGACTTTCGTACGATTCTAACACAGACGCTAAAAACACCATCTGTTGTTTGGCAGACTCTTCACTAAAATTCTGACCATTCTTCAGATCTACAGTGATGTTACATTGAAATAGATTTTTCGGTGCAGATTGATTTTGAGTTGTTGAAGAAGATCCACTATGAAAACCACTGTGAGGAGTTTCTTGATTCACATTATTTGAACTCTCTGCTGAAAAAGCTGTCTTTGGAGATGCGGTCTTTGGAAGCATACTGCCTCTGTAATACAGTTCCACATTCTGTTGATAAGATGTGTTATTGACTTTGCTGGATTTCTTGATCTCCAATTCATGGCTTTCCAGTCTTTCTATAAGCAGATCAACCTTCAAATCAGCTGGCTTTATTGTATTCTTCAGCATCAATGCAAAATACTGCCAGTCTTGCTCATTTGGTAATGCATCAAACAATTTGTCTACCAGCTCTTCTTGAGTGTAAATGATCTCATGTCTAGCAAGCTCCAATTTTAGATGCCCAAATCTTTCAATCATCTTGGAAACATACTCGTTCTTTAAACAACCAAACAAATCAAACTCTTTTCGTAATAGTTTCTTTTTGTTCTTCACTATTTCAGCACAGCCAATACATTTTATTTTTAATTTTTCCCAAAGATCTCTCAAATCTTTGTACTCGATCAGTGCGATAATGTCATCTCGGACAGATTGGTGAAGTAATGCAATACACTTCTGTTCAGCAACGTATTTTTCAATCTGATTTTCCTCTAAATTCTCATAATCGTCTCTCCCCATATCAAATCCATTTTTCAAACTTCTCCAACTGGGATAAGCGAAAGCTTTAAGCCATTCCTCAAATCTTGTAGCCCACCTGTTGTAATATTCAATAGCCATCAACTTGGGCAGCTTATTGTATGTTTCGTATGCACTATCTACGTTCATAGCATCCTGAAGAATTTTCTTCGCACTCGGTGCTAGTGGAGTTTCATTCGTGTTGTTTGAAGTGCCATCTCCTGAACCACTGGTATAAGCAAACACATCACAAAACAGATTCATGAACAAGTCATCCATCTTTCAAGTACCTGAAACAATCAACAAACACTTAGAAAATTTTTGAAATTTTGAAAAATAGCACTTTCAAGCGGAATCAGTTGAAGCGAAATAGCTTCAAGCGAAATCAGCTTTTAGCTTTTCAAGCGGAATAAGGTTTTGAAGCGAAATCACTTATTTCGCTTGAACTTTCAAGCGGAATTAGATTTCGCTTGAAATGATATGCACTTTTCAAGCGAAATAAGACTAAAAATGTAATTTCGCTTGGAATTACACTGAAACATTCAAGCGGAATAACTATGACGTCAGCAAGTTCGAACAGATTTTCGAGCGAAATTAGTAAGTTTTATCAGATTTAATTCGAATTAAGGTCCAAATCTTTCAAGGATTAGATAAAACTATGTTTCGCTTGATATGTGTGAGTTTTATGCCATTTTGACCGTTAAATTTCGTTCAAATCAGAAAAGAATGAGTAGAAGAGTGAGAATCCGGTGAAATCAAGCTGAATTGGTATGAACTCCTCGTCCTGAGCTCTGATACCACTTGTTGGATCGTCGTATGACCCTAACGAGTCAATCTGAGTAGTTCATCATCAAATACAAAGGCGGAATCAATGTAAATGATGTCAACACAGCTTATTCCTTTTTAATTATCTTCTTATTGATCAATTCTGAGCTTTTACACGTTCAAATGACAAACAGACAGCACCTCAGCTCAGAGACAATGATCTAATTCCGCTCCAAATGACACCAGCACACATCTATTTATACTATAGCTAATTCTGCTAGAACATGACATGCCTGTTTCAAGCAAAATCACATGTGTTGATTTCGCTTGAACTGCACATAGACACTTTCAAGCGGAATCACCCACTTTAACATGTAAAACCCTAATTTCGACCCTGTTGTGTGCTCGTTTATCCTATCTAGACATAAGACTCGATTAAGACGAAGTTAACAGACACTAAATGCACCAACAGACTCCTCCTTGGATGTTGACGAAGTCTTCGGCGTCGAGTCTTTAGTCTTAGTCTCTATCCAAATTGTCTTGACATTGTAAAGCTCCCTTCAATCTTTATCTTCAAACTTTAATCTTCAATCTCCCCTTTGAGTGCTGATCCAGAATTCTGACTCCCCCTTTCGCAGACTCCCCCTCTCGATAAGCTGGGACTTGAATTCTGGTTCAAACTTTGACATTTTCTTTGCCATGGGGAACTTAACTTTTGTTTCCTGTACAATCTCTACCCAAATATAAGATATATGACAATAATAGATTCAATCCAAATTTACCATTCACCTCATTTGATGGTCTTATCAGTGTATAAAAATCCACTTAAGTATACAGGTCCAAGTTAATGACCCTGATTACTCAATTTATCTACCAAGTCCAACTTAATGACCTTGGTTGATCTGAGACAATTCACACTGACTTTTGAAAACAAACATTTTCTGAAAATTTACAAGTTTCAAATTAATGAACTTGCTTTAACTTTTCAACTTTCACAAACTTATCAAGTTAAGCTCACGACTCATCCTCCAATTCAGAAACTTCCTGCATCTGCTTCAAATAGTGAATCTGAAGATCAGCTTCCCACTTTGGTTTGTCGGAAAATAAAGCAGAAATGTAAAATCTTTTTGGATTTTTAATAAAGTTTCTAGACTAGAAATGAAATACATAAATGAAATGCAGTAAATGTAAACTATTTACAAACATATTTTTGGTGAGCGTGTTAGGGAATCATATCAGCTATTCGACAAGTCACAAGTACCGTTAAGCTTTGATTACATACTCAGAATTAAACAATTCACTTAGATTGTCGATATACTGATCCACATAAATTCTCACACAAATTTCAATCTGTCCAGGATACAGATTAATTATTTTAGAGACTTAAACTCATTCATGTGTCCCACCTCTTGAATATAGTCCCGTATCCAAATCCCAATATTCAGTCTTACAGGTGAGTATACCACAGATGATATCTGTAAGGGGTTAAATTGCGAAGAACCGTGAGAGCTCAGGTCAGAACTTCCGTTCAGCAGAGAGATGACGGCTTCGACTTTAGTGTGTCCCCTTTAGAGGATCTTTTTTAGAACAGCCATGATTAGCATTTTTCAATGTTTTATCATTTTTTAGCTGAGGGTGGTGCTATATTTCAAGCAATGCAGAAAGTATTATTCGGGGACTAGGCCATTGCTTCCGCAAAATCAGAAGTCCCAGGATAATACCCCAGATATCACTGAGTATAAAGACCTAGTATCTCAGAAAAAGGGATCTTTCAAACAAGATTTCAGGGGTTACCAATATATCCAAGTAGTGTTCCCCACGAAATAAGTAAGTAAAGATTTTAGGTTTATATCCTGAACAAACCTACTAAATGTGCAAAAACCTATCGGCACATCATCAGCGAGACTGTTTAGCGCATTTAAACATTACATTTCTTTAGCATACCGTAACTGTCAAGCCGATGTACTATCATTTTCCCTTTTTACACAAGCTCTTTTCTGGTTTTCTATTGTTTTTGGATTTTGAAAATATCTCATGTTTTAGTATTTTTGAAATTTTTTACGAGTCAATCTGAGTAGTTCATCATCAAATACAAAGGCAGAATCAATGTAAATGATGTCAACACAACTTATTCCTTTTTAATTATCTTCTTATTGATCAATTCTGAGCTTTTACACGTTCAAATGACAAACGGACAGCACCTCGGCTCAGAGACAATGATCTAATTCCGCTCCAAATGACACCAGCACACATCTATTTATACTATAGTTGATTCCGCTTGAACATGACATGCCTGTTTCAAGCGAAATCACATGTGTTGATTTCGCTTGAACTGCACATAGACACTTTCAAGCGGAATCACCCACTTTAACATGTAAAACCCTAATTTCGACCCTGTTGTGTGCTCGTTTATCCTATCTAGACATAAGACTCGATTAAGACGAAGTTAACAGACACTAAATGCACCAACACTAGGGCATTGGTTAAACCAAATGGCATGACTGTAAATTCATAATGATCGTACCTTGTTCTGAAAGCAGTTCTTGTACTTTCAATTGATGAGATCCTAAGCGTAAATCGATCTTAGAAAAGAATCGAGCTTCTTGAAGTTGATCGAATAGATCATCGATTCTTGGTAGTGGGTACATATTTTTAATCATAACCTTATTCAATTCTCGGTAATCGATACACATACGCATCGATCCGTCCTTCTTCTTGACAAATAACACTGGTGCTCCCCATGGCGATGAACTAGGCTGTATAAAACCTTTGTCAAGTAGTTCGTCTAACTGTTTCTTTAGTTCCTGCATCTCCGTTGGTGCTAATTGATATGGCACTTTGGCAATTAGTGTCGTTCCTGGTATTAGGTGAATCCTAAATTCAACCTCTCGATCTGGCAGTAGTCCAGGTAATTCTTCTGGAAAAACGTCTAAGAATTTAGATACTATGGGAATATCTTTTAATTCTTTTCCTTTAGTGTTAATGATTATTGAAATCATATACATTATTCCGTCTTTGCTTGCATAGCTTGCAGCTTTCATCACAGAGATGAATTTTGTTGACCTGGTTGGTTTGTCTCCTTTAATTGTGATCTTTTCACCAATTGGTGTACTTACTTGTACTAACTTTTGATCACATAAAATACTGGCATGATTGGCTACCAACCAATCCTTCCTAATACGACATCGAATCCAACAAGATTCATTGGAAAAAGGTTAGCAGTAAAATGATGGTTTAGAATTTCTATTCTTGCTTCCTGCAGAATTTCACTTATCTTAATGGAATCTCATTCGCCGTTTCCACCAAATAGTCTTGTTGAACTTTAGTTAATGGTTGGTTGAGAAGTTTGCAAAAAGAAGTATTGATAAAACTTTGGTTTGCACCAGAGTCAAATAATACTTTAGCAAAAATATCATTAACTAAAAACGTACCGGAGATTACATCCAGAATCATCTTGGCTTCTTCGGCTGTTAGAACGAAAGCTCTGGCATTCTTCTTGGGTCCTTCAGTTGACTTAGCTTTGCTGGTTGTCGCTAGAGTTAGTTTCGTACAGTTCGGTTTGATATGACCAGTGATGTGTGCAAAATCCAACATATAAATTACATCAATTGTGGCATAAAACTAACCCTTTTTTAGTACTAATGTTGGAAAAAGTGTGTTTTTGTCTTCCTTTTGTATTTTCAGGAATAAATGAGCTCAAATTAACAAAAGAAGCAAAAAGGCAGCTAAATCTAACATAAATACAAGAAAAGGAATAAATGTGGCATGCCCGACCTCCCCGAAAGCATCTTCCCAAGCAAAACAAGAAAACAGGAGGTTGAACACGCCCCGTGCTCAGTGAGCACGGGGGCGTGCCCAAGTGTCAGCATAAAAGACAAAGTTGTAGAAGCTTCCATCGCCCACCACGGGGCCGTGCTCAGCGGACACGGGGTCGTGGTCAACTATAAGATTCGCAGAATCCAGGCAAATCTTGATAGTACAGATATGCTTCTGCACACGGGGTCGTGCCCAGCGGACACGGGGCCGTGGTCAACTAATAAAGACAAGAGTAATTAATGAAGAAAGAGAAGGATGTGGACACGGGGCCGTGCCCACTGGACACGAAGCCGTGCCCGAGCTTCTGTTCAGCCTATAAATAGGAGTGCTTGGCTCAAGCTCAAACCATCCCTTGGCACACCACCTTTCTCACACTTCACCCACCACCCACCACCACCATAACACCATCATCCACCACCATCATCCATTGTCCATCATAGAGTGTGTGAGTCATCTCGAGATCCAAGATTGATCGTAAGAGTTCTTGACAATCAAGGCCATGTTTGCCTAAGTCTCTTACATCACTTGGTGAAGACAAAGTGTCTAGTGTAATACTTTTTATTTTTAATCTTTTCGCACTTTTTAATTGGTTATGTATTAATGACTTTAATAACTAGTTTCTTATGTTGAAGGTGATTCTTCCTTATCGTTTGTCCATGGTGTCTTGGCATTATTTTACTGTCTATATAAAATAAAAGATTTTCACCATTCATATCTCCACGGTCTATATGGAGGTATGTTGGCTACCTGGTCGGGGGTTAAGGGAACGGTTTGGTAAGAGTCTTGCCATTGTTCAGTGTATAGATCCTGCAAAGGACCTGGGTCAAATTTAGTAGGACCTCCTTCAATACTTAACGGTATTGGATGGCGGGGGTCCAAACTCTTTGATCCCCTCATAAGTTAAACTACTATTAATACTTTAACCCGGCTACTTAGGACTGTATCCCTGCTGACTCAGACTACTTAGCCGAGGGTAACGTCACCTTCAAAAGAGGGGCCTACCACATTATGCATTAATAACTTAATTAATTATCTTTCAATAATCCGACCCTTTAGGATTGTATCCTTGCTGACTCAAACTACTGGGTTGAGGGTAACGTCACCTCCAAAAGAGGGGCCTACTACAATAACTAAGATAATCTCTTAAATAGTGCAAAAGTGCGGAAATAATCAAAGGTTACACTAAACACGAGTCGGAGCCAAGTGATTCATCTTGTCTATCTGTTTTTCTTTTATTTTTATTTTTCAGCATTTTAGTTTGTTTTTATTTTTCTTAGTTTAAAACATTTTTTTTAAACTTTTGATTTGATTAGACGTTGAGGATAAACTGGTACTAAAAGCTCTTGTGTCCTTGGACGACCTCGGTGTCTTACCAACACTATACTACGCTCACGATGGGTGCACTTGCCCATATGGGTGTTTAGTGTTAGTAAATATCATGTTTTATAAATTTAAAACTTGGCTAAAGAAAGTGTAAAAGGGCTTAAAATAAACATAAAAACCATAACACACTTCACGCACATCAACCAGCTTCTCCACAATTGAAGCATAGCCTATTGCTAGTTTTCTTCCTGCAGTCTTCTTCTTTAGATCCAGACATTTTGCAGAAGTTGCAGTAATATTGAGCACCTTCCTGAGTGCTTCCTTTTGCAATACTTGTAGTTGGGTGAAGAGGAAGAACCTGTACCTTTCCCACGGTTGGAATTACCGTAACGAAATTCTTGGGTAAGATTTTGAGCTAGGTTCTTTCTCTAGTTTTCCTCTTGTATACGTACCAATTCATCAGTCAGGGTGTTGGCCAGTTCTACTGCCTCTTCTATGGTTTGTGGTCTAGCTACCTTGACTACATGTCTGATCTCACTAATTAATCCCCAGATGTAACGGGAGATCAATACTGGCTCATGTGAGGCTAAGGTTGGTACTATCCTAGCATATACGAAGAATATGGTAGTATAACCCTTGCAATCTATTCCAGTCATTTTAAGGTTTAAGAACTTACTATCTCCTTAAAGTTGGTCCATTCCATGTTATAAACTTTGTCACTTCCTCTAGACTGGAGAATGGTATTCCACCACTCTAAGGCTGCGTTCTTAAAAAGATTAGAAGCAAACGTGATCTTATCTTCATCTACACATTTACTTATTTTTATGACTGCTTCTGTCTTTTCTATCCAGCGCAAGGCTGAAATGGCTCCTTCATTGCCTGAGAATTCTATTGGTTTGCAGGCCAAGAATTATTTATAAGAACAACCATATGACATGGTTCTTCTTCTTTTTGGAATTGGAGCTTGGATAAGGGGTCCGTGATTTCCATTTACGCTGTGACTTGGTTCAGTAGGTGCACATTTACTTCCAATTACAGATTTATTATTCTGCTTCTTTAATAGTCTTGATAATATATGGCATAGCATCTATGATTCCTTGTGCTACTATGTGTTCAATGGCACTGTTATTCACTTGGTTCCCATTATTATCATTATTCTGAATTTCCTGATTTACTTCGTTGTCCATATGAATTGTAAACATTTATCAGGTATTAATATCACAGAATAAGATTTATTACAAATAATCACGCAAGCAGATTGATCAAAAACGTCGAGCATTGCGACTTACTCTTTTTATATATATCTATATATATGTATCTAGTACAAATTACAACTGGAATTTAAATACTAGTAGCTATGCATCGATATATATTAGTTTATCTATTTTAGTTGATTTTTTTCAAGTATAAAATTACACACATAAACACACATACACACACACACACACATATATATATATATATATATATATTAGGTGCTGGCTTGTCTAGAATTGCATCTCACGCTCGTCATACTTCCAGACGAGTTTCTCTCCTATCTGACGGATCCTATTTCCTTCTTCCACTAACTCTTCGCCATATGAGCGAAGTTCCTCCACATTTTCTTGACTCATGGGTGGTAGTGGTGCTGGTACTGGGTCAGGGTAACATGGTATGGGTTCTCCGTAAGGGTATGGGTTGTTTAACACATCCTGAATATATCTGTCGTCGTTCCACCATGGGTCTAAAGGGTTCAGGTCGGTATACTGCGCTATAGGGTTTGGTGCGGGAATTCTAGGGATCTCGTTGGGGGTCAAATGCTGGGATTGGGAATTGGTTTTCCTGGTTCGGTTCTAGTTCCATTGGTTGGTTAGGGAATAAGGGTAGAAGTTCTGGTTCAGCTATTTGGTTAGGGTATGTTGCTGTGTTTGCTAACATGTGGAAATCTGCTAATTGCCTATCAATTTCTTCTTCCCATGACAGTCTATCTTCCTGGGTTTGGGCGTTCATTTCTCTATTTGCTTTTGCTATTGCTCGCTGTTGTTGGAGTTTTTTTATTCTTTTCCTCCTCTCATGCGCTCCTCTACTAAACCAACCACTCTTTTTAGGAGGGAATGATTCCTCAGATTGGGCCTTAAAGATAAAGATTCCTTCCTCAGAATCAGTGGAGTATCCTGAGATATGCTGGGATGAGGTTCCTTCATTCTTTGGTGAATTAGGCAATTGACGGTAAGCGTCAGATGTACCTTGCTCACTCATACTGTAAACTAACAAATTATCAAATAACATAAAATAATAATATTCATATTTACACAGAATCACATAAGTTATTTCCTAACACAATTGGTTAAAATTGAGGTCTTAATAGAACACCTAAATGGCTTAAACCAGTGGCATGGCTCTGATACCACCTTCTGTCGCAGCCCCCGACCCCTACCCTGGGAGCGAAAGCCGCGAGTCAATCAGATGGTATTAGTGTTTATTAATTTGACAACGGAAATGAGACATCGGGACTGTAGTTAGTAAAATATTATCAGAGTTTTAAAACACCAAACTTTTATAATAAATAAATGGGATAAAATCCAAGTTTCATTGATAATACATTGTTAGGGATAAACCCTAATTATTGAAAACATAAACTCCATTTTATTTAGGTAACATTTATAGCCACTTCTTTAAGCCTTCAGTGCTCCACGGCTGGCTTCTATTAGTTTCACATTAAGTTACCTGAAACGCGTTTTAAAAAGATTTTATCAGCAAGAAATACTGGCGAGCGCATCCTAGTTTAATCAAAACAAGCTTTTATAACTTTACAGTATTGAGAGCGATTACAATGTTTATATCTACCAATATACTCATTCAGTATTTTTCATGTTCTCTGTTCCATGACGGTGGTCATGTTACTCATTGGCTAACTCGTCGTCCAATAGTAACGGACTACTAGTAATGTATACAAAACCCCACATACCGGCAGCAATTGTAGAACACAAAGACTCAATCACTGTTTAGTATAATTGAAAACATTGAGGTTTTGGTAAAACAGTTTGGTAGAAAAGAGAATGACTCACATTGTTGACTTAGGAAATTCTACAGCTTCCTGGTGGTGTTCCTGATTATAGTCTATTAAAATTAAACAATGCACATGTGTTAGTAAGATAATCCAAATCACATTATCCATACGACACGAGACAGAACTCCGATGAGCTTAGTCAGGCAGAGCCTCGACGTGCGTTACGGAGCTCTAGATCAATCGGGTAGGGTAAAAGATTAGTGATCGGGGGTTAAAATACTTACAACGAGGCAGACCTTCGTGTTTTAGGGGTATTATATCGAGTAACACTTTGCTATAATAGGGACATAGAGAAAAGAAATTGAGCGATTTGAAACTGAGGCCTTTGGCCTCTATTTATAGGCTAATCAGGGGGTCTCTCGCGCCCCGCAAGCCCCACCTCTCATTCTTTCGCGGCCCGCGAGCCAGGTCTAGATATGGCTAGGCCTGGTTAGTCACAAGTGTAGATCTGCCGGGTGTTGTGCCACGTGGCACGCTAAGAAGCTGCCAGGTTCACCTCGGTCGCGCCCCGCGACTCATATGGTGGATTGGGTGGCAACCCGGGAGCCACCCTTTTTTTCTTTATTTTGTTTGATTTTTAATGAAATTAAGGTTATTCAGGTTCGGTTACGTATATACGGGGTATATTTAGGGCGTTTAGGAGTGTTTTTGAGGGTTGTTATACATGTTACTAGTAAAATCAGTAAAACAAAAACGAACCATAGTCTAACAAATATTTAAATGTATTAATTAACGTTTTAAGTGAAAAAAAACTCAAGTCTTGTCCACCAAAAGTAGGGCCGTTCAAACCTCTCGGCGCTCGTCGCTCGTTCGGAAATTGCTCGGAAAATGCTCATTCGATTTGACGCTCGGTTGTAAACGAGCCGCTCTGCTCGGTTCGGTTTGTAAACGAGCCAAGCATGAGCAAAGGTCCGCTCGGCTCGAATTTTATTTTTAGTTAGTATATATATACATATACACATACATATATAAACATGTATATACACAAATATAAATTATACATACACACACACACACCTATATTTATACACACATACATATATACTTAAATAGAAATTAAATTTATAGTTTTATATATATTACTCTATTAGATTTTGTTCAACTATATACAAATTTAGAACTATATCTATACGTACTAACACGATCACACCAATATCAAATCTAAAAGTTAAACCCTAAACAGATAAACGACAGTCTGCTCATCAAATCTAAAAGTTAAACCCTAAAAATTAATATAAATCTAAAAGGTAAACCCTAAACAGATAAACGATAGTCTGCTCATCGCCTCAATGTTTCATGTCGTACCCTAAGTCAATCGTCTCTTGCTCTCAACGTCATTGTTCGTGCAATATGATTATCGCCTCGTTGGCCACAACATTGTTATTCATAAGAAAAATATTATGCCATGAAATGTGCTTGTTTATTAAGACATAAAAACTTGAGACCCTACATTGTCACTATCTCTCTCAGCAAATTTAAATCGGACGACACGGTTGTCCAAATCGCTCGAACTTCGCTCGCCGCTCGCTCGAAATATTTACTGCTCGAAAAAAGCTCGCTTGATTTGTGGCTCGGTTTTAAATGGGCCGCTCCGCTCGGTTCGGTTTGTAAACGAGCCAAGCACGAGCAAAGGTCTGCTCGGTTCGGCTCGTGAACAGCCCTAACCAAAAGTCAATGATAACCATGGGTAAATGAGCCATTTTTGACAAACGAAAATGGGTACATGTATTCTTGACGGGTTTCACACCTCAAAGTATGCGAATGTAGTGGATGTGAAAGTAGAAAAAGGGAATTATCAAATCTTAAGTCTGCTCATAAACATTTATTGACAAATTTTGTCAACCTTTAACAATGAAGTTGTACCGATTGAAAGAAGTGGTAATAATTCAAAAAAATGCAGCGTGTGTCTGAAAGATTTAAAACCATGATCAGCATTTGAGCAAATAAATTTTTACTCCAATATTACGTATTCACCACTTTATCACCAATAGAACATGTTAACATTGATTTTATCCACAAGATAACCATGCCATGTCTTCGTTTGATGAGATATTGGGCCAAAGGTTGAACTTTTACATTAAATCATATGCATATAGGCCAACAGCCATTACCAAAAAAATAATGCAGGACAACTGAAAGCCCAAATTTAAAAGGAGTCTGATATAGGATCCTTGAAAAGCAATTACTAAGGAATAAGGATCGAACACTCTATAATGGACTATTGGAATTAAGCTATCGTAAGGATGCTACCATAAGTCAAAATTCTAAAAATAGAACTTTGAAATTAAAGAAACGCTCCATTATTTATGTAAGGATTAATATTAATCTATTATTATATATAATAAATGAAAGTTATTTGGGCCACGTGTCGGTAGATTAGGGCATCTATTCTTCCCTTTTCCCGCCCAACAGTACCATCCCCTTTTTTTCTTTTATCTTTCTTTGTTCACAAACCTTAAATATTAGAGCTTCATCCGCTGTTTCATTCTTCTCCTTCACGCTTGCAGGATCCCCTTTTTGATGTTCATCTCTTAGATGTTTTCTTACATCTCCGTCCCATTTTTATCCTTTTGTGATGGATATGGAGTCGGGTATTTCCGCATCTCTCTCCTTCACACGGCAAGTAAAGCCTAACCTGCATCCTCTTCGTGCATTACGATTTTGATTTCATTCAGTATAACACACACATTTGACGATATATTGCTTGAATCGTTGTATTGATTTTGGATTTGTTTTTTTAAATATGAAACCCTAATTTGTGGATTTTCTAAAAACAAATCTGAAACCCTAAGATTTTGGGGTTTGATATTCAGATTAGGTTATGATATACTGTTAAGGTAACCGATTTGAAATCTTTTTTTTTTAAATTGGTTAGATATTGATTTTTTTTCTCTGCAACTTGCTAATAATCAATAGAGAAAGATGTTGATGATTTTAGTGTTGATGTTTCTAATTCGTGATTCCAGTGAGACAAAGATCTCTTCCATGTGATGCATCGGAATGGGTGGCTGTTTTTCTTGCCGATCTTATGCTTTATTTTCAGGTGATAATTACTTATATTATATTTTATTACATCCAAGAATCAAAATACATTTTAAAAAAACATTTGAATATTTATAGGAAGAAAAAGAGCAGGCTCTGTACTTTGATAAGCGTCTTAGATTTGTCCTGGACCTAAAATTGATTATAGGTTGCATAGTTGCAACAACTTCATGTTAACAGGGCTTTATTGAAGGTATTGGTTTCTTGATTAATGGCTATTTGGATGACGCAAGCCATATGTACCTGATTGACTATATATTATCAGGTAGACTAAATTACTTGGAGATTTATCAATTAGATTTGGCCTTCAAGTATGTCAGTATTGTTTTCGATCTGTTTGTTTTTACTGATTATTTAAGTTTGTTTGTATGTACCGTTGGATTTAGGTAAGTGTATTACAGGTTTTAGCTTAGATTTGGAAGACGGAAGCATATCAAGATTCAGTTCTTCAATTGCTTATGCCACAAAGGTAAGTTTTTTTAGCACATGATATACACTATGTTTGTTTCAAAAAAGAGAGTGAGCATTCCACGAAAACGACCCCCGGCGAACTACCATTGTTGTCGACCACAAGTATGTTTTTGGAAGTTTTGTATTCGTTTTAAATAGAATGAATAAATGTGTGCTGGAATTTTTAGATTGTGAAGATAGCAAGGTTCCTGGCTTGAAAAATCGAATTTAGTGAGGGGAATCTAAGATGACCTCATCGGTTGTTATCAAGGTTCATTCCACTTCTAATTAAACTTATCTTTTTCGAGCTATAATAGTCTTTTGTGATGGTGCTTATGATGTTGATCTTTCTTTTGCAGTTGGTTCTTGCTCCGCTTTTTGCCACGATTTTGGTTAGTATACTGATAGTTGCTACTTCTCGCAAAAGTTTTTTGGTGGTCTAGATAACTCTTAATTTCATTAGTTATATAGGCAATAATTTGACCACGAAAACTATATGCAATACTTTACCTTGTCACTAAGTCACTTGACTTGATTTACTCTTAGTTATTAAGTTATTGTTTCATATGTTTATTTGGTACGTGATTATGTTCTATAATTGAAAGTAAAGTATTCGTATGGTGTGTGTTGGTGCATATGTCTGTCGACTTCGTCTTGTATCGAGTCTTGTATTAGATTAAATAGATCAGGGCATGATTTACGAGAAAAATGAGAAATGTATAGGTGTGAGCCATTTCGTACGAAATGGAAAAGCCATTTTGCACGAAATGGAGATGTCCATTTCGTACGAAATGGAGATGGCCATTTCGTATGAGCCATCTCGTGCGGAATGGGTTGCCTATAAATACGTGCCTTGTCCATTTCATTTGTAACGTTTCGATTCCGGTAGCGAAGCTCTGCCGAAGTGTCTCCAGTATTGTAAAATGATCTGATATCAATACAAGAGACAGTTTAAATGAATCTAAGTGCATATCAGCTGAAATAACTCCGATACGTCTGTTTTCGCCTTTCGTATTGGACGAGATCTCTTCTGAACGACTCGTTTGGTCGTGCAAACGATCCTACAAGTGGTATCAGAGCTCAGGAGGAAGAGTTCTTACCATTTTCAGCTGTTTTTCATCCAAAATTCTGATTTCTACTCACTTTCTTCACAATTTTTCAAAATTAACTGAGTTTTCACGGACAAAATGGATTGATTTTCATATATAACTTGCGAAACACTGTTTTAACAAACCCTTGAAAGAATCATATCTTAATTCAAAGTAAAACTTAATCAATTTGTTGAAAAACTGTCCGAAAGTGTGACGTCAGCTCCATTTCGCACGAATTGATACCAGATCGTTTGAACTTGCATCCATTTCGCACGAGACAGGCTTCCATTTCGCACCAAAGGCCATTTCGTGTGAAACAGATATCATTTCGCACGAATTGGTATCCCATTTCGCTTGGAAGTGTCATTTCGCTTGAAAAGTTCAATTCGTGTGAATCATACTGTCCAATCCGCACGAATTGGGTAAAAAGGATTCAATTCGTTTGAACAGTGACCATTTCGTTTGAAAGACCCCATTTCGTGTGAATCAGTTCGCTTGTAAGATCCATTTCGTGTGAGAATGCATCACAGTTCGTGTGAAATATCTGTATTTCGTTTGGGATTGTTTCAGATCGTGTGAAATTTCATCATTTAGTTTGAAAATCTGTGTTGGTGAATTTTTGAAACCAAAACATGGAAAACGAGTTTTATAACGCCTTTGCAACACCGATCACTGTTACTCAGAATATGATGCTAGAAAATGAAACGGGCACTACGCAAAAACCGCCTAAGCTTATGAGTATTGAAGAGTATAGTGGATGGGCAGAACGTTTTGAAAATTGGGTTCAAGCATATTACCTAGATGCATGGGAATATATTGAATTTCGATATATTAGACCAGTTAAGGACAATGGACAGAAGGTTGATATTAAAGATCTAGGTGTTGATGAGAAAAAGAAATACAAAAATGAAAAGATGATGGTTAGTCTTTTACAGCAAGCTATTAAGGAAGAAATCTTGATTTTACTCCAACATAACGGAAGTGCACATTCAATATGGAAAAATCTAAAATCAAAGTTTGTTGGAAGTAAAGAGATGATCAAGAACAAAATGTCGCTTTTGAAGAAAGAATTTGATCTATTCCATGGATTGAGAACTGAAAACACCAAGCAGATTATAGAAAGATATTGCAATTTGGGGATGAACATGAAGAGATTAAATATCAATAAAGATAAAGAAGAATTGATTGAAAAGTTGGCCGATGTGTTGCCACAAGATGTTTGGGGCACGTATCTTATGATGTTGAAAAATAAACCTGAATTTGACAATCTAACGCTGAGCGAGTTTATCGAACAACTCGAAGCTCAAGAGATGGAACAACGAAAGATAGCGAGAATGAAGAACTATGATGGTGAACAAGACATTGGTCTATATTACAAAGGAGGTACTAGTGATAAGACCCACATTGCACCAAAGATTGAAACTGCTTTCAATGCAAAAAGTTCTTCTAAAGGTTCATCTCAAGGATCAAGTAGCAAAACTGGATTTTCTTCATATCCATCGTTTGATCCAAATTTTTCAGCAACAAAGAGTGGCAAAGTACTACAATGCAACATTGCTTTAAATCTTGAGAATGATCAAAACTACTCTGAAGAAGTAGCCAAAAGCCATATGTCTTTATTGGTGACTGTGTTAGAGTCTTATGGGAGTTTAGTTGCAGGAAGGATCGGAAATCCAATGTTGACAAAAGAGGATTATGATCAGATTGATGCTGAGGAGATGGAGTTAATGGATATAAAGTGGTGTTTGGCTAGTGTGTTGAGAAGAGCTAAAAAGTTTAAACAAATTACGGGAAGAGATGATTTTCGCGATGCTAATGTTTCTACTTTAGGATTTGATAAATCTAAAGTTACTTGTTTTCGTTGCAGGGAAAAAGGGCATTTCAAGAGAGAATGCACAAACCGTGAAGCAAGTGGAGCTCAAAATCCTTTCGGAAACAATGATTATTATCGGAAAGCGATTTATCATCAAGTTTCTCAATAGCCGTATCAACAATCGCCACAAACTTCACATGCAAGGAAGGAGATTGAAGAACCAAATAAAGCTTATCTAATTAATCAAGAGGATGAAAGATTGCCAGAAGGTTTTAGCTGGGACAAATATTGTCCGGATGAAGAGATCTTAAAGGCTAAAGCTTTTGTTGCTCAAATTGTTGAAGATAGTGCTGATGATAATTCGTATTGGGCAGATAGTATGAAAGAGCACTTAAAATATCTAGCCGAAAGAGATGCTGAAAATGCTCGAGTGGCAAAGCAGAAGGTTAAAAAACAAGATGATAGTGAAGATGATTATTGGGCAGATAAAATGAAAGAGCATTTAAAATTTCTAGCCGAGAGAGATAAAGAAAGAATGAAAGATAAGAATGATGAAGAAGAGGTTCATGTGATAAAGAAGCAGGTCAAAGAAATTCCAGCTTTCAAAATTGAAATAGAAGCTGATGCAGAAAAGGTGTCTGAAGATTGTGAAAACTGTGAGACGATGAAAAAGCACAACAACGAGTTGATTCACAACATGAACAGATTGAAAGAATCATATGATGTCTTAAACAAAGCAATGAATCAATATAATGAGTCAAGCAGTGAACAAGCTACAGCCATGAAGACACTCAATGGAGCATACATGATCAAGCAGGAAATGGTCAATTATTACATTGATATGTGTGCTGAGCTTGAAAAGAAATTGGAAACTCAGAGAATCAAAACTGAAAGAGTAAACAAGTTGTTGAAAAGTTACTCATGTTCTTCTTATGTGATTGACAGGATTTACCCTACAGTCGAAGGCATGAAGGCGTTTGAAGAGGATACTGAAGTGAAGAATTCTGGTAAGAAACAAAGTTTTGTCTATAACAAGTGTCCACCCTCGCTTGAAAATGGATATTCTCCATGAAATCCTAATTCAGAAAGAGTCTAAAAGGCAACCAACTTACAATGGGAATCTGAGTCCTCAGATAACTTGTCATACAACATTGATGTCACTTTCACATCATCTGACACTGATCATGAGTCTGAGTTAATAAAGAAAGTGGTCGATCAGGTGTTGGATAAAGATGAAACAGAGGAGTCAGAGTCAAAGTCAAAGTCTGGCACGTCAAGTCCAACAGTCTAAAAGGACAAACGGGTTTATAATAAAGAATTTATGTTTGCGTTTGAAATCAAATGAGAGTGTGCTGAGGCAATCTGAAGGTTTGATTTATACCATGTTATAGAGTTTCCAATTAAATACTGAACATCAAAGAACCACTGTTTCCAATCGAAGATGAAAAGTAATAAGTATCGCAAGGCATTTGATTGACAACGAAAGAATCGTTAGGAGGTACATTGTGCTTATGAAACGAATATATGTACGATTGCCTTAACACACAATTGTGTTGAGACCGCTTTGCTCGTGAAGATCCAAAATGGATTGTTAACAACTAAATAGGGAATTAAATCCGTGTATGAAGTGAGTAACCAATTTAGCGCAAGCTTCAATTTTGTGAAAAATTATCACCGCAAGGTATCGAAACAGATCAAACGTTTTAGTGGAGTCATAGACCAACCAATCAAAGTAGCATATACTTTGAATGATTCTAACAAATTATATTCTGATGAAGAATTTCCAATAAGAGATGTTAAAACTGAAATGATTAAAAAGGTTTTCAAACTAACAGAAATCGATATTTATGAAATAAAAGATGTAAATCTTTCTGAAAAACCTAAAAAGTACACCTCAAGAGTTCAACAGAAATTAAACAAGAAAAAAGGTTATAGTTCTGGTTCTGGTTTTCAAAAGAAACCAAACCATAACGGTAATTTCAAAAAGAAAGGTCTAGGTTTTATTCCACAAAAAAATCATAAAAATGAGAAAACTTATAAACCAAAAACTGTTTTTGTTTCAGGAACATCATCTGAAGAAGAAAAAGAGCATTTGTTCAGGAAGCAGACAAACAAAGAATTCCTTGCTAAAAAGAAAGAGGGAATGAAGAAGGAAGTTGCTCAGAAGAAGGAGACAAGAACTGTTTTCAATGCAAAACAATTGGTCATATTGCCAGGAATTGTTCAAAGGCAATCCAAACAAAACAGGGAGTCTCTGAAAAACTGAAAGAAAAAATGGTTGAAAATGAACCACCAACCAAACAATTTAAAGTTTTCAAAAATTCAAAATTTGAGGTTGGTGAATGTTCAAAAAGTTTTTACAAAAGAAAGGTGAATTTTAACAATCAAAAGTGGGTTGTTAAGAAATTAGATGATAGTTCTAGCAATGATTCTGATTCGTCAAAATCAGAGGAGCTATTTTCTGGCGATAAATCTGACTTGTCATAGTCAGAGGAGCCACAAGTTGAGCTAAAATGGGAAAATTCAGTGCCGCCATTGGATGATGCAAACTTTCCACCATTGCAGGCTGAAAATTTAAAATCAAAAATTGGAAAAGTTGAAATTTCAAATCAATTCTTTTCTGAAGAGAAAGAATTTGATGTTGAAAAAGCCTTTAACCCCACAGTTCAAAATATTTTTGGAAAAATGATTGATGGGAATGTCAAAGGGGTAAAGGAATTTTATGAAAAGAAAACGAGTAAACCAGATGAAGATGGTTCACCCCAGGTTAGTAACTGGGATAGAACCTATCACGACTAAAAATCTGGACTTGCCGGAGCTCCCAGGTTGGTAAACGTGGAGCATGAATCGTCATCTTTCTAAATATTCAAAATTGTCATATTTCAATTTGCAAATGGTATGGTTGATAAGTGAACCTAAAAGTAGTTGAAAAAGGGGTTTTCACCTACAAGTGGTAAATCAAGGTCATTAAGTTGAACTTGATTTAACTTTCGTACAAGTGGTTGAAAAACAAAGTGATGAATGAATCCCCAATTCTACAAGTGTTTGTGATATTTACAAACTAATTTTCCAAAAAACCATTTTGATTAAAACAAACTTAAGTGTTTTGAAATCATAATGGGAAAATAGTTTGTTGTCAGGGGGAGTTCTGATTGTTTATGCCAAGTGGATGGTGAATTGAAGTAATTCACATCATGTTGTCATGTTTTTTTTTGTACAGTTTATTTCTTTCTTTTTCAAAATTTTCCAGAAAATCAAAATTGAAACATATTTTGATTTTAGGGGGAGTAAAAATTTTAGAAATTTTGAAAATTTGAAAAAGTCAAAAACATGATAAAATCCAAAATGTCAAAAACATTTAAAAAATCAAAATGAGTTTTGTTGTGAAAAAGAGGATATGATAGTACATCAGTTAGACTGTCACAGTACGCTAAAGAAATGGAAAGTTAAAATATGATAAACGGTCTCACTAAAGATGTGACGATAGGCTCAGCTAGAATAGTAGATTTGCGATAATGATACAAACTTAAATGAAAAAGCCTAGTTCTAGTGGGAAACGCGGTTGAAAGAATAGTACTTAGTTTTATCCTTCGTGATTGTGTACCTACTCAGTAATCGCTGAATGCTAAAAGAGCATAAAAACCGGCCAGTTTGTGAACTTTCACAACTTGCTGAAAAATTCATTGTGATTGTGCATTTCATTTTGCAAAGATTTAAACTTGTTTGATTTCTTTATTTTGTTTAAGCATTGGACATCCTCTGCGTATACGTGAGTATCGAACTGGATGTTAGTGCCTGAACATTCTGCTTTATTTTTCTTGGTGTTTCGTTTAAATCTTGGATCACCTCTGCGTATATGTGAATATCGAACTGGTGGTTAAGATCTAAACATATTCAACTTGTTTTTATTTCTTATTTTGTTTAAACATTGGACTTTCTCTGCGTATCGAAAGATCGACCTGATTGTTAATGTTTAAACATTCTGCGTTGTTTTTGCACATATCACAGTTGATGAAAGTTTAAAGGGATTACTTGAGTCAGTGTATTGCATGATGAGGGGATATGTGACAACCGGTAATTTACGCCCTTAATTACGTGATTAATAGGTGATTAACGCAATAATAAATAGTGATTACAGCGCAAATTAACTTAATTAGGCCCTTGGAGTGCCCAGGAATGTTTATTCGACTATACAGTGCGCGTATGGTGATTTACGGGAAATCTGCTGAATATTACGCGACAACGAACTGAAACCGTATGAAATACTGGCGACACCGACAAATATGTATGTTACACGAATATTTTATGCTTATGGAGTTCGGGTTGCGATATCGGGTCTCGTAGGAATTACGGGCCATTTACACACGAGATGGGCTTGTAGGCCCTGGGCCCAAGCCCAAAACCCACAAGCCTAAACCTACATATAATAATTAGATCATTTCAAGATCTAATGGGATCTTTACAAAATATACACAAAATCCTGCAAAATCTATACAAGATCGATAAAATCTATAGAAGATTGACAAAATCTATACTAAATCCCATCAAAGTCTCCCCAAAATCTCTACAAAATATCTTATAGATTGTTGTCTCACAAAGTTGGATACAAGAAATCTTAAGAGATCTGCCAAAAATCTCTATATAACACCCACTAAGTTCACTATCATTTTCAAAAACACAAGTTACATATTAACCTCATTCTCTCACCTTCTACTCTCTCCCTCTCTCGATTACTTCTGCACACAAAAGGAAAAAAGTATTTCTTCTCCTTCATGATACAAAACCAACAACTCATCACCCACACACAACCGACAACACCCACCCTCGGCAGATTAAGCGAAGACACCACCACCGTGCGGTGGTGGTGAGCGGCGGCGGCAAGGCAGCAGACGAGAGAGAGAAAGAGAGAGGCGATGAGAGAGAGAGAACTAAGTGAGGGAGAGAGATGGCGGTGAAGAACTGCGGCGAAAGCAGCGCCGCTGACTTCGGCGGCGACCGGCGACGGTGATGTTTTGCTCGATCCGACAGATTCACCGGTAAGAACCCTTCCCGTTCCTTGATTTTGTTCTTTTCTAGGGACTTGCTGAAGATGACGATTTCGTTTTGATTTCTGATGATTTTTGATGTTGATGGTGATGATGGTGGTGGTGGTGGCCGACGCCACTGCCGGCGACGCCGGCTGACGGTGGTGGAGTTGTTGGACTCCACTTTTTGGTTCAAACCCGGCTCGAGTTCTCATTCACTTAGTCCAGACTTGGATTTGGTTTTGGGGAATTAATTTGGGTTCGGTTCAACCTCGGGTGTCTCAGTTCGGTTTGGTCAAAGCAGTCAAGATCAGCAGGTTCGGGTCAACAAAGACATCTGGTCAGCGGGTTCGAATCTCGGTTCGAGATACATCAGTTTCGGTTCGGTTGACTCGGTCAAACCGAGTCGACCCGGTCAAACCTGGTCAACAGTGAGTTGACTCGGTCAACCCAGTCAACCCTTTCAGCAAACGACATGAGAGTTTTGGGTAATAGTTAAAGTCGTGATTTCGTTATGTTATCTTCTTATTTTTTTATCTAACGTGACAGACGAGCTCGACCCGACTAACGGTTTTGCATTTTGTGAATTGGTTTTCATATTTGGCATTTTGATATATTTCGCGTAAACTTTATATATAATATGTGTTGGATTGTTGAATCTTGATAAAAATAACGACACTTTAGTTGTCGGGGCATCCAAAAACAGAGGAAACTCTGCCCGTTTTTCAAGAAAACCCGTAAAAGCAAAACATGTTTTATTGAAAAGCGACTTTTATGAGAACCAATATAAATGTGTATATCACTTTTGATGACGCTTTATCACATATGAAAACGACAATTCTTTTATAAAATAAATATATTTTATATATTTATTTCAAGCGTCAAACAACTCGTATTCGTTTTACAAAATAAATATAGTTTACATATTTATTTCAAATACCATACAACGCGAATTCTTTTATAAAATAAATATATTTTATATATTTATTTCAAGCGCCAAACAACTCGTATTCTTTTATGAAATAAATATAACTATCGTATTTATTTCAAACGACATCAACACGAAAATGCTATTAAATAAATATAAGTTGTTATATTTATTTCAAAACACCTAAACGACACATAGTTTAGTTACCGTCGTTCATTTACCGTCATAACTTACAGTCGAATCATTCAATTAGCGATTCGGTAAAGCTCGATGACACGTAGTTAGTTACTGCGTTTATTGGAAACTTATAAGAAATTTCGTGTTAGGAATGTTGTAGAATGCACGCTAGCGAGTCACGTCTTGGAAACGACATCACGAAGTCGTATTTTGCTAGCTTTGCACAGGAATATTCAGGTGAGTTCATAACCCCACCTTTTACGGTTTTACATTTTTCTAAATGTTTTCGGGGTGGAAAGACATGCACTTTTTGCAAAGCATACAAGAATTACATATTTCTAAACCATTTTACAAGCAAGTTTTAACTGACATAAATGGTTTACGAAAAGCTTATGTTTTATACCGGTTTTTTTTTCAGACAAGCGTATTTTTCGAAATGTGCATACATATGAATTCTAGTTTTCTAAACTACGGGAAAATACAAATACACGAGTTTACAAGTACATGAGTAATGGTATGATGAATACAAGAATTGAGAAATGATACGAGAAATGATACAAGAATTGATACGAGAAATGATACGAGAAATCGTGTCACGAATAGGGTACCATAAGCACCATTAATCAACAATATACCTAGACCGCAGAACAAAAGGTTAGATCTAACGGGTTTCGGGCAGCCACACTCTTGGTGAGAACGAGTACCAAGCAGTGCTTTTGTGTCTCAGAATATGCCAACTAGAAAAATGCCTATGGTTTGGTTGCTTCCTATGTCGTGTCACATGTTAATGTCCTTGCAACCCATTAACAACAAGATACATACAGAAATACTTGATTTATACAGAAATACTTGATTTATACATGATACATACAGAAATACTTGATTTATACAAGATACATGCAGAAATACTTGATTTATACAAGATACATACAGAAATACTTGATTTACACATGATACATACAGAAATACTTGATGGACGGTTATACAACCTTTACAAATACAAGAGTTTACATACATAATGCGTTACAAATACAAAGTTTCCATATAACATGACAAGAAAATGATTTTAAATTCGTTTTCTCAACAATACTTCAAAAACCGGTTATTCAAAAAGATTTATTTCAAATCTTTTACAAACAAACTATGAACTCGCTCAACTTTATGTTGACTTTTTCGCATGTTTCTTTCTCAGGTTGCATTTCTAAGACAAGGCACGGTTGGAATAGGAGAACCATGTGGAGTCGAGTACTTAGTGGCGTTCATTTTCTAAAAGACTTAGCTTATTTGCTTCCGCTGTGCAATGAAGATACCAGTCCAGTCACGCCAATGCTCTGATATTCGGGGTGTGACAGGATATGCTGAGATCGTGGGGTCCATAAGAATTTAGTTTAAAATTAATATATCTTAACGTATCGGTAAGCATTTCGAAAGTTTTTAGCTTGAGTTTAAGAGGACAACAATATCGTTAATCTATGTGAATCGTTTAGAACTTAAAGTGTTAAAGCTCAACGGTGCTAGTGATTTGTCAAAAACTGATATGATATTCTTACACAAACTCACAAAAATATTGTTTGTAAATATTTCTGTCTTGCTTTTCATTAAAAACAAAATCCAAAAAGATTTTCGGTGTGTTTTAGCATAAAATTTTGAAAAATTCAAAAAGATTTTATTCTATCTTATTTTCGACAACTGATGTAGAAAAGCTGATTTTCAAAATTCCGAGTGCTAAACATGATGAACAAGAGGGTTGGGAGAGTTTGTTTAGAAAAAAGAAAAAAGTTATTCTTACAAATGGTCATCCGAAATTATAAATGTAAAATCATTTTGGATGATATCTACAAGTGATGTTGTGAGATTGTTTTTACAAGTGATAAGCAAATTTTTAAATTTGTGAAATTTATTTTGAGGTAGAGATTTGTGCAGGATAGCAGTTATGCGAAAGCCAGGTTCCGATTCCTGTGGACTTTCAGCATGAGAATAAAGCCAGGTTCCAGATTCTGTGGCTTCGGAGAGCCGGGAAACGTTTGTGAATACCAGACTGCGATCCCAACTTATCGAAAGGGGGAGTCTGAAGATGCAAGAGTCAGTTTCTGATCCTGGATCTATGATCAACGTTTAAGGGGGAGTTTGAATGGTTGAGAGCCAGATTTGAATCCTGATGTTCACGCAAGCTGCTGATGCTGAAGAACTTAAGGAATCAATAGATCTGATCAAGAGAAGATAGAGACAGGTTGAGATTCTGGAGGAGAGAGAAAGAGATTGAATGAGGATGCTTACAATGGAGAATATTTTGGAGAGAG
Organism: Helianthus tuberosus; assembly: GCA_030545235.1. Lineage (NCBI taxonomy): Eukaryota > Viridiplantae > Streptophyta > Magnoliopsida > Asterales > Asteraceae > Helianthus > Helianthus tuberosus. Next base: position 24,968,486 of record CM060426.1, on the reverse strand, counting down.
CTCGAAGACTGATAAAGACTGAAGATGTGACATACCGAAGACTTGACACCAAAGACTTCGTCAACATCCAAGGGGGAGTCTGTTGGTGCATATGTCTGTTGACTTCGTCTTGTATCGAGTCTTGTATTAGATTAAATAGATCAGGGCACGATTTACGAGAAAAACGAGAAATGTATAGGTGTGAGCCATTTCGCACGAAATGGAAAAGCCATTTCGCATGAAATGGAGATGGCCATTTCGTATGAGCCATCTCGTGCGGAATGGATTGCCTATAAATACGTGCCTTGTCCATTTCATTTGTAACGTTTCGATTCTGGTAGCGAAGCTCTGTCGAAGTGTCTCCAGCATTGTAAAACGATCTGATATCAATACAAGAGACAGTTTAAGTGAATCTAAGTGCATATCAGCTGAAATAACTCCGATACGTCTGTTTCCGCCTTTCGCATTGGAAGAGATCTCTTCTGAACGACTCGTTTGGTCGTGCAAACGATCCTACAGTGTGGGTTTTACGAAAATAATTACTTTGGTACCAAATTGTAATCGACCAACAAGTATTTGCAATACTTGGTATTTTATGATAAACTAATACAAATATTAATTAGAATATTAACTTTAGAGACTTATCATCTGATTTTGCAATCTTATACGAATACCACTCTTGCAAAATTGATAAGGAATTTAGTGCTCTCGAGAATAGGAACTTTGCTTTTTCTTTAACTGTTGGTTATTTATTGATAAAATTATGTTTGATTTTGGGAAAAAAATGCTTTCTTGGCTGCAATAGTGATCGGTTATGTATGTCTTATAAGATCTGTGGTTTTTAGTTTTGAGTATCGGGTCTTGGGTATGCTGTGCTTTGTAAACGTAGTATATAAAAGTCTTAACTCACCGTTAAAAACTGAAAATAATGACAGATGACACCCTAATTCAACCTACTAGACCCCAAGAAGATCCCTTACTACAGCAAGTCGCCCAGCATAATGTTCATATGTCTCAAGCTATGATTTCGCAGAATGTTGATCAAATATTGCTCAAGGCAATAGGGTAACTTGATGTAGTAATGCAAAGGATGCAAAGAATGGGTAATTAGCAACCAATGGAAACAGGGTAATCGACTAATGCAATGAATCTACCAGTTGGCAAGCAGGTCCCTTTTGCACTGTTGCCGAGGTGACCAAATTAGCCGATTGCAAAGGATGGTTTTTGCAGGGCTTAGGGCCACCATCAATTGCCGTTCATCGTTTTGTCAGTCCTGCCGACTACAGTTTTGAAGAGTAAAATTGAATTATATAAATGTCATATCATCTACTTCACAATCTCCATTCATCAATACATCAAAGGTAATAGTAAAAAATCTACACAACATTCGTACTCCTTGATTATCAATTATGTCGTTCAATATATCTAAGGTAATTGGAAAAAAATCCTACACAATATTCGTACTCCTTGATTACCAGTTATGTCGTTCATTGGTGTTGATTATTTTTTTTAATTTGCCCTAATTTGTTGTCTGCTAATGTTGAAGAAAGTAACAATTCAGTTGGTCAAATAAAGTCAAACCACTGATGAATCTGAAGTCACACTACTGAAGAGTCTGATAAGCACTGCTGGTGATTAAATGATAAGTACTGATGGTTAACTACTGCTGGTGGTAACAACTACTGTTGAAGTCAGGGTGTACAAGGATGCCATGGAGACTGCCTCACAATGACCCAGGGTATCAGCCTTTGGCTGAAACATCGTGATATTTTGTATCCAACTCTTTCTGTTACAAAAATGAGATTAATATCGGAACAACATAAATCACTAATACAAATAGTTAAAACTTTTGGACAATGCCAGAATTCAATGTTTGGCTTTTTGAGATCATAATACCTTCTTTATTAATGAATCTTAACTGTTAATGTGCATCTTTGTTTTTGTGCGTTGCAGTGGTTGCCATCCATCGTGTTATTGTTGGCTATTGTTGCAAGCTTCTTTACAATAGAGCCAGCAGCATACCTTCCAATCTTGATATTCGACACATATATCGCCTGGATTTACCTCAGATACTTCCAAAGGAAACAGGAAACATGCAAAACCCATTAACAATCCTTGATGTGTATAAGTAGTTATTGTGCAGACGTGCTGAATATGATAAAAGCCACATTACTACAATAATTAGGTAGTTTTTATAATTAAGGGATATAGAATTTTTTATGCATTTAGAGCACAATTTGGATGGCTTGTAAACAATTTGGTTTGTTTTTGTCTGAGCTAAAAGCTATCTTAATGTGGTTTTGCAGACTAGTGATTGATCCTATGGCTTCAATATTTGATCGAATGCTTTGTGGAAGATCTGAAGCGTCCGTTGATGCTAGGGGCTACACAGTTGGCAATGCTCCATTGCCGGGTTCTGATCCCATTGAGGCAACTAGGAGAAGGTAACTAACTAACTAACTAACTAACTAACGCAATGCACTTCTATTCATATATATATATATATATATATATATATTATATAATAAATGAAAGTTTTTTGGGCCACGTGTCACTTCATTAGGGCATCCTCAATTCCATTTTCCCGCCCAGCAGTACCAAACTTCCATCCCCTTTATACTCTCTCCTAGAAACCCTAAATCTTCTCCTGTACTCCTTCTCTTCTCCCTTCTCTTTTTGTGTACGCTTCATCCACAAACCCTAAATCTTCTCCGCAACGACATATATTCAGATCAAGCCAAGCCACCGATATTCTTTTCTCAAAAATTAAGGATTACATATATTCGGCTTCATGATTTCCGCTTCCTAAATCACATGTAAAATGGAGCATTCAGAATCTTCATCGTCATCATCCTCACACACGACAAAACCCATTGACAGCGACCCATTTCATCATTCCCACTTTCATCTTCTTCAATCTTTATATATACCCACCTCATATTTCCTCACAAATAATCCCCACCTCCCATATTGACTTTCTTGACCATTTCAACCCCTAAAGGTACGATCTTTGACTTCATTTTTTGAATTGGGTCTTTTGTATTTCAAGAAAATAATCAATCTATTCATTCTGTTCTAGGGTTTTAAGTTTTAACTAAAATGGGATTTTCTTACTGTTCAAGCCTTAAAGGTATGATCTTGACTTCAATTGTTGTTATAATTTTGGTATGGGTATTTTGTTGTTCAAGATAATAGTTATTTGATTTACTTTTATAGGGTTTTAACTAAGTTGGGATTTTCTTGATTGTTCAAGCCTTAAAGGTACAATCTTGATTTCATTTATTGTTATAGTTTTAATTTGTGTATTTTGTAATTCAAGAAAATAATTTATTGGTTCATTCTGTAGGGTTTTAATTAAATTTTGGGATTTTCTTGACTGTCAGAAGCCTTAAAGGTAAGATCTTGACTTCAATTGTTGTTACAGTTTTGAATTGAGTCTTTTGTAATTCAAGAAAATAATTAATTGGGTCCTTTGTAATTCAAAAAATTATTGGGTCTTTTGTAGCTAAATAAAATAATGAATTGATTCATAATATTTTTAGGGTTTTAACTAAATTGTGACTTTCTTGATTGTTCTAGCCTTAAAGGTACAATCTTGACTTCAATTCTTACAGTTTTGAATTGGATCTTTTGTAATTCAAGAAAATAATTAATTGTTTAATTTTTAGGGTTTAAACTAACTTGGGGGATTTTGTGATTCAAGAAATTATCACAATATGGCAACTGGGAAAGGAAAGAGTGTGAAAGAAAAGAGACCACGAAAGAACAAACAAGTGATTGTCGATGAGAAGTCACCGTTGTTGCCCACAAAGAAAGGTGAACAAACAGGGCATACATGGAGGGTCCGACTCACGCAAATCACCCAAAAGCGAATGCAGCCAGATTTGGGATCAAGACGGTGTTACGAGAGATCGAATGCAAACCTTCCGTCTAGTCAGAATCTGTTCCTAGGATTTTTGTTTGGTAAATCCTTTTTAAAATTGTGTTGGAGAATAAAGATGTTGATGCTATGAATGATTGAATCTATCAAGATTAGCATACAGGTTAATGTGATTTCTGTAGAATAAGTAAGAAAGTGTGATATTGATCCTATTTTGTTATATCTTAATACATTGTTGGTATTAAAAAAAGTATATCTCTGCTTACTAATGTTTTGCCTTCTTTATTTAGTTGTTTATTTGTTTTTTTAATGAATTTGTCATATTGGTTTCTTTAGTTATTTGTTTGTTCTTTTTTTTGACAGGTAGTTCGACATGTATTGTTGGTTACTATTAGTCATGGTGGTCTAATAGGCCGATTCGAGACAAACGGCTCAGTTATAAAACAAGTTGAAGCCTTGATTTGCAAAATGATATCCTTAAAGGGACCTGGCAGTTTATGTAACACCCAAGCTTTGATAGTTCGTCATTCCAACGACCTATCTTAGCAACCCAGTGTTAAAGGTCTTCCTTTTAAAAGGTCGAAGAACAGTTCAGGCTTGACCATAGATGCGGTCTCATCATCCCATGTCAGATTCAAGAACAGTTCAGGTATGTCACTCGCAACTCGCAAGGAAACCTTCATTTAGGATCTGAATTTAATAAGTAGTTATACCTTGGGTTAACGACTGTCACGATCACTAATATCACAGAACAAGAAAAATTCGCCAGTGAAGGTGTTAACGCTCTGAGTCGTCAAACTTTGCTCGAAACCGTCTCTAATGCTAACATACTGTTGGTGTGCTGATGTTATTAGTTCTTTTTTCTCTTCAGGTATGATCATTCTGACTTCTAATAATTTATGTATCCTGCACGTTAGGGGAACATATGTCATGGGCAGTGGTAAAGGACTCTAAACCATCTCTAATGCTATAACAATCATGGGTTGAAACAGTGTTTAAAACCACTGTTGGGTTAAAAACAGTGTTTGAAAACACTGTTGAGTCAAAACAGTGTTGTTAAAACAGTGGTTTGAAACCACTTTTGGGTTAAAACAGAGTTTTAAACCACTGTTGGGTTAAAACAGTGTTTGAAACCACTGTTGTGTTAAAACAGTGTTCAAAGCCACTGTTGGGTTAAAAACAGTGTTGTTAAAACAGTGGTTTGAAACCACTCTTGTGTTAAAACAGAGTTTTAAACCACTGTTGGGTTAAAACAGTGTTTGAAACCACTGTCGGGTTAAAACAGTGTTTCAAGCCACTGTTGGGTTATTTTTACCATAAAATGGAGTCGACAATATGCGTCGCGGGATTATTATCAGTAATATAACTGTTATTTTTACCATAAAATAGTGTTTCAAGCCACTGTTGAGTTATTTTTACCACTACTGAGTTATTTTTACTAATTAATATAATAAAACGTTACTAAAACCACCCGTGTTTTACACGGGCCCGACTACTTTCATTTTCATTGCAGCCGAGGGTGCTGAGAATGGTCTTGAGAATGCTTTTATTGTTACTTAATGTGTATTTTGAAGGAATATGCTGTTGTCTAGGCAAATTGTTCAGTGAGATCAGGTATACTTCGAACAACTATCATGCAAAATTTATATATGATGTAACAAATTTATATTGTTTGATATAAGAATATAATTTTATTGTATTGTATAATTTCTTATGTTCTATCTCAATTATTAGCTAGCAATCAATACCATCGGCGACGATAGTGAATCCTTTTATTTCTTTCATCATTCAACGGATTTGAATACTCTACAGTCGACAGTAATCGCTATTATCGCTATCTTGTGGTTTGATTCAATTATTTTGTGTATAGATTGGTCTGATTTCGTTAACAGTTGACTGATTTTTATGTTTTTAATCGACGATTTAGGGTTTATAGTCGTTCTTCATCTTCTGATTTTGATTATGCTTGAATGTTATGTTATGTTGAGTTATATGCATTGATTAATAATTATTCTTTTCATTACATGATTTTTTCTTTGCAATTGTTTGAATTTCAGGAAGAAGCCAAAAAGTCATCCCTAGAAAAAATACAAGCGACACTAATGGATGGAAAACAGGCAAGATCAGTGGCTTTAACATATTTTAAAAGGAATCTATACAACATCTCTGTTTACTTACAAATGTTGTGGAGTCTGATTTAGCTACACCTGAAAGTAATCCGTATGTGAATAATGTGAAGGAACTTGCTTCTGAATTACAATCTGGCATAATAACTGTCTCAGCATAGGTACTGAAAATTTGATCATTTAGATTGTCATGTTTTATAAATTATCAGAGTTAACTGAACTCCCGATAGAAGATAGAGCGGAATTTTTGACGTCTCTTAGTGTGGACGAGAGCGGGCTTAGAAATCTTATTAGGGCGACGTATAACCTTCTCGGCTTACATACATACTTCACTTCTGGAGAAAAGGTGCGGGAAACTATTTTTTTTAAGTAGTGATTTTTGTATACTTTACTCATATAGGGTTTTTTTCATTCTTTTGCAGGAAGCTAAAGCATGGACCATACATGTATGTTAAAGTTTAATATTATTACATGTTCTACAAATATAAATAAACAAATAAATTAAACATGTTCATTTCAAGGTTAATATAACTAACGATACCCTTTGATGTGCTAGGAATGACTGCACCCCAAGCTACAGGGGTTATCCATTCTGATTTCGAGAAAGGTTTCATTAGAGCAGAGATGGTGAGTGTGTTGGATAATAAGCCAAATATGTTTTCAGAGTAAATCTTTTTTTTTGTTAGTTATTATTCTATAATTATATTTTTTTTTAATATTATCAGGTGGCATACAACGATTTTGTTGCTGCTGGTTCATTAATAGGTGCAAGGGAGAAAGGACTTGTAAGTTGATTTTCTAATTTATAATGTTTTTCGTTATATGAATAAATCAGAATAGGCTTTAAATGGGTCGAATGAGTCATACTGTTGGTCCCAGTTTTGACTTAAAAACTTCTTTTCACGTAATATGGCAAGTGATTTCAGTAGATGTGAAAAAGATGTGCGGAAATGGAAATCAGACTTTCAAGAAACAAGACCTACAGAATTATCAAGTTTATATCACTTTGAAACAAAATGGTTTACAAGGTGATTGTAAGATTATTATCTAATACAAATGAATACTTGAATTCTGCGGGTGAGAGGGCAATGGAGTTTGTAGTATGTATTGAATGCTAAGCTTAACTCATTGTCTTCTGCTTGGTGAGCCTTCTATTTATAGAAGGCTGGATACATGAATAAACATTTGTTTATTCATGTAAAAGTCCTGCAAAAAGTAACAATTTGACATATTCATTGAATCCAGCATTCAAGTTGCCTTTTTCATCATGAGATCCAATAATGTCAACTTGCTTCGGTTAGTGTGGCAGGATAGAGCTGATTTTTAGACTAATGGGGTTTTCATCAGAATTTCTGATAAACCACTTCATCAGAAATTCTGGTGAACAAATCATCAGAAAATCTGATGATCAGAATCGTCAGAAACTGATGATATTTCATCAGAAATATCATCAGATCCATCAGAAATGACCTTCTCTGATAATCTTCTTCAGCACTTGATCAACTTGTGATTCTTTGAAGTAGATGTTGTTCATTTCAGCTGTCCTATCCGATCTTCTTCTTCTTGTTGTGATCTTCAGGACTGTTGTCTTCTTCATAGATCAAGTTGAATATGATTTTCTTCAATACTTACAAATAAAGTTTCCTAACAGTTTCCCCCGAAGTATTGTAAGAAAATGAACTATCTCTATGTCTAACATAAACAACTTTCAACTAATCCTTGAAAAAAATTTCAGACAACTAAGTTCAGAAACATAATCAAACCAACCATTGTTCAAAACAGACAGAAATAAAATATTGTTCTCAAAAACATAATTTTAATCTCATCAATTCATTAATTAATCTTCACTCCACTTCCTGTATTTGTCTCCTGGTTTCAGCCTTTTCTTGTGATCAATTGCCTTTTGAGTTTCCTTGTAAAGTTCTTTGTACCATCCTCTGGATTCCATCCACTTTTCTATGCAATCTTCAATTGTTTTTCTCACCTGTTCATTGTTCTTTCCTTTCTTCTTGAGCTGCTCTTGTTTCTCATTCATGTAGTTTTGTATATATTTCAGAGTTTGATTTGAATACCTGCATATTTCACTGATTCTGAACAGAGCTTTTTCATTATGAGCATCTGTGAAGACCACACACATTTCTGGTTTGTCAAAGATTGCTCCAGTTCTCACTAGTTTAGAAGGAATTTCAGCTGGAATTGTGTTGTTGGGAGGAGGTATTAGCACCTTGTTGCTATACTCAAAATTAATGCATAAATCAAAGTATGCCAGAGCAGCCCTTTTATATAACTTTGCTCCTGCACTTTTGATGCTGTCAAGGGCTCTTCTGATCACAACTGAACCACTTTTCTCATTATCAATGATATTCTTCATCTTGACTATTCCCAGTGGGTGAATATCATCAGCCAGATTTCCATCAGTAACCTTTTGTTCACTGTTATCTTTTCTGATCAAGGTGTATTTGTTCTGTCCTTCATTCCCTAAGACACCTCCTCCAGTGGTTAAAGTGTTGATTCTTTCAATAGAGACTATTGGATTGGTCATTGGTTTGTGCAGAACTTCCTAGCTTCCATTATTCCTGACTTCAACAATATTTTTGCTTATCGGAGAGAGTGGCCTTCTTGGTTTATCTTCTTTACCTTTCCAGTAGTAGTGCTTCAGATGTTCTTCGGGGTACATGATTGTGTGTAAATCACCTTTCAACACTTCTATTTCTTTGAGGTTTCCTTCTGAATCTTCTCTAATCACTTTTCTTGGCCTTTTTGAAGAGGTTACTTCATGTTCCATTCTTCTCTTTTGCATCTATTTTTATGCTGAATTCTGTTTCTCCTGTGAGAGCTGTGGAAGATGATTGAACTGGGACATGTTCTTCTTGTTGGACCCTTGAAGTATCTGGCTTTGGGATGTTTGGTGGAGGACCCATGAGTAACTTTGGCTTGCTAGGAGGAGGACCCATGAGCTGCTTCTGTTTTTGATTTGTTGGTGTTTCTGATTGTTTGGTTTGATCTTGTTGAATGATTTCTGGTTGTTTGAGTCTTCGTTGAGAAGTTTTTGGTATTTCTGCTTGTTTTTCTTAAGGAATTGGGGTTTCAGTTCATGAACATCAACTTTTGCCAGTCTGGCAACGTTGTACTCTAACCTCTTTACTAACAGATGAACATCAGCAAAAGCTTGAGTATTTGATTCTTCTTGTTTCTTCATTCTCTGAAATTCCAATTTATTCTGATTTTTCTATGCAGACAGTTCCACTATCAGCTTCTCAAGAGACTCAACCATGCTGCTATTGTTGGCTTTGAGGATCTGAATTTCTTCAAGGATTTTTCCTGAACTTGAGCTTTCCCCAGCACTTGCAACCTTAGCCATCTGTTTCTTGATTTCTTGCAATTCATTGAGAGCTTTATTGAATTCTTGTGAGCTCTCTCTATTTTCTGATGACTTTTGTAGTTTGATGAGGGCTGCAGAGTTGTCTTCTTTTTGCTTCTGTACAACTTTGACAGTTTCTGATAATACTTTGATGTCTGATCTTTGATTTCTGATCTCTTCCAATATCAGATCAAGCTTATCTTATGTGGCTGTTTTCCCAGTACAGTTGTATCTTCAAGTTCCTTATGTAGTTGTTCAGTTGACATGGATTGATGTCCTTGGAAAATAGGAGGAACAACAGATGTTCCAGCTCTAATACCAGCAGAAAACAAATTCTCTGTTGTTCTGAGGTTAAGAGGATTGAAATATTCAACATTCTCTATACCCTCACCAGAAAATTGAAACACATTCAATTTCTGGTTTTCCTCATATCCTTGAACCTTTTCAGGTTCTCCATGAGTTGTTGAGAAACTCGTAGTTTTCTCATCCAGGTTTCCTTGATCAGTAGACTGATCTCCACCTGTTGCCACCACATTTTCTTCCTCAGAATCTGATTCAGAAAATGGGTCTTTGGTTCCACTCACATTTTGTCTTTTAGAAATAGTGCATCTTTGTAAAATTTCATAATTTCCTTGAATTGAATCATCAGATTCACTCTCGGAATTATGAAATATATTGAGTTTAGAGTGTTGTGCACCTGTTTCTCCTATATGTGAGATTTCAGCATGATGTTCTTCTGTCACAGGAGTCATGTTCACATCTTTATCAGCTGGGTGAGGTTCTGATTCACATTGCTGTTCCATTGTTGGTGTGCTTGACTCTTGTGCATCATGCTCCATGGGAGACACACTATCAAAGACTTCCCTGTTCTCTGGCTTTTTGCTCAATATCCTTAGATATTCTGCTATGTAAGGTGAATCTTCTCGTATGAGATTCATTATTCTTTCTGACAAAACAGGCACATCATGATCTGACTTCCAAGACCCTCCTGCAGTATAAGGTCTCACGATTTATGTACTCCACATGTTTTCTGATGCTGGAATTTCTAGGTTCCTTTCAGAGAATGCATCAGAAATTATAACTGACAGAAATATGGGAAAAGGTAGATGAGAATCTATCCTTCCAGTGTTAGTCAGAATTGTTCTTCTGATCAGATTAAATATTTCTGTTCCAAAATCAATATTCAATCCACTAATGAGACTGAACATGATTGTTAGAACATTCATATTTATCTAATCTGTACCTCCAATTTTTGATGATAAACACTTGTTCAGAATTTCCATTAATACTTGTCAGAAGGCAGGTAGCTGATTCCTCTTGAATTCATTGATTTTTAAGATCTTTGTATTGTAACCCATCACTGCATCAAGTAATGAAAACGTATCTTCCTTCTCTGGTGTATCTTCATAGCTTTGACTTAAGGGAAGTTCCAAACTTTCCCTTAATTTCGCTGGTGAGATTGTAATGAAGATATCTCCCCACACATGTGTAGTAAGCTCAGTTTGATTTGAGAGTTTGAGAGTCTTTACAACTTGTTGTATAAGTTTTTCTGGTACCTCTCTGGTCTTTGTGAGAGCATGAGCTATTAGGCACCTTGTCAGAAATTCAATCAGGATTTGACACTTTGTATCATATTCTTCAATATTATCATTCATCGTTTCATTGTTGCTCTTTAATGGAATAAATTCAGCTTCGGTAATGAAGGGAACAAAGTGTTCAACTGGTGGCATATTGATGTTGATGGCAGCCATTGAGAATTTGGGTTTTTGCTTCGCAAAAGGGTTTTTAGGGTTTTGAGTTCGAAGGTTGAAGATGGAGGTCTCTGTTTTGAATGAGGTATTTATAGTGTTTTGTGACAGAGATGATTGAGTGTTTTCCGTGGGTTGTTTGCATTCAAGGTGGTTAATGACACCTTAATGATGTTTCTAATCCGTTTGGGAAACAACCGTTTTTGAAAACCTTTGGTTCATCTCTAATTCAATATCAATCTTTTAATGAGAATCAGAGGTTCCAAGGATTCAGCAGATAAACACAAATGTCCAACTTGCACCTTTTCTTCATGTGGGACCCCTTTTATTTTAAAAAGGTCCAATAGAAGCCCTTTTGAGATTGTGTATTTTCCCAAGTTTTCCTTTTGATGACTTATATCAAAAAATCTTTGAATAATATCTTTGAGAGATGGATTTTCTTCATAAATCATCAGAATGCATTTGATTCATATGTAGAAATTGAATCAGCATTTTTTTTAGATGAGAGGGAATAAGTAGAGTTTGAGGTTTTAACTTACATTGCAATTCTGATCTCCACATCATTGTTCTGATTTCCAGAAAGTGTTGGTTATACAGCTTGTTTCAATCCTTAGAAAAGAAATATTTTGAAAGAAACTTATTTCAAAAATTTAGTTGGTTATAAGTTTCTTTGAATCTGGTTTAAAGCAATGTTTCCTGATGTTTCTTTCTGATGATTTGTCAGACTTCCCGGATGTCAAGAAACTTTTCTGATAAAATTTGATCTTCTGATTCATTAACAGATTTTCTGGTTGATCATCAGATTTTCTGAGTTTCACTAAATCTATCAGATTTTATTTGAGTTTTACCAGGTTTTCCTTGTTTTTATCAGAAATGTTGTTTTAGTTCCCCCAAGATCTATTATCTTGTTTTTGTGTTTTTTTTAAGTTAAAAGAAAAGAAGAAAAACAAACATATAAAGATACAAATATGACATTAAACACTCAATAACAACAAACAACAAAAAAAAAAAAAACAAGCAAGCAACAACTACTCCTCCTTGAGTACGTTGAACATGGCCTTCACATATAACCAGAGACCGGTTATATGACCAATGTGATTATTTGATGGGACAAGAGTAGGATCGCTGAGGTTCTGTTGTAGCGCTAGTTCAGCCCTTGGATACCAGCTTCTTACTCCTCCGAAGTCCAGCTGACTGGTAATCACTTTGGTCACAAATCGAGGGTAGATCAGAAAAGGTTGACGGTCGTGAATGTTAGCTACTAAGTCTCTCATGAGAAACTTAGAAAAGTTGTAAGGTTTTTCCTATACAACTGCATGAATCACTTCCATCATCCTGTATGACAGCTCGTTGAAGTGTCCTATCTTCTTAGAGAAGCAAACACTGAGCTGATTTGCCTTGACACATTGTATGAATGGTAGCCCATCTCCGTCAAGGTTTGTTGTACCGTTTCCTTATCCAGGAAGGTTTTTTCTTGATCATCACCTAACTGGAGGACTTCTTTAAGAGTCTCCTCCTTTAGGGTGATTTTAACCCCCATAACCTTACTTTCAATCCACATGGAAGTGCCATTGAGGATGATTTCAGCATTCCACCATAACTCTTGAAGAAGATCTGGATAGATGGTGACATGTGTAGACACAGCAAAGCCCAAGGGACTTTGCATGATCATGTTATACACATACCTGCAATCTTCCCATGCAGGTCCTTCCAAGTTAGACCTAAGTCTAAGGTTATGATGTCTGTGAAGTGGGAGAGGAAAGACAGATTTTTTTCATCATTTTTGGGTATGCCATTTTTTCAAAACTAAGAAATTTTCTGATGAGGAGCTTTTGAAGAGAAGATTGTTTGGTGAAGAAAGTCTTTTTCTGGAAGTTAATATTTATAGATGAAAGTGATGGTTATACCATAAATGATATTAACAACCAAAGATGTTCATTTTTATTTCAATCTCTTCATTTAAGACGATATCTGTTGCAGTGAGAATATGACAGTGAATATGACAGTCTACTTAAGCCCCATGTGTGAGACAGGATTGAATAGCTAGGCGGCTATGTTTATAGCCCCTAATCACATATGTGCCTATGTGTCTCTCAAACTTCTTATGAAAAATGACGTTGCATGCATACAATTTTCTGCAAAAATTTCTCTTGTGATGGTTGATTTTCTTTGCAGTGATATTTATCTTAATGCATGTTACCTTTCCCCCTTTTTGTTGTTGTTTTTTTAATTTAAAAAAAAAATACAAAAACAGAATATAGACAGATATAAATTTATACACTTATGAGATATGTATGAAGATGGAAATTTTTGATGATCAGTGATCATTCTGATTTTTCAGCAAAGTTTCTGATGTCATATCAGAATTTCTGACAATCTTATCAGATTTTCTGATACTTCTTCAGATTTTCTGATAAATCTCACATTTATTGATGTTTTATCAGATCTTCTGAAATTCCATCAGATTGATGGATTTCTTTGTCAGAAACCTGTTGATTTACTCTTTGAATATCAGAATTTTGGTGATCACTGATTTGGTTTTCAATTTGTGTCCTTTTGTTTTCAGAAAAATCTTCATCTTTTATATTGACCATGCCCAGTTTGCTAATTAAAAAATTGTGTCTCTTTTCATCAAGAGGTTTTGTAAAGATATCAACAATTTGGTTTTCAGTTGGAACAAAATACATTTCTATGTTACCTTTCTCAACATGATCTTTTATGAAGTGATATCTGACATCTATGTGTTTGGTTCTTGAGTGATGAACTGGATTTTCTGTTATTGCAATTGCACTCTTTGAATCACATAGGATTGGTAATTTTGTCAGATTTACTCCATAGTCTCTCAGTTGAGTTTGCATCCACAACAATTGTGAATAGCAACTTGCTGTTGCTACATATTCTGATTCTGCTGTTGATGTTGCAACACAGTTTTGTTTCTTGCTTGCCCAACATACCAATTTTTCTCCCAAGATTTGACATGCACCAGATGTGCTTTTTCTGTCAATCTTGAACCCTGCATAATCTGCATCTGTATATGCAATTAGTTCAAGGTTTGTATCCTTAGGATACTAGAGACCAAGATCTGATGTGCCTTTTAGATATTTGAATACCCTTTTTACAGCTTTTAGGTGGAATTCTTTAGGATCACATTGATATCTGGCCAGAAAGCATGTTGCAAACATAATATCTGGTCTACTTACAGTTAAATATAGCAATGATCCTATCATCCCCCTATAGGTTTTAATATCTACACTTATTCCATCTTTATCAGAATCTAATTTGTTCCCTGTTGCCATGGGAGTTTTTGAAACAGAGCAATTTTCAAGTGAGTATTTTTGCAGAATTGTTTTCACATACTTTGATTGACTCAAGAATATTCCATCAATTCTTTGTTTTACTTGTAAACCTAAGAAAAAGGTTAACTCACCCATCATACTCATTTCAAAGTGGCTGGTCATTAACTTTTGAAACTTTTTACAGAAATTTTCATTTGTTGATCCAAATATAATGTCATCAACATATATCTGGACTAAAAAAGTGTGACCTTTGTGTGTTTTGAGGAAAAGTCTTGTGTCAATAGTACGTTTAGTAAACCCATAATTGAGTAAGAAGTTTGAGAGTGTTTCATACCAGGCTCTTGGAGCTTGCTTCAAACCATACAAGGCTTTGTTTAATCTGTAAACATGATTTTGAAATTTTGGATCAACAAAGCCTTCTGGTTGATGCACATAAACTTCTTCCTCAATTTTACCATTCAGGAAAGTAGATTTTACATCCATTTGATAAACTTTGAAATCTTTGGATGCAGCATAAGCAAGAAAAATTCTTACTGCTTCTAATCTAGCTACTGGTGCAAAGGTTTCATCATAATCAATACCTTCTTGTTGACAATAACCTTTGACCACTAACCTTGCTTTATTCCTGGTGATTATGCCATTTTTGTCTGATTTATTCCTGAATACCCATTTTGAGCCTATGACAGATTTGTCATTTGGCTTGGGAACAAGATCCCATACCTTGCTCTTTTCAAACTAATCAAGCTCTTCTTGCATAGCTTGAATCTAGTCTGAGTCATTTAGAGCTTCTTTGACAGACTTGGGTTCTATCTTGCTTAAGAACCCAGCAAATGCACACTCATGTGCTGTTGCAGATCTTGTTCTCACACCATCTGCTGGATTGCCAATGATGTCAGAATGAACATGTCCTTTGATCCATCTTAACTTGTTGTGAACAGTTGTTGGTTCTGATGGATATGAAGTTTCCCCCTGAACAGTTGCCTCAGTTGTGTGTAATGTATCAGAATTTTGATTCACGATTTCTGATGCACTACTCATTTGTTCTGCAGGGTTAGTACATGAAATATCTATTGATTTGTTTTTGAAAGATTTATCATGTTCTAGGAAATCTTCTGTTATCATTTCAAAGAGATGTTCATAATTTTCTTGTTTGTCAAAAAAATTTATTTCTTTCATGTATTCATCAGAAACCTCTGTTTCTGATGAGTCATCAAAAGAAACATACAGACTTTCTCTGATTGTCCTGTGTTTAGAATAAAAATTCTATAAGCTTTTGAGGACAAAGAATAACCAAGAAAAATACCTTTTTCTGCTTTTCTGTCAAATTTTTCAAGGCTTTCAAAATCATTGAAAACAAAACATCTACAACCAAATGTATGCAAAAATTTTACACTTGGAATCCTTCCATTGATAATGTTGTATGGTGTTTTGTTGTGCCTTTTGTTGATTATGGTTCTGTTTTGGGTAAAACAGGCATTTGCTATTGCTTCTGCCCAAAAATGAGTGGGCATTTTAGCATAAGCAAGCATTGTTCTGGTAGCTTCCACTAAGGTTCTATTTTTTTCTTTCAACCACCCCATTCTGTTGAGGTGTTCTGGGAGCAGAAAAATCATGAGATATTCCTTTACTCACAAGGAAGCTCTTAATTTTTGAATTCTTAAATTCTGTCACATTGTCTGATCTGATCCTTCTGACTGTTAGTTTTAACAGATTTTCAATCTTTTTGATAAAATTAATGATTAGATCAGGAGTTTCACTTTTCTTCCTTAAAAATTCTACCCATGTGTACCTGGAAAAATCATCTACTATTACTAGTATGTATTTTTTTCCAGAAAAGTTTTCTGCACTTATGGGTCCACACAAATCCATATGTAAAAGTTCCAAATTTTTTGTAATAGAAGACTCAGAAATTGATTTGTGTGAGCTTCTTTTGGATTTTCCCATCTCACAAGCTTCACAAATTTTATCCTTCTTTGAGGATATCAAAGGTAATCCTTTTACCAGACCTTTGCTTGCTAATTTGCTTAGGTTTTTGAAATTTAAGTGGGCTAACCTCTTGTGCCACAACCAACTACTGCCCTTGTTGATTTTTGAAAATAAACATAATTTTGGATGTTCATTTTCTTCTTTGAAATCAAAATAGTAAATTGATTGCCTTATCCTTTTTCCACTTAGATAAATTTTATTATGATCCATACCTATTAACAAGCATTTTTCTGGTAAAAAGGTTACCTGAAAACCTTTATCACAGAATTGACCACAACTTAGCAGATTGTACTTTAAGCCTTCTACATAGGCTACTTTTTCTATGGTCAAGCATCCATACCTTATGCATCCATATCCCATGATCCTCCCTTTTACTCCATTTCCAAAATTTACCATTTTACCCAGCTTTGAAACAAAGTTGCTGAGTAAGCTCCTGTCCCCAGTCATGTGCTTGGAGCTTCCTGAGTCGCAGTACCAGATCTGCTGCACATGATGGTCCTGAAATGGAAAAATTATAGGGTTTTTGGTACCCAGGCTTGCTTGGGTACTCTTTCTGATGAGATTTTAATTAGATTATTTTTTCTTGATGGCCTTTCATCAGAATATTTGTTATATGCTGAGCCATAAACTGATTTTTCATTTTTCTTTTAGAGATGGTGTTGAACAAGCTTCAGTATGTCAACACACATACAGGATTTATCAAAATTTTCTGATATTCTTTCTTGTGATGAAATGAGTGGATAATTTTGAAAAAATGAGTGAACTGCTTCTGGAGTCTTTAAAGATTCTTGTTTGCATTCATTCTTTTTGGTTTAAAGTTGGATTTTTCAAAAGAGTATTCAGAACAGGTTGACTTGCAAGATTCAGAATCAGATTCTGATGAAAATTTATCAGAAATCTGATGGGTTGCTTTTACAAAGACAGTGGGTTTACTTTCTCTAGTTTTTACATATCCTAAACCCTCTCCTTTGTTCTTTGGTGTGGACTCAATGAAGTTTGTGATTTCTTTTGCTTGTTGAAAACCTTTTACATTAATTTCTTTATCATTGATTTTCTTGTAAAGATCTTTTCTTTCATTTTCATAGAATTCAATTTTAGCTTTGTGATCTAAACTTTCTTCTATGAGTAATTGGTTTTCAATTATGATTTTATTCATGGTCCTTTGCAACTCATCAGATTTTTTACTATCTGATTGATGTTTATCTTGCAGATTTAGAAAATCTGACATGAGCTTGTTTAGCTTGTGTTCAAGATCAAGATTATCTAAATTTACCTTCTGTCTTGAAGTTTCTGGTAGGTTGTTGGTGCATGCGTCTGTCGACTTCGTCTTGTATCGAGTCTTGGATTTGTATAGAAAGATTAGAGCACGAAAAACGAGAAAATGTGTTTATGGGTAATTTCGCTTGAAATGACATAGGGTCATTTCAAACGAAATCAGATGAATAATTCCGCTTGAAATCAGTTAATGATTTCGCTTGAAGTTAATTCCATGCGGAATTAGATTCCGTTTGAGTCAGTTTCAAGCGGAATTAGATGCCTATATATACCTCATGTGCTTAGTCATTTGTAACGATTCGAATTCCGGTAGCAAAGCTCTGCCGAAGTGTATACAGCATTGTAATCGATTTGATATCAATCTAAAGACAGTTTAAAGTGATTTCTCGTGCATATTAGCTGAAATAACACCGATACACTTGTTTCCGCCTCTTGTATTGGTGAAGACCTCTTCTGATCGACTCGTTTGGGTCACAAAACGATCCTACAAGTGGTATCAGAGCTCAGGAGGAAGAGTTCTTACCATTTTAGCTAGATTTTCTGATTTCTACACCTTCTTTTCAAAATTAAATAACATTTCACGGTTAAAATGGCTTGATTTTTAAATATGTTGTGCGCAACAGTGTTTTAACAAACCCTAGAAAGAATCAGATCTTAATTCGGCTTAAAACTTGGTAAATTTTTGAAAAAACTGTCCAAAAGTGTAATTCCGCTTGAAAGATTATTATAATTTCGCTTGAACATTGCACTATTTCACACGAAATTAGTTATTCCGTTTGAAGGTGATTCCGCTCCAAAGGGTTATTTCAGTTGAAAGTTAATTCGCTTGAAAAGCATACTGATTTCGCTTGAAAAGCTGATTCCGTTTGAAAGAGGAGTGATTTCGCTTGAAAATCTGATTCCGTGTGAGAATTGATTCCGTTTGAAGACTGATTTCGTGTGAGACTTGATTTCATTTGAATCTAACAGTTTGTGAACATTTGAAAATTGAAACATGGAAAACGAGTTTTACAATGCATTTGCTAGTCCAATGACTATTGCACAGAGTACGTTACTTGAAAATGAGACAGGAACAACACAAAAACCACCTAAGCTTTTGGATATTGATGATTTTAGTGGATGGGCTGAACGATTTGGTAACTGGGTTGAAGCTTATCACTTAGATGCATGGGAACATACTGAAGTTCAATATGTTAGACCAGTCGGGAACAATCGTGTGAAAACACCGATTAGAGAATTGAGTGCTGATGAGAAAAAGAAATACAAAGATGAGAAATTGATGGTTAGTTTATTGCAGTAAGCGATTAAGGAAGACATCTTGATCTTACTTCAACACAATGGAAGTGCATATTCGATTTGGACAGAGTTAGAAGCTAAGTTTCTTGGAAGTGATGATATGCTCAAGAACAAAAAGTCGCTTCTGAAAAAAGAATTTGATCTATTTCGTGGTTTGAGAACAGAGAACACCAAGCAGATTATCGAAATATATTGCAACTTGGTGAAAAACATGAACAGATTGGGTATCAACAAAGATAAAGATGAGTTGATTGAGAAGCTAGCTGATGCGTTGCCACATGATATTTGGGGAACATATTTGATGATGTTGAAAAATAAACCAGATTTTAACAATATCACGCTAAGTGAGTTTATTAAACATCTTGAAGCTCAAGAGATGGAACAGAGGAAAATTGCTAGGATGAAGAACTATGATGGAGAACAAGACATTGGGTTGTATTACAAAGGTGGAGTTAGTGAGAAGACCAATATTTCACCAAAGATTGAAACGGCTTTCAATGCAAAAAGTTCTTCTGAAAGTTCATCTCAGGGATCAAGCAGCAAAACAGGATTTACTTCATTTTCATCATTTGATCCACATTTTACAGCAACAAAGAGTGGCAAAGTTCTTCAATGTAACATTGCATTAAATCTGGAAAATGATCAAAATTATTCAGAGGAAGTAGCTAAGAGCCATATGTCTTTGTTAGTAACTGTGCTTGAATCTTATGGTAGTTTGGTTGCAGGGAGGATCGGGAATCCAATGCTTACAAAAAAAGGATTACGATCAAGTTGATGCTGAGGAGATGGAATTGATGGATATAAAGTGGTGTTTAGCGAGTGTGTTGAGACGAGCTGAAAAGTTTAAACAAATTACGGGAAGAGATGATTTCCGTGATGCAAATGTTTCAACTTTAGGATTTGATAAATCTAAAGTTACTTGTTTTCGTTGCAGGGAAAAGGGGCATTTCAAGAGAGAGTGCACAAATCGCGAAGCAAATGGAACTCAAAATCCTTTCGGAAAGAACGACTACTATCGAAAGGCGATTTATCATCAAGTTGCTCAACAGCCGTATCAACAAGAGCAACCACAAACTGCTCATGCTAGGAAAGTGATTGAAGATTCAAAGAAAGCGTGTCTGGTCACTCAAAATGATGGAAGTTCATCAAAAGATTTCAGTTGGGATAAATATATTCCAGCTGATAATAAAGCTTGTCTGATAAATCAAGATGATCAGAAACTACCAGAAGGATTTAGTTGGGAAAACTTTAGCTGGGATAATTATTGTCCTGACAAAGAGATATTAAAAGCTAAAGGTTTTGTTGCTCAGGTTATTAATGATTATACTGATGACTATTGGGCAGAAAAAATCAGAAAACATTTACAAGCTGAAGCTGATAAAAAGAAGAGATATGAAGAAGAAAGGCAAATGAAACAAGCTGAAGCTGAGAAAAAGAAAAAGTGTGAAGAAGAGATTCAAGTGAGAAAAGTCAAAGAAGTTCCAGTATTTGAAATTAAAACAGATGTTGATGCAGTCAAGATTTCTGAGAAGTGTATGAATTGTGATTCTCTGATAAAGCAAAACAACGAATTGCTACACAACATAAAAAGGTTGAAAGAATCATATGATGTCTTGAACAAAGCCATGAATCAATACAACGAGACAAGCAGTGAACAAGCCTTAGCAATGAATACACTTAAAGGAGCATACATGAGACAGCTTAACGATGTCAATTATTTCACTGAGAAGTGTGCTGAGCTTGAATTGAAGCTAGAAACACAGAGAATTGAAACTGAGAGAGTAAATAGATTGTTAAAAAGTTACTCATGTTCTACTTTTGTGGTTGACAGGATTTACCCGATAGTGGAAGGATTGAACACATTTAAAGAAGAAAAGACTTCTGAAGAGAAGAATTCAGAAACAAAAGAAGAAGATGATAAAGTGAAGATTTCTAGTAAGAAACCAAGTGTTGTCTATAACAAATGTCCACCCACGGTCGAAAATGGATATTCTCCTCGAAATCCAAATTCAGAAAGAGTCAAAAAGGCAACAAACTTACAGTGGGAGTCTGAATCTTCAGATAACTTGCCAGAAAATATTGATGTCACGTTCACATCGTCTGACACTGATCATGAGTCTGAGTTAATAAAGAAAGTGGTCGATCAGGTGTTAGATAAGGATGAAACAGAGGAGTTCAAATCAGAGTCAAAGTCTGAGTCCAAACCGTCAAAGTCAACAGTCAAAAAGGACAAACGGGTTTATAATAAAGAATTTTTGTTATCAAAATCTAATTTGAATGACGAACTGATCAAAGTAGCATACACTTTGAAAGATTCTGACAAATTATATTATGATGAGGTATTTCTAATAAGAGGTGTTAAAACTGAAATGATCAAAAAGGTTTTCAAATTAACAGAAATTAATATTTCTAAAATAAAAGATGTAAATCTTTCTGAAAAACCTAAACCTTACACCTCAAGAGTTCAACAAAGGTTAAACAAGAAAAAGGGTTACAGTTCTGGTTCTGGTTTTCAAAAGAAACCAAACCATAACGGTAATTTCAAAAGAAAGGGATTAGGTTTTATTCCACCGAAAAATCATAAAAATGAAAAAACTTATAAATCAAAAACTGTGTTTGCTTCAGGAAAAACGTCTGAAGAAGAAAAAGAGCAAGTTTTCAGAAAGCAATCCCACAAAGAATTCCTTGCTAAGAAGCAAGAAGAAATGAAGAAAAATGTTGCTCAGAAGAAGATAGAGACGAGAACCTGTTTTCAATGTAAAACAGTTGGTCACATTGCCAGGAATTGTTCAAAGGCAAAACAAACAAAACAGAGAGTCTCTGGTAAACTGAAAGAAAAGATTGTTGAGAAAACCGAACCACCAACGAACAGATTTAAAGTTTTTGAAAATTCAATTTTTGAGGTTGGTGAATGTTCGAAAGGTGTTTACAAAAGAAAGGAGAAACTTAACAACCAAAAATGGGTTGTTTAGAATTCAAGTGAAAGTTCTGGTGATGAATCTGATTCCACAAAGTCAGAGGAGCCACAAGTTAATTTAAAATTGGAAACATCAGTGCCGCCAATGGATGATGTTAATTTTCCACCATTGCAGGCTGAAAATTTTAAAACAAAAGTTGGAAAAATTGAAATTTCAAATCAATTCTTTTATGAAAAGAAAGAATTTAATATTGAAAAGGTTTTTAACCCCACAGTGCAAAACATTTTTGGAAAAATGATTGATCGAAAAGTCAAAGGGGTAAAAGAGTTCTATGAGAAGAAGATGGAAGGTAAGCAACCGAGTGTTGGTAACTCGGAATCTCCCAAGGACCGTCAGGCTTGGGAGAATATCTCTAACTGAAAAAACCTGACTTGCCGGAGCTCCCAAGTTGGTAATCGCGGAGCATGAATCGGCATCATTCTTTGTTTATGAAAATTGTTTTTGTAGAAGTATGACTTGCCGGAACTCCCAGGTTGGTAAGTGTGGAGTATGTATCGGCATCTTGAGATTTCAACCTACAAGTGGTAATGGTTGGTAAACAAACCGACAAGTGGTTGAAAAATAGGTTTTACTTATAAGTGGTATTTGGTTGAAAGAAGGGTTGTGATCTTACAAGTGGTTAGTCAAGGTCATTAAGTTGAACTTGATTTAACTCTTATTCAAAAGTTTCAAAAACAAAGTGATGAATGAATCCCCAATTTTACAAGTGGTAAAATAAACAAAACTAATTTTCCGGAAAAGCCATTTGCTTAAAACAAACTTAAGTGTTTTGAAATCATAATGGGAAAATAGTTTGTTGTAAGGGGAATTCTGATTGTTTATTCCAAGTGGATGGCGAATTGAAGTGATTCGATATTAGTTGTCATTTTACTTGTACAGTTTGTTTTCAAATTTCTTTTAAATGTGTTTGAATTTTAGGGGGAGTAAGAATTTTCAGAAAATCCAAAAACATTATAAAATTTGAAAAAGTCAAAAACATGATAAAATACAAAAAATGAGTTTTTGTTGAGAAAAGAGGAAATGATAGTACATCAGTGGACGATCACAACATGCTAAAGAATTGGAAAGAAAAATGTGATAAACGGTCTCACTGATGATGTGCCAGTAGGTTTTTGCACATTTAGTAGATTGTGTCGAGATATAAATCTAAATTTCAAACTTACTTATATCGTGGGGAACATCTCTCGGATATATGGGTAACCCCCGAAATCTTGTTTGAAAGGTCCCTCTTTCTGAGATACTAGGTCTTTATACTCAGTGATATCTGGGGTATTATCCCGGGACTTCTGATTTTGCGGAAGCAATGGCCTAGTCTTCGTATAATACTTTCTGCTTGCTTGAAATATAGCACCGCCCTCAGTACAAAAAATGATGAAACATTGCAAAATGCTAATCATGTGCTGTTGAAGAAAAGATTCTCTAAAGGGAACTGTCACACCCCGACCACGTAAAACAACAAAGCGTGGCGGAAACGTCGGGGAGTGTTGTAACAGAATTATCGTTTCATAACCATGGATACAAAAAGTGTTTTCTTTTATTGATAATATTAAACATTAACATTGTTTTAACACATAACAAACAAGTTTTATATCGACTATCATTGTTTTATGTCACTAAGGCCTCGTCCAGATCCTATGTGACGCATGCATCCTAGAACGTCAATCAAGCAACAACACCTGAAACATATGTAAAAACAAAGTCAGCAAAGAAATGCTGGCGAGTACATAGGTTTTATAAGAGTATCGAAATCATGGCTTGTTTACATATATTGCAATAGTTCGAAAACCTTGTTTTTAAAAATGTATAATATTGCAACATGATTAACCAACTCAAATCAAGATGGTTATAATTTATAAAATTTCCTAGCCACGATTCTTAACCCAAAAGATTTTTGTTTTAGAAAACCATCTTGTAAAACATCTCGTATAAACTCGTTAATAAAACTCGTATATTACTTCGAAAACATCGTTGAGTGACATCGTTTCAATATCGTTTACCCAGGTGAACTAAATAGCGCCACATGTTGAAAACACTTATATATAAGAAGTACCAGCGGCGTATCTACCATGTTTTCACCACATTACACTCGTCCCGTTATCTAAACACTAGCCAAAAACCAATCGTTTACCCAAATCGTTTAACATCGTTTCCAAATCGTCTCCAAATCGTTTACTCATTTAAATCATCCTCGTTTTAATTGTGAAAACTTATATATGGTCGTCTCATTAATAACATTCAAACCTTCGTGACTCAACTACCTCGTTCCTCGCTTCTCGTATTAACAAACCTCCAAAGGGTAAGTTAATAATTACAGATTCAGTCGTTACCCACAACACCCACACATAACCATGGGTATAGTGCAATAACGGGATTTGTCAGATCCTATGGTACCATAACCTAATACTGGTCGGTTCGGCCAAAATTAATGAATGTCATTCGTTATGTAACTACAACCAACAAGTTCGTTCACATTATCGAAATCGTTATTAGTTTAGTATAAATCGTTCTATTCGTTTTTGAAATCATCGTTTAAACCTTAAAAACATTTTGTACATATGAATCACCCCAAAACAATTAAAAATAGTAAAATAGGGGAACTATGTACTCACATGTAGTGCAAGGTATCCTCAATCAATAGTACTTCAACAAACTCGAGTAAACCAGAGAAATCAAGCAGCACCTAGTAATTGAACCACTAGTCAAACAATAGACGCCTAAATCGGAAGATCGGACAGAATGAGGTCTTGTAAACCAAATGAGTGTTGGAACTCATGTGATATGGTTTAACAAGGCCTACATCCTAAATGAAACCTAACCTAAGTGCTTTCGACCCATCGCGACTCATTAAGGTAGCTTATGCTACTTTAACGCGTCGTTCGCGTGAAACGCGTTCGGAACACCTAAATAGTCCTATGATAAGTAAAATATGCCTCAACATGTTTAATATTGTTGTCTAATCAGTTTAGATACCAAAGTTTATGTTACATATGCTTAAAATGAATTTTGGCGTAAAAGGGCATTTTTGGTAATTTACCTAAGGCATATAAACTACCTATCATAAAACTACTTAAACGAAGCGACCATAAGGTATAACCTTGGAAGGTTATTCCCTATACACTATGGTCACCAAATGTGTTTGGTCGGATCCTAATGATCGCCCAAACGGGTCGGCTTCGAAAGTATAAGCGATTGTTTAGATCGCTTACCTTTACGACCCTAGACAAGCACAAAACTAAAAGTGACGAGCTAAACATGCTAGAACATGTTTAACAAGGTTTGAAAACAGGTTTGGTATCAAAACAAATTGTTTTGATACCCCCAAGTAGTTTGGTTACAAAATACGCGTAAATGCGCATTTTGGCCGAAACTACGACTCGTCACTGAGCCTAGATAACGTGGTAATCAGTAGGTATAGTCACAAGGGACTATAACCATCGTGATTATGCTCATGTTATGAAGTTCAAACGAACTTCACATTGACCATAAACTGGTCAATGCAGAAAGTCAAACGCAGTTTGACTTTAACGCTAAAACGAATGAAAAGAACGAAAGAACACTTACAACGGGTCCAAGAATGGAAGTTTTGAATCCGAATATTCTCAGGTATGAAGTGTTAAACACATCAACTTAGAGAACAAATTCAGATTTCAAAGGTGTGGGTTTTTGGGGTTGAGATCATGGGGTATTTATAGATTTCCTTGAACCGTTAAGATCGTTTATCGTAAACTGAGCTTTGATCTGGACCTTACATGTGTGCCCATGGTTTTCTAAAACCATGGGAGCACCTAATATGGACTATGTTCATTGAATACCAGCCCATGGTTTTGTAAAACCATGGGTTAAAACCACCAATACTTCAAAATGGACTAGGTTCATTGAATCTGCCAAAAATTTCAAAAAATGGTCCCTGCACTTGTAAAACTTGATTTTTGGCACTTTTAAGCCCCGTTAACCCCATTTCAAGGCTCTAAAATAAAGTTAAAGTATATGGAACTTAAAATATGCTCAAAAACATCTCGGATGTCGCTTCGTTTGGTCGTACGGTTGCGTTATTCGCTTAATTACGACGGAAGTCGTAACGAACGCAAAAACGATCCAAATTAAGCGACGAATGGAATTTTATCATGCCAAACACTAAAATAAAATATTTTAATGCTTACATAAATTTTTGGATGTCCGGATGTATTCAGAATGTAAGTTATGCGCGAAAATGCAAACTTATGCACTTTTTGACGCCTTTAGTCCCTGAATGACCCAAAAGTTTATTCTAGCACACCGAACCCCTCAAAGCCTATTTCTAAGCTATGTGAAGGATATTTATGGTATGTTTAACTTATGGTCATGTTCCGAAATGTCTATTACAGTTCAAATCGGCATAGTTTCACAGTTTGACACAAATAGTCCCTGCGATCGAACAAAGTTGATTTCGACACACCAAACCATTCAAAACTTATTTCTAAGTTATGTGGAGGTTATTTAAGGTATGTTAAGCCTATGTCACTATTCCGGACTATTTTTCGTGTTATACTGACTGCGTTTACGCACCAGTTTGCGTATAACCTTCCAGAACGCGATTTAAAGCTTGCAATCGGAATCGAATCGAATTGAAAAGTCACCAAACACAAATACACACATAGAAACACCAAAACACATATAATAACACCAAAGCACATTGTTTTATTAATAATCATCATTGTTTTACATCGTACATCGATTACGGAACACAGTTGTCACAGTCTCCCCTACTTCAGGAAATTTCGTCCCGAAATTTTAACTAGAGGAAGCTTGTGAAAACAAATGCGGATATTTCGTCTTCATCTGGTCCTCACGTTCCCAAGTAAACTCTGGGCTACATTTGGATTCCCAGCGAACTTTAACCAAATGAATCCGTTTGTTCTTCAACTGTTTGTATGTACGTTCCACTATCTCCATAGGTTTCTCGACAAAGTGCATCGTTTCATCGATTCGAATCTCGTCAAGAGGAATGTGTAGATCAGCGTCAACTAAACATTTTCGCAGATTGGACACGTGAAAAGTCGGGTGAATATTTCCAAGCTCTGGAGGTAGCTCTAGACGATAGGCAACCTTTCCAATTCTTTCCACAATCTTAAATGGTCCCACATATCGAGGTGCAAGTTTTCCTTTCTTTCCAAATCTCACAACTCCCTTCCAAGGTGAAACCTTGAGTAGAACACGATCTCCGACTTGAAATTCTAAGGGCTTGCGTCCCAAATCCGCATATCTCTTTTGACGGTTTCGAGCTGTCACAAGATTATCGCGGATTTTCTTGATTTTTTCAGTTGTTTCCAGAACGAGCTCAGGTCCAGTAAGCTGAGCTTCACTGGTCTCGTTCCAACAGACAGGTGAACGAAATTTTCGACCATAGAGAGCTTCGAATGGTGCCATATTAATGCTAGTATGATAACTATTGTTGTAAGAGAACTCGATCAGCGGCAGATGAGAATCCCAATTACCACCAAAGTCTATCACGCATGCTCTAAGTATATCCTCTAAAGTTTGAATCGTTCTCTCAGATTGGCCATCTGTTTGGGGATGATAAGCAGTGCTTAGATTCAGTTGGGTTCCCAAAGCAGATTGCATGGCCTTCCAGAAATGAGATGAAAATCGAGCATCACGATCTGAGATGATATCCAAGGGCACACCATGTCGTGTCACAATCTCATCAACATAAATCTTGGCAAGTTTACCAGCAGATAGATCCTCGCAAATCGGAATGAAATGAGCTGATTTCGTTAATCGATCGACAATAACCCAGATAGCATCATGACCTTTAGACGTGTGCGGTAACTTAGTGATGAGATCCATCGCAATGTTCTCCCACTTCCAAACCGGTATCTCTGGTTGTACAAGCAAGCCAGAAGGTCGTTGATGTTCGGCCTTGACTTTGAGACAAGTTAGGCATTTCGATACATACAAGGTAACATCCTTCTTCATACCAGGCCACCAGCACCGAGTACGAAGATCCTTGTACATTTTATCAGCACCAGGATGGATAGAATATCGAGACTTATGAGATTCGTCCATTACCAAGGTGCGAAGATCGTCTTGTTTCGGAATCCACAATCGATCCTAAAAATAGAGCAAACCATCGTCTTTCGCTTTGAGCATAAGCTCAAGTTGACGTGGTAATTCCGTACCCATCAAATTTTGTGAAACACAAAATTGTTGAGCTTGAAGGACACGAGATTGAAGATCAGCTAGAGTTCGAACAGAATGAAGCTTGACTCGTTCTTTTCGACTAAGCGCATCAGCTACGACATTCGCCTTACTAGGATGGCAGCGAATCTCGCAATCATAGTCATTCAAGAGTTCAACCCAACGTCGTTGCCTCATATTCAGCTCTTTCTGATTAAGAATATGATGGAGACTTTTGTGGTCTGTGAAAACCACACACTTTGTTCCATAGAGGTAGTGTCTCCAGATTTTAAGCGCGAAAACCACAGCTCATAACTCAAGATCATGAGTCGTATAGTTCTTCTCGTGAACTTTCAATTGTCTAGATGCATATGCTATAACTTTACCTCGTTGCATAAGGACGCAACCAAGGCCTAAGTTGGACGCATCGTAATAGACAACGAAATCATCGCTTCCTTCAAGTAGAGATAGAACAGGAGCATCACATAACTTCTGCTTCAGCGTTTGGAACGCTTCTTCTTGCTTGGGTCCCCACTCGAAAGGCTTATTCTTCTGAGTCAAAGCAGTGAGTGGAACCGCAATCTTTGAGAAATTTGAAATAAATCGACGATAATAACCAGCAAGACCAAGAAAAGATCGAATCTCTGTAGGCGTCGTTGGTGTATTCTAGTCCTTAATAGCAGCAATCTTGGATGGATCCACATGAATACCCTGCTCATTGACTATATGACCCAAGAATTGAACTTCTTTAAGCCAGAATTCACACTTGGAGAATTTAGCAAAAAGTTGTTCCTTCTTCAGGAGTTCCAATGTTAAGCGAAGGTGTTGCTCGTGCTCGGCTCGAGATTTTGAATAAATGAGAATATCATCGATGAACACAATAATGAACTTGTCCAAATAAGGTTTGCAGACCCTATTCATTAAGTCCATAAAGATAGCTGGAGCATTTGTCAAACCAAAAGGCATGACAGTGAACTCGTAATGCCCATATCTTGTGCGGAAAGCAGTTTTGGGAATATCTTCTTCGAGAACACGAAGTTGATGATACCCAGAACGCAGATCGATCTTGGAAAAGCATGAAGCACCCTGCAGCTGGTCGAAGAGATCATCAATTCGAGGTAGGGGATATCGATTCTTGATGGTGAGCTTATTAAGCTCACGATAATCGATACACATTCGAAAAGATCCATCTTTCTTTTTCACGAAGAGGACAGGAGCTCCCCAAGGTGAAAAGCTCAGTCGGATGAATCCTTTATCAGATAACTCTTGAAGCTGTTTTGATAACTCTTGCATCTCCGACGGTGCAAGACGATAAGGTGCTTTTGCAATCGGGTTGGCATTGGGTACAAGGTCAATATGAAACTCGACTTGACGAACTGGAGGCAAACCAGGCAGTTCATCAGGAAACACCTCCGGATAATCCTGAACAATCGGAATATCCTGAATACTCTTGCTCTTGCTTTTCTCCTCGGTGACATGTGCCAGAAAAGCAACATATCCTTTTCGTAGATACCTTTGGGCTTCCAAACACGACATAAGCTTCAAACCATCTGGTGGTTTTTCGCCACGAACTTCCAGAACATCGCCAGAAGACAAAGGAATACGAACAATCTTATCGAAACAAACCACCTCAGTGTGGTGTTTGGTTAACCAATCCATTCCAACGATAATATCGAAACTCCCAAGTTGCATCGGTGTGAGGTCAATAGGAAAAAGATGGTTATCAAGGTTCAACTGACAATCACGACTAACAGAATCGAGAACCAGAGGTTTACCAGTAGCAATTTCGACAGATAAGGGTTTCCTCAGTTTGGTTCTAGGTATCGCAAGCAAAGGCTCAAAAGACAAAGAAACAAAACTTCTATCGGCACCAGAATCAAAAAGAATAGACGCAGGTCGATTGTTAACAAGAAACGTACCGTTAACCACTTCGTTGTCGGCCCTCGCTTCATTTGCATTCAAATTGTACGCTCGCCCACGAGCAGGATTCACATTGGCATTGACATTCGGATAAACAAAAGAGGTATCGACAAAATGCAAGAGAGGTGATCATTCGTTCGTTACCTCGAACAAAAAAACGACACGCAGTGACTAATCAAAGTAAATAGGTCAAAAATAATGTATCGCGAAGACATGCTCGCCTATAAGTGAACACTCACCCCAAGAGTTCTCAGGTAAGAGTGACTGGTCCGATTATGTGGATTTGTACGAACACTCTAGCCTTAGACAGAAAACTCAGAGTACAGGCACTCACTCTTCTAGTTTGCACGTGTTCACATTATTTAGACCCAAACTTTGACGAAATTTTGAAAACCTAAAGGGTTCAAAACCATATAATAGAGGGTTCAAAACCTAGTAATCAATCATCCTATAACAGACGATTAGTTTTCAAAGCGGATTTGAAAATTGTGTTCTCGTTGTGGTTATCACCTAAGGATAGGTGACGATTTTGTTTTAAAAATCTAAACGCAAATAAACTTGCGTTGGGGTCCTAGAAGTTATAGTCTAGGTCAAAGCATTACTAATAACCTAATTCCCTATAACCATTGGCTCTGATACCAACTCTTCTGTGGTTGAAAAGTGGTTGACGACAAGTGGTTGAAAATTAGGTTTTACTTATAAGTGGTATTTGGTTGAAAGAAGGGTTGTGATCTTACAAGTGGTTAGTCAAGGTCATTAAGTTGAACTTGATTTAACTCTTATTCAAAAGTTTCAAAAACAAAGTGATGAATGAATCCCCAATTTTACAAGTGGTAAAATAAACAAAACTAATTTTCCGGAAAAACCATTTGATTAAAACAAACTTAAGTGTTTTGAAATCATAATGGGAAAATAGTTTGTTGTAAGGGGAATTCTAATTGTTTATTCCAAGTGGATGGCGAATTGAAGTGATTCGATATTAGTTGTCATTTTACTTGTACAGTTTGTTTTCAAATTTCTTTTAAATGTGTTTGAATTTTAGGGGGAGTAAGAATTTTCAGAAAATCCAAAAATATTATAAAATTTGAAAAAGTAAAAAACATGATGAAATACAAAAAATGAGTTTTTGTTGAGAAAAGAGGAAATGATAGTACATCAGTGGACGATCACAACATGCTAAAGAATTGGAAAGAAAAATGTGATAAACGGTCTCACTGATGATGTGCCAGTAGGTTTTTGCACATTTAGTAGATTGTGTCGAGATATAAATCTAAATTTCAAACTTACTTATATCATGGGGAACATCTCTCGGATATATGGGTAACCCCCGAAATCTTGTTTGAAAGGTCCCTCTTTCTGAGATACTAGGTCTTTATACTCAGTTATATCTGGGGTATTATCCCGGGACTTCTGAATTTGCGGAAGCAATGGCCTAGTCCTCGTATAATACTTTCTGCTTCCTTGAAATATAGCACCGCCCTCAGTACAAAAAATGATGAAACATTGCAAAATGCTAATCATGTGCTGTTGAAGAAAAGATTCTCTAAAGGGAACTGTCACACCCTGACCACGTAAAACAACAAAGCGTGGCGGAAACGTCGGGGAGTGTTGTAACAGAATTATCGTTTCATAACCATGGATACAAAAAGTGTTTCATTTTATTGATAATATTAAACATTAACATTGTTTTAACACATAACAAACAAGTTTTATATCGACTATCTGTGACAACCCTCACTAAACCAGGTATCCGTACGACTTAATTAATAATTAATTACTGCTTAATTACTGTGCTTACTTGAAATTGTGGATAAACTGCTACTTGAATACTGATACATGTACTTACTTGCATCATACTTTACTTGCTGTCACTCCATGTTTTGCTTACAACACCTTTGTGACAACCTTGATGCACCAAAAGCACAGTAGCACAATGAACGGATAACCTATTAAACGTGCTGTCATAACTAGCACCAGGCAGGTACTGCCTCTAAGGCCTGTAAGAGCCTGAGATAGTTTGCTACACTAGTGGTGAGTGTAGGGATATAAGGGTTGTAGAACTGCATCACTAGGAATAAGTTACAGTGACCGGATGTGCCTAAAACGTACTCTAGGTACAAAATTCAGCACTTTAAATAATAATTCAGCATCTAGCTAACTAACAAAGTGCCAAAACATGAGAAAAATATTACTAGACACTTTCCAAAGTGTCGGGAATAAGTTGTGTCACTAAAAGTAATAATAACGACACTTTAAAGCTTTGTTAAGCACTTTAACGGATTACTATCCAACCGAACAACCGGATTATACCCGGAACATAAAAATATTGCCATCAACACTGTTTTTCTTTTCTGAGCCAGTTAGGGTCCCTGAATACCCTAACACCCGTCATAATGCATGACACACTAGTAACCGGGTTAATCCCTAAACTAACTAAATTAATCTACTAATACTTAATGTTTAGTTGGAAACCAACCGGATTACCCCCCCCCCTAACCAAACCGTCCCCAAGAGGGACACCTCTTGTCCTCCATATGATTATTTTAATCACCTTGGTCCCATATCAAGAAGACACATAAACCTTTGGGTAATGATCTTGATAATTGTCTATAAGAACAAGACTTAGCACATCATAACCATCCAACACTCAAACTCACAACAAAACTCTCTCCCTCTCCTCACAAAGCTCTCGGCCGAACACACACACCCACACCCATCCATTTTCGAGTTTTGATTTTGCCATTCCAAGCTTGCACAAGGGTTAAGGATCTCATACAAAGGAGCTCGGTGCATTCGGAACGCGAAGGACCTCTTCTCATTGCTTTTATCCACTCATTTTTCGACTAGAATCTTCCCTAGCCTCGAGCTAGTAGTAAGTTGCTTGAAACACACTCTCGATCTATTTTAAAGTGGTTAAAATAATATATGGCGGTTAAAACTCATGAACTTACGAGATGATAAAAATGCTAAAAATGATGGTTAAAAGCTTGATTGTTGTGTAAATCATGTAGGATTTGTTTTGTGTAATTATTTAGTACCGATCTATGTTGTGGTAGCTTGGATCATTGTTTAACCCGGATTGGTCATGATCATGGATCATGACATAGAGCTTGTTTAAGTGTAACAAGGGTTAAATGATGAAACTCTACCACACGAGAAACTTGAACTTGTGTAAAAACGATTTTACTTACGAAATAGTGTTTAAAACAAGTAGATCTACGGATCTACAAGCGGTATTTTCAAAGGACCACGTGTCAAGAGAAAACATACTTTTAAAGACGGATCTTACATAAACAAAAGTGCTTTTGTAAACACACAAGTGTGTAGACACTTGTGTAACACAAAGTTTTGACGAAAGAACTATTTTTGTAAATGTTGACAAGAAGTTGTAAAGATAGAATTTCGTTAAAAACGAGACTTTTACGAAACCGGATTGATTTATACAAAAGATCCACTAAAAGTAATGGGATTTACTTAATATTTTAGTTAAACCACAAGTTCATGTATTTTTGCGATTTACATCTATTTTGACTAGTTTGATGGTTTGAATAATGTTTATTGTTGATTGAGAAAATTGTTGATTTGAATTTTAAAAGAAAATGATACGCTTAAAAGCGTGGCCACCTCCGGTTACAGGGGAAACTCTGGCAAAATTTTTCCAAAAACCTAACACTTAGAAATATTTTCACCACAAGTGTTAGAAATACATTTTTGACTTGTTTTCAAATTATAGATTTCGCCACGACTTATTTACAAAACATAGGAGGTGGGATTTCACAAAATGAAACGTGATAAATATATGTATTTAGTAAATATATTTTTCATAACGTCACTTGTTATGTGTTTATGATTATTTTGTGAACTACAAATATTATTTTTAGGGTAAAAATAATATTACCAAATGATAACGATTCCAAATAATACGAACGCACATGTATAAATCCCCCATCCTTGGGAAGGAGAATAATTACCAAGTATTTACAAAAATATAAACACGAAATAGTTGTCTAACTATTTCCCAAAAACTTAAACCTTAAGCTAAGGCACGGCCGTCCTTCTAATAGACTTAGTACATGTAGGTCGTCGCACAGCTGCTTGATCAGGAGATATACTTGGTAGAGACGCACCACTGTGAGTTCATGTCCCCCTTTTCTCTTAACTGTTTTCAGTTTTCTAAACTGCGGGGGTGAAATACATGTTACTATGATTACGAATAATTCTTACATGGTATGGTTAGCGTAAGGAGGGTTATTATTATTCAGATCATGTGAGTGGGTAGGCAGAAACTTGAGGCCATTAATCCTCAAGGTAGGACCGAGGGGCAGGAGCGGTAGATCTATTTGGGTGTAGCGAGCCCAACCCCAGGCCCAACACAGAACGGACCTCGGGGTGACTTTGTACCCAACGCATAAATCTGCTAGGTTTGAGTCTTCCTACTTGCACTTCACAAATATCAATGGCCTTGCAAACCATTGGTGATCTATTTTTCCTTATTTGCTACATACCAGGATTTTTATACATACACAGGTTTATTTACTCACTTACACATGAACTCGCTCAACATTATTGTTGATTTTTTTTCAACTTACATGAATTTCAGGGAATTAAAGATCTGGCGCGGTATGTTATGTTTTCCCGCTGCATATGGGTTCCGAGGTCATCCCGGTTTAGGAAATGTGACTTTTTCCTGGACGAGTCACAAATCTTAAACTGCGTTTTATTCATGCCGTTGTTTATGTCTTTCAAAACAATGTTTTATGTTATGGTGTTGTACTCCCTAAGACAATGTTATGTTACTTCGGTTTTAAAACTTAAATCTATGGATGATCTTGCATAGTTTTTATTTCATATAGCTTGTTATGATTAAGCTATGGTATTAAGAAGTCACACCAAATTAACCACGCTTCCGCAAAGCCAGGGTGTGACAGCTTGGTATCAGAGCTCTGATCATAGCGAACTAGGATTCCTTCTCGAGTCTAGACTATGATCACTAGGGCTCTCACGAAAACATTTTTACTGCATACCACTCAAGTCCAGATCCAAAACTTTTTACAAACAAATGTTGAGCACATTTATTTATTATTTATAGGCTCAGTCTGAGAGGCTGAGGCTCGGTCTGGAGGACCGAGGCTCGGTCTAGGAGACCGAGGTAGTTGCCTAGTAGGACTAGGGAGAGCAGTCTGAGAGGCTGGGAGAATAGGCTAGTGGGACTAGGAAGAGCAGTCTGAGAGGCTGGGAGAATTTGGCTAGTAGGACTAGGAAGAGCAGTCTGAGAGGCTGGGAGACTAGTGGGACTAGGAGAATTATTTGATTGCTTACTTGGTGACTAATGTGCTTATCTGATTGTATGATTGATTATTTATACATATTTGTGTTTGTGTTACAGACACCATGGACTCGCCCGGCACAGGTGATTCGGACACCACAGGCCCTAGACCCATAGTATCAGACGACTTAGAGTCTTCAGAGCACGAGGTCCACACATCAGATGTTACCAGCACAGACGAGGTCGACTTTCAGCCCTTTGCGCTGCCCGACGCTGTCGATGAGCCCGCTGATGGTCCTTTTGCTGGGTACCTACCACTCGTAGAGATCCCTGCTCCCATACCTTTGGTCGTTTATCCTGCTTACGATATGCTCCTCGACGCCGACGTTGACGACGACGTCGATCTGTTTGATGATGAGCCCCTGGAGGACGATGTTGAGGGCGAGGCCCTTCTAGCTGACGGTGGTCTTTTGTTACTCGCAGATGCTCCAGCTGAGGAGTCACCTGCACACTCACCCGCTCCAGACTCCTTTGAGTTTGTGGCCTCCGCACCGTCACACACTCGGAGCGCACAGCACTATTCACACGGTTCAGATCCTGACAGGGCATCATCTGCTGCCTCTGTTTCTAGATTTGTTTTCGATCACGACCTCGATGAGGATTCAGACCCTGTTTTTCCCCTTGGATACGACCCGGACCAGGAGATAGAGTTCATCCACTTGGATCAGCCTATGGTTGACCCAGTAGACCCAGTTGACCCTGCATTCGCTGATCATGCAGATTTTGATATGGAGTTCATTGATCCCGAGCCTGCCATGGCCCTTGAGCCAGTAGCTGCTCCTGACCCAGTGCTTGAGCATGACCCTGCTCATGCTGGCATACCTATTGATCCTGTGATTGCTGACCCACCCATTGATGATCACCCTGCTGATGCACCACTACTGGAGGGTGACCATGTTATTACTGCTGATCATGTTGATCCCCCACTTATCGCGGATATCCCTGCTGACCCTCTTGTTGCACCTCACCTTGACCCTATGCCTGTACAGTTTGACCGAGCACTTTTTGAGGCACAGATTGACCCACGAGATGAGCACGCCCAGTGTGGGTGGATTCCTGTGGATGATGAGCTTCCACCTATTCCTCCTCATACCACCGATGCACGTCACGTTGATTTCTCTTTTTCATTTGCACAGTACACACCTCTAGCTCGACCTGGAAAGGGTTCCTCGGCTCGTCCCTTTGGACATGTGCCGACATATATTCCAGTTATGCCACAGTCTTCATCTGCTATTCCCCCTGCACCACCATTCTTTGTGCCACCTTTTGATCCAGCCAGCGAGCCGTTTCTTTGGACGTCACCTTCTGTTATGCCACCGACCGAGCCCTACCATTCTTTCCATATGGGGTATTCTATTGAGGACGTTTTGATGTCGTTTGTTGTCCAGCAGGAGGCACTCACACGGCGCATTCAGGAGCTTGAGAGAGCTCAGCCACCGCCATGCCAGTGTCAGGGTCAGACCCACCCTGCTTCTTCGCAGCACCCTCGACCTTTGTTACCTGACTATGTTGCACGCCTTTTGGCACTTGAGCAGCAGGTTGCTTCTTGGTTGCATACCCAGAGAGCCATGGAGGAGGACTGGCTCCATTTGCGACGTTTGTTCTACACCCATCAGTTTAGGGCATCTTTAGTACAGCATGGGTAGACGTTGGTGAGAAGACGACGATTGCTCTGACCACACAGCATTTTTGGAGACTGCATTCTGATTTTGACTTTTGTTGATCATGTATATGGGATGTATTGACACTGATTTGATATTCTTTTGGACTGGGGTGATGTAGCCCTTAGTCGATGATGATGTACGACACTATTATGTACTTGTACACTCTACCATGTGGTCCCGAGTTTGGCAATACAATCGCAGTATTCTCATCATATGTGATGTTTTGATTGATTATTTATGTTTTATAACATGGGATGTTGTGTGATTGATATGATTATAACATGAGATGTTATGTACTATTACTATCATTATATACGTACGCTTTATTTTGGCCTGACCGACGTGAAACCATCTTTTAGAAAATGCCGCCGAGACGTCAAACGCCGATGCCTACCAATGAGGCAGAACTCCAACAAGTCATCGCTGCTGCCATCGCGCAATACGCCGCCTCGCAAGGAGGACCTAGCGGAAGCAGCTCAAACAACAATGGCAACAACAATCCACCTCATGGTAATACTAAGTCATTAAGACATACCATGATCTAATTGGATATCTCTAGCAAGGATGCTAACGCCATTCATATGTTGTAACGTATGTGCAGGGTGCACCTACAAGCAGTTTCTAGACTGCAAGCCTGTCAACTTTGATGGCACCGGAGGTGCTGTCGCTTTTGTTCGTTGGGCCGAGAAGACTGAATCTGTTCTACGCATGAGCAAATGTGCACCGAACCAGCAAGTCACCTACATTTCTGGGCTATTTCTGGATGGAGCCCTATCTTGGTGGAATTTGCAAGTACAGACACTTGGTGAAGCTGCTGCCTACGCACTAACATGGACCGAACTGAAGGAACTAATGCGCAAAAAGTATTGTTCTCGCGCTGAAATCCAAAGATTGGAAACTGAATTCTGGCATTTGAAGATGGAGGGTCCGAAGATTGCGGTATATGTTCAGAGGTTTCACGACCTGCCCCATGTGGTACCCTATATGGTCACTCCAGAATTCAAGCGGATTGAACGCTTCATTTGGGGATTAGCTCCTCAAATCATAAGCATGGTGACCTCCTCCAAGCCTGCAACATTTACTGAGGCAATCAATTTGAGCGTAGCTCTCACTAAGGAGGCTATCCGCCTGAACAAGTTTGGTGAGATCGAGACAAAGAAGAAAGAGACTCACGTCGAGTCATCCGGAGGTAACAAACGAAAGTTCTCGAACTTCAAACAAGGCACTAGTGGTGTTATTAAGAAAGGAGAGCCAAACGCGCCAGCTCAGGTTACAGCTGGTGGTGGAAAGAGAGGAAAGGGATATATGGGCACCCAGCCCAAGTGCAACACCTGCCAGCGTCACCATTCTGGCCGATGTGGTTTGAAGGTATGTGAAGCGTGTGGGAAACCTGGCCACTTGAAGGATTCTTGTTGGGCCACTATTGGTCAGGGAGGCCAAGGAGGATTTGGGAACAGAAACAATAACCGGGGTGGAATTGGAAATCGCCCACAAGGAAACAATGGAGGTAATGGGAATCGAGGCAACAATGCGAATCAAGCCGGCGCTGTGAATCATAACCAAGGGAATAACCAAGCTGGAAATGGAGGTGGAAACGGGCAAAGACTTGGATGCTTTAACTGTGGTGATATCGGGCACTTTAAGAGGAACTGCCCAGAGTTGAACCAAGCCCGTGGAAGAGTGTTCCATATCGAAGCGAGGGAAGCGCGCCAGGACCCCAATGTCGTTACTGGTACGTTCCCTGTAAACCAACGCTATGCATCCGTTTTATTTGATACTGGTGCCGACTATAGCTTCGTATCATTAGAATTTAAGAATATGCTTGGTTTAGCCGCTAGTAAGTTAGATATTCCCTACTCAATCGAATTGGCTAATGGGAAGTTAGTAGAAGCCAATGAAGTGATCAGAGGTTGTGCAATCGAGTTGGGAGAACGTGAGTTTACTTTGGATCTACTACCAGTCCAGCTGGGGAGCTTTGACGTAGTAGTAGGAATGGATTGGTTATCAAGCAACAAGGCAGAAATCGTTTGTCACGAAAAGGTCGTTCGTATCCCGACCGAAGATGGTGAAACGATTGTGGTTCATGGCGAAAAGCGCGATACGCCGTTAAGAATTATCAGCTGCCTCAAAGCGCGAAAGTGTTTGCAAAAAGGATGTGCTGCCTTCCTGGCACACATTGTAGACAAGAAAGCTGCAGAACCGAAGATCGAAGACATCCCTGTCGTGAGGGAGTATCCGGAAGTCTTCCCGGAGGACTTGCCTGGACTGCCACCTCAGAGGCAAGTGGAGTTTCACATCGATTTGGTCCCAGGCGTCGCGCCTGTGGCTAAGGCACCTTATAGACTTGCCCCGTCTGAGATGCAAGAATTGTCGACACAACTTCAAGAGTTGTTAGACAAGGGATTTATCCGACCAAGCTTCTCGCCTTGGGGAGCTCCGGTCCTGTTTGTCAAAAAGAAGGACGGTAGTTTTCGAATGTGCATAGACTACCGGGAGCTGAACAAGCTGACGATCAAGAATAGATATCCTCTGCCAAGAATTGATGATTTGTTTGATCAACTGCAAGGTTCAAGCTTTTACTCAAAGATCGATTTGCGATCTGGATACCATCAGTTAAGGATACAAGAGGAGAGTATCCCGAAGACAGCCTTCAGAACTCGTTATGGACACTACGAGTTCCTTGTTATGCCGTTTGGGTTGACAAACGCACCTGCAGTGTTTATGGATTTGATGAATAGAGTTTGCAAGCCGTACTTGGACAAGTTCGTGATTGTGTTTATCGACGACATCTTGATTTATTCAAGGACAAAGGCTGAGCACGAACAGCATCTAAGAGCTATTTTGGAGCTGCTGAAGAAAGAACAGCTGTATGCCAAATTCTCTAAGTGCGAATTTTGGCTACGTGAAGTCCAATTTCTTGGACATGTGGTAAATGGAGATGGAATCCATGTGGATCCGAACAAGATCGAAGCGATCAAGAATTGGGAAACGCCAAAGACGCCAACCGAGATTCGATAATTCTTGGGTTTGGCTGGCTACTATCGAAGGTTCATTGAGGATTTTTCGAAGATCGCTCAACCATTGACGCTCCTCACCCAGAAAGATAAGAAGTTTGATTGGGGAATCAAACAGGAAGAAGCGTTTCAGCTGTTGAAGGATAAGCTCTGCAATGCGCCAATCCTAGCACTACCGGAAGGTACTGATGATTTCGTGGTATACTGTGACGCCTCGCGTCAAGGATTGGGTTGCGTGTTGATGCAACGCCAGAAGGTTATTGCTTACGCGTCACGTCAATTGAAGGTACATGAGAAGAACTATACCACGCACGATTTGGAGCAAGGCGCAGTGATATTTGCTTTAAAGATCTGGAGACACTACCTATATGGTACGAAATGTACAATTTTTAAAGATCATAAGAGCCTACAACACATATTCAACCAGAAGGAGTTGAATATGAGACAAAGACGATGGGTTGAGTTGTTAAATGATTACGATTGCGAGATAAAGTATCATCCAGGGAAGGCGAATGTGGTTGCCGACGCCCTAAGTCAAAAAGAGAGGATCAAGCCCATAAGGGTTAGGGCTTTAGAAATGATTATCCAAACCGATCTTTCCTTGCGCATTCGTGCCGCGCAGAAAGAAGCTCTTAAGGGAAGAAATCTGGAAGAAGAATATCTTCGTGGGATGGAGAAGCTATTAGTACCAAACGAGGAAGGAACGTTATGTTTTGAGAAAAGGATTTGGGTTCCTCTGTTTGGTGGTTTAAGGAAAGTTGTTTTTGATGAAGCTCACAAATCGCGGTACTCTATCCATCCAGGAACGGATAAGATGTACCAAGATCTCAAGGCTTACTATTGGTGGCCTAGGATGAAGGGTGATGTTGCTGTTTATGTGAGCAAGTGCCTAACGTGTGCTAAGGTGAAAGCGGAATACCAGAAGCCTTCAGGACTTCTGCAACAACCTGAGATTCCCAAATGGAAATGGGAACAAATCTCCATGGATTTTATTACAAAGTTTCCAAGAACGCCAAGAGGCCATGACACTATCTGGGTGATAGTTGACCGCCTAACAAAGTCCGCACACTTTCTGCCAATCAAAGAGAAGGATAACACCAGCAAACTGGCAGAAATATACATGAGAGAAATCGTCACACGTCATGGAGTGCCTCTCTCGATCATCTCTGATAAAGATGGACGTTTCATATCAAGGATTTGGCAATCCTTCCAAGAAGCTTTTGGCTCACAATTAAATCTGAGCACTGCATTTCACCCTCAGACCGACGGTCAAAGCGAGCGGACTATTCAGACCTTGGAAGATATGCTGAGAGCATGTGTCATGGATTTGGGCGGTAGCTGGGATAAGCATTTACCACTGGTCGAATTTTCATACAACAACAGCTACCACACCAGTATTGGAGCCGTGCCATTCGAAGCACTTTACGGACGCAAGTGTCGATCACCCCTATGCTGGGCTGACGCAGGTGATAGGCAGCTTGTTGGTCCCGAAATCGTCCAAGAAACGACAGACAAGATTGCGCAGATTCGAAAACGCATCGAAGCAGCTCGCGAAAGACAGAAAGCCTATGCATATCCAAACCGGAAACATTTGGAATTCCAA
Source organism: Helianthus tuberosus (assembly GCA_030545235.1). Classification (NCBI taxonomy): domain Eukaryota; kingdom Viridiplantae; phylum Streptophyta; class Magnoliopsida; order Asterales; family Asteraceae; genus Helianthus; species Helianthus tuberosus. Next base: position 24,926,878 of record CM060426.1, on the reverse strand, counting down.
GTTGGAGATATGGTTTTATTGAAAGTTTCACCCTGGAAGGGTGTGGCATGCTTCGGAAAGCGTGGGAAGTTAAATCCGCGCTACATTGGCCCTTTCAGAATTTTGGAAAGAATAGGACTAGTAGCATACAAGTTGGACTTACCTGCCGAGCTGAATGGAGTTCACGATACATTTCATGTATCCAACCTGAAGAAAAGTCCAACTCAAGATACCATTGCCATTCCCACCGACGAGATTCATGTTGACGACACGCTCCATTTCGTTGAAGAACCTGTTGAGGTTACAGATTGGAAAGTAAACAAGACCCTCCGGAGCAGTGTCAAGCTCGTCAAAGTTCGTTGGAATGCCAGACATGGTCCTGAATACACCTGGGAGCGTGAGGACCGGATGAAAAAGAAATACCCCCACTTATTTCCTAAGAACCCTGCATCTACAAGCATAACTTAAAATTTCAGGACGAAATTTTTCTAACGGGGGGAGAATGTGACAACCCTCACTAAACCAGGTATCCGTACGACTTAATTAATAATTAATTACTGCTTAATTACTGTGCTTACTTGAAATTGTGGATAAACTGCTACTTGAATACTGATACATGTACTTACTTGCATCATACTTTACTTGCTGTCACTCCACATGAATACCCTGCTCATTGACTATATGACCCAAGAATTGAACTTCTTTAAGCCAGAATTCACACTTGGAGAATTTAGCAAAAAGTTGTTCCTTCTTCAGGAGTTCCAATGTTAAGCGAAGGTGTTGCTCGTGCTCGGCTCGAGATTTTGAATAAATGAGAATATCGTCGATGAACACAATAATGAACTTGTCCAAATAAGGTTTGCAGACCCTATTCATTAAGTCCATAAAGATAGCTGGAGCATTTGTCAAACCAAAAGGCATGACAGTGAACTCGTAATGCCCATATCTTGTGCGGAAAGCAGTTTTGGGAATATCTTCTTCGAGAACACGAAGTTGATGATACCCAGAACGCAGATCGATCTTGGAAAAGCATGAAGCACCCTGCAGCTGGTCGAAGAGATCATCAATTCGAGGTAGGGGATATCGATTCTTGATGGTGAGCTTATTAAGCTCACGATAATCGATACACATTCGAAAAGATCCATCTTTCTTTTTCACGAAGAGGACAGGAGCTCCCCAAGGTGAAAAGCTCGGTCAGATGAATCCTTTATCAGATAACTCTTGAAGCTGTTTTGATAACTCTTGCATCTCCGACGGTGCAAGACGATAAGGTGCTTTTGCAATCGGGTTGGCATTGGGTACAAGGTCAATATGAAACTCGACTTGACGAACTGGAGGCAAACCAGGCAGTTCATCAGGAAACACCTCCGGATAATCCTGAACAATCGGAATATCCTGAATACTCTTGCTCTTGCTTTTCTCCTCGGTGACATGTGCCAGAAAAGCAACATATCCTTTTCGTAGATACCTTTGGGCTTCCAAACACGACATAAGCTTCAAACCATCTGGTGGTTTTTCACCACGAACTTCCAGAACATCGCCAGAAGACAAAGGAATACGAACAATCTTATCGAAACAAACCACCTCAGTGTGGTGTTTGGTTAACCAATCCATTCCAACGATAATATCGAAACTCCCAAGTTGCATCGGTGTGAGGTCAATAGGAAAAAGATGGTTATCAAGGTTCAACTGACAATCACGAATAACAGAATCGAGAACCAGAGGTTTACCAGTAGCAATTTCGACAGATAAGGGTTTCCTCAGTTTGGTTCTAGGTATCGCAAGCAAAGGCTCAAAAGACAAAGAAACAAAACTTCTATCGGCACCAGAATCAAAAAGAATAGACGCAGGTCGATTGTTAACAAGAAACGTACCGTTAACCACTTCGTTGTCGGCCCTCGCTTCATTTGCATTCAAATTTTACGCTCGCCCACGAGCAGGATTCACATTGGCATTGACATTCGGATAAACAAAAGAGGTATCGACAAAATGCAAGAGAGGTGATCATTCGTTCGTTACCTCGAACAAAAAAACGACACGCAGTGACTAATCAAAGTAAATAGGCCAAAAATAATGTATCGCGAAGACATGCTCGCCTATAAGTGAACACTCACCCCAAGAGTTCTCAGGTAAGAGTGACTGGTCCGATTATGTGGATTTGTACGAACACTCTAGCCTTAGACAGAAAACTCAGAGTACAGGCACTCACTCTTCTAGTTTGCACGTGTTCACATTATTTAGACCCAAACTTTGATGAGATTTTGAAAACTTAAAGGGTTCAAAACCATATAATAGAGGGTTCAAAACCTAGTAATCAATCATCCTATAACAGACGATTAGTTTTCAAAGCGGATTCGAAAATTGTGTTCTCGTTGTGGTTATCACCTAAGGATAGGTGACGATTTTGTTTTAAAAATCTAAACGCAAATAAACTTGCGTTGGGGTCCTAGAAGTTATAGTCTAGGTCAAAGCATTACTAATAACCTAATTCCCTATAACCATTGGCTCTGATACCAACTCTTCTGTGGTTGAAAAGTGGTTGACGACAAGTGGTTGAAAAATAGGTTTTACTTATAAGTGGTATTTGGTTGAAAGAAGGGTTGTGATCTTACAAGTGGTTAGTCAAGGTCATTAAGTTGAACTTGATTTAACTCTTATTCAAAAGTTTCAAAAACAAAGTGATGAATGAATCCCCAATTTTACAAGTGGTAAAATAAACAAAACTAATTTTCCGGAAAAACCATTTGATTAAAACAAACTTAAGTGTTTTGAAATCATAATGGGAAAATAGTTTGTTGTAAGGGGAATTCTGATTGTTTATTCCAAGTGGATGGCGAATTGAAGTGATTCGATATTAGTTGTCATTTTACTTGTACAGTTTGTTTTCAAATTTCTTTTAAATGTGTTTGAATTTTAGGGGGAGTAAGAATTTTCAGAAAATCCAAAAACATTATAAAATTTGAAAAAGTCAAAAACATGATAAAATACAAAAAATGAGTTTTTGTTGAGAAAAGAGGAAATGATAGTACATCAGTGGACGATCACAACATGCTAAAGAATTGGAAAGAAATATGTGATAAACGGTCTCACTGATGATGTGCCAGTAGGTTTTTGCACATTTAGTAGATTGTGTCGAGATATAAATCTAAATTTCAAACTTACTTATATCGTGGGGAACATCTCTCGGATATATGGGTAACCCCCGAAATCTTGTTTGAAAGGTCCCTCTTTCTGAGATACTAGGTCTTTATACTCAGTTATATCTGGGGTATTATCCCGGGACTTCTGAATTTGCGGAAGCAATGGCCTAGTCCTCGTATAATACTTTCTGCTTGCTTGAAATATAGCACCGCCCTCAGTACAAAAAATGATGAAACATTGCAAAATGCTAATCATGTGCTGTTGAAGAAAAGATTCTCTAAAGGGAACTGTCACACCCTGACCACGTAAAACAACAAAGCGTGGCGGAAACGTCGGGGAGTGTTGTAACAGAATTATCGTTTCATAATCATGGATACAAAAAGTGTTTCGTTTTATTGATAATATTAAACATTAACATTGTTTTAACACATAACAAACAAGTTTTATATCGACTATCTGTGACAACCCTCACTAAACCAGGTATCCGTACGACTTAATTAATAATTAATTACTGCTTAATTACTGTGCTTACTTGAAATTGTGGATAAACTGCTACTTGAATACTGATACATGTACTTACTTGCATCATACTTTACTTGCTGTCACTCCATGTTTTGCTTACAATACCTTTGTGACAACCTTGATGCACCAAAAGCACAGTAGCACAATGAACGGATAACCTATTAAACATGCTGTCATAACTAGCACCAGGCAGGTACTGCCTCTAAGGCCTGTAAGAGCCTGAGATAGTTTGCTACACTAGTGGTGAGTGTAGGGATATAAGGGTTGTAGAACTGCGTCACTAGGAATAAGTTACAGTGACCGGATGTGCCTAAAACGTACTCTAGGTACAAAATTCAGCACTTTAAATAATAATTCAGCATCTAGCTAACTAACAAAGTGCCAAAAATGAGAAAAATATTACTAGACACTTTCCAAAGTGTCGGGAATAAGTTGTGTCACTAAAAGTAATAATAACGACACTTTAAAGCTTTGTTAAGCACTTTAACGGATTACTATCCAACCGAACAACCGGATTATACCCGGAACATAAAAATATTGCCATCAACACAGTTTTTCTTTTCTGAGCCAGTTAGGGTCCCTGAATACCCTAACACCCGTCATAATGCATGACACACTAGTAACCGGGTTAATCCCTAAACTAACTAAATTAATCTACTAATACTTAATGTTTAGTTGGAAACCAACCGGATTACCCCCCCCCCCTAACCAAACCGTCCCCAAGAGGGACACCTCTTGTCCTCCATATGATTATTTTAATCACCTTGGTCCCATATCAAGAAGACACATAAACCTTTGGGTAATGATCTTGATAATTGTCTATAAGAACAAGACTTAGCACATCATAACCATCCAACACTCAAACTCACAACAAAACTCTCTCCCTCTCCTCACAAAGCTCTCGGCCGAACACACACACCCATACCCATCCATTTTCGAGTTTTGATCTTGCCATTCCAAGCTTGCACAAGGGTTAAGGATCTCATACAAAGGAGCTCGGTGCATTCGGAACGCGAAGGGCCTCTTCTCATTGCTTTTATCCACTCATTTTTCGACTAGAATCTTCCCTAGCCTCGAGCTAGTAGTAAGTTGCTTGAAACACACTCTCGATCTATTTTAAAGTGGTTAAAATAATATATGGCGGTTAAAACTCATGAACTTACAAGATGATATGAAAAAGTCTACTAAAAATGATGGTTAAAAGCTTGATTGTTGTGTAAATCATTTAGGATTTGTTTTGTGTAATTATTTAGTGCCGATCTATGTTGTGGTAGCTCGGATCATTGTTGAACCCGGATTGGTCATGATCATGGATCATGACATAGAGCTTGTTTAAGTGTAACAAGGGTTAAATGATGAAACTCTACCACACGAGAAACTTGAACTTGTGTAAAAACAATTTTACTTACGAAATAGTGTTTAAAACTAGTAGATCTACGGATCTACAAGCGGTATTTTCAAAGGACCACGTGTCAAGAGAAAACATACTTTTAAAGACGGATCTTACATAAACAAAAGTGCTTTTGTAAACACACAAGTGTGTAGACACTTGTGTAACACAAAGTTTTGACGAAAGAACTATTTTTGTAAATGTTGACAAGAAGTTGTAAAGATAGAATTTCGTTAAAAACGAGACTTTTACGAAACCGGATTGATTTATACAAAAGATCCACTAAAAGTAATGGGATTTACTTCATATTTTAGTTAAACCACAAGTTCATGTATTTTTGCGATTTACATCTATTTTGACTAGTTTGATAGTTTGAATAATGTTTATTGTTGATTGAGAAAATTGTTGATTTGAATTTTAAAAGAAAATGATACGCTTAAAAGCGTGGCCACCTCCGGTTACAGGGGAAACTCTGGCAAAATTTTTCCAAAAACCTAACACTTAGAAATATTTTCACCACAAGTGTTAGAAATACATTTTTGACTTGTTTTCAAATTATAGATTTCGCCACGACTTATTTACAAAACATAGGAGGTGGGATTTCACAAAATGAAACGTGATAAATATATATATTTAGTAAATATATTTTTCATAACATCACTTGTTATGTGTTTATGATTATTTTGTGAACTACAAATATTATTTTTAGGGTAAAAATAATATTACCAAATGATAACGATTCCAAATAATATGAACGCACATGTATAAATTCCCCATCCTTGGGAAGGAGAATAATTACCAAGTATTTACAAAAATATAAACACGAAATAGTTGTCTAACTATTTCCCAAAAACTTAAACCTTAAGCTAAGGCACGGCCGTCCGTCTAATAGACTTAGTACGTGTAGGTCGTCGCACAACTGCTTGATCAGGAGATATACTTGGTAGAGACGCACCACTGTGAGTTCATGTCCCCCTTTTCTCTTAACTGTTTTCAGTTTTCTAAACTGCGGGGGTGAAATACATGTTACTATGATTACGAATAATTCTTACATGGTATGGTTAGCGTAAGGAGGGTTATTATTATTCAGATCATGTGAGTGGGTAGGCAGAAACTTGAGGCCATTAATCCTCAAGGTAGGACCGAGGGGCAGGAGCGGTAGATCTATTTGGGTGTAGCGAGCCCAACCCCAGGCCCAACACAGAACGGACCTCGGGGTGACTTTGTACCCAACGCATAAATCTGCTAGGTTTGAGTCTTCCTACTTGCACTTCACAAATATCAATGGCCTTGCAAACCATTGGTGATCTCTTTTTCCTTATTTGCTACATACTAGGATTTTTATACATACACAGGTTTATTTACTCACTTACACATGAACTCGCTCAACATTATTGTTGATTTTTTTTCAACTTACATGAATTTCAGGGAATTAAAGATCTGGCGCGGTATGTTATGTTTTCCCGCTGCATATGGGTTCCGAGGTCATCCCGGTTTAGGAAATGTGACTTTTTCCTGGACGAGTCACAAATCTTAAACTGCGTTTTATTCATGTCGTTGTTTATGTCTTTCAAAACAATGTTTTATGTTATGGTGTTGTAGTCCCTAAGACAATGTTATGTTACTTCGGTTTTAAAACTTAAATCTATGGATGATCTTGCATAGTTTTTATTTCATATAGCTTGTTATGATTAAGCTATGGTATTAAGAAGTCACACCAAATTAACCACGCTTCCGCAAAGCCAGGGTGTGACACTATCATTGTTTTATGTCACTAAGGCCTCGTCCAGATCCTATGTGACGCATGCATCCTAGAACGTCAATCAAGCAACAACACCTGAAACATATGTAAAAACAAAGTCAACAAAGAAATGCTGGCGAGTACATAGGTTTTATAAGAGTATCGAAATCATGGCTTGTTTACATATATTGCAATACTTCGAAAACCTTGTTTTTAAAAATGTATAATATTGCAACATGATTAACCAACTCAAATCAAGATGGTTATAATTTATAAAATTTCGTAGCCACGATTCTTAACCCAAATGCTTTTTGTTTTAGAAAACCATCTTGTAAAACATCTCGTATAAACTCGTTAATAAAACTCGTATATTACTTCGAAAACATCGTTGAGTGACATCGTTTCAATATCGTTTACCCAAGTGAACTAAATAGCGCCACGGTATGTAATATGTTGAAAACACTTATATATAAGAAGTACCAGCGGCGTATCTACCATGTTTTCACCACATTACACCCGTCCCGTTATCTAAACACTAGCCAAAAACCAATCGTTTACCTAAATCGTTTAACATCGTTTCCAAATCGTTTTCAAATCGTCTCCAAATCGTTTACTCGTTTAAATCGTTTAAATCATCCTCGTTTTAATTGTGAAAACTTATATATGGTCGTCTCGTTAATAACATTCAAACCTTCGTGACTCGACTACCTCGTTCCTCGCTTCTCGTATTAACAAACCTCCAAAGGGTAAGTTAATAATTACAGATTCAGTCGTTACCCACAACACCCACACATAACCATGGGTATAGTGCAATAACGGGATTTGTCAGATCCTATGATACCATAACCTAATACTGGTCGGTTCGGCCAAAATTAATGAATGTCATTCGTTATGTAACTACAACCAACAAGTTCGTTCACATTATCGAAATCGTTATTAGTTTAGTATAAATCGTTCTATTCGTTTTTGAAATCATCGTTTAAACCTTAAAAACATTTTGTACATATGAATCACCCCAAAACAATTGAAAACAGTGAAATAGGGGAACAATGTACTCACATGTAGTGCAAGGTATCCTCAATCAATAGTACTTCAACAAACTCGAGTAAACCAGAGAAATCAAGCAGCACCTAGTAATTGAACCACTAGTCAAACAATAGACGCCTAAATCGGAAGATCGGACAGAATGAGGTCTTGTAAACCAAATGAGTGTTGGAACTCATGTGATATGGTTTAACAAGGCCTACATCCTAAATGAAACCTAACCTAAGTGCTTTCGACCCATCGCGACTCATTAAGGTAGCTTATGCTACTTTAACGCGTCGTTCGCGTAAAACGCGTTCGGAACGCCTAACTAGTCCTATGATAAGTAAAATATGCCTCAACATGTTTAATATTGTTTTCTAATCAGTTTAGATACCAAAGGTTATGTTACATATGCTTAAAATGAATTTTGGCGTAAAAGGGCATTTTTGGTAATTTACCTAAGGCATATAAACTACCTATCATAAAACTACTTAAATGAAGCGACCATAAGGTATAAACTTGGAAGGTTATTCCCTATACACTATGGTCACCAAATGTGTTTGGTCGGATCCTAATGATCGCCCAAACGGGTCGGGTTCGAAAGTATAAGCGATTGTTTAGATCGCTTACCTTTACGACCCTAGACAAGCACAAAACTAAAAGTGACGAGCTAAACATGTTAGAACATGTTTAACAAGGTTTGAAAATAGGTTTGGTATAAAAAAAAACGGTTTTGATACCCACAAGTAGTTTGGTTACAAAATACGCGTAAATGCGCATTTTGGCCGAAACTACGACTCGTCACTGAGCCTAGATAACGTGGTAATCAGTAGGTATAGTCACAAGGGACTATAACCATCGTGATTACGCTCACGTTATGAAGTTCAAACAAACTTCACATTGACCATAAACTGGTCAATGCAGAAACTCAAACGCAGTTTGACTTTAACGCTAAAACGAATGAAAAGAACGAAAGAACACTTACAACGGGTCCAAGAATGGAAGTTTTGAATCCGAATATTCTCAGGTATGAAGTGTTAAACACATCAAATTAGAGAACAAATTCATATTTCAAAGGTGTGGGTTTTTGGGGTTGAGATCATGGGGTATTTATAGATTTCCTTGAACCGTTAAGATCGTTTATCGTAAACTGAGCTTTAATCTGGACCTTACATGTGTGCCCATGGTTTTCTAAAACCATGGGAGCCCCTAATATGGACTATGTTCATTGAATACCAGCCCATGGTTTTTCAAAACCATGAGTTAAAACCACCAATACTTCAAAATGGACTAGGTTCATTGAATCTGCCAGAAATTTCAAAAAATGGTCCCTGCACTTGTAAAACTTGATTTTTGGCACTTTTAAGCCCCGTTAACCCCATTTCAAGGCTCTAAAATAAATTTAAAGTATAGGGAACTTAAAATATGCTCAAAAACATCTCGGATGTCGGTTCGTTTGGTCGTACGGTTGCGTTATTCGCTTAATTACGATGGAAGTCGTAACGAACGCAAAAACGATCCAAATTAAGCGACGAATGGAATTTTATCATGCCAAACACTAAAATAAAATATTTTAATGCTTACATAAATTTTTGGATGTCCGGATGTATTCAAAACGTAAGTTATGCGCGAAAATGCAAACTTATGCACTTTTTGACGCCTTTAGTCCCTGAATGACCCAAAAGTTTATTCTAGCACACCGAACCCCTCAAAGCCTATTTCTAAGTTATGTGAAGGATATTTATGGTATGTTTAACTTATGGTTGTGTTCCAGAATGTCTGTTACAGTTCAAATCGGCATAGTTTCGCAGTTTGACACAAATAGTCCCTGCGATCGAACAAAGTTGATTTCGACACACCAAACCATTCAAAACTTATTTCTAAGTTATGTGGAGGTTATTTAAGGTATGGTAGGCCTATGTCACTATTCCGAAGTGTTTTTCACATTATACTGACTGCGTTTACGCACCAGTTTGCGTATAACCTTCCAGAACGCGATTTAAAGCTTGCAATCGGAATCGAATCGAATTGAAAAGTCACCAAACACAAATACACACATAGAAACACCAAAACACATATAATAACACCAAAGCACATTTTTTTATTAATAATCATCATTTTTTTACATCATACATCGATTACCGAACACAGTTATCACAGGAACATACCAAAAGTCGAAGCCGTCATCTCTCTGATTTTGCGGAAGCAATAGCCTGAGCTCTCACGGCCCTCGCAATTTAACCCTTTACATATATCATCTGTGGTATACTCACCTGTAAGACTGAATATTGGGATCTGGATACGGGAGTATATTCTAAGGTGGGACACGCAAATAAGTTTAAGTACTTAAAACATTAATCTCATATCTCGAAACAGTTGAACTTTGTGTGAGAATTTAAGTGGATTAGTATACTGACAATCTAAGTGAATCGTTTAGAACTTAAAATGTATGAAGCTTAACGGTGTTGGTGATTTGTCTCATAAACTGATATGATCCTCTTACACAAACTCACAAAAATATTGTCTGTAAATATTTCTTTATTGCATTTCATTCTGCATTTCAAAAATCCAAAAAGATTTTTAGTGTGTTTTAGCATAATTTGTTTAAAAAATTCAAAAAGATTTTCGACAACTGATGTTAAAGAGCTGATTTTCAAAATTCCGAGTGTTAAGCATGATGAACAACAGGTTTGGGAGAAATGTATTTTAAATGAAGAATGTTTGTTTACAAGTGATCATCAAAAGTTGTTATATGAAAAATCATTCTGAAAAATACCTGCAAATAATATGTTTTTATCAAAATTTTAAAATTTGAGAAACTTATATTTGTGGTAGAGATTATGCAGGTTAACCAGGTTTTGATCCGGAGCAGGATTTAAGCCAGGTTACAATCTTAGAACTAGTGAATTCCAGACTGCGATCCCAGCTTATCGAAAGGGGGAGTCTGAAGACACTGATGCTGAAACAGGATAAGAGCCAGAGTTACGATTCTGAGAGTCAAGTTCTGATCCTGGAATTGAAGACATTAGCTGGTGATGCTGATGATCTTAAAGAATCAAGAGATATGATCAAGAAATGTATATAGAAAGGTTGAGATTCTGGAAGAAAGAGAAAGAAATTGATTGAGGATACTTACAATGGAGAATCTTTGTAGAGAGCAAAGAAGACTGATAAAGGCTGAAGGTTTGACAACCGAAGACTCCACACTGAAGACTCGTCAACACTCGAGGGGGAGTCTGTTGGTGCATGCGTCTGTCGACTTCGTCTTGTATCGAGTCTTGTATTTGTGTAGATAGATTAGAGCACGAAAAACGAGAAAATGTCTTTATGGGTAATTTCGCTTGAAATGACAGAGTGTCATTTCAAACGAAATCAGATGAATAATTCCGCTTGAAATCAGTTAATGATTTCGCTTGAAGTTAATTCCATGCGGAATTAGATTCCATTTGAGTCAGTTTCAAGCGGAATTAGATGCCTATATATACCTCATGTGCTTAGTCATTTGTAACGATTCGAATTCCGGTAGCGAAGCTCTGCCGAAGTGTCTACAGCATTGTAATCGATTTGATATCAATCTAAAGACAGTTTAAAGTGATTTCTCGTGCATATTAGCTTAAATAACACCGATACACTTGTTTCCGCCTCTTGTATTGGTGAAGACCTCTTCTGATCAACTCGTTTGGGTCACAAAACGATCCTACATAGGTCTTTAGAAAGTGCCATGAGGCAGAAATTTGCATTTCTTCTTCTTCTTCTTCATCATCAGAAGAATCATCAGATAACCATGTATCTGTTCCTGCAATTAAACTGACTTGCTGTTGCTTCTTAGCTTCTTCCAGTTTCTACTCATAATAAGAAACATCTTTCAGTTTCTTGGTCTTGCATTCTGATGCATAGTGGCCTCTCTGCTTGCACTTGTAACACACAACTTCAGCCTTCCCTTTATCCTTAGATCTACCTTCTTCCTTAGATCTAACATCCATCCTCCCTTTGTCACTTTTCTGGTATCTTTGGCCTCCTCCCCTCAACCTCTGCTCAAATGTTTTGGTGAGCAGTGCTATTGCATCAGCAAAAACTGAAAAATCTGATGATGTATCAGATATTTCTAGATTTTGACTGTTTGATGGTTGTGGATCATTGGTAGGTGGTATTCTTTGTGAGTTTGAGATAAGAGCTAAAGATCCCCCTCTTTGAATGGATTCTTCAAATATTTCTTCCTCTCTGGGGACCAAGATGCTGTACAAGTCATGAAGACTCATATTTCCTAGTTCTAAGGTTGAGGACAAAGTCATGGTTAGACTTCTCCATTCTCTAGGTAAAGCATCTAGAAATTTTATGTTTCTTTCATCATTTGACTTTGTTATTCCAAATTTATTTAGCTCGTTCAAAAGTTTTGTAAATCTTTGATATGTTTCATTTAACCTTTCATTAGGTAAACTTTTGAACCTCTCATATGAGGAAACATTGTTTGTTCTCTTGTTTCTCTTCATCCTTTCTCCTCCTTCACAAAGATTTTCCAACTGATCCCATATTTACTTAGCTGATGCACATGCATCAACTTGTGAAAATATGTCATTGGGGATAGCCATTATTAAAAGTGACTTTGCCCTTTCATCCCCAGCCACCTTTTCCTTGTCTTCCGCTGGAATAGCTGGTATTTCAGTCATTGGTATATGTGGACCCCTTTCAATGGATTGAATCAGAGCTCGGTCATGACCATTAAGGAAATTGACCATCCTAATTTTCCATTGGGGGTATTCCTCTCTGACCAGAGTCGGATATTTGGACATAGAACCAATGTTAAAAGCATTATTCCATGATTGAAAGCTGGCCATATTTAGAGAAAAGAAAATGAGCGATTGATCATTTGAAAATGATTTATTCAATCTGCTCTGATACCAATTGTTGGTCCCAGTTTGGACTTAAAAACTTCTTTTCACGTAATATGGCAAGTGATTTCAGTAGATGTGAAAAAGATGTGCGGAAATGGAAATCAGACTTTCAAGAAACAAGACCTACAGAATTATCAAGTTTATATCACTTTGAAACAAAATGGTTTACAAGGTGATTGTAAGATTATTATCTAATACAAATGAATACTTGAATTCTGCGGGTGAGAGGGCAATGGAGTTTGTAGTATGTATTGAATGCTAAGCTTAACTCATTGACTTCTGCTTGGTGAGCCTTCTATTTATAGAAGGCTGGATACATGAATAAACATTTGTTTATTCATGTAAAAGTCCTGCAAAAAGTAACAATTTGACATATTCGTTGAATCCAGCATTCAAGTTGCATTTTTCATCATGAGATCCAATAATGTCAACTTGCTTCGGTTAGTGTGGCAGGATAGAGCTGATTTTTAGACAAGTGGGGTTTTCATCAGAATTTCTGATAAACCACTTCATCAGAAATTCTGGTGAACAAATCATCAGAAAATCTGATGATCAGAATCGTCAGAAACTGATGATATTTCATCAGAAATATCATCAGATCCATCAGAAATGACCTTCTCTGATAATCTTCTTCAGCTCTTGATCAACTTGTGATTCTTTGAAGTAGATGTTGTTCATTTCAGTTGTCCTATCTGATCTTCTTCTTCTTGTTGTGATCTTCAGGACTGTTGTCTTCTTCATAGATCAACTTGAATCTGATTTTCTTCAATACTTACAAATAAAGTTTCCTAACACATACTGGTTGAAATTCATTTAAACTTTTAATTGTGTGTGTGTGTATATATATATATATATATATAATGCATACAACCTTGTAAGTCTTACTCATTAGAAAATTTATCTTATTTTTGTAACAGTGTTGTTTTTGTCATCATAATAACATTAATCATCTATGAATAATTCTAACTTCTAAAAATGGGCAAAAGTCCTAGCGAATTTAGTTAATCCGACACTGCATGTACCATCGTACCAGAAGTAACATGTTTCAATCCAAACCTGTTTTGACCCTTTACCGAATCTACCCGTCTTGCCCATGTTGCCAACTCTACATGCATTTTGTTAATTTATATCAATTTCTATCATAATTTCATTTACACAAGGTCTATCCTTAATTCCTTATATATGCAGTTGAGGTCTGAGGGGAAATAATATGTTGTACAAGAAGACGATGTTATGTTGTTCCGGTTTAACGTCTAATGATGTTGAAGTAATGAAAATTGGGCCTTTAATGTTATAAAATTACTGGGCCGTGTATGCTTTTATGAATGACAATATTTAATAAAAGTAACTTTATCGAGCCCGGGAAGCAATCCCGGGTAATAACCTAGTATACATATAAATACAACATGATATAATTCATAAATCTCAAAATACTTCTTATGGCTGATATTTTGTATATCATACATCATTAATTCATTAGGATAAAAACAATTTAATGTTAAAACGTACATGTAACGAAAAATGAGATGCGGACCAAACATAAGGTGGACAAAAAGCTACGTGTGGGAAATAAATGACAGATATATGCATAGAAAAATGACTCTAATCTTACATCTTCGTAGCTATCAACTTATCATCCTTCAACTGAAATTTTAACCAACAGTAATAATAATTTTCTACTGGTCACACACAAGTAAACACAAAAAAACCCTAACTACTATAAGACATACAACACAGACATATTATTTAAACTTTGACAGATAAAATCCATACCTTCAGAAGCCGAAGTCAGCTGCTTATAACCGGTAAAAAGAGACTTGAGTGCAATCGTGTTAACGTCCGAATGAAATGCTCTTTAATTTAAGGTTTCTTATCTCCTCATTTAATGGGTTGTTCTTTATTCTCTCTCCCTAGTTTTCTTTTGAAAAAACCAAAAATCCTCCTTCTTCATTCAATGATACCATGTTGTGAACTTAATAACCCCTAGTAGTGGAAACACGTTATTTAATGAAAATATTAACACCCACATCTGCGAATCTGATAAGACTTTTCCAAACACAAACAAAACCCTAAAAAATAATAACACCATGTTCTCTGGCAATATGCATCTTTGAAGCTACAAATCGATGAAATTTAAGAGGAAATGTTAGACCTATATCTGAGTGTTTATCAGAGTATATTTCTAAAAAATGTGAAGTTCCGTTGCCCTTCTTGTCTCCACCAATCTCAAAATATGTTTGCATCTATTCACACAATATTAATAACAACAAAAGGAAATTAAAAACATTAAAAAGATTCAAAGTTAATCTTAATTGGATCATGGGACACATGCTTGCAACCATGGCATTGCAAATTCAACACAATCTTCTTGGTGGTTTAGCATGTTTTAGAGTTTAAAATATTTAATAATAAAACTAATAATAGTGTATTATAAACAACATTTGAGGATAGTAATTTGCAAAAAAAAATTATTAAAAAAAATGTTAGCTTTGAAGGTAAAACAATTCATTTGAATAGATGAACCAGAAGGTCCAAACCAAACCATTTTTTTCTGGTATAAAAGAATGCCCATTTTTAGCCAAAACCTAAACCGCCCACATGACCTCTTTTGAGGTCTAAAACCAGTGAACACTTGCGCAATATCAGAAGACAAGGTATAATACCCCAGATATCAAACAGTATAAAGACCTAGTATCTCAGAATCAGGCAATCTCTCAAACAAGATTTCGGGGGTTACCCATATATCCGAGAGATGTTCCCCACGAGATAAGTAAGTAATTGATATTTAGGTTTATATCTCGAAAACAATCTACTAAGCATGTAAAAACCTACTGGCATATCATCAGTGAGACCGTTTATCACATTTTAACTTTCCATTTCTTTAGCGTACTGTGACTGTCTACTGATGTACTATCATTTCCTCTTATTACACAAAAACTCATTTTTGAATTTTATTGTATTTTTGGATTTTTCTAATGCTTTTAGATTTTCTGACATTTTCTTAATCCCCCTAAAATTCAAAACATTTAAAAAAATTTGATAACCGATGTAGATAGCTTTGTCTCGCCATCCATTTTCTGCTTCGCATGCCCTGTTTTGCAGAAAGTATACCCTCATGATTTACAACACATTGATATTCAACAGTTTGAAAACCGTTTTTCAATTTTGTGAAATTAAACATGTTTGTTCAGCCGTGAGGGTTTCGGCATATTCACTCATCATATTTTTTGAATTTTTGAATTTTTTTTGTTTAATAAAAAATATGTTTGTTTTAAATTTTTCAGTTTTTAGGGTTTTTGAATATGGTTTATTTATGTACAGAAATCAAACAAACTCCCTGTTTCAGTTGCAGGGTTCAACAGCCTTCTCCTCTCGTGCCAGGCTGCTTCGACACTCCTCTAGATGACATTCAGATTTCTTGAGCACCTGCACGTTCAAATTACTCAATTACTTGAATAATTTAGCCCAGGTCTGTTTTACCTTAGGCATTTCAACACAATATGCTTCATTTAATTTCGGAAAATTTTTGTCGTTAAACAACTTTTCCTCTTTTACTTCATCATTTTTTATTGAATCAGTTTTCTGTTCTAAAATAGGTTGTGTCTTAACCACCCAGCTTTGTCCTTTTGAAGCACTTCTTTTATAAAAATGAGATTCATTTTGAACATTTTGTTTTTGAACAACAATTTTTGGTTTCCAAAACTGATTTGGTTTTGTTGCATCTACAGTTGTTTTCCAACTTTGTGTTGTTCTAGGTCTGGGTGTCACTGGTTTCCATGTTTGTTGTGAGTCAGCCTTTGACATTTTCGGCTTCCAAGTTTACTTTGAATCAAATTAGTTGACTTCTGATTCACAACATCAGACTTCCTTTTCGTCTCAACATCAACAGGTTTCAGATTTGGACACTTGCGTGCAAGATGTCCTGTTTGATTACATTTGAAACATGTTCTCTTTGAAACATCTTTCACCTGTTGTTGTTGCTTTTTTTCTTTTGAGCATAGAACTCTTCATTAGACTGTCATCTAAATTGGAGTTCTTTCTCTTCTTCGGAACTTGTTCCGTGAACAAAATTCATTTTTGTCTGATAATTTGAATTTGAATTTTCATTTCTTTTCCAATTTTTTTCCTTTTATAACCCAACCCAGCCTTCATGTTTTTTCTTTTTGTAACCAGGTTTGTTATAAAAAGTTTTTCACATCACCATGTTCTCTGGCAATATGCATCTTTGAAAGCTACAAATCGATGAAATTTAAGAGGAAATGTTAGACCTATATCTGAGTGTTTATCAGAGTATATTTCTAAAAAATGTGAAGTTTCATTGCCCTTCTTGTCTCCACCAATCTCAAAATATGTTTGCATCTATTCACACAATATTAATAACAACAAAAGGAAATTAAAAACATTAAAAAGATTCAAAGTTAATCTTAATTGGATCATGGGACACATGCTTGCAACCATGGCATTGCAAATTCAACACAATCTTCTTGGTGGTTTTAGCATGTTTTAGAGTTTACAATATTTAATAATAAAACTAATAATAGTGTATTATAAACAACATTTGAGGATAGTAATTTGCAAAAAAAGATATTAAAAAAAATGTTAGCTTTGAAGGTAAAACAATTCATTTGAATAAATGAACCAGAAGGTCCAAACCAAACCATTTTTTACTGGTATAAAAGAATGCCCATTTTTAGCCAAAACCTAAACCGCCCACATGACCTCTTTTGAGGTCTAAAACCAGTGACTGACTGCCCACTTTTACCCTAATTTATAGCACAAAACCAATGTTGGTCCATAGAGAAAAAATCTCCATTTATACCCTAACCTTAAACCACCTGACCCTTCTCTTTTATGGGTTGTTTGGCAACATCTGTATGGTTAAGTGCTGAACTAGTAAGAGGTCTAAACCATTAAGTGCTGAACCAGTAAAAGGTCTGAACCATTTAGGGGCTGTTTGGTAGCCTCTGAATGGTCATTAAGAATTTTACTAATGAGAAGGTAGAAGAATGTGACATGTGATGATTTACCATTCAGAGGTTACCTCTTAACCATACAGACTTGAGGTTACCTACTTATTCATTCAAAGGTTTTAAACCATTAAGAGGTAGCATCTGAATGGTCATTAAGAGGCTACCAAACAGCCCCTTAGTGTCTGTATAATGCTTAACCGTTCAGAGGCAAATGTCTGACCAATTCAGATTAGAGGTCTTAACCATTCAGACTCTGTATAATGCTTAACCATTCAGAGGCAAATGTCTGAACCATTTAGACATCTGCTCATGAAACAAACAATCTGAACCATTAAGTGCTGAACCAGTAAAAGGTCTGAACCATTAAGAGCCTCATTAAGAGGTAAACAAACATCCCCTTTGTCTAGCATAAACTAGTGTTACCTATATAGAAAAATTGCCCATTTTCCCAATAATACCTAGATGTTTGTTTCTTTGGGCGTCTTTGGCATAAACCATTCCCTCTAGCCAAATACTAGAAATGGAGAAACTTTGGAAACCCATATAACATTTGCATTTATTTAAAATTAGGAAGATATAAACAAGAGGTATAAAATTTGACCTTGTAAAAGACGGGCTTGGTTGACCACAATACAATGTGTGTGTTTTTTTTTTTTTTTTTTTTTGCACTCCTTGTTCTTACAGTTTGGGAATCTCCCTTATGGTATGAGAGCCAACACATGGCTCATTGCTCATACCTCCTGTTGCAGCCCAAGTACCTTTAGTTTTCCCACCTCTTCCTTAGCCACAAACCATATTTCTGATCTTGGAATTTACGCCCCATATTGACCTGGTCCATTTCAACCCACACCAAATAATTACTCGATCAGTTTTGACTCATTAAGCATCTTGCATGACCTACCCGTTCTTCAACATCTAATTTTTTTTTTTTTTGAAAGTTAACTATTATTCACAAGCGCACCCTCAAACCGAGAGCCGCCAAAACAAAAAAAAAAACCAATTACATCAATTTGAAAGAACACCAATCATGCCAAAGAATTCCTCTATTTTTCGATCTATTTCTATACCAATGAAAACCTAAAACTTTAACGTCCTGAAAAATATCCAAAATCTCCTTTCTATTGTTGTTGAACCTCCTTTCATTCCTAGCCTTCCAGATGCACCAAAAACCAATCAAAATGATACCTTGAAGAGCATCTTTAGCGACCCGATCGAGCCCGGCATGATCATGAATAAACGTCAAATCTCTTATGCAAAAAGCGAAGATCGGACTGATATTACACCACTGGCTAATAAGGAACCAAATATTAGAAGCAACCGAACACGAGCAGAAAAGGTGCTCAGCCGTCTCCTCACCGTCCTCACACAGCGAACATATGGCATTACCATTGATACAATTCTGCTTAATGAGCGCATCCATCGTAGCGATCCTCCCCATCTCCGCCCTCCAAACTAGGATATTACATTTCTTCGGGACCCACTTCACCCATCTAAACTTGAAATTGTCACTGTAGTCGTATCCCTTTCTTAGAAAATTTTTTACCTCCTTCACAGAAAAGTCTTTATTCTTGTCTCCATTCCACTCCCACCTATCCCGAGACCCGGTAAGAACACAGCCATACAACAAGCTCTCCAACAACTGCAGCTCTTCCAACTCAATCTCCGAAGCGATCGGTCTTGACCAGTTCCACATACCAGAAAACGAGAGAGAATCGGAATTAAATCTGTCACGAACCCAACAATTTTTATTCGCTTCGAGCCGAAAAATAGCCGGGAACATATCTTTGAGAGCCGAGTCACCGACCCACGTATCCAGCCAGAATTTTATGTTGCTGCCCGTTCCTAACTTACACCTGAAATTCTGAACCAGCTTCATGTTCCCTACCTTGGTTTTGTCCACCGCATCGAAAATGTTTTTCCATATACCTCTGACATTATTGTTAAACGGCACCGATTTCCAACATGAATTACCCAAATGAATGGAGTCGATCACTTTTCTCCATAACCCATTGTCATCATTCTTATAACGCCAAAACCATTTGGAAAGCAGCGAAATATTAACATCCTTCAAATTAAAAATTCCGAGACCACCCTCATTGATCAGAGCTATGACACGGGACCACGAAACCCAAGGAATTTTATTAGAGTCCAGGTTGCCCCCCCATAGGAACTTCCTAATGATCTTCTCCAGACCCTTGATAACTCCCGAATGAGCTATGAAAAGCGAAAAATAATAGTTGGGGATACTCTCGAGAACCGATTTAATCAATGTTAACCTGCCACCTATGGACAAACACGAGGTCTTCCACATCGCCAATCTAGACTCAAAAACGTCATAAACGGCTTTCCAACTATTCAGCCTATGCATTTTCGCTCCCACCAAGATCCCTAGATGAATGAACGGCATTTCTCAAGCTTTACAATTAAACGTGGACGCCATCCTGCTGACTTCATCCGACCCGACACCCATCTCGAATAGCACAAATTTCTTAATGTTAATTTTGAGGCCAGCACAAATGTGAAAACATCTCAATATTTTCAAAACAGACTTCAAATTATTAATCGACCACTCCCCTAGAAATACACAGTCGTCTGCGTACATAAGGTGAGAGAGCACAGGGCCATCTTTCGGAAGAGAAATGCCTTTCAAAACTCCCACCGAAACCGATTTACGCACCAAGTTGGAGAACGCCTCCATAACGAACAGAAACATAAAAGGGGAGATGGGATCTCCTTGTCTCATACCTTTAAAGCAATTAAATTCAAACGCCGGGGCCCCATTTACAAGCACCGCTGACCTTGCTGAAACCAGAATCCCGTAAACCCACCGACACCACCGAGGCGGGAAGCCTAATTGAGTCATAATCGATATCACAAAATCCCAATTCACGTTGTCATAAGCCTTCGCAAAATCAATCTTGAACAAGAAACCTTTAAACTTAACTTTCTTAGCCCACGCGATCACCTCGTTAAGGATAAGCGGACCATCTAGGATCAACCTATCTTTTAGAAATACCGTCTGGGACTCCGAAATAACTGACCCAATAACTTTTTTCAGCCTGTTCGCCAGAATTTTTGACACCACCTTATTGATAATACCAATTAGATTAATAGGACGGTAGTCCCCTAACCCAACCGGGTCCTTCGACTTGGGAATAAGAGTGATAAACGAAGATGTACACCCTTTAGAAAAGCTTCCTTCAGCGTAATACATGTTCAGAATGTCCACAAAATCAGCTTCAAACAAACTCCAAAAGTGCTTAATAAACTTCATGGTAAACCCATCCGGACCGGGAGCTTTATCACTGCCACATTCGAAAACCGCCGCGTTGATTTCTTCTATAGAAAAGACTTCAATAAGGGAGTTGGCTTCATCCTCCGATAATTTTTTATCAAACGTACAATCCATAAAAGTCCGATTCTTCATATCTTCTTTAAAAATGGACCTGAAAAAATCGAAAACCAACTTTTTTACTTTCGAAGGTTTAGATACCCATTCCCCATCAGCCGTGAGACCGGGGATGCTGTTTGAAGACTTTCTCTTATTAACCATGCCATGAAAAAACGCGGTGTTATCGTCCCCATCCATAGCCCATCGAGTTCTAGCTTTTTGTTTAATATCTTTGGACTTCATATCTTCTAAGAACTGAAGCTTTCTCTTACATTCCAGCCTAATCCATTCCTCCTCGTCAATTAATTCTCTATCTTCCAAAATTGAATCCAAATCTTCAAGTTCCTCTTTAGCCCGACCCTCCTCCTCACCTTCTCTAAACCGAAGATTATCCCTCCACGTTCTGATTTTATCTCTAAGAGCTTTAAATTTAGCGGTCAACCTCTTATCAGGAGGCCCAGAAAACCGGAACTCGGCCAAAGTGTCCTCCACAACCTTTTGAAAGTCAACCCTTTCTAGCCACGAGCTAAAAAACCTGAAAGGTTTAGGCCCAAAATTCAAATTATTGACAGTCACCATAACAGGACTATGATCCGAAAAACCCCAGGGAAGAACTCTGACACAGGCCTCAGGCCATTTATTTTGAAAATTTTTGCAGACCAACACCCTATCGATCTTGCTGAACTTCCTGCCGTTAGCACTTTCCATCATAAAAGTAAATCTGGATCCCTTTAACTCATATTCACACAGCTCCATATCGAAAATAAATTTATTAAACTCTCTAGCACAGAGAGGTTTGTACTTAGAATTCTTTCGCTCTTTGGGACCTCTAACGACATTAAAATCACCCGCAAAAAACCACAAACCTGACCGAGAACCCTTGATATTTGAGAGTCTAGCCCAAAGATCCCTCTTACCCGCCTAGCTTTGGGGAGCATACACATTCACCACATTAAAAAGCATATCGCAACCTTTAACCTGACCCGATAACAAAAGGAAGTTAGGATCCTTTTCCATCGCATTCAGCTTGAAAAAACCTTTTTCCCAAACACATAGTAACCCCCCCCCCCCCCCGACCTACCAATAGGATTCACCACCTCCTTTTCCCAATTAGAGTCTCCCCAAAAAAAATTAATATCTGAGTCCGGAATATCAGATCTACCCGTTTCCTGAAATAAAAGGAATTGGACTTTCCCAGCTCTTCTCAAATCCCTAATCCATTTGGCTTTCTTATCAACCCCAAAACCCCTTATGTTAATAGAAATCGCATTCATTTATCAACAACATTAATACCTTCATCCCTAATAATTTCACTGACCTTATCGATGGCATCCTCCAGATTGATACCAATCAATTTGCCAAAGTTGACTGTGTCACCGACTTCCGCGTCAAACGGACCGAGCGGAGTCTCCTGAACGACGCCGCCCTCTTCCATCGTTTTCTCGCCAAAACAACCAGAATCACCGTTCACACCATCCATCGGAGTAGAATTCTCTGGAGATGTATTCAGGTTGAAATCCTTATCCTGTGGCCCCACTAACCTTTCCACATTATTTAAAGGACCATTATTTAAGTCCAATCCATTAGGGCCTAAGTGATCCTCTAGCGAAAATAAATCCTCTCCTCTTCTTCTTTTCCTGGGCCTAGGAGAGACCTTACTCACCAGATTGGCCCAATGATCATTAAGAGATGGCCCATTAACAGCCAATGTCTCCTTATTACTTCCTTTGCTTTTTTCCACGAGATCATTATTCAAGACATCTCCCACCTCTTCGTTTTCCGACATCCCTCCTCTCACATGCGCCGCAAAAGTTCCCTTCTCTCTCATCCCAAAATCCACCTCGGGAGCCTGATCAACCTCTTCGACTACCAACCCACCCGTCCCAATGTTCACCGGACAGGTAAACTGTTGAGCATCCAAACAACCTCCCAATTCCGAAGAAACACTCTCCGGTTCAACACCACCATCCAGGAAATCCGGAATCCACTGGACATTTTCTTCAACGACCCACACCTTATACCTTTTATCTTGCCATCTCAAATTAAGGACACCGTTTATTCTATTCCCCGTATCCAACAAGATACCCAACCGATCATACGAAAGATCGCCATCATTTTCTTGAATCTGGGACTGCTGAACCACCTTGCCGTATTTTTTTCCGATAGAGTTAAAGACTTCCGGTGACAAAAGGTGAGGGGGGACACCAAGAATGCTCACCCAAGCTAACCGTTCATACGGGAGAGACTGACCAATCCAAGGCTGAAAGGAAGAGAACCATCGACTCCAAACATCCTTGTCTTTCAGCAACTTGTCGACTCTATCCCCATTCGGAAAGGATATCAAAACCGAAAGCCCACCAAAATACTGTAGAGAAGCATCTCCATACCCTGCTAACGAGATCGACGTCCTCAAAAGACGGAGTTCCTTGAACCCCAAAACTCTGCCAATGGCCGCTCTTCCCACCAGGTCCGGTAGCGTAAACGTAGCAGGGTCAATAACGATATCCTCTTCGTCTAAGGCTGCATGAGACCTACTAGTTAAAACATCCAAGAAGGAGACCCCTTTCTTTACCGAATTAAATATCGTTACAAAAAATACTTGACCACAAATTTCTCAACACATGAAGCAACAACATACCTACCGACTTTCATGACTTCCTATTAAAATAGTGCCTCTTTGAGGATACCTCGCTTTCAGAGCAACCTAAAGCTGAACAAAACAAAGAGCAATTAAATAATGATACCTCTTATTGTCGGGTAAAAAGAAAAAAAAAACACACTTTTTAGCTTAGTTTGTAAGTGAACAATGACATAGATGTGTAAACAATGATATATACTAATACACATGAGAAAGGAAATGATTGTTTCAATAGAAAATACCCTTGATCCACATAATCACCCATCAGCAAGTAATTTGTATTTGGATAATATATTCACAGAGTTAATTGGTTGTTGTATAATTAATAATAAAATTCACAATTACAGCAAATATAAGTAATATCCAAAAAATACCTTTCCTCAAATGTGAAAAAGTTCAGCAAGATCATGAAATTGCCTATGATATCACCACAAATAGTAACAGGGCTCTTTACATGCTAGAGAAGAAGCAAACATCCAAACACTTTATTAGTGTAATATCCATGTGATGACCCGTTTGCCTTGCAATCAGTTGTTGCATAAGCCTTAAATGTTTTATACAAACCAACTCGTAGGACTAATCACTAAAATTGGTCAATTAAAAGTTGTAAACTTGCAGACTAAGAAGCACATGAGAAACAAATGATAGCCTAAAAACACCTAATTAACTCCCAACAATATTTAACTGACCAGGGCCGTCTCCGAAAACGTTAAAACATGTTTGGGCCTGGGCGAGATTAAAAACCAGGCCCTACCCTCCCTATAACATAAAATCATCAACTAACCATAATGTGGCGATAATTATTATAAAATAAATAAAATAAAACTAGTGTAGCAAAATAATCGAAATTGAATCATCAACTAACCATAATGTGGCGATAATTATTATAAAATAAATAAAATAAAACTAGTGTAGCAAAATAATCGAAATTGGTTTGATTATTTGAAATTTGAGATTTTTAAAATTGAGAGGGTGTTTGGGGTTCCTTATTTTGAAGAAAAAAGGACTTTTGAAGGGGTAAAAGTCCTTTTGAGAAGTGTTTGGCTTTCCATTTTAAGGGCAAAAGTCCTTTTTTGAAGGCAAAAGTCAGGAAAACATGACTTATTTTTTCTAAAAGGACTTTTGGAAAAGTCACTAATAAGTTAAGCCAAACATGCCCTGAATGGGTCATTTTACTATTATGTATTTAGTTGAGGTTTATATTTGGGTCTTTTAAAATAGTTATAACTCTAACTATCAAAACAAATTTTGAAGAAACAACTTCTATCAAAATTTATTAAATTTTAGTAGTTCGATTTCAAATATAAAAAAAAAGTTATCAAAACCCGTTCGATTCTGATAAACTATGTGTATAAATCTTTAATAAATATTATTTAAGATGATCAAGCTAAATATAGTGGACTTTTATTGGTTTAGGTTTTGCTGAAAAATAATTTGATTACGAAAGTTGAAAAATAATTTAATTACGCAAGTAAAAAATGTTGCAAACAAAAATTAAAAATATGAAAGGGGAAAACGTAAAAAAAATGAAAAACAGCAAAGTCAACAAAAACAGTTGGAAAAATGGGCCTGGCCCAGAACAAACAAAGTTGGCAAAAACCAAAAAGAACAAACAAAGTTGGCAAAAACCAAAAAAATAGAAGCGACGGCAGAAGACCTCGAACTCGCACAGCTATTGTGATTAAATAGAGTGCATACCACCAAGCCAAACATAAACCGCTATTAAGAGTTTGCATAAGATTAAATAAATAGATAATATTTATAAATATATATAAATAATATCTTTGCATGTGATTATCTTTCTGCAGCTATGGCTATTTGTGGTCTTATGACTTCTCTGTATGTTTCTACCTTACTATTTTGCCCATCCACAACCTTAGGTCTGTTATTTGGTCGTGTTAATGTCTTGTTACTAGTGTCGGGGTCTATCTGGAAGCGGCATCTCTGTCCCTAGGGATAGAGGTAAGGTTTGCTTACATCACACCCTTCCCAGACCCTACCATTAGCTTGCTATTTGGGGGATTTACTGGGTATGGTTGTTATAAATTTTTAAACTTACGGGCCCCTTTAGGTTTTTGGCCCTGAGCGATCGCCCAAGCAGCACTTGCTCATTCAAAATTTGTTCACACAGAAAGAAATATTATATGGTCATACCAAAACATTGCTTTCATTCATCAATATTTCTTTTGTGTTCAAACATAGTGTCTTTTCCTGAACATAAAAGAATCCTATTATGGTCCTGGTCTAAGGATCCCATATCCTACCCTGGGTGACCCACCTTTTGGGAAGGTCTTTCCCATTTGGGATTGAGTCCCTCCTTACAAAGAAGAACTGGTTTCTCCAGTTGGTATCATTTTTGGTGGTTTTCATAATTGGATGAGGCTGACCGGGTTTGTGCTTGAAAAGAAAGCGATGAGAACCATGGCTAACCAGATTGTACAATTGACTCAACTCAGACACCCCTATTTCAACACCCTCCTGCTCAATGATGTTTTCAAGAGTGTAAAGAACTATCCACATCATTGGCATGGCTTGTATATAGCACATGCCAGTGAGTGTGAAGAATGATTGTGTTAGAGCAGGGAAAGGATAATTGAACCCTATCACAAAAGGGGTTGCCGGAAAAGTGATCCAGTCATCAGAGACACAGTCACTCTTCATCGAAGAGTCGAATGATCTGAAGACGGCTTCTGCCGGGAAGCAATGACGTATCCGATCAATTTCGGGATCGGTGAAATGACAGAGTTCCAGCGAAGGATTTTTGGTTACACCCTGGCTCTTCAGGGGGCTGTCCTTCTTAGGATCCTTGGCGGGGGAGGATCGGAGATTCATCTTTGCCATGGGATTTTGAAGGAACAGGGAATCAGAAGAAGAAAATTTAGAGAGAAGGAAAGAGAGAATACCTGCTTGGATCTGCGGATGGGGATTTAAAGGGAGAAAGTCTCGAATTTAAATGCAATTTGGTCCTTATCTCTAACCCTATATATAATGATTGTTGTTGCAGGTGGTGACTGTTGATGACATCAGCCTGTAACGGCTATATCTTTTACTAAAGGCTAGTCCGAAAAATGTTGAAACATGACTATCTAATTCGATATCAACTAGTCATGTTTGGGGGCAATTGTTAGGGATAGAATTTCTAAGCATATGGATCACGGATCCTCAAGTGCAGTCAGGATCACGGATCCTCAGTTCAGTTTGAATTAAGGATCCTTAGAAGACGTTGCAGGACTAAGGATCCAGGATCCTCATTATTATCCTAATACTAACAATTGTTTCCATCATTTTTAACTTGTTTTGCAGGAGTATTCGAATAGGACTTGGTCTAACCGAGATTCTAGGGGAATATGCTTCATTATTCTGCACGTGCATGAGCTCTTCGACCGTTATGATGATCGTGGGGGAAGTGCACCTTTTTCGGATTGTTAGTTAGCTTAGCTAGTTTCTATTTTTAATGGGAATAACAAGCTTGATTAGATTATGATTAGCTACACACACTACTCTCGAGAACTCTCTGCAAGTTATTGGCGAATATACACTTTTTGCACACTAATGATCCTTGTACCAAGCTTGTTATCATCCCGATTTGTAAACATTGTTTGTTTAATATACTTGGTGATCGGTAGTTTCCATCACCTGAGGTTTTTTGTGCCGGAGATCATACATTGATCAAGGGCTTTTTCCTCGTATAAATCCTTGTGTTCATCATTCACTTCATTCATTTATAGTTCATACATTTGATCATATAACCAAGCATCACACCTCACAAAATCGGATTTGGTTACATTATCTTTGTGTGATTTTTGACCAAAACAGTTTGGCGCCCACCATGGGGCAATTGGTGCTTCATTTCTGAGAAATTTTGTTCATTTCGTTCATTTCTCTTCATTGTCTTCAACTACATGGCTTCTCAAGCGAAAAACACTTCAAGTTCCATGCTGACGATCACCTCTTCACAGGGTATTCCACCTTTGCCTCCTACACCTTCTGGATCCCAGAAGAATGCTGAGAATGCTCCGAAGAAACAAACCCTCATTTTCTCAAAACCAACTACTGCTGCTTCTTCTGGTCCTACTACCAATGATCTTTATTCTTTGATTTTGCAGATGAAGGATTACATGCAGCAGCAGGACAGAACTAATGACAGGATCCTTCGAGAGATTGATGAAATCAAGAAATTGAACAGATCAGTGGAGGATCACTCTCGATTGATGCCCAGATCACTGAATTTTGATTCTCCAGCCATAACAGCCTAGCACTCCACAACATCAGGCACTCAATACTAGGGTGGATTATCGAGTATACGCTATGGATCATCGGCAATGATACAGGCTCAAGGATCCTACTTTCAGCCTTCAGGATCCTCTCTTCAGCCTCAAGGATCCTCCTTCCAGCATCAAGGATCCTTTTTCAGTTCTGGAGGATATATGGGAACGCAGACGGTTCAAGGATCCTACTCCCAGGGTCAAGGATCCTCCTCTCAGGTTCAAGGATCCTCCTCTCAGGTTCAAGGATCCTCATCTCAGGTTCACGGATCCATGGATTATTGATGTGCGTGTGGTGGTATATGTTTTTATGTATATTTTTAGCCCTTTTTACACTTTAGTCAAGTTTTAAATTTATAAAACACGATATTTTACTAACACCAAACACACATATGGGCAAGTGCACCCATCGTGAGCGTAGTATAGTGTTGGTAAGATACCGAGGTCGTCCAAGGACACAAGAGCTTTTAATACCGGTTTATCCTCAACGTCTAATCAAATCAAAAGTTTAGAAAAAGGTTTTAAACTAGAAAATAAAAAAAAAACTAAAAATGCTGAAAAATAAAAATAAAACAGATAGACAAGATGAATCACTTGGATTCGACTCGTATTTAGTGTAGCCTTTGATTATTTTCGCACTTTTTCACTTTTTAAGAGATTATCTTAGTGAAGAAACACTGGATAAATGATCGGAATCAAATAATCCAGGGGATTAGGTTCTGCATAAAAGGGGTGGTTTTCTCTCGCTCGGTTCAAAGGGACAGATCTTCTCTTCTTCTCGATAGCTGCAAAACAAGCACCGTCAGCCTCGTCATGGGGAGAATGGGGGTTCTCTCCGTGACCACCCTCCGGCGTGAGAATAAGTATCGGTATATGAAGAAGAAAAGTATAAGTGAAGTGAATGTGACTTGAAGATCATACCTGAATTACTCTCCTATTTATAGCCTGGAGTTTGGGCGGGAAAACCTGTTATTGAAATGTTGACGGAAGATGCTAACTCCGTAAGCGGTTATTTCTTCCTCCGTTAATCCTCTCAATCTGATGTGCGAGCACACGAACCGCTATTTAGATCAACGGCTGGGGTATTGCCACGTGGAAAGTGGGCAAGTGGAGATTTCTCTCCAATTCCATGCCATCATCGTGACTTCAGAGGAGCCTGGGATGATGACACGTGTCCCAGACGGTTATAACCATCTGGTGGTGCACGATTGAGTCTTCTAGAAGATTACTGCCATAATCCGGTGTGACTCCTTATCGTGTGGTATCAGTATAAATAATACGAAAGTTTTTAACAGGGTTTATCCTTCTGTTATGCGCAAGGATTCATTAGTTTCCTTTTGGCGCGCATGTGTTATCTGCTGTCTTTCTTCTAAGCTCTCTTTGTAGGACCAGTGCGCGGCCACGCAAGGTCTAAATAGGGTTAAAAGATAAGGTTGTGGTATGGTCCCAAGTACTTAATACGAGGTTTTTGGGACCTTACCCCTTCAAGTCCCCCCAGTCTAGTGCTGCTCTTATGCAAATAAGTGGTGCACTGGACTATGAGAGAGAGATGCTTTGTTTTTGGTGCGAAAGTGGAGAATATTCTGGGAGAAGATACTCTTGCCTTATTATTCTTGGTTTTTTGAGATTTTTGACCTTGGGTCTGCAAAAAGGTGCAGTAGCTACTGTTGACGTGTGACAGCTGTCGTTGTCAGCTTGTAAGTTACTGACCGTGTTTTACACGCGCCCGGAACTCGCGTTTGTGTTGTTCCCCACTCGCCCCTGACGCTTGGGTAACTGTGCTATCCTGAAAAAGGTGTTGTTGCAGTTACCTAAGCTATTTATGGTGGTGGGTATATATAAGTGTTTTGAGTTTCCTATTTCCAGTAATCATTTCTTTGTTGAAAACTCCCCTTTACTTTGTCTCCTTTACCCAATATTTGGAAAAAATTTGCAATTTCCCTCTCTTATATCAACCGGAGAACACCACGAAGATTCTACTGAAGAGATGGATGCCGAACTTCCACCATTGAAGTGGTCTAGGGCAATTTTTGATGGTTTAATTCGGAATCTTCGGTTTCCGGAGAACTGGGGTGCCCGATACCCTGACGAGGGTCAGACGGCGACGGATGCTCCGGCCAGTTATGTGACCTTATTTTGGGATTTCTTCTGTGCAGGCAACTTCCGTCTACCTGTAACGAAATTCTTCCTTGAAATTCTTGAGTATTATAAGTTCCATATTTCCCAGATGCACTCTATTGCTATGGTTAGGGTTCGTCATTTTGAATTTGTGTGCCGGACGATGCATATCGATCCGAAGGTTTACCGATTCCGTGTCTTCCACCAAATGCATTGTTCTCAGGGGTTTTATTCTTTTGTTCAAAGGGCATCTGCGAAGAAGATCTTGCTGCAACCCCCAAAATCTTTTCATGACTGGAAACAAAAATTCTTCTTTATCAAGGCAGGAGTTATCCCGATGAGGATGGTATTTAGGGGAAAGGAAGATGTTCCTACTGAGACCATTCAAACTCCTGTTGACGAAAATTGGTACCAGGATCTGAAAGACGTTCCGTCTATTGCCCTGCCTGAGAAAGCCCTTGTTGGTGCCAGTATGAGTCTAAACTGGAAAATGAATCGAGAAGAGAAGCCGGTGTACATGGAAGATGGCAAAGGTAAATTTTAAGTTTTGCCCTGTTTCTTCATTCTTCTCTTTTTTTTTTTTTTTGAATTTGCCTTTGCTTTTCCTTTGCGCAGTTGTTTCTTTATATGTTGTTGCTTTTGAGAGGGAAGGTGGGAAAATGACTACTCTTCCAAAGAAACCTGATGAAGAATTGTGGTATCACCGTATTGTGAAGAACTTTGTTCTTCCACGGGATAATGATCTTTCTACGCAACCTGCTGCTGGTGCTGGTGAGTTTTTATGGCAGTGTTTTTATTTGTTGTTTTTGCGTGCTTGAATGAGTTAATTCTGCGTTTTGTAGTAGGTGAACTGTCTAACTTGGGCATAGGCCCTGAGAAGAAAAAACGCGCACCAACCACTACTGCTGCGCCGAAGAAGAATGAAGTTGAGAAACCTCAATCTTCTAAGGGCAAGAATGTTGGGGGAGAGAAGAAAGGTATGCGCCATTCCTCTGACTCCTGGTGCGATTATGTGGTGGTTTCTGATTCATTGGAGGGTCTTGCGCCTACAGTTATGAGAAGACCGAAGCCGGAACCAAAAGATACTGCTGACATCCCTCCATCTAACCCTGATGATCCCATTGATTTGGAATCAAGTCCTGAGCGCTTAGCGAGGAAGAAAGCTGTTGGTGCACTACATCTGTCGACTTCGTCTTGGATCGAGTTTTACGCTATTTTTGTATAGATTAGGGCATGTTTTACGAGAAAATGAGAGTATGTTTGTGTCTTAGGTCATGATTTCGCTCATAGGGACATAGACATGAGGTTTCGCTTATTTGGACCTTTGGTTTCGCTTTTATGGACACATGAGGTTTCGCTCATGTGTCATGTCCCTTGGAGCGAAACCACTAACTCTATAAATAGGTGGTCATTTGAACGAAACCTGATAGTTGT
Organism: Helianthus tuberosus; assembly: GCA_030545235.1. Classification (NCBI taxonomy): domain Eukaryota; kingdom Viridiplantae; phylum Streptophyta; class Magnoliopsida; order Asterales; family Asteraceae; genus Helianthus; species Helianthus tuberosus. Next base: position 24,895,371 of record CM060426.1, on the reverse strand, counting down.
GAAGGTCTTGTATTCCACACCGAAGCTCTGCCGGTGTGAAGAACTGCGTGTAATCGAGTGTTAATCAATACAATCAGTGTTAAAAGTAAAGAATCAGCTGTTTCTAGCTTTGTTTCTTGTTTTCCACACCTAAAACGAAGTAAAACTTCTCTGAACGACTCGTTCGGGTCAAATCACGTTCCTACAAAAGCAGGGAAAAGGAAACAGCCTGATGTTGAAGCTGGGGGTCAGCCTGCGAAGAAGATTCAGCGAAAGAAAATTACTAGGAGGGGTAACCTGGATGCCTTTATTTCGGAACCTGTTCCTGGTAAGTGTCATCTTTTACTTCCTTCTTTTTCACTTCTTTGAATAATTGTGATTTATATGTTTGTGTTTACAGAAAAACAGAACTCTCCTGCTCCCACAATATTTGTGGTTAATGAAGATCTTCCGCCCTCTCACCCTCATGCCTCTGTTGCTGATAAGTTAGAGAATACTGAGATTCCTGAGCGTGAGGCGGGGGAGACTGTAGGAGCTGAGAATCTTGAGGCTGACAAGCCTGTTGATGTTGTTGTGGATGCGGAGAAAATTACTAGCCCGGAGATTGGGGATGGTGCTGGTAACCCACAAACTCCTGATCTTGCACCTCATGATTTGGAGAAAGGGAAGACTACTGAGGATATTCCTGTTACCACTTCTCCTTCCAAAGCTTCTGGTTTTATGCCTGAGAATATTGAGAAGGTCACTGTTGAAGACCAAGGCTCATTCTCTGATGCTGGAAAGAATTCCCCAATCCGCCCAGATGAAACTCTGGGGGATTATTATTACAGAAGTTATTCAGAAAAGGATGCTTCCGAAAGTCATGTTCCTGTTTGGAATCTGAAGAAGGTCGACACCTTTTCAGATTGGCGCGTATGCCGAGACTGGCTACAGGGAACCTTTCCACCTGGAGAAATTAAGTTTCAAGAGGGGCGTCCTCACGATCAAACTTATCATGCCTACCTTGAGGAGGTTGCTTCTTATACATCCACTACGCACCATATAGTGCGTGAGTGGCACAGTATGCATAAGGAGTGGGCTGCCTTCAAGGTATCCAAGAAGAAAGTTGCTGATGATGAGAGTCGTGTTGCCCAGTTGCGGGCTAAACTAGAAGCTGAGCAGGCCAAGTTTGAGGCTGATCGGAAAACTGAAGAGTGGTCCGTTGTGGGCTGGAAGAGAAAAGCGGAAGCCGAAGCCGAAGCTAGCCTTCTTTTTGAGGAGTGCAAGAACTGGAAGAGGATTTGTGAAAAGGATAATGCTGAGAAGATGAATCTCCGCAATGTTATCAACAATCTCAAGGCTGATATTGAGAAGTTGAGAAAACAACATGCGGAGATTGAAAAATTGAAACAAGAAAAAGCAGATGCTGAAGCTGAAGCTGCGCGAGATGAAGTGCGCTCTCACAGGGAAAGAAGTGAGCAACGAGAGGTACATACCTGCGCTACCCTTGCCCTTAGAGATAAAGAGATAGAAGAACTTATTGCTTTGCTTTCTGATCAGGAACAACTTAAGAAAGATCTGTCCCTTTGAACCGAACGAGAGAAAACCACCCCCTTTTATGCAGAACCTAACCTCCTGGATTATTTGATTCCGGTCATTTATCCAGTGTTTCTTCATTAGCGCCCACCGTTTTCTCTGTTTCATCTGTTTTTTCTCGTTTTCGATTCAATCTGTTGATTCCATTCTTCGCGTGCGTTGTAGTACTTTTCAAGTTTGGATTTATATCTTGCTTCTGTGATGGCGGCGTTTTCGCGCCTTTCTTCTAGGAGATCTAAATCCATTCTTCACTCTTTTTTGTTATCTTGTTTCTCCATGGCAAGCATGCGCGGCGATGGAAGGCCAATTTCGGCTGGGATTACCGCTTCTGACCCGTATACTAGGCTAAATGGGGTTTCTCCCGTGCTGGTTTTTGGCATGGTACGATGAGCCCATAAGATGCTAGGAAGCTCATCGACCCATCCTCTGCGCGCTGTTCCTAGTCTTGCCTTTATGTCGTCAACTATTTGTTTGTTGACACTTTCGACCTGCCCATTTGCCTGTGGGTGCGCCACAGAGGCAAAGTTGTGCTCGATCTTCATTTCCTTGAACCACTTCTGAAGTTCTTCCGAGGCGAAGTTGGTGCCTTTGTCGGAAATTATGCGCAATGGTAATCCGAATCTGCAAATAATATGTTCCCATATAAATTTGCGGATCACCATTGCTGTGGTTGAAGCTAATGCCTTGGCCTCAACCCACTTTGTGAAATAGTCTACTGCCACGATAATGAATTTCACCACGCCAGGTGCGTCAGGGAATGGACCAACAAGATCGATGCCCCATTGCTGGAAGGGCCAGGCAGATGTGACCAGTACGAGTGGATTCTTCAGACGGAGGGTTTTTGGCGCGTGGCGCTGACAAGCTGCGCATTTTCGTAATAATTCCACCGCGTCCACATGCATCCCCGACCAATAGTAACATGCGCTCATGATCTTTGCTACTACCATGCGTGGTCCGGCGTGTATCCCACACAAACCTTCATGTATTTCCCTGACTAAGTACTGCGTGTCTGTTTTGTCAACACAGTGTAGGAGTGGTCCCATAAATGACTTTCGGTACAGAATTCTGTCTGCCATTTCGTAATTTATTGCTTTGTTCTGGATCTTCCTAGCTTCCGCTTTTCCTTCTGGAAGTTTTCCATGCTGCAGGAACATGATGATTGGATAATACCTCGATGCCCACCTCTTTTGCTAGATGTCTGAAACTGGTGGCAGCCAATTTGCTCAGTGCATCCGCATGCTTATTCTCGCTTCTGTTTATGTGATTTATTTTGAACGTTTGGAATTGACTGATAAGCATTCGTGCTTATTCTAGGTATAATGCCATGGCTTCGCCCTTTGCATCATAGTGCCCATTAACTTGCTCGGCCACTAACTTTGAATTGACGTGAGCTTCAAGATTTTTTGCTCCCATTTTAAGCGCCAAACGTAGGCCTGCTAGAAACGCTTCATATTCTGCCTTGTTGTTTGTGCTCCAGAAATCCAAGCGTATCGCATATGTAAGCTCATGATTATCTTGGCTAACCAATCGGAGGCCCGCGCCTGCTCCATCGTCATTAGAAGCCACGTCTGTGTGTAGCGTCCAGACCCTATCATCGAAAACGGGAACAGGGTTTTGGATTGCTTCACATTCCTGCACTTTTTCTATGGGAACTTCTGTGGCGAAGTCTACTAACACTTGCCCTTTGATTGCTGGCCGCGGTCTATATAGGATATTGTATCCTCCCAGCTCGATGGCCCACTTGGCCAATCTCCCCGCGACATTGGGTTTGGATAGAATTTGCCCCAAGTGGTAATTGGTGAGAACTGTAATAACATGACCAGAGAAATACCAGCGTAGGCGTCGTGATGCATGCACTAGTGCGAGGACCATTTTTTCTATCATCGAGTAACGCGTCTCTGGGCCAATTAGCATCTTGCTGATATAATATATTGGGGTCTGAATGTTCTCCCGTTCCACCATTAACACTACGCCAACCGCTACTTCTGCAGCGGAAAAATACAAGATCAGCGGTTCTTTATCTCGCGGTGCTGACAGTGTTGGCAACTAAATTAGACATTCCTTCATTTGCTTGAAGGCTGTTTCCGCTTCTGGTGTCCACTCGAAGTGGCTTTTCTTGGCACAATTGCGCAGTGTGCTAATGAACGGATAAGACTTTGCAGCGTGATTTGCCAAGAATCTGTTCAAGGCTGCTAATCGTCCCGCGAGCCTTTGCATTTCTTTTACTGTTGTAGGTGATGGCATCGGCTGGATGGCTTGCACTTTCTCCGGGTTGACTTTAAAACCGTCTCTTGTTACTATAAAACCCAAAAATTTTCCTTCTTCCATTCCGAAGGAACACTTTGTTGGGTTAAGTTTCAGGTTAACGCTGCGCAAAGAATCGAACGTACGCTGAATGTTTGCGAGCATTGTTTCTTCTTCGTGGCTCATGATGAAGAGGTCATCCATATATACTTCGACTGGTTTACCGATGTCCTCCCCGAAGACTGTATCCATCAATCGCTGGTAAGTGGCTCCGGCATTGCGCAAACCAAAGGGCATTTTTGTATAGCAGAAGATGCCCTTGTCCGTGCGAAAAGCCGTTTTGTCTTCGTCTTCCTTTTTCATCTGCACCTGATGGTAGCCTTTGTAACAATCGAGAAATAATTTCCATCGGAAAGATGCTAAAGAGTCAACTTTTTTGTCTATTTCAGGGAGCGCATAACAATCTTTCGGACAAGCTTTATTTAGGTCTTTGAAGTCGACGCACATTCGCCACCCGCCGTTGTGTTTTTGGACCATTACTGGGTTAGCGACCCAGGTATGGTACTGTACTTCGCGCAGGATCCCGGCGTTGAGTAACTCTGTTACTTGCTCGTTCATTGCTTCCGCCTTTTCTGCGCTGAGACTGCGTCTTCCCTGCGCGACAGGTTCTGCTGAGGGTCAGATGTTCAAGCAATGTTGCGCTATATCCCGTGGGACTCCAGTCATGTCTGCTGGGCACCAGGCGAATATGTCTTTATTGTTTGAAAGTAATTCTTTCAATTGTATCCGTATTGCTGGTGAAACAGCGTGCCCCAGTAAGATTGTTTGCTCTGGATATTCTTCGTTAAGAACCCACTTTTCTGGTTCATTTGACGTTGAAGGTTTAGCAACCTTTGCTGGTGGTTCATCGTCCACGTACATAACTTCCTTGTTGGAATACAGGATTGCTACTCCAGTTTCCGTTGGAAACCCACAAGCAGCATGTGGAATGGAAGTAATCATGCTGAATTCCCTTTGTGATCTTCTTCCTAGCAATACATCGTGGCGCGATGTTGCTGGCATGACCATGAAATTTACTGTGACTGTGCACGAATGCTCGCCATCTGAGAGAGTCATAGGAAATGCAATTTGTCCCAATGGGAACACAGCTTCGTTGCAGAAGCCGGTGAGAGGGAAATCAATTGGCTCTAAACGTGCCTTATCTTCTGGATCGAGCTGTTTGAAACATTGTTCATAGATTATATCCATCGAGCTTCCTGGATCTATGAACATGTAATCGGTTCTGTAGTGACCGAAAATACCGGTGATAATTACTGGATGTTATTCCTGAGGTCCTCCCGGAACAACATGAAATACAACTTGTTGCTCTCTCCAATGCTGATTATGACTTCGTTTGTTCAGCCTTCGCGAAGGACCTCCTTGTACCATGTTTATCTGCTTTGGTTCGGTTTCCTGATGGTTGGTATCTTTTGATTTTTGAATCATCCCAACATGACTGCTAGATTGGATGTCCCACTTACCAGGTATCTGTGGGTCCAATACTGTAGTGTCAATTGTACCTCTTCTTTCTGCCAAAGTATCAGATCTGACATTTGACAACTCAGATCTGATGTCTTGTGTGAAAATTTGGTTCATAGCGATCTGGAATCTGTTGAACCAGTATTCTGGAGTTCTTTCTGGGAGTGGATCTGAACGGTTATGAACTCCTGTTTGCATCATGGAGTCGTTTTCTTCCGAATGACTGCTGTTGCTTCCTTTACTCCCCATGATTCCGTCGACCTGGTTATCTCGGGCTGCAAAACCCTTGAATTCAGATTGAGGACTTGATGGGTGAAATGGTGAATTTTCTGCCATATGGAACAGAGAATGAAGAAAATATGAATCGAAACCTAGAGAAAACAGATAAAACAGAGAAATCGATGGGCGCCAATGAAGAAACAATGGATAAATGACCGGAATCAAATAATCCAGGGGGTTAGGTTCTTCATAAAAAGGGGTGGTTTTCTCTCGTTCGGTTCAAAGGGACAGATCTTCTCTTCTTCTCGATAGCTGCAAAACAAACACCGTCAGCCTCGTCACGGGGAGAATGGGGGTTCTCTCCGTGACCACCCTCCGGCGTGAGAATAAGTATCGGTATATGAAGAAGAAAAGTATAAGTGAAGTGAATGTGACTTGAAGATCATACCTGAATTACTCTCCTATTTATAGCCGGGAGTTTGGGCGGGAAAAACAGTTATTGAAATGTTGACGGAAGATACTAACTCCGTAAGCGGTTATTTCTTCCTCCGTTAATCCTCTCAATCTGATGTGAGAGCACACGGATCGCTAATTAGATCAACGGGTGGGGTATTACCACGTGGAAAATGGGTAAGTGGAGATTTCTCTCCAATTCCATGCCATCATCGTGACTTCAGAGGAGCCTGGGATGATGACACGTGTCCTAGACGGTTATAACCGTCTGGTGGTGCACGATTGAGTCTTCTAGAAGATTACTGCCATAATCTGGTGTGACTCCTTATCTAGTGGTATCAGTATAAATAACATCCAAGTCTGGGTATTATTTGAGCGGAAGTTTTTAACAGGATTTTATCCTTCTGTTATGCGCAAGGATTCATTAGTTTCCTTTTGGCGCGCAGGTGTCTTCTGCCATCTTTCTTCTAAGCTTTCTTTGTAGGACCAGTGCGCGACCGCGCAAGGTCTAAAGAGGGTTAAAAGATAAGGTTGTGGAATGGTCCCAAGTACTTAAAGAGAGGTTTTTGGGACCTTACCCCTTCAAATGAAGAAACCCTGGATAAATGACCGGAATAAAATAATCCAGGGGGTTAGGTTCTGCATAAAAGGGGGTGGTTTTCTCTCGTTCGGTTCAAAGGGACAAATCTTCTCTTCTTCTCGATAGCTGCAAAACAAACACCGTCAGCCTCGTCACGGGGAGAATGGGGGTTCTCTCCGTGACCACCCTCTGGCGTGAGAATAAGTATCGGTATATGAAGAAGAAAAGTATAAATGAAGTGAATGTGACTTGAAGATCATACCTAAATTACTCTCCTATTTATAGCCGGGAGTTTGGGCGGGAAAACATGTTATTGAAATGTTGACGGAAGATGCTAACTCCGTAAGTGATTATTTCTTCCTCCGTTAATCCTCTCAATCTGATGTGAGAGCACACGGATCGCTATTTAGATCAACGGCTGGGGTATTGCCACGTGGAAAGTGGGCAAGTGGAGATTTCTCTCCAATTCCATACCATCATCGTTACTTCAGAGGAGCCTGGGATGATGACACGTGTCCCAGACGGTTATAACCGTCTGGTGGTGCACGATTGAGTCTTCTAGAAGATTACTGCCATAATTGTGACAACCCTCACAATTACAGGTATCCGTACAATTAATTAAAGTTAATTATGTGCTTAATGACTGTGCTTGATTACAACTGGTGACGTAAACTATTTTCTGACTTTTTGTATCGTACATACATATGCATCATATTTCATACAGTCACTCCATTTATTACACACAAACTTTAGTGACATACTTGATGCACAAAGCACAGTTAGCACACTGAACGGATAATTCAGAAACATGCTGACAATGCCAGCACATGGACAAACAATGTTTTAAGGCCAGTATGAGCCAGGGACAGAGTACTACACAAGTGTGGAGTGTAGGGAAGTAAGAACCATAAAACTGCGTCACTAGGTGATAGTAAAGTGCCGGGAAGTGCCAAAAACACACTTTAAGTGCAGAATTCTGCATTTATTAATAAAATTCAGCATTTTAACATGCTAGTAGGGTGCAAAAATATGACAGAATGGTCTTGTATGCTTTCCTAAGTGCCGGGAATTAAAAGTGTTGCAAAAATATATATAAAAAGAAACTTTTCGGAATAATTAAACAATTTAACGAAACGGTATCTAACCGAACAACCGGACATTACCCGGAACACTAAATTTTTGTCAAATACATTGTTTAATTATTTCTTGGCTCGTCATGATCCCCGTGCACCATAACACCCCCTAAATATCAACCAACTAACATATGTAAGTATATACTTGGACTTTAACTTATGTTTACCAATTACTAACAAAAACTTTCACTTAACCCCCCCCCATACATGACTTACGGTCATGAAGCATGGCCCACCCCAAGATTTTTATAAATCTTCTTAAATCCTTCCATGATCTCATTGGATTTGGTTTGATTTTATTAGATATGCAAGATATGGCCTTAGATACTAGAAATCTTTGAAGATCTTGGATATTGGATTGTATAAGATCTAGACTCCATCAAAAATTACAAATACCCCCCCCCCCCCATGCTTACTTACGGTCACAAGGACCTCACCCAAAATCACCAACAAATCTCAATAGATCTCATGCTAATATTTTATTTGATCTTGCTTGCTATTGTTACCAAAATATTAAGAAGACATCTTATAAGTATGGTGAGCATATCTACCAAATCATCCCATGATCTTTACCTCTCTCACTCACTCTCTTATCCCTCCCTCTCGGCTTACATAACCGCCACCACCATCACCACTTTAACACCATCATCTTCTTCCATTTTAAGCTTCATTCAAGACTATAAGGTGATTCAAGGGAGCTTGTAACTTGTGGAGCTTCAAAGGGCTTTGTTTCTTGCTTCTTCACCATCATTTCTTCATCTTCTCACTAAGATTCACCCCTAGCCTTGGTGCTAGTAGTAAGTTCTTGTCAAACTCTTGTCCATCTTGTTTTTATGATCAAAAGTTGTAGTATGTTAAGTATGTTCAAAACACTAAAGAACAAGAACACTAAAAAGGGTTAAACAAGAAACTTGAACATAAAAGTTTACATGGTCATGAGATGAGAGGTGGTAATACATGATAAATCTGAGTTATATAATCGATAATCTGCTGTAAATGACTTACGTTATGATATAAATCGTTATTAGAATGAATGGTAATCGCATGTGTACATTTTAGTGGCATTTAGACTACAAAAAGCATGCTGAGTAAAGTTTCCAGCCAACTTCAACTGGCTGTAACCGGACCATTATTAATTGAAAATTTGATTTTCTGAAGTCTAAATTATATATTTTCGAAAAACGAAGCAAATGGCACTGGAATCATATTTTTTTGAGGTCGTTTACTATTTTTAAAGACCCGTTTTGTAACAGTAGCTAAAGCTGAGTTTTTACTGCAGTAAATAGGTGATATTTTTTTAGTCATTACTTGAAATCTATGTTGAATCAGCTCATGAAAATTGTACTGTAGATGACCACTGACGTCGTAGTAATTATCCCACTGGAATTTCGTCAAACGGACTTATGATAAATTTTAGATGAATTATTTCGTAGACTGCAGTCAGAAAGTGACAAATCTGATTGCAGTCCAGTAAATAAATTTTTATAAAATATTGGTAAAGAACTGGACCCGGGTATTTTTACACAATAATATTTGGATCGTATAAGACATTCTGTAAAAATTTGGGAATTTTTGGAATAAGATAACTATTTTATTAAAATGTCCGAAAACAGCCCAGTTTGTTATATTAAAACTGAAAAGAGATAAGTAGTATTCTGCATGTCTAAATGTCGGGTTGGTTATTTGAGAACGATCTAACGGGTTATATGTTAAAGAAAATGATATGCTATTTAGTATGGGCACCTCCATTTACAAAGGAGACTATGGCGAAATTTTCTAAAATTCCAACACTTAGAAAATATTTTCTAACAAGTGTTGCAAGTACGTTTTGAACTATGTTTCTCAAATTTAAACCTCGCTATAATTTTTGTAACAAAATACAAAGTATCGGAGGTTGGTTTTGCACATAAAAATGGGTAAACATATATATTTAGAATATATATACATACTAAGACACTTGTGTGAGGGTTTGCATACTCAGTAAAATGGTTATATTATATAACTTAACAAAGTACCGTGAAATTTATTATCCAAAAACAATACCGTTACTTATATATTTTGGTATATATTATCTTTGGACAAAGTGATAATATATTATTTTGGAGAAATATATATTTTCGGGACAACACGTTATTGTGGGACAAAATGAGTTTATAAATATATTTGCTAGAGTGAGACTTGGGAATAGATTGATTCGGAAATTACAAATAGAATAATACAAGTACAGGTATATGATACCCCGTCCTTGGGAAGGAAATACGAAGCTAAAATACTTGAGAAGTATTAATACCAAAGATATGGATTAAACAACTATTCCAAAACTAAATACAATTTAAGTTGAAATATTAATTATTTCGACAAATAATTATACAACTTGGAATAACATCAGAAACGTAACTCAAAAACGTAAATACTAAGACAAGGCACGACCCGTTCGTCTAATAGACATTAGACCATTGTAGGTAGTCATGTTTGCTGAGGAGATTTGGGTTACAAGTACCGAAGACGCAATACAGTGAGTTCATGTCCCCCTTTTCTTTCAACTGTTTTCAGTTTTATACTTCGGGGGTGAAATACATGTTACAATTATACAGACACTTTTATACATGGTATGGTTAGCTTAAGGAGGGCATACTACTTAGATCATGTGAGTGGGTAGGCGGAAACTTAAGGACATCAATCCTTGTTGTAGGACCGAGGGACATGAGTGATAGATCTATTCGGGTGTAGTGAGCCCCACTCCTGAGTCCGCTGAGTGGACCATGTGGTGACTATGTCTTACAGCCGGAAGCCCGGTACAAAATCCGCATGGTTTGAGTCTTCCTGCATCACTTTACACATATCAATGGCCTTGCAAACCATTGGTGATCTCTTTTTCCTTAATGCTACATACCAGGGACTTACTTACATACTTATGACATTTACAAAGGCCTATACATACACACAAACGAACACATGAACTCGCTCAACTTTTGTTGATTTTTCAAACTACATGTATTTCAGGGAATTAAACGGATCTGGCAGGTGTATGCATGTGTCTACAAGCTGCGTGTTAAATAAAGGATATCATCCGTGGTCGTAGGGTTTAAAAGATGTATCCTATTCCTGGACGGGATACATGTTTCTAAACTCAGGATTATTTAAAGTCTTTTGTTAAGTCCATGAGAACTCATTTGAACATGATATGGTTTGTAACTAATTGGCGTCAATGTTTTTAAGACAATGGTATAGTGGTATTTTATAAACTTTATTTATGGATGAAAATCTTTTGGTTTTATCATATAGCATTGTTATGATTGATTGCTATGGTATTAAGAAGTCACACCAAATAACCACGCTTCCGCAAAAGTCAGGGTGTGACAGCTTGGTATCAGAGCCTCGATCATAGCGAACTAGGATTCCTTCTCGAGTCTAGACTATGATCATTAGGGCTCTCACAAATACATTTTTAAACATTTTTACATTGCATACACTAAACGTCCAGATCCGGGGCACAAACGTTTTACAAACAAAAGGCACAAATACACATTTCAAAATTCATGTTATAATTCAGTCTTATGGACTGAGGGAGTTCAGCCTTAAAGGCTAGGGAGGTTCAGTCTTAGAGACTGAGGGAGTTCAGCCTTAAAGGCTGGGGAGGTTCAGTCTTAGAGACTGAGGGAGTGCAGCCTTAGAGGCTGGGAAGGTTCAGTCTTAGAGGCTGGGGAAAATTTAGTCTTAGAGACTGGGAGGTTTGGTCTTAGAGACTTGGGAGTTGGTCTTAGAGACCAGGGAGTTAGTCTGAGAGACTAGGGAGTTCAGTCTAAGAGATTGGGTGGGATAGTCTGGGGAAGACTAGGACGATTACTTGCTTACATTGTTATCACATACATGCTTAATTGTTGATTATTGATAAACGTGCATACGTGGAAACTGTTTGCATACACTAACTGATAGTGATTACTATGGAAATACATACTATGACTACCATGTACCGATACACATGTCGCCTTGATCTAAAAGCGGGTTGTCAAACATTGATGACCCTATGGCCGCCGCCACAAATATTGAGACGGCACTTGCACCGGAGATATTTACGTCAGACACTGAGAGTGATCCTGATATGCTGACCAAGGGCAAGGACAACTTACAACAGTCCGCACTACCCGATTTTGGGGATGATTTATCCTTGCTGAAGGTTTCTCTGACAAGAATCCTCCTGTTACTCCTGTCCCGGTCCATGACCACTTCAACACTGGTCATTCCGATAGTGAACACACCATGGCTCCGATCCTTGACAATACGCCTCATGTGGACCCTTCCTTCCAAAGGGTGGCTACTCGACGAATAGTCGATGACGTGGACATGACTATTGATGGTCCTCCTGACGACATCCATGGTGATGGAAAGTTAGACGAGAACATTATTACAAATTTCACATCTGAGACCTCTGTTATCAGGCTACCCTCTGCGCCTAGAATACACTCGATTTCAGACTCCTTTGAGTCTATGACATTTATAGCCTTATAGATGGCCGGATTACAACTTTCTACTACTGACACAGACGACGACGCCGTTATGACTGCTGCATTATCACTTGCTCGAGGCACCACACCGTCACATGACCCAGAGCTTGCTCCTGAGCTAGCTTCTGCACCTTTTGGGTTAGCTTAATGTTGCACCTGTTGAACCTGCACCTTTACTTGATCATGACCCTATTTCTTTTGGTTTTCCAGGCATTGCACCCTTTATATCTGACCCAGTACCTGCACCTAATGATCTTCCTATCAGTTGAGACGTTTGTTCCTGCACCTTCCCCCGCTGATGTTGCTCTTGTGAAGACCGACGTCCATTGCGCCAACATGCCTATCGCTTTCTTTCAAGATATACCCACACCCCGGAAAGGTACTCCAGGTCAGCACACCACATGACGATCCTTTTTGCTACAGCAGCATTTTCTACGACCTCGCAGGCCGCACCGTTTGCTACCTTCACCTCTACACCGCTGGACGAGCCATTTCGATGGTTCCTATCATACCCTATACTGATTTTAGACCCTTACCATCCCTCACCTTATGGAGGCTACACACGGGATGAGTACACCTGTCACATCAATTACAGTTTGAGGTTATGAGTCGCAGAGTTTTGGAGCTTGATCTGACACCACATCCTTCACCCTATTGCCAGTATACCTTGATCCTCCACGTTTATCAAAGATTCCTTTTGCGCTCTTACCTGCTGTTATTACACTTTTCTCAGGTTTTGATGCTCGTTTCTTTACTGTCGAGCGGCAGATCAGTTAATTACTTTGACGTATATACAAGCTCGGGGAGGAGCTCGCTCATGTTAGCAGTTTACTTTTCTTTCCTCCTCCACCTCAGACACTGGTATAATGGTTTCTGGATTATGCGGATTGCATTACATTTGGGTAAAGACACTAATGATAAGCCGAGATTGTGGAGACTTTTAAAGACCACTTCAGACTATGTGATTTTGATACATTGATATACTTGTTGGGCAAGGGTAGGGTGACCCTGTTTCCCTCTTGATGTGATACATTTGAAAGGCGATACAATTGTGGTCGGAGAATAATGAGAGCCCAATCATTATAAAACATGCGACAATACTTTATGGCCAATGACCAACGAACGATCAGTCGCTATGTCTTCGTTAAGCACAATTGTTAATCCATATACGTGTGCTGTAATTATAATGCTACGTGCTTGCTTACTGTGCTCTCATTAAACATAATTACCAAATTACTTGGTTATGCTATGATTATGCTATTGCTTGATTGGCTGATATAAAACTCAAATACATGTACGTATATATGACCTCTAAACAACTATATGCACCCCCTGAACAATAAGACCTGACCTAACCGATCTTCCTCTCAGAAGATGTCGATACAAGGAAACATCGCTACCAACAACCCTCCGCCAACAACAGCGGAAGAACTACAAGAGCGCATCTCACAGGCTATTACACAACTCGAGGCCCTTCGCTCCGAACACAGCGAAGGCTGCACCTTCAAGCAATTCTTAGACCACAAACCTCGAGAATTCGACGGCACCGGGGGTGCCTTAGCTTTTGTGCGTTGGGTTGAGAAGGCAGATTATGTTTTGCGACTAAGTAAATGCGCCCCAGAACATCAGGTTACGTACATAGCAGGGCTGTTTGTAGATGGGGCTCTGTCATGGTGGAACCTTCAGGTTCAGACAATGGGCGAGACTACTGCGTATGCTTTGACGTGGGACGAACTGAAGGAACTGATGCGCAAAAGATATTGCTCTAGGGCAGAAGTCCAGAAGTTGGAGACCGAACTGTGGAACTTGAAAATGGAAAGACCAAAGATAGCTGACTATGTGCAGAGATTTAACGAGTTATCACAAGTTGTTACGCTCCTGGTGGGACCAGAGTTTAAGAGAATTGAACGTTTCATAGGGGGATTGGCACCTCAGATTCTAAGCCTGGTAACAACATCTAAACCTTCAACGATCACCGAGGCTATCGACACAAGCGTGGCGCTAACTGAAGAAGCAATTAGGCTAGGAAAATTTTCCACTACGGACGAGAAAAAGGAGACTCCTGTAGAGTCATCTGGGGCTAATAAGAGAAAGATCGCAAATTTCAAGATGGTTACTCGGGCGAGTAGCAAGAAGAAGGCCAAAAAGGGAAAAGACTACATGGGTATCCTACCTAAGTGTGACAATTGTCTACGTTATCATGTCGGGCGATGTAAATATGGAAAATGTGATAACTGTGGCAAGAGAGGGCATCCTAAGGAAACCTGTAGGCAAGATACTGAACGTAGAAATGGAGGCCAGGATGGTAGCCAGAATCACGGAGGAACAACGACGACGACAAGTATCAAGGAAGGATGAGTGACAAACAAAAACGTGCTCAAGGTTGCCTTAACTGTGGGAGTAAAAAGCATTTCAGAAAATACTGCCCTAAGAAGAACCAGGCACAAGGATGAAAGCTCAATAGCGGAGCTAGGGAAGCACGTCAGAAGCCAAACAAGGTTATCCATACGTTCCATATTACTCAACGTTATGCATCTGTGTTGCCAGATACTGTCGCAAATTCTAAGCTTCGCACCTCTAGAGTTTGAGAGTATACTCAGGTTAGTCGCAGGTAAGTTAGATAACTCGCACTCGATGGAACTAGCTAGGTAAAGCTAGTGGAAGCCAACGCAGTAACTAACAACGGCAAGATAGAAACCAGAGAGCGTAAGTTTACAGTTGCTTTACTACCAGTTGAGTTGGGAAGCTTCGACGAGGTAATTGGGATGGATTAGTTGCCAAGCGATCGAGCGAAGGTTGATATCCGCATCCCGACGGCGAATGAGGGAACGATCTTGACTCATGAAGCAGGATACGCCTCTACAATTTACCAATTGCTTAAAGGCACTGGGAATCGTTGCGTATAGGATGTGTTGTTTTCTTGACTCATGCCAGGGACAAGGGAGCCGAAGAACCAAAACTCGAAGATATTCCTGTGATAAGGAAATATCCTGAAGTCTTCCCGAAGACTTACCAGAATTATCTCCTCAACGACTAGTCGAATTTCGCATCAATTTGATTCCAGGTGTCGCGCCTGTAGTCAATGCACCTTAACGACTTACACCTTCGGAGATGCAAGGATTGACAGTGAAGCTTCAGAAGTTGATAGAGAAGGAAGATAACAGACCAAAATTCCCTTTTTGGGTAACCCCAATTCTGCTTACCAATAAGAAGGACGATAGCTTTCATACAAACATCAAACAACCAGGATCCGGAAGAGCTAACCCACAAGAGTCAGTAACTCTTGCTGAGAACTAACGAATTTCTTACTTAACTAACTGTGAGGATCCAACTACTATTACACGACTGATCGATGATCGAGTGTCATTAGCTGTGAATTTGGGAATAAAGTATACTGGGAAATTGTGGGACAATAATTTGTTTTTAAACATACACAAAATGGTGTTTCCTATACGATGCACGAGACAGTGCTACACAGAATACGAAACTTTGTGAATTTAACAGACATGTACGTAGAACTTTTGGAACCCAGGTCAAAACTCGTAAGGGCTGTTACTTAGGAACTACATCTGTCAACCCAATTCAAACACCATTATCCGACGTATATACCAGTTCAGTTGGCCAAACAGAAAGTACTTAAATTTCTTTCGTCGAAACCTTCACTTTTGCTTCTAGCGGGTAGATGTTTGCATCTCTACTCCCCTTAATGGTAGTTGCTTCATGTTGATTTTCTTCGCTGAGAGCGAACACTCATTTGCTTCGAATATTTGGTCGTTTCTTCATTTTAGCAAACACTCATTGTTTCATTACTTGAAAACTCACATGTTACGCATACACCATCTGCTACGCATGCGGTTTCATTTCAAACGCTTCATTGAAGTTCAAATATTATGTTGCTAAATCTAAATTACTGGTTTGTGATTCGAATGACCTACATTATTGTAATTGTTGGCTCTTTTGCTATCAAGTCAACACACTCTCTTGAAACTTCTTTTATTCCAAATTACATTCATGGTTAATTTTGTTACCATGCCGAGATTTCCTTTGTTGATATATACGTTTATTGTCGGGTTACACTGAAACTAAGTTCAATTGCTTGAACTTATTCATTTCACATATTCAATTTAAGACGCCATATGATGTGTTGAGAGCATCATATTCAAACATTTTGCAAAGGTTCTTTTGTTTCGAGTCATAATGGACTTGGTTGGTCTACGACCCCACTAAATCATTTGTTGATTTCGATACCTTACGATGATACTTTCACGAAATTGGAGCTTGCACTAATTTGGTTACCCACTTCATACACGGATTTAAATTATTTGCTAATCTGCTCTAAATCCGTCTTGTTTATTTCAATTAAAGCAGTCTCTTCACAGTTGTGTGTTAAGGCAATGGTACATAGATTCATTTCATAGCACGGTGTACCTCCTAACGGTTCTTTCGTTACAAATTAAATACCTTGTAGTATTTATTGTTTTCCACTTTCAAACAGAGACAGTAATACCTTGATGTTCCGTATTCAATAGAAAACTCAATGACATTGTGTAAATCAAAACTTCAGGCTTGTTTCGGTACATCTTCATTTGACTTCGAACACGGTGAACTTGTTCAGTCACCACCATATTTGAATTATGTCGTTGCGACACCTTGTGGTGTCATTATAAACTTGCAGCTTGTGCTGATCATGGTCAACCGTCTCACACGAAACTACACATGCTTTTGTTTGGCTGGTCATTTAAACATTTCTCATGCAAATACGAATCAAGATAGTGATACACCAAATTCGCTTGTATTCCATTCGGTGTACCTTCGAAACTTAAGAATGTCAACACACTAAACCTTGCCATTCATTTAGTCGGGAGATTTACAGATCATTTTATTATTACATTTGAGTTGTTGACTTTGAATTTATATGGAAGATGCTATGGTTTGTGAAAACTCGTTTGCATATTGCGATCAATCGTCTAAGAATCTTACTGGTCAAAACTCCTCTTTGGTGGAACCCTGTTAGCTGGATTACACTAGACTATACGTCAAATACGTCCTGTACCTTTGACATCAAATGCTAAAAGCACATACCTTTTAACCATTGGATTCGTGTTGTTATAAATTCTTGGACTCACCTGATGTGAATAAGGTTTGATTTGGTTTAGTGACTATCTACCTCGGTATTATTCATATACATACACGCATAATGAAACCCTAAGGAGTTAAGGTAGTACGAATTTCGAGGACGAAATTTTCTTAACGGGGGGAGAATGTGACAACCCTCACAATTACAGGTATCCGTACAATTAATTAAAGTTAATTACGTGCTTAATGAATGTGCTTGATTACAACTGGTGACGTAAACTGTTTTCTGACTTTTTGTATCGTACATACATATGCATCATATTTCATACAGTCACTCCATTTATTACACACAAACTTTAGTGACATACTTGATGCACAAAGCACAGTTAGCACACTGAACGGATAATTCAGAAACATGCTGACAATGCCAGCACATGGACAGACAATGTTTTAAGGCCAGTATGAGCCAGGGACAGGGTACTACACAAGTGTGGAGTGTAAGGAAGTAAGAACCATAAAACTGCGTCACTAGGTGATAGTAAAGTGCCGGGAAGTGCCAAAAACACACTTTAAGTGCAGAATTCTGCATTTATTAATAAAATTTAGCATTTTAACATGCTAGTAGGGTGCAAAAATATGACAGAATGGTCTTGTATGCTTTCCTAAGT
Source organism: Helianthus tuberosus (assembly GCA_030545235.1). NCBI lineage: Eukaryota > Viridiplantae > Streptophyta > Magnoliopsida > Asterales > Asteraceae > Helianthus > Helianthus tuberosus. The sequence goes on along the minus strand of CM060426.1, from coordinate 24,877,421 downwards.
GCCGGGAATTAAAAGTGTTGCAAAAATATATATAAAAAGACACTTTTCGGAATAATTAAACACTTTAACGAAACGGTATCTAACCGAACAACCGGACATTACCCGAAACACTAATTTTTTGTCAAATACATTGTTTAATTATTTCTTGGCTCGTCATGATCCCCGTGCACCATAACACCCCCTAAATATCAACCAACTAACATATGTAAGTATATACTTGGACTTTAACTTATGTTTACCAATTACTAACAAAAACTTTCACTTAACCCCCCCCCCCATACATGACTTACGGTCATGAAGCATGGCCCACCCCAAGATTTTTATAAATCTTCTTAAATCCTTCCATGATCTCATTGGATTTGGTTTGATTTTATTAGATATGCAAGATATGGACTTAGATACTAGAAATCTTTGAAGATCTTGGTTATTGGATTGTATAAGATCTAGACTCCATCAAAAATTACAAATACCCCCCCCCCCCATGCTTACTTACGGTCACAAGGACCTCACCCAAAATCACCAACAAATCTCAATAGATCTCATGCTAATATTTTATTTGATCTTGCTTGCTATTGTTACCAAATATTAAGAAGACATCTTATAAGTATGGTGAGCATATCTACCAAATCATCCCATGATCTTCACCTCTCTCACTCACTCTCTTCTCCCTCCCTCTCGGCTCACATAACCGCCACCACCATCACCACTTTAACACCATCATCTTCTTCCATTTTAAGCTTTATTCAAGACTATAAGGTGATTCAAGGGAGCTTGTAACTTGTGGAGCTTCAAAGGGCTTTGTTTCTTGCTTCTTCACCATCATTTCTTCATCTTCTCACTAAGATTCACCCCTAGCCTTGGTGCTAGTAGTAAGTTCTTGTCAAACTCTTGTCCATCTTGTTTTTATGATCAAAAGTTGTAGTATGTTAAGTATGTTCAAAACACTAAAGAACAAGAACACTAAAAAGGGTTAAACAAGAAACTTGAACATAAAAGTTTACATGTTCATGAGATGAGAGGTGGTAATACATGATAAATCTGAGTTACATAATCGATAATCTGCTGTAAATGACTTACGTTATGATATAAATCGTTATTAGAATGAATGGTAATCGCATGTGTACATTTTAGTGGCATTTAGACTATAAAAAGCATGCTGAGTAAAGTTTCCTGCCAACTTCAACTGGCTGTAACCGGACCATTATAAATCGAAAATTTGATTTTCTGAAGTCTAAATTATGTATTTTCGAAAAATGAAGCAAATGGCACTGGAATCATATTTTTTTGAGGTCGTTTACTATTTTTAAAGACACGTTTTGTAACAGCAGCTAAAGCTGAGTTTTTACTGCAGTAAATGGGTGATATATTTTTAGTCATAACTTGAAATCTATGTTGAATCAGCTCATGAAAATTGTACTGTAGATGACCACTGATGTCTTAGTAATTGTCCCACTGGAATTTTTTCAAACGGACTTACGATATATTTTAGATGAATTATTTCGTAGACTGCAGTCAGAAAGTGACAAATCTGATTGCAGTCCGGTAAATAATTTTTTTATAAAATATTGGTAATGAACTGGACCCTGATATTTTTACACAATAATATTTGGATCGTATAAGACATTCTGTAAAAATTTAGGAATTTTTGGAATAAGATAACTATTTTATTAAAATGCCCGAAAATGGCCCAGTTTTGTATATTAAAACTGAAATGATATAAGTAGTATTCTGCATGTCTAAATGTCGGGTTGGTTATTTGAGAACGATCTAACGGGTTATATGTTAAAGAAAATAATATGCTATTTAGCATGGGCACCTCCATTTACAAAGGAGACTATGGCGAAATTTTCTAAAATTCCAACACTTAGAAAATATTTTCTAACAAGTGTTGCAAGTACGTTTTGAACTATGCTTCTCAAATTTAAACCTCACCATAATTTTTGTAACAAAATACAAAGTATCAGAGGTTGGTTTTGCATATAAAAATGGGTAAACATATATATTTAGAATATATATACATACTAAGACACTTGTGTGAGGGTTTGCATACTCGGTAAAATGGTTATATTATATAACTTAACAAAGTACCGTGAAATTTATTATCCAAAAACAATAGCGTTACTTATATATTTTGGTATATATTATCTTTGGACAGAGTGAAAATATATTATTTTGGAGAAATATATATTTTCGGGACAACACGTTATTGTGGGACAAAATGAGTTTATAAATATATTTGCTAGAGTGAGACTTGGGAATAGATTGATTCGGAAATTACAAATAGAATAATACAAGTACAGGTATAAGATACCCCATCCTTGGGAAGGAAATACGAAGCTAAAATACTTGATTAGTATTAATACCAAAGATATGGATTAAACAACTATTCCAAAACTAAATACAATTTAAGTTGAAATATTAATTATTTCGACAAATAATTATACAACTTGGAATAACATCAGAAACGTAACTCAAAAACGTAAATACTAAGACAAGGCACGACCCGTTCGTCTAATAGACATTAGACCATTGTAGGTAGTCATGTTTGCTGAGGAGATTTGGGTTACAAGTACCGAAGACGCAATACAGTGAGTTCATGTCCCCCTTTTCTTTCAACTGTTTTCAGTTTTATACTTCGGGGGTGAAATACATGTTACAATTATACAGACACTTTTATACATGGTATGGTTAGCTTAAGGAGGGCATACTACTTCAGGGGTGAAATACATGCTACATACCAGGGACTTACATACATACTTATGACATTTACAAAGGCCTATACATACACACAAACGAACACATGAACTCGCTCAACTTTTGTTGATTTTTCAAACTACATGTATTTCAGGGAACTAAACGGATCTGGCAGGTGTATGCATGTGTCTACAAGCTGCGTGTTAAATAAAGGATGTCATCCGTGGTCGTAGGGTTTAAAAGATGTATCCTCTTCCTGGACGGGATACTTGTTTCTAAACTCAGGATTATTTAAAGTCTTTTGTTGAGTCCATGAGAACTCATTTGAATATGATATGGTTTGTAACTAATTGGCGTCAATTTTTTTAAGACAATGGTATTGTGGTATTTTATAAACTTTATTTATGGATGAAAATCTTTTGGTTTTATCATATAGCATTGTTATGATTGATTGCTATGGTATTAAGAAGTCACACCAAATAACCACGCTTCCGCAAAAGTCAGGGTGTGACAATAATCCGGTGTGACTCCTTATCGTGTGGTATCAGTATAAATAATACGGAAGTTTTTAACAGGATTTTATCCTTCTGTTGTGCGCAAGGATTCATGGTTTCCTTTTGGCGCGCAGGTGTTATCTGCTGTCTTTCTTCTAAGCTCTCTTTGTAGGACCAGTGCGCGGCCGCGCAAGGTCTAAAGAGGGTTAAAAGATAAGGTTGTGGTATGGTCCCAAGTACTTAATACGAGGTTTTTGGGTCCTTACCCCTTCACTTAGTTATAGTAGTAGGCCCCTCTTTTCAAGGTGACGTTACCCTCAACCCAGTAGTTTGAGTCAGCAAGGATACAATCCTAAAGGGTTGGATTATTGAAATATAATTAATTAAGTTATTAATACATAATGTGGTAGGCCCCTCTTTTGAAGGTGACGTTACCCTCGGCTAAGTAGTTTGAGTCAGCAGGGATACAATCCTAAATAGCCGGGTTAAAGTTTTAATAGTAGTTTACATATGAGGGGGTCAAGAAGTTCGAACCCCCGCCATCCAATACCAGTGGGTATTGAAGGAGGTCCTACTAAAGTTGACCCAGGTCCTTGCAGGATCTATACACTGAACAAGGCAAGACTCTTACCAAACCATTCCCTTAACCCCCAACCAGGTAGCCAACATATCTCCATATAAACCGTTGAGATATAAATGGTGAAAATCTTTTATTTTATATAGATAGTAAAATAATGCCAAGACACTACGGACAAATGATAAGGAAGATTCACCTTCAACATAAGAAACTAGTTATTAAAGTCATTAATACATAACCAAATAAAAAGTGCGAAAAGATTAAAAATAAAAACTATTACACTAAACACTTGTCTTCACCAAGTGATGTAAGAGACTTAGGCAAACATGGCCTTTGATTGTCAAGAACTCTTACGATCAATCTTGGATCCCGAGACTACTCACACACTCTATAATGGATGATGGATGATGGTGGTGGATGTGGGTTGTGATGGGGGTGGTGGGTGGGTGAAGTGTGAGAGAGGTGGTTTGCCAAGGGATGGTTTGCAAGTGAGCCAAGCACCCCTATTTATAGCCTGCACAGAAGCCCGGACACGGCCCCGTGTCCACCCATCTTCTATTTCTTCATTAATTGCAGTTTGTCTGCATTAGTTGACCACGCCCTCGTGTCCGCTGGGCACGACCCCGTGTGCAGAAGCGTATATGTACTATCAAGATTTGCCTAGATTCTGCGAATCTTAGCATTGACCACGGCCCCGTGTCCGCTGGGCACGCCCCCTTGGTAGGTGATAGAAGCTTCAACAACTTTGTCTTTTCTGCAGACACTTGGGCACGCCCCCGTGCTCATTAAGCACGGGGCGTGTTCAGCCTTTTGTTCTCTTGTTTTTGCTTGGGGAGATGCTGTCGAGGTGTCGGGCATGCCACATTTATTCCTTTTCTTGTATTATTGTTAGATTTAACTGCATTTTTGCTTCTTTTATCCATTTAAGCTCTTTTAACCTTGAAAATACAAAAGGAAGACCAAAACATACTTTTTCCAACATTAGTACTAAAAAGGTTAGTTTTATGCCACATTTAATATGTTGCGTTTTGCGCACATCAATTATCCTCCAAGACCCCCAGTTTCGGTGTATCAAGGATCCAACATCTTTCAGGATCAAGGATCCTTAAGGAGTGTACAACCCAGAAGTTCAGAGATTCACTTGGGAGACTTCATCCCTATGCAGACTATTGCTTCATCTGGTCCCTCAATCATGCCATAATCACATCAATATGGATTCACATAAGGAATTCCACCCTTGAATCCATCAGGAGGTAACACTTTAAATACTACTTATAATACTAACCATGGCTTTGTGCAGGATACAGGAATCAACCAAGCTATGGCTAGAGAGTTACAAAAGCTCAAGGATATGATATCCAGTGTTCCAGGAGTGGTCAAACCCATTCCAGAAATTCCAGATGGGAGTCACAGGATATCTAGATTTGCACCACCTATTTGTGATGCAGAGATACCAAAGAAGTTTCAAACACCAAACATGAAGTTATATGATGGCTTAACTGATCCCGAAGAGCATGTAGCTGAATACAGGGAGAGAATGGAAATCAACCCCATTCATGAAAGGTTAAAAGAAGCATGTCTATGCAAGGGTTTCGGATCCACACTGACAGGATCAGCTCTTAAATGGCTGCTAAGTCTTCCCCCTTACTCTATTACTTCATTTGCTAATCTAGTTAATTTGTTTAATAGCCAATTCTCATGTAGTAGGAGGTTTGAACGTTTAACTAGTGATCTATATAGGGTAACACAAGGTCAAAATGAATCACTTAGAGATTATATCACTAAATTCAGTAGAGAATCCTTAGAGATTCCTAATTTGGATATTGCTACGGCTGTAGAAGCTTTCAAAATGGGTTTACTTAAGGATTCACAGTTCTATGTTGATCTTGTCATGACCCCTTGAAGGAATCTTGATGAAGTAAGAACCAGGGCCCTTAGATTCATCCGCCTAGAGGATGATAAAAGGATCCAAGAAAGACTGGCAGGATCCTCAAAGCAGGAAAATCAAGGATCCTACTTCAGGAACAACAAGTCCAAATCATACAACAAGTCTGATAATCAGAACGTGCATGCAGTGGAGCAAGAAGAGGATGATGAGGATTATCATCCCATTTCTGAATATTGCTTTTCTGTTGATAATAATGAACTAATCCTTGCAATGCAGAATCTAGGTGAAAAAGCAAGATGGCCCAGAAAGAGTGATATACCAGCTGCACCAAAAGACAAATCCAAATGGTGTGTATATCATGAAGATTTCGGCCATCTCACTAACGAATGCATAGCACTCAGGAAAGAGATTAGTTATTTGTTAAGCAAAGGGCATTTGAAGGAGCTGTTTGGAAGGAAAAAGTCAAGGATCCAGGATCCTGAAAAGGTTCCAGAAAGAGCTCCTGCTCCTCCTGCTGATGCACAAATTATCAACTTCATATCTGGTGGATCAGACATAAGTGGCACTTCCTTTTCAGCAGCCAAGAGGCATGCTAAAGATGTGACAACTGTCAAAAATCCAGGTATCCGTACAATTAATTAATCCTGATTAAGTGCTTAATGACTGTGCTGAATTATAATTAACTGCTTTCTGATTATTGCTGTATACACACATGTGCATCACATATTGCAAATGACATGTCATTAATTGCATAAGAACTTTATTGACATAAAAGGTGCACAAAGCACAGTTAGCACAGTTAACAGACAAACCGGGAAAATGCTGACGTAGTTCAGTACATAGACAGACGTTGTATTGGGACATAGTATAAGTCAGAAATTAAGTACGACACTAGTGTAGAGTGTAGGGAAGTAAGGATCACAAAACTGCTTTTCTAGGTGATAGTTTAAGTGCCGGAAAGTGCCTAAAACTCACCCAAAGTGCTGAATTTAGCAAAATTCAGCATAAATCAGCATTTTAACATACTAATTTAATGTAGAAACTTGGTACAATGATCCTGAATGCTTTCCTAAGTGTCGGGAAATAAAAGTGTCACAAAAAGATACATAAAGCACACTAAACTGTAAGGTTTAGCACTTTAACGAATCAGTATCTAACCGAACAACCGGACACTACCCGAAACACCAAATTTACACTTAAAGCATTGTTTTAACATTTCCAAGCTAGTTATGGTCCCCGAACATCATAACACCCCATACAAAATATCTAGTAACTAAAACACTTAACTTACACTTGGATTAGAACTAGATTGCAACTAATGGATTAAACCTACTCTACTACACCCCCCCCCCCCACCTATGGACGGCCCATACCCCCTCCATGCTCCAAGATTTTATTTCCTTATTAAAATAGATCTTGTTTTTGCTTTTTAGAGCATAATACACATGAGGTAATTGAAGAACATGGATATAAGTATCATATGAGAGGTTAAGAGTTCATTACATTTCACACACTAACACACACTCACCTTTCTCCCTCTCTTGCTCTCCCTCTCGACTGAACACCCACACTAACACCACTATCATCATCCAACCTTCTTCATCTATTCCAAGATCATACAAAGTTGCAAGGAGGTATACAAGGAAGCTTGGTGGCTTTGGAAGCTAAAGGACCTCTCTTGCTTGCTTTTATCCTCTTGATTTCTACTCTTGATTCATACCTAGCCTTAAGCTAGTGGTAAGATCCTTGTACACTCTAGTTTACATCTATTTTGAGTGGTTAAAGTAGTATCATAATCAAGAACATTAAGAACCCTAAAGAACATAAGCATGGAACTTGAACATAAGCTTGATTTATGAAGTAATCTTGATAAAACTAAGTTGTTTATGAGATGTATGCTTGTTGATCTTTGATTATTTATAGAAATGATGTTGATCATCATAACATCTTGCTAGATCATGATTAGAAACATAGTTTAGCAAGATGAGAAAGTGAGAATGTGGTAGGATGAAAGATCATCCACACTTAAATCATGAACTTGAAAAGAATACTTTGGTTTCTTGAAAAATAATAATCAAAGTGGGTTAATAATCATATAGATCTAAGATTTATGAATGGTTTTCCAAAAGAACCAAGTTTAAAATATGATTTTTAGTAGATCATGGTTCTTACATAAACAAACGCTATTTTTGGTAGTTAAACAAGTGTAGAAACACTTGTGTAACAAGAAGATCACATGAAGCAACATTTTTGTAAAACATGATTACAAGTTATAAGAATCTAAATCTTTCAAGAATGATGTTTTTACATAAACAACCACACTTTGAAGGATAACTAAACCCACTACCAAGTTACTACAACTTTTCATAAACTTTCAAGTTCATGAATTAGTGGAATAAGCATGATTTTGGCAAAATTGGTAAGTGTAAGATGTTTAGTGTTGATTGCGGATTGATTGTGGTGATTTTACAAAATAAAATGATATGCTTGAATGCATGGAAACCTCCATTTTTAGGGGAAACTATGGCAAAATTTTCTAAAAATACAAACACTTAGAAAATTTTTTTCAAACAAATAGTAACCAAGTGTATTTTAAACCATACATTGTTACATAAACTTTGCCATAAATTTTGGTTACAAAATACAACTATTGGAGGTTGGTTTTTACAAATAAAAATGACTAAAAATATATTTAGAATATATATATACATTAAAGACACATATGTGTGATTATTTGTATACTTTGTGTAATAGTTATATTATTTTAGGACTTGAAATAATATAACACATTAAAACACCAAGAAGTACGATCCAAAATATTACCAAAATCTCAAGGAATAAATATACAAGTTACACACAAAATATTGGCAAAACCGAACAAGAAATGTAACTTACCAAATATTCTGGAACTTAATTCGCAAGTATATTTTGGTAAGTAATATTTTGGACACGAGGAAGTGAAAATATGATTTTTGCAATTATTAAAAAGTTATATCATATTTTTGACAAAGAGAAAATATATTGTTTTTGGGAAGTAAAAATATATTTTCTTGGAATTTCTAGAAGATATATAATTTTTGGGAAAGATATATATTATCTTGAGTACACTTGAAATACATTATTTTTGGATAAAAATAAGTTTATATATTTTCTAAAGTTAGACTTGAAAATATATTATTTTGGAACTATAAATATTTTGCCAAGAGAAAAATTATAAATATTTTTTCTAAGTAATATTTCTTAAATATATATATTTTGGAAATATATATTTTGGTGGACTTGTATTAGAAATAATATTCCGGAAGGTTTAATATAAATTTAAGTATACGAATACTTAATGAATAAAATAATATACGTATTCTCACACGTATAAACACTCACCGGAATACGACACCAATACATGGCAAAATATACAAATACAAGAATGCGCACATGTATAAGATACCCCCATCCTTGGGAAGGAAATACAAGAACCAATACTTGGGAAGTATTAAGTTAACATATATTATTTAACAATTATTCCAAAATTTAATAAATATAATTTAAGTTGAAATATTAATTATTTTGACAAAAATTATATAACTTGGAATAATATCAGAAGCGTAAATGAAACGTAACTCAGAAACGTTAACACTAAGTCAAGGCACGACCCGTTCGTCTAATAGACATTAGTACATTGTAGGTAGTCGTGTTCACCGGAGAAGTACGAGTTACGATTGTTGAAGACGCAAGACTGTGAGTTCATGTCCCCCTTCTCTTTTAACTGTTTTCAATTTTATAACTTCGGGGGTGAAATACATGTTACAACTGTTTACAAACGTTTTATACATGGTATGGTTAGCTAAGGAAGGGTACTACTTGATCATGAGAGTGGTGGGTACAACACTTAAGGCCATTAATCCTCGTTGTAGGACCGAGGGACATGAGTGATAGATCTATTTGGGTGTAGCGAGCCCACACCCATGAGGACCACGGTGGCCCATGTGGTGACTATGTCTTATTCCCGGAGACAAAAATTGTAGGTTTGAGTTTTCCTGCATCACTTCACACATATCAATGGCCTTGCAAACCATTGGTGATCTGTTTTCCTTGTTGCTTTCATACCAGGATTTACATACATACAGACATACATTCAAAGGTTTACTCATACACACAAACAAACACATGAACTCGCTCAACTTTTGTTGATGTTTTCAAAATGCATGTATTTCAGGGAATTAGTAAGTGGATCTGGCAGGCGTTGGAAGTCTTAAGCTGCGTTGTGAATAAAGATGTCATCCATGGTTTTGAGGTTTGGGTTGGGTGTCTTATTCCTGGACAAGACACATCTTTCAAACCTTGGTTTTTATTTAATGTCTTTTGATGAGTCCTTAGTGAACTCTTAAAACAATTCGTATGGTTTGTAAAACTTGTGTTTGAAGTCTACGTTTTAAAACAATGTCGTTATGTTTAAACATATTTAATGGATGAACATCTATGATTTTATCATATAGTTGTTATTATGATTGAATGCAATGGTATTAAGAAAGTCACACCATAATCACGCTTCCGCAAAAGTCAGGGTGTGACAGCTTGGTATCAGAGCTTCGATTGTAGCGAACTAGGATTCCTTCTCGAGTCTAGACTACAATCATTAGGGCTCTCACGAAAATGTTTTCACAACATATTTTCATTGCAAACACGAAACGCCCAGAACCAGGGAGACAAACATTTTTACAAACAAAAGACACGAAACACACTTCAAAGTTTATGTTATTGGTTCAGTCTGAGAGACTGGGTGGTACAGTCTGAGAGACTGGGTAGTTCAGTTTGGGAAACTGGGAGGTTTAGTCTGAGAGACTAGGAAGTTCAGTCTGAGAGGCTGGGTGGGATAGTCTGGGAAGACTAGGATGGATACGTGAATGCATTATTGATTAATTACATGCTTATTGATGATTGTTGATATATGTGCATATGTTGTGATTGTTTTGTTACAGACACTATGTCTTCGTCTGAGAGTGGACTGTCTGATACTGTCGACCCCATGGCTATCGTTTCGGACGATGAGATTGTCCCAGAGCCTGAGATTTTTACCTCCGACACTGAGAGTGACCCGGAGATGATGCCAGATGACGATGACGATTTCCAGCCTTTTGCATTACCTGACTTTGGTGACGATGTACCGCATGCTGATGGTTTACCTGACGAGGATCCCTTTCTTATTCCTATTCCTGACCAGGACCACCTCATCCTCGGATATCCCGATGGTGAGCACGACGTGGCTCCGATCCTCGCCCCTCTGCCTCTTGCGGCCTTTCCTCTCGAGGATTTGCCTTTTGATGACGTATCTGATGATGATGTCGATCTTTTCATTGATGGTCCCCCTGATGATGCCCAGGGTGACGGAGTTCCAGTTGATGATGCCATTGTTGTTCCACTCGTTGAGATTCCTATCATTGAGGTTTCCTCTGATCATTCTGTTCCAGATTCTTTCGAGTCTGTGTCATCCACCACTTTGCATGCATTGGGATTGCAGCGTTACCCCACTGATTCTGATACTAACACGGCCCTGTCTGTCGCACCTGTTCCTCCACATGACTTTGATCTTGACCTTGAGCTAGACATTGCCCCTGACGATCAGCCTATTAATGCACCCGCTGATCCTGAACTGGTACCTGCTCATGTGCCTATACCTGCTCCTGTGTCGATACCTGCACCTGAGCCTTTACCTGGTCATGATCCCGTACCATTTGGCATACCTGATGTTGCACCACTTGTACCAGACCCGATTCCTGCACCCACTGACCCTACTGCTTTTGCCGGTCAGATCGTGTCACACCCCGACCACGTAAAACAACAAATCGTGGCGGAAACGTCGGGGAGTGTTGTAACAGAATCATTGTTTCATAACACATGGAAATTGAAATTTTGTTTTATTGATTAACAGAAGTTACAATGTCTTAACAACAAAGAAGTATAACATAATTAACTAGTCTTGCATCTTTTATTGTCACTAAGGCCTGAGTCTGCCTATGTGTAACTTGATCAATCCTATGCATCATTTCCTGAAACACATGTGAAAATAGGTACGTCAGCATAAAAATGCCTGTGAGATACATATGTTTTATTGATTTAGGATTCATGACTTGTAAGTTTAAAGAAAATGTTTATCAAAAGTAGTCATGAACCTTGTAAAATGTTTTTGTTTTATAAATCATATAAAAATCAATAAGGAAATAGATGATATAAAAGAAATATGTATGGTTAAATAAATAACCAAGTAAAACGAATTTGTATAAAATGAGTTATTTGTAAAACAATGTTTTGCAAAGATATGTTAATTTGTGTAAAATGAAATATGTCAAAATTGAAATGATTTAAATAACGCTACGATATGTAATATTATAAAAGCACTTATATATAGGAAGTACTAGCGGCGTATCCACCATGCTTGTATCATATTACACACGCCTCGTTACTTAAATCATTTACCAAACAAACCACCAATGTAAAAATGTTCATGTATAACTAAATGTAATGTTTAAACAAATGTTGAAATGTTATTGAGTAAACAAATGTAATGTAGAGTGAATAAAAAGCCTTTATTGATTAAAAGCATTTACTTGACCCTATAAGAAAGAAATGTACAAAACAATGCATTTGATAAATTATAATCAAAATTTTATGTTTTGTAAAATAATGCATGCTTTACTGATACAAACATCTATGCGGTATTGTGAAAATGCATACATTCAAGCCTTGAGACTGTGGCGATAAACCCTTAAACAAATTAAAGATTTATCTGAGTTATGTGTATCGAATTCGGTCATTCCTTCCATCCAAACATACCTAGGATGTCAGGAACGGGAGTTGTCAATTCCTATGGTACCACTACCTACTAACGAACGGCGTAGCTAATGTTAATGAATGTATTTTTGAGCCATTTAAACAAACCAAATGTCATACCAAAATGTAAGCATGTTTTATGAAAATAATGTACTAAGTATGCAACAAATGGACATACATAGCATGAAATGAAATGTAAAATAATGTACTAAGTATGCACTAAATGGACATACATAGCATGAAATGAAATGTAAAATAATGTACTAAGTATGCAACAAATGAACATACATAGCATAAAATGTAATGTAAAACGATGTACCAAGTATGCAACAAATGAACATACATAGCATAAAATGTAATGTAAAACGATGTACTAAATATGCACTAAATGGACATACATAGCAAAAACATAATGAAATCATATACTATAAGTGTACCAATGAACATAGCAAGTATAGGATATAAAAACATGAAAAGCACGAAAGTAACAAGTAGGCACATGTGTTTCACCCCAAAACAGTTGAAAACAGTAAAAGAGGGGACTATGTACTCACTTGAGGGTGCTTAGAAGTATTGAATAACAACCAAGCAAAGCTAGAGGGATCACGGAAATCAAACGGCACCTAATATAGATAACTATGTAAATAAACGGACCTAAATTGGAGGATCGGATAAAATGAGGTTTTGTAAACCAAATGAGTGTAGGGACTCATGTAATATGGTTTAACAAAGCCTACATTCTAAAACGAAACCTAACCTAAGTGCTTACGACCCATTACGACTTGTTAAGGTGGCTTACGCCACTTTAACGCGTCGTTCGCGTAAAACGCGTTCGGAACGCCTAACTAGTCCTATGACAAGTATTATATGCCTTAATATGTCTAATATTGTTGTCTAATCAGCTTAGATATCAAAAATTATGTTACATATGCTTAAAATAAATTTATGCGCAAAAAGGGCATTTTGGTCATTTACCTAAGGCATATAAACTACCTATCATACAACTACTTAAACGAAGTGACCATAAGGTATAACCTTGGAAGGTTATTCCCTATGCAACTATGGTCACCTAATGTGTTTGGTCGGATCCTAATGATCGACCAAACGGGTCGGGTTCGAAAGTATAAGCGGTTGTTTAGACCGCTTACCTTACGACCCTATATAAGCACTAAACCTAAAGTGACGAGCTAAACATGTTAAAACATGTTTAATGAATTTAGAAAACAGGTTTGGTATCAAAACAAATGGTCTTGATACCTAAAAGTAGTTTGGTTACAAAATACGTAAGAATACGCATTTTGGCCGAAACTATGACTCGCCACTATGCCTAAATAATGTGGTAATCAGTAGGTATAGTCGCAAGGGACTAGAACCATCGTGATTACGCTCACGTTACGAAGTTCAAACAAACTTCGTGTTGACCATAAACTGGTCAAAGCTGAAAGCCAAACAATGTTTGACTTTCACGCTAAAAACGCTTAAAAGAACGAAAGAATACTTACAAAGGTCCAAGAACGGAAGTTTGACCCGATTATTCTCAGGTATGAAGTGAAATCACTTCAACTTAGAGAGAAATCAGATCAAGGTGTGAGTTTTGAGTTAGAGGGTGGGGGTATTTATAGGAAAACCAAGACCGTTAGGATCGTTCATCGAAAACCGAGCTTCGATCTGGACCTTACATGTGTGCCCATGGTTTTATAATACCATGGGTACCCCAAAACAAGCCCCTAGTTTCATTAAAACCATGTGCAAATGAGGGGCACAGCTGGAACAAGCTGGAAATCAGATTTTCAACTTTGGTCCCTTCCTAAGATAACTATGGCAGATTGTCAATTTCGGTCCCTAAATGTGAAAAACCTGGTTTTTGATGCATTTTTGACACGTTTAAGCCCCGTTTAATCCCATTTCAAGGCTCTAAAATGAAGTTAAAGTATAGGGAACATGAAACATGCTCAAAAATATCTCGGATGTCGGTTCGTTTGGTCGTACGGTTGCGTTGTTTGGTTAATTACGACGAAACACGAACGAACGCGAAAAACGATCCAAATGACGCGACGAATGGATTTTTATCATGACAAACACTAAAATAAAATATTTTAATGCTTACACAAATTTTTGGATGTCCGGATATATTCAGAACGTAAAATATGCGCGAAAATGCAAACTTATGCACTTTTTGACGCTTTTAGTCCCTGAATGACCAAAAAGTTTATTTTAGCACACCGAACACCTCAAAGCCTATTTCTAAGCTATGTAAAGGATATTTAGGGTATGTTTAACTTATGTTCAAGTTCCGGAATGTCCGTTACAGTACGAATCGGCATACTTTCGCAGTTTGTCGAATTTAGTCCCTGTAAGCGAATAAACTTGATTTCGGCACACCAAACCTTCCAAAACTTATTTCTAAGTTATGTAAAGGTTATTTAAGGTATGTTAAGCCTATTTCACTGTTACGGAGTGTTTGTTGCATTAAACTGGTTATATTTATGCATCAGTGCGCGTATAACCTTCCAGAAAGCGATTTAGAGCCCGAAATCGAACAAGAATTGATATGTGCAAATGATACACATATTTATACAAATCCCAAGTATGAAATACAATATTTCATTGGTTTGGTATTTGTTTGATGGTTGAAGTGACACAGGTGTCACAGATCGACCCCTGATACGCGTTCACTAGCAATGGGTGGATAGATGATGATGATGTACCCCCTTTTGTTGAGCCTGTTACTCCCCCACCTACACCTACACATGAACCTGTTGATGTCGCCCCTTTTCACCCGATTGTGTTCGATGTTCACCGCACCGACCTACCTGTCACTTTCTTACAGGACATTCCCACACCCCGTTCAGGGGAAGGCCCATCCAGTCAGCAGCCTAGCCTGTTCCATACGTGTCAGCAGCCTTTTCTCACATACCTCAGTGTACACCGACTGCTCATTTTACTTCTGCACCGCCAGGCGAGCCACTCATATGGTTTTCGCCGAACACTATGCCAGCTTCTGATCCATACCATCTGTGACAACTCGAAATTTAGAACCTTTCGTTGTATCTCGATGTTACATGCTTGAACGTTATGTGACTAGTTAACTTGTTGGTGTAATGAGATAAGTGAACATTTTATGTGATTATGTGTTATGTTTATATGTATACTTGCATGTATGTGAACCGAGACACAAGGACCCGACTCGAGACCATGCGGTCTCGAGTGAACAGTAACGGTTGGGCCGGATTGGGCCATGCACCTCTTTAGCCCACTAGTATATAATCATTGTGATTAGCCACACTTGTCATTTTGGGCAAACAATACACACTCTCCTACACACACACACTCTCACTCTCTCTCACTAAAACCCTAGCAACACCACCCTCTTCTCTTGTGCCGGATCAAGAGTAGCAAGCCAAGCTCTCGGATTCGCTTGTGTTCTTCACTCGGAAACTTTTGGACAACAAACCAACCCTCCTTCACACACACACACACCTCATCAACTGGTTAGTGTTTTATGATGTTTATTGTTAGATGACAGTATGAATGGCATGATTTAACTAAGTATAGTTGTAAGTATGTTGATGTTCTTGTGAATCGGATGTGTATGATGATGTTATTCGGCTAACATGTTTTGATTTCGGATATAGTACATAATGAGCTAATGATACCTTGTGTCTAAATGTGATTTAAACCATTGATTGTTGATGTTCATGAAGTAGGCTTGCATATATGTATTAGATAATGCCATGTTAATCGGATTGTACACTCTCGTGCTAAGAACCGAATGCTTGTTAAACCGGCTACATGTGTGTGGAAATCGGATTAGTTTAGAGCCGAGTTTGAGATGTTATGTGATGATTTGAAACCATTAAATGAGTATGTTCAAGTGTTTCTATTGTTGTTCATGTTATGGTTGTGATTAATGCTAAAAACCCTAAAATAGGATGAACAAGTTTGAATGAACATGATGAATGACTTGAATATGATATGAAGAACAACATGAACATGTTATGAATATGTCTTGAATATTTGAAAATTAGTTGTTTGATCCATTTTAGTAAGTTGCTAGACAAGAAAACATGTTTAGTGGATAGTACACAAAAGTTGCATGAAATCAAAACCTCATTGGCTAAGTACAATGACGGAAATCAGCAAATGTTCCAGCCGAAACCTTCAGTCTCGACTCGAGATCATCGCATGATAACTCGAGACCACAGTTGCGAGCCGAGAAGCCCTAGTCTCGACTCGAGACCATACCTTATCAGCACACAAAGATCATGACTCGAGACTATGGTTGCGAGTCCGATTGCGACTCGAGATCAACACATGCATGACCCGAGACCTCCCCCAGTTGCGACTCGAGAATTTGTAAGCTACAACTAGAGACCGCACAGTCTCGACTCGAGACCATATGCATGTACACGCTGTTTGGACCTTCACACTGTTACGGGCCTAAGTGATTGGGCCGAACTTATGGGCCGTATGTGCTACTGTGAATTGAGTATGTTGTGCACTGTTGTTGAACTGCCATGATAGACGTGTATGCCATGATCGTTACTTGTGTATGAATACGTGTAGAATATACGTGCACTACTTGGTTTGAACCTGACCTGAATGGTATCTATGTTAGGACGTAGTTGACCACTTACAACTCGATTGACCCTTCTGTGTATCTGCCGAGCAAACCAAGGTGAGTTCACACCCTCTACAAAGCATGGGATTCCCTGGGTTGGGAATGGGGTTAAGGAACGTGGATTCCTCGTCCTCCTTGGGTAGGACAGCATTGGTTCAGGAATGAAATTCCTCGTCCTCATGGACAGATAACTCGTACTAGACCAAAACTCTATCACGAAGTCCCTCCTTTTTATATCGACTTAATCGCCGGGCCAATGGCGAGCGGGTCATTAGTTAGATAGCGCTATTTAGGTCTGACAAACCTCACACCGTGCCGCAGAGGACGGGCGTGAACTAATGGATCTGGGGTACGTCAATGATGATAGACATTGACAGTTTCAGGGCACTTAAACATGACTACAGTCAGCAGTCGATATGGTAACGAGTCTAGTGTATACTTGGGGTAGCCCCCACGGCCGAAATGCCAGATAACTAAACATGGGGTAGCCCCCACGGCTGGATTGCCAGAGTAATTGGGTTAAACAAATCACGTTTTCAACTATGGGGTAACCCCCACGGCAGGACGCCAGTTAAAGGAAACTGTTTTTGGAACAACTTAAAATGAACACCCAACTGTGAACTCACTCAACTTGTTGTTGACTCGTTACTACATGCTTTGCAGGTCAATAGGTACTTAGCTGGAGCTTGCATGGAAGAGAGTCGTTGTGGGACATGAATGGTTGTGTGCCATGTTAAACTTTGAGACAATTAAACTTATGTTTGGATTTAAACGTTATGCTTCCACTTGCAACTTAAACTATGTTTTGTTTGAACACCAATCATACTGGTTGAACTTTTATAATTATTTACTTGCTTGTTCTATATGATTGGTGGCTGGATCCTGGTCAGTCACGCCTCCAAGCGGTGATACTCCGCAGGTGGATTTTGGGGGTGTGACACCATCCCTCCCACTTTATTGGTTACACGAGGGATGAGCTACTTTTGTCATTACAGCTTCAGCAGGAGATCTTGTGTCGTAGAGTTATGGAGCTTGAGACGATTCCACGTCCTCCATCTCGTTCATGTCAGTCACCTTTTGTGACTCCACCTGCTCCTCTTTTGCCTTATCCAGATTTTGATGTTCGATTTCTCACTATGGAGCAGCAGATCAGCTATCTGTTGCGACACGTTTACGATCTTGAGGAGGAGCTCGCGCATGTGCGCAACTTGCTTTTTGTTCCTCCACCTCCTCCTCCACCGCCATCAGCATAGCCGGTTTTTGGTTTTATGTAGGTAGCTTGCTTTTGATGAGAGTATCGCTATTGAGCCTAGCCTGCACAGCCTTTTGGAGACCACTTTTTGAGTACATGACTGTTGTAGATTGATAAACATTTTGGACAAGGGTGATGTGACCCTGTAGTCCCTTTTGATGTGATACGATACATTTGCATTTTGGACAAAGGTGATGTAACCCTGTAGTCCCTTTTGATGTGATACGATACATTTTTAGAACATGTAACTGTATTCGTGGTCGATGATTTATGAAAGCTCAATCGTAATGTTCTCATTATATACATTGTTGAATTATACATTGGTAACATGAATGTGATGTTATATGCTTGTTTGCATTGATAAATGCTACTACATACGTGTACTACATACTTCACATACTTATATACATAAGACCTGACTTATACAATCTTCTTTAGAAGATGCCTCCTCGAACAAACAACCAGTTGCCCACAACAGAGGCAGAGCTACAAGAAAGGATTTCACAAGCAATAGCACAACACGAGGCCTTGCGCTCTAAACACAGAAGAGGTACCTCAGGAAATAACCTACCTCATGGTAATGTTTAAGTCACTAAAGACACATTACGTTACGTTTGGATATTCCATGTGCGTTGCTAATGCTTTCTGTGAATGATGAGCTTTTACAGGCTGTACCTACAAGCAGTTCCTGGACTGCAAGCCTCTAAACTTTGATGGCACTGGAGGTGTTGTAGCTTTCGTTAGATGGGTTGAGAAAACTGATTCTGTGCTGAGAATGAGCAAGTGTGCGCCGGAGCACCAGGTCACCTACATTTCGGGACTGTTCTTAGACAGAGCTCTATCATGGTGGAACCTCCAAGTCCAGACTTTGGGAGAGGAAGCTGCTTACGCTATGTCTTGGGACAAAATGAAGGAACTTATGCGCAAGAAATACTGTTCAATGGCCGAGATTCAGAAATTGGAAACTGAGTTCTGGAATCTAAAGATGGATGGTCCAAAGATTGCTGAATATGTACAGAGATTCCACGACTTATCTCGTGTTGTTTCTTACATGGTTGATCCGGAGTTCAAGCGAATCGAGCGTTTTATTTGGGGATTGGCACCCCAGATCATGAGCATGGTGACGACGTCAAAGCCTTCAGCGATCACTGAGGCTATTGATTTGAGCGTGGCATTGACGGAAGAAGCGGTTAGGCTGAACAAGTTCTCAATCTCTGATGGAAAGAAGAAGGAGACTCATGTCGAGTCGTCTGGAGAGAACAAGCGGAAATTTTCCAACTTCAAGAAGGGTACTCGTGCGAGCAGTGCCAACAAGCATAAGGACGCTAACCCGCCAGTTGAAGCACAAGTTGCTGCTACTGGTGCTGCTGCTGGGATTGAGATCAAAGGAAAAGGATACTTGGGCACCTTGCCCAAATGTAATGCATGTCAGTATCATCATGTCGGCCAGTGTAGAGTTAGAAAGTGCGAAACTTGTGGAAAGAATGGTCATTCAAAGGAGACGTGTTGGGTTGGCACTGGTCGTGGGAATGGTGGCCAGAGAGGAAATGGCAATGGAAACCATGGTGGAAACGGCGATGGTAATAGAAACAACCAGGGAGGAAATGGAAATCGTGGTGGTTTTGGAAACCAAGCTGGTAGTGGAAACCGTGGAGCAAACAACAATCAAAGCGGTACTGGGAATAGACAAGGCTGTTTTAACTGTGGTGATGTTGGACATTTCAAGAGAGATTGCCCAAAGAACAACCAAGCTCAGGGGAGAGTCTTTAACATTGGGGCTAGGAAAGCTCGCCACGATCCGAACATAGTCACGGGTACGTTCCCTATCAACCAACACTTTGCATCTGTACTGTTTGATACAGGTGCCGATTATAGCTTTGTATCCCTAGAATTTAAGAAAATGCTTGGGTTAGTAGCTAGTAAGCTAGATATTCCGTACTCGATAGAGCTAGCTAATGGAAAGCTAGTAGAGGCAAACGAAGTGATTAGAGGTTGTGTAATAGAGCTCGGAGAGCATGAGTTTACGCTTGATCTTCTGCCAGTCGAGTTGGGAAGCTTTGACGTGGTAGTTGGAATGGATTGGTTGTCGAGTAACCGAGCTGAAATCATATGTCACGAGATCATTCGCATTTCGATGGTGAATGGAGAGACGATTGTAGTGCATGGATAGAAGCATGATACGCCTCTAAGGATCACCAATTGTTTGAAAGCCCAAAGATGTTTGCAGAAAGGATGTGTTGCCTTCTTGGCACACGTCGTGGACAAGGAAGCCGCTGAGCCGAAGCTGGAAGATATCCCAGTTGTGAGGGAATACCCTGAAGTCTTCCCCGAAGACTTGCCGCCCCAACGACAAGTCGAATTCCATATTGACTTGGTTCCAGGCGCCGCGCATGTAGCCAAGGCACCTTATCGACTTGCGCCTTCCGAGATGCAAGAGTTGTCGACGCAACTTCAAGAGCTTTTGGACAAGGGATTTATTAGACCAAGCTTCTCTTCTTGGGGAGCTCCAGTTTTGTTTGTTAAGAAGAACGACGGTAGTTTCCGTATGTGCATTGACTACCACGAGCTAAACAAGTTAACCATCAAGAATCGGTATCCCTTACCGAGGATTGATGATCTTTTCGATCAACTACAAGGTTCGAGTTACTACTCCAAGATCGATCTTCGATCAGGTTATCACCAGCTGCGAATTCAAGAGGAGAGTGTTCCGAAGGCTGCCTTTAGAACTCGATATGGACATTACGAGTTTCTAGTAATGCCGTTTGGGTTGACAAACGCGCCAGCAGTGTTTATGGATTTGATGAATAGAGTTTGCAAGCCATGTCTCGATAAATTCATGATTGTATTTATTGATGATATTTTGATTTATTCAATAACGAAGGAAGAACATGAGCAACACCTTAGAGCCATTTTAGAGTTGCTCAAGAAGGAAAAGCTATACGCAAAGTTCTCAAAGTGCGAGTTCTGGTTGCGTGAGGTTCAGTTCCTTTGTCACGTGGTAAACGGAGATGGAATTCATGTGGATCCCACCAAGATCGAGGCGATTAAAAATTGGGAAACTCCAAAGACGCCAACCGAGATCCATCAGTTTCTAGGTTTAGCTGGGTATTATCGCAGATTCATTGAGGATTTTTCTAAAATCGCTCAATCGCTAACCTCCCTTACTCAAAAGGATAAGAAGTATGAATGGGGAGATAAACAAGAAGAAGCGTTTCAGTTGCTGAAGAACAAGCTTTGTGATGCACCTATCTTATCCCTACTCGAAGGCACCGATGACTTCGTGGTGTACTGTGATGCCTCACGTCAGGGATTAGGATGCGTGCTGATGCAACAACAGAAGGTTATCGCTTATGCTTCGCGCCAGTTGAAGGTCCATGAGAAGAACTACACCATACATGATTTGGAATTAGGCGCAGTGGTGTTTGCATTAAAGATTTGGCGACATTATTTGTATGGTACGCGCTGCACGATCTTTACAGATCACAAGAGCTTACAGCACATATTTGATTAGAAGGAGCTTAATATGAGACAGCGCCGATGGGTGGAGCTGTTAAACGATTATGATTATGAAATCAAGTATCATCCAAGAAAGGAGAATGTTGTAGTAGCAGACGCCTTAAGTCGAAAAGAGAGGATTAAGCCCATAAGGGTTAGGGCTTTGGAAATGATTATACAGACAGATCTCTCATTACGCATCCGTGCTGCGTAGAGAGAAGCTCTTAAGAAAGAGAATCTTGTGGACGAATATCTCCGTGGGATGGAGAAACAGTTGGTACTCAATGGGGAAGGAACATTGTGCTTCATGGGATGAATTTGCGTTCCCCTCTTTGGTGGTCTTAGAGAAGTAATTTTCGATGAAGCTCATAAGTCAAGGTACTCGATCCACCCAGGATCGGATAAGATGTACCAAGATTTGAAGGATTTCAACTGGTGGCCAATGTTGGTGCACTGAATCTCTGCTGACTACGTCTTAATCAAGTCTTAGGTCTAGATAGGTTGAAATTAGGGTTTGTATATGTTATTATATGACAGTCCGCTTGAAATAACAATATGTCATGTTCAAGCGAAACCACAACATGCAAGATCGCTTGAATGTTCAAGCGAAACCAACCTAATTGAGTTCGCTTGAAACAGATCCGTGTCATCTCAAGCGAACAGGCATCGGCTATAAATAGGTTGTGTGTTGTGTTATTTGAAGCGAACAGGGAGGAACCAGTTAGTGTGTGTGAGTCTAGGTGCTGCCAAAATTTCATCAGAAATCATTGTAAAGACTCGGAAATCAGTAATAGGGAAGAATTAAAAAGGAAACAAGTTGTGTGACATTGTTTACTTTGATTCCGCCTTAGTAAATGAAGATGAACTGCCTTTACTGACTGTTTAGGGTCACAAATACGATCCAACAGCCAAGATTGAAAGGTGATGTTGCAACTTATGTTGGAAAGTGCTTAACCTGTGCTAAGGTAAAAGCCGAATATCAGAAGCCTTCAGGTCTTCTGCAGCAACCCGAGATACCCATGTGGAAATGGGAGCAAATCTCAATGGATTTTATAACCAAGTTGCCAAAGACACCCAGAGGTCATGATACGATTGGGGTAATCGTAGACCGCTTGACGAAATCTGCACACTTTTTGCCAATCAGGGAAAAGGATAACACTGGTAAGCTAGCTGAGCTGTACCTAAGGGAGATAGTTGCACGACATGGAGTGCCTATCTCGATTATATCTGACAGAGATGGAAGGTTTGTGTCAAGGATTTGGCAATCTTTTCAAGAAGCGTTTGGTTCTCAGTTGAATTTGAGCACGACATTTCACCCACAGACAGACGGTCAAAGCGAGAGAACGATTCAGACGTTTGAAGACATGCTGCGAGCTTGTGTAATGGACTTGGGTGGCAGTTGGGACACTCACCTACCTTTGGTTGAGTTCTCCTATAACAACAGCTGCCATACAAGCATTCAAGCTGCACCGTTTGAAGCTCTTTACGGAAGCAAGTGTCGATCGCCGTTATGCTGGGCAGATGCGAGCGATAGACATCTAGTTGGTCCCGAATTGGTTCAAGAAACAACTGATAAGATCATACAGATCCTAGAGCGCATTAAGGCGGCTCGTGATCGACAAAAGAGCTATGCGGACCAAAGAAGGAAACCTTTGGAGTTCGAAGTGGGAGGTATGGTTCTATTGAAAGTTTCACCTTGGAAAGGTGTGGCACGCTTTGGGAAGCATGGAAAGTTAAACCCACGATTCATTGGACCGTTCAAAATCCTGGAAAGGATTGGTCTTGTGGCTTACAAGTTGGACCTACCTGTGGAACTTAATGGTGTACATGATACATTCCATGTATCCAACCTGAAGAAGAGTCCAATACAGGAAACGGTGGTTATTCCTGCTGACGAAGTTCACATTGACGACACACTCCATTTTACAGAAGAACCCGTTGAGGTCACGGATTGGAAAGTTAACAAAACTAGAAGGAGTAGTGATAAACTTGTTAAGGTTAGATAGAACGCACGTCACAGCCCAGAGTTTACTTGGGATCGTGAGGACCGCATGAAATCAAAATACCCGCACTTATTCTCTAACACCACTGCTGCTAATAGTAAAGCTTAAAATTTTGAGGACGTAATTTTCTTAACAGGGGGAGAATGTGACAACTGTCAAAAATCCAGGTATCCGTACAATTAATTAATCCTGATTAAGTGCTTAATGACTGTGCTGAATTACAATTAACTGCTTTTTGATTATTGCTGTATACACACATGTGCATCACATATTGCAAATGACATGTCATTAATTGCATAAGAACTTTATTGACATAAAAGGTGCACAAAGCACAGTTAGCACAGTTAACAGACAAACCGGGAAAATGCTGACGTAGTTCAGTACATAGACAGACGTTGTATTGGGACATAGTAAGAGTCAGAAATTAAGTACTACACTAGTGTAGAGTGTAGGGAAGTAAGGATCACAAAAATGCTTTTCTAGGTGATAGTTTAAGTGCCGGAAAGTGCCTAAAACTCACCCAAAGTGCTGAATTTAGCAAAATTCAGCATAAATCAGCTTTTTAACAAACTAATTTTATGTAGAAACATGGTACAATGATCCTGAATGCTTTCCTTAGTGTCGGGAAATAAAAGTGTCACAAAAAGATACATAAAGCACACTAAACTGTAAGGTTTAGCACTTTAACGAATCAGTATCTAACCGAACAACCGGACACTACCTGAAACACCAAATTTACACTTAAAGCATTGTTTTAACATTTCCAAGCTAGTTATGGTCCCCGAACATCATAACACCCCATACAAAATATCTAGTAACTAAAACACTTAACTTACACTTGAATTAGAACTAGATTGCAACTAATGGATTAAACCTACTCTACCACCCCCCCCCCCCCCCACCTATGGACGACCCATACCCCCTCCATGCTCCAAGATTTTATTTCCTTATTAAAATAGATCTTGTTTTTGCTTTTTAGATCATAATACACATGAGGTAATTGAAGAACATGGATATAAGTATCATATGAGAGGTTAAGAGTTCATTACATTTCACACACTAACACACACTCACTTTTCTCCCTCTCTTGCTCTCCCTCTCGGCCGAACACCCACACTAACACCACCATCATCATCCAACCTCCTTCATCTATTCCAAGATCATACAAAGGTGCTCGGAGGTATACAAGGAAGCTTGGTGGCTTTGGAAGCTAAAGGACCTCTCTTGCTTGCTTTTATCCTCTTGATTTCTACTCTTGATCATCCCTAGCCTTGAGCTAGTGGTAAGATCCTTGTACACTCTAGTTTACATCTATTTTGAGTGGTTAAAGTAGTATCATAATCAAGAACATTAAGAACACTAAAGAACATAAGCATGGAACTTGAACATAAGCTTGATTTATGAAGTAATCTTGATGAAACTAAGTTGTTTATGAGATGTATGCTTGTTGATCTTTGATTATTTGTAGAAATGATGTTGATCATCATAACATCTTGCTAGATCATGATTAGAAACATAGTTTAGCAAGATGAGAAAGTGAGAATGTGGTAGGATGAATGATCATCCACACTTAAATCATGAACTTGAAAAGAATACTTTGGTTTCTTGAAAAATAATAATCAAAATGGGTTAATAATCATATAGATCTAAGATTTATGAATGGTTTTCCAAAAGAACCAAGTTTAAAATATGAGTTTTAGTAGATCATGGTTCTTACATAAACAAACGCTATTTTTGGTAGTTAAACAAGTGTAGAAACACTTGTGTAACAAGAAGATCACATGAAGAAACATTTTTGTAAAACATGATTACAAGTTGTAAACATCTAAGTCTTTCAAGAATGATGTTTTTACATAAACAACCACACTTTGAAGGATAACTAAACCCACTAAACACACTACCAAGTTACTACAACTTTTCATAAACTTTCAAGTTCATGAATTAGTGGAATAAGCATGATTTTGGCAAAATTGGTAAGTGTAAGATGTTTAGTGTTGATTGCGGATTGATTGTGGTGATTTTACAAAATAAAATGATATGCTTGAATGCATGGAAACCTCCATTTTTAGGGGAAACTATGGCAAAATTTTCTAAAAATACAAACACTTAGAAAAAAAATTTCAAACAAATAGTAACCAAGTGTATTTTAAACCATACATTGTTACATAAACTTTGCCATAAATTTTGGTTACAAAATACAACTATTGGAGGTTGGTTTTTACAAATAAAAATGACTAAAAATATATTTAGAATATATATATACATTAAAGACACATATGTGTGATTATTTGTATACTTTGTGTAATAGTTATATTATTTTAGGACTTGAAATAATATAACACATTAAAACACCAAGAAGTACGATCCAAAATATTACCAAAATCTCAAGGAATAAATATACAAGTTACACACAAAATATTGGCAAAACCGAACAAGAAATGTAACTTACAAAATATTCCGGTACTTAATTCGCAAGTATATTTTGGTAAGTAATATTTTGGACACGAGGAAGTGAAAATATGAGTTTTGCAACTATTACAAAGTTATATCATATTTTTGACAAAGTGAAAATATATTGTTTTTGGGAAGTAAAAATATATTTTCTTGTAATTTCTAGAAGATATATAATTTTTGGGAAAGATATATATTTTCTTGAGTACACTTGAAATACATTATTTTTGGATAAAAATAAGTTTATATATTTTCTAAAGTTAGACTTGAAAATATATTATTTTGGAACTATAAATATTTTGCCAGGAGAAAAATTATAAATAATTTTTCTAAGTAATATTTCTTAAATATATATATTTTGGAAATATATATATTGGTCGACTTGTATTAGAAATAATATTCCGGAAGGTTTAATATAAATTTAAGTATATGAATACTTAATGAATACAATAATATACGTATTCTCACACGTATAAACACTCACCGGAATACGACACCAATACATGGCAAAATATACAAATACAAGAATGCGCACATGTATAAGATACCCCCATCCTTGGGAAGGAAATACAAGAACCAATACTTGGGAAGTATTAAGTTAATACATATTATTCAACAATTATTCCAAAATTTAATAAATATAATTTAAGTTGAAATATTAATTATTTTGACAAAAATTATATAACTTGGAATAATATCAGAAGCGTAAATGAAACGTAACTCAGAAACGTTAACACTAAGTCAAGGCACGACCCATTCGTCTAATAGACATTAGTACGTTGTAGGTAGTCGTGTTCACCGGAGAAGTACGAGTTACGATTGTTGAAGACGCAAGACTGTGAGTTCATGTCCCCCTTCTCTTTTAACTGTTTTCAGTTTTATAACTTCAGGGGTGAAATACATGTTACAACTGTTTACAAACGTTTTATACATGGTATGGTTAGCTAAGGAAGGGTACTACTTGATCATGTGAGTGGTGGGTACAACACTTAAGGCCATTAATCCTCGTTGTAGGACCGAGGGACAAGAGTGATAGATCTATTTGGGTGTAGCTAGCCCACACCCATGAGGAACAGGGTGGCCCATGTGGTGACTATGTCTTATTCCCGGAGACAAATCTGCTAGGTTTGAGTTTTCCTGCATCACTTCACACATATCAATGGCCTTGCAAACCATTGGTGATCTGTTTTCCTTGTTGCTTTCATACCAGGATTTACATACATACAGACATACATTCA
Organism: Helianthus tuberosus; assembly: GCA_030545235.1. NCBI lineage: Eukaryota > Viridiplantae > Streptophyta > Magnoliopsida > Asterales > Asteraceae > Helianthus > Helianthus tuberosus. The sequence continues at coordinate 24,849,883 of CM060426.1, read as the reverse complement.
AAGGTTTACTCATACACATAAACAAACACATGAACTCGCTCAACTTTTGTTGATGTTTTCAAAATGCATCTATTTCAGAGAATTAGTAAGTGGATCTGGCGGGCGTTGGAAGTCTTAAGCTGCGTTGTGAATAAAGATGTCATCCATGGTTTTGAGGTTTGGGTTGGGTGTCTTATTCCTGGACGAGACACGTCTTTCAAACCTTGGTTTTTATTTAATGTCTTTTGATGAGTCCTTAGTGAACTCTTAAAACTTTTCGTATGGTTTGTAAAACTTGTGTTTGAAGTCTACGTTTTAAAACAATGTCGTTATGTTTAAACATATTTAATGGATGAACATCTATGATTTTATCATATAGTTGTTGTTATGATTGAATGCAATGGTATTAAGAGAGTCACACCATAATCACGCTTCCGCAAAAGTCAGGGTGTGACAAAAGAAACGAAGATGGATATTGGGGACAGACCCATTCGGACCTCGATCCTTACACAGGAGAAAGTTATATCCTTTGTTGAGGATGATCGTGTGGATATTCAGGATCCTCATCATGATGGTCTTATTATTACATTGTTTATATCTAATCATTTTGTTCGCAGGATTCTGATAGATGGAGGAAGCTCAGTGAACATCATTCAACTTGATCTCCTCAAGAAGATGAACATCCCTGAATCAGAAATTATCCCAAGATCTTCAGTTCTTGTGGGATTCAGTGGAGAAACCAAGAACACATTGGGGGACATTAAACTTCCCATTTACATAGAGGGAGTTAATTCTTTTCAAAAAAATTGTGTTATAGATTGCTTATCCTGTTGCAATGTTATCCTTGGCAGGCCATGGATACATGACATGAAAGCAGTTCCATCTACATATCATCAATGCGTCAAACTCCCTACTCCATGGGGTGTGGTGAAGATTGAAAGTGACCAACAGGAAGCTAAAAATTGTTACACTTCATCCATGAAGCCAGCCTCAAGACCTAGGGAGCAATCGCAATTAAAGTATCCTCCAAGAGATATCCTGGAGGTAAGAGAACAAGATGTCAAAGATATCCTGATGGATCCTCAGGATCCTGAATCCAAAGTTTTTATAGGATCCGGGATCCTCAACAATATTGAACAGGATCTAGTATCCTTTCTAAAGTGAAGAAAAGCTACCTTTGCCTGGAAGCATGAGGACATGACAGGTATTTCTAAAGATATTATTACTCATAAACTTGGCATTGACAGGTCATTCAAACCCATACATCAAAAAAGGAGAAAGTTTGCACCTGAGAGAAATGCCATCATCTAGGAGGAGGTAGATAAAATGCTCAGAGCAGGTATGATTAGAGAGGTTAAGTATCCAAGATGGTTAGCCAATGTGGTTGTTGTTCAAAAGAAAAATGGAAAGTGGAGGGTATGTGTCGATTTCACTGATTTAAACAAGGTATGTCCCAATGATCCTTTCCCCACATTGACTCCATGGTGGATGCTACTGTGGGTCATGAGTTGTTGACTTTCATGGATGCTTCATCTGGATTTCAACAAATTCAGATGGAACCATCTGATCAAGAGGATACAGCCTTTATGCCCCTACTGGTATCTATTGTTATATTGCTATGCCATTTGGACTAAGAAATGCAGGTGCTACATACCAAAGGCTAGTTAATATGATGTTTAAAGAACAAATTGGACACACAATGGAAATCTATATAGATGACATGGTGGTTAAGTCCAAGAAAGCTGAGGATCACCTTAGAGATTTGGAGGAAGCATTTGATATCCTTGATAGATACAATATGAAATTGAATCCTTCCAAGTGCCACTTTGGTTTAAAGGCTGGCAAGTTTCTAGGGTACATGGTGACAAAAAGAGGCATAGAGGCAAGTCCAGAGCAAATCAAGGCGATTGTGAATATTAAGTCTCCTGCAAATGCCAAGGATGTGCAAAGATTGACAAGAAGGATCACAGCCTTGAATAGGTTCACCTCAAAATCGTCAGAGAAATGCAAGGAATTCTATGACATTCTGAGAAAGAACAAGAAATTTGAGTGGACTGAAAAGCATGAGAATGCTCTCAAGGCCCTTAAGGATTACCTATCCTCAGCCCCAGCATTAATGAAACCAGAAAAAGGAGATATATTATCCTTATATTTGGCAGTCTCTTCTAAGGCAGTAAGTGCAGTCCTTGTTAAGGATCATGAAGGTACACAACATCATGTATATTATGTAAGTAAAAGTTTGCTTGATGCTGAATCCAGGTATTCTCATTTAGAAAAACATATCTTTGCTTTAATTATGGCATCTACCAAACTACGCCATTATTTTGAAACACATGCTATTATTGTTAAAACTAACTTTCCAATTAAGAATGTTCTCAGGAAACCTGAAATGTCAGGAAGGATGGCAAAATGGGCAGTCAAGCTTAGTGCTTATGATATTAGATATGAACCAAGAACTGCCATTAAATCTCAGGCCTTGGCTGACTTTGTGGCTGATTTCAGTAGTGATCTACAAAGGGAAGCTGAATTGGAAGTTCAACAGCTTGAGGAGACCAAGGATCCTTGGATACTCTTCACAGATGGAACCTCTAATATCAAAGGAACTGGACTAGGCATACTACTAAAATCGCCATAGGGGGACATAATACCCCACTCAATTGCTTGTGAGTTTCAAACTACTAACAATGAGGCTGAATATGAAGCCTTAATAGCCGATTTGCAAATTGCCAAGCATATGAGGATCAGGTATCTTGAGGTACATGTAGATTCTTTATTAATCACTAACCACTTTAATGGTTCTTATGATGTTAAAGGTGAAAGACTAATCAAATATCTAGAGATAGTCAAGAAATTGGCAGACTCTTTTGCTTCTTTTAGTTTGACACAGGTACCCAGGGAAGAATATGCAGAAGCTGATGCTTTAGCCAACCTTGGATCATCATTGAAGATTCCAGAGGATATTAAAATTCCCATCATCCACATCCTGGCTCCTGCTATTGAGGATCATACAACTATGGAGATAGTGGAGGATTCTGCAATCATACCTAGTGATGGGGCACAATCACATTCAGGATCCTGGATCCTTCCAATCATGAGATATATACAACATGGAGAGATTCCTACAGGAGAAAACCCCAGAGCTTTCAAAGTCAAGGTATCTCAATTTACAATATTAAATAACATGTTATATAAACGATCTCTTGTAGGTCCATATCTAAGGTGCATTGAGGATCCTAAAATTCAAGAAGTCCTAAAGGATTTTCATGAAGGAGATTGTGGAAACCACACTAGGGGCAGAGCACTGTTTTCAAGGATCCTTAGGACAGGATACTATTGGCCTACTATGAAGAAGGATGCTGTGGATTATGCAAAGAAGTGTGATGCTTGTCAAAGACATAGCAATATCCTTCATCAACCAGCAGAGCTCCTGCATCCTATATCCTCTTCTTGGCCATTCATGAGATGGGGAATGGATATAGTTGGTAAACTTCCAAAAGCACCAGGAGGAAAAGTGTTTATGCTTGCCATGACTGATTACTTTTCCAAATGGATAGAAGCTGAAGCATTTGCACAAGTCAGAGAAAAGGAAGTTATATCCTTTATTAAAAGAAACATTATTACCAGATTTGGTATTCATTCTGAAATTGTTTGTGATAATGGATCCCAATTTATTGGGAGTAGAACTACTAACTTTTGTGACAGTTGGGGGATTAAGATGATAACATCAACACCAGTCCATCCACAAGCCAATGGTCAAGCAGAATCATCCAACAAGATCATCATCAACAACTTGAAGAAGAAGCTTGGATCCAAAAAGGGAAAATGGGCAGAAGAGCTACCATATGTACTATGGGCTGATAGAACAACTCCCAAGAATGCTACTGGCCAGACTCTATTTTCTTTAGTGTTTGGAGCAGAATCAGTGATCCCTACGGAGATGGTGGTTCCTACTGCAAGAACAAGTATCCGTGATCCTGAAGGAAATGCTGAAAACTTGGTTCAAGATGTGGATACCATAGAAGAACTCAGGGATTTGGCAAGAATAAGATTGGCTAGCTATCAACAAAGGATGGCTGGATCTTATAACAAGATTGTCAGGATTAGAAAGTTTCAAGTTGGTGACATGGTGTTGAGGAAAGCATTCCAAAATACCACAAATCCTGCTGATGGCAAATTAGCACCGAAGTGGGAAGGCCCCTATCTTATTGAAGCTGAGGCAGGAAAGGGGGCATACCGTTTATTAACCATGGAAGGTGATCTATTACCAAGAGCTTGGAATGCTGTCCATCTAAAGAGATACTTCATGTAAGAAGGATCCAGGATCCTTAGTCATCCTCATAACTGGTATACATAAAGGATCCTTAGAGGATATATTGTTATGGGCCATTTTCTGAACACATATCCTGACTAATATTCTGCTTTTGATTGTTTGCTTGCAATCAGGATACCGGATCAGGATATTGGTAACATCCTGGTACGATATCCTGGTATTGACCGAATTAATCACGTGCAGATTAGGAGGTGCAAGTCTCCAACGTTCAAGAAGACTTCTTCCCCCAAGACTCGAGCAAATCAGTTGAAATAGAGACGTTGATCCCGAAAGACCAGGACTGCAACGTTTATTTGGGAATATTCGGGGCATCTTGGTTTATTAGGAAAGTTAGTTGTTTTCGTTTAGCTATAAATAGTATGATCGGATCAAGTTAAGGCACTCACTTTCATTCGCACACTTTACTCTCTGGTTACTAGCAATCACTACACACTAACACTTGTAATCAAATCATGTTGTAACACCTAGTTGATCCGCATCATATCCTGCACTGTATCCTAATATTTGAAGTAATAGAAGAACAAGGCAGCTGCGATTGTCAGCTCCCGAGGTTTTGTGCCGGCGATCTAGATTGATCAAGGGCTTTCCTCGTACATCTCGTGTCACCCTTTACCTTTTTTGTTCATTGTTTGATCTTGGATACAGCTTTATATCCTGAGCTGTATCCTGAAACTGTTTTTGCAAACAACTTAACTTGAACATTTTCGACACACCTTTCAAGCACACTACCTCACTTAACTAATTTGATCACTTAATTGCTTCGGTAATTTTTGACCAAACCTATTTTGCGCCCACCGTGGGGCAAGTGGTGCTATCTTTACTAAAAAATTTTGTGAAATCATTACTTGGTTTTCTATTCTCGAAACTTTTTGCCAGACTATTTACAATGGCCTCGAGATCAAACATGAGCTCTTCCACCGTGTCTGCTACAACCTCTGCAATAGTTGGTTCCATGCTTCCACCACCTCCTCTGAGAATGCAAGCCTCTTCGCAAGGAACTGAAAGTCATGTGGCTTGGGATGTTATCCCTGCTCGCAGTGTCCAGGGATCCGCTCCTGTTTTAGCTTCTAATGAAGAAATTTTAAATTTGTTTGGTAGTGTACAGGAACAAATGCGGCAGCAACAGGAGACCAACCAGATGCTGATGAGGGAAATACAACTCTTGAAGTCTGGCCTGAGTCGGTCTGCTGAGGAGATTATCACTCCTTTACAACCCAGAACTTTGAACTTCAGTTCAGCTGTATACACTGAGGATAACAGGGGAAATATTGTGCCTAGCCATTCCCAGAATCATACTCCTGAAATACCCTCCTTGCTCAGGATGTCAACTGTGAGGAGCTCAGGATATGCTTCGGGATATGGCCAGAATCCTCAGACTGGTAACGTGTCAAATAATAATAATACTCTTGCTACTAACAATAGTGGATCTTTGCAGGATGCAGGTATGACATCAGCATTTACAAGGGAGCTCCAGAAATTGAAGGACATGATATCCAGTGTACCTGGGGTGGTCCAACCAATTCCAAAAGTGTCCCAAGACAGCCACAGGATATCTCGGTTTACACATCCTATTTATGACGCTGAAATCCCAAAAATATTTCAAACTCCCAATATGAAACTCTATGACGGAACTACGGATCCTGAAGAGTATATTGCCCAGTATAGGGAAAGGATGGAGATTAACCCTATCCCTCTGGAGCTCAAGGAGGCATGCCTATGCAAGGGTTTCGGTTCTACCTTAACAGGGTCAGCCTTGAAATGGCTGTTAAATGTTCCTCCTCACTCGATTACTTCTTTCGCTCATTTAGTTAATTTATTTAACAGTCAATTTTCTTGCAGCCGGAGTTTTGAGAAATTAACCAGTGACCTTTACAGGATAACTCAAGGACCTCAGGAATCCTTGAGGGATTATGTGAACAAGTTTAGTCGAGAATCCTTGGATATCCCACATCTTGATGTTGCAACGGCCGTGCAAGCGTTCAAGATGGGGTTGCAGAAAGATTCTCAATTTTATCAGGATCTTGTAATGAATCCCTGCAGGAATCTCGACGAGGCTCGTAACAGGGCCTTGAGATACATTCGGCTGGAGGATGATAAAAAGATGCAAGAGAGAATGAATTCATCCACAACCTATGAGTCAACCAACAGGAAATCAGAATCCTCGTATAAACCGTATCGCTCAAAGCCATATGGCAGAAATGACAGCAAGAAAGTGAATGCTGTTGAAGACGAGGATCCTGAAGAGTATCCTAAATTATCTGAATATTGCTTTTCTGTTAACATACCTGAACTAATGTATGCTATGCAGGGTTTAGGAGACAAAGCCAGGTGGCCTCGAAAGAATCAACAAAAAGCTGATTGGAAGGATAAGTCCAAATGGTGTGCCTTCCATGAAGATTTCGGACATGTAACTGAAGATTGTATCGATTTGAGAAAGGAAATAAGCTATCTCTTGAGTAAGGGATATTTGAAGGACCTCTTGGGAAGGAAGAAGAATAAGGGCCAGGATCCTGAGAAGGATCCTGAACGAGCAGCATCACCTCCTGCGGATGCAAAAATAATTAATTTTATTTCAGGAGGATCCGACATTTGTGGCATATCCTATTCTGCAGCAAAGAGACACGCGAAGGAAGCTAAGGCAGAGAGGGGGGGATAAGCCGACGAGAGTGTCAACCCTCACAACTGAAAAAGTCATCACCTTCGACAATGATGACGGGGATACTGCCCAGGATCCCCATCATGATGCTTTAGTGATAACCTTATATGTTGCTAACCATTTTGTACGCAGGATATTGGTGGATAATGGCAGCTCAGTCAACATAATTCAGCTGGAAACATTGAAGAGGATGAATGTATCCCCGATGGATATCACTTCAAAGTCCACTGTGCTTGTTGGTTTCAGCGGAGAAGCTAGGAATACCGTGGGAGAAATAAAATTGCCCGTGTATGTTCAAGGGGTCAACTCAATGCAGCGATTTTGTGTCATGGACTCTCTATCCTGCTATAATATTATACTGGGTAGGCCTTGGATCCATGATATGAAGGCTATTCCGTCAACCTACCATCAATGCATCAAGATCCCTACTCCTTGGGGGGTTGTCAAGGTGGAAAGTGATCAACAGGAAGCAAAGGAGTGCTATTCCTCTTCGATGAAATCCTCAACAAAACCTAGTGCAGCATAGCAATTAAAGATGCGAGGCCAGGATATCATGGAGGCTTCAGAGCAGGATGTAAAGAAAGTGATCCTGGATCAGAATAATCTGGATATCTCGGTGCTCGTGGGAACCAATATCCCTCAGGATATTGAAGATCAATTAACTAATTTTTTGAAATGCAGGATGTCAACATTCGCGTGGAAGCACGAGGATATGACAGGTATCTCCAAGGATATTATAACACATAAGCTCGGTATTGACAGGTCATTCAAGCCTGTCCAACAAAAGAGAAGGAAATTTGCTCCGGAGCGAAATGTGATCATCCAAGAGGAAGTTGAAAGACTACTAAAGAGCAAGATGATTAGGGAAGTGAAGTTTCCTAAATGGCTGGCGAATGTAGTTGTGGTGCAAAAGAAAAACGGGAAATGGAGAGTCTGTGTAGATTACACGGACTTAAACAAAGCTTGTCCCAAAGACCCATTTCCTCTTCCTCATATTGACTCAATGGTGGATGCTACTGCCGGCCATGAGATGTTAACCTTCGTGGATGCATCTTCAGGATTTTAGTAGATCCAAATGGAACCTTCAGACCAGGAGGATACTGCCTTCATGACACCAACAGGTATTTATTGCTACACTGCCATGCCATTTGGTTTGAAAAATGCAGGTGCAACATATCAGAGATTGGTGAACATGATGTCTAAAGACAAGCTGGGGGACACTATGGAGGTATACATCGACGACATGGTGGTAAAGTCTAAAAAGGTTGAGGATCACCTCCAGGATATCAAGGGAGCATTTGATATCCTGGATCAGTATAACATGAAGCTAAATCCTGCTAAATGCCATTTCGGAGTGGGGGCAGGAAAGTTTCTAGGATATATGGTAACTAAAAGAGGGATAGAGGCAAGCCCGGAGCAGATTAAAGCTATCTTGGATATCAAGTCACCTTCAAATATGAAGGATGTTCAACGGTTAACAGGCCGAGTAGCAGCATTGAACAGATTTATTTCAAGATCCTCGGAAAAGTGCAAGGAATTTTATGATATCCTCAAGAAGAATAAGAAGTTCGAATGGGGAGCAAAGCATGAAGCAGCCTTGCAGGATTTGAAGCAGTATCTTTCAACCGCACCCTTATTGATGAAGCCTGAGGATGGCGAACCATTATCCCTGTATCTTGCAGTATCAGGGAAAGCAGTAAGTGCTGTCCTTGTAAAGGATCATGAAGGTCAGCAGTATCCTGTTTATTATGTTAGTAAAAGTTTATTAGATGCTGAAACTAGGTATTCCCACTTAGAGAAACTGATTTTAGCCCTAGTTATGGCGTCAACAAAACTTAGACATTATTTTGAAACACATAGGATTCATGTTAAAACCAACTATCCTGTTAAAAACGTGCTGAGGAAACCTGAGATGTCTGGTAGGATGGCTAAATGGTCAGTGAAATTAAGTACCTTTGATCTAGTATATGAACCTAGAAATGCCATAAAGTCTCAGGCTTTAGCGGACTTTGTGGCTGATTTCAGTAGTGATATTCAAAGTGAAGTAGACCTGGAAGTACAACAGCTAGGAGAAAACTTAGGATCCTGGACGTTGTATACTGATGGTGCATCAAATGTAAGAGGTGTAGGCTTGGGTATACTACTAAAATCGCCACAGGGGGACATATTACCCCAGGCTATTAGATGTGAATTTCCTGCCACTAATAATGAGGCAGAATATGAAGCTTTAATTGCATGATTAGAATTGGCTAAAAGTATGAATGTCAGGAGTTTGCAAGTATATGTTGATTCTTTGTTAATCACTAATCATTTTAATGGAACCTATGCAGTTAAAGGTGAGAAGTTAATCGAGTATCTCGAAATTCTCAAAAAATTAGCAGGATATTTCGATATTTTTACACTTGAACAGGTACCAAGAGAGGATAATGCTGAAGCCGATGCCTTGGCAAATCTAGGATCATCAGTCAGGATAACGGAAGGGACCCGAATACCAATATTACATATCCTATATCCTGCGACGGATCCTCAGGGTAAGGAAGTAGTAAGTGTCCAGGATCCTGGCACTGAGTATCCTGAAGAGGATCCTAGATCCTGGACGGCTCCAATCACAAGATATCTCAAGGAAGGATACATCCCCAAGGATGAGAATCCTAAGGCCTTTAGGATGAAGGTATCACGATTTACTATTATAAATAATGTTTTATATAAGAAATCTCTTGCAGGTCCATATCTGAGGTGCTTGGAGGATCCCGAGACCAAAGAAGTGCTTCAGGATATCCACGAAGGGGATTGTGGTAACCACACTGGGGGCAGGTCATTGTTCTCAAAAGTATTAAGAACATGATATTATTGGCCTACCATGAGAAAAGATGCTGCAGAATATGCTCGAAGGTGTGATGCATGTCAAAGGCATAGCAACATACTATATCAGCCTGCAGAGCCATTATATCCTATTGTATCCCCTTGGCCGTTCATGAAATGGGGAATGGATATAGTGGGAAAACTGCCAAAAGCTCCAGGAGGAAAAATCTTCATGTTAGCAATGACTGATTATTTCTCTAAGTGGGTTGAAGCTGAAGCATTTGTTCATGTCAGAGATCAGGAAGTGGTGTCCTTCATAAAAAGGAATATCCTGACTAGGTTTGGTGTACCGGCTGAAACAATTTGTGACAATGGATCTCAATTCATAAGTAAGAGGACTACTGACTTTTGCAAGAGTTGGGGAATCAAAATGATCACATCCACACCAGTATATCCTCAAGAAAATGGACAAGCAGAATCCTCAAACAAGATAATAATCAGCAACCTCAAAAAGAGACTAGGAGCCAAAAAAGGAAGATGGGCAGAAGAGCTACACTTTGTTTTGTGGGCTGATAGGACGACGGTGAAAAATGCAACTGGCCAAACCCCGTTTTCCTTGGTATTTGGAGCAGAAGCGGTGATCCCGACAGAAATGGTAATACCTACAGCAAGATCCAACCTCCAGGATCCTGAGCAGAATCCTGAAATCCTATGCCAGGAATTGGATACTATTGATGAGACAAGAGATGCAGGAAGGCTAAGGATGGCAGCATATCAACAAAGGATATCCAAGGCATATAACAAGAATATAAGGACTAGAAGGTTCCAGGTTGGAGATTGGGTATTAAGAAAAGCCTTTCATAATACTACTAATCCTGCTGATGGAAAGCTGGCCCCAAAATGGGAAGGACCCTATGAGATTTAATCAGAATCAAGGAAAGGAGCATACCGACTCAAGAATACGGAGGGGGATATGCTACCAAGATCCTGGAATGCTATACATCTGAAGCTCTATTTCAAGTTAGTTAGGAATTTAATTTCTAACTCAGGATGGTATGAATTTTATCTCTTTTAGTATGTTTAATATTATTTATTATTTTGAACCCATTACTGACTTAGGCATCGGAGGGGTGTTAGCCAAGCTAACGCCCACCTTAGCTTACGATTGTTTTGCAGTATATGCTTCGGGATATAGCTCCAGGATGCACACTCAGGATACTTCGAAAGATTAGAGGATTGGCCCCCTCTCTCACGTTTAAGGGATCCTGATCCCTTCAAAGGTTTAAAGGTATTCACCTTTCTCACGAATTGGGTTTGAACACCCCGCCTGGAGCACAAGTTGTCCAGGGATAGTTCAAGGTGGCGGGACCAGTTCATGTAAAAGTGGCTGACAATTTCGTCACTGTTGGCTATGTCCTGGACCCTTAAGGTATATGAGGATTGATCACCCTCTCTCGCGAAAGGGTATTTTCATACTCTCTAAGGTTTAAAGGTTTTCACCTTTCTAAGTCTTGGAGTTTATACACTCCCGCCTGTAGCGCATGAAAATTAGGGATTTTCCCCAGGATACCTATGGGATTTTCCCCAAGATACTAAGGATTTATCACCAGAATGCTTTCGGGTTTTACCCCGGTAACACAAGAATTGTACATACGGTCAAAACTTGAATTCAAAAATTTTCTAAGTGTTGGAAGATTTCGTGTACATGGGACATTCCTCCTAAGGCAATTGTATGGAGCTCAGAAAATCAGATTGGGACTTAAGATACTAAGTATCTCGAACTGGGGACATCTTTGCGGCAAAAAGTTGTAAAAGGAGTAAAGTCCAATATCAGAGTTGTACTCTGTTCCTGGTATGATCTTTCCTTTGTGAATCTTACACAACTTGTTTGAACTTTTAAGTTTAAGTATCCTGATTAGGATATATCTTTAGGATATATTCTCGAAATATGATTAAGGATGTTCGGTTGGAATATTTGGATACAATACTTGGGTTTAAAAATCAGAGTTGAATTTGTTTATAAATGCTAAGTGAACCGTCTTTCTCCTTTGAAAACTATATTTAAATTATTTGAGATTTTGAAGAATAATCTATTTTTAGAAACTTTGTGTGGATTTTGAGAAGTCCTATTTGACAAAAGTCTTCGTAGGATTCCAATGAGTATATTGGTTAGGATATTTTCAATAAATAATTGTACAAATTTTGCAAAGCCAAAATTTAAACTAAGTAGAACACGAGGAAGTAATATTATAAGCAATACTAGGTGACAACCGAAGGCTTCATCCTAGAACCTAGGACCCATCCACCTTTGGTTATCTGACTGTTGAAATTTAAACGAAAATTGTTCAAAGACGTGAAAAGTAAATTGTTTAACAAACCATAACAATCAAAATTAAGGAAAAGAAAGGGGTAAGTTTTAAGAGGCAGCGCCTTCTTCGTTCATCACAGCATCCGTCTCAGGATTAGCTTGAACATCCGTCTCAGCTTCATCGTTGACACCAGTTGGTTTTTTAACCGCTTTTGAAGGCCTTTCAGCTGCAGGTTTGACAGGATCACCGCCGAGACTCCTTAGTTTGGTCTCCCAAGTGTCGACATCCCAGGAAGGGCATTCGAACCCCAGGGCTTTGGATTCATCGGCCATCTTAAGCCTGGCCTGAAGAAGGGAAGTAACAACGGAGCTCTTAAGGCCCTCCCGGTAAGTGATCATGTCCCGTTCATGTTGAGAATGGGTGGCGTCGAGATGAGCTTGGGCCTCGAGAGTAGCTTTATTAAGCGCAGCCTGGTGTTCCTGGCTCATAGCCTTGAACTTATCCTCATAATGCCGGGATTTGGCAGCAGCAATCACGCCTTGGTCGGAAATGGTGACCTCAGCCTTCTTCAATTTGGACTCAAGTCTCTTGTTGAGTTCACAGGATTCTTGATATAGATGAACCAGACGTTCAAGGCCCTACATCCAAAAGTACATGTATTATAATAACCGGGATATTGATTTGACATATATGTGCAGGATAAGGAATAAGACTATATACCTGGTTGAGAAAAGAGGTCATGAACCCGCTCGCTTCGATAAACCCATGATTTTCATAGGGAAACGTATCAGAAATCAAAAGTGAGTCGGTCTCTTTCCTTTTGCGGGAATTTGAGCTCCGAGGTTTAGTAGCTGGTGATGACTTGGGAATAATGATGGCTTTGGAACTGCTGGGCTTAGATGTAGCTGTAGCTTTAGGACTAGGCTCCTTCTTGATCTGGACCTGGTCGGAGTAATTGTCTAACTCCTCGAGGTCAAAAACTTCAGGGATTTTTGCTGGTGCTGTATAAAAGGAGAATTCTAAACTTTTATTCCTCTTTCGTTATATTATCAATTGTTTGTAAAATAACTTTTACCAGACATCTCCGATGATGAATATTGGCTGGAACTTGGGAGGTGTGTGGAAAAACTCCTGTCACCTTCTGCTAGTTGGTAAATTGCTTTGATCCTTTTTTTAGATTCTGCAGTAGGGGGAGCTACTTCCTTGAAATTCACTGCAAGAAAGACCGAATAAGAAAATATTAGCACAAGACAGAGGCCTGAAAGTGTCTTCGGATATTATTGAAACCCTAAACCCTACCGGTGGTTAACCACTCCACCGGAAGGCTAGCACCCTCGTCGATGGAATCTCGCTTGACGAAAAAGAATTTACGAGGCCATCCATCCTCGTTTTTGGTGGCTTTAAGAATGAGAGGTTTGCTGGAAGTTGAAAAAAGTAAGAATCGGCTGGAACCGTGTGATCGGAGGCGGTAAGCAATTGGGATATCTTCGATGCGGAGATCAGGACAGTGAAGATGTTTGATTTAGTTAAGCACGATTAGTACTCTCCAAACCATGGGCATTGTTCGGGCAAAGGAGATACCGGTGGTTCGAAAAAATTGCATTATGAATTCAGGAAATGGGTATCGAAGACCTAACGAGAAAGGGTATGCTGGAAAACAAACCCATTCAGCAGAAGAAACATCCGACCGAATTGATCGGTCAAATGGCCTGAAAATCGTGCCATCAGGGAAAGCGCCGGAGGCCCTCAACGCGGAAATATCCGCGTTGTCGAAAGCACAGATCTCTCTCTTGGGATTTTTGAGAAGATTTTGCTGAACAAAGGTGCCCGATGATTCACCGGTTTGGGAATGGGTCCTGGTGGCCATTGGAAGAAGGATGAGAAAATCAACAGGAAATGAAGGAGGAATAAGCGATTACCTAGAGACTCTGTTGATGATATCTGATTTTCAAACAAAAAGAGAGAAGAGATATGGGCATAGTGGATATCCATTGAGTAAAAACCACGTTGGAAGTTGTATAGAGCTACCTCAAACGTCGCCTCATTTTAATTACCTCGGTTTGTGAGATAAAGTTTTAAAATATATCCGTTGGATTGGTATACCAACAGATATATTTTAGGGACAATTGTTATGGGCCATTTTCTGAACACATATCCTGACTAATATTCTGCTTTTGATTGTTTGCTTGTAATCAGGATACCGGATCAGGATATTGGTAACATCCTGGTACGATATCCTGGTATTGACCGAATTAATCACGTGCAGATTAGGAGGTGCAAGTCTCCAACGTTCAAGAAGACTTCTTCCCCCAAGACTCGGGCAAATCAGTTGAAATAGAGACGTTGATCCCGAAAGACCAGGACTGCAACGTTTATTTGGGAATATTCGGGGCATCTCTGTTTATTAGGAAAGTTAGTTGTTTTCGTTTAGCTATAAATAGTATGATCGGACCAAGTTAAGGCACTCACTTTCATTCGCACACTTTACTCTCTGGTTACTAGCAATCACTACACACTAACACTTGTAATCAAATCACGTTGTAACACCTAGTTGATCCGCATCATATCCTGCACTGTATCCTGATATTTGAAGTAATATAAGAACAAGGCAGCTGCGATTGTCAGCTCCCGAGGTTTTGTGCCGGCGATCTAGATTGATCAAGGGCTTTCCTCGTACATCTCGTGTCACCCTTTACCTTTTTTGTTCATTGTTTGATCTTGGATACAGCTTTATATCCTGAGCTGTATCCTGAAACTGTTTTTGCAAACAACTTAACTTGAACATTTTCGACACACCTTTCAAGCACACTACCTCACTTAACTAATTTGATCACTTAATTGCTTCGGTAATTTTTGACCAAAACATATATGATCCTCATTCTGGTAATGATTTGATTCTAATTTATCTAATCCTTTAATTTATTTGATTACAAGGAGAAGGATCCAGGATCCTTTATCCTTTTTCACTAAGTTCTGAGTTTTGCAGAAGTGGGTGCATCATTGACAAAGGATCAAGTATCCACAGAAGTCTCCTAAGTTTTATGGGTTTATCCCCAGTTTTTTGGGCTTATCCCCAGCTTAAGGTATCTATTACCTCCTACGAATCAGGTTCTTACACCTTCGCCAGTAGCGCACGATTATCCTGGTGCAGTTAAAGGCAATGGGACCAGACCCACTTTAGGGGCTGACAATTTCATTGTACTGGCTGTATTTAGGATCCTAAGTATAATGGTAGACGTACCATACATCCGTTCCTAAGGTTTCTATCATTTTCACGTTAGCTAAGGTTTTGGCATCTTCATGTCACTAAGTTTGGATAATCGCCAGTATGGGCCATACTCCAGTTTACACAAGATCCTTTGGGCTTATCCCCAGTTTTTGGGCTTGTCCCCAGGTTTTGGGCTTGTCCCCAGTTTTTTGGCTTGTCCCCAGTTTTTTGGGCTTGTCCCCAGTTTATTGGGCTTGTCCCCATATTGTTGGGCTTGTCCCCAGATGCTAACTTTTTCTTTTACAGATTGGCTTAGTCCCAAGTTATTTCTCATTTCAGGATTCTAAAGTTAAACAGTTAAGGATCCTGGATCCTAACTTTCCACAAGGGTTTGTCTTATGATTGTTACAATTGTATTCATTAAGGACATAGGATCCTAACTTGGATTCTCTGGTATGATCCTTATTTACTTTAACTTTATTCTTGGTTTATCAATGTTACCCTTATTCTTTGATAACAGGATATATGATCCTAAAACTATCTCAGTTTTTTAAACTTTTCGATTATAGGATATTTGATCCTTGATCATATCCTAAACTTTTGACATAAACTGAGTTTTTTTACCTTCACTAATAACTTGTAAATCTAAGAAGTTATACAATAACAATTGAAAGGTAAGTATAGACAAAGTGAACAACACAAGATAGCCAAAAGTTAAAGGTTATATTTATTTATCAAAATTAAACCCTTTAAAGGTTGTCAAAATTACCTACCCCGAGCATCTACCAGCAATACGTGGCCCGTCCGCTGGGGTAGGTAAAGGGTGTCCATATTAACAAGTCTAAAGTGCAGGAAAGTAAAGACGGCAGGATAATAGTGGCTACATCCCCCAAACAGAGGATCCCTCCACTAACTATCATCCTACCTATTGTTCTGAGGATCACTGATCCTTAACCCTAATTACTATTGTTTAGTTATTACAGACCATAATGGTTCACCATGAAAACATCATCAAACAAAAACTACAAAACCATAAAAAATGGGCTCCGGCCGCGTCTAGATAAATCCATCATCGCCCATTGCTGCAGCTTAAACCTTCGCTGCTTCCTCACCACCTTTACCAGTTGCCTCCTCCACTGGATCCTTCACCCCACTGCCACCAGCTTCGATTGCCAGGACCTCCTCAGCTTCATCCTCATCATCCAGCTCCGCCAACCTCTGCCGCCAAGCATCCTGGTCCCAGGCAGACCTATCAAAAGCAGGATCCTCAGCCTCCTTAGCTATTTGTAGCTTGATCTTCAGCATGGCAATAGTAGCAGAAAGCTTCGCCCCTTCCATGACCTCTGCCTTCTCCTGCTGGGCTGTGATCTGAGCCAAGACTACCCCCTTCTGCAGCAGGTTCACTTCCTTCTCAAGGGAAGAGATTTTCTTATCTTTGGCCAGGAACATCTGCTGGAAGTTCAGGTTTTTCTGCTCAGCCTTTGCCAGATGTTGATCAAGGAGCATTTGGATCTCGGAAAATTTCTGCATAAAAGAAGTATATAGTCAGTATCCTTTATCCTCAGAAAGGAAGGTTCAGACTTAAGGATATGGGATCCTTACCTCGGAGACGTATTCCTCAAACTGGTGTTGGATGAGAGGGAGGCCTTCAGTGGGCTCGACGGTCTTTCTTTTTTTGGCACCCTTTCCCTGTGTGCTCATGCCCTTAGGATTTGGGATGCTTGGGCTTGCAGCCAGCTCCTTTTTGACGGACCTTGAGGAGGCGAATGCATCAAGATCACTCACGCTGAACCTGGAAGCAGACTTTGAGGATTTGCCAGCACCTACAAATACAAAGCACAGATAAGTATTCATACTTTACATTCATTTAAACATTTATTTACGTATAGATATGGATACTCACTTTACATTGTGTAGGAACCGGAGGAGACCTCTTGTGAATCCTTTGTTTTAGCTTGAAATGTTCTGACAGCAGGATCAAGCTTCCAAAAAGCAGCAATCCTTTCTTTTGTTGCATGAGTTTCTTGAATGTGAGAGAGTGAGATGGCTGCACAACAGAAACAAAAAGAAGGATCAGTTATCCTTAACAGAAAAAGAATCCTACAATGGTCCTGGTCTAAGGATCCCATATCCTACCCTGGGTGACCCACCTTTTGGGAAGGTCTTTCCAACCTGGGATTGAGTCCCTCCTTACAAAGAAGAACTAGTTTCTCCAGTTGGTATCATTTTTGGTGGTTTTCAGAATTGGGTGAGGCTGACCGGGTTTGTGCTTGAAAAGAAAGCGATGAGAACCATGGCTAACCAGATTGTACAATTGACTCAACTCAGACACCCCTATTTCAACACCCTCCTGCTCAATGATGTTTTCAAGAGTGTAAAGAACTCTCCACATCATTGGCATGGCTTGTATATAGCACATGCCAGTGAGTGTGAAGAATGATTGTGTTAGAGCAGGGAAAGGATAATTGAACCCTATCACAAAAGGGGTTGCCGGAAAAGTGATCCAGGCATCAGAGACACAGTCACTCTTCATCGAAGAGTCGAATGATCTGAAGACGGCTTCTGCCGGGAAGCAATGACGTATCCGATCAATTTCAGGATCGGTGAAACGACAGAGTTCCAGCGAAGGATTTTTGGTTACACCCTGGCTCTTCAAGGGGCTGTCCTTCTTAGGATCCTTGGCGGGGGAGGATCGGAGATTCATCTTTGCCATGGGATTTTGAAGGAACAGGGAATCGGAAGAAGAAAATTTAGAGAGAAGGAAAGAGAGAATACCTGCTTGGATATGCGGATGAGGATTTAAAGGGAGAAAGTCTCGAATTTAAATGCAATTTGGTCCTTATCTCTAACCCTATATATAATGATTGTTGTTGCAGGTGGTGACTGTTGATGACATCAGCCTGTAACGGCTATATCTTTTACTAACGGCTAGTCCGAAAAATGTTGAAACGTGACTATCTAATTCGATATCAACTAGTCATGTTTGGGGGTAATTGTTAGGGATAGAATTTCTAAGCATATGGATCACGGATCCTCAAGTGCAGCCAGGATCACAGATCCTCAGTTCAGTTTGAATTAAGGATCCTCAGAAGACGTTGCAGGACTAAGGATCCAGGATCCTCATTATTATCCTAATACTAACAATTGTTTCCATCATTTTTAACTTGTTTTGCAGGAGTATTCGAATAGAACTTGGTCTAACCGAGATTCTAGGGGAATATGCTTCATTATTCTGCACGTGCATAAGCTCTTCGACCGTTATGATGATCGTGGGGGAAGTGCACCTTTTTCGGATTGTTAGTTAGCTTAGCTAGTGTCTATTTTTAATGGGGATAACAAGCTTGATTAGATTATGATTAGCAACACACACTACTCTCGAGAACTCTCTGCAAGTTATTGGCGAATATACACTTTTTGCACACTAGTGATCCTTGTTGTCATCCCGATTTGTAAACATTGTTTGTTTAATATACTTGGTGATCGGTAGTTTTCATCACCCGAGGTTTTTTGTGCCGGAGATCATACATTGATCAAGGGCTTTTTCCTCGTATAAATCCTCGTGTTCATCATTCACTTCATTCATTAATAGTTCATACATTTGATCAGATAACCAAGCATCACATCTCACAAAATCGGATTTGGTTACATTATCTTTGTGTGATTTTTGACCAAAACAATTATCGTTCTGCAGCTATGGCTATTTGTGGTCTTATGACTTCTCTGTATGTTTCTACCTTACTATTTTGCCCATCCACAACCTTAGGTCTGTTATTTGGTCGTGTTAATGTCTCGTTACTAGTGTCGGGGTCTATCTGGAAGCGGCCTCTCTGTCCCTAGGGATAGAGGTAAGGTTTGCCTACATCACACCCTTCCCAGACCCTACCATTAGCTTGCTATTTGGGGGATTTACTGGGTATGGTTGTTATAAATTTTTAAACTTACGGGCCCCTTTAGGTTTTTGGCCCTAAGCGATCGCCCAACCAGCACTTGCTCATTCAAAATTTGTTCACACAGAAAGAAATATTATATGGTCATACCTGAACATTGCTTTCATTCATCAATATTTCTTTTGTGTTCACACATAGTGTCTTTTCCTGAACATAACCTCTTTTGCCGAATCTGAGGCTTGGTTTGATTTTTGTTTTGTAAATACACAGAGCCGCTTAGTACAATACCAAATCAAAAGGTAGTTCAGGTTGGAGGTTGGTTACTGGTACCGACCATCGTGAATAGCCACAACTCCTCATTCTCATCGATAACCATCATAAAATTCAAGCATCATACATCATGTTAAAGTCATATAATCAGGGAAACAAACCGAAAGAAACAATCTTACCTTAACAGACGGTAACCATCACATTCAATAATCGAACCTTCACCCTCTAAAAAACATTCCAGCTTAAGCAAAAAAACAAATTTAATATGAATGTAACTTAAATTTAATAAGGCTTACATGACTATCTATAAAAAGATAACATATATCTTTTTTACCCTTGTGAGATTGTTTTTCTTGAATATGTGGCAGCTATGTTGAAGTAGAAAGTAGCAATATGGTAAAATCTTGCTAATCTCCAACATGCTGAATTTTCTTTATACTGGTCAGATTAACTTCCAAGTATCTCCATTCCCATTTTAACCTCATCTGATCTTTATCAACTTTCGTCTAGTCAAGATCTCATCTTTATCAGCATTATATATATATATATATATATATATATATTGTTAATGAAGCCTTAGTAACTTTATTTTTATAATATTATATAGCTTTTTATTATTCTATTATTTAATATTATAACAGTGTATTCATTTTTAATTGAAAATATTTTTATATTATTATTTTACCTTTGCAAAACCATATTTTATTTTCATTTATTATTTATTTTTAATGTACTTTTTCACGAATAGTAACTTTATTTTTATAATAATATATAGCATTTTAATTTTCTATTATTTAATATTAAATAGTATATTCACTTAAGTTTAACATGTTTTTATATTATTATTTTTCTTTTGTAAAACCATATAACTTAGGCTATGGGGTATGGGGCTTGGGTTGGGGCGTGGGTTGGGGGAAAACGCCTAAGGCACCACCCCGGGTGGGCTTGGGTTGGGGCGTGGCCCTTGGGGCTTGGGTTTCAAGCCGGGCGTGGGGCAGGGGGAAGCGAGCTGACATGGCGGACTGTGTATGGCCAAAACAAAATAGCCGTTGGGCTAGCCGTTGGCCAACGGCTATGTTAAAAAAAAAATTAATTTTTCACTATAAAACTCACATTTTTCTTCCATTTTTTACCACATTCAACCACATCTTCTATAATCATTTTGAATTCTCCTTCTACAAAACGAAAAAATGCATCATTATAACCGTCCTTTTGACCCGAACAACCCGTATGCATTCCAAGAAAATAATCCTAGCCCACCACCCAATCGTCCAATGCCTCGTCCATTTTTCATACACTCTTCTATGCCCCATGAAGCGAGTTACGCATCGCTTCTTGGGAATCGTTTGTTTACTAACTTCCCACACTCCGATGATTCGATACCTACCCCGTTTACACAATCGCCCATCAACCTTTCACCAACCTTCATCGACCTTTCACAAAACGAAACCGTTCCGGAAACTCAACCACCCAATGATGGTCCTTCCGCATCGAAACCCATCAAAAAGAGAAGTCATAAGAAAAAAAAACCGAGGCAGATAAAGTAGTTGAAACCGTCAAACGAAAACAACAAAAATGGGTCGTTGCTGAAGAAGTTGCATTGGCGAGGGCTTGGTGTCAACAATCTCAACATTCAACTTTAGGTATTCTTAACC
This sequence comes from Helianthus tuberosus, assembly GCA_030545235.1. Classification (NCBI taxonomy): domain Eukaryota; kingdom Viridiplantae; phylum Streptophyta; class Magnoliopsida; order Asterales; family Asteraceae; genus Helianthus; species Helianthus tuberosus. The sequence continues at coordinate 24,828,787 of CM060426.1, read as the reverse complement.
TTTGTTTTTATTAATGGTTATTTTTTATATAACTTTGTAATATATTAAATTTTGTTTTTATTAAAATAGGAAATTCACAACATCGAACCGCCCTGTGGGAATCGGTTAGTAGAGTATTCCATGAAGAAATGGGAAGAGAGGCTTATCGTGAAAACGATAGCTTATCCTCAAAGTGGAGCGAGATAAGCACCCAACTTACAAAATATAGTGGTTTTTTTAAATAAAGCAAAGCAAAACCCAAAAAGTGGTGAAACCGAAGCCGACATTTTGACAAATGCAGTGGTCACATTCAAATCAAATGTGGGGACCGACTTCCGTTTCATGCATTGTTGGGAGATTTGTAAGTTCATCCAAAGTGGGCGAATATCCCCATTGGTAGCGAAACTAACTCGTCTTCCAAAAGGTCAAGGGCCTCGTCCCAAGCCCAATCTGATGCACGAGTTCAAGAGTTTGAGGACCTTTTGGATGATTCGCCAAGCCCAAACCGGCCTGAGTATGGAAGAAATGCCTCAAGAAGGCGTGCTCAAAAATCAAGATCTGGTACGGCATCGCCTTCAGCTGGGAGTTCGGGCTCGCGTAGGGGAATATACAGCGAGCAGTTGGATGACATTTCATGCAAGTTGGATACATTCAACGTATTCCAACAACAAAGGGCCGAAATACGAAGGAGCAAAGAAGCTAGAGATGCCACTAGAGATGCCCAGAAACAAAAACGGGATGATTTGAAATTTCTATCACAGCCTATTGATCACCTAGAGGGTGAAGAGTTACAACTAATCTTGGCGATGAGAGAAGAGATAAAAAACAAATATAAAAGTTAGGAATTTTTTTTTGTAATTTTCTTTATTTAAAAAAATTAAATTTTTTGTTTTAAATAATATTCAAATAGCCCAGCGGGTCAGCCCAGCGAAGCCCGCCAAACCCACGCCCCACCATACCGTGTTGAATGTGGGTTAGCCCATGTATGCCCCCCCCCCCCCCAAGCCACGTGTCAACTAATGCCCCAACCCAAGCCAAACCCCCACCCCACCATACCCCACGGCCTTATGTTCGTTAATTTTTTCTAAGACCATAAACAATGATTTCATTTTTATAATAACATACAATTTTTTAATATTTTATTATTTAATATTATAATAGTTTATTATTATATTTACTTTTAAGTTTTAACATACCTTTTGTTTTATTTTACTTTTTTAAAACTGTATTTCTTTTATCATTTATTTTTTTCTTTTAGTAATTCATTCTCTTTTTTTAATTATATTTCCATTATCAATTAGTTTCAAATTTCTCTAATAATTTACGTTTGCTAATTTTTTTTTCTAAAAACTTAGGTACGAGTTGTGTTTAATTATTTCCCTTTACATTCCGGTATAAGTTTGTTAAAATGAAATTGTATTCAAAATAGAGTATTTATTGGTGTCATAAAACGGTATGATGATAAACTAAACCGATTCTGACGGTTTGCATTTCTAAACAACATGCTTCAATTTCAAATAACGTTTGTTTTACATTGTCATTTGCTTCGTTTCGCCGCAACGCGCGACATTAACGAACCTAATTCTTATTAACACTGCTAAAATGGCAAATAATAGAATTATTAAATAAAGGAACTAAAAACATATTATAGGCTGTTGACATCACTATTGTCTAGGACTTAAAGAAAAATAATTTCTAAAGTAACAATATTGTCTCGATTAGATTGATAACCAAATTAAGCTACAAAGCTGTTCTATAAACCATTTATGCATTAGAAAGAAAAAAAAATCAATTTTCATGATTATTGGACTGGATGACAATCTTAGTAAATCAAAATTCACAAAAGTTTACATCTCAACACAATTCAGATCATATTTTATTCAAGCTGATGACTTTTTTATTGTAGAGATCAAAATAACAACTTAAAGCCTAAACATATCGTTTATTGTGTCTTTTAATCTTGAAATGTTCATCTCCCAGCATTTAAGAGCACTGAATTTCCATAAAGATGATGAAGAATATGTGCTGGTGAAACCCTAGCCGCCGCCTTATCTTTGTTGCCTTGAACTACAACCATCACATTACCACAACTAGATAAACCCCCTTGTAGGCCACAACTACCGTCACCATCTTCCTCTTAGTCGAACCACAACCTTCATTTTTGGAGTTTTCGATCATCATCTTGATCCCTTCGGTTGTGATAGTAGCGACGGATGTGGTGGCGATGATTGATCTGGAAGAGAAATGAAGGAAGAAGCTAAGGTTTAGAAAAGAGTTGTTTTTAGAAGTTTATATAGATGGGTCAACACACTGGTATGGATTAAGACACCGTATCCATAGAAAAAAAAATTACCTGTTCGTTTTCTCACCCAAAATCTAGTGAGATTGCACTACAAGGTGCCATGAGTCCCAAACCTTATTTATTATATACTAGTGCTAATACCCGCGAACTTCGCGGTTTTGACAAAATAATATGCTTTCGAGGTATTGACAAAGAATTTTATACGTTTACGATGATCATAACGAAATTCTCCAAAAAAAATATTATGAAAAGCTGAAGTTCATAAAGTAAATACAACCAACCAGACGTACTACTGATCTAAATAAAAGTGTTATTGGATTTTATCACTCTCAACTATTGGATATTGGGTGCGGCTACTCTCAACTATCACTTTGACTCCCACCACTCCCAACTTAACACTTTGTGTGTTGTGTCACTCCACAAGTGAACATTTCTTAGTGTTTAACTTGTGTTATTGGTGATATTAGCCTAACACTTTGTGAATTACTAATGACTGTAGGTGAATCTGCTCCTAAAGGACAAAAGGGGAGCCAAAATCCACTCAATCGGAGTAACACAACACACAAAGTGTTAAGTTGGGAGTGGTGGGAGTCAAATTGATAGTTGGGAGTGGCATCGGCCAATACCCAATAGTTAGGAGTGATAAAATCCAATAACCTAAATAAAATGAAAAGATAAATAAACGATGGAATTACGTTTCCGTAGTTCGAAATATCAATAAAAAGCCTATTACTCTAATACTTCTACCTTTTCAAGCTTCGTAACCAATAACCTCGCGTTCGTTGTTGATCAATTGAAAAAACAATCATCACTAACAAAATATGTTCGAGTTGAATCATATCATGACATCCAACAACACTAAACCTATTGTAAACAATTTATATGAAAGAAAATATGTAAGTAATATATTGAAAAATGTTGTAAAAACTAAAAGAACTCGGTGTACAGTAGAAACTCTATAAAATAATACACCTGGGACCACCAAAATTTATTAATTAAAAGAGTTATTAATTAATCGATAAATTAATAATTATTAATTTATATATTAATTAATATTTTATTAATTTATAGTAGAATACTTAGTTTACAAACACATTTCAAGCTTCCACTTAATTATTGTATACAATGCATGTATATCAAATGAACGGCCCAATTTGAAAGAAACCTTCAATCTCCTACCTTATTATGCTTCTTGTGTTCAATGTATCACTTTATGCACATTAAAAATATTTTCTATATAAATACAAGATCAAAATATGTTAACACAAACAAATCATACACACAACTTGGCTTCCCATCTTAAAGGTGTGAAAAAAACAACAATGACAGACGAGATTCGAAGAGCATTATGGAAGCACAACAAGGATAATCCAAGTCTCACTCAAAAGCAATTGCAAGAATGGGTTCATAGTAACTATGGTTTGCAGGTGAGTCAAGCGACAATATCGAATACAGTTAAGCGGTCTTTATTGAAAGCGTTATTGGAATTAATAAAGATGATATCGATGAAGAAGATGATGAAAGTTCTACAATGGAGCCCCCTTCGCGAAACGAAGCTATTAAAGCGGCAATCACTTTGTACAATTTCTTGTTGAGCTATGAGAAAACAACACCAGAAGTTCTTACCATGCTAAGGAAAATTAGAGACGAGATTCAAGGGGAAATTGATTTCAACAAAAAACAAAAGACAATTGAGTCATTTTTCAAGAAACCTTCATAAATCATTCATGTAATATGCTATATATAAGGAATTATTAATTTATATTTTATATGGGGTCTAAAGAAATTATCAAAAATGTATTATCTTATAATTTTAGCGAATTATTAATTTAGCACCCTATCCCCGAATCGTGACCGGCAAAAAATATTATCTTAGAGAGTTTATTAAATAATCGAGTATTAATTTATCGAGTTTCTACTGTATTTGTTTAAAGTAACTACATAATAAATCTAACATATAAAACAACCATCAAACATACTTCACTTGCATATTTATCACTCGATAATACAAACCAAAAAAACAACACAATGATCATAATGTTTGTAAAATCAAATTCCGCACATTTGGGGCCGCGCTAAGCGTCGGGTTTAATGTTCTCGTCAGGTTGTTGGGGGCTTTTCTTTTCTTTTTTTCTTCGATGGTCACTCTCCTGTTGGAAATAAAAGAAAAACAATACTTGTTGAATGAATATATATATTCCAAAACGACTATATGTAAAACAACAAACAAACAATAACTTAAACTCGCTTCCCGGTTATTCCCCGGCTGACAACTGTTACAACTTCCATTGCCTCCATTCCTTCACGCAAAATACAATATTTGTACTTAATACTCCTGGATATTAACTTAAGATCCATAAATTTCAGCCACCACAAACCGTTCAAAAAATATAGACCATAGTTCACAATGGTAATACTGGTACTCACAATTTCAGCCCAATTATATATAAATTGGTCAATTAGGGTTATCAATATTACCTACATATACATTTGTAAGGTTAGGGAAGCAGCCTGGCACTTTCCTATTGGACCAACCAATTTTTAATTTAATTTTATTTCCATTTTAAAATTACGCTTTCGTCCTTCGTTTAAAATTACGGTTTTGTCCCTAGCTCAAAATAAAATTATAATTTTGCCCCTAGCTAAAATTACGTTTTCGCCCCTAGTTCAAAATAAAATTATAATTTTGCCTTTAGCTCAAAATTACGCTTTTTCCCTCGGTTCAAAAACTCATTTTTAATTTTGTTCCCAGTTTAAAATTACGGTTTCGCCCTCCGTTTAAAATTACGTTTATGCCCCAGTTCAAAATAAATTGTTGTTTTTCTCTCTAGCTCAAAATTACGATTCTGCCCTCTGCTCAAAATTACGTTTTTGCCCTAGTTCAAAATGAAATTATGTTTTCCCCCCTAGCTCAAAATTATTAGCTGTCTGTCACTTCCCTATTAGACCAACTCATTTTTTATTTAATTTTACTCCCAGTTTAAAATTACGCTTTCGTCCTTCGTTTAAAATTACGTTTTTGCCCCCAGCTCAAAATAAAATTATACTTTTGCCCTAGCTCAAAATTACGCTTTTGCCCTCGGTTCAAAAACTCATTTTTAATTTTGTTCCCAGTTTAAAATTACGGTTTCGCCCTCCTTTTCAAATTATGTTTTTGTCCCCAGTTAAAAATAAAATTTTGTTTTTCCTCTAGCTCAAAATTACGATTCTGCCCTCAGCTCAAAATTACGTTTTTGCCCACAGTTCAAAATTAAATTATGTTTTCCCCCTAGATCAAAATTATGATTTTGCTCTCAGTTTAAAATCATGATTTCGCCTCCAGTTCAAAATATAAATACGATTTTGCCCTCTATACAGACATACATGTTATGAGAGAAAAATATTCGGTTTATTGCCCCGCAACGCGGGCGGGGCAAAAGCTAGTTTCTAACAAATGAAATGAGTTAAGCTAAAAGATTTAAAGAAAAAAGGAAACATCTATTATGGGTTACAACTTGAAACTGATCCAAAAAGTATTTAGATGCATAATTTTTTTTTAAATGGTTTACTAAGAAAAGTTAAGATTATGATTTTAATAATTTAGTGTTGTACATTTATGGTTATGTTTAACATTTTCTAACTATAGAGGTAAAAAATACAGAAAGTGTGTGAAATGGCCCAATGTGACCCATCTCGACTCTCAACAAAAAACCTCTTTTTGATTCGGACCCAATTTGGCAAATTTGAGTAGAACTTAACTTGGAAAGTTCTACTCAAACCTTGATAACAAAGCTAAAGATGTAGTGCAAAAACCAATCTATTTTGAGTAGAACTTAACTTGGAAAGTTATCCAAAATTCACCCTTAGTGATAGTTGCACATATGCGTATATCTCTTGAATTTGACATTATTAATCATTATATAACATATAATATAACATCAAATCTGGCGTGAATGGAATCGCAACTGCCTTGTAGACACCTTTACGGTAATAAAGGCTAATAACCGGATAGGACCCCACATCGAAAAAAAATTAGAAAACATAAATACCTGAGTCGAACCTACAGGTTCAATACAGAGCTAAATGGAGTCTAGACTGTAAAACCCGTAAAAATTTCGAGCCTTCAAAAACTTTTATATTTCTTTTGCGAATATTTCGTTAACCGATGTTTAAACACAATGATTTTTACCATAACGTGCATTACGAGACAACGATATAAGTTACACATACCCTAAATACCTTTCATAAAGCTTAAGTAAGTTAGAAGGGTTAAAACGTCAAAAAGCTGATAATACAAGTCCAGGGGCTGAAACTGTCAAAAAACAAACTTCTGCCCGCCAGGGGTCAATGCGGACCGCATTACCTGAGCAATACGGTCCGCATTACATGCCCAGTTGCAGAAAATTGCTTGTTCACCAAGTTCTGCCACTTTGCTTCAATTTGTGACACCTAGCACCATTTTTGCCTCCTTTAATCTGGTCTTAACACTTGTCTAGACACTAAGCAACATCACTAACACCTCATCACACACTTGGCGCCACGCGAGAGGCTCCTTTGTTTCTTTCGCGGGCCGCGACAGCCCCCGCGTGTCGCGCTAGCATCGGTGTATCCCCTCGTGTGGCGCGAGGGTGATGGTTTTCTAGCAGGTCCGTTTTCTGGACTTGCATTTTGCCCAGCTCCAGTTTTTTTTTTGTAAAAATCCAACTTTAAGTTGCCATAACTTTATTTCTACAAGTCACTTTTACGTTATTCTTTTTCCTATGCGTCCGTAATTAAAATACGGATCCATTACCATCTTCATTCGCATCGAAACCCGGTTTATAAGCGAATCGCTTATAGATCCCTGTTTCGATTATTCGACCCATTTATTTTGCAAAATTGCCTTACATGTTTGTCAGATAATTTCATTTCTAAATACTTTTACCCATTCCCTGGTTATCAACCATTAGCGTTTCTCTCCCATCACACAGTTTGCGTACGCATTATCGCCATGCTTGATAACAATGATTCAAGCACGCACTTTTTAAACAATTTCGACCAGGTTATACTTCTGAACTTTCGACCCAACATCAAGGGTTTGTTAAATCAAATTTAGCGTATCTATTACTTGGCTTACGCCCTCTTAACACCAACTCGTTGTGTGACATTCAAGTCACTTCAAACATTATCATTTTAAAACATAGTTTTGACTTGTTTGGTTGTCGAGTGAAGACCATCACTTTAATGACATGCCAAACTTATTCTAACCACTAATTTGACCCGTTTGGTTGCCGAGTGAGCTTCGTCACTTCAATGACATACCAAACGCGTATACTATGACACCATTAACAATCTATAACCAAACGTTTATGCATAATGTAACGAAACTAAAAGTTACGTACCTTTAGAGCTTTTCCTTCAAGCGCGTGTCCGTTTCGGCTTGTCCGCTTGAAGATTCGATTCCCTTGCCTATAGAGTTCAACCAACAACTTGTTTAGAACTCCAATTATTTCATATAACACATAATTTGCCATAACATTCAAACATGCGCTTTTGCTCGAAATTTCAACATTTAACTTTCCTTTAGCCATTTTAACAAACACCTAAAGGGCATAATTTTACATATTCATAATCAAGTTCATAACTAGTTATTTTTGCCAAGTTTGAACATTTTTTTACAAATTCAAATGTCCAGTTTGCGCATCAATATCTAGACTTACTTCATAGAGTTCAAATAACATCCAATTAGGGTCATAATTCTAGTGTTCTTCCTTATTTTACAAAACCCATTAAACACCTAAGTGGTGATTATGAATTTCATCATTATGAACACCAATTCATCAATTTATTTACTAGGGTTCGTTCTTAAACATGGATTCATCCTAGTTTCACCCAAACATTCATCAATCAAGCTCAATTTTCAAATTTCATGTGTTTATCTAGAATTTGAGATGGAACTAAATAGTGAAATTTGACATACCTTGTGATCCCTTCATTGAGGTGATCACTAATTTGTGCTAGGATTTCGATTTGGGTTTGATTTGCCCTTCCAATTGATTGATTTTGTGCTTGTAAGGGTTACAGCTCAAGAACCCTTGGCTCCTGTGGGTATCTAGACCAGAACACACATTGAAGTGTGTGTTTTGGTGTTTAGTTTTAATTAATATAAATCATTTTGCATTTTACCAACTTTAGTCCCTCAACTTTACCCAAGTTTTTATAAGAGGTGTTTTAACCAAGTTTTCTTATTATTTCAAGATTTATGATTAACTAGGTTATTTATTCCTAGTTATTTTATCTTGACCATAACCGATATTTAATTTATAATATAATATCTATATTTTCGGGGTGTTATAAGTCCACCCCCCTTAAAAGGGTTTCGTCCTCGAAACCAGAATACGTACCAAATAATGAAGGGTAGAGACGTCTTATCTCTTCTTTGGACTCCCATGTAGTGTCCGAACCTTTTCTATGCTCCCATTTGACCTTCACTTGGTCAATTTCCTTGTTCCTTAAGCTCATAAACTTTCGATCCAGAATTGCAATCGGCTTCACCGCGTAATTAAGACTGTTATCCACTTCGATGTCGTCGTAGTGAATGTAAGCAGTTTCTTCGGCTAGACATTTTCGGAGGTGCGATACATGAAACGTACTATGTATCCCGCTCAGTTCCTTCGGTAGTTCAAGGCGGTATGCTACTTTACCAACCCATTCGATGATTTTAAACGGCCCAATAAACCTCGGGCTTAACTTTCCTCTTTTCCTAAACCGGATAATCCCCTTCTACGGAGATACTTTAAGCATAACCTTGTCATTAACCTGAAACTCGATCGGTCTTCTTCTTTTATCCACATATGATTTTTGTCGATCCTGAGCCGCTTTCAAATGGGCCCGAACCATATCAATTTTCTCATTCGTGGTTCTAACTATATCCTTATGGACGAGTTCGCGTGGACCCACCTCACCCCAACACACCGGGGTTCGACACTTTCTACCATAGAGCATCTCGTACGGAGCCATACCAATGCTAGCATGGTAACTATTTTTATAAGAAAATTCGACCAAAGGTAGATAAACGTCCCAACTACCCCCAAAGTCGATGATTGTGACAACCCTCGTAATTACATGTACCCGTACGATTAATTAATATTATATTGTGCTTAATGATTGTGCAGAAACTTGACTAAATGGTCCTGAATGTTTTCCTAAGTGTTAGGAATTAAAAGTGTTACAAATAAATACATAAAGGACACTATACGGAATAACTTAGCACTTTATCGGAACGATATCTAACCGAACAACCGGACATTACCCGGGACACCAAAATATTGTCAGAAACATTGTTTAATTATTTCTTGGCTAGTCACGATCCCCGAACACCTTAACACCCACTAAAATATCTAGTAAACTAACTAGACTAACTATATGTTTGGTTTTAAGTTATAATCTAACTAATGGTTACAAATTACATCTAGACCCCCTCCCCCTAGGCCTATAATCGGCCATCACCACCATCCCTCACACCATACTCTCCAAGATTTGTTTCATTATTTTATTTGATATTGCTTGATTGCGTGCACAAAATATTGAGGGAAAGATTTATAAGCATGGCACATATCTTCCAACATCACTTCATATCTTCACTCAATATTCACTCCCCATCCCTCACTCTCTCCTCTCCTCTCGGCTCACTCTAGGCCGCCACCACCACCACCACCACCATACAACCACCATACCCATCCATTTCAAGCTTATTCAAGTATTAGAAGGTGCCTTGTGAAGGTGGAAGCTTGAAGAACTTGAAGGAACTTCATACATTGCTTTCATTCACCATCTTCTTCATCATTTTCTCTAGTAATCTTCCCTAGCTTTAAGCTAGTTGTAAGCTTCTTGTTAACTCTTGGTTACTTCCTATTTTTAGTAGTTAAAGGATGTATTATGATGAAATAATGCTAGTATGATGTTGTCTTGTTTATGTTGGTTACTTAATGAAAACTTGTACTCTGGAAACCTGATATGAACGATGGTACTTGACATGATAAATCTGAGTTAAATAAACGATAACCTGCTGCAAGTGATGTTAAATGTCGTTGTTGATCACTAGGCATGTTAACGGAACAAATAGAACTTGCGTTAGAGCGCTATAAGCTGAAAACAGGAAGCTGTCAAACTGTTACAGCCGCCTTCAGTCGGCTGTAACCGGGTCATAACTTAACGAAAAATTGATTTTCTTGAGTCTATAACGTGTTATTTCGAAATACGGTTCTAATGACACAAGAATCATAATTTTTGGACTTCGTTTGCTATTTTTAAAGGGTCGTTTTTCACAGCAGCAAAAGCTGCGTTTTTACTACAGAAAATGTGTGTTATGTTTTTCGTCATAACTTGAAATCTGTGGAGAATTAGCTCATGAAATTTGTACTGTAGATGACCACTGATGTCGTTGTAATGATCCAACTAGAATTTCATCAATCGGACTTACGATGAATTTTAAATGAATTATTCCGTGGACTGCAGTCAGGAAGTGATGAATCTGATTGCAGTCCGGTAAATGATTTTTTTTTTTAAATATTGGTAATGAATTGGATCCCAATATTTTTACACAGTAATATATGTATTGTTTAAAACATTTTGTAAAAGTTTGGGAATTTTTGGAGCAAGTTAACTATTTTATTAAAATTCCCGAAAACAGCCCAGTTTTGAATGTTAAAGCTGAAACGACATAAGTAGCAATTTGCGTGTCTAAATGTCGGGTAGGTTATCTGAGAATGATCTAACGTGTAATATGTCAATGAAAGTGTTATGTTCAATATCGTATATTTGCTTTTGAATGGGTATAGATGGGATGTTTATATGGGCGTGAAATGTTAACGTGAGTGCGTGCTATGTGATAGAAGTAATGAGTAGATAAACCGTACGTAGGATACGTATTATGCATGCACGTGAAACTGATTGTTATCTGTACCATGTTAGGACGTGCTTAATTCCTGATAATTAGAGTAACTAATCTAACCGAGCAAACCAAGGTGAGTTCACACTTTTCTACAAAGCATGGTAATTCCCGGTGGGAATGGGAATGGGTTAAGGAATAGGGATTCCTCGTCCTGTTGGGACGTGTTCAGGAATGTGAATTCCTCGTCCTGTTGGGACGGATTTAGATTTACTAGACTAGAACTCTATCAACGAAGTCCCTCATTTTATATAGACTTAATCGCCGAGGCCAATGGCGAGCGGGTCATTAGTTAATAGCGCTATTAGGTTTAACAAACCTCACACCATGCCGTTCGGACGGGCGTGTACTAATGGACTATGGCACGTCGGTGATAATAGACACCGATGCTAGGGCACAACTTATTTTCGTTAGTAGTCGATATGGTAACGAGTCTGGTAGTTTAAAAATGGGGTAGCCCCCACGGCCGGAGTGACGGGCTGGATAGCCAGGGATTATGAACATGGGGTAGCTCCCACGGCTGAAATGGCCGAAGTAAAAATGGGTTAACTAATAAACGTTTTCGAACTATGGGGTAACCCCCACGGCTGGATAGCTGGTTAAGATTAAACTACGTTTTTGGAAACAACGCTTAAATGGACAACCAACTGTGAACTCACTCAACTTTGTTGTTGACTCGTTACTGCATGCTTTGCAGGTCGTTAGATGCTTATGGAGCCTGCACGAGGAGGAGGTCATTGTGGGATATGGACTGTTATGTCCCGTTCTAAACATTTAAACTTTATGAACTTATTGAACTTATATTTTGGTTTTACGTCTTATGCTTCCGCTGTTTAATTTGAACTTGGTTAACTAGTTTTTGAACACCAATTATATTGCGTGGTTGGATTTTATCTATTTTAAATACATTGTTCAATATGATTGGTGGTTGGATCCTGGTCATGTCACGCCTCCAAGCGGTGATACTCCGCGTGTGGATTTTGGGGGTGTGACAGATTGGTATCAGAGCCATTGGTTATAGTGAACTTGGTTTTAAAAAGGGAAAAGATTTTTGACAAAACCAGACTATAACCTATACAGTGCTCAACGATCCACAACGACGCTTCGCTCCACGTGCAAGACTCGACACAATAGGTGGTATGATTTATGTTTATATTGTCTGTTTGATAGTTCACATAGTGCATTAGTTAACGTGATAACTGCTATTTGAGCCATGTGTGCTTACTCTCTTCTGTCGTCCCACGCTTACGCACTTTCACGACACTTTTCTCACTTACGTTGCTTCATTGTGAAGATCATGAGTGGACGTTTGAACTTGACTCAAGCCCAGCTGACGGCTCTAATCAACGAACGAGTGGCTGAGGCACTCGCAGCTGTCCCTGCAGGAGGTATAACCTGCCATATCAACCCATCTTAGGACGTTTAGATCCTACCCTCGCGAACCAACTTTTGTGCTTAACCTTGTCTTTTATTCTCGTGCAATAGGTCAACATGCTCAGCCTCCCGTATGTATGTTCAAAACATTCATGGATTTCCGACCTAGTACTTTCAGCGGCACGGAAGGAGCTGTAGGTCTTCTTCACTGGTTCGAGAAGATTGAGTCTGTTTTTGAGATGTGTGATTGCCCTGAAGATCGTAGGGTGAAATTTGCTACTGGAACACTCGAAGGTGCTGCGTTAACCTGGTGGAAAGCACAGGTTCAACTGCTAGGGCTGGCGGTTGCTAATGCCACCCCATGGAATGACTTTAAAGAATTGATCAAGGAAGAGTACTGTAGTCGTGACGACATCCACAAGCTAGAGGTGGAATTTTTCAATCTGAAAATGACGGGGTCTAAAATTGAGGCGTATACGAAGAGGTCAAACGAGCTGGCCATCTTGTGTCCTACTATGGTGGACCCTCCCATCAAACGTATTGAGCTGTACCTCAAGGGTCTTGTACCAGAGATTCAGAGTCACGTGACTTCAGCTAACCTGGGTACCATTCAGCAAGTTATACGACTAGCTCATCGTCTCACTGACCAGGCGGTGGAGCAAAACAGGCTGCCCAAACGTATCAGTGCCACAGCTACTCCTGATGCTCCTAGCGACAACAAGCGAAAATGGGATGGAAATTCGAGCAAAGGTTCTACCTCTGTTCAGTCTCAGTCACATCAACGAAGGACTGAGGACTATAAGAGCCCCAGTCAGCAGCCTTCTGGAAGTCAAGGGCAGGGTGGATACAAGGGGAATCACCCCAAATGTAATCGCTGTAACTTGCACCACAGCGGGCCATGTAGTAGAGGCAACTGTCATCGGTGCAACAAGCCTGGTCACATTGCAAGGGATTGCAGGAGTCAGTGTCCAGCGAATCAGAATCGGCAGCAACAGCAAGCCCCACCGAATCAACGCCAGTAGTAGCAACAACAAGGTAACAACAAAGGGTGCTTTCAATGTGGTGCTGAAATCCATTTCAAGAGAGACTGCCCCCAGCTAAATCAGAACCAGAACAATAACAATCAGGGGAATGGAAACGACAATGGGGGAAACAACAATGGTAATGGGGCAAGGGTCGTGCCTTCGTGATTGGACAGGGTGATGCTAGGAATGATCCCAACGTTGTGATGGGTAAGTTTCTACTGGATGACTTTTATGTTACTGTTTTATTTGACTTGGGTGCCGATACTAGCTACGTGTCCTTAAAAGTTAGTCAAATACTTAAGCGTACTCCAACACTTTTGACCACCAAACACATGGTAGAGCTAGCAAACGGTAAAAGTTTAGAGGCCACACACATAATTAAGGGTTGTAATCTTGTTCTTGCTGATCAGACATTTTCTATCGACCTCATTCCTATCGTTCTGGGTAGTTTTGACGTTGTTATTGGGATGGATTGGTTATCTCATCAGCAAGCGGAAATTCTTTGCAACGAGAAGATTGTCCGCATCCCTTGTTCTGGTGAAGAACCCCTCGTGATTCGTGGCGACAAGAGTGGTGCTGTTGTGGGCATCATCTCTTTCCTTAAGGCCCAGAAGTGTTTGCGAAAGGGCCACACTGCCATTCTAGCTCTCGTTACTGACGCATCAATGGAAGAGAATAGAATTGAAGACATTCCTATTGTACGCGATTTTCCTGAGGTATTTCCTGAGGAATTACCTGGTCTTTCGCCTCATCGACAAGTCGAGTTTCAAATCGAGCTAGCTCCTGGGGCAGCACCCATAGCCCGTGCGCCTTATCACTTAGCCCCATCGGAACTAGAGGAATTGTCCACTCAATTGCAAGACCTCTTGGACAAGGGTTTTATTCGCCCTAGCTCTTCGCCTTGGGGAGCTCCAGTGTTATTTGTGAAGAAGAAAGACGGTACCTTCAGAATGTGTATTGACTACCGCGAACTCAACAAGGTGACCGTGAAGAATCGTTATCCCCTCCCACGTATAGACGACTTATTCGACCAGTTGCAAGGGTCGAGCTATTACTCTAAGATTGATTTGAGATCGGGATACCATCAGCTGAGAGTCCGAGATGAGGACGTCTCCAAAACAGCATTCAGAACTCGTTATGGGCATTACGAGTTTCTGGTTATGCCTTTCAGATTGACGAATGCACCTGCGGTCTTCATGGATCTCATGAACCGAGTGTGCAAGCCTTACCTAGATAAGTTTGTCATAGTTTTCATCGACGACATCCTGATCTATTCTAAGAGTCAGGAGGAACACGAGCAACACCTGAGGCTTATTTTGGAACTTCTTCGAACAGAGCAGTTGTATGCCAAATTTTCGAAATGTGACTTCTGGCTTCGCGAAGTCCACTTTCTAGGCCACGTGGTAAACAAGGATGGGATTCATGTTGATCCATCCAAGGTTGACTCGATCAAGAACTGGCCTGCACCCCGTACACCAACAGAAATCCGCCAATTCTTGGGTTTGGCAGGATATTACAGAAGGTTTATCAAGGATTTCTCAAAGATTGCGCAACCTCTCACTTCACTGACTCAGAAGGGTGTCACCTATCATTGGAGTGATGCACAGGAATCCGCATTTCAGTACTTAAAGGAGAGACTTTGTAGCGCGCCTATTCTTTCGTTACCTGAAGGCACATATGATTTTGTGGTTTATTGTGACGCGTCCATACAAGGATTGGGCTGCGTGTTGATGCAGCGAGATAAAGTCATTGCTTATGCATCACGCCAACTTAAAGTTCACGAAAGGAACTACACTACGCATGACCTGGAATTGGGAGCAGTTGTTTTCGCACTTAAGATATGGAGACATTACCTGTACGGTACCAAGTGCACCATTTACACCGATCACAGGAGTCTCGAGCATATCTTCAAGTAAAAGGAGTTAAACATGCGACAACGTCGATGGGTCGCTTGAATGATTACGAATGTGCGATCAAGTACCATCTGGGCAAAGCCAATGTTGTGGGCGACGCCCTCAGTCGAAAGGATACTACACCTAAACGTGTGCGAGCGTTACAACTTACCATCCAATCTAGTCTTCCTACTCAGATACGAGATGCTCAGGTTGAAGCATTGAAAGCAGAGAACATCAGGGCGGAGTCCCTATGAGGATCAAGAAAACGGTTAGAACAAAAGGAAGACGGCGCCTACTATGTAAACGGGCGCATCTGGGTTCCACTCTATGGTAATCTACGTGAGCTTGTGATGGATGAGGCACACAAGTCTCGTTATTCAGTACATCCTGGTTCGGATAAGATGTACCACGATCTCAAGACTACGTATTGGTGGCCTAGTATGAAAGCCAACATAGCAACCTACGTCAGTAAATGTTTGACTTGTGCGAGAGTCAAGATTGAATATCAGAAACCATCAGGCCTACTCCAACAACCAGAGATCCCGACATGGAAATGGGAGTAAATTTCCATGGATTTCATTACTGGCCTGCCTAGATCCCAACGCGGAAATGACACTATTTGGGTGATAGTGGATGGAGTGACCAAGTCTGTGCATTTTCTGGCTATCAAGGAAACGGATAAGTTTTCTACTCTAGCAGACGTCTACCTAAAGGAAGTAGTATCAAGGCACGGAGTGCCAACCTCCATCATTTCTGATCATGACTCACGTTTTACCTTTGAATTATGGCAAGCTATGCAGAAGTCTTTTGGCTCACGCTTAGATATGAGCACCGCTTATCATCCACAGACGGATGGACAGTCTGAACGTACCATTGAAACCCTTGAAGACATGCTTAGGGCATGTGTGATTGATTTTGGTAACGGCTGGGAGCGACACCTACCTCTAGTAGAATTTTCGTATAATAACAGCTACCACACCAGTATCCAGGCCGCTCCATTTAAGGCATTGTACGGACGTAAATGCCGATCACCTCTTTGTTGGGCAGAAGTTGGTGACAGCCAAATCACAGGCCCAGAACTTATGGTAGACACGACTGAGAAGATTGCTCAGATACGACAACGAATGGCGGCAGCTCATGACCGTCAGAAAAGCTATGCTGATAAGCGAAGGAAACCACTCGAGTTCCAGGTTGGGGATCGAGCGCTACTCAAAGTCTCACCTTGGAAAGGTGTAGTTCGTTTTGGCAAACGAGGCAAACTTAATCCGCGATACGTTGGGCCCTTTGAAATCATTGAGAAAATTGGCAAGGTGGCCTACAAGTTGAATCTACCGGCAGAACTCAGTGGAGTTCACAACGTATTCCATGTGTCGAATCTGAAGAAGTGTCTGTCAGATGAGACCCTCATGGTTCCCTTAAAGGAGCTCACAATCGACGACCAGTTGCGATTCTTTGAGGAACCAGTTGAAATCACAGACCGAGACGTTAAGATTCTCAAGAGTACCAGAATACCCCTTGTCCGAGTTCGTTGGAACTCCCGTCGTGGCCCAGAGTATACATGGGAACGAGAAGACCAAATAAAACACAAGTATCCCCAGTTGTTTGAGAAAAGTGCAACCACTACTGAGGCTGAAGCTACTGCGGAATTTCAGGACGAAATTCCAAACCAACGGGGGGATGATGTGACACCCCAGGAAAACCAGTAAACCACGCAACTTAACTAGCTTCCTCAGTAACCACGTGCTAAATTTCGGGACGAAATTTTCTTAACAGGGGGAGAATGTGACAACCCTCGTAATTACATGTATCATTAATTAATATTATATTGTGCTTAATGATTGTGCAGAAACTTGACTAAATGGTCCTGAATGTTTTCCTAAGTGTTAGGAATTAAAAGTGTTACAAATAAATACATAAAGGACACTATACGGAATAACTTAGCACTTTATCGGAACGATATCTAACCGAACAACCGGACATTACCCGGGACACCAAAATATTGTCAGAAACATTGTTTAATTATTTCTTGGCTAGTCATGATCCCCGAACACCTTAACACCCACTAAAATATCTAGTAAACTAACTAGACTAACTATATGCATGGTTTTAAGTTATAATCTAACTAATGGTTACAAATTACATCTAGACCCCCTCCCCCTAGGCCTATAATCGGCCATCACCACCATCCCTCACACCATACTCTCCAAGATTTGTTTCATTATTTTATTTGATATTGCTTGATTGTGTGCACAAAATATTGAGGGAAAGATTTATAAGCATGGCAAATATCTTCCAACATCACTTCATATCTTCACTCAATCTTCACTCCCCATCCCTCACTCTTTCCTCTCCTCTCGGCTCACTCTAGGCTGCCACCACCACCACCATACAACCACCATACCCATCCATTTCAAGCTTATTCATGTATTAGAAGGTGCCTTGTGAAGGTGGAAGCTTGAAGAACTTGAAGGAACTTCATACATTGCTTTCCTTCACCATCTTCTTCATCATTTTCTCTAGTGATCTTCGCTAGCTTTAAGCTAGTTGTAAGCTTCTTGTTAACTCTTGGTTACTTCCTATTTTTAGTAGTTAAAGGATGTATTATGATGAAATAATGCTAGTATGATGTTGTCTTGTTTATGTTGGTTACTTGATGAAAACTTGTACTCTGGAAATCTGATATGAACGATGGTACTTGACATGATAAATCTGAGTTAAATAAACGATAACCTACTGCAAGTGATGTTAAATGTCGTTGTTGATCACTAGGCATGTTAACGGAACAAATAGAACTTGCGTTAGAGCGCTATAAGCTGAAAACATGAAGCTGTCAAACTGTTACAGCCGCTTTCAGTCGGCTGTAACCGGGTCATAACTTAACGAAAAATTGATTTTCTTGAGTCTATAACGTGTTATTTCGAAATACGGTTCTAATGGCACTGGAATCATAATTTTTGGACTTCGTTTGCTATTTTTAAAGGGTCGTTTTTCACAGCAGCAAAAGCTGCGTTTTTACTGCAGAAAATGTGTGTTATGTTTTTCGTCATAAATTGAAATCTGTGTAGAATTAGCTCATGAAATTTGTACTGTAGATGACCACTGATGTCTCTGTAATGCTCCAACTAGAATTTCATCAATCGGACTTACGATGAATTTTAAATGAATTATTCCGTGGATGGCAGTCAGGAAGTGACGAATCTGATTGCAGTTCGGTAAATGATTTTTTTTATAAAATATTGGTAATGAATTGGATCCGATATTTTTACATAGTAATATTTGGATTGTTTAAAAAATTCTATAAAAGGTTGAGAATTTTTGGAGCAAGTTAACTATTTTATTAAAATTCCCGAAAACAGCCCAGTTTTGAATGTTAAAGCTGAAACGACATAAGTAGCAATATGCGTGTCTCAATGTCGGGTAGGTTATCTGAGAATGATCTAATGTGTTATATGTCAATGAAAGTGTTATGTGCAATATCGTATGTTTGCTTTTGAATGGGTATAGATGGGATGTTTATATGTGCGTGAAATGTTAACGTGAGTGCGTGCTATGTGATAGAAGTAATGAGTAGATAAACCGTACGTAGGATACGTATTATGCATGCACGTGAAACTGATTGTTATCTGTACCATGTTAGGACGTGCTTAATTCCTGATTATTAGAGTAACTAATCTAACCGAGTAAACCAAGGTGAGTTCACACTTTTCTACAAAGCATGGTAATTCCAGGTGGGAATGGGAATGGGTTAAGGAATAGGGATTCCTCGTCCTGTTGGGACGTGTTCAGGAATGTGAATTCCTCGTCCTGTTGGGACGGATTTAGATTTACTAGACTAGAACTCTATCAACGAAGTCCCTCATTTTATATCGACTTAATCGCCGAGGCCAATGGCGAGCGGGTCATTAGTTAATAGCGCTATTAGGTTTAACAAACCTCACACCGTGCCGTTCGGACGGGCGTGTACTAATGGACTATGGCACGTCAGTAATGATAGACACCGACCCTAGGGCACAACTTATTTTCGTTAGTAGTCGATATGGTAACGAGTCTGGTAGTTTAAAAATGGGGTAGCCCCCACGGCCGGAGTGCCGGGCTGGATAGCCAGTGATTATGAACATGGGGTAGCCCCCACGGCTGAAACGGCCGAAGTAAAAATGGGTTAACTAATCCCCCACGGCTGGATAGCTGGTTAATATTAAACTTCGTTTTTGGAAACAACGCTAAAATGGACAACCAACTGTGAACTCACTCAACTTTGTTGTTGACTCGTTACTGCATGCTTTGCAGGTCGTTAAATGCTTATAGAGCCTGCACGAGGAGGAGGTCATTGTGGGATATGGACTGTTATGTCCCGTTCTAAACATTTAACTTTATGAACTTATTAAACTTATGTTTTGGTTTTACGTCTTATGCTTCCGCTGTTTAATTTGAACTTGGTTAACTAGTTTTTGAACACCAATTATATTGCGTGGTTGGATTTTATCTATTTTAAATACATTGTTCAATATGATCGGTGGCTGGATCCTGGTCATGTCACACCTCCAAGCGGTGTTACTCCGCGTGTGGATTTTGGGGGTGTGACAATGATACACGCCCAAAGCATGTCTTCCAATGTTTGTATTGTTCTTTCGCTCTGTCCATCCGTTTGAGGATGGTACGCGGTGCTAATGAACAATTTCGTCCCCATTTGCTCTTAGAAATCGCGCCAAAAGTTTGAAGTAAACCGGGTATCTCTATCGGACACGATGGATACCGGTACTCCATGGCGTGCCACTACTTCGTTCGTATAAACCTCCGACATCTTTTTTGATGTATAAGTCTCACGTATCGGAATGAAGTGAGCACTTTTCGTCAGTCTATCTACAACCACCCATATTGCATCAAATCCACGGTTCGTCTTTGGTAGTTTGGTCAATAGGTCCATTGTGATATGTTTCCACTTCCAAACCGGAATATCCAACGGTTGAAGTTTACCGTAGGGCTTTTGGTGCTCTGCTTTGACTTGCAGATATGTCAAACATTTTTCCACATACTTTACTACATATCTTTTCATTCCAGGCCACCAATAGTTTTGTTTCAAGTCGTTATACATCTTGGTCGCCCCCGAATGAATAGAATAACAGGATTTGTGAGCTTCGTCAAGTAGAAGCTTTTTGATCCCACACGAATTAGGAACCCATGTCCTCCTAAAACGGGTTTTTAATCCGTTGTTACCATCTACCAAATCCTTCAATTGGCCCACGATTCTTTCTTTCCTCCGGTTCTCTTCTTTCACTACTTCGGCTTGCGCTTCTCGGATTCGTTCGAGTAAACCCGATGTCACCACAAGCTGCATCGATCTCACCCGTATAGGAGCATAATCAACCTTTCGGCTTAACGCATCTGCCACTATATTGGCTTTCCCGGGATGTTAATGTATTTCACAGTCATAGTCTTTCACTGTTTCCAACCATCGCCTCTGCCTCATGTTCAATTCCTTTAGATCAAAGAAATATTTCAGACTCTTATGGTCGGTAAATATATTGCACTTCACCCCGTACAAATAGCGCCTCCATATTTTTAAAGCAAACACCGCTGCCACCAATTCAAGATCATGCGTAGGGTACTTCTTTTCATGAATCTTCAGTTGTCTCGAGGCAGAGGATATGATCTTGCCTCGCTGGATCAAAACACACCCGAGTCCCGAATGTAAAGCATCTGAGTATACCACCATATCATCTACTCCGTCTGGTAACGTTAATACCAGAGCATGGGCTAACTTTTCTTTGAGCATTTGGAATGCCTTTTCTTGTTCGACGCCCCATACAAATCTTTCCTCCTTGTGAGTTAACTTGGTTAACGGAGAAGCGATCTTGGAGAAATCTTGTATGAATCTCCTATAATATCCTGCAAGCCCTAAGAAGCTTCTGATTTCCGAAGGATTCTTCGGAGGGTTCCATTTTGACACGACTTCTATTTTCGACGGATCGACCAACACTCCGTCAGCACTAATAATGTGGCCGAGGAATTGCACCTCTCGTAACCAAAAATCGCACTTTGAGAACTTTGCATAGAGCTTTTCTCGTCTGAGAGTCTCTAATACTTCGCGTAAATGTCGTGCATGATCAGCTTCATTCTTCGAATACACCAAGATGTCGTCGATGAATACAATTACCGACTTATCCAACATCGGTTTGCAAACCCGGTTCATGAGGTCCATGAAAGCCACGGGTGCGTTTGTCAACCCGAAGGACAGCACGAGGAACTCGTAATGCCCGTACCGTGTACAAAAGGCCGTCTTCAGTACATCCTCTTCCTTGACCTTTAACTGATGGTACCCCGATCTAAGGTCAATTTTGGAAAACCAAATCGCGCCTTGTAGTTGGTCAAATAAACTGTCAATTCTCGGGAGCGGGTATCGATTCTTCACTGTGAGTTTGTTCAACTCCCGGTAATCGATACACATTCGTATGCTCCCGTCTTTCTTCTTCACAAACAATACCAGTGCGCCCCACGGAGACATACTCGGCCTTATGAACCCCTTGTCGAGCAAGTCTTGAATCTGAGACATCAACTCTTGTAGCTCCTGTGACAACTATGCTCTGTAATCTATGTACAATGTAAAACAATGTTAATTATCAATAAAACAATGTGTTTTGGTGTTATTATGTGTATATTTGTGTTTGATGATTTTGCGATTTGATTCGAGTCCGATTTCAAGCTTTAAATCGCTTTCTGGAAAGTTATACGCAAACTGGTGCGTAAACGCAGTCAGTTTAATGCGACAAACACTCCAGAACAGAAACATAAGCTTAACATACCTTAAATAACCTTTACATAACTTAGAAATAAGTTTTGAAGGGTTTGGTATGGCAAAAACAAGTTTATTTGAACTTACAGGGACTATTTGCGTCACACTGCAAAAGTCTGTCGTTTGTAAGGCAACATACAGTCCGGAACATGATCTTAAGCTAAACATACCATAAATAACCTAAACATAGCTTAGAAATAAGCTTTGAGTGGTTCGGTGTGCGAAAATATGCTTATTTGATCTTACAGGGACTAATAGCGTCAAAAACGACGTAAGTTCGCATTTACGTGCATATCTTATGTTCTGACCACGTCTGGGCATCCAAAATTTTTGTAGACACTAAAATATTTTTATTTTAGTGATCCGCATGCAAAAATACCATTCGTCGTTTAATTTAGAACCGTTTTCGCGTTCGTTCGAGTTTCGTCGTAATTAGACGAATAACGTGACTGTACGACCAGACGAACCGACATCCGTGGATTTTCCGAGCATATTTTGAGTCCTCTATACTTTTACAACCTTATATAGCCTTGAAAATGGCTTAACGAGGGTGAAAAGTGCCAAAAATGAGCTTAATCCATTGCAGGGACCAAATGTGTAAATCATGAAACTGTTGCAGATCCGACCAGAGGTCACGGGCCGCGTAAGCCCAACCTCATTCCTACGCGGGGCGCGACAGAAGGCCCAGTAATAGAAAGTTGATTTTCAGCAATCTGTTGCAACTTCAGGGGCTGTTCTTGCAATCTTTTTGTGTGTTAACCAAGTTAAGCCTTCTCGAAGCAATATTACCTGTCATTAGACACATGTAGGGCCATGATTAAATGCTTGGAGGTTACACAAACACATGGATTGATCTTGTGAACTCCCCTCAAGTATATATAGCATGGCCATCTCATTTGTTACCTCACCCTTGATCTGATTAATGCTCTAAGTTGAAGCCTTTGCTTCATACCTGAGTATTAGAGATCAAGTTCTCCCTAGCTTGGACCCTTTGTTGTGACAACTGGCACCAAACCGGTAATTTCTGTACAATTTAATTATTATTTAATATCTGCAATCATATGCTTAAATGTCAACATTGTCTGATTTCATACTATACATGTGAATTCATGCACGTTTTATACTTCAAATATTGCCTTATGCATTACTATTAGCGTTGCGTCAGAAAGACTAGTAAACTCACCGGTAAGACACATTGTGTCAGCAATTCTGCAGAAAGCAGTCAGACAATAGAATTGGGGCCTAGGAGTAGGTCCAACGTCAAAAAAAACATTAAAACCCAAGAATGTATACAAGGGTTAACATATAGACTTTCCGGAAGCTATAATATGCACTAAAAAGCACCCGAAACACACTTTAAATGCTGAATTTTATATATTTCAGCAAAATTCAGCATTGTAACAAGTTTGTACCATGTAAAAATATGACTAAATGGCCCTGAATGCTTTCCTAAGTGTCGGGAATTAAAAGTGTCACAAAAGCGTACTTAAAGAATCACTAAATGGAATAGCTTGACACTTTAACGAACCGGTATCTAACCGAACAACCGGGCACTACCCGAAACACCAAAATTATAGTAGAAGCATTGTTTTATTATTTCTGAGCTAGTTATGGTCCCCAAACACCCTAACACACTATATAACACATCATACACTTAAACACTAACTAAATCTCTTGAAATCCAATTAGATTACTTAACTATCCATCAAACTTACACTTTACCCCCCCCCCCCTTTTCATGTGGACGGTTACAAGAAGTGACCCCACCAAGATCTTACTTGATCTTTCTTGATTTCCCCTTGATCTTGCAAGATTTGTTATAGGATTTACTATGTACTTACAAGACACAATAACCTTTGGACAAACCTCTTATGTGGTTATAAGTATTGGATGGAGGGTTTAGATATCATAACTTCACACATACCTACACACACTATTCACCTCCTCCTCTCCTCCCCCATTCTCGGCCGATCCTAGTCCACCACACCACCACCACCTTCATTCATTGTTCATCCATTCCTAGTTCATCATAAGGTGTAAGAAGGTGATTAAGGAAGCTTGGAGCTTGTGGATCTTGAAGGACCTTCTTCATTTGCTATTATCCAACCCATTTATCATCTTCAACATCAAGTGTTCTTCCCTAGCCTTGTGCTAGTAGTAAGGCCCTCATAACCCTTTGTTACTTCATATTTTGATGAATAAAAGATGATGAACATTGTTAAACATGATGAACACTAAAGAACATGATCATGATACTTTAACATAAGCTTAATAACATAAGAATACATGTTGAATGATGATGATTTGCTTCTTGATGATTGATGATTTGTGTTAGTGATGTTAGACATCATAAGGAACCTACTGGATTGTGATTAAACACATGATCTAGTAAGTTAAGGTGATGATCTTGTGAAAAACCAAGATGATCATACTTTATATACATGAACTTGAATGACGAAATTTGTTCTCATATGCAAAGATGATTTAAACAAAAATACAAATCTTGTACATAGATGATTACAAAAATAATTTTCTCAAGAAACCAAGTTTATTTATAAGATTTACAAGTCATGGTTTCTAAATAAACTAATCATATTTTTTTTGTGTGTTTAAACAAGACTAGAAACATGTGTGTAACAAGAAAAATACAAAAGAAATATTTTTAGAAAAATCATCTTACAAGTTGTAAATGACCAAATCTTTTAATAATGTGATTTACAAACAAATAAATATGTTTTTAAGGGTAACTAAACCTACTAAATAACATGGTAAGTTACTACAAGTTTTTACAAAAACTTTAAGTTCATGATGTAGTGTAATTTACATGATCTTGGCTTATGGTAAGTCTCGATTGTGTTGTTGATGTTTGATGATGATTTAAAAGAAAATAAACACATGTTTTGAAAACATTGGAAACCTCCATTTTTAGGGGAAACCATGTCAAAATTTCTATAAAATTTTTACACTTAGAAAAATATAAGTTTTGGTGAAACTTATTCCCTAAAAATTCACCTAAAAATATTTACCAAGGTTTCACTAATTTTTATGTAAACTTCAAGTTAAGAAATGATGATTTCTTCAAGATAAAAATTGATATTAAGTATGTATATTTTTGAGGAAAATATATATATATATTTATTGATCACCAAATTTTGTGCTAAGTGTATGTAGTATGTATTATATGTAATATTGTATTAGGACTTGAAAATACACTAAATACTCCTAAGGAGTAAAAATACAAAATACACATACAAGATGCATAGACAAGTACAAGAGAATATATTTATGAAAATATATTTCTTAATTGATTAAATAACTTGGACAAGTTATGAACTTAAAATGAAGTTTTGGACAAAAATACATAACTCGGGTGAAAAATACAAGATACTTATATTTATTTATGAGAAAATAATATAGGTAAGATACATAGTTAAAAATATAAATTATTTTTAACAACAAAGAACATATACATAAAAGATGGTGACTTGTACTTGTGCGATACAAGTCTAGTGACTAACGTTAATAAAACATGTATAGGTCATGACGCTATATAAGCAAACCCGGTGAAGTTTACGGCACAAGAAACGCAAACTTGTGAGTTCATGTCCCCACTTTTAAACTTTTACATGCTTTTTAAACTTGGGGAAAATACATGTGTTATGGTATGTTGAATACAAAAACTAAGGAATGATACTTTAGATCATGTCACGAATAGGGTACCAGAAGCCCCATTAATCGTGTACATACTAAGACCGCGGAACAAAATGTTAGATCTAATGGGTTTCAGGCAGCCACACTCTTGGTGATAACTAGTACCAAGCAGTGCTTTTATGTCTCAGTCGTGAATCGACTACTAAAAATGCCTATGGTTTGGATGCTTCCTATGTCGTGTCACATGTTAATGGCCTTGCAAACCATTAGCGATCTCGATTTCCTTATACTTACAGAAATACTTGATTTATACAAATTACATACCATGTTTTCATACAAAGTATACAAACGTTCAATACAAAAACTGCATGAATTCACACCAACATTATGTTGACGATTCTCCAAAAACTCACATGTATTTCAGGTAACTAAAGTGTCACACCCCGACCACGTTAAAACAACGAAACGTGGCGGAAACATCGGGGAGTGTTGTAACAGAATTAATTGTTTCACAACCATGGAAATTAAAGTTACTTTTTATTTATCAATCAAGAGAGTTACATTGTCTTAAACAAGAAACAAAGAGTACATAACATAATTTAACTAGTTCTTGCTTCGTTTTAAGTCACTAAGGCACAGGTCCGCCTAAGTGTGTCTTGATCATCTTACGCAACAGCTCCTGAAAACACATGTGAAAATAGGTACGTCAGCATAAAAATGCCTGTGAGATACATAGGTTTTGTGAAAAATAGGATTCATGACTTGAGTTTTAAAGAAACTGTTTAATAAAAAGTAGCCATGAATCTTGTTGAGTGGTTCCTTTCATAAATCATTTGAAAAGTGATAAATAAACCAAGTGATATATATGTATAAAAGAATAATGTATGGTTAAGTGAATAACCATGTAAAATGAGTTTGTATAAGTTAAGTTATTTGTAAAACGATGTTTATGTGAAGATTGTATTGTAGATGTAATTTGTCTAAACTGAAATGGTTTAAATAACGCTACGTTACGTAATACCATAAAAGCACTTATATATAGGAAGTACCAGCGGGGTATCCACCATGTTTTTATCGTATTACACGTCGCCTCGTTACTTAAATCACTTACCCAAACAACCATCAAGATGAAATGTTTAACAATTGTAGAAATGTTTATGTATGGTCAAATACGGTTCACACGGTTCAACAGTTACAACCGGTTCATAAAATCAAATGGTTACAACGGTTCACGTATTCAAATAGTTACAACAGTTCACATAGTCAAATAGTACAACGGTTCAAAATGTAATATAATGTGTTCATATGCTGGATGAGCATATGCAACAAAATGCAATGTAAAATAACGTGTCCATATGTTGAGTAAACATATGCAACTAATGTAATGTAAATCAATGTGCTAGCATGCTCAGTCAACATACATAGCAGAAAGGTAAAGTGAAACAATGTACTAAGTATGCTAAGTAAACATACATAGCGAAACAATGTAATGTAAATCATGTACTAATAGTGTACTAATGAACATAGCAAGTATACGATGTGAAAACAGGAAAGCACGAAAGTAACAAGTAGGCACATGTGTTTCACCCCAAAATGTTTGGAAAACAGTAAAAGAGGGGTCTATGTACTCACATGAGATTGCCTAGAAGTCCTTGAGCAACAACCAAGCAATGCTAGAGGTCACGGAAAATTAAACGGCACCTAATATAGGTAACTATGTTAATAAACCGGACCTAAATCGGAGGATCGGATAGAATGAGGGTTCATAAACCAAGTGAGTATGGAAACTCATGTAATATGGTTTAACAAAGCCTACATACTACAATGAAACCTAACCTAAGTGCTTACGACCCATTACGACCCGTTTAGGTAGCTTATGCTACTTTAACGCGTCGTTCGCGTAAAACACGTTCGGAATGCCTAACTAACCCTATGATAAGTAAAATATGCCTTAACATGTCTAATATTGTTGCTAAATCAGTTTAGATATAAAAAATTATGTTACATAGGCTTAAAATGAATTTTGGCATAAAAGGGCATTTTGGTAATTTACCTAAGGCATATAAACTACCTATCATGCGACTAATCAAACCTAAGTGACCATAAGGTATAACCTCGGAAGGTTATTCCCTACGCTACTATGGTCACTTAACATGTTTGGTCGGATCCTAATGATCGACCAAACGGGTCGTGTTCGAAAGTCTAAGCGGGTGTTTAGTCCGCTTGACTTTCGGCTCCACACAAGCACGAATCTAAAAAAAATGACGAGCTAAACATGCTAGAACATGTTTAGTTAAGTTAGAAAACAAGTTTTGATATCAAAACAAACGGTTTTGATATCCTAGAGTAGTTTGGTTACAAAATACGCGAGAAAACGCATTTTGGCCGAAACTACGACTCGTCACTGAGCCTAGATAACGTGGTAATCAGTAGGTATAGTCACTAGGGACTATAACCATCGTGATTACGCTCACGTTATGAAGTTCAAACGAACTTCGCATTGACCATAAACTGGTCAAAGCAGAAAGTCAAACGCAGTTTGACTTTAATGACAAAAACGAATGAAAAGAACGAAAGAAGACTTACAAAAGGTCCCCGCAAGCTCTTGATCCGATTTACTCTCAGGTATGAAGCATAAAATTCAACTTAGAGAGCCAAAATCAGATTCAAGTGTGCTTTGGGAGGAAGTGAGGGTGGGTATTTATAGGAATTCAAGAACCGTTAAAACCGTTCATCGAAAACTGAGCTTTGATCTGGACCTTACATGTGTGCCCATGGTTTTCTAAAACCATGGGAGCCCCTAATATGGACTATGTTCATTGAATACCAGCCCATGGTTTTGCAAAACCATGGGTTAAAACCATCAACACTTCAAAATGGACTAGGTTCATTGAATCTGCCAGAAATTTCAAAAATGGTCCTTGCACTTGTAAAACTTGATTTTTGGCACTTTTAAGCCTCGTTAACCGCATTTCAAGGCTCTAAAATAAAGTTAAAGTATAGGGAACTTAAAATATGCTCAAAAACATCTCGGATGTCGGTTCGTTTGGTCGTACGGTTGCGTTATTCGCTTAATTACGACGAAAGTCGTAACGAACGCAAAAACGATCCAAATTGCGCGACGAAAGGATTTTTGACAAGCCAATCACTAAAACATAATATTTTAATGATTACATTGTGACAACCCTCACTAAACCAGGTATCCGTACAACTTAATTAATGATTAATTACTGCTTAATTACTGTGCTTGTTTGAACTAGCTGATGAACTGCTACTTGAATACTGATACATGAACTTACTTGCATCATACTTGCTTGCTGTCACTACAATATTTATATGCTGAACCTTAGTGACAAACATGATGCACAAAAAGCACAGTAGCACAATACACGGATAACCTATTGAACATGCTGATAAAGCCAGCATCAGGCAAACACTGCCTCCAAGGCCTATAAGAGCCTGAGATATCTGACTACACTGGTAGTGAGTGTAGGGTTATAAGGGTTGTGGAACTGCGTCTCTAGGAATAAGTCACAGTGAACGGATGTGCCTAAAACGTACTTTAAAGTACAAAACACAGCACTTTAATAATTAACCCAGCTTCTAGCTGACTAGTAAAGTGCCAAAACATGGGGAAAATATTACTAGACACTTTCCAAAGTGTCGGATATAAATTGTGTCACTAAAAATAATATTAACGACACTCGAAATATTTATTTAGCACTATAACGGATTGATATCCAACCGATCAACCGGAATTAACCCGGGACACAAAAATGTTGTCGTTTATATTGTTATTATTTTTTTTTTGAGCCAGTTAGGGTCCCTGAATACCCTAACACCCGTCCTAATATTTAACACACAAGTAACATATAATAATTCCTAACCTACTAAACTAGTTACTAACTAACAATTCAAAACAAACTAGTGATCTCAACTACATCCGATCGTTTCCCCCCAATAAAGAAACACACCACAAATTCTTTTGATTATATTAATCCCAATGTTGGATATCAAGCCTACACTTTATTTGGTGGGTAATAGCATTACATGGGTTATGAGTTTATTTATAAAACTAATAAACTTCTATCTTTTTCAACAAACAAAAATTGTGATTCCTCTCCCCCTCTCTATATTGCTCTCGGCCGAACCCCACAAATCCCATCTCACCCTTATCAAATTTAGATCTTGCCATTTCTTATACACTCAAGTGTAAAGGGTCACGTATTAGGAGTCTTGGAGCTAACGGAATACGAAGGACCATCGTCTCTAGCTTTTAACCACCTATTTTTCGACGAGTTTCTTCCCTAGCCCCGAGCTACTAGTAAGTGACTCTAAACGCCTTTTTGGTCGATTCTAAAATGGTTAATAAGAAACTTGTCGGTTGAAAACCATGAACATGTAGAACAAAAATTAAAAAGTCTACTAAAGTTTACTAAAATAATGAGCTTGGTGGTTAATAGGTGAATATTGGGGTAAAACTTATAAAAATTGTTTTGTTATAATTATTTAGTGTTGTCTTGTGCCAGTAATAGTTCGGATCGTCATCTAACCCGACTAAGTCATGTTTATGGAACATGACCTAGTGTATGTTTAAATGTGAAAGTGGTTAGATGAAAGACACCACTACTTATTTACATGAACTTATGTAAAAGTATTTTATTTGTGTAAAAGTAATTTAACTTGTACAATGGAGTTTAAAACTAGCGGATCTACGTATCTGCAAGTGGTATTTTTGAAGGACCACACATTTAAGAAACCATGTATTTTAAAGAAAGGATCTTACACTAACAAACATGATTTTATAAACCACAAGTGTGTAAACACTTGTGAAACAAAAAGATCCGACAAAGAAGTAGATTTGTCACTTGTTACTAGAAGTTGTAAAGACGGATTTCTCTAAACACGAGGTTTTTATGAGATTAAAGTTACTTTATATAAAGATCTACATATATAAAGGGGATTTACACTATAGATTCGGAAAAAAAAAAAAAAACTGCAAGTTCATGTGATTATGCGATTTACATACTTATCGACTAGTTTGATGTGTCGGAAATTATTTGATTGAATAAAGAAGTTGTTGATTGATTTGTTAAAAGAAAATGATACGCTTGAAAGCGTGGCCACCTCCAGTTACAGAGGAAACTCTGGCGAAATTTTCTAAAAACCTAACACTTAGAATTATTTACACAACAAGTGTTAGAACTATTTTCGACATATTTTCGAAACATAAATTTCGCCAGAACTATATTTTACTAAATATTCGGAGGTGGGATTTTCACTAAGTTAACGTGATAAATATGTTTTGTCACAACACTGTTTATGATTATTTTGTGAAATTACATAAATATTATTTTAGAGTAAAAATAATATTTACAAGCGTTAATGATCCCAAAACTTTGCGAACGCTTTCACCATGAATATATAAGTTACACCGGTAATTACATTACCACAAGATTGATAAAACGTAACTTACGCACATGTATTGTATCCCCCATCCTTGGGAAGGAGTTTAACTACCAAGTATATACAAAAAGTAAACACGAAATAGTTGTCTAACTATTTCCCAAAAACATAAACTATAAAGCTAAGGCACGGCCGTCCGTCTAATAGAATTAGCACTTGTAGGTCGTCGCACAGCTTTCAGATTTGGAGACACTTGGTAGAGACGCACCGACTGTGAGTTCATGTCCCCCTTTTCTCTAACTGTTTTCAGTTTACTTAACTGCGGGGGTGAAATACATGTTACTTTGTTTACAAGTACTTTATACATGGTATGATTAACGTAAGGAGGTTTTAGATCATGTGAATGAGTAGTTAGAACACCGAGGGACTTAAGCGGTAGATCTATCTGGGTGTAGCGAGCCCAACCCCTGAGCCCGCATAATGGACCAGGTGGTGACTTTGTGCCCCAACGCCAAATACGCTAGGTTTGAATCTTCCTACTTGCATTTCACAACATGCTAATGGCCTTGCAAACCATTGGTGATCACAAGTCCTCTTACACTGCTACATACCAGGGAACTTTTATACTTACAAGTGTTTTTACTTACTCACTTGCACATGAACTCGCTCAACATTATTGTTGATTTTTCAACTTACATGTATTTCAGGAAATTAACGAGATCTGGCACGGTATGGCATGTTTTCCGCTGCACTAGTTTCCGAGGTCATCCGGGGTTTAGGGGATGTGTCTCTTTCCTGGACAAGACACAGTCCTTAAACCATGTTTATGTTATGTTTAAGTTTGCAATGTCTGTTGGACAAGGTTATGAGTGTTGGTTAAAACAATGGTACTGTATGTTGTTTTCAAAACTTAATGGATGATCTTGCATGTTTTTAATTCATATAGCTTGTTATGGTTAAGCTATGGTATTAAGAAGTCACACCAAAATTAACCACGCTTCCGCAAAGCCAGGGTGTGACAGCTTGGTATCAGAGCTCTGATCATAGCGAACTAGGATTCTTTCTCGAGTCTAGACTATGATCACTAGGGCTCTCACGAAAACATTTTTCTGCATACCACTTAAGTCCAGATCCAAAACTTTTTACAAACAAATGTTGAGCACATTTTATTAATTATAGGCTCAGCTTGGAGGGCTGAGGATCGATCTGGAGGATCGAGGTGATCAAGGTAGTCGAGCACGTTGGTTTGTTATAGGATCGATCTGGAGGATCGAGGTTTGGTTTAAGTGAAGGACAGAGCAGTCTTGTAGACAGGATGAAATTGGCTAGTAAGACTAGGAGAAGTATGTGATACCTTACTTGGTGACTTATGTGATTAACTGATTATATGATTGATTATTATACGTATATGTGTTTGTGTTACAAACGTTATGCTTTCATCAAGTACTAGAAAGATGGGCACTACGAATCCCATGGCCATAGTATCAGACGACATAGTTTCATCAAAGCACGAGGTGTACATTTCCGATACTACCGGCACAGACAACAACGACTTTCAGCCCTTTGAGTACTGCCTAAAGTCGTAGCAGAGCCTACTGATGGCCATCTTGTTGGGAATTTACCACTGGCGGTGATCCCTGCTCCTGTGCCCCTTGCCGCTTATTCCGTTGTTGATATGCCCCCCGACGTTGTCTCTGAAGACGATGTCGAACTATTAAGAGGAGGACCCACTTGAGGGCAAGGCCCTATTGCTGCTGGTATTAGACTACTGCATGCGGACACTCCTGTAGGGGAAACTCATGTCCATTCCCCTATCCCAGACTCATTCGAGTTTTTGACACCCGCATCTTCGCACATACAGGGAATGCAGCACTACTTACACGACGCCGACCCTGATAGGGCAACATTAGCTGCACCGGATCCCGCACACAGTTTTGAGTTTGATCGCGATATTGAGGACAATTCTGTTTTTCCGCCTGGTGTTGATCCAGACCATGACCTTGAGTTCATGCACTTAGACCAGCCCTTGGGGGATCCTGTAGCCCCTGTCGACCCCTGTGTTGGTTGATCCAGCTGATTTTGAAATGAAGTTTGTTGATCCGGAGCTAGCCATGCATTGCTCCTGACCCCGCATTGGAGCATGACCCTGTTCATGCCAATGCACCTACTGTTGCTCCTTGATTGATCATCTGCTTGGATGAGAGAAAATTTGGGGTAACTGTGCAAGACAATTTATTATTACGGGGGCCCACGTAATAACGATTTGTAGTGCACAGGAATCCTGGTGGACTCTGCAGGTCAAGCTAATGATAACCAATGCAGCAGGAAATAACTTAACCACAAATGACCTAGGCAATGTAGCCTCGAGTTCATTCTATTACAAGCAACAAGCCAAGTTGGCAAGCCTATGTGAAGGCTCAGAAATTTACTTCCCCACTCATACAGTGAATATACGTGCGTGTGAAATTGGGTGATTACATGATGGCTTATGGTGCTATGTATCTCATAAGACAATTGACACGTTGTCTAGCCCGCATTATTACGACAAGACGGAATGTCACCCGGACGTGACACGAACACCAGTACGTTGTCAAGGATACAAGCCGAGCTGCAAGAACGCATCTCACAGGCAAATGCACGACCTGAAGCCCTCCGCTCTAAGCACAACGATGGTATTACTGGAAATAACCCTCCAACTGGCTGCACCTATAAACAGTTCCTGAACTGCAAGCCTTTGAACTTTGTCGGAACCGGAGGCACCGTTGCATTTGTTCGTTGGTCCGAAAACACCGACTCCATTCTAAGGATGAGTAACTGATCGCTCCAACCGGGTGTTACCTACATCTCGGGGATATTTCTAGATGGCACACTCTCTTAATGGAACCTCTAGGTTCAGACCCCTGGGCACAGACGCTACTTATGCACTGAGCTGGGACGAGCTCAAGGAAACGGTTGAGAGGAAATGTTGTTTTAAGACTGGAAACCAGAAGCGTGAGGTAGTGTTCTGGAATCGAAAATGGACGGACCAGAAATTCCTGAATACATCCAGCAATCTCACGACTTGTCTAGGATCGTCCCCTACTTAGTCAAACCGGAGTTCAAAAGGATTGAACGATTCATTTGGAGACTTGCACCCCAGATCAGGGGTATGGTCACTACCTCGAAGCCCTCGACCATTGCAGAGGCTAATTTATTTATAACATGAGGTGTTATGTGGGTGATTTATTGATAACATGAGATGTTATGTGCATACGTGCATTTTATTTGCGATGACCTAACCTACGTGAAACATCTTTCAGAAAATGCCTCCAAAACGGGGTGTACGCACACCCACCAACGAGGTGGAACTTCAGGGAATCATTGCTACAGTCATCGCACAATACGAGGCCCATCACTCCGAGCGCAACGGAGGTGCCCCAGGAAATAACCCACCCAACGGCTGCACCTACAAGCAGTTCTTAGACCACAAACCTCGAGAGTTCGACGGCACCGGGGGTGCCCTAGCCTTCGTACGCTGGGTTGAAAAGACAGATTCTGTTTTACGATTGAGCAAATGTGACCACGAACATCAAGTCAAGTATATAACTGGGCTATTGATGGATGAGGCTCTGTCATGGTGGAACCATCAAATTCGGACGATGGGCGAGACCGCTGCATATGCTATGACGTGGGACGAACTGAAAAATTTGATGCGTGAAAGATATTGCTCGAGGGCAGAAGTCCAGAAATTGGAAACAGAACTGTGGAACTTGAAAATGAAAGGACCAAAAATAGCAGAGTATGTGCAGAGATTTAACGAATTATCACAAGTTGCCATACTCCTGGGGACACCAGAGTTTAAAAGAATTGAACAGTTCATAAGGGGATTGGCACCTCAGGTTCTAAGCCTGGTAACAGCATCAACACCCTCGACGGTCACCGAAGCTATCAACATAAGCATAGCACTCACGGAAGAAGCAGTTAGACAAGGAAAATTTTCCACTGCAGAGGAGAAAAAGGAGACTGCTATAAAGGCGTCTGGGGATAACAAGAGGAAGCTTGCAAATTTCAAGGTGGTTACTCGGGTAAGTAACAAGAAGAAGGCCAAAAAGGGAAAAGATTACAAGGGTATCCTACCTAAGTGCGACAATTGTTTACGTTATCATGTCGGACGATGCAAATATGGAAATTGTGGTAACTGTGGCAAAGTGGGACATGTCAAGGAAACTTGTTGGCAAAATACTGAACTTAGTAATGGGGGCCAGGACGGTAGTGAGAATCACGAAGGGGACAACGACAATGATAATTGTCAAGGCAGAATGAGTGATAAACAGAAGCGTGCTCGAGGATGTTTAAACTGTGGAAGCAAAAAGCATTTCAGAAGATATTGCCCGAAAAGCAATCAGGCGCAAGGATGAGAGCTCCCCATCGGAGCTAGGGAGGCACGCCAGAGATCCAAGCATGGATAGCGGTACGTCCCACATTACTCAATATTATGCGTCTGTATTGCCAACTACTGTTGCAAGTTTTACGATTCACAATTCTAGTATTCAAGGACATAATTGGTTTACGTAGTGAGTGAGTAGTTAGTCCAGTACCCATTAGAACTAGCTTAGAGGAAGCTAGTGGAAGCCAACGCAGTAACTGGAATCGGCACGATAGAACCCGGAGAGCGTAAGTTTACGCTAGATCTATTGCCAGTTGAGTTTGGAAGCTTCGACGTGATGGACTGGTTGACGAACAACCATGCGGAGATTGTCATCCGCGCCCCGACAACGAACGAAGAAATGATCGTGACTCATGGAGCAGGGTACGCTCCTACGGATTATCAGACTAAGGAAACCCAAAAAAAAAAATACTCGCACAAAGGATGTGTTGCATTCTTGGCTCATGTTATGGAAAAGGAAGTCGAAGAACCCAAAACTCGAAGATATCCTTGTGATTGGAGAATACCCCGAAGTCTTCCTCGAAGACTTGCTGAAATCATCTCCTCACGATTAGTCGAATCCCGCGTCGATTTAATTCCGGGCACTGCACCCGTAGTCGATGCATCATAGCAACTTACATTTTCGGAGATGCAAGGATTGACAGAGAAGTGTTGGCAATGGTTAGAGAAGGAAGATAACAGACCAAAATTTTCTTTTGGGGTAACCCCATTTCTACTCGTCAAAAGGAAGAATGATGATTTTCAAATAAACATCAACTACAAAGAATTGAACAAGCTGACGATTAAGAATAGATACCCCCTGCCAAGAATCAATGATCTGTTTGATCAACTGCAAGGCTCAAGCTTTTATTCAAAGATCGACTTACGATCTGGATACCATCAGTTAAGGATACAAGATGAGAGTATCCCGAAAACAGCCTTCCGAACTCGTTATGGACACTACGAGTTCCTCGTTATGCCGTTTGGTCTGACAAACGCACCTGCAGTCTTTATGGACTTGATGAATAGAGTTTGCAAGCCATACTTGGGCAAGTTCGTGATTGTGTTTATCGACGACATCTTGATTTATTCAAGGACAAAGGCTGACCACGAACAGCATCTAAGAGCTATTTTGGAGCTGCTAAAGAAGGAACAGCTGTACGCCAAATTCTCCAAGTGCGAGTTTTGGCTACGCGAAGTCCAGTTTCTTGGACATGTGGCTAATGGGGATGGAAT
Source organism: Helianthus tuberosus (assembly GCA_030545235.1). Classification (NCBI taxonomy): domain Eukaryota; kingdom Viridiplantae; phylum Streptophyta; class Magnoliopsida; order Asterales; family Asteraceae; genus Helianthus; species Helianthus tuberosus. The sequence continues at coordinate 24,791,816 of CM060426.1, read as the reverse complement.
TCATGTTGATCCCACAAAGATCGAGGCAATCAAGAATTGGGAAACGCCTACAACGCCAACCGAGATTCGACAATCCTTGGGTTTGGCTGGCTACTATCGAAGGTTCATCGAGGATTTCTCGAAAATCGCTCAACCTTTGACACTCCTCACGCAGAAGGATAAGACGTTTGATTGGGGAATCAAACAGGATGAAGCGTTTCAGATATTGAAGGATAAGCTTTGTAACGCGCCAATCTTAGCTCTACCAGAAGGTACTGATGACTTTGTGGTATACTGCGACGCATCGCGTCAAGGTTTGGGTTGTGTGTTGATGCAACGCCAAAAGGTCATTGCTTACGCATCACGCCAACTGAAAGTGCACGAAAAGAACTATACCACACTCGATTTGGAGCTCGGCGCAGTGGTTTTTGCTTTAAAAATCTGGAGACACTACCTTTATGGTACAAAGTGAACAATCTTTACAGATCACAAGAGCCTACAGCATATATTCAACCAGGAGGAGTTGAATATGAGGCAAAGACGATGGGTTGAATCGTTGAACGATTACGACTGCGAGATAAAATATCACCCAGGGAAGGCGAATGTAGTCGTCGATGCCCTAAGTCGTAAAGAAAGAATCAAGCCCATAAGGGTCAGGGCTTGGAAATGATTATACGAACCGATCTTTCCTCGCGCATTCATGCTGCACAAAAGGAAGCTCTCAAGGAGGGAAACCTTGAGGAAGAATATCTCCGTGGAATGGAAAAGCTTTTGGTACCAAACGAGGAAGGAACGTTATGTTTTGAGAAAAGGATTTGGGTTCCTCTGTTTGGTGGATTAAGGGAAGTTATTTTCGACGAAGCGCACAAGTCACGGTACTCTATCCACCCTGGATCGGATAAGATGTACCAGGATCTCAAAGATTATTATTGGTGGCCTAGGATGAAAGGCGACGTTGCTGTTTACGTGAGCAAATGTTTAACGTGCGCTAAGGTAGAATACCAGAAGCCTTCGGGACTTCTGCAACAACCTGAGATTCCCAAGTGGAAATGGGAACAAATCTCAATGGATTTTGTTACAAAACTGCCAAGAACGCCAAGAGGCCATGATATGATTTGGGTGATTGTTGACCGCCTAACAAAGTCCGCACACTTTCTGCCAATCAAGGAGAAAGACAGTACTAGTAACCTTGCGGAAATATACATGAGAGAGATTATCGCACGCCATGGAGTACCTCTCTCAATCATCTCTGATAGAGACGGAAGGTTTGTGTCAAGAATATGGCAATCCTTCCAAGAAGCCTTTGGCTCACAGTTGAATCTGAGCACTGCGTTCCATCCGCAAACTGACGGCCAGAGCGAGCGAACGATACAAACTTTGGAAGACATGCTGAGGGCATGTGTTATGGATTTGGGCGGTAGCTGGGATAAACACTTACCTTTGGTCGAATTTTCATACAACAACAGCTACCACACCAGTATTGGTGTCGCGCCATTTGAAGCCCTATACGGACGCAAGTGCCGATCACCCCTATGTTGGTCTGACGCGGGTGATAGGCAGCTTGCTGGTCCCGAGATCGTCCAAGAGACGACAGACAAGGTCGCGCAAATACTTAAACGCATCGAAGCTGCTCGCCACAGGCAAAAGGCCTACGCGGATCCAAACCGGAAGCATGTGGACTTCCAAGTCGGAGAGATGGTGTTATTGAAAGTTTCACCCTGGAAGGGGGTGGCACGCTTTGGAAAGCGTGGGAAGTTAAATCCGCGCTACATTGGTCCTTTCAGAATTCTGGAAAGAATTGGAACTGTAGCATACAAGTTGGACCTACCTGCTGAACTGAATGGTGTTCACGATACATTTCATGTATCCAATTTAAAGAAAAGTCCAACTCGAATTGACGTTGTCATTCCTATCGACGAGATTCATATTGACGACACGCTCCACTTCGTTGAAGAACCTGTTGAGGTCACGGATTGGAAAGTTAACAAGACCCGCCGGAGCAGTGTCAAACTCGTCAAAGTTCGTTGGAATGCCAGACATGGTCCTGAATTCACCTGGGAACGTGAGGACCGGATGAAAGAGAAATACCCCCACTTATTTCCTATGAACTCTGCATCTACAAGCAGAACTTAAAATTTCGGGACGAAATTTATTTAACGGGGGGAGAATGTGACAACCCTCACTAAACCAGGTATCCGTACAACTTAATTAATGATTAATTACTGCTTAATTACTGTGCTTGTTTGAACTAGCTGATGAACTGCTACTTGAATACTGATACATGAACTTACTTGCATCATACTTGCTTGCTGTCACTACAATATTTATATGCTGAACCTTAGTGACAAACATGATGCACAAAAAGCACAGTAGCACAATACACGGATAACCTATTGAACATGCTGATAAAGCCAGCATCAGGCAAACACTGCCTCCAAGGCCTATAAGAGCCTGAGATATCTGACTACACTGGTAGTGAGTGTAGGGTTATAAGGGTTGTGGAACTGCGTCTCTAGGAATAAGTCACAGTGAACGGATGTGCCTAAAACGTACTTTAAAGTACAAAACACAGCACTTTAATAATTAACCCAGCTTCTAGCTGACTAGTAAAGTGCCAAAACATGGGGAAAATATTACTAGACACTTTCCAAAGTGTCGGATATAAATTGTGTCACTAAAAATAATATTAACGACACTCGAAATATTTATTTAGCACTATAACGGATTGATATCCAACCGATCAACCGGAATTAACCCGGGACACAAAAATGTTGTCGTTTATATTGTTATTATTTTTTTTCTGAGCCAGTTAGGGTCCCTGAATACCCTAACACCCGTCCTAATATTTAACACACAAGTAACATATAATAATTCCTAACCTACTAAACTAGTTACTAACTAACAATTCAAAACAAACTAGTGATCTCAACTACATCCGATCGTTTCCCCCCAATAAAGAAACACATCACAAATTCTTTTGATTATATTAATCCCAATGTTGGATATCAAGCCTACACTTTATTTGGTGGGTAATAGCATTACATGGGTTATGAGTTTATTTATAAAACTAATAAACTTCTATCTTTTTCAACAAACAAAAATTGTGATTCCTCTCCCCCTCTCGATATTGCTCTCGGCCGAACCCCACAAATCCCATCTCACCCTTATCAAATTTAGATCTTGCCATTTCTTATACACTCAAGTGTAAAGGGTCACGTATTAGGAGTCTTGGAGCTAACGGAATACGAAGGACCATCGTCTCTAGCTTTTAACCACCTATTTTTCGACGAGTTTCTTCCCTAGCCCCGAGCTACTAGTAAGTGACTCTAAACGCCTTTTTGGTCGATTCTAAAATGGTTAATAAGAAACTTGTCGGTTGAAAACCATGAACATGTAGAACAAAAATTAAAAAGTCTACTAAAGTTTACTAAAATAATGAGCTTGGTGGTTAATAGGTGAATATTGGGGTAAAACTTATAAAAATTGTTTTGTTATAATTATTTAGTGTTGTCTTGTGCCAGTAATAGTTCGGATCGTCATCTAACCCGACTAAGTCATGTTTATGGAACATGACCTAGTGTATGTTTAAATGTGAAAGTGGTTAGATGAAAGACACCACTACTTATTTACATGAACTTATGTAAAAGTATTTTATTTGTGTAAAAGTAATTTAACTTGTACAATGGAGTTTAAAACTAGCGGATCTACGTATCTGCAAGTGGTATTTTTGAAGGACCACACATTTAAGAAACCATGTATTTTAAAGAAAGGATCTTACACTAACAAACATGATTTTATAAACCACAAGTGTGTAAACACTTGTGAAACAAAAAGATCCGACAAAGAAGTAGATTTGTCACTTGTTACTAGAAGTTGTAAAGACGGATTTCTCTAAACACGAGGTTTTTATGAGATTAAAGTTACTTTATATAAAGATCTACATATATAAAGGGGATTTACACTATAGATTCGGAAAAAAAAAAAAAAACTGCAAGTTCATGTGATTATGCGATTTACATACTTATCGACTAGTTTGATGTGTCGGAAATTATTTGATTGAATAAAGAAGTTGTTGATTGATTTGTTAAAAGAAAATGATACGCTTGAAAGCGTGGCCACCTCCAGTTACAGAGGAAACTCTGGCGAAATTTTCTAAAAACCTAACACTTAGAATTATTTACACAACAAGTGTTAGAACTATTTTCGACATATTTTCGAAACATAAATTTCGCCAGAACTATATTTTACTAAATATTCGGAGGTGGGATTTTCACTAAGTTAACGTGATAAATATGTTTTGTCACAACACTGTTTATGATTATTTTGTGAAATTACATAAATATTATTTTAGAGTAAAAATAATATTTACAAGCGTTAATGATCCCAAAACTTTGCGAACGCTTTCACCATGAATATATAAGTTACACCGGTAATTACATTACCACAAGATTGATAAAACGTAACTTACGCACATGTATTGTATCCCCCATCCTTGGGAAGGAGTTTAACTACCAAGTATATACAAAAAGTAAACACGAAATAGTTGTCTAACTATTTCCCAAAAACATAAACTATAAAGCTAAGGCACGGCCGTCCGTCTAATAGAATTAGCACTTGTAGGTCGTCGCACAGCTTTCAGATTTGGAGACACTTGGTAGAGACGCACCGACTGTGAGTTCATGTCCCCCTTTTCTCTAACTGTTTTCAGTTTACTTAACTGCGGGGGTGAAATACATGTTACTTTGTTTACAAGTACTTTATACATGGTATGATTAACGTAAGGAGGTTTTAGATCATGTGAATGAGTAGTTAGAACACCGAGGGACTTAAGCGGTAGATCTATCTGGGTGTAGCGAGCCCAACCCCTGAGCCCGCATAATGGACCAGGTGGTGACTTTGTGCCCCAACGCCAAATACGCTAGGTTTGAATCTTCCTACTTGCATTTCACAACATGCTAATGGCCTTGCAAACCATTGGTGATCACAAGTCCTCTTACACTGCTACATACCAGGGAACTTTTATACTTACAAGTGTTTTTACTTACTCACTTGCACATGAACTCGCTCAACATTATTGTTGATTTTTCAACTTACATGTATTTCAGGAAATTAACGAGATCTGGCACGGTATGGCATGTTTTCCGCTGCACTAGTTTCCGAGGTCATCCGGGGTTTAGGGGATGTGTCTCTTTCCTGGACAAGACACAGTCCTTAAACCATGTTTATGTTATGTTTAAGTTTGCAATGTCTGTTGGACAAGGTTATGAGTGTTGGTTAAAACAATGGTACTGTATGTTGTTTTCAAAACTTAATGGATGATCTTGCATGTTTTTAATTCATATAGCTTGTTATGGTTAAGCTATGGTATTAAGAAGTCACACCAAAATTAACCACGCTTCCGCAAAGCCAGGGTGTGACATACATAAATTTTTGGATGCCAGAATGTATTCAGAATGTAAGTTATGCGCGAAAGTGCAAACTTGTGCACTTTTTGACGCTTTTAGTCCCTGAATGACTCAAAAGTTTATTTTAGCACACCGAACCCCTCAAAGCCTATTTCTAAGATATGTAAAGGATATTTATGGTATGTTTAACTTATGGTCATGTTCTGGAGTGTCTGTTCCAGTACGAATCGTCATACTTTCGCAGTTTGTCGAATTTAGTCCTTGTAAGCGTTTAAACTTGATTTTGCCATACCAAAGCCTTCAAAACTTATTTCTAAGTTATGTAGAGGTTATTTAAGGTATGTTAAGAATATGTTGATGTTCCGGAGTGTTTTTTGCGTTAAACTGGTTATATTTACGCATCAGATCGCGTATAACCTTCCAGAAAGCGATTTAAAGCCCGAAATCGAACAAGAATTGATATGTGCAAACGATACACATATTTATACAAATTCCAAGTATGAAACACAATATTTCATTGATTTAGTATTTTTTTGATGGTCGCAGTGACCCAGGTGTCACATATAGTGGATGTGCACACGGTCTTACTCTTGCTCTTGGATGTTGCTTATGTTTATCTTTGAATAATGTTGTAAACTTTTCAGACAATGTTTTATGATGTGATGTAAACTCTAAACTTAACCTATGTTTTCAGTTACGTAAAGTTATTGGTATTTGAAGTTATTTTTACGAGCATGTAGTATGTTTACCATTCGTATGCAATGAGAACCTTTCAAGATCACACCTCGTGCTTCCGCCTTAGAAAGGGGTGTGACAGATTGGTATCAGAGCTGCGATTGTAGTGAACCAGGATTCCTTTTCGAGTCTAGACTACAATCTTTAGGATCCTCTCACGAAAAAATTTTTTCAAAAGTTTTCATTGCATAAAACGTTCCGCGACATCCACTACCTGAAACTATTTTCAAGGAGTCAAGTAAGGACACTACGAGACTTAGGGTGCACTGGAGTAGCACTTGTCTTTGACTATAAATTACCTGCAACTATGTGTAATAATTGATATATACATATACTAGAAATATAATATCTCAGGTACTCGTGACTTTACCTGAAAACAGTGACCTATCTGAAGGAAGTGATCCGACGATGAAACGAACTGTGCGGACTGTGCAAGGACTTAGGTAATTATGGATGCATACATAATTATGGAATTCAGTGCACAGAAACCACATCAATTTTTGTCACGTATCATAAGAAATTCTTCTAGCACAAGAAAAGGTCAAACGTGAACACCCTCACCCCTCCCCCAGCCTATTAAATACTCTGTTGGAGTAATAATTTAGGGTATAAAGACAAGAACCACCAATGTAAAGAAAGATATTTTATCCTTTACATATATTAAACTTGTACTATGGGGTGATGTAACCCTTATGCATTTTGTTTACTTCGCAAACAATGATGTAACAAGTTGTTCTGATATGTGTAAAGACTCGGTGAATATCTTATGACACGCCAGTATTCATCTATTTATACATGCTTGTTGCTGTATGAATTAATTTATACGTTGGGCGGATTGTTTGATGTCACTTATATGTGTATATGTTTGTGTATATATACTACTACTGCCTTGTATGACGATATCAAACAAATGTCTAACCCTGTGCGTTGTGTTCTGACAGAAGATGGCACCTAGGAGAGCTGTGAACAACCAAGATTCCGATCAACCCCCTCCTCCTCTTCTGCCAAGGACTGTTGAGGAACTGAACGCCCTATTGGAAGAAAGGATCTCCGCAGCTATCGCTCAATACGAGGCAAACCGCACCGAACAAAGTGGAGGACCAAGCAATGCTAGGCGTAATGGACAGGGAGATACATCTGGAGGAAACTCAGCTCAAGGCTGCACTTTCAAGCAGTTTCTCGACTGCAAGCCGCTGAACTACGACGGCACGGGAGGTGCAGTGGCTTTTGTATGCTGGACGGAGAAGACTGACTCCACTATCCACATGAGCAAGTGTACCACGGATCAACAAGTCACTTTTATTACTGGGTTATTTGTTGATGAGGCTTTGACTTGGTGGAATTTGCAAGTCCAAACTTTGGGTGATGATGCTGCGTACGACATGACGTGGGATGAACTAAAGGAATGAATGAGAGAGAAGTATTGCTCTCGTGCTGAACTCCAAAGGTTGGAGACTGAGTTCTGGCACTTGACCATGGAAGGTGCTGACATTACTGGTTATACCCGAAGGTTCCATGATTTGTCGAGAGTGATCCCCTATATGGTGACTCCTGAATTTAAGCACGTTGAATGCTACATCTGGGGATTGGCTCCAGAGTTTCGCAGCATGGTAACTTCGGCTAAACCTGAAACGATCACTCAGGCTGCAACTCTGGCTGTCAGCCTCACTGAAGATGCTGTCCGTATGAAGAAGCTATCGCTGAACCCAACTGAGAAGACCGAGACGCATGCTGAGTCATCTGGTGACAAGTAAAGGAAGCATGCGAGCCTGAATCAAGCGACACGTAACAACAAGGGTTCCAACAATAAGAAACGAGACCCCAACCCGCCTCAGGAGGCTAACACTCTTGCAACCATGAATGACGTTCCTGCCAGAAGATACCTGGGCACTCTGCCCATTTTCAACCAGTGCAAGCGTCATCACGAAGGAGTTTGTCGCGTTCCAAAATGCGACAAGTGTGGAAAACTGGGTCACCATACTGATGACTGTTGGGGAAAAGGAATTGGAAGTGGTAATAGAAATGGGAATGGAAACCGCAATGGCGCTGGTAATAGAAACAATGGTGGAAATGGCAATGGCAATGGTAACCGGAATGGTAATGGAGCAGGGCAGAACCAAGGATGCTTTGGTTGTGGAAGCAAGGATCATTTCATGAAAGACTGCCCAAGGGGGAACAATGCTCAGGCTCGAGCATTTGTGATTAGAGCAAGGAACACACGCGAGGACCCTAATGTGGTCACCGGTACGTTTCTCGTTAACAATCACTTTGCATCCATACTCTTTGACACTGGTGCCGATTATAGCTTCATGTCTATGGAATTTAAACGTATACTTGGAATAGAATCTAGTAGATTAGATATTCCTTATTCCATAGAACTAGCTAATGGTAAACTTGTTGAATCGGGCGAAGTTGTTAGAGGTTGCACATTAGAACTTGGTGAGCGAAGATTTAGCATCGACCTCTTACCTATTCAATTAGGTAGCTTTGACGTAGTGGTCGGAATGGACTGGTTGTCCAAGAACAAAGCTGAAGTTATTTGTCACAAGAAAATCATTCGCATCCCTCTGGCAAATGATGAAACTCTCATCGTACATGGAGAAAAACGTGAACCGCCACTGCGAATCATCAGTTGTATGAAGGCGCCTAAGTGTTTGAGGAAAGGATGTGTTGCTTTCCTGGCGAACGTTGTAGATAAGAAGGCTGAGGAGCGAAACTCGAAGATATTCCTGTAGTGAAGGAATTCCCTGATGTTTTTCCCGAAGATCTGCCAGGACTACCTCCGCAACGACAAGTCGAATTCCATATAGACTTGGTACCGGGAGCCGCACCTGTAGCCAAGGCACCCTATCGGCTAGCACCATCTGAGATGCAAGAATTATCTACACAACTCCAGGAGTTGTTGGATAAAGGATTGATAAGGCCAAGCTTCTCGCCTTGGGGAGCTCCAGTATTGTTCGTGAAAAAGAAGGATGGAACTCTGCGGATGTGTATCGATTACAGAGAACTGAACAACCTCACAATCAAGAATCGGTACCCACTACCGAGGATTGATGACTTATTTGATCAGTTGCAAGGATCGAGCTACTATTCCAAGATCGAACTTTGATCTGGATACCATCAGTTAAGGATTCAAGAGGAAAGCGTACCAAAGACTGCATTTAGAACACGTTATGGGCATTACGAGTTTCTTGTGATGCCATTCAGACTGACGAACGCGCCAGTGGTATTTATGGATCTAATGAACCGCATTTGCAAACCATATCTCGATAAATTCGTGATTGTATTTATCGATGATATCCTGATTTACTCGCGAATGAGAGAAGAGCACGAGCAACACCTCAGAACCATTTTGGAACTACTGAAGAAAGAGAAATTTTATGCAAAGTTTTCAAAGTGTGAATTCTGGATTCGCGAAGTACAGTTTCTTGGTCACGTTGTGAATGAGAGGGGCATTCATGTAGACCCATCCAAGATTGAAGCAATAAAGAATTGGGAAGCCCCCAAACCCCAACTGAAGTTCGACAATTTTTGGGCTTAGCGGGCTATTACTGGCGATTTATCGAGAATTTCTCAAAGATAGCTCAACCGCTGACAACCCTTACGCAAAAAGACAAGAAGTACGACTGGGGTAATAAGCAGGAAGAAGCCTTCCAACTGCTCAAAAATAAGCTATGTGATGCACCGATACTATCCTTACCCGAAGTCACTGAAGACTTAGTGGTATACTGCGACGCTTCGCGTCAAGGTTTGGGTTGTGTGCTCATGCAACGCCAAAAGGTCATCGCTTACGCTTCAAGACAATTGAAGGTGCATGAAAGGAACTATACCATTCACGACCTAGAGCTAGGCGCAGTGGTGTTCGCCTTGAAGATTTGGCGACACTATTTATATGGTACTCGATGTACAATCTTCACAGATCACAAAAGCCTGCAGCACATATTTGATCAGAAGGAATTAAACATGCGTCCACGACGATGGGTTGAGCTGCTGAACGATTATGACTGTGAGATTAAGTACCATCCTGGAAAGGCAAACGTTGTAGCAGACGCGTTAAGCCGAAAAGAAAGGGTTAAGACCCTAAGAGTTCGAGCATTGGAAATGACAATTCGGACGAACCTCACTGCACGCATTCATGACGCACAACAAGAAGCCCTTAAGGGAGAAAATTGTAGAGCTGAATATCTCCGAGGTATGCTGAAGAATTTGGTGCCAAACAAAGAGGGAACCTTATACTTTAAGGGGCGTATTTGGGTTCCGCTCTATGGCAGTATTCGAGAAGTCATCCTTAATGAAGCTCACAAGTCGAGATACTCGATCCATCCAGGATCGGACAAAATGTATCAAGACTTGAAGGAATACTATTGGTGGCCGAGACTCAAGAGTGACGTTGCTGTTTATGTTGGAAAGTGCCTAACCTGTGCTAAGGTTAAGGCTGTATATCAGAAACCGTCTGGCCCACTGCAACAACCAGAGATACCCATGTGGAAGTGGGAGCAAATCTCGATGGACTTCATAACAAAGTTACCCAAGACCCCTAGGGGGCACGATATGATATGGGTGATAGTCGATCGGTTAACAAAATCTGCGCATTTCCTACCGATCTGAGAGAAGGATAGCACTGGAAAGCTTGCTGAGCTGTACCTGAAAGAAATTGTGGCACGTCATGGGGTGCCTATCTCAATTATTTCAGACAGAGATGGACGTTTTGTCTCAAGGATCTGGCAATCCTTTCAAGAGGCCTTTGGATCTCAACTAGATCTAAGCACGACCTTCCATCCGCAAACAGACGGCCAGAGCGAACGGACCATACAAACGCTAGAAGATATGCTTCGTGCATGTGTTATGGACCTAGGCGGCAGCTGGGATACTCATCTACCTTTAGTTGAGTTTTCCTACAATAACAGTTATCATACGAGAATAAAAGCCGCACCGTTTGAAGCTCTATACGGCCGCAAGTGCCGCTCGCCATTATGTTGCACAGACGCTGGAGACAAACGTATGATTGGTCCTGAACTTGTGCAAGAGACAACCGAGAAAATCATACAGATCCAAGAGCGCATTAAGGCGGCTCGAGATCGACAAAAGAGCTACGCTGATCGAAGACGAAAACCATTAGAGTTCGAGATGGGAGACAAAGTTTTGTTGAAGGTCTCACCTTGGAAGGGCGTAGTAAGATTTGGGAAACGTGGAAAGCTGACTCCACGATACATCGGACCATTCAAGATCTTGGAAAGAATTGGTGCCGTGGCGTACAAGTTGGAATTACCGGAAGAACTTAACGGAGTACATGATACGTTTCATGTATCCAACCTCAAGAAGAGTCCAACCCAAGAAACAGTGATCATCCCTGCGGATGAAGTACTTATCGACGACACACTCCGATTTACAGAACAACCCGTTGAGGTTACAGACTGGAAAGTCCACAAGACCCAAAGGAGTAGTGTTAAACTTGTCAAAGTATGTTGGAACTCTAAGCACGGACCCGAGTACACGTGGGAACGTGAAGACCAATTTAAAGAAAAGTACCCCCACCTGTTCAAGAAAACTCCTGCGAGAGTTAGTTCAGCCTGAATTTCAGGACGAAATTCTTTTAACGGGGGGAGACTGTGACAACTGGTACCAAACCGGTAATTTCCGTACAATTTAATTATTATTTAATATCTGCAATCATGTGCTTAAATGTCAACATTGTCTGATTTCATACTATACATGTGAATTCATGCACGTTTTATACTTCAAATATAGCCTTATGCATTACTATTAGCGTTGCATCAGAAAGACTAGTAAACTCACCGGTAAGACACATTGTGTCAGCAATTCTGCGGAAAGCAGTCAGACAATAGAATTGGGGCCTAGGAGCAGGTCCAACGTCAAAAAACATTAAAACCCAAGAATGTATACAAGGGTTAACATATAGACTTTCCGGAAGCTATAATATACCATTAAAAAGCACCCGAAACACACTTTAAATGCTGAATTTTATATATTTCAGGAAAATTCAGCATTGTAACAAGTTTGTACCATGTAAAAATATGACTAAATGGCCCTGAATGCTTTCCTAAGTGTCGGGAATTAAAAGTGTCACAAAAGGGTACTTAAAGAATCACTAAACGGAATAGCTTGACACTTTAACGAACCGGTATCTAACCGAACAACCGGGCACTACCCGAAACACCAAAATTATACTAGAAGCATTGTTTTATTATTTCTGAGCTAGTTATGGTCCCCTAACACCCTAACACACTATATAACACATCATACACTTAAACACTAACTAAATCTCTTGAAATCCAATTAGATTACTTAACTATCCATCAAACTTACACTTTACCTCCCCCCCCTTTTCATGTGGACGGTTACAAGAAGTGACCCCACCAAGATCTTACTTGATCTTTCTTGATTTCCCCTTGATCTTGCAAGATTTGTTATAGGATTTGCTATGTACTTACAAGACACAATAACCTTTGGACAAACCTCTTATGTGGTTATAAGTATTGGATGGAGGGTTTAGATATCATAACTTCACACATACCTACACACACTATTCACCTCCTCCTCTCCTCCCCCATTCTCGGCCGATCCTAGTCCACCACACCACCACCACCTTCATTCATTGTTCATCCATTCCTAGTTCATCCTAAGGTGTAAGAAGGTGATTAAGGAAGCTTGGAGCTTGTGGATCTTGAAGGACCTTCTTCATTTGCTATTATCCAACCCATTTATCATCTTCAACATCAAGTGTTCTTCCGTAGCCTTGTGCTAGTAGTAAGGCCCTCATAACCCTTTGTTACTTCATATTTTGATGAATAAAAGATGATGAACATTGTTAAACATGATGAACACTAAAGAACATGATGAACACTAAAGAACATGATCATGATACTTTAACATAAGCTTAATAACATAAGAATACATGTTGAATGATGATGATTTTCTTCTTGATGATTGATGATTTGTGTTAGTGATGTTAGACATCATAAGGAACCTACTGGATTGTGATTAAACACATGATCTAGTAAGTTAAGGTGATGATCTTGTGAAAAACCAAGATGATCATACTTTATATACATGAACTTGAATGACGAAATTTGTTCTCATATGCAAAGATGATTTAAACAAAATACAAATCTTGTACATAGATGATTACAAAAATAATTTTCTCAAGAAACCAAGTTTATTTATAAGATTTACAAGTCATGGTTTCTAAATAAACTAATCATATTTTTTTTTTGTGTTTAAACAAGACTAGAAACATGTGTGTAACAAGAAAAATACAAAAGAAATATTTTTTTAGAAAATACACTAAATACTCCTAAGGAGTAAAAATACAAAATACACATACAACATGCATAGACAAGTACAAGAGAATATATTTATGAAAATATATTTCTTAATAGATTAAATAACTTGGACAAGTTATGAACTTAAAATGAAGTTTTGGACAAAAATACATAACTCGGGTGAAAAATACAAGATACTTATATTTATTTTTGAGAAAATAATATAAGTAAGATACATAGTTAAAAATATAAATTATTTTTAACAACAAAGAACATATACATAAAAGATGGTGACTTGTACTTGTGCGATACAAGTCTAATGACTAACGTTAATAAAACACGTATAGGTCACGACGCTATATAAGCAAACCCGGTGAAGTTTACGGCGCAAGAAACGCAAAGTTGTGAGTTCATGTCCCCACTTTTAAACTTTTACATGCTTTTTAAACTTGGGGAAAATACATGTGTTATGGTATGTTGAATACAAAAACTAAGGAATGATACTTTAGATCATGTCACGAATAGGGTACCAGAAGCACCATTAATCGTGTACATACTAAGACCGCGGAACAAAAGGTTAGATTTAATGGGTTTCAGGCAGCCACACTCTTGGTGATAACTAGTACCAAGCAGTGCTTTTGTGTATCAGTCGTGAATCGACTACTAAAAATGCCTATGGTTTGGATGCTTCCTATGTCGTGTCACATGTTAATGGCCTTGCAAACCATTAGCGATCTCGATTTCCTTATACATACAGAAATACTTGATTTATACAAATTACATACCATGTTTTCATACAAAGTATACAAACGTTCAATACAAAAACTGCATGAATTCACACCAACATTATGTTGACGATTCTCCAAAAACTCACATGTATTTTAGGTAACTAAAGTGGATGTGCGCACGGTCTTACTCTTGCTCTTGGATGTTGCTTATGTTTATCTTTGAATATTGTTGTAAACTTTTCAGACAACGTTTTATGATGTGATGTGATGTAAACTCTAAACATAACCTATGTTTTTAGTTACGTAATGTTATTGGTATTTGAAGTTATTTTTACGAGCATGTAGTATGTTTACCATTCGTATGCAATGAGAACCTTTCAAGATCACACCTCGTGCTTCCGCCTTAGAAAGGGTTGTGACATTTTTAAGCTTCTTTCGTTCTTTTATTGCTTTTCGAGCGTGAAAGTCAAACAGTGTTTGACTTTCTGCTTTGACAAGTCTTTGGTCAACACAAAGTTCGTTTGGACTTTGCAATGTGAGCTTAATCACGATGGTTATAGTCCCTTGTGACTATACCTAGTGATTACCACGTTGATTAGGCGTAGTGACGAGTCATAGTTTCGGTTAAAATGCGTATTATGCGTATTTTGCAACCAAACTATCCTAGGGTTTCAAAACACTTTGTTTTGATATCAAAACCTGTTTTCTAACTTAGTTAAACATGTTTTAACATGTTTGGCTCATCACTTTTAGTTTAGTGCTGGATTAGAGTCGTAAGTCAAGCGGTCTAAACCACCGCTTAGACTTTCGAACTCGACCCGTTTGGTCGATCATTAGGACCCGACCAAGCATGTTTAGTGACCATAGTCGTATAGGGAATAACCTTCCGAGGTTATACCTTATGGTCACTTAGTTTAATTAGTTGTATAATAGGTAGTTTATATGCCTTAGGAAAACGACCAAAATGCCCTTTTCATGCATAATTGGATTTTAAGCATATGTAACTTAAACCTTTGTCGCCTAACTGATTATGCAACATATTTAAACATGTTTAGGCATATAATACTTGTCATAGGACTAGTTAGACGTCTCGAACGCGCTTTTGCGCGAACGACGCGTTAAAGTAGCATAAGCTACCTTAATGGGTCGTAATGGGGTGAAAGCACTTAGGAAAGATTCCGACCTAGAATGTAGGCTTTGTTAAACCATATCACATGAGTTCCAATACTCATTTGGTTTACAAGACCTCATTCTATCCAATCTTCCGATTTAGGTGTCGATTTATTTATTAGTGATTCGATTACTAGGTGCTACTTGAATTTCCTTGGTTTGCCTGAGCTTGTTGAGTTCTTTAGATCAAGGATATTTGCACTTCGATGTGAGTACATAGTTCCCCTAATTTACTGTTTTCAATTGTTTTGGGGTGATTCATATGTGTTAAACGATTTTGAAGTTTTAACGATGATTTCAAAAACGAATACTATGGTTTATATTAAACCAATAACGATTTCGATAATGTGAACAAAATTGTTGGACGTATTTACATAACGAATAACATTCATTAGCGTTGATCAAGCCGACCAGTATTAGGTTATGGTACCATAGGATCTTACAAATCCCGTTATCGGACTACACCCATGGTTATGTGTGGGGGTTATGTGGGTAACGACGGAATCTGTGATTGTTAACTTACCCTTTGGTGGTTTGTAAATACGAGTTTAACGATAGACAAGTTGCGAAGGTTTGGATGTTATTAACGAGGCGACCAAAAGTAGTTTCACAATTCAAACAAAAAACGATTTTGGGACGAGTTAAACAATTTGAAACGATTTAAACGAGATAAACGATTTGAACAAACGATTGGTTTTGGGCTCTGATTAGATAATGGGACTGGTGTAACATGATAAAAGCATGGTAGATATGCCGCTGGTACTTCTTATATATAAGTGCTTTTATCATATTATATTCCGTGGCATTATTTAGTTCACTTGGATAAACAATTTTGAAACGATGTCACACAACGAGGTTTTCTAAATGATATAAACCATACGAGTTTTATAACGAGAACAATTTACGATTTGGCTTACTTAAACTAATGTTTTGGGTTAAGAATCATGGCTACGAGATTTTATAAACTATAACCAACTTGATTTGAGTTGGTTAGTTATGTTGCAATACTATACACTTTTCAAAATGAGGATTGTAACTTTTGACTCTTGTAGTCTAATGAGGTACTGCAACATGTAAACGAGCCATGAATCCGATACTCTCATAAAACATATGTGCTCGCCATCATTTCTTTGCTAACTTTGTTTTTACATATGTTTCAGGTGGTGTTGCACGATGTTGATTGCTAGGATGCATGTTCACATAGGATCTGGACGAGGCCTTAGTGACATAATAACAATGATAGATGATGTGTAACCTGTTTGTTTGGTTTTAAGACAATGTAAATTATCTAATGAATCAATAAAATGAAACTTTTGTATCCATGGTTGTGAAACAATGATTCTGCCACTCCACTCCCTGACGTTTCCGCCGCGGTTTCTTTGTTTTAACGCGGTCGGGGTGTGACAGAAGAGTTGGTATCAGAGCCAACGGTTATAGGGAATTAGGTTATTAGTAATGCGTTGACCTAGACTATAACTTTCTAGGATCCTAACGCGAGTCTTCTTGCGTTTTGATTTTTAAAACAATACCGTCACCTATCCTTAGGTGATAACCACAACGAAAACACAATAACAAATCTGCTTCGAAAATTAATCATCTATTCTTGGATGATTGATTATAAGGTTTTGAACCCTTTGATTTTTCAAAATCTCGTCAAGGTTTGGGTCTTATAATGTGAACATGTGCAATCTGGAAGGGTGAACACCTGTATCCTGAGTTTTCTGTCTAAGGCTAGAGTGTTCGTACAAATCCACATAATCAGACCAGTTACTCTTATCTGGGAACTCTTGGGATGAGTGTTCACTTATAGGCTTAATCATGTCTTCGCGATACGTTATATTGACCCATTTACTTTGATTAGTCACTACGTGTCACTTGTTTGTTCGAGGTAACAAACGAATGATCGCCTTCCTTGTGTTTTGTCGATGTTTTCAATGCCTCTTTTGGTTTTCCCAAATTGTCAACCTCACTCGTTTCTCATGTTTCCTTGTTCTTTTTAGACAATGCCTCCTCGACGTGATGCACAACCTCTAACCAACGAAGAAGTCGCAGCCCTTGTCGCTCAGCAAATGGCTGCGGTGCTTCCGAACATAGTAACCCGGATCCATCAATTATACAACAACAATAACAACAATAATGCTCAGTGTAGTTTCAAGAATTTCAATTCGGCTAAACCGTTGAAGTTTTCTGGGTCTCAAGGTGCAACCGCGCTCCTGTAATGGTTCGAAAGTTTGGAGAGCACATTCAGAGATGTTCAATGTCCGAATGAGCGTACGGTTGAGTTTGCATCCAGTGTGTTCGAGAAGCGTGCTCTTACATGGTGGAACGGTGTGATGCGTGATAGTGGTGTGATGCGTGATAGGGGTGCCGATGTGGCGATGGCACAAACTTGGGAAGAGCTCCGAGCTCTCATGATGAGAGAGTTCTTTCCCTGTCACGAGATTCGAGCTTTGGAATGAGAATTCGATGATTTGAAACAAGATGGGGGAGAACATCATGCATATACGGATCGTTATGAGGAGCTCAGTTTGTTGTGTCCTACGATGGTTACCCCGTTGGAGAAAGCAATAGAAAGGTATATCGATGGTTTACCCGATTCTGTGCAAGACATTGTGACTGGCAGTAATCCTACTACTGTTCGTCAAGCGATTGAATTGGCTGCTACTCTGACCGAGTCTCAGGTCAGAAAAGGGAAACTGACCCGCAAGGGTGACAAGAAGAAATCAGCTGATTCTGCACAAGAAAAGGGTAAGGGTAAGAAGAAGGGTGAGTCTTCTAAGAAGTCGAGGAAGCACAAGGCTTCCCAGAACTTTGCAGTCACTGCACAGAACCCTCAGAACCCACCCGCATTACCTCCTACAAAGAAGCAATATGCTGGTACTGCACCTCATAATGCTCGATGCAATGGTCATCATGTTGCCCAACAGGCTTGCAAACAGTGCACTACGTGTGGTAAACTTGGGCATCTGGCCAACATTTATCATTTGGGTCAGAATCAAGCTGCTCAGGTTCCAGCACAAGCTCAGGAGAATGCTGCAAGATTCCCACCTGGTTCGTGTTACAATTGCGAAGAAATGGGTCATTTTCGCAACAACTGCCCGAGGTTGGTGAATGCGAATGCAAATCAAAATGCGAATGCCAACGCGAACGCGAATGTGAATCCCGCTCATGGACGAGCATTCAATCTGAATGCAAACGAGGCGAGGGCTGACAACGAGGTTGTTAACGGTACGTTCCTTGTTAACAATCAACTTGCATATGTTCTTTTCGATTCTGGTGCCGATAGGAGTTTTGTTTCGTTATCTTTTGAGCCTTTACTTGCGATACCTAGAACTAAACTGAGGAAATCCTTATCTGTCGAAGTTGCTACTGGTAAACCACTCCTCGATTCTGTTATTCGTGGTTGTCAATTGAACCTCGATAACCATCTTTTTCCTATTGACCTCACACCGATGCAACTTGGGAGTTTCGACATTATCGTGGGCATGGATTGGTTAACCAAGTTTCATGCTGAGGTGGTTTCTTTCGATAAGATCATTCGTATTCCTCTTTCATCTGGTGATGTCCTAGAGGTTCGTGGCGAGAAACCTTCAGTTGGTTTGAAACTTATGTCGTGTACGAAAGCCTGAAGTTATTCACAAAAAAGATATGTTGCCTTCCTGGCACATGTCACCGAGGAGAAAGACAAGAGCAAGAATATTCAGGATATTCTGATTGTTTGGGATTATCCAGAGGTGTTTCCTGATGAACTACCTGGTTTACTCCAGTTCGTCAAGTCGAGTTTCATATTGATCTTGTACCCAATGCTAACCCGATTGCGAAAGCACCTTATCGTCATGCACCGTCGGAGATGCAAGAGTTATCAAAACAGCTTCAAGAGTTATTCACCCGACCGAGTTATTCACCTTGGGGCGCTCCTGTCCTGTTTGTGAAGAAGAAAGATGGGTCTTTTCGAATGTGTATCGATTATCATGAGCTTAACAAGCTTACCATCAAGAATCGATATCCCCTACCTCGAATCGATGATCTCTTTGATCAGCTGCAAGGTGCTACCTATTTTTCCAAGATCGATCTGCGTTCTGGGTATCATCAGCTTCGTGTACTCGAAGAAGATATTCCCAAAACTGCTTTCCGCACGAGATATGGGCACTACGAGTTCACTGTCATGCCTTTTGGTTTGACGAATGCCCCAGCTATCTTCATGGACTTAATGAATAGGGTCTGTAAACCTTATTTAGACAAGTTCATCATTGTGTTCATCGAAGATATTCTCATTTATTCGAAGTCTCGAGCCGATCACGAGCAACACCTTTGTTTGACATTGGAACTCCTGAAGAAGGAACAACTTTTTGCTAAATTCTCCAAGTGTGCATTTTGGCTTAAAGAAGTTCAGTTTTTGGGTCATATAGTCAACGAGCAGGGTATTCATGTGGATCTATCCAAAATTACTGCAATTAAGGATTGGAATACACCAACGACACCTACATAAATTCGTTCTTTTCTTGGTCTCGCTGGTTATTATCGTAGTTTCATTTCGAACTTCTCCAAGATCGCGGTTCCACTCACTGCTTTGACTCAAAAGAATAAGCCTTTCGAGTGGGGACCCAAACAAGAAGAAGCGTTCCAAATGCTGAAACAGAAGCTGTGTGATGCTCATGTTCTATCTTTGCCCGATGGAAACGATGATTTCATTGTCTATTGTGACAGTTCGAATCTAGGCCTTGGTTGTGTTCTTATGCAACGAGGTAAAGTGATAGCATACGCGTCAAGACAGCTGAAAGTTCACGAGAAGAACTACACAACTCATGATCTTGAGTTAGGTGCTGTGGTTTTTGCTCTCAAAATTTGGAGGCACTATCTTTATGGCACAAAATGCGTGGTTTTCACAGACCACAAAAGTCCCCAACACATTCTTAATCAGAAGGAGCTGAACATGAGGCAACGATGTTGGGTTGAGCTCTTGAGCGATTACGATTACGAAATTTGCTACCATCCTGGTAAGGCGAATGTCGTAGCCGATGCACTTAGTCGAAAGGAGCGAATCAAGATTCATTATGTTCGAACTCTATCTGATATTCAAACTCGTGTTCTTCAAGCTCAACAATCTTGTGTTTCATAAAATTTGATGGGTAAGGAATTACCACATCAACTTGAGCTTAAACTCGAAGCGAAGGGCGATGGGATGCTCTATTTCAAGAATCATTTGTGGATTCCGAAACAAGACGATCTTCGTGCTTTAGTGATGGACGAATCTCATAAGTCTCGATATTCTATCCATCCTGGTGCTGATAAAATGTACAAGGATCTTTGTACTCAGTATTGGTGGCCTGGTATGAAGAAGGATATTGCCTTGTATGTATCAAAATGCCTAACTTGTCTCAAAGTTAAGGCTGAACATCAACGACCATCTGGTTTGCTTGTACAACCAGAGATACCGGTTTGGAAGTGGGAGAACATTGCGATGGATCTCATCACTAAATTACCGCGTATATCTAGAGGTCACGATGCTATTTGGGTTGTCATCGATCGATTAACGAAGTCAGCTCATTTTATACCGATTCGAGAGGATCTATCTGCTGATAAACTTGCTAAGATTTATGTTGATGAGATTGTATCTCGACATGGTGTTCCTTTAGATATCATATCAGATAGTGATTCTCGATTTTCATCTCATTTTTGGAAGACCATGCAATCTGCTATGGGAACCCAACTAAATCTAAGCACTGCTTATCATCCCCAAACAGATGGACAATCTGACAAGACGATTCAAACTTTGGAGGATATGCTTAGAGCATGCGTGATAGACTTTGGTGGTAATTGGGATTCTCATCTTCCATTGATCGAGTTCTCTTACAACAATAGTTATCATGCTAGCATCAATATGGCACCATTCGAAGCTCTCTACGGTCGAAAATGTCGTTCACCTGTCTGTTGGAATGAGATCGGTGAAGCTCAGCTTACTGGACATGAGCTCATTCTGGAAACAACAGACAAAATCAAGAAAATTCGCGATAATCTTATGACAGCTAGAAGCCGTCAAAAGAGTTATGCGGATATGCGACGCAAGCCCTTAGAATTTCAAGTCGGAGACCATGTCCTACTCAAGGTGTCACCTTGGAAGGGAGTGGTGAAATTTGGAAAGAAAGGAAAACTTGCACCTCGATATGTTGGACCATTTAAGATTGTTGAAAGAATTGGAAGGGTTGCCTATCGACTAGAGCTACCTCCAGAGCTTGGAAATATTCATCCGACTTTTCACGTGTCCAATTTGCGAAAGTGTTTAGCTGACGCTAATCTTCACATTCCACTCGATGAAATTCGAGTTGATGAAACGATGCACTTTTTCGAGAAACCTGTGGAGACAATGGACCGTGCAGTAAAACAGTTGAAGAACAAACGGATTCGATTGGTCAAGGTTCATTGGGAATCCAAACGTGGCCCAGAGTTTACTTGGGAACGTGAGGACCAAATGAAGGCGAAATTGTAACACCCCGTGTTTTCAAAAGTCAAAGTCAAGGTCAAAGTCAACGACTGATTGCGCGACTTGACTGATAGTGAATTTCTTTTATGTGTTTACTTTAGTTGTATTATGTGGAGTGAGTGTCAGTAATCGCAGTAATCGACGGGTGTTAATCGCTATTTAATCGACTTACGACTGCGAACTATAGGAAGTAACAATGCGATAAAGTTAACTAAACGATACTCGAACTATGCTAATCGAATCGACATCGAATGGTAATCGCACTCGCAACTCGAAATACGCTTTTTGGTTATTGTATACGTGTGTGCGTGCCTTATGTGTTACTTGTGCATGATTAAATTATGTTATGTGTGGCAATCAATCGAATCGCAATCGAAACTCAAACACAATCGAACTCAATCGCAATCGAAATGGTATGATAATTGGTGGAGAAGAGATAGTGCGAGATATGAATAGTTGGGATTAAAAGTAATTTGACTAGGAAACCCTATCGCATCAAAACGCTCTCAATCGCAATCGAAACAGCAAAAATCATCACGCCGAGCACTCGAACCAGGTGCCAGCCGGCCGGATTGCCATCCGACCGGGCTGCCACTTGATCAAGATGCCAGCCTGCCATCCGACCGAGATGACATCCGACTGGATTGCCATCCAGGCGAGATGCCATCCGACCGACCCGCCCCTTTCCACTTTGGGTATCCTATAAATACCCCATGTCACTTTCATTCTTTCCACTTTTGGCAAGTGACGTCCGACCAGCTCGTTTTCCTCGCTTTTTCTCTGATTTCTCGCAATCCCGGTAAGATCTCGTCCTAAATCTTGTACTTCCTTAATCTACACGCACTCTTACACCTTTCTATCTTTTAAATCTTAACTTTTAACCATGAAATCATCAAGATTCAAGGTGTTCTAGGATGACGTCATCATGTGTTCTTGAAGAACGTCATGTTTTGGCCTCAATCCACCAAGAACAACTTAGATCTAACCGATTTCCATAGAAACTAACAAAGATCTTTCATAGATTTAAACATATTCACGCTGAAAAGGGTTGAGAGAAGGTTTTCCAACTTTCTTTCAACTCTTTTACACTCAATGAATTCAAAACCGGTAGAATCGGAGCTTGTGCCGACTCACTACTCAATCTTGTGGTTGTAGTGGTTCAAGATCCATACTCCATCCACGAGATTATCGATTTCGGGTTAACCAAGAACTACCGTCTTAAACCGATGGACTGGCCGAATTTGGGTGGTTCCTGTTCAGTCGGGTCACTAGAGCTTAGGATGGGACTCTGTTGGTTAGCACGATATCAACACCTCTCGATAGCACGACAAACAATCAAAACAACCAAGTGTAAGACGAACGAAACAACCAGGACGGAGTGCCGTCCGATCGGACTGCTGTCCGAACGGACAGCCATCCGAGCGACCGGCAGTCCGAACGACTTGCACCTTGGGTCCCACGCTTAACTATTTTTCCAACGATTGAAGTCTGGTTGTTGAACGAGTTGTTGTCTGACCGGACTACCATCCGAATGGACAGCCACCCGAGTCATGAGACGTTTGGACTTTAAACCTTAAACAATTTTCAACATGTTCAATAACAGAGTTGCCACCCGCTCGGATGGACATCCGACCGAGTGACCACCTTGCTTTGAACTTGTTCTCACTGAGGAACCTCGCCATTCGATTCGCCGACCGATCGGATGACTGTCCGACCGACCGACCTGAAAGGTAGAGATACTTCAATGTTTTCAAAATGCTACAACGAAAACTTCAAAAGACAAGCCATCATACACAAACACACCATTTTCATAGGAAGAAACAATCCACTCAAATAGTCATCCGACCGGACTACCGTCCGACCGGATAACCATCCGAACGGATTGTCATCCGCATGAACTGGCCGTCCGACTGGACTACCATCCGACCGGACTGCTGTCCGAGCAACTTACACCTTGCATCATTTTACGCGTCACTTATCGTTATGCTATCGATCTGTTCAGGCTAACCCTAATCCCTAGCGCTCCCTTCAATCCATCAATCGCTGTGAGTATACTCGATCCCTTTTTGCTTTACGCACTTTTGGGTGTTACATACGTCACCTATTCTAAATCACATCGAACACACTACGCAATACTTTTAATGCTGACCGTTACCGCATGTTATACGTAACTTAATGAATGCTTGTTTGTTATGTTTACACATGGAATGTTGTCTACCTGCCTTAGCAACGATAGTACTATTAGTTTGGACTCAGCACCCGTTCACTCGGGGGTTGTTAAGGACAATTATTTGCATGGATTACAGTGGTGATCATGTATTACGAACTGCCTTGGGCAGTCAACCCGCAGTCATTGGTATCGATAGGTTCATGTCGATAACTAACATGCCTCATTTCACTCTGTGTATGTGCTGGTTATGCGTAATGCTTTCGAACTCTATATGCTATTATCAAACTTGTATGCTCACCTTTACACTATGTGTATTGACTTTTATTTTAACGTATGTGACAGGTGCTTAGGATGCTTATCTGCTAGGAAATCGAAGCTAGGATAGGGCTCTAGAGGCCAACAAATAGTTGTCTGTACAAATGAAATCAAGGGTCTCTAGAAGCAGATAAACAATTGGGCTATTTGAAATCTGAGTTGTCGGAACAGAACTATTTGCCTAGTTTTTGTCTGTAATAATTTGTTTACCTTTTGAGACATGGTATGGGACGTGTTACTTTAAATTAATTGGTAATGATAATTGTTTTGGAAACTTCTGGACAATCTGTTTCGCTCAATGCCATGCCCCGATGTTTCCACCATCGGTTGGGGAGTGACAGAAATATCCGCATTTGTTCTCACAAGTTTCCTCTAGTTAAAATTTCAGGACGAAATTTCCTAATGTAGGGGAGACTGTGACAACTGTGCTCTGTAATCGATATACAATGTAAAAAAATGTTAATTATCAATAAAACAATGTGTTTTGGTGTTATTATGTGTATATTTGTGTTTGATGATTTTGCGATTTGATTCGAGTCCGATTTCAAGCTTTAAATCGCTTTTTTGAAAGTTATACGCAAACTGGTGCATAAACCCTGTCAGTTTAATGCGACAAACACTCTGGAACAGAAACATAAGCTTAACATACCTTACATAACCTTTACATAACTTAGAAATAAGTTTTGAAGGGTTTGGTATGGCAAAAACAAGTTTATTTGATCTTACAGGGACTATTTGCATCAAACTGCAAAAGTCTGCCATTCGTAAGGCAACATACAGTCCGGAACATGATCATAAGCTAAACATACCATAAATAACCTAAACATATCTTAGAAATAAGCTTTGAGTGGTTCGGTGTGCGAAAATATGCTTATTTGATCTTACAGGGACTAATAGCGTCAAAAACGACGTAAGTTTGCATTTACGCGCGTATCTTACGTTCTGACCACGTCTGGGCATCCAAAATTTTGGTAGACACTAAAATATTTTTATTTTAGTGATCGGCATGCAAAAATACCATTTGTCGTTTAATTTGGATCGTTTTCGCGTCCGTTCGAGTTTCATCGTAAGTAGACGAATAACGTGACCGTACAACCAAACGAACCGACATCCGTGGATTTTCCGAGCATATTTTGAGTCCTCTATACTTTGACCACCTTATAGAGCCTTGAAAATGGCTTAACGAGGGTGAAAAGTGCCAAAAATGAGCTTAATCAAGTGCAGGGACCAAATGTGTAAATCATGAAACTGTTGCAGATCAGACCAGAGGTTGCGGGCCGCGTAAGCCCAGCCTCATTCCTATGCGGGGCGTGACAGAAGGCCCAGTAACAGAAAGTTGATTTTTAGCAATCTGTTGCAACTTCAGGGGCTGTTCTTGCAATCTTTTTGTGTGTTAACCAAGTTAAGCCTTCTCCAAGCTATATTACCTGTCATTAGACACATGTAGGGCCATGATTTAACGCTTGGAGGTTACACAAACACATGGATTGATCTTGTGAACTCCCCTCAAGTATAAATAGCATGGCCATCTCATTTGTTTCCTCACCCTTGATCTGATTAAGGCTCTAAGTTGAAGCCTTTGCTTCATACCTGAGTATTAGAGATCAAGTTCTCCCTAGCTTGGACCCTCTGTAAGCTTCTTTCGTTCTTTTATTGCTTTTCGAGCGTGAAAGTCAAACAGTGTTTGACTTTCTGCTTTGACCAGTCTTTGGTCAACACAAAGTTCGTTTGAACTTTGCAACGTGAGCGTAATCACGATGGTTATAGTCCCTTGTGACTATACCTACTGATTACCACGTTGATTAGGCATAGTGACAAGTCATAGTTTCGGTCAAAATGCGTATTTATGCGTATTTGGCAACCAAACTATCCTAGGGTATCCAAACACTTTCTTTTGATATCAAAACCTGTTTTCTAACTTAGTTAAACATGTTTTAACATGTTTGGCTCGTCACTTTTAGTTTAGTGCTTGATTAGAGTCGTAAGTCAAGCGGTCTAAACCACCGCTTAGACTTTCGAACTCGACCTGTTTGGTCAATCATTAGGATCCGACCTAGCATGTTTAGTGACCATAGTCGTATAGGGAATAACCTTCTGAGGTTATACCTTATGGCCACTTAGTTTAATTAGTAGTATGATAGGTAGTTTATATTCCTTAGGAAAATGACCAAAATGCCCTTTTCGTGCATAATTGGATTTTAAGCATATGTAACTTAAACCTTTGTCGCCTAACTGATTATGCAACATATTTAAACATGTTTAGGCATATAATACTTGTCATAGGACTAGTTAGACGTCTCGAACGCGCTTTTGCGCGAACGACGCGTTAAAGTAGCATAAGCTACCTTAATGGGTCGTAACGGGTTGAAAGCACTTAGGATAGGTTCCGACCTAGAATGTAGGCTTTGTTAAACCATATCACATGAGTTCCAATACTCTTTTGGTTTACAAGACCTCATTCTATCCAAGCTTCCGATTTAGGTGTCGATTTATTTATTAGTGATTCGATTACTAGGTGCTACTTGAATTTCCTTGGTTTGCCTGAGCTTGTTGAGTTCTTTAGATCAAGGATATTTGCACTTCGATGTGAGTACATAGTCCCCTAATTTACTGTTTTCAATTGTTTTGGGGTGATTCATATATGTTAAACGATTTCGAAGTTTTAACGATGATTTCAAAAACAAATACTATGATTTATATTAAACTAATAACGATTTCGATAATGTGAACAAACTTGTTGGATGTATTTACTTAACGAATAACATTCATTAGCATTGATCAAGCCGACCAGTATTAGGTTATGGTACCATAGGATCTTACAAATCCCGTTATCGGACTACACCCATGGTTATGTGTGGGGGTTATGTGGGTAACGACCGAATCTGTGATTGTTAACTTACCCTTTGGTGGTTTGTAAATACGAGTTTAATGATAGACGAGTTGCGAAGGTTTGGATGTTATTAACGAGGCGACCAAAAGTAGTTTCACAATTAAATAAAAAACGATTTTGGGATGAGTTAAACGATTTGAAACGATTTAAACGAGATAAACGATTTGAACAAACGATTGGTTTTGGGTTGTGATTAGATAATGGGATGGGTGTAACATGATAAAAGTACGGTAGATACGCCGCTGGTACTTCTTATATATAAGTGCTTTTATCATATTATATTCCGTGGCATTATTTAGTTCACTTGGATAAATGATTTTGAAACGATGTCACACAACGAGGTTTTCTAAATTATATAAACCATATGAGTTTTATAACGAGAACAATTTACGATTTGGCTTACTTAAACAAATGTTTTGGGTTAAGAATCATGGCTACGACCTTTTATAAACTATAACCAACTTGATTTGAGTTGGTTAGTTATGTTGCAATACTATACACTTTTCAAAAGAAGGATTGTAACTTTTGACTCATGTAGTCTAATTAGGTACTGCAACATGTAAACGAGCCATGAATCCGATACTCTCATAAAACCTATGTGCTCGCCAGCATTTCTTTGCTGACTTTGTTTTTACTTATGTTTCAGGTGGTGTTGCACGATGTTGATTGATAGGATGCATGTTCACATAGGATCTGGACGAGGCCTTAGTGACATAATAACAATGATAGACGATGTGTAACCTGTTTGTTTGGTTTTAAGACAATGTAAATTATCTAATGAATCAATAAAACAAAACTTTTGTATCCATGGTTGTGAAACAATGATTCTGCCACTCCACTCCCCGACGTTTCCGCCGCGGTTTCGTTGTTTTAACGCGGTCGGGGTGTGACAGCTCCGATGGCGCGAGCCGATACGGCGCCTTAGCTACGGGTTTTGAACCCGGAACCAATTCGATTACGAATGCTACCTCCCGTTCTGGTGGTATTCCCGCTAAGTCTTCTGGAAACACGTCTACATAATCATGTACCACCGGTACGTCTCCAATCTCCGGCGACTCTTTCTCTGGTTCACATGCATATATTATAAACGCTTTACATCTGCGCCTTATAGGCTTATGAGCTTTTAACATCGAACACACCACGGGATTACCCCCTTTTTCACCATAAATTGTAATGTGCCTTCCGCTCGGAGACGTTAGTTTTATCTCCTTATGGAAGCACACGACCTTCGCGTGATGTCGGGATAATCAATCCATCCTGACAATTACTTGAAATTCTCCCATTGACATCAGGATCAAGTCTATTGAGTATTCTTCAACATCGATACTCAACTTGCAATCTTGGCATACATCACACATGATAAAGCTTTTATTATCACCTATCTATACTTCTAAGGGCGTAGGTAACTTTGTTAATAAGAATGAAGGATGTCGAATAAATCCATGTGAAATAAAGGATTTATTCATACCCGTATCAAACAATACACGTGTGGGGATTGAGTTTACTGCAAATATACCTGAGACCTGTTGGATCGTCGTGTGACCCTAACGAGTCCATCTGAGTAGTTCATCATCAAATACAAAGGCGGAATCAATGTAAATGACGTAACACAGCTTGTTCCTTTCTAATCTTTATCTATTACTGATTTCCAGGGCTTTTACAAGTTCAAATGACAAACGGACAGCACCTCGGCTCAGAGACAATGACCCTAATTCCATTTCAAATGAACTAGCACAACCCCTATTTATAGATGAAGTGATTTCGTTTGAATGTGGCATGACTGGTTTAAATGAAATTAAACTTGCTAATTTCGTTTGAACTGCCCCATGTCTCTTTCAAACGAAATTACCTACTTTAACATGAACAAACCCTAAATTCTATCCTGTTGTGTGCTCATTTATCCTATCTAGACATAAGACTCGATTAAGACGAAGTTAACAGACAGTAGATGCACCAACAGACTCCCCCTTGGATGTTGATGAAGTCTTTAGCGTCGAGTCTTTAGTCTTAGTCTCTTTCCAAATTAATTTGACATTGTAAAGCTCCCTTCAATCTTTATCTTCAAACTTTAATCTTCAATCTCCCCTTTGAGTGCTGATCCAGAATTCTGAATCCCCCTTTCACAGACTCCCCCTCTCGATAAGCTGGGACTCAAATTCTGGTTCAAACTTTGACATTTTCTTTGCCATGGGGAACTTAACCTTTGTTTCCTGCACAATCTCTACCCAAATATAAGATATATGACAATAACAGTTTCAATCCAAACTTACCATTCAAACTCATTCAATGGTTTTATCAGTGTTTAGAAATCCACTTAAGTATTCAGGTCTAAATTAATGACCCTGATTACTCAATTTATCTACCAAGTCCAACTTAATGACCTTGGTTGATCTGAGACAATTCACACTGACATTTATTCAACTTTTTCAAACAATTTTCTGAAATTTACAAGTTTCAAATTAATGAACTTGCTTTAACTTTTCAATTTTCACAAACTTATCATGTTAAGCTCACAACTCATCCTCCAGTTCAGAAACTTCCTGCATCTGCTTCAAATTTGAATCTGAAGATCAGCTTTCCACTTTGGTTTGTCGGAAACTAAAGCAGAAATATAAAATCTTTTTGGATTTTTAATAAAGTTTCTAAACTAGAAATGAAATGCAGAAAAAGTAAACTATTTACAAACGTATTTTTGGTGAGCGTGTTAGCGAATCATATCAGCTATTCGACAAGTCACAAGTACCGTTAAGCTTTAATTACATACTCAGAATTAAACAATTCACTTAGATTGTCGATATATTGATCCACTTAAATTTTCACACAATTTTCAATCCGTCCAGGATATGGATTTAGTGTTTTATGAACTTAAACTCATTCATGTGTCCCACCTCTTGAATATACTCCCGTATCCAGATCCCAATATTCAGTCTTACAGGTGAGTATACCACAGATGATATCTGTAAGGGATTAGATTGCGAAAAACCGTGAGAGCTCAGGTCAGAACTTCCGTTCAGCAGAGAGATGACGGCTTCGACTTTTGGTGTGTCCCCTTTAGAGGATCTTTTTTACAACAACCATGATTAGCATTTTTCAATGTTTTATCATTTTTTAGCTGAGGGCGATGCTATATTTCAAGCAATGCAGAAAGTATTATTCGGGGACTAGGCCATTGCTTCCGCAAAATCAGAAGTCCCGGAATAATACCCCAGATATCACTGAGTATAAAGACCTAGTATCTCAGAAAGAGGGATCTTTCAAACAAGATTTCAGGGGTTACCTATATATTCAAGTAGTGTTCCCCACGAAATAAGTAAGTAAAGATTTTAGGTTTATATCCCGAACAAACCTACTAAGTGTGCAAAAACCTATCGGCATATCATCAGCGAGATTGTTTAAAACTTTTAAACTTTACATATCTTTAGCATACTGTAACTGTCAAGCCGATGTACTATCATTTTCCCTTTTTACACAAGCTCTTTTCCATTTTCTATTGTTTTTGGATTTTTGAAATATTTTACTGTTTTTGTATTTTCTGAAAATATTACCCTATACTCTCACCCTAAATACCAAAACAAGTAAAAAATCAACAAACCATTGCAGATTGCTTCTCAACATCATCATCTACAATAGTACCTTCATCAACGCCAAGAATCTCCTCCAACACCGATAAAAGCTTCATACCGTTCAATTTTAACAAGTATTGATAACGAGTTTTAACAAACGCTTTGGTATGTAAATCAGCTTTTTGCTCGTCAGTGTGGATTTTCTCAATTCGTATCAACTTTTTCTCGAAACAATCTCGGATGAAGTGATGATGAATTTCAATGTGTTTGGTTTTAGCGTGATGAACTGGATTTTTAGTAATGTTAATCGCTGCCTCATTATCAACAAAGATAGGGGTATTTAGAAATTGCAAACCGTAGTCGCGCATCTGTTGCTGGATCCACAAGATCTGAGAGCAGCAACTGCTAGCAGATACATACTCCGCTTCACAGGTGGATAAAGCCACAGAGGTCTGCTTTTTGCATTGCCAGGTGACCAATCGTGATCCAAAGAACTGGCACCCCGCTGTTGTTGATTTAGCGTTAACTTTGCAGCATCCGAAATCTGAATCGGAATAACTTTCGAGCATAAATTCGCCATCTTTTGGATACCCCAACCCCAACGATGGAGTTCCTTTAAGGTAACGTAATATCCTTTTAACAATGACCATATGCGAAGCTCTCGGATTAGATTGAAATCTTGCTGCGAGGCAGGTTGGATACATAATATCGGGTCTTGAAGCTGTCAAGTACATCAGCGATCCGATCATGGAACGATACAATGTTTCATCTACCTTCTCTCCGGTGAGATCAGGATTTATCCCATGGTTCGTCGCTAATGGGGTGGAAGCTGGAGTAGAACCTGACATCCCGAATTTCTCCAAGATATCATGAACGTACTTCGTTTGATGTATGAAAATTCCCTTAGGCAATTGATCAACCTGTAGCCCCAAAAAGAATTTCATCTCACCCATTGATGACATTTCGAATTTCTGCTTCATAACTCTTTCAAAATCTTTGCACAAATTCTCATTTGTTGACCCAAATATAATGTCGTCCACGTATATCTGAACAATCAGAAGATGTCCGTCGACCTCTTTGGTGAATAGAGTGGCATCCACTTTTCCACGAATGAAGCTGTTGGCTAGTAGGTGTTGAGACAATGTCTCGTACCAAGCTCTCGGGGCCTGGTGTAAACAATACAGCGCTTTATCTAGCAAGTAGACCTTGTCTTTGTGGATTGGATCGGTGAAGCCCGGTGGCTATCCGACATATACCTCTTCTTTTACCTTCCCATAGAGAAATGCCGATTTAACATCTAACTGATATACTTTGAAATTTTTCCAAGAAGCAATTGCTAGGAAGATTCTGATCGCTTCTAGTCGAGCAACCGGAGCATACACTTCGGTGAAATCTATACCCTCCTGCTGACTGAAACCCTGGACTACGACTCGACCTTTGTTACGAATAATAACCCCTCGATCATCTCTCTTACACTTGAACACCCACTTGGTGTTTATCTTCCTCTGACCATCAGGCAAGTCTACTAACTTCCACACTCCTAACTTCTCAAACTGACTCAACTCTTCTTGCATAGCATTGACCCAAGAATCTTTAGTTAGCGCCTCCTTATATGTTCGCGGTTCGATCTGCGAAATAAAACAACTAAGTGAAAACTCAGTTTGTAAAGGTGCTACTGTAGAATAAAAACAAGTAAGGCCTTGGTCAATTTGACGTCTAGTGCGAACGCCTGATTGCAATTCTCCAATGATCAGCTCCTCTGGATGGTATGAAAGAGTTCTCGGCATCACCTCGCCTGAAACATCTGCCTTGCCTTCCAGATTAGTAATATTCTGATTTGCACCTTGTTTACTGACTGGGTTTGTTTGACTTGAAATCTGAATTTGCTCCCCCTTAGAATCTGAATCACCACGATCAAATACTGGCATGTTATCAGATTCTTGATAATCATTGTCTGCCGTCTGATTATTAGGAGCGACTTCATTTTGTTGAATATCATCATGTTCTCCAGCATTGCTCGGACCTGCTTCATTATCATTTGAAGTTTGTTGCGGTCGTCTTGAATACTCAGCTGGAAACCTTTCCTGCGAAGACTCATACTCTCTCAGAATATCCAACTCGTCAAAGAAATCTTCTTCTTCTTCCTTTTCTTCTTCCATGTCAAACGAATCCCACAAAGTGTCATAATGAAAACGCCATGAATCGCCTGGATTCTGCGGAGGCATTGTATTACCTTGACACTCAACATTGTGTGCTTCAATAATCCGCTTCAAGCTTGGAACAAAGACTCATTTCAATGGACTTGAGTAACCCACAAAAATTCCTTCGATGCTCTTTGGACCAAATTTACCAAAAGGCTCTAGAACTGTGCACGGAGACCCAAACGGTTCTAAAAACTTCAGGTTCGGCTTGCGGTTATTGATCAACTCGAAACACGTCTTATTGAATTTCTTGACAGTGAGAACCCGATTGAGTGTATAGCATGCGGCGGATACTGCTTCTGCCCAAAAATTAACAGGTAGCTTTGAATCAGCAAGCATCATCCTGGCCGTTTCAATTAGCGTCCTGTTCTTTCTTTCAGCTACTCCATTCTGCTGTGGAGTATAAGGCGCGCTAAATTCATGCAATATACCTCTTTCATTACAATATTCTTCCATCTTGTTGTTCTTGAACTCAGTACCATTATCACTTCTGATTCTTTTGATACGCCTTTGGTACAAATTTTCAATTTTTCTGAACAACGCCATCAAACTATCAAACGTCTCATCTTTCGACTTCAGAAATGAAACCCATGAAAACCGTGAAAAATCATCCGTGACAACCAAACAATAGTAATCACTAGTGATGCTTTTGACGTTCACTGGACCAAAAAGATCCATATGAAGTCTCTCTAAAGGACTTGATACCGAGTTGACTTTCTTTTGAGGATGTGATTTCTTCTTTTGCTTGCCTTTGATGCAACTAATGCACTCCCCCTCAAGATGAAAACCTTTGACATGAACACCAATAACTAAATCATTGTGCACCAAGTGATTCATTTTTCTAAGATGTATATGACCCATCTTCCTGTGCCACAATTGCGATTCCTTCTCAGTTGCTCTTGACACAAAACAATGTGCTTGACCCGTGGTTGTAGTAGCTACACTCATGTCCAACACGTACAGATCATTCACTCTAGGTGCCCTCATGATAATCCATTCTTCGGGAATAACAAATCCTGGTTTTAAGATCAAACATTCTTTGTCTGTAAAGTGCGTTGTATACATGCGATCACAAATCTGAGATATGCTCAGAAGATTGTTTTCAAGCTCGGCGATGTAGTTAACTCTTTCAAACGTAACAATCCCATTGGATAACGTTCCTTCACCGACTATTCTACCACCTTGATTTCCTGCGAATCCCACATAACCTCCATTGAAATTTCTAACATCATATAGCAGGGCTGTTTTCCCCGTCATGTGCCGAGAAGCTCCACTATCCATAATCCAATGTGAAACGGATCTTGGAAGCTCCTGCACCAGATAGAAATATGATTAGCTGAAATAAGCTGCCCAAGCCTCATCAGACTCAGGTAACTTAATCTCATCTATATACTTTACAACCGATTTAAGAGGTGGAAAGTTTTTATCATTCATTTCCAGTTTGTTATCAATAGCCTCTTTTATGTCAACTTTCTCCTCTTTTTCCAATGAAACATTCTTTTTAACAAAATCTTCATAAGAAATTGAAATGTTTTCTTTTCTGATTTCATTTTGAAGAATCTTTTTAGGAACAACCTTCTTCTCTTGTAGAGTTGAAACTTGTTTCTCTAATTTTGGTTTCCATGTTTGTTGAGATGAAGCAATCCATTTGTAAAACTTGTCATTTTTAGTTACCATATTCTTAACAGGTTCAGTTTTGATCTTGGTGTTGTCATTTTTCAAAACCTTTTTCTCAACAATCAATGGAGCTTTTCCCTTCACATCATCTTTCTTTCTTGAATTCATCACAACTTCAGTCTTAGGCTTCAAATTGGTACACTTTCGTGCAATATGTCCAACTTGATTGCATTTGAAGCATGTTCGGGTGTCAACTACCCGACTTGTGCCTTCAGACTGAGGCTGCGATGCTTTCTTCTCAAAGAACTCTTTGTTTGATTTTGAAAAAAATCTCAGATTCTTCATCAGAAAGTGTACTTGAACCGTTCACAAACACCTTTTTCTCAACAAACTTCTTGTTTTGAACATTCTTTTTCTGATAATTCTTACCACCCTTATAACCACCCGACCATCTGTTTCGATTGTTGTTATAAAAACGCAGTGGAACAACAGGTTTCTTATAGTAAGCTTTATCTTTTTCAAAATTCATTTACCTCTTTGTCTGATTCAAACCTTCTACTTCAGACAAATCAATTTCAACCAGTTTGAACATATTTGTCAATTTAGCAACATTAACATTCTCCAGTGGAAACTCAGAATCCGAATACAACTTATCCGATCCCAACATCTTGTACATGACAAGAGTAGGTTCTTCATTTAAGTTGTTTTTGGATTGTGGTTTCGGAATGTAATTGTTCAGAAAACACTCTTCATCCTCAACTGAATCACTATCAGACTTCAAAACACTTTCAGCCATGCCTTTCACAATATCAGTTTGAACACTATCATCAGATGAAGAAAATGTAACATCATTTTGACTCTGGAAGTTTTATTTCATTTGTTTCATCTTCATCATTAACCAACCCAGACTTTTTCTTTGAGAAATTGTTTAATACTGGTGGTGGAACCTGATGATACCCAACCCCAGTTCCATCCGAGTAAATATCTTCGCCTGCTTTGTTTTTCCCGATGGATTTGGGAACAATGTGTTGCAAAACAAAGCTTGCGGAGTTGTAACTGGTTAATTTCAGATTGATACGCTCATTCTCAATCTTAACTTCTTCAAACTGAAGCTTCAATTTTGCAATCTCATCCAGTTGTTGGTTGATTTGCTCTTCTTTGTATCTAAGAACTACAGTTAAATGCTCATTTTCTTTATTGGTTTTACCGTTTCTTTCATCAGAATCTTTTACCGTTCGTTTTAGTTTTTCAAAATTTTCTGAAATTTTACGATTTTCAAGAATCAATTTTTCATTTTCTTTCTTAATTCTTTCTAATTCAATTTTATCATTTTAAATTTTCTTAGTTAAATTTTTAGCTTGATCATTTGAAGCTTTTAGCATTTTATCACGATCTAGAATCTGATCTTCAACCTTTCTGATTCTTGTTGTCAGTTCTTCAACCTTTGTATCACTAAGATAAGTGAGTGTACTACAAAACTTGCAGTTTTTCATGCAACTTTTGCAGTCACTATCACCTTTGACTTTCTTACCTGTCTCACTTGTTGAAACGTTTGGACTGACCTTGCTTTTAGTCTCAGTTTCAGACTTAGAGTCTACCTCAAGTTCCTTTGCAGCAAGCACTTTGTCAGCCATCTTTCCCAAGTTTTCAGCGGTGAATTCTTGTGTAGTATCGATAATCCCATCATCAATCTTCTTTGGCTGAGACTCATTCTTTTTCTCTTTTTCTTTTTCTTTCTCTTCTCCACCTCCCCACCATTCTCTCTGTAAGGCTTCTTCTTCTTCAGCAAATTCCTCAATGAAAGCTTCTATACTAAGAGTTTTCGTATCAATAGCAATGTTTCCTTGAGGATCAAGATAACATTCTCTATCAGCATCCCATCTCTTTGCTCTCTTGGCTTCACTGAACACCTTAGATAATCTCATCATCTTGAATTCTGCTTTACTCTTTCTACTGCGGTATTTTTCTTCTTCATTTCTGGTGTCTTTGTAAGGAATAATCTTTTCTGCTACGAAAGCGTATCCTACTGCATCTTCCTCTGGTAACAGTTCACTCCAATCAAAACCTTCGTCATCATGAATAATAGCAAGAGCACTTGATTTTTCTTTGGGGGCATCCTCAAGCTGCTTCATTCTGGGCGGTTCTGATTTATTCTGATGATGGATCGCTCTTTTGTAGTAATCCTCACGGAATGGATTTGCAGTATCATCAGCAGGAGCGTTACGACATTCACGTTTGAAATGTCCTTTTTGTTTACACCTGAAACACGTGACTTTTGATTTGTCAAAGCCAAGTTTTGTGGACGGTCCGCCAATTGAATGTCTGCCCGTAATCTCCATGAACATTTGGGCTCGTCTGACCGCACTAGCCATACACCACCTGATATCTATCAGTTCCATCTCTTAAGGATCTATTTGATCATAGTCCTCCTTAATCAAGTTGGTGTTTCCAATCTTGCCCGCCACAAGACTCTCATACGATTCTAATACCGATGCTAAAAACACCATATGTTGTTTTGCGGACTCTTCACTGAAATTTTGAGCGTTCTTTAGATCCACAGCAATGTTACATTGGAACAGATTCTTTGATGCAGATTGGCTTGGATTTGTTGAAGAAGATCCACTATGAAAACCACTGTGAGGAGTTTCTTGATTCACATTATTTGAACTCTCTGCAGAAAATGCTGTTCTTGGAGAACCAGTCTTTGGTAGATTTCCTCTGTAGTACAACTACACATTCTGCTCATAAGATGAGTTGTTGACTTTGCTAGATTTCTTGATCTCCAACTCATGACTCTCCGGTCTTTCGATAAGCAGATCCACTGTCAAATCTTCAGACTTGATTGTATTCTTCAGCATTAATGCAAAGTACTGCCAATCTTGTTCATTCGGCAGTGAGTCGAACAATTTGTCAACTAACTCTTCTTGAGTATATACAATTTTGTGTCTTGCCAGCTCCAATTTCAGATGCCCGAATCTTTCAATCATCTTGGAAACAGACTCGCTCTTTAAACAACCAAATAAATCAAACTCTTTTCTTAACAATTTCTTTTTGTTTTTGACTATCTCAGCACTACCTACACATTTTACCCTCAGTTTCTCCCAAAGATCTTTTGAATTTTCATATTCAATCAACGAAATTATATCATCTCTCACAGACTGATGAATCAACGCGATGCACTTTTGTTCAGCAACATAATTTTCAATATCATCAGTATCTTTCAAACTTTCACCAAAACGTCCTCCTCTAACGTAACCAATCTTTAAACTCTTCCAGCTTGGATATGCAAAAGCTTGAAGCCACTCGTCAAATCTTGTAGCCCACCTATTGTAATCTTCAATCGCCAACAACTTTGGAGGTTTATTATAAGTCCCATAGGCACTCTCTACACTCAAAGCATCATTGAGAGTTTTTCTCGCACTCGGACCTTTCTCATTTGTGTTGTTTGATGTGTTGTTCAGAAAAATTGAAAATTTGTACCAAAGGCTCTGATACCACTTGTTGGATCGTCGTGTGACCCTAACGAGTCAATCTGAGTAGTTCATCATCAAATACAAAGGCGGAATCAATGTAAATGACGTAACACAGCTTGTTCCTTTCTAATCTTTATCTATTACTGATTTCCTGAGCTTTTACAAGTTCAAATGACAAACGGACAACACCTCGGCTCAGAGACAATTACCCTAATTCCGTTTCAAATGAACTAGCACAACCCCTATTTATAGATGAAGTAATTTCGTTTGAATGTGTCGTTTGAAATATCATCTCCACCATTTCCAGCAAAGGCAAAAACATCACAGAACGGATTCATGAACTCATCCATCTTCAAATACCTGAAATGATCAACAAACACTTAGAAAAATTTTGGATTTTAACAAAAACAACAATTTCAAGCGAAATCAGTTTCTCAAGCGAGATTAGCCTTCAAGCGGAATAGGCTTTCAAGCGAAATTATCCTTTTCAAACGAAATCTGATTTCGTTTGAAATCACTCAACATTCTAAAATGGAATATGTGATTTCGTTTGAAATCAGCAAGAATTTCAAACGGAATTAACAACCAAACTAATTTCGTTTGAAATATCGTGACACTTTCAAGCGAAATAAGGATCAATATGCTGATTTCAAGCGGAATTATCAGGCAATTTCAAGCGAGATTAGGCAGCAATTTCAAACGGAATTACTGTCGGCCACCATTTTGTCAATTTGACCTGGAATTTGATCGAATTTTGGTCCAATTCTCTCAAGGCTTTGTTAAAACAGTGTTTTACATGACATATGTGAAAATTAGTCCAATTTGTCCGTTAAATCTTGTTCAATTTAGAAAAGAAGGAGTAGAAGTGAGAGAATCCGGTAAAATCAAGCTGAATTGGTATGAACTCCTCGTCCTGAGCTCTGATACCACTTGTTGGATCGTCGTGTGACCCTAACGAGTCAATCTGAGTAGTTCATCATCAAATACAAAGGCGGAATCAATGTAAATGACATAACACAGCTTGTTCCTTTCTAATCTTTATCTATTACTGATTTCCTGAGCTTTTACAAGTTCAAATGACAAACGGACAGCACCTCGGCTCAGAGACAATGACCCTAATTCCATTTCAAATGAACTAGCACAACCCCTATTTATAGATGAAGTGATTTCGTTTGAATGTGGCAAGACTGGTTCAAACGAAATTAAACTTGCTAATTTCGTTTGAACTGGCCCATGTCTCTTTCAAACGAAATTACCTACTTTAACATGAACAAACCCTAAATTCTATCCTGTTGTGTGCTCATTTATCCTATCTAGACATAAGACTCGATTAAGATGAAGTTAACAGATAGTAGATGCACCAACAAGACCACATCGGGTTCTATCTTCGCTTCTGCCGCGGTCAGGTGGAAGGATCTGGCTTTTGCTTTCTAAGCCTCTGTCTGCGTATCCTTCCCATCTTTCTTCCCTATCAACTCTGGGCATTCAGATTTCTAGGGGCCCGGTTGATAGCATTTGTAGCGGACCGAATCTTTTCCCGGGCATATTGATGCCGTATGCCCAGTCTTCCCACATATAGGGCATGGTTTATCCTTAAAGCGACACTCGCCCTTATGACCCTTCCCGCATATCTTACAACATGGCAAACCGCCTTTCACATCCGATCTCTTCGATGATTCTGTCGTTTTCGCCTTCTTTGTAGGGCTTGGATTAAGATCTTGCGCCCTTCGTTCACCCGCTCAACTTTCTTTCTCAGCTCAATCTCTTATTCCCGAGCAGTGTTTATGATCTCGGTGAGAGTTTCGTACTTTGAGGGAGTCATGAACTCCCGATATTCGGCACTCAACATGTTGTAGTAGTAATATATCTTCTGTTCTTCTGTTGTCACTAACTCATCACAGAACCTTAGTTTATCTAGGAAGATACCCGTGATCTTGTCGATTGATTCACCCTTTTGCCTCAGTTGGATGAATTCTTCCTTGATTCTATTAATGACCGCCTTAGGACTGTTGTTAGGATCTGAGTTTGGTTTTGATTGTGTTTTATGTTTGAATTAAGATGAACAATGAATGAGTAGTGCAGCGGAAAATAATGGAAACAAACTTTTCACAATCAAACATGAGAATTGCTTTCAACACACATTTTCAACAATGAACCGAATGATTGAATTTATTTCATCAACGATTACAATTGCATGTATGCAACAAACTCTCCCTCTGCCAGAGCTCACAGTAATTTGTTCGTGCAGGAAGATGATGGTGAAGAGCTAATAGAACAGTACAGGGTACTGTTCTATTTATAGGCACGGACAAACCACTGTGGCATCTTTGCTGACGTCACCATGAAAGTGACATCTAACCTCCTAACAAACTCTAACCTCTGATCTATACAAGTACTGCTATGCTAACAACTGTTATTACAATTCATTACATAAAGACAAACTAAACTACTGCTGAATCCTTCCACTGATGTGAACCCAGCAACACTTGATATAACCCAGCAGTGCTTCACTCAAGGCAGTAGATTGAACAACAGGGCTTTAGTCTTCATCAGTCTTTGACTTGACCAGCAGGTAGGTCAGCAGTTGTACCGATCAGTAGATAGGAGGTCAGCAGATGTTGAAACCGCTTTCAAGGGGAGAGACTTGAGTACATAACATCTGCTTATTCTGGATCCACTGCTCTGATCCAGTTTTGGCTTTAATTATCTGTTCCTCTGATAGGGTTCAATCCGAACAATCTCCCCCTGGAACAGATAATGCCAAAACTCTTCATTATTGGTAGATCTTTATTGCCTCTTCAACAGTTCCCTTATTTGCCCTTTGAGTTGTAACTCAAAGGCTAAGGCATCTGAGTCATCTTCATCCCTGCATAGTGGAAGATCAAGGAGATTCTGCAAATCTTCAAGACTTAGGCCAAGTGCTTGTTCCCTTGTTATTTTCTTCACTTCTCTACTAGACTTGAACACTGTTAGTACATGGGTCTGTTTGTCAGTTTTCCACTTTAGTACTTTTGAGTCTGGTGGGTTTCTTGGGAGATCCTTATTAGATGAGGAGTTTGGTGATGCAGGCCTTGTGATGACTGTTTGAGCAGTGCTTGCAGGTTGGTTTAGGCCAGGAGTTTCAACTATCATCTTCTTAATGCCTTCTTTTACAAGTTCATCTCCTGCCATTAATTCTGCCACTGTTTCGGTATCCAGCTGTTGTTGTCTTCTTTTATAGATGGCAGCACCAGCTGGAGCAGTGGATCTCCTGATTTGCAGCTTTGGTGGTCTTGTTGAGACCTCTGCTTCAGGGTAGTCAGGTTTTTGTGAAACTTTAGGATCTTTCTTCCTTAATTCCTCCAACCTTTTGTAGGTGGTCCTAACTTTGTCTTCTTTCCATCTTGACACTTGATTTTTAGACCCATAATCAGCAGCAACTAATTCCTCTTTCATTCTCTTCAGCTCCAATGTCTTTTCAGGCATATTCTTTTTATACTTTGACCAATCTGGAGGAGTGTGCTTGACCTTATTCTTAATCATTTCTTGAATCCTAGCTGCTTCACTTTCAAGCTCAGGAATGGTCCACTCTTTGTACATATGTTTTTCCCCTTTGTATTTCTTATGAGCCATGATGTTTTCAATATAGTCTTTTCTCAAGGATTCATCTGCTTTTTCTGAAATTTGTCTACATACATTCTTTGCAAACTGTTCTAAGGATCTGACTTAAGTGAATAAAAATTGGTAATGCCTTTGAATTTCTTTGTCAGTCTTTCCTTGAGAATTTCTTTTAGAAATATCCTCTGCCTGTA
The DNA here is from genome assembly GCA_030545235.1 of Helianthus tuberosus. NCBI lineage: Eukaryota > Viridiplantae > Streptophyta > Magnoliopsida > Asterales > Asteraceae > Helianthus > Helianthus tuberosus. The sequence continues at coordinate 24,750,015 of CM060426.1, read as the reverse complement.
GAGCTTTAATTTTCAAGTACTCTTCAATGTTGTTAGGCCTAGGATATCCTTCAACTGATGGCAACTTCCTTTTAGCAGGATCATCCTCATAGTAGAAGGATTTAATCTCTTCTATGACTGCTATAAGTTCAAGAGGATATTGGAAACCTACAGGAGTGATGGTAGTGATTGGTTGTTGTACTTGAGCTGAAGAGAGAGGAACAGGGTTTGGAATAAGTGCAAGGGATTGTGAACATGTTGGTGGTGGTGATGGAGAGTCATCATCAGGTATGAAAATTCTTCTCCTTTTTATTGTAGGAGAGGCTGTTGATGTCTTGGGTGGATCAGTGGTGGCGATTTGAGTGGTAGCAGGTGGCTGACTAACAGTTGTTGAAACAACTGGTGTTTCAACTACTGTTGTCATTACAACACATGTTGTAACATCTGATGTCTTCTGCTTTTTAGCAGGAGGTGATGGTGGTGAGATTGTTTTCGGTGGTGAAGTGATTTTTGGTGGTGGTGGTGGTAAGGCAGTGGTTGTGGTGTGTGTTGAAGTAGTGTGTGTTGAAGAGATGGCAGGTGTTTGGCTGGCAGTTGTTGAAACTACTGAAGTATCAGCAGTTGTTGATACAGCAGGAGTTACAACAGCTGTTTGTGTTGCAGTTTGAGGTTTGGAGCCTTTAGTAGGTGGTTTAGAGGTATGCTTTGTAGGTCTGGATGGTATGTGTTTGGGCTGCCTCACTTGTCTAGTGGGCTTCTTCTTTTCATCCTTAGAATTTTCATCATTCATAGGTTCAGAAGTACCCTGTTTATTCAGCTCCATGAAAGCTTTCTTCTCCTGTTCCCACCTGGCTTTGTCCTTAGCCTGTCTATCCCTTTTTACACTTGCTTCTGCTTCAGCAAGTGCATTTGTGGTGACATCCATCTTCTTGCTACCATCTGGCAAAGGGATCTTTTTAGTCATATTCTCCTTTTCTGGTTTAATGTAGAGACCATCATCAATTCCCTTCTTCTTCCACTGTTTGATTTTCTCCCCCTTTTTGGCATTATCTGATGGAAGTTTATCAATGAAGAGAGCAGTGGGAGGAGCAGTGCCAGTGGTGTTTAGGATTTGGGCCTTTATAGCCTTGATGTCTGCTTGGGTATTTTGAAACCTTGACTCCATCATGTTTCTCAGCTCTTGAACATGTATTGCATGTTGCTGATCAGCCATTTGTCTTTGTTGTTGAAGCAGGGGTTGAAATAGATTCCATAACTCATTTGCAGCAAGTGCTTGTGATGGAGCAGGTGCTTGAGCTGGAACAGCAGTGGGTTGCACCTTTTGAACTTTTAACAACCGTTGCAGCATTTCTTTGATTTCTGCAACAGAGGTATCCAGTTTGTCAATTCTATCCGTCAATTCTTGGTACTTTAAACCATCACCCAACTTAATGGGATCATCTGATTTCCCACTAACAGTGGTTGATTTAGGGAATGTATTCCAATAGTCATCCACTGATGCCCCTTTTTCTTGGTACTGGGGACTTCTTCCCTCAACACTTGATAACCTTTTGATGGTACCAGTGGTTAAGACAAACTTACTAGTGGTTATCAGAGGTGCTATAGAAGGAATTGCCTCCAAGGAAGTCTTATTGATGTAACCACTGTCCAAATGCAAACCAGTGGGTTTAGCACTTGTAGTGGCTGCTTCACTTGGATTACCACCAAGAGTTACTTGTAACTCAAGGGGTGTAACCTCCTCAGGTCTTATTGGTGGGTTAGCTATGATTGATACATCAGACCCAGTCGTTTGTTGAAGTATGTTCTCATTGATAGGTGAGTGAGAAGGACTGGTTTATGCCTGGTTCAGATCAATAGCATCCAACAATAATTTAGTTAGTTGGGGAATTGTGGAGGTGAGGTTGGGTGTAGAAAGAGAATTGGCCCCGGGCACTGGGCTGTGGATGATGGAAGCAAGTGATTCCATAGCATCATATTGTGGTGTCCCTATTTGTACAACCTGTTCTTTTTGAGAAGAAGCAGGAGGAGTTTCAGCCATGGGTTGAGATATTTGTACCAACTGCTGTGAGGAAGTAGCAGTTGCCTTTTTGATAGGTTTGGGGGGTTTTTGAGTTTTCTTTTGATTTGGCTTTTTGGTAATTTTAGGTGTGGGTTTCAAAGCAGTTGTTTTGCTGCTATGATCACCTAGAGCAGTGGGCTCAGCAGCATATACCTGAGGAGCAGTGGTAGCTGCTAAAGTCTGCTCAGGCACCTCTGCTTGTGTTTTGCAAGGTGTTGACATTCTTGTAAAATTTTTCAGCAGTTAAGCTATTTATTTGAAAAGATGCACCTTGTTTTATTGCAGAAGCATCATCCTTACCAAATTTCTTTTCAAAATAATAGCTTAGAAATCTTGGAAAAAGTAAGAATGGCTTTTTATCAACATTTTTAACCAAATCATTAAAGCTTTCCTGGGAGTAATTGAAATTTTCATCTTGAAGAATAGCATATCCCAGGTTTTGAATCTTTAATGGTATCTCATTAAAAGAAGTGGTTTTGTTTGAAACACACATAAGCAGGGTATGGAACAAAAACCTTGTTGCAGGTGGAAAATTACCTTTTTGTAAGGTATCCTTTTTAATTTGTTCTGCATACCTCCTTTCAAGGAAATCAGTTTTTAACTCATTTTTGGGAAAAGAAGTTTTACCTTGCTGATCATTGAGTTCAAAGACTTCCGAGATGGATTGTGGTGTGATTTTGACAGGTTTACCCATTAGAGAAGAGTTAATGGCTATGGCATCCTCGCCTTGTTTGTCAAGTGTAATATTCTTCCAAAACTCTCTTTGGGTGTCCATGTAAATTGGAGCATCTGCTGTTAACAAAGTTTTGTACTTTGATGCAGACATGGTGTCAAGAATGGAGTCGAAAACATCGGTGGTGCCTGGTTTTGTCAAAAGACCCAGATAATTGTGTGGTGATTTGTATGGGATTTCAATGGGTGTAGCCTTTTGAGCGGCCTTTTTACGAAAAGATTTTGAAGTGGGTGTTGCAGATGACTTCGATTTTGTCAGTTTGGAGAAGACGATCGAAGAAGGTTGTAAAGAAATTTGAGGAAATGAGATAAGAACTGCTTTGAGAAAGGAATTTTTAAGAATTCAATTCGACAGTAAAACCCTGTTTGGGGTTTTGAAGGGGGTTTTATAGAGAAAAAGTGAATGCTGACATGGCAGCGGTTACAAAAGATCTGACCGCTATGTACTGTCCACGTGCCAACCCCTGATGAGATGAAGGACAAGTTGTCTTTTATGAAGACCACTGATGGAACAAGACCAGTGGTTGTAATGGTAAATATGAAAGCAGTGGGTGATTTTTACTATCAATAGATAGCACATCAGTGGATAAGAACACTGATTTTGAACAACAGTGCTTATCAAGAAGTGAGAGAACAGGGGTTAACTTTCAGCAGTGGACAGTGTTTTCAGTAGAACAGACCTTTGAACAAAGCAGTGGTTATGGCAGACTTTTAAGGATTTTTAATGAAAAATTCATTTTTAGCTATTTTTAAGGATGGATTTTTGATTTTCTGAAAACATTTTAATGCTTTTATTCATAGAAAAACAGGATTTTTCCTGTTATTCCATGTTTAGCATGCCAATCCTAGAGATCAAGCTTTCGAAGGTGGATGTGTCTAATGCTCTGGTTAACACATCTGCCAGCTGATCCTTAGTTGGAACATGGTGCAGAGAAATCAAACCTTTTTCATAGCAATCCCTCACAAAGTGATGTCTGATGTCGATGTGCTTGGTGGTTGAGTGGGAAACTGGATTTTTGATGATATTTTCTGCTGCCTGGCTATCCAACATGAGTGGTGTCTTTAAGGCAGTGATACCAAAATCCAGCAACTGATTTTGAAGCCAAAGCAGTTGGGCTGTACAGCTTGCAGCAGCTATATATTCTGCCTCAGCAGTGGATGTGGAAACAGCTGCTTGCTTTTTGCTTTGCCAAGATACTAAGCAGTTGCCTAGGAATTGGCACCCTCCTGAAGTGGACTTCCTTGTCTTGTCACATCCAGCAAAGTCACTATCTGAGAAACCTGAAAGCTCAATTTTACCATCAGCTGGATACCAGATACCAAGTGTGGGAGCTCCTTTTAGGTATCTGAATATCCTTTTTACAGCAATAAGGTTTGACTTTCTAGGGGCTGATTGGGATCTTGCACAAACACATGTTGCAAACATGATGTCTGGCCTTGATGCAGTTAGGTACAATAAAGACCCAATCATGCTTCTATATAAAGTTTGATCAACCAAATCATCCTTCTCATCAGACATGACTACTTTATTGGTTGCAATGGGTGTACTACATGGCTTGCAATCATCCATCTCAAATTTCTTTAAAAGTTCTTTGGCATATTTGCCTTGATGGATAAAAGTGCCATTTTGCAGCTGCCTTACTTGGAGACCAAGAAAGCACTGGAGTTCACCCATTGCACTCATTTCAAACTCAGCTGTCATGAGTTGTCTAAACTCTTCACACATTTTATTACATGTGCTTCCAAAGATGATGTCATCCACATAAATCTGGACAATCATCAAATCCTTTCCTCTTCATTTTAAAAACAATGTTTTGTCAATCTTACCTCTTGTGAAACCAATGGAAATTAGAAAGGTGGAAAGAGTTTCATACCTGGCCCTTGGTGCTTGTTTCAGGCCATACAAAGCTTTATTCAGCTTGTAGACATGATTTGGATTAAATGGATCCTCAAAGCCTCGAGGTTGACAAACATAAACCTCCTCTTGAATCTTACCATAGAGGAATGCACATTTGATATCCATTTGGTACACCTTGATGTTGTGGTTGACAGCAAAGGCCAGAAATAATCTGATAGCTTTAAGTCTTGCTATAGGGGCAAATGTTTCATCATAATCAATGCCCTCTTCTTGTCTGAAACCTTGAACCACAAGCCTGGCTTTATTCTTGACAACAATACCCCTTTCATCAGTTTTATTTTTGAAGACCCATTTTGTGCCAATAGGACTTACACCCTCTGGCAATGGAACAAGCTCCCAAACTTGTTGTCTTCTAAACTGTTGGAGCTCCTCTTGCATGGCCTCTACCCAACTGTTGTCTTTTAGTGCCTCTTGGTACTTGACTGGCTGATGGAGAGATAGAAAACCAGCAAAAAGACAAATGTTTTGGGATTGACTTCTTGTGAGCACCCCTTCATTGATGTTGCCAATGATTTGATCTGGTGGATGAGATTTCAAGAATATAAGATCTCCTTGGTATGGAATAATGGCATTGAGTGGAGAGGGCTGCAGATGTGAATCATCTAAGCTAACCACTGCTGGTGACTTTGATGATCCAGCAGTGGCTTCAAAAGGTGGTGGAATAGGAGGTAATGGTGTGGACACATGCTGACTTTGATCCACTGTTTGAGGACTTTTGTCAACAGTGTTTGATGATGTACAAGCAGGGGTTAATGGGCTACTTTGTTCAACAACTGTTGAGGTAGCAGTGGTTGAGCTTTGACACATGTTTTGAACATCTGCTGCTCTTCCCATTTGGACAGACTTTTGTTGAGGAATGATGATTTCATACCCGTAGTCTGGTGATGAATCCTCGGATGGACCTGCACTATTAGTCTTGACAGCGGTATTTTCAAAAGTGAATTTATCAAGATCAAATAATTATGCAGGGTTTGCTGGGATTTTCATTGATGAAAGTTCATTGAACTTTACATTCAAAGTATCTTCCATTGTTCTGGTCCTTGTGTTAAACACTTTGTAGGCCTTAGCAGTGGTTGAGTATCCCAGATGATAACCACAATCAATTTTGGCTGCAAACTTTGAGATGGAATCTTTTAAGTTTAAAATGAAGCATGGGCAGCCAAAAACTTTGAAATATGAAATTAATGGCTTTATTTTATACAGCAGTTCATAGGCAGTCTTTTGATGCCTGGGGTTGATTAAAACTCTGTTTTGGACATAGCAAGCAGTGTTTACTGCCTCTGCCCAAAAAGTTAATGGCAAACCTGAATCAGCAAGCATGGTTCTGGCAGCCTCAATCAAAGTTCTGTTCTTTCTTTCAACAACCCCATTTTGTTCTGGTGTTCTTGGAATGCTGTATTGCCTCATAATTCCTTTTGACACACAGAAATCATCCAACTCCTTGTTTCTGAATTATGTGCCATTGTCACTTCTGAAGATTTTTACTGGAAGGTCAAACTGCTTTTCAACCTGTTTCACAAAGTCTTGCAGCATGCCTGCAGTCTCATCTTTTGAGTGTAAAAAGTAAGTCCATGTAAACCTAGAAAAGTCATCAACAATAACCAAACAATATCTCTTTTTCCTAAGACTCATGACTTTAACTGGGCCAAACAAATCCATATGAAGCATTTGCAAACATTTGGTTGTTTTGGACTCATCAATGGATTTGTAGGAGCTTTTATGTTGTTTTCCTTTTAGGCAGGAAACACAATGCTCAGGACAGGAGAACAGTTTTTGAAGTAAACCTCTTACTAAACCCTGTTTTGAAATTTCAGTGATTGTCTTGAGATTTGTATGCCCCAATCTCCTGTGCCATAATTCTGTCTCTTTGTTTGATGCAGCTGAGAACAGACATGCATCAGTTCTGGGGCTCTCTTTTGACATATCCACCACATAAACATTGCCACTTCTTTGAGCAACAAGTTTTGTTTTTCCAGTTTTTATTATTGCTTCAATCTTTTCAACCATTTCTGGTCCAACAATCCTACAACACTCCTTTGTGAAGAATGATCCATACCCCTTATCACTCATTTGTGAAACACTCAGAAGGTTGAATTTTAGATTGTCTATTAGATTGACATTTTCAAATTTTACATTACCAGACTATACTGTACCAGACCCCAGAACTTTCCCTTTACTATTATTACCAAAGGATATATTGTCACACCCCGAAATATCAGAGCATTGGCGTGACTGGACTGGTATCTTCATTGCACAGCGGAAGCAAATATAGCAAAGACTTTCTAGAAATTGAACGCCCGCTAAGTACTCGACTCCAGATGGTTCTCCTATTCCAACCGTGCCCTGTCTTAGAACTGTAACCTGAGAAAGAAACATGCGAAAAATCAACATAAAGTTGAGCGAGTTCATAGTTTGTTCGTAAAAGATTTGAGATAAATCTTTTGAGTTGTGAAAGGTTTGAAATAAATCTTTGGTATTGTGAAAGATTTGAAATAAATCTTTGGAATAACCGGTTTTTGAAATAGTATTGAGAAAATGAATTTAAAAATCATTTTCTTGCCAAGTTATATGGAAACGTTGTGTTTGTAACACGTTAAGTTCATAAAACCATGTATTTGTAAAGCCTTGTATTTGTAATGTTCGCATAACCGTCAATGCCCACCCTGACTTTGACTCCATACCCGCATAATGCTTTGAATTTGTATAAAACATGGTAGTTAATTTGTATGAACAAGAATTTTCCGTAAGTATAAAATCCCTGGTATGTAGCAGATAAGGAAAAAGAGATCACCAATGGTTTGCAAGGCCATTGATATGTGTGAAGTGCAAGTAGGAAGACTCAAACCTAGCAGATTTCGCGTTGGGCACAAAGTCACCCCAAGGTCCGTTCTGCTGGGCCTGGGGTTGGGCTCGCTACACCCAGATAGATCTACCGCTTACGTCCCTCGGTCCTACAATGAGGATTAATGGCCTCCAGTTCCCGCCTACCCACTCACATGATCTGTGCGTTCTAACCCTCCTTAAGCTAACCATACCATGTATAAAAATGTCTGTAAGTGTCTGAAATCATTATACAAGTATTTTACCCCAGTCTCTAAGACTGATCCTCCCTCAGTCTCTAAGACTGATCCTTCCTCAAAACGCATCATACTTGGTACTCGTTCTCACCAAGAGTGCTTCTTGTATTTACCCGTAGTTTAGAAAACTAGAATTCGTGGGTATGCATATTCCGAAAGATACGCTTGTTTGAAAACCGGTATGTTTAGTATAAACCTTTCGTAAATCATTTGAGTTCCTCGAAATCACTTCGTAATATGATTTAGAAATACGAGTTTTGCATTTGTTCAAAACTTTGTATGTTTTTGCAAAACGTGCATGTCTTTCCACCCCGAAAACATTTACAAAAATGTAAACAGTAAAAAAAAGTGGGGGTTATGAACTCACCTGAATATTCCTGTGCAAAGCTAGCTAATTACGACCTCGTGATGTCGTTTCCAAAATGAGACTCGCTAGCGTGCATTCTACAATATTCCTAACACGGAATATCTTATAAGTTTCTAAATAAATGCGGTAACTACACTACGTGTCACCGAGCTCTACCGAATCGTTAATCGAACAATTCAACGGTAAGTTGTTAACTTAATGGAAAAGATTAGGTTATACGTGTTAAGTCTCGTTTAATGTCAGCAGCAATTTAATAAGTCTTGAAAAGACTTAGTTTCCGAGAGACTTAAAATAAATAAATATTTATATAAAAATATATAAATATATCGTTGTAAGTGTGGTAGCCGTCTTGAGTAGTCATACGTGTATAAAAGAATATTTCTATGAAAATATCATATAACAAACTCGTATCGCGTTTCGTATGAAAATAATATATAATAACTTGTATTATATATATCACGTCTTGTGTATATTTGCCAAAAATATACGTATATGCCGTTTCGGCGCTTGAAATAAATATAAAAACTTATATTTATTTAATGGAGTTTTAGCGTTGAAGTCGTTTAAAATAAATATAATAATTATATTTATTTCATAAAACGAATACGAGTTGTTTGACGCTTGAAATAAATATATAAAATATATTTATTTTATAAAAGAATTGTCATTTTCGTATGTGATAAAGCGTCGTCGAAAGTGATATACACATTTATATTGGTTCTCATAAAAGTCGCTTTTCAATAAAACATGTTTTGCTTTTACGGGTTTTCTCGAAAAACGGGCAGAGTTTCCTCTGTTTTTGGACGCCCCGACAACACAAGTTGTCGCTATTTTTATCGAAATTTAATCAATTCACGCAATATATATAGCTTTTCATCAAATATGCCAAATTAAATTGTAAATAGTCGCTAAAAGTATCGGTCGAGCTCGTTCACGAAATAAATAAAATTATAAGAATAATGAAATGTATTGTGCCGTAAAATCTTTACCATCTTCTCGTGTCGAAAACCGAGCTGACCGAGTCAACTCACTGAGTTGACTGAGTCAACTGAGTTGACCGAGTTGGCCCGAGTTGACTCGAACCGCTTCAAAATCTGGCTCGAACCGACTGACATCGAACCAACTGTTGACCTGAACCTGCTGACCCGAACACTGAGTCGACTCGGTTTGACCGAGTCAACTGAACCGAGCAAAACCCGAGGCTGCTGTTTTTGACCGGGTTGGACCGAACCAAGGCTGAACCAAAACTAACCCGAACCATTGTTGACTGCCTTTGACTGGACCGCACCCGAACCCGAGACCCATGACTGAGCCGTGGCTTAAATCTGAACCAAAAACGAACCCTGTGAACCCAAAACTCGAACTGAATCACCGAGCTTGAAGCCTAAATCGACTAACATACCTGTTGGACCCGAGATCGAACAGAAAAGGCAGCAAAACACCCACCACAGCCACCGACACCGCCGGCCGCCGCCGCGTGTGGTGGTCGGCACCTTCATTCTTGCCCCGCTCTCTCTCTCGTCAGTCTCTCTCTCTCTCTCCGTCTCGATTCTCTCTCTCTCTCCGTTTCTGTCTCCACCGTCGCACCACCACCGGACTGTGGTGGTGGTGGTGGCAACCATTAGCTAGAAAAAAGAGGGGAGGGGTGCGGTTGTTTACCAGACGAGCGGGGGGGGTGTGAGGGTTGATCAACGGACATAACCGGTGGCCGGTCGGAGGTCCGGCTGTGGTCTTCACCGGAGAGGAATCGAGAGGTGTGAAGGGTGGAGATGGAGGATCTGTATTTGTGTGTGTACAAGTTGTCTGCACATGAGTTTTGAGGATCAAAAGGGGGAAGGCATGGACCATTAAATAGAGATCATGTAATCTTTTGTAGAGATTTTCTAAGGATTTAGTAAATCTAGTATGGATTTTGTATGGATTTCATAAGATTTTATATAGATTTATAAGAAAAAGGGGTCTAATATCTTATGTGTAGGTTTAGGCTTGTGGGTTTTGGCTTGGGCCCAGGGCCCACAAGCTCAATCCCCGTGTGTAAGTGGCCCGTAAATCCTACGAGACCCGTTGTCAAAACCCTTAACTCCATTTAACGTCAAGAATTAAAATGCACAAAAAATACGGTCGGTAGTTGTTGTTTGCACGCCCGTTCGTCGGTCACGGTAATAATCGCGAAAAAATTGTATCGTTGCCGTTTTTAATCCGTTTTCTAATCCGGTTTCGACTGTAGTTGCTAAAATTTCATTACGGAGCTAAATTTAGCATAAAATGTAAGTTCTGAAGGTGACAGGCGTCTCCGTCGCTTCCGTTTTGTTGCCGATGCGTTTCCTGCTATCGCGTTTTTAGTTCATGTTGCATTTGTGTCGCACGGAAGCCCAATAAATTCACAAAATTTATTTCATAGACATAAAATATTCATGTAACATCCATACTTATCGGCGTTGTCAGTATTTTGTACGGCATCAGTTCGTTGTCGCGTAGTATTCAGCCGACTCCCCGTCAATCACCATACGCGCACTGTAAAGTCCGATAAACGTTCCTAGGCATTCCAAATGCCTAATTAAGTTAATTTGCGCTCTAAACACTATTTATTATCGCGTTAATCACTCGTTAATCACGTAATTAAGAGCCGTAAATCACCGGTTGTCACATATATCACCCCCTCCATGAATTTTGAAATCTTTGAGAAGGGCTTTACATCCTGTCATATGCCTGGAGCCTCCACTATCTACATACCAAAGGCTATCTAAGCATGCAAAAGCTCCCTGCACATGAAGTAAAAGGATTAGTTCATTAGGGTCTCCAAAGCCAATAAGGCTTTGGATGGGGTCTCCACAGTGTCTAGGATGAGTTCAGATGAATGGGTAGTGGATAGGTCAGGGGTTTGGATAGTTTTATGACTGTTTCTCTCTAACCACTGTTGTGGGTTTTGACCAATCACCTGTTGATACCCAAAAGGATGCCTGTTCACTCTTGGTTTAGAGGGCCTTTTGTAGGTCTCATAAAAATGTGGAATCCTTTGGTAAGATGATTGTCCCTTGCCTCTTCTGAATTGGTTGGCTGGGGGTGCATCAGTCACTTGAACATCTCTTTGGACAGATGTTTGATTCAGCTGTTTTGTAACAGTTGTTTGGACTGGCACAAACAGTGGTTGATTCTTGGTGAATTTGACAGATGATGTTGATGGACTCAAGGATGTTTTAGCAGTGTACTCATTCTTTTTTACATCAAAGTTTTTGAGATACACACATGCTTGAGTTTTGTGGTTTGTTTTACCACAGATGGTGCAGCTTTCAGCAGGTACAATGACACTTGTTTTGTTAAGATCATATGCTTTTAGATGAAAACAATCTTTTGTTAGATGATTTCTCTTTTCACAAAAATCACAAAACAGGTTTTTGATCTTTTCTCTTTTCTTCCATTTATCAGACTCCTTAGCAACAAAGTTTTGAACCACTGTTGGGATATCTTTGATAGGAATGACCTTTGCTTTTGGATCTGTGACGCCATTAGTGGTTGTGAAATCCATGGGCTTGAAATTTTCAAGAATGTCACACTCATCAGACCATGTGGGTTTAAATTGGTATTTCTCAATTTCCTCAAAAGTTGAGGACCCCACAGATCTTTCCAATGTGATTTTGTTACCAAGTTTGTCGGTTATTTTAACCTCTTGGCCATTCTTGTTGGTTGGTTTAATTTCAGATGAACCAGCTTGTGTTGCAGCAGTGTTTACAAGCTCATCATATTTTCTATATCCTACACCAAACTTGACATTGCTTTCAAGCTGTTTCTCAAGCATAACCTCATACCCTTTACAAGATTCCACCCATCTTTCACAAGTGATCTGGGTGGACTCCAACTCCTTTTTACAAACTTGGTATTTTTCTACCATAGTTTGGAGTTGAGTCTTGGTTATGCTCTGCTCTTCTTTTAGACTGCTGATTTCTTAATCCTTTTCAGCCAATTTGTTTCTAAGTTCTTTTAATAACTTTTCAAATTTGACTTCATCAGTTAAGACTTTATCCCTAACGTTTTCATTTACCTCTTTGATGTTAGCAAATGCAATAATGCATTTTTCTGAACACAGATTTTCAAGAACTTGAGGTGATACCTTAGCAGCAGCCATCATGGCACAATCACATTGATGATCACCTTCTTCATCAGCTCTAACTTCTTTCTCACATGCTTTCTTCTCCTCCTCTTCTTCTTTATCTTCTTTGGACCAGGGGTCAGACAGTGGTTCAATCAGGGTTTCTGAATTTTCTCCCAGCAGTAGTTCACCAGCAACTGCAGTAACCACTGCTTCAGCCACTTCATCCACTGTTTCATCACTTAGCTGTTCACTTTCAGTTTCCACCCCTTCTGGTATTGACTCTAATGCCATTAAACAAAATTCATCATTAAAAGTATCATTAGAAGCATAGAGTGCAAAATTTTCATCACCAAGCTCATCAGGCATGTTGCTCCAGTCAACAAAGCCTTGGGTGAAAAAGCTTTACTGATCTGGTTGTACCACTGTTGGAGCAGCTTGTTGAGGTGCAACAAATTGCACTTGTGCCTGAGGGACAGGGGCTTGAACATACTGAATTTGGGGAACAGTGGTTTGAACATAATGCACAGGCACAGGGGTTGCAGCATAATGAGCAGTGTTAACATGTGCTGCTGTAGGATCGGTTTTGACTCCGAAACGATTGCGAAATGAACGTATGACGTGCGGAAACCGTACACGAACGTGACCTAACACACAAGATGTAATATAACGGTGATTCTATTAGAAACGTATGAAATTGTACACCACCCGAATCACTTTCTCTCTCTAGAATCTCTCTCTAGATCTAGAGCTCTCCAAATGTCAAATAAGCATAAAGTTCCTAAACTATGACATAACATCCCTATTTATAGGTCAAGGATTTTAATGAGATTTCTCATTAATTACAAGATTGCCACCTTGCCTTTTGACTAGTTATTATAATATAAGCTTGTTATCTTCAGTTTCTCGCTACGGCTCGGATTGACGAAGGCGATAAACATAAATGCACTAACAGACTCCCCCTTGGATATTGCCGCAGTCAATCTCGTAGCGTCTTGTCTTTCTTTCTCTCTTTGAGTCTTCTTGAAGCTTTAACACGTTTTCATCAACGTAGACTCCCTCTTGCTAGAACAGAATCCCCGTGGATCTGTCTTCAGCTTTAGCTCCCCCTTTCTGTAGACTCTTTTCTTCATCAGGATCCCCCTTTCGTGAAGCTTCCGTGCTTTGAGATCGACACCTGGCTTTCCATATACAAGCTCCTTCAGAATAGTTACATGGCTCCTTGAATCCATGCTTCCTCTTGCGTTGAGCTCGTCTTCAGACTCCCCCTTAGACTCTGCTGTCAGGATCGTAGTCTGGATTAGTATCTGCAACTCTCAAACATTTATAAGAACAAACATTTTGAACATTCGATTATCCAGGAATTGTGACCTGGCTCTTTTAAACTTTCTAAATCAAGATCCTGGCTTTAAGATATAATAATATGAATATATCCAAGATTCACTTGATACTCTCCCCCTCTCAATAAACTTCAAAGATTTGGCAGTGTTAAGTATCCAAAATCGAAAACTGGCTCTTTTACAGATTTTACAGTTTAAGAATCCAAAACCCTCTCAGTTAATCATCCAAGTCCAAATTAATGACCTTGGAGATATCACAAACTGTTTTTGATTTTTGATTTTAAAATTTCAAGTTTCAAATTAATGAACTTGTTTTATTTTCAGAAACACAATCAGCATACTAAGATTTTGAAACTTAGCATCCCAGACATCGGTTGTCGAAAATAAAGAAGACTAAAAAATCTTTTTGTATTTTTCTGAAACATAAAGTAGTAAAGAAATATTTACAAACATATTTACAAACAATATTTTTGTTTGAGTTCGTGTTAGAGGATCATATCAGTTTATGACAAATCACTAGCACCGTTGAGCTTTAAACACTTTAAGTTCTAAACAATTCACATTTATTGACAATATTGTTGTCCACTTAAACTCAATCTAAAAACTTTCGAAATGCTTACCGATACGTTAAGGTATATTAATTTGCACTAAATTCTTATGGACCCCACGATCTCAGCATATCCCCTCATCATGTAATACACTGACTCAAGTAATGCTTTTAAGATTATCCTATCTTCATAGATAGATTCTTGATATGATTAAAGTGCCAAATGAAATCCACGAATTGGATTCCTGGTGTACTTTAAGTATCCGCGTCCAAAGATAACAAATTAATAAACAAGTTAAACAACTATGTGATTATGTGCTTATGAACATTACAAGACAAACTGTGCGGACTATGCAAGGAATTACGTAATTATGGATGCATACATAATTATGGAATTTAGTGCACAGAAACCACAGCGAGCTTTGTCATGTACCTAGAAGTTAACCCTATTCATTTCCAATTCTGATGAAGTATCCGTTGAGGAAAAATGAACTAGCTATTCATTTTTCACTTCTGAAGAATATCCGTTGAGGAAATGAATATCCGTTTATCCTTCATTTCCAATTCTGAAGAATAACCGTTGAGGAAAATGACTCCGTTTGTGCATTTTCGTTCTGAAGAGTATCCGTCGAGGGAAATGAATATCCGTTTATTTAATCCTTCATTTCCGAACCTGAGGAAACAACCGTAGAAAATGACTCCGTTAGTTCATTTTCGTTTCTGAAGATTATCCGTTGAGGAAATGAATATCCGTTTGTCTATCTTTTTCATTTCCGTTTCTGAGGAAGCAACCGTTGAAAATGACTCCGTTTGTTCATTTTCGTTTCTAAAGATTATCCGTTGAGGAAATGAATATCCGTTTGTCTATCTTTTTCATTTCCGAACCTGAGGAAGCAACCGTTGAAAATGACTCCGTTTGTTCATTTTCGTTTCTGAAGATTATCCGTTGAGGAAATGAATATCCGTTTGTCTATCTTTTTCATTTCCGAACCTGAGGAAGCAACCGTTGAAAATGACTCCGTTTGTTCATTTTCGTTTCTGAAGATTTGTCCGTTGAGGAAATGAATATCCGTTTGTCTATCATTTTCATTTCCGTTTCTGAGGAAGCATCTGTTGAAAATGACTCCGTTTGTTCATTTTCGTTTCTGAAGATTTTCCATTAAGGAAATGGATCCCCGTTTGTTTATTCCTTCATTTCCGCTTCTGAAGAATACTCGTTGAGGAAATTGACTCCGTTTGTTCATTTTCGTTCTGAAGAATGTCCGTTAAGGAAATGACAGGATTATGCTTTACATATCTCTGGTGGTTATCTGACACAAAGTCACAAATAGACTCCTACGAATTAATTTCGGGACGAAATTTCCTAAAGTAGGGGAGACTGTAACACCTGTGTCTTTTCAACCATCAAACAAATGCCAAACCAATGAAATATTGTATTTCATACTTGGGATTTGTAAACATATGTGTATCATTTGCACATATCATCTCTTGTTCGATTTCAAGCTTTAAATCGCTTTCTGGAGGGTTATACGCGCTCTGATGTGTAGATATAACCAGTTTAACGCAACAAACACTCCGGAATAGTGAAATAGGCTTAACATACCTTAAATAACCTTTACATAACTTAGATATAAGTTTTGGAAGGTTTGGTGTGGTGAAATCAAAGTTTAATCACTTACAGGGACTAAAGTTGACAAACTGCGAAAGTATGCCAATTTGAACTGTAACAGACCTTCCGGAACATGACCATAAGTTAAACATACCATAAATATCCTTTACATAGCTTAGAAATAGGCTTTGAGGTGTTCGGTATGCTAAAATAAACTTTTGTGTCATTCAGGGACTAAAAGCGTCAAAAAGTGCACAAGTTTGCATTTTTACGCGTAACTTACGTTCTGAATACATCCGGACTTCCAAAAATTTATGTAAGCATGACTATATTATATTTTAGTGTTCGCCATAAGAAAAATCCATTCGTCGCGTCATTTGGATCGTTTTTCGCGCTTATGCGCATTCCGTCGTAATTAAGCGAACATCGCGTTCGTACGACCAAACGAACCAACATCCGAGATATTTTTGAGCATGTTTTGAGTTCCCTATACTTTAACTTCATTTTAGAGCCTTGAAATGAGGTTAACGGGGTTCAAACGCATCGAAAATCGCTTAAAAGGGCTGCAGGGACCATTTCTGCCAATTTTGAAAGTTTGCTGAAACAAGGGGGCAGTGGCGTAGCGCCACTGCATATGTCCTTACCAGTCGCGCTACGCGACTGCCTATGCTGGACAGAAAACATGCAGAAATATCAGTTTTGCACTTTCGGGACCAGATTCGATGTATTAGCCGTTGTTTAATTCACAACCACACATTCTAACATGCTTAGTCAGCGGATAAGGATGGAATTTAGGCACCATAACTTTGCAACACATGTATGGATGGAATTTAGGCACCATAACTTTGCAACACATGTATGGATGGAATTTAAGCACCTAAACACCATAACTTTGCAACACATGTACGGATGGGATTAAGGCACGTTTTCCATGAAACGATCTTAACGGTTCGGGTATTCCTATAAATACCCCATACCCCCCATTGCTAAAATCACTAGAATTCTGATTTGAGAACCTCTAAGTTGAAACCATTGTTTCATACCTGAGATTCTTGAATCGGGATTAGCATTCGGGGACCCTTCGTAAGTATTCTTTCGTTCTTTTCCTTATTTTACTGCTTTTCGAGTCAGAAAGTCAAACTTTGTTTGACTTTCAGCGTTGACCAGTAATGGTCAATGCGAAGTTCGTCTGAACTTCGCAACGTGAGTGTAATCACGTTGGTCATAGTCCCTTGGGACTATGCCCACTGATTACCACGTTGTCTAGGGTCGTAGGGTAGGCGATCTGATAAATCGCCTATACCTTCGAACTCGACCCATTTGGTCGATCATTAGGATCCGACCAAATACATTAGGTGACCATAGTAGGTAGGGAATAACCTTCCGAGGTTATACCCTATGGTCACATCGTTTAAGTAGTTGTATGATAGGTAGTTTATATGCCTTAGGTAAATTACCAGAATACCCTTTTCATGTATAATTGGTAATTAAGCATATGTAACCTAAACTTTTGTCACATAACTGATTATGCAACATGTTTAGGCATATAACACTTGTCATAGGACTAGTTAGGCGGTCCGAACGCGTTTTACGCGAACGACGCGTTATAGTAGCATAAGCTTCCTAAACGGGTCGTAATGGGTCGGAATCACTTAGGTTAAGTTTCATTTAGTATGTAGGCTTTGTTAAACCAAATGACACGAGTCTCTACACTCGTTTGGTTTACAAACCCTAATGCTACCCGATCTTCCGATTTAGGTCCGGTTTATTAATGTAGTTACCTATAGTAGGTGCCGTTTGATTCCGTGATCTCTAGCTTTGCTTGGTGGTTATCCTAGGACTTCTGAGCAATCTCAAGTGAGTACATAGACCCCTCTTTTACTGTTTTCCAAACTATTTTGGGGTGGAACACATGTGCCTACTTGTTACTTTCATGCTTTCCTGTTTTCACATCATATACCGGCTATGTTTGTTAGTACATTATAGTACATGATTTCATTACATTTCATGCTAGGTGTGCCCATTGTGTGCATTACTTGGTACTTTGTTTTACATTACATTTTATGCTAGGTGTGCCCATTGTGTGCATTACTTAGTACATCGTTTTACATTACATTTCATGCTAGGTGTGCCCATTGTGTGCATTACTTAGTACATCGTTTTACATTACATTTCATGATAGGTGTGCCCATTGTGTGCATTACTTAGTACATTGTTTTACATTGCCTTTCTGTTGCATATGCTTATCCAGCGTATGAACACATTTTACTACATTTTGAACCGTTGTAATCATTTGACTATGTGATCCGTTGATATCTGTGAACCGTTTGTATTTGTAACCGTTGAACCATGTGAACCGTTTGTAACCGTTGAACCATGTGAACCGTTTGTAACTGTTGAACCGTTTGTATCCATTACATGATTTACATTAGACATGAACATTATTTTGGTGGTTTGGTTTGATTAAGTGATTAAGTAACGATGCGTGTGTAATATGATACAAACATGGTGGATACGCCGCTGGTACTTCCTATATATAAGTGTTTGTATGGTATTACATATCGTAGCGTTATTTGAATCATTTCAGTTTGAGACATATAACATTTTATACAAATAACATACTTTTCACAAGACATTGTTTTACAAACAACTTATCTTATACAAATCCATTTTACTATGGTTATTCATTTAACCATACATTATGACATTTACTTATACATATCATCTGAACTCATTGTTTTTCAAATGATTTACAAAACAAAGCAAATTACAAGGTTCATGACTAAACATTTTCTCAAACATAAGTCATGGAACCTATTTTCACAAAACCTATGTATCTCACAGGCATTTTTATGCTGACGTACCTATTTTCACATGTGTTTTTCAGGAGCTGTTGCATAAGATGATCAAGATACACATAGGCAGACTTGGGCTTTAGTGACAATAAAAGATGCAAGACTAGTTAATTATGTTGTATTTTCTTTGTTTGTTAAGACATTGTAACACTTTTAATTAATAAAACAAAACTTCAATTGCCATGGATTTGAAACAATTAATTCTGTTACAACACTCCCCGACGTTTCCGCCGCGTTTTGTATGTTCTACGTGGTCGGGGTGTGACAGATAAAACTAAGTACTATGCTTTTGACCGCGTTTCCCACTAGAACTAGGCTTTTTCATTTAAGTTTGTATCGTTATCGCAAATCTACTAGTCTAGCTGAGCCTATCGTCACATCTTTAGTGAGATTGTTTATCGCTTTTTAACTTTCCATTTCTTTAGCGTACTGTGATTGTCTACTAATGTACTATCATTTCCTCTTTTTACACAAAAACTCAATTTCTGAATTTTTATCATGTTTTTGGCTTTTTCAAATTTTCTAATGTTTTTGGATTTTCTGAAATATTCTTACTCCCCCTAAAATGCAAAATCATTTAAAGAAAATTTGACAAACCGACACTGATAGCTTTGTCTCGCCATCCATTTTCTGCTTCACATTCTCTGTTTTGCAGAAAGTATAACGTACCCCCATGATTTACAACACATTGATATTTTACAGTTTGAAAACCGTTTTTCAATCTTGTGAAATTAATCATGTTTGTTCCGCCGTGAGAATTTCGGCATATTCAAGTAACAAATTTTTGTAATTTTTGAATTTTTGACAAATTTAAAAACAAACATATTTTTGGTTTTTCAAATTTTTGACAAACTAAAACAAATTTTTGGTTTTTAAAATTTTCAATTTTTAGGGTTTTTGAAATATTGTTTATTTATGTACAAGAATCAAACAAACTCCCTGTTTCAACCAACACAGGGTTCAGCAGCCTCCTCTTCCCGTGCCAGGCTACTCCGATTTCCATTCTCACAGTCTTCAATTTTCTTGAGCACCTGCACATTCAAACTATTTAATCACTTGAACAATTTAGCCCAGGTCTGTTTGACCTTAGGCATTTCAACACAATATGCATCATTCAACTTCGGAAAATCTTTGTCATTTTGTACAAAGACTTTTTCAATTTTAACTTCAACTTTTTCATCATTTACCGAAGCGATTTGTTTCTTAGCAGACCATGTTTGTCATTTTGGAGTCCCTCGTTTGTAAAAAGGTGACTCTTTTTGCATATTTTGACTTTGAACAACATTTGGTTTCCAAAACTGTTGGAGTTTTGTCATATCAACTGATGTTTGCCAATTTTGCGTTGTTCTGAATCTGGGTGTGTGAGAATTCCAGGTTGGTCTAGAATTGAACCTATTTAGATTTGATTTCCAAGTTTGATTCGAAGCAAACTTGTTTGTGTTGTACCTCCAAGTTTGTTTTGAATCAAATCTGGTTGACCTTTGTTTCACATCCTCAGACTTATGTTTCTCAACATTTTCAGACTTCTTTTTTGACTCAACATCAACAGGTTTCAGATTCGGAAACTTGTGTGCAAGATGTCCAATTTGATCACATTTAAAACATGTTCTTTTTGAAACATCTTTGACCTGTGGTTGTTGCTTTTTCTTTTTCTTTTGAGCATACAACTCTTCATTAGACTGTCGTCTAAATTGGAGTTCTTTCTCTTCTTCTGAACTTGTTCCATGAACAAAATTCATCTTTGCCTGATAATTTGGCGTTTCATTTTTATTTCGACTTTGTTTCTTCTTATAACCCAACCCAACCTTCATGTTTTTCTTTTTGAAACCAGGTTTACTATAAGAAGTTTTATGACCTTTTCCAGCAAATTTTGAAATCTCAGACTTTTCAATCTCCACCATTTTGAAAACTTTGTCAATCTTTTCTGAAATCACATTTTGAATCGGAAATACAATAACTAAAAATAATTTGTCCGATCTAATCATGGTATAAACCAATCCTTTTGAATCATCATTCAAATTTTTCTTGGATTTTGAGTTTTTCAGATATTCTTCATGGAAACTACCTTCATTTTATCCTGTGATTCAGATTTACCTTTTTCAACCGACTCTTCTTTCAATACACTTTCAACGACCTTACCTACCACCTCTGAATCACTAGAATCATCAGATTTGGAATAGGTTACGTCAATGTTATCTGTCAATTGATCTACCCTGTTGAAAGCTTTTTCGACCTTTTCATCATCATAAAATGCAAACTTTTCCGGTGGTGGAACTTGATGAAATTCTGAACCAATGCCCTTTTTGTTTTTCTCAGAATCACCATCTCCCGGTTTTATATTGAAAATACGTTCAAGCACATATGATGACGCGTGATAACTTTTTAACTTGTTATTATCCTGTTCTAAATCAGCAATCAGACGCTTAAGCTTAGCAACATCCTCAATGTAAGAATTTACAACTTGTTGCTTTATTTCATACTGTCGCTTAAACATATCAGTTGTTACAGAACAGTATCTCAATCTCGATTGAACAAGTTTCATTTGACTTTTCACATCTTCATATGACTTTTTAGTAATGTGATAAGCCAATTTTATTGAATCATATTATTTTTTCATTTCTTGACACTCATATTCTTTTTGAGAACATTCTTCTGTCATTTTCAAAACTTTTTCTTTCAAAGTTTCATTTTCTTTTTCTAAATTTTTACAATTTTCTAAAATCTTTTCATCATTATCTTTCAAAACTTTTTCATTTTCAAGCATTTCTTTGTATTTATTTTTAAAAACTTTTTCTATTTTGGTAAATTCAATATCTCTTGTTCTGAACTTTTCGTCTTTCTCAATACAAGCACTGCACGTTTCCATGCATTTCTTGCACTGTTCAACAATTTTCAAGATTTCAGAATCAGAATTTACCTTAGTGATTGGCACTTCGGTGTTTGCTTCTGTTTGCTTCAACTCAGCTTCACTCTTCTTTTCTTCACCAGTACCAGCATCACCAACACTATCAGCTGAACTTTCAACCTTTAATTCAATCGATCTTTCCAACTTCTCCTCAGCTTCTTCAACCTGTTGTTCTTCAGTAACAGCTTCTTTTCCAATAACTTTTTCTTCTACCTTCTCTTCCTCTACTTTAACTTCTTTAGCAACTTTCTTCAAATCATTCACCATCTCATCAACATTCTTCTTCATTCTCTCTTCATCCCTCTTCCTCAGACTTGAAGTCATAACATCTCTAAGAAGTTTTTCAAACCTTTTCACATATGTTTTATCTTTTCCAACATTTGTGTAGTATTCGACTGATCGAGGGATTACTAAAAGAACATCATCAAAAACTATGTCCTTTTTGGGAACAACAGGTTCACCATTTCTGTTGACATAGCATTCTCGCTTCTTGTCCCATCTTTTGTTACTCACAGCACTTTCATACTCTTCTTGCATTTCATTAATTATGTTCCAAGCAATGTTTTTCTCTCTGTATGTTTTCTCCTCCAGAATCTCTTCTCTGGTTTTCTCTTTGATCTCAGCAACATAAACATAATGTTTGCCTTGTGATATTTTTCTTCCATGAGTTGTGACTTTTTCATCAACACAATCTTCTTCATTTCTTTTCTTGATCTCAGCAGCCAATCCTGAATCAGATGGAATGTATTTGTCCCAACTGAATCCCTCTGCCACTTTTTCATCATCTTGATGTATAAGTAAGGCTTTCTTCTTGGGATTACTTTCAATCATTTTCGGCTCTTCTTTGCTACGATGATAAATTGCCTTTCGGTAATAATCATCATTGAAAGGATTTTCATTTCCATCAACTGCAGAATTATGACATTCTCTTTTGAAATGACCTCTCTGCTTGCATTTGAAACATGCCACTTTGGATTTATCAAATCCCAGTTTAGTTGATGGACCACCGATAGACTGCTTCCCAGTAATCTCCATGTACCTCTGGTCATAGTCTTCTTTGGTCAATTCAGAATTTCCAATTTTTCCAGCTACTAGACCTTCATATGATTCCAGAACAGATGCAAGAAAACTCATTTGTTGCTTGGCTGCATTGATACTCATAGACGGAGAATTCTTCAATTTGAGAGCAATGTTGCAAAGAACTTCTTCAGATTCTTCAAGACTTGCTTTTGATGAAGATGAATGATATCCTGGATTGTAGCTTGATGAGCTTGTCGGAGGTTCTTTTGTCTTCACACCACTGAATGCTGTTTTTGGTGATGCACTAACTTTCACCGAAGGTATTACACCTTTGTAATAAAGACCGACATTCTGTTGATGCGAAGAACTGCTCATCTTGTTCTGCTTTTACAATTCAAGCTCATGACTTTCTATCTTTTCTATCAAAACATCAAGAGAAATTGTATCATATAAAGCATCATTTTTCAATATGAATACCAACTTTTGCCACTGATCAGCTTGTGGTAACGCTTCTATGATCTTATCAATTATTTCTTCTCGAGTTTTAACAATGCCAAAACGATCAAGTTCAATTTTTAGATGACCAAATCTCTCTATCATTTGTCTAACTAATTCACCTTTCAAACTATCAAACAAATCAAATTCTTTCTTTAATAATGCAATTTTATTTTTCTTGATTTGTTTACCCCCCTCAGCTTTTATCCGTAAAGCTTCCCAGACAGATTTTGATGACCCATCATGTTGAAGTAAAGCAAACAGGTCATGTCTAATTGATGATTGAATTAAAGCAATCGTTCTCTGTTCAGCTGAGAATTCTCTTTTATCTTCTACTGATAAACTTTTGAGCGGGGTTTCTTCTCCTTTATCATCAGTTGGCCTACTATAACCAAATTCCAAACAAAACCAGCTTTCATGAGCGTAAGCTTTTGCCCAGTTGATGAACCGCTCTTTCCACCAAGTGTAATCTTCAATGCTTTCAAGAGTTGGTGGTTTTGAATTTGTTCCGTAGAAATTATCATGTTTAATGTTTTCATTGATCACTTTTGTAATGGTTTTTGGTGTGACAGTTGAAGTTTCGGAAGATTCGGATGTAAACGCGTTGTAGAACGTGTTGTAAAATTCTTCAGCCATGATTTGATCTGCTAAAATTTCCTGGAGACAAACAAACAAACACAATCAGTTTAAACAATATCAAACAACTTGAAACAAAACTGATACTTGGTTGGTGCAAAATAATCTTGACACGAAATGTCCACTTTCAAACGAAATAGAGATCTTCAAACGAAATGAAATCTCAAGCGAAATCACTTTGGTGCGGAATAACCTTCTTCAAGCGAAATAGCAACTTTCAAACGAAATAGGTGATTTCGTGTGAAATACTCAAACGAAATTATAATTTGATGCGAAATAGCTGATTTCGTGTGGACCTCTCAAACGAAATTCCAATCTGGTGCGAAATAAGGCTTATTTCGTGCGAAATTAAGATCTCTATGTTGATTTCGTGCGGAATAATGATGACTATTTCATACGAAATAGTGATGACGTCAGCTATCGGTCCAATTTTTGTCCAATTAATCCAGTAATAGGTCGAATTATGATCTGAAATTTTCAAGGATTCATTAAAACTATGTTTCGCATATAATGTGTGAAATTCAATCCATTTTGTCCGTAAAATTTTGTTAATTTTGAAAAAGAAGATGTAGAAGTCAGAAATTTGTTGAAATCAAGCTGAATTCTGTAAGAACTCTTCCTCCTGAGCTTTGATACCACTTGTAGGATCGGTTTTGACTCCGAAACGATTGCGAAACGAACGTATGACGTGCGGAAACCGTACACGAATGTGACCTAACACACAAGATGTAATATAACAGTGATTCTATTAGAAACGTATGAAATTGTACACCACCTAAATCACTTTCTCTCTCTAGAATCTCTCTCTAGATCTAGAGCTCTCCAAATGTCAAATAAGCATAAAGTTCCTAAACTATGATATAACATCCCTATTTATAGGTCAAGGCTTTTAATGAGATTTCTCATTAATTACAAGATTGCCACCTTGCCTTTTGACTAGTTATTACAATATAAGCTTGTTATCTTCAGTTTCTCGCTACGGCTCGGATTGACGAAGGCGATAAACATAAATGCACTAACAGCTGCAGGGGTATATTGGGTATAGTGCACAGTGCTTTGATGTTGTGGTCTAGGGTTTGAGCTGGGATGAGTTATTATTGGACCAGTGGTTTGACTCCTGCATTCCCTAGCAAAATAACCTAGCCTATTGCACTTGTAACACTTCAGTTTTGATTTATCCAAACCCACTCTTAAATTCCCATGTAACCCTGGGAATTTTCTCCCTGTTCTTTTATAGAATTTGATTATTCTTACACTAAGCAAGGCCAATTGATGCAAAATGTCCATCTCCTCTAAGTCAATGGGATCAAAGTGTTGCAAATCATTTAGTTCAAAACACAAGTTATCTGACATCTGGTTTTCACAATTTGCAGTAAAAGCATAATTTGCAGAGTGAGAATCAGAGTTGTTAAAATTTCCACCAGCAGTTATATCAATAAAATGATCAAAACTCTGATCCTTACTACTGCTACCAGATTCTTCCTGACCAAAAAGAGCTGTGCTGCCAAATGCATAGTCATCAGCAACTTTGTCAGACTCTTGCAACTACTTTTTCTGGTTTAACTCCCTTTCATAGGTCAGGAGTCTACCATGAAGTTGGGTCAGGGTCAGATCTTTGAACTCAGTTGAATTTCTAGTTACAAAAGCAATTGTGTCCCATTTTTTAGGTAGTGATCTAAGAAACCTGCTATTTTGTGTTGAATTAGGAAATGTAACTTTAACAAGTCTTAGCTCACTAATGAGACAGCTAAATCGCTCAAACTGTTGGGTCAATGATTCACCCTTGATGTGACAAAAGGTTTCATAGTGCTGATTCAGAATTTCCCTATTATTTTCAATAACTTCTTCCGTTCCCCCAAATTGTTCCTTCAGTGCATCCCATAGCTCTTTGGCACTGTTACAATGTAACAGCCCATCATAGATTTGATTGGGTAATGCAGATGCAATGATGCTAAATGCTTTGGCATTGAGTTCGAACTTTTGGAAATCAGTTTTAGTATAATTTTCAGGCTTTTTAGGTTCGAACTTCTTTGTATCCTCAGCACTTGGCACCATAGGAACGTGTGGTCCAAAAACAACAGATCTCCAACATCCAGTATTTTGTTGAGAAAGGATGTGACCCATCCTTCTCTCCCAGATGTTGTATTCATTACGTTTAAGCATGGGTGGTTTGAAAAGAGAGCCAATGTTATTCTTATCATCTTGTGATTGTGACGTCATCCTGGTTGTTTTACAGGCACTGATTAATCAACTTAGATGGTGATTAAACCTTACACTGTTTTTCAACAAAACGAACAAACTATCAGCATCAACGATTGTGAGCTGAACTATTTATGTCAAAATGATTGTTAAATCAAATTTGACTGTCCGAGCTCTGATACCAATTGTTAGGATCTGAGTTTGGTTTTGATTGTGTTTTATGTTTGAATTAAGATGAACAATGAATGAGTGGTGCAGCAGAAAATAATGGAAACAAACTTTTCACAATCAAACAGGAGAATTGCTTTCAACACACATTTTCAACAATGAACCGAATGATTGAATTTATTTCATCAATGATTACAATTGCATGTATGCAACAAACTCCCCCTCAGCCTGAGCTCACAGTAATTTGTTCGTTTCAGGAAGATGATGGTGAAGAACTAATAGAATAGTACAGGGTACTGTTCTATTTATAGGCATGGACAAACCACTGTGGCATCCTTGCTGACGTCACCATGAAAGTGACATCTAACCTCCTAACAAACTCTAACCTCTGATCTATACAAGTAATGCTATACTAACAACTGTTATTACAATTCATTACATAAAGACAAACTAAACTACTGCTAAATCCTTCCACTGATGTGAACCCAGCAGCACTTGATATAACCCAGCAGTGCTTGACTCAAGGCAGTAGATTGAACAGCAGGGCTTTAGTCTTCATCAGTCTTTGACTTGACCAGCAGTTGTAGGTCAGCAGTTGTATCGATCAGTAGATAGGAGGTCAGGAGATGTTGAGACCACTTTCAAGGGGAGAGACTTGAGTACATAACATCTGCTTATTCTGGATCCACTGCTCTGATCCAGTTTTGGCTTTAATTATATGTTCCTCTGATAGGGTTCAATCCCAACAACTGTGATGTTTAAGGAATGGGGCCTTAAACTCATCCCAGGTCATGTTCTTTGCCGCTTCAACCCCAATCACTTTCTTCATATTATCCCACCAGTCTTTCGCTTGACCCGTTAACTGACCCGTACCGTAGGCTACGAGGTCACTTACATCACAGTGGGTCCTTTCATACACTCCTTCAACGTCACTCAACCATCGTTGACATATTATTGGATCGACCTCCCCATTGTAAATCAGAGGTTTGCAAGCCATTAATTTGTTATACGGGCAAGCCTTTCGCTCCACCGACTTGTCCTTCACTTGGTTGAAATTTTCCTCCAACCTCGTGATCTGTTCATCCACTACCGATAGCACCATGTTTTGGATCTTGTCTATGAAGCCAGATAGACTATTCTCTATTGCCTTTCCAACCTCTTCGACAATCACTTCTTTCATCTGTTCGGTGACTACCGGCACTATATCATCATTACCTTCGTCTGCCATCTTGAATCTGAAATGTTTACATTAATTGTTAAACATTTTATTTTATATCATTTGCATCTTTTTTCTTTGGTTTAGCCAAGTTCACAACTTGCTTAAACCATTCATATTTGGTGCACTTTCCGGGTTTGAGTGTGTTAACACACTCTTCCCATGCACATCGAATCATATTTCTTTTCTAATGTTTTGTTAAAGTCTACATAAAATAGTTAATTCTTACCGGATGTTTGATCAAGCTTCGAACCGAACACACTCTGTCAACAACCTTGAGCTCTGATTACCAACTTGTAAGAATCGTCTCAATTTAACATGATTATAATATTAATTACGCATTTTATACGGAAATGCGACCTTACAAAAATTTTATCAAGTTAACATTCATACAAGTTTTAAACATTCAAAATGTGGTGCCAAGTGTTTACAAGTTTCACTTTTAAAACAAAAACAAAGTAAAATCATTGCGGAAGCTTCATTTGATAAGTGTTCGATTCGCTCCATTGCTTGATCGTCATCCGGAGGCTTGCTATCATCACCTAATATCAAAACCAACTTAAAAGTTAGTTTGATAGCATAGAAACAAGTATAAATACGTTCCAATATCAAATAAACAAAAATAAAAATAAAATTTCAGAACTAAGCCTCTCGCGTCACGCGAGAGGCTTCTTTGTTTCTTTCATGGGCCGCGACAGCCCTCGCATGTCGCGCCAGCACCGGTGTATCCCCTCGCGTGGTGCGAGGGTGATGGTTTTCCAGCAGGTCCGTTTTCTGGACCTGCATTTTGCCTAGCTCCAGTTTGTTTTGTAAAAATCCAACTTGAAGTTGCCATAACTTTATTTCTACAAGTCTGTTTTACGTGATTATTTTTCCTATGCGCCCCTAATTAAAATACAGATCCATTTACCATCTCCATTCACATCGAAACCCGATTTATAAGCGAATGGGTTATACATCCCTGTTTGTCAAACAATATCATTTCTAAATACTTTTAACCATTCCTGAGTTATCAACCATTAGCATTTCGCTCACATCACACGGTTTGCGTACGCATTATCGTCATGCTTGATAACAATGATTCAAGCACGCACTTTTTAAACAATTTCGACCAAGTTATACTTCTGAACTTTCAACCCAATATCAAGGGTTTGTTAAATCAAATTTAGCGTATCTATTACTTGGCTTACGCCCTCTTAACACCAACTCGTTGTGCGACATTCAAGTCACTTCAAACATTATCATTTTAAAACATAGTTTTGACTTGTTTGGTTGTCGAGTGAATACCATCACTTTAATGACATGCCAAACTTATTCTAACTATAATTTTGACCCATTTGGTTGTCGAGTGAGCTTCGTCACTTCAATGACATACCAAACGCGTATACTACGACACCATTAACAATCTATAACTAAACATTTATGCATAATATAACGAAACTAAAAGTTACATACCTTTAGAGCTTTTCCTTCAAGCGCGTGTCCATTCCGGCTTGTCCGCATGAAGATTCGATTCGCTTGCCTATAGAGTTCAACCAACAACTTGTTTAGAACTCCAATTATTTCATATAACACATAATTCGCCATAACATTCAAAGATGCACTTTTGCTCGAAATTTCAACATTTAACTTTCCTTTAGGCATTTTAACAAACACCTAAAGGACATAATTTTACATATTCATAATCAAGTTCATAACTAGTTATTTTTGCCAAGTTTGAACATTTTTTTACAAATTCAAATGTCTAGTTTATGCATCAATATCTAGACTTACTTCATTGAGTTCAAATAACACCCAATTTAGGGTCATAATTCTAGTGTTCTCCCTTATTTTACAAAACCCATTAAACACCTAAGTGGTGATTATGAATTTCATCACTATGAACACCAATTCATCAATTTATTAACTAGGGTTTGTTCCTAAACATGGATTCATCCTAGTTTCAGCCAAACATCCATCATTCAAGCTCAATTTTCGAACTTCATGTGTTCATCTAGAATTTGAGATGGAACTAAATAGTGAAATTTAACATACCTTGTAATCCCTTCACTGAGGTGATCACTAATTTGTGCTTGGATTTCGATTTGGGTTTGATTTGCCCTTCCAATTGATTGATTTTGTGCTTGTTAGGGTTTGAGCTCAAGAACCCTTGGCTCCTGTGGGTATCTCGACCAGAACACACACTTGAAGTGTGTGTTTTGGTGTTTAGTTTTAATTAATATAAATCATTTTCCATTTTACCAACTTTAGTCCCTCAACTTTACCCAAGTTTTTATAAGAGGTGTTTTGACCAAGTTTTCTTATTATTTCAAGATTTATGATTAACTAGGTTATTTATTCCTAGTTATTTTTTCTTGACCATAACCGACATTTAATTTATAATATAATATCTTTATTTTCGGGGTGTTACACTATACGATGCGTAATACTTTTTTAAGCTAGTACGAGCAGCTTTCTGTCACTGTTGAGAGACGTTAAGTGATTGACGTAAGCCCTATACGATGCGTATAGGGCTATACGACCTGTATTGAATTCTGAATTCGAATTTTGCCTCCCCTATTTAAACGATGAAGAAGACGATGATATATATCATCTTCGTTATATATTCATATTCACTAACAAACATGTCTTGGTACAACCACATTTTCGGCGAGCCGTCTGACGCAAACACGAGCACATTTATTCCGGAAAGCAGTGTGGTATATCATTTTTTTAACTTGTTTTGTTTTTTTTATGTTTATGAAATACTTAGCATACCGTTTGTATTAGGCGGGATCTAATTTCCCTGATTCTTACGATTGGAGAGGAAATGATGATCACGCTGACGAGGTCGTGTCCGGTTATCGTCCCATCATAATGAATCGTTGTTGCCAGACCTCAACGAGGTAAGTATATATATTTACTTTTTTTCTATTCAGCGTTAAACTTACCATTACCTTTTACCAATTGGTTTTTTTTAGTCTGCTATGCCTCGCCAACCGTTGTTACCAGATCTGAACGTGTGTAGCTATGATCATGGTTATGGGTCTCCGTATTATGAAGCCGGTTATGGTGCCTTGTACGGACAGGAAGAATATGGCAATAACGTTTTTGTTAGTGGTGCCTCGGGAGTACAAGAAGACGTTGGTCAGCCTTCTTACATGCAAGAGTCATTGGGTGACGAGCAACCCGTGCAAGAGTCATTGGGTGACGAGCAACCCGCTTACCCTGAAGTTTAGTACAAAACTGATCAGGTACGAATGATATATATTTTTGTTAAATGTTATATTTTTTCTGTTAAAAAATTATTATAAAATTGTTAATACAAAATACATTAAAATTGTTATATTTTTCAAATAGCATAAAAATTAATTAATAAATGTTATATGTAATATTTTTATAAAATTAATTAAACTTGTTATATTTTTAAAATATTATAAAAATACATTAAAAATTGTTATATTTTTTTAAAATATTCGTTGAAGAGTTGAAGATACTTGTATTATACAAACGAGATGATTGCACCAAAATAGGCGTGAAACCCATAATTTGGTGAATGACTCTCAATCCGCTTATTCAATTTTGCACGAAATTACGCCATCAAGTTAGGAGTGAAATCCACATCTTGATGGTAAGTTTCCAATTCAAGCTCTAGTGGACACTCGTCAAAGTGTCAGAATTAACATTCTTGACCCGACGAATACCAACCACATTCTTGACCCATTCCCACAAAAAGTGAGTTTTGAGCCTTTATTGAGCATACAAATACATATCTTTAAACTAAATGCTCATTTTTGTTTCTTGTGTGAATAGCCGCTTGGCTCTTACAACTCTAGAACTTGCCACGACGATACATTCCCGGTCCTTACCAACTTAAACCCGAGTAAGTAAATGATGGAGGCATTAGGACTAACCCTTTTTATTTCTACACCATTATTTTTCTTTTTTTTACCACCTACCCAAAATCCCCCTAGTTAACCCCTTTGAGCCTAAACCTTTTCATTTATTAACCCAAAACAAACACCCTTTTACCCACCAAAACCCTTTTTATTTTTAACCCTTTATTTTAGTAACAAAGCTCGGTTTTTCCTATGACTTCCTTATTAAAAAAAATAATAATAATTTTTGATGATGAAGCCAAAAGAAATAAACAAACAAGTTTATCAAAAAGAACTTTGTTTGAAAAAGTGCTTCATCAAAATAAAAAGTTACAAAATACATATATATATATATATATATATATATATAAAGTCTTACGAAAACCGACGTTTTTTAAGCCTTTTGCCATTTTACTAACCACTAACCCAACCATCTACCTTTAACCCAAGCCTAACCCTTCACCCAAAAGTCCTCTTGATATTTACAAAGGTGTATAGTTAAAAAGGAGGAGGATTGATTGCTTGGCAAGCTTATGGTAGGAGTAAGTTCCACGCCGCTCTCGAGTGATTCACTAAAATACATCTTCGGCCGAGTGTTGAGTGATCCCCCGTGAGGTATGTGAACTTGTATATAAATAGAATTTTAAAAAGGCATGTTATGCCCTAATAAGTAATTTATCTTATGTAATGTTTTAAATAAATCATGACGAATAGGATTGTAAATAAATAAAAATAAAACTTAATAAATAATCTTGGAAATCCCGACACTCTATGACAAGCCCAAAAACCTTCTCTTCTACCCATTCCATTTGGGAGTGTAAAGCCACATTATAAAGAAGTTTTGCTTGAGGACAAGCAAAGATTCAAGTGTGGGGGTATTTGATGTGTGCAAAATGCAACATATAAATTACATCAATTGTGGCATAAAACTAACCCTTTTTTAGTACTAATGTTGGAAAAAGTGTGTTTTTGTCTTCCTTTTGTATTTTCAGGATTAATGAGCTCAAATGAACAAAAGAAGCAAAAAGGCAGCTAAATCTAACCTAAATACAAGAAAAGGAATAAACGTGGCATGCCCGACCCCCCGACAGCATCTTCCCAAAGCAAAGCAAAACAAGAGAACAGAAGGCTGAACACGCCCCGTGCTCAGTGAGCACGGGGGCGTGCCTAAGTGTCTGCAGAAAAGACAAAGCTGTAGAAGCTTCTATCACCCACCACGGGGGCGTGCCCAGTGGACACGGGGCCGTGGTCAACTCTAAGATTCGCAGAATCTGGGGAATTCTTGATAGTACAGATATGCTTTTGCACACGGGGTCGTGCCCAGCGGACAAGGGGGCGTGGTCAACTAATGCAGACAAACTGCATTTAATGAAGAAAGAGAAGGAGGATGGACACGGGGCCGTGCCCAATGGACACGGGGCCGTGCCCAAGCTGATGTTCAGGCTATAAATAGGGGTGCTTGGCTCATTTGCAAACCATCCCTTGGCACACCACCTCTCTCACACTTCACCCACCCACCACCACCATCACAACACCATCATCCACCACCATCATCCATCATCCATCATCCATCATAGAGTGTGTGAGTCATCTCGGGATCCAAGATTGATCGTAAGAGTTCTTGACAATCAAAGGCCATGTTTGCTTAAGTCTCTTACGTCACTTGGTGAAGACAAGTGTCTAGTGTAATACTTTTTATTTTTAATCTTTTCGCACTTTTTATTTGGTTATGTATTAATGACTTTAATAACTAGTTTCTTATGTTGAAGGTGATTCTTCCTTATCATTTGTCTGTGGTGTCTTGGCATTATTTTACTGTCTATATAAAATAAAAGATTTTCACCATTCATATCTCCACTGTCTATATGGAGATATGTTGGCTACCTGGTCGGAGGTTGTTAGGATCGGAGGCTCTCATGATTGTGTTTGTTTGTATAATTTGAACAAATCAATAGAAATGAACAGAGTTTAAGTGCAGCGGAAATGTACAACAAACTTTGTAAACACAATCAAAGAAGAAAATGATTTGATAAACACATGCTTTTCATTGAGTCTAATGATTACAATACAATTCAAAAGATTACTAAGCATGCTTACGAACTAAACTCCCCCTCAGCCTGATACTCCATGGTTGATTGCACAAGATGAAAGGATTGGACTAGAGGAGAAGAACTCACTCAGTCAATCAAATGTAACAGTACAGGGTACTGCTCCATTTATAGGCAAACCAAACCACTGAAGCATCTTAGCTGACGTCACCATGAAAGCGACATCTAACAACCTAACAACATGTAACCACTGTTCCTATACAAACACTGCTAATCTTAACCACTGACTTTATACAAAACAAGTGACACACTAAACTACTGCTTTCTTCTTTCATCAGTGCTTTCCTCAAGGTTGATCAGTCCTTGAATGGGCAGTTCTTTAGCATCAGTAGATTAAACCAGCAGTGTTTACTTCTTAGCAGTCTTCAGGGCTTCCTCAGCAGTTTGTAGGACAGCAACTGTTGTATACGGACAGTGGATAGAGGACCATCAGATGTTATAATCACTTTCAAGGGGAAAGTCTAATGTAAACACCTGCTTATTATGAATCCACTGTTATGATCTGGTTTTGGCTCTTATTATCTGTTCCTCTGATAGGGTTCAATCCCAACAATCTCCCCCTGGAACAGATAATGCCAAAACCCTTCATTATTCTGGATCTTTATTGTCTCATCAGAAGTTCCTTAGCTTCTCTTTTAAATTCCACTTCAAAGTCCTTGGAACTTGAGTCATCCTCATCCCTGCACAGTGTAAGTTCAAGGAGATCTTGTAGATCTTCAACGCCAAGGCCTAGTGCTTGTTTCCTTGATATGTACTTCACTTCTCCATTGGATCTGAACAGGGTCAATACATGGGTCTTTTGATCAGACATCCATTTTAGTATTTTTGAACCCAATGGGTTTCTTGGGAGAGGTTTATTTACTGATGAGATGGGAGATTTTAGCCTTGTAAAGATTTGTGAAGCAGTATCCTGAGCTTTTACTCGTTCAGAATTTTCAGACATTTGTTTGAAAGCCTTTTCTATGACTTCATTTGCTGCAGCTATATCTTCTACAACTTCTTTTTCAATCTGCTCTTGTCTCTTTCTTTGATCTAGCTCAATGTCTGAGATATCTGCTGATGTGTTTGGTGATGATGATTTGTTCAACACCTTTTTGGCAAGGTCCTGAAGTTTTGCTGATCTATCTTCATCTAAAGCCATTTTATTGATGGCTTCTTTAAAGTACTCAGCTTCCTTTTCTTTTTCTTCTGCATCGGTCAGCTGTTTCCTCTTTTCTTGGTTTATCACAATGATAGAGGTATCTGCTGATGTGAATAGTGGTTTAGGATCAATGACCTGTTTTGGCTCTTTGTGTTCAGGCTTCTTTGGTGAATTAGGATCTGTCATTTTTCTTCTTTTCAGTCTTTCATAAGCCTCATTTGTATACTGCTTTGTCCATTTTGCTATGGCTTTAGCAGTATCCACCTTTACATCCACCAACTCCTGCTTCTTTCTTTTTGTAACACCTCGAAATTTCACGTCCTATAATGTATTGACATGTGTAATAAACCCTAATGAAGTCAGATATTGAATTCAAGGGACTAATTTTTTTGAAAAATCAAAAACCTTAATTATAAAAGAAATGGAAGTATTAACATACCTAAAATAAGTTTCTAAATAACCTTCTATGGTTTTATATTCACAAATGAGCCACTTGTTGATCAAGTGTAACCGTTTGTGAAATTAATTGAAACTTTGCGTAATAAAGGGGTTACAAGCGTCAACATGTTAATTCTTACCTCTGAGTGACCTTTTAGCGAACCCAAAGCATAGTGATGCTTAATAATACTTTCAAGAATACCTAATATGGTTTAGATGAGGCTTCAATGCTATTAAGTAATGAAATGCGCAAGTTTGCGCAATAGAGGGACCTAAAGCGTCAAACTACAAAAGTATGTCAATTCGTATGTTATCGGACCTCCCGAAATATGACCATGAGTTATACATACCCTAATTATCCTTTATATAGCTTAGATCTAGGCTTAGAGGTGTTTAGTGCGCAAAAATAAACTTTTAAGTCATGCAGGGACTAAAAGTGTCAAAAAGTGCACAAGTTTGCATTTTCGCGCATATCTCACATTCTGTATATCCCCGGGCATCCAAAAATTTATGTAAGCACTAAAATATTTTATTTTAGTGTTTGGCATAAGAAAAATCCATTCATCGCGTCATTTGGATCGTTTTTCGCGCTTATGCGCATTCCGTCGTAATTAAGCGAACATCGCGATCATACGACCAAACGAACCAACATTCGGCATATTTTTGAGCATGTTTCATGTCTACAATGTTTAGGCATCACTTTAGGGCCTTAATGATGGCTTTACGGGCCTTAAACATGTCGGGAATGGCCTTAAACATCAACAGGGACCAAAAATGGCAATTATTGAAAGTTGGTTTCAGATCAGCCGAGGCTAGGCGGCCCGCGTAAGACTCCTTAAGAGTCTACGCGGCCCGCGTGAACATGCCCAGATGCGGAAACTCGTTTCTGTTGCCTGTTCAGCCCATGTAAATGTCATGTATTGCCCTTTAACACTTCATGGGCGCCCCCTACATGTTCCTAGGCCGTAGGGGCACTTGTAAATGATCTGGGATCCATGGTAGCATGAGTTGTCAACAATCTAATGGATCAAAATCACTATAAAAAGGCCATTCATGTTGCAACTTGTGATCACTCATTCCACCTGCACTTGTGGAGCTTCCTGGAGCTTAAGAGCAGACCCAAGTCCTTCCTAATCGTGCATAGGACTTCAGTAAGTATGCTTAACCTTTCTTAGTTGAGTTTTTGCTTAGTTTTAGCTTAAAAGTCAAACCGTCGTAATTAACGGTTGACTTCACGATTAATCACTAATGGTCCAGTGATTAGTCGAATTGAAAGTAGTTATAAGTTGGTAATTATGTGGGCATTAAACCCTTAAAAGGGCTCCCTCTGATTCCCACTCTAACTAGATCAAATGTCGGGTCAACGTTGATTAGAAAAAGTCAACAGAACCTTAATTTGCGAATTAACACCTAATTAACAATGTAGAAGGCATGCACCTATTTTATCATTCATATAACTTAGTAATAAATGTAAGAACATGTCTAAACATGTTCGACCCGACAAGTTTCTGTTTAGACCCGGCTCGGAACCAAAAGTCGCAAAACTTTGACTTTTGCTTTGACTTCAGTTCTGACCCAATTTAGTATGATTTGGAAATGCCTTAGAGCTTCCTTAGGACCAGGCTACATGTTAGCATAACCCTCTGTGGTTGGTTAATTGATTATCCGATTCGTTTACATATTTCCGTTAATTGCTTAAATGTTGACCAATATGCCCTTTTGACCATAAAAGGAGAAGTTTTGATATGTGAGAAGACAATAACCTTTGTTACTGATTTATAAACATATCCCTAAAATTTTACATCAATAGGAGGTCTAGATTAGGAGTTATGCTCATTAGCGTAATTATAACGCCTTTTAGTAATTAAAAGGCGCAATTAGCATAAAGCCTATCTAAACCCAATTTTTGACACCAAACCTTTTACCCACTGATGTAATATAATATTTTGAGATTTTTAAAGATTTTTAATTATTTTTAACCTGCCCATAACCGAAGGTTATGGCCTTAATTCGGTAAATACCGATTATGCCCTTTTAGGCCATAAAATGAGTTTTACAAGCCCTTTTGATACCAATCAATTTGCTACTGATTTTATATAATAAATAAAGTATTTTGAACTTTATAACCTGATCAGAACACTCAGATTTCCTGTATAATCCGGAAATCGCTTAAAATAGATTTTTTCGCGTATAAGACGCATAATTGGGTTTAAAACCATTTTGTCGCATAAGACCTATTACCAACTGATATGACCTAATAAAATAAGTTATTTTACTGATGTATTCGGACCCGAATCTCATAATTTCATTTAACCTCTTTTATAATCTTTAAAATGACCAAAATACTCATACGGGGCTTAAATTGAGATTAAACTCGTTTTGGGCATAATGGAAGGTATCCTACTGATATCACAACATAATTAAGACATATTAACTTAGGAAACCTGTATATGATTCAGTTGGTTACTTGTTACGCACTTTTCGCGTTCGGATCGGCTTATGTAACTAGTTTACATAATTTAGCCAAAACGGGTCAAACCATATCATTTTCATCTCAAAATCCAGAATGTGTTTAAGTTATCCATATTAAGCAAGCATACAAGCTTGTCGGGTCAAAATCACATTCTAAACCGGTCTTCGCCTTATCATGCGTATAAACCGTATCTTTCTTTAAGACTAACCGGTCTAAGCTTAGGCTTAATTAAAGACCCGTTAGCATTCTAATTGGTTATTTATACCATCATTCCAGACTAGAGCCTTCCGGTAAATTGTACCTACGCTTACTTAAGTGAATACAGCTGAGTTATTAAATTATTGCTATTTAAGACAGGAGCTAGCTCAGGTAAATACTCTTAACTTATTTTCCCTATACGGGCTTGGGATACGGTATTATAATAATACCGCTTGGTCGGGTATTGAATGTTTAGTCGAATTGTGATTAAATTATTGAGGTAACCCGCTTTAATCTGTATTGTTTGAAATAACAGCCTTTAGGGGTTAATGACCATGTCCCGGAAATCCTTGACATCATTGTCTTATAAAATGGCCATGTCTTAAGCACGGGGTGTAGGCATACACTGAAAGTTGCTTAAAGGGAAACGGTATCTCACTCTCTTGTGGGCTTATACTTGTGGCGTGTCTGTTAATCTTGACTCGGTTTCTACACCGGGCCCTGAACGTATAACGAACATGTAAATCTGTATACAAGATTATAAATATAATTGTCCCAAGTTATAAAAGATATCTTTGTGCCTGGTGCATCTAAATCAATTTTCTTAAACTCTTTTTAAAATGAGTCGGTTAATTGTATTTACCAGTGTAAACTGACGTATTTTCCAAAAAGGTTAAGTGATAGGTACTGAACGTAATTGGCTGGAAGCTCAGGGCGCTAATAAGGAATCTTGCAAGTTCTAGGCGTCTAAAGTCTGTTGAACAATGTTTATGTTTTAAGATCCGCCTGTGGATCCTTTACTTTCCGTTGTAATACTTTGATATTACTTTATATTCGGATTGTAATATATTTATCTTTTGCTTCCGCTGTGCATTTATATATTGTGTTGTTTGACTATGATGACATCAACTACGTCACGATACTCCCCACCG
Organism: Helianthus tuberosus; assembly: GCA_030545235.1. Taxonomy (NCBI): domain Eukaryota; kingdom Viridiplantae; phylum Streptophyta; class Magnoliopsida; order Asterales; family Asteraceae; genus Helianthus; species Helianthus tuberosus. The sequence continues at coordinate 24,711,659 of CM060426.1, read as the reverse complement.
GGCCCACCGGTAAAACGTGGAAATATCGGGGTGTGACAGGTTGGTATCAGAGCCAACACTGAGTGAATTAAACACTAGCCTTTTTGTGTTTAATCTCAGTTACACAGTTGCACATTCTTGAGTCTAGACAAGAACATAGGACTAATCCTAATTCGTTTCGTTGTCTTTTAAATTGCTTCTTTTGTTATTTTTCTGATTTGCCCTTGCATGGACAAGTCATTTTCAGTTTGAAGTCCCGTTTAGGGCAACCATATACTTGTTTAAATTTTAATGGAACGATTATATTTAAAATATCATTCCTATATTATAAGATCTACCATTATAATAAAATGGCAAAATCTAAAAAGGACAAGACCTAGCCATGTGTCGTTTTAAGACAGGGCCAAGACGGTAGTTCCACAATTAGATTCAGATCCTGGTTTACATTTCAATATATTGAAAGTATCTTAAAGGGTAAAACCTAGCTTGAACGTCATTAAAGACCTAGCTATGATGGTAAAACCTGTTTAGAAGAGATTCAGATTCTTAATTAACATCCGAAAACATGTTAACACTCTTGACAACAGCGATGCGATAAAAATCACACTTGTCATCTTTATAATGGGAAATTCCAAACCCTTATCTAGCCTAGTGATTTAGAAATCATGGCTTAAATCATCAAATGAAGATGATCATATTATAACCATCCATAAGTGATGAAATGCCTACGGGCCATACTTATCGTCCTAAGGGACAAAAGACAGTTGAAGTTTTTGACTCTCTGTCAAGAAAAAGGTAATGAACTTTGATTCAAACCTAAATGCCTCAATTCTATGAAATCATGGCTTGTAAATTTAAAACTGTCCTAGTGACTAGGCCCTTTGCGCCACCTTAATATCCTTAATGTTTTATAACTAGGATAAATTATAATGAAAATGCTAATTAAATATAACTAACAAATTAACCAATATGGTTTATATTACCATGGTTAATAAATCGTTTAAAACGATAAAACTATATGGGCTTCTAAATAGACCTTGCCCTTATTTTCTTTTTGTAGTAATTAAGACTACATGGCTGACTCTGACGAGATCAACAGTCATCCCCTGGAGAATAATGAGAATGATAAGATTAATATAACCAGAGGAGAACTTCGTACACTGATTGATACAGCTGTATCTAAAGCTGTAGAGGAGCAATTTAGGGAGTATAGTGGGACGCATAGTAAAGCCTCATCTGTACCCCACTCTAAGTCTGTCCCTAAGACTCACTCAGAGGCTCACAGCAAGCCACCCTCTAAGAAAGAGGAACCAAAGAAGGATGATGATCGACATTCATCAAATCAACACAGTGTTCCATCCAAGAGGATAGTGTTCGATAATGAAACGCGTACCAAGTCCTGTACCTATAAATACTTTATTTCCTGCAAACCCCGGGATTTCACTGGGGAGAAAGGGGCAATCGATTGTATGACCTGGTTGGATGAAATGGACACAGTTGTCGATATCAGCGGATGTGCTGAGAGGGATGTAGTGAAGTATGTATCCCAATTGTTCAAAGGAGAGGCACTAGCATGGTGGAAGGCTCTCATTCAAGCTGATGGGAAGATCCCACTTTACAACATGTCATGGGAACAGTTTGTTGCTCTCATTATGGAGAACTACTGCCCTCAACACGAGGTCGAAAGAATTGAATCAGATTTCTTATCATTGGTGATGACAAACTTAGATTGTCAAGCTTAGCTCACCAGTTTCAATACCCTGTCCAGACTGGTTCCTTACCTAGTAACACCAGAACCCAAGAGAATTGCTCGCTTCATTGGGGGTTTAGCCCCAGAAATCAAAGCCAGTGTTAAGGCTTCAAGACCTACCACATTCAGGTCAGCGGCAGATCTGTCGCTATCTCTCACACTCGATGTGGTCAGAAACAAGGCGGCCAAAGCCTCTGAAGATGGAAAGCGTAAAAGGGAGGATGAGAATTCTCATCGCTCCGATAGGAAGAGGAACTTTGAGGATAAGAAGAGTGTCGGGTTTAAGGAAGACAGCCAGCAGTCGGGTGAGAAGACCAGGTGCAAAACCTGTCGGAAATACCACCTCGGAAAATGCAGATTCGAGTCTCAGCCTCTACCCTGTGGAATCTGCAAGTCTAAGGAACATAAAACCTTGGATTGCAAGTAGTTGAGAGATGAAACATGTTATGGTTGCAACGAGAAGGGGCATATCAAGACTAACTGCCCTAGGAATCAGAAGAAGCCCGAAGAGGCCAAGAGAACAAACGCATGAGTCTTCAGGATGAACGCCCAGGAGATGGTGCCGAATGATAATTATATAGCAGGTACCTTTCCTTATCAAGCAAGCTATGCAGAAATTTATTTAATGCTAGCACATATGATTCTATAATGAACGATAAATGTTGAGAACTGTTGTATCCGCCTATTAGGATCTTAGGCTTTTAGCGCGAGGTAGAATTGGTCGATGACATTTGAAGACAGCTCCAACAACCTTAGATGGATGCTTATTATTCATTAGGAAACACTCTTATCCAATATCCTAACGTCAAACTTTCAAGCTATCCAAACTCATCAATATGATCAAGACAGATGCGACAATTGATCCCCTGTCAAAAAGGTGGTGGACTAGGTCCAAACCTTGATTGCCATTAATGGTCTTCTATGGCCTAGGCTAAGTATAAATGATATATATATACATACCTACAGGACATTCATAGAGAATGTTCGCACTATATTAGCCTGTATGGTTTAACGATACCATGGTTAGTATATTAGGTCATCAGGATGAAAATAGCAGATGTTGAATTACAACTAATTGTTTTATTTGGCATTAGGAACCAATATCGAGTATGGCAAACTCAGATAAGACAGCCGTTGATCGTGTTATGGATAATGCGACACATGCCAATGATGCTACAATTGTGAACCTTAGAATTTCCAGTGATGTTCTTCAAACTATGATAGACGCAGCTGTTGGAAAAGCTGTGAAGAAGGCCGTGAAAAAGCTCAAGGAGCCCAATGTTACTTGCTCCAAGTCTCATCCAAGACCACACGTCCTTACTCATAAAAAGGATCTCGTTCATACCTCTAATGCAAGGGATGAACTAAAAAGGAAAAAGGGAGGAAGATAACTCCCAGAGTTCTAAGAAAAAGAACAAACAAAAGTCCAACCAGAAACCTGTATGCAAGACCTGCAAGAAGCGCCATTATGGGAAGTGCAGGTTCGAACCAAAATCCCAATCACAGCCGAGGGCTTGTGGGATCTGCAAATCTATTGAGCATAAAACATTGGAATGCCAGAAGATAAGAGATGCGACTTGTTACAACTGTAACGAGAAAAGGGCATATCAAATCCAATTGCCCAAAGTATGCGAAGAAGCTTAAAGGAGATAAGAAGACTGATGCTAAGGCCTCTCAGATGGATGCAAAAGAGGCCATACAAGATGACAATGTTATAACCGGTACGTCCTTATCCATGATGTATATGCAAGGGTATTGTTTAATGCAAGTGTAGATAAGTCATTTGTGGAATAAATTTTGTAAGACATTAAATCTGCCTATCAGAACCTTAAGCATAAAATATGTAGTAGAATGAACGCTAAGAGTTCTGCTTTGATTACGAATACCAAATAGTATGACAAAAGCGCCATGTGAGGATTGGTGTATCTTAATAAGTTCCCTAGATTGCTTCCAAGCCTGATCAGTATGGAGGTTTAATGCATGGAACCACAAAGATATCCCAATAATCATATAGTACTAAAGTCAGCTAATGGTATTCAAAGAAGATATCTAGAATGGAATTATCCAAGTAAATATTCCTGGTAAAGGAATCTGTGGACTCGTAACATAAATATGCCACTTATCTGACACAGGCAAGGATAAATGAACTGGAACCGAGATTTGGAAAAATCTCTGTAATCTCCGTGTGTTTTGATTACCTTCAGCAAGGACTACCCTGTTTACCTCCCGAGAGGCAAGTAGAGTTAAGATTAGCATACCACTTTGGGTTAGAGTGTTGTAGAACTCCATAACTGATTATGGAATAATCGAAACCCTAATTAAAGTTAATTTTAAGATATAGATTCATAAAGCCTAACTCAATATCCTGAGAATTCGGTGTAGTTAATTATAAAAGACGGTTCATTTTGCTTATGCATTATTTACCGCGACCCTAATTAGGCAACGATGAAGAATCGCCATCGGCTGCCCAGGATCGTCGATTAGTTCGACTAACGACAAGGATTAGCTATTCCTTAAGATTAGTTAAGCAGTGGTTGGAATCACCATATCACCTTAAGATGGGCTTTTCTATAATAGTTGATATATAAGCATCAAGGCTGCTCCTTTGGAGACCTTGTATAGATGGAATGTTAAACATCTATTGTTAGACAGAAAATTAATAAGTCCAATATTCAGGATCTGAAAGTTGCCTTGGAAACAACAAATAAGATCATTCAAATTCATAATCATCAGTAAGATGCCAGTATTCGGCAGAAAATCAAGGATTAATGAAAATAGCAAAACCTCCTAAATTTTTGTTAAGGAATAAAGTTCAACAAAAGATATCACCCAGGAAGGGTGTGCCAAATTTGTTAAATTATCAGGCTAGTTAAGCTCTAAATATATAAAATGATTCGAAGGAAATCAAATGTATCAAAATCAAGTAGCTTATAAGCTAAAACCTATTTAAGGAGTTTGGCGGAGCTCGCAATACATTGCACACTAGAGACTGAAGGATGTGTTTCGCCAATAAGTCAAGAAGCACTATCACATAATGATATGCAGATTTATGATGTGATGAGCATCCTGTATCGATTGAGAATAAACAGGATTAGAAGCTCCAGAAGGATACATGTACCTAATATAGGAGTCACTTTGGGAGCTTGGAAAGACTCCAGATATGTTATAGAAGTTAGGTCCATTATGCGACAAAAAGTACTTCCAGCATTTTAGCAAATCTCGAGGTCGAGATTTCTTTTAAGGGGGTGAGGATGTAACACCTCGAAATTTCACGTCCTATAATGTATTGACACGTGTAATAAACCCTAATGAAGTCAGACATTGAATTCAAGGGACTAATTTTTCGAAAAATCGAAAACCTTAATTATAAAAGAACTGGAAGTATTAACATACCTAAAATAAGTTTCTAAATAACCTTCTATGGTTTTATATTCACAAATGAGCCACTTGTTGATCAAGTGTAACCGTTTGTGAAATTAATTGAAAGTTTGCGCAATAAAGGGGTTACAAGCGTCAACATGTTAATTCTTACCTCTGAGTGACCTTTTAGCGAACCCAAAGCATAGTGATGCTTAATAATACTTTCAAGAATACATAATATGGTTTAGATGAGGCTTCAATGCTATTAAGTAATGAAATGCGCAAGTTTGCGCAATAGAGGGACCTAAAGCGTCAAACTGCAAAAGTATGTCAATTCGTATGTTATCGGACCTCCCGAAATATGACCATGAGTTATACATACCCTAATTATCCTTTATATAGCTTAGATGTAGGCTTAGAGGTGTTTAGTGCGCAAAAATAAACTTTTAAGTCATGCAGGGACTAAAAGTGTCAAAAAGTGCACAAGTTTGCATTTTCGCGCATATCTCACATTCTGTATATCCCCGGGCATCCAAAAATTTATGTAAGCACTAAAATATTTTATTTTAGTGTTTGGCATAAGAAAAATCCATTCGTCGCGTCATTTGGATCGTTTTTCGCGCTTATGCCCATTCCGTCGTATTTAAGCGAACATCGCGATCATACGACCAAACGAACCAACATCCGGCATATTTTTTAGCATGTTTCATGTCTACAATGTTTAGGCATCACTTTAGGGCCTTAATGATGGCTTTACGGGCCTTAAACATGTCGGGAATGGCCTTAAACATCAACAGGGACCAAAAATGGCAATTATTGAAAGTTGGTTTCAGATCAGCCGAGGCAAGGCGGCCCGCGTAAGACTCCTTAAGAGTCTACACGGCCAGCGTGAACATGCCCAGATGCGGAAACTCATTTCTGTTTCCTGTTCAGCCCATGTAAACGTCATGTATTGCCCTTTAACACTTCATGGGCGCCCCCTACATATTCCTAGGCCTTAGGGGCACTTGTAAATGATCTGGGATCCATGGTAGCATGAGTTGTCAACAATCTAATGGATCAAAATCACTATAAAAAGGCCATTCATGTTGCAACTTGTGATCACTCATTCCATCTGCACTTGTGGAGCTTCCTGGAGCTTAAGAGCAGACCCAAGTCCTTCCTAATCGTGCATAGGACTTCAGTAAGTATGCTTAACCTTTCTTAGTTGAGTTTTTGCTTAGTTTTAGCTTAAAAGTCAAACCGTCGTAATTAACGGTTGACTTCACGATTAATCACTAATGGTCCAGTGATTAGTCGAATTGAAAGTAGTTATAAGTTGGTAATTATGTGGGCATTAAACCCTTAAAAGGGCTCCCTCTGATTCCCACTCTAACTAGATCAAATGTCGGGTCAACGTTGATTAGAAAAAGTCAACAGAACCTTAATTTGCGAATTAACGCCTAATTAACAATGTAGAAGGCATGCAACCTATTTTATCATTCATATAACTTAGTAATAAATGTAAGAACATGTCTAAACATGTTCGACCCGACAAGTTTCTGTTTAGACCCGGCTCGGAACCAAAAGTCGCAAAACTTTGACTTTTGCTTTGACTTCAGTTCTGACCCAATTTAGTATGATTTGGAAATGCCTTAGAGCTTCCTTAGGACCAGGCTACATGTTAGCATAACCCTCTGTGGTTGGTTCATTGATTATCCGATTCGTTTACATATTTCCGTTAATTGCTTAAATGTTGACCAATATGCCCTTTTGACCATAAAACGAGAAGTTTTGATATGTGAGAAGACAATAACCTTTGTTACTAATTTATAAACATATCCCTAAAATTTTACATCAATAGGAGGTCTAGATTAGGAGTTATGCTCATTACCGTAATTATAACGCATTTTAGTAATTAAAAGGCGCAATTAGCATAAAGCCTATCTAAACCCAATTTTTGACACCAAACCTTTTACCCACTGATGTAATATAATATTTTGAGATTTTTAAATATTTTTAACCTGCCCATAACCGAAGGTTATGGCCTTAATTCGGTAAATACTGATTATGCCCTTTTAGGCCATAAAATGAGTTTTACAAGCCCTTTTGATACCAATCCAATTGCTACTGATTTTATATAATAAATAAAGTATTTTGAACTTTATAACCTGATCAGAACACTCAGATTTCCTGTATAATCCGGAAATCGCTTAAAATAGCTTTTTACGCGTATAAGACGCATAATTGGGTTTAAAACCATTTTGTCGCATAAGACCTATTACCAACTGATATGAACTAATAAAATAAGTTATTTTACTGATGTATTCGGACCCGAATCTCAGAATTTCATTTAACCTCTTTTATAATCTTTAAAATGACCAAAATACCCCTACGGGGCTTAAATTGAGATTAAACTCGTTTTGGGCATAATGGAAGATATCCTACTGATATCACAACATAATTAAGACATATTAACTTAGGAAACCTGTATATGATTCAGTTGGTTACTTGTTACGCACTTTTCACGTTCGGATCGGCTTATGTAACTAGTTTACATAATTTAGCCGAAACGGGTCAAACCATATCATTTTCATCTCAAAATCCCGAATGTGTTTAAGTTATCCATATTAAGCAAGCATACAAGCTTGTCAGGTCAAAATCACATTCTAAACCGGTCTTCGCCTTATCATGCGTATAAACTGTATCTTTCTTTAAGACTAACCGGTCTAAGCTTAGGCTTAATTAACGACCCGTTAGCATTCTAATTGGTTATTTATACCATCATTCCAGACTAGAGCCTTCCGGTAAATTGTACCTATGCTTACTTAAGTGAATACGGCTGAGTTATTAAATTCTTGCTATTTAAGACAGGAGCTAGCTCAGGTAAATACTCTTAACTTATTTTCCCTATACGGGCTTGGGATACGGTATTATAATAATACCGCTTGGTCGGGTATTGAATGTTTAGTCGTATTGTGATTAAATTATTGAGGTAACCCGCTTTAATCTGTATTGTTTGAAATAAAAGCCTTTAGGGGTTAATGACCATGTCCCGGATATCCTTGACATCATTGTCTTATAAAATGGCCACGTCTTAAGCACGGGGTGTAGGCATACACTGAAAGTTGCTTAAAGGGAAACGGTATCTCACTCTCTTGTGGGCTTATACTTGTGGCGTGTCTGTTAATCTTGACTCGGTTTCTACACCGGGCCCTGAACGTATAACGAACATGTAAATCTATATACAAGATTATAAATATAATTGTCCCAAGTTATAAAAGATATCTTTGTGCCTGGTGCATCTAAATCAATTTTCTTAAACTCTTTTTTAAAATGAGTCGGTTAATTGTATTTACCAGTGTAAACTGACGTATTTTCCAAAAAGGTTAAGTGACAGGTACTGAACGTAATTGGCTGGAAGCTCAGGGCGCTAATAAGGAATCTTGCAAGTTCTAGGCGTCTAAAGTCTGTTGAACAATGTTTATGTTTTAAGATCCACATGTGGATCCTTTACTTTTCGTTGTAATACTTTGATATTACTTTATATTCGGATTGTAATATATTTATCTTTTGCTTCCGCTGTGCATTTATATATTGTGTTGTTTGACTATGATGACATCAACTACGTCACGATACTCCCCACCGGGCCCACCGGTAAAACGTGGAAATATCGGGGTGTGACACTTTTGTACTCAGATGTAAGATCAGCAATGAGCTTTTTGTATTTGCTCCAGTTTTGAGTTGTCCTCTTCTTGCTTGGATCATTTTTTATTCTTTCAATTCTGTTTGCCTCATGCTTTAATGCAACTATTGGCCATTCTTCGAATTGTTTTTCTTCAGCTGGATAAAATTTTTCTTTCATGATGTATGCAAGATATTCTTTTCTCATTTCTTTTCGTAGATCTGCTTTGGGTGGTAAATTTGACATTTCCTTGCTCTGATCTTCTGCATAGTCTTCCATCTGTTTGACTTTAGTGAGCAAAAATTCCATTCTTTCAGAAATGGATTTGTCACTTTGATCTTCACATTCAAGTTTGGCTCTTATCTTAGCCTGCCTTGCTTTGAGCTTGAGATATTCATCCATATTTTCTGGAATTATGAAGCCTATGAGAGAAGGAAATCTTCTTTTTGAAGGATCTTCCTCAGTGTAGAATTGTCTCATCTCATTTTTTACAGCTTCCGGTTCCAGTGGATATTTTGCTGCAATAGGATCATATTTGTCATCATTTGCCTGAGTTGTTTTTCTTTTTCTTGTGTAAGTTTTCTCCAGTGAAGGAGTGCTTTTGGGTGATTTGTTGATTGGAGTGAAGATGGCTTGAAGTGAAGTGAGGGTGCTTGGATAGACAGGTGTTGAGACAACCGGTGTTTGATCCACTGTTGTCATTACAACAGATGTTGTAACATCTGATGTCTTCTGCTTTTTAGCAGGAGGTGATGGTGGTGATGTGACGTTGATGAGAGCAGTGGTGGATGGCTGGCAAACAGCTGTTGAAAGAACTGGTGTTTCAACCTCTGTTGTCATTACAACTACTGATGTGTCAGTAGATGTCTTCTGCATTTGAGCAGGTGGTAATTTGGTGGGTGGTGATGTAGTTTTAGGTTGTGATGGTAGGGCAGTGGTTGTAGTGTGTGTTGTAGTGGTGTGTGTTGAAGAGATGGCAGCTGTTTGGCTACCAGTTTTTGAAACTACTGACATATCAACTGTTTGGATGGAGGTTTGAGATTTTGTGGTTTGAGGTTTGGAGCCTTTGGGAGGTGGTTTGGAAGCAAGCTTTATGGGTCTGAATGGTGTGGATTTGGGTTCCCTCACATGTCTAGTGGGCTTCTTCTTTTCATTCTTAGGATTTTCATCATCCTTTGACCCAGAAGTATCATGTGCATTCAGCTCTATATAGGCTCTTTTCTCATGTTCCCACCTGGCTTTATCCTTAGCCTCTCTATCTCTTTTAACACTTGCTTTTGCTTCTACAAGTGCATTTGTGGTAGTATCAACTTTCTTGCTACCATCTGGCAAAGGGATGTTTTTAGTCATGTTTTCTTTTTCTGGTTCAATGTAGAGGCCATCTTCTATTCCCTTCTTTCTCCACTGCTTGATTTTTTCCCCCTTTTTGGCATTATCTGGAAGGGGGTTATCAATGAAGAGTAAAGTGGGAGGAGCTTTGCCAGTGGTGTTCAGGATGTGGGCCTTTATAGCCTTGATGTCTGCTTGGGTATCTTTGAACCTGGACTCCATCATGTTTCTCAGCTCTTGAACATGTATAGCATGCTGCTGATCAACCATTTCTCTTTGTTTTTGGAGCAGGGGTTGAAACAAATTCCATAACTCATTTGCAGCAGGTGCAGGTTGTGCAGGTGCTTGAGCTGGAACAGCAGTGGATTGTGCATTTTGAGCTTTTAACAGCTGTTGCACCATATCCTTTATTTCAGCAACAGATGTTTCAAGGTTGTCAATTCTCCCCGTCAATTCTTGATATTGTGAATCATCACCCAAGTTAATGGGATTATCTGATTCCCCACTGGGAGTGGTTATATCAATGTGTGACTTAGCAATTAAATCCCAGAAATCACCCATTGATGCCCCTTGTTCTTGGTTCTGGGGTCTTCTTTCTTCAACACTTGATAACCTTTTTAGGGTACCAGTGGTTAGAACAAACTCACTAGTGGTTACCAGAGGTGCTATGGAAGAAATTGCCTTCAAGGGAGTCTGATTGATGAAACAACTGGCCAAATGTAGATATCTTGATCCAACATTTGTAGTTGCTGCTCCACTTGAACTACTGTCAAGAATTACTTGTAACTCCTGCAGTGTAACCTCCTCAGTTGTTGCTGGGATAGCAGAGGTATAAGCATCAGACCCAGTCACTTGTTGGAGTATTCTCTCAGTGATAGGTGATAGAGAGGAACTGGTTTGTGTCTGAGCTATAGCAACTGCATGCAACAAGGGTATTATGGACTGTGGTAATGTGAGGGGTGAAGATATAGGTGATGAAAGAGACATGTCCTTGGGATCAGGACTGAGGAAGATGGATCCAATTGGCTCCAGAGCTTCATAATGTGGGGTCCCTGTGTTTACAACCTGATCCTTTTGTGAGGATGCAGGAGGAGTTTCAGGCAAGGGTGGAGATCTTTCTTCCATCTGCTGTGAGGAAGTAGCAGCAGTGGTTGTAGGTGACATTTGTGTTGTCACTGGCAGTGGCTCTGGGATCTCATCTTCCAGAGTTGCCTTTGTTTTTGGTTTGAGGGGCTTTTTGGATGTTTTCTTTTTGGTCTTTTTAGTAATGGCAGGTGTGGGTTTCAAAGCAGTGGTTGTGCTGCTATGATCACCTGGAGCAGTGGGCTCAGCAGCTGATACCTGAGGAGCAGTGGTAACTGCTAAATTCTGCTCAGGCACCTCTGCTTTTGTTTTTAAAGGTGTTAACATTCTAGTGAATGTTTCAGGTGTTAAACCTTTTATTTGAAAATAAACACCTTGTTTGAGCAGATTTTCATTTTCCTTTCCAAATTTTTGTTTAAAATAGTAGCTTAGAAACCTTGGAAAAAGTAAAAATGATTTGCTATCAACATTTTTTACCAAGTCATCAAAGATCTCCTGGGAATAGTTATAATTTTCATTATGTAAAATAGCATAACCCAGACAGATCTTCAATGGTATTTCGTTAAAAGCAGTTGTTTTATTTGAAACGCACATCAAAAGTGTATGGAATAAGAATCTAGGTGCAGAAGGGAAGCAACCTTTTTGTAAGGTGTCCCTTTTTGTTTGTTCTGCATACCCCCTTTTCAGAAAATCATTTTTCAACTCGCTTTTAAGAAAAGAAGCTTTACATTTTTTATCATCGAGTTTAAAGACTTCTGAGATGGATTGCGGAGTAATTTGAATCGCTTTACCCTGTATAGAGGAGTTGATAGCTGTGACGATGTCTCCTTGTTTTTCAAGGGTAGCATTTTTCCAAAACTCTCTCTGGGTTTGTTGGTAAATTGGAGCATCAGCAGTTAACAAAGTTTTATACTTTGATGCTGAAAGAATATCAATGATTGAATCGAAGGTGTTGGTGGTAGTGGGTTTTGTGAGTAAACCCAAATAATTATGAGGGGATTTGTATGGGATTTCAATGGGTTCAGCGGCCATTTGTGTGGCTTCTTTGGAAGATGAAGATGAGGATGATTTTGATTTTGATTTAGTCATTTTGATGAGGACGAACGAAGAATGATTTGGGATGGAGAGTGGGAAACTGCTTTGAGAAGAGAATTTTGGAATTCAATTCGACAGTGTAAAACCCTGTTTGGGGGTTTTGATCAGGGTTTTATTTAGGGAAAAAAATAAGTGCTGATGTGGCAGCGGTTACAAAGATCTGATGGCTAAAAACTGACCACGTGCCAACCTCTGATGACAAGATGAATAATGGAGGACAGTTGTTTTGGAGAACCACTGATGAAGCAAATATCAGTGGTTACAACGGTAACAATATGAGAGCAGTGAGTGATTATTACTATCAGTGGATAGCATATCAGTGGATAAGACACTGATTTTGAGCATCAGTGCTTGCCAAGACAATGAAAGATCAGGGGCTGACTTTCAACAGTGGACAGTATTTAGGAAACAGATGTTTGAAGAAAACAGTGGTTAGGGGTAAGGTAATGGTAAGGATTTGAAATGCTAGTATATCAGCATCTGTTAGTGCACCAGTGAATAAGCTTTTGACAAATATTTTGAGCATCTGCTGTACTGATGAAAGAAATGATTTTATCTTGTGAAATCACAATATCATCTCTAACATCTGTTGATGTTGATTCTGAAATGTCTGCAAGATTGCTATCCTCAACAACATACATTTTAGATGCAAATTGTCAAGTTCAACATGTCAGCAGCTTTTATGAGAATTTTCATTCAAGGTTTTGCCACATGTCAATTACACATTTTGAAGCTTTTATAGATTCCTGACAGTGGTTTAGTACCCCAGATGATGGAAACTCTTTACTATGGCTACTCATTTTTGTCATAATATTTGAATTAGGACATGAATACCCAAGTATTTTAAGATCTGTTTAGCAATCAATCTTTGATCAGTGTTAAAACCAAACTTGAGTTTGACAAGACCTTGACACATGTACCATTTCCTTTTGACCTATTTTCAAGGATATTACCAAAAAAAAATGATGGTACATAATCCTGACAGGTGTTTGAAATATTTGCTATTAAAAACAAGCAAAAGTACAAAATATATTATTCCAAAAAAATGAAGAATAATATATCCTGTTTTATTTGAGAAAAACCTTTTCAAGAAAAATAATTGAAGGTTTTTCTAAAAATAGCATCAAAAGGACCTGGTAAATTTACTAATAATACCCATAGTCTCATTAATCTCAAGTTTTAGAAAAATGATCAGTGGTTTGAAATACATCTTAATAACCACTGTTTGGGACCTTTTCCTTGTTTATTGATTGAAAAATGAGGAGACATGTTCTCATGAGTTTTTGAAAGCCCTGTTCAAGACTTTGTTACCATGTGATGATTCTAAAAAACTTGTCTAGACCTCTTGTAAGTTTATTCATTGGGGATACTATTGTTACCTGAACTTCCCTGACCCAATGAATGCACACAGTTGCTTGATGACCATTTTTACCCCAATTTTTGACTCTTAAGTGTTTTATATTTATACTCTTTTCTTTTGACTTCAAAAGTTTTGAGTTAAACACACTTATGAGTTTTTGTGATTTTCCTTCTTCCCTTTTTACCCTTCCCATTCATAAGTAATGAAATACTTACTGGGAGGTGTTTATTGAAGAAATACTTAATCCAGAATCATTTTGTAGTAATGTTTTTGAGAGATCTGGTCATATTTTGTACATGCATATGTCAAATCTCACATTACATATGATTTGGACTATTTCAACACCTGATTTTCTTCATGTGTTTATAACAGAGTTGATTTGGTCCTTTTCAACATGTTAGTGCATGCGTCTGTCGACTTCGTCTTGTATCGAGTCTTGTTAGTAGAATGATAGATTAGTGCATGTAATTCAAAATATGGTAATTTCGCTTGAAGGAGATGATTTCGCTTGAAAGAGGTCTGGTCAGTTTCAAGCGAAATCAACATGTTGAGATTCCGCTTGAACTGACATCTTGTCACATTCAAGCGAAATCAGGGCTCTATAAATAGGGTGTCAAGCGAAATCATTTGTAACGGTTCCGGTTAGTGTAACGAAGTGCTGCCGAAGTGTCCACAGGCTTGTATTTGATCTGAAATCAATATACGGACAGTTTAAAGTGTGAATCTAGCTGAATTGACCTCTATACGTTTGTTTCTGCCACTCGTATTGAGATAAACTCTTCTAATCGACTCGTTCGGGTCTAAAAATGATCCCACGAGTGGTATCAGAGCTCGGGAGGAAGAGTTCATATCAATTCAGTCGCAAATTTTGTTTTTCTACACCTTCTTTCAAAATTTAACAAGTTTTCACGGATAAAATTGGCTAAATCTTTCACAATGTGTGCGTAATTGTGTTTTAACAAACCCTTGATAGTTTCAGAATCAAATTCGACCATTTACTTGATCAATTGGACAAAAATCAGACCGAAAATATGACATCATACTGATTTCGCTTGAATAGTTCTTGTTGATTTCGCTTGAAAGTGAACTTTGGATTGATTTCGCTTGAGAATTGGAGTTGATTTCGCTTGAAATCGATATTTCGCTTGAAATATTGAATTGATTTCGCTTGAACAGGTTTCGCTTGAGAAATTCTGTTGATTTCGCTTGAAACTTGCTATTCAGGTTCAAAGTCTTGATTTCGCTTCAGTGGTGCTTTCGCTTGAAAAGCTATTTCGCTTAAAAGTTGGTATTTCGCTTGAACAATTTGTTTTGTGAACTTTTGACAACTGAAGACATGGAAAACGAGTTTTATAATGCCTTTGCTAGTCCAATGACGGTTACTCAGAACACGATGCTTGAAAATGAAGCTGGAACAACTCAAAAATCGCCTAAGCTTTTGGATATTGATGATTTTAGTGGATGGGCAGAACGATTTGGTAACTGGGTTGAAGCTTATCATTTAGATACATGGGAACATACGGAAGTTCAATATTTTAGACCAGTTGGTAGCGATCGAGAAAAAATACCAGTTAGAGATTTGAGTGCTGAGGAGAAAAAGAAATACAAAGATGAGAAGTTGATGGTTAGTTTGTTGCAGCAGGCGATTAAAGAAGACATCTTGATTTTACTTCAACATAATGGAACTGCACATTCGATATGGACAGAATTAGAAGCAAAGTTTCTTGGTAGTGATGACATGTTTAAGAACAAAAAGTCGTTGATGAAGAAGGAATTCGATTTGTTCCGAGGTTTAAAAAATGAAAGCACCAAGCAGATCATTGAAAGATACTGCAATTTATTGAAAAACATGAACAGATTGAGTATCAGAAAGGATAAAGATGAGTTGATTGAAAAATTAACTGATGCGTTGCCACATGATGAGTGGGGCACGTATCTTATGATGTTGAAAAATAAACCGGGTTTTAATGATCTAACATTGAGTGATTTTATTAAACAGCTTGAAGCTCAAGAAATGGAGCAACGAAAGATAGCAAGAATGAAGAATTATGATGGAGAGCAAGACATTGGTTTGTACTACAAAAGTGGTGTTAATGACAAAACCAAGTTTTCACCAAAAGTTGAAACTACTTTCAGTACAACAGGATCTTCTGAAAAGTCATCTCAATGATCAAGTAACAAGACGGGATTTTCTTCATTTCCATCATTTGATCCACACTTTTCTACAACAAAGAGTGGCAAAGTACTTCAATGCAACATTGCTTTAAACCTTGAAAATGATCAGAATTATACAGAGGAAGTTGCTAAAAGCCACATGTCTTTGTTGGTAACTGTGCTTGAATCCTATGGAGGTTTAGTTGCAGGAAAGATCGGAAATCCAATGCTAACAAAAGAGGATTACGATCAAATTGATGCTGAGGAGATGGAATTGATGGATATAAAATGGTGCATGACTAGTGTACTGAGACGAGCTGAAAAGTTTAAAGAAATTACAGGCAGAGATGATTTTCGCGATGCACATGTTTCAGCTTTAGGATTTGATAAGTCTAAAGTTACTTGTTTTCGATGCAGGGAAAAAGGGCATTTCAAGAGGGAGTGCACAAATCGTGAAGCAAGTGGAGCTTAAAATCCTTTTGGAAACAATGATTACTATCGAAAAGCGTTATATCATCAAGTTGCTCAACAGTTACATCAACAACAACAGCCACAAACAGCTCATGGTAGGAAAGAAATTGAAGATTCAAAGAGAGCATGTCTTGGTAATCAAGATAATGGAAAAGGATTCAGTTGGGATAAATACATTCCAAAAGATGGTAAAGTATGTGTGGCAGAACAAGAAGATGAAAAATTGGCAGAAGGTTTCAGTTGGGATGATTATTGCCCAGACAAAGAATTCTTGGCTAAAGGATTTGTTGCTCAGGTTATCAATGATTATACTGATGATTATTGGGCAGAAAAAGTCAGAAAACGTTTAAATGGTGAAGTTGAGAAAAAGAAAGTAGTTGCAGAAGAAGTTCAAGTGAAAGTAGTTAAAGAAGTTCCAGCATTTGAAATCAAAACAGATGAAGAGGTAGTTAAGGTTGCTAAGAAGTGTATGAATTGTGACTCTCTGATAATGCAGAACAATGAATTGCTGCACAACATAAAAAGGCTGAAAGAATCATATGATACTTTGAACAGAGAGATAAATAAGTACAACGAATCAAGCAGTGAAAAAGCTGTAGCAATGAATACACTCAAAGGAGCTTACATGAGACAGCTTGATGATGTCAACTACTACACAGAGAAGTGTGCTGAGTTTGAATTGAAGTTGGCAACACAAAGAATTGAAACTGAAAGAGTTAACAATTTATTAAAAAGTTACTCATGTTCTACTTTTGTTGTTGACAGGATTTACTCCATAGTGGAAAAATTAAAGACATTTGAAGAAGAGAAGACTTTGGAAGAAGAAAAGTCTGTGACAAAAGAAGATGATGAAGTGAATACATCTGGTAAGAAATCAAGTGTGGTTTATAACAAATGTCCGCCTCCTGTTGAAAATGCATATTCTCCGCGAAATGCTAATTCTGAAAGAGTTAAAAAGGCAACGAACTTACAGTGGGAGTCTAAGTCGTCAGATAATTTGCCAGAAAGTATAGATGTCACTTTTACGTCATCCGATACTGATCATGAGTCCGAGTTAATTAAAATGGTGGTCGATCAGGTGTTGGATAAGGATGAATCAGAGGAGTCAATGTCGGAGTCGAAATCAGAGTCCAAGTCAAAGTCCGACATGTCAAGTCAAAAAGTCAAACAGGAAAATCGGGTGTATAATAAAGAATTTTTGTTATCAAAATGTAATTTGAATGACGAACCGGTCAAAGTAGCATATACTTTGATAGATTCTGACAAATTATATTCTGATGAAGTTTTTCCAATAAGAGGTGTTAAACCGGAAATGATTAAAAAGGTTTTCAAATTAACAGAAATTAATATTTCTGAAATAAAAGATGTAAATCTTTCTGAAAAAACCTAAACCTTACACCTCAAGAGTTCAACAACGTTTAAACAAGAAAATGGGTTACAATTATGGTTATAGTTTTAAAAAGAAACCAAACCATAATGGTAATTTCAAAAAGAAAGGACTTGGTTTTATTCCACCGAAAAATTATAAAAATGAGAAAACTTATAAACCAAAAACTGTTTTTGTTTCAGGAACAAGTGCTGAGAAAGAACAAAAGAGTTCATTCTGGAAGGAGACAAACAAAGAATTTCTTGCCAAAAAGCAAGAAGAAATGAAGAAAAGCATTGCTCAAAAGAAGATAGAGACGAGAACCTGTTTTCAATGTAAAACAGCTGGTCACATTGCCAGAAATTGTCCAAAGACAATTCAAACAAAACAGGGAGTCTCTGATAAACTAAAAGAAAAGATTGTTGAGGAAACTGAACTTCCAACCAGAAAATTTAATGGTTTTGAAAATTCAACTTTTGAAGTTGGAGAATGTTCAAAGAATGTTTTAAAAAGAAAAGAAAATCTGAAAAATCAGAAGTGGGTGGTTAAAGGTTCAGGGAATAGTTCTGGTGATGAATCTGATTCCACAAAATCAGAGGAGCCAAAAGTTGTTATGAAAGAAGAGAATTCAGTTCCGACTGTGGATGATGCAAACTTTCCACCACTGCGGGCTGAAAATTTTAAAAAGAAAGTTGGAAAAGTTGAGATCTCAAATCAATTCTATTCTGAAAAGAAAGAATTTGATGTTGAGAAAGTGTTTAATGGAAATGTTAAAAAGATATTTGGTAAAATGGTAGATGGGAAGGTAAAAGGGGTGAAAGAATTTTATGAAAAAAAAGAAGTGTTCAAATCCCTGAAGAAGTTGAGAAGGTTACACCTAAAGCTGGTCAGGCTTGGGTGTCTGTATTCTTTACTTAAAATCCTGACTTGCCGGAGCTCCCAAGTTGGTAATTGCGGAGCATGAATCGGCATCTTTTATGGTTTATCAAAATTGTTTTTGTATAAGTGTGACTTGCCGGAACTCCCAGGTTGGTAAGTGAGGAGTAGGAATCGGCATCTTGAGAATTCAACCTACATGAGGTATTGGTTGGTAAATCATGTAGTTGAAAAAGGATGTTTTTACAAGTGGTAAATCAGGGACATTAAGTTGTATCTGATTTCCTACAAGTGGTTGAAAGATAAAGTGATGAACCAAACCCCTAGTTTACAAGTTTGAATACCTACAAGTGGTAAAATCAACAAAACTAATTTTCCAGAAAAACCATTTGATTAAAACAAACTTAAGTGTTTTGAAATCAATGGGAAAATAGTTTGTTGTGAGGGGGAGTTCTGATTGTTTATGCCAAGTGGATGGCGATGTGAAGCGATTTGATATCAGTTGTCAAGTTACTTGTACAGTTTGGTTTCAAATTTCCTGAAATGTGTTTGAATTTTAGGGGGAATAAGAATTTTAGAAAATCCAAAAACATTTGAAAATTTGAAAAAGCTAAACACATGATAAAATGCAAAAATGAGTTTTGTTGTCAAAAAGAGGAAATGATAGTACATCAGTGGACTGTCACGACATGCTAAAGAAATGGAAAGATAAAATGTGATAAACGGTTTCTCTAAAGATGTGACGGTAGGCTCAGCTAGACTAGTAGATTTGCGATAACGATACAAACTTAAATGAAAAAGCCTAGTTCTAGTGGGAAACATGGTCAAAAGCATAGTACTTAGTTTTGTCCTTTTTGATTGTGTGCCTACTCAGTAATCGCTGATTGTCGAATGACATAAAACTGGTTAAGTTTGTGAACTATCACAACTTTGCTAAAAAGTCACTGTGATTGTGCATTTTATTTTGCAAAGATTTAAACTTGTTTTATTTCTTTATTTTGTTTAAGCATTGGACATCCTCTGCGTATACGTGAGTATCGAACTGGATGTTATTGCCTAAACGTTCTGCTTTATTTTCTTTGGTGTTTCGTTTAAGTTTTGGATCACCTCTGCGTATACGTGAGTATCGAACTGGTGGTTAAAGCCTAAACAATTTCAACTTGTTTTATTTTTCTTATTTTGTTTAAACATTGGACTTTCTCTGCGTATACGGAAGTATCGACCTGATTGTTAATGTTTAAACATTATGTTTTATTTTCGCACAAATCATAGTTGATAAAAGTTTAAATGCATTACTTGAGTTGGTGTATTGCATGATGAGGGGATATGCTGAGATCGTGGGGTCCATAAGAACTTAGTGCAAAATTAATATACCTTAACGTATCGGTAAGCATTTCAAAAGTTTTTAGATTGAGTTTAAGTGGACAACAATATCGTCAATCTACGTGAAACGTTTAGAACTTAAAATGTTAAAAGCTTAATGGTGTTAGTGATTGGTCTCAAAAACTGATATGATCCTCTTACACAAACTCACAAAAATAGTGTTTGTAAATATTTCTTTACTGCATTTCTTTACATTCAAAATTCCAAAAAGATTTTCAGTGTGTTTTAGCATAATTTTTTGAAAAATACAAAAAGATTTTCGACAACTGATGTTGGAAAGCTGATTTTCAAAATTCCAAGTGCTAAACTTGATGAACAGGTTTGGGAAAGAATGTATGAAGAAGTTGTGTTTTCAAGTGGTTATCAAAGATTAAATCATCTTTTGAACTATACCTGCAAGTGGTTTCTAAATTTGCAAAATTTTAAATTTGTGAAACTTATTTTTGGGTAGAGAGTTATGCAGGTTAGAAAGGTTCTGATACCTGAGCTAGATGAGTGTCAGGTTATGATCTAAGAACTTGTGGAAAGTGAATTCCAGACTGCGATCTTAGCTTAGCGAAAGGGGGAGTCTGATGACATCAAGAGGGAATCTGAAGATTGAAGAGTCAGATTCAGATCTTGAAGATTAAGAGAAAGAGAGAAAGAGATTGATTGTGGATGCTTACAATGGAGAATATTTGAAGAGAGTGAGCAAACTGATAAAGACTGAAGGTTTGACAACCGAAGACTCGACACTGAAGACTCGTCAACATTCGAGGGGGAGGCGGTTAGTGCATGCGTCTGTCGACTTCGTCTTGTATCGAGTCTTGTTAGTAGAATGATAGATCAGTGCATGTAATTCAAAATATGGTAATTTCGCTTGAAGGAGATGATTTCGCTTGAAAGAGGTCTGGTCAGTTTCAAGCGAAATCAACATGTTGAGATTCCGCTTGAACTGACATCTTGTCACATTCAAGCGAAATCAGGGCTCTATAAATAGGGTGTCAAGCGAAATCATTTGTAACGGTTCCTGTCAGTGTAACGAAGTGCTGCCGAAGTGTCCACAGGCTTGTATTTGATCTGAAATCAATATACGGACAGTTTAAAGTGTGAATCTAGCTGAATTGACCTCTATACGTTTGTTTCCGCCACTCGTATTGAGATAAACTCTTCTGATCGACTCGTTCGGGTCTAAAAATGATCCCACACAACAGGATTCCCAACCTGTTTTTCGACACATAAGATCCTGTAACTAAAGTTTTAATATCCCTCTTTTTATGTTAACAAGAACACTAATGTTATTTAATCAAACATAGGTTTTGTTGACATGAGGTACACACTTTAGCAGCAAACATGATGAATACAGCACAAAAGTTCATAACAACAATTGAAATCAATTTTGTAAATAAGATAATTATACCATAGTTAATAGTTATATTTTCAGATCTGAAAACTATAGGTGATTTATGCATGACGTCACTTGTTATATGAAATTTGTTTGTCCTATGACATCTTGGTTGTTTTACAGAGTTTTTGAATAGCCACTTTGAACGTGATTACTCGTTACTCTGTTTTTCAACAAAATACAATCAACCTTAGTATCAATGAATTTTGAGCTGAACTGTTATGTCAAATTGATTGTTAGATCAAATTTGACTGTCCAAGCTCTGATACCAATTGTTAGGATCGGAGGCTCTCATGATTGTGTTTGTTTGTATAATTTGAACAAATCAATAGAAATGAACAGAGTTTAAGTGCAGCGGAAATGTACAACAAACTTTGTAAACACAATCAAAGAAGAAAATGATTTGATAAACACATGCTTTTCATTGAGTCGAATGATTACAATACAATTCAAAAGATTACTAAGCATGCTTACGAACTAAACTCCCCCTCAGCCTGATACTCCATGGTTGATTGCACAAGATGAAAGGATTGGATTAGACGAGAAGAACTCACTCAGTCAATCAAATGTAACAGTACAGGGTACTGCTCCATTTATAGGCAAACCAAACCACTGAAGCATCTCAGCTGACGTCACCTTGAAAGCGACATCTAACAACCTAACAACCTGTAACCAATGTTCCTATACAAACACTGCTAATCTTAACCACTGACTTTATACAAAACAAGTGACACACTAAACTACTGCTTTCTTCTTTCATCAGTGCTTTCCTCAAGGTTGATCAGTCCCTGAATGGGCAGTTCTTTAGCATCAGTAGATTAAACCAGCAGTGTTTACTTCTTTGCAGTCTTCAGGGCTTCATCAGCTGTTTGTAGGACAGCAGTTGTTGTATACGGACAGTGGATAGAGGACCATCAAATGTTATAATCACTTTCAAGGGGAAAGTCTAATGTAAACAGCTGCTTATTATGAATCCACTGTTATGATCCGGTTTTGGCTCTTATTATCTGTTCCTCTTATAGGGTTCAATCCCAACAGGGGTTAAGGGAATGGTTTGGTAAGAGTCTTGCCTTGTTCAGTGTATAGATCCAGTAAGGACCTGGGTCAAATTTAGTAGGACCTCCTTCAATACCCACCGGTATTGGATGGCGGGGGTCCAAACTCTTTGATCCCCTTATATGTAAGCTACTATTAAAACTTTAACCCGGCTACTTAGGACTGTATCCCTGCTGACTCAGACTACTTAGCCGAGGGTAACGTCACCTTCAAAAGGGGGGCCTACCACATTATGCATTAATATCTTAATTAATTATCTTTCAATAATCCAACCCTTTAGGATTGTATCCTTGCTGACTCAAACTACTGGGTTGAGGGTAACGTCACCTTCAAAAGAGGGGCCTACTACAATAACTAACATAATCTCTTAAAAAGTGCAAAAGTGCGGAAATAATCAAAGGTTACACTAAACACGAGTCGGATCCAAGTGATTCATCTTGTCTATCTGTTTTTACTTTTATTTTTCAGCATTTCTAGTTTTTATTTTCTAGTTTAACATTTTTCTAAACTTTTGATTTGATTAGACGTTGAGGATAAACCGGTATTAAAAGCTCTTGTGTCCTTGGACGACCTCGGTATCTTACCAACACTATACTACGCTCATGATGGGTGCACTTGCCCATATGTGTGTTTGGTGTTAGTAAAATATTGTGTTTTATAAATTTAAAACTTGACTAACGTGTAAAAAGGGCTAAAAATATATATAAAAATATACGACACCACACGCGCATCAGTTAGTTATTAATGCGAAAAGTGGTAGGCCCCTCTTTTGAAGGTGACGTTACCCTCGGCTAAGTGGTTTGAGTCAGCAAGGATACAATCCCAAGAAGCCGGTTTAATGTTTTAATAGTAGTTAACATATGAGGGGTTCAAGCTATTCGCACCCCCGCCATCCAATACCTTTAGGTATTGAAGGAGGTCCTAGTAAGCTTGAATCAAGTCCTCGCAGGATCTATACACTGAACGAGACAAGAACTTTACCAAAACACCCTCCTAACACCCTTCCAGGTAGTTAACACGCTTTATATTGACCGTAAAGACACGAATGATGCAAATCATTGACATCATGTATTTTATATAGACCGTAAAAGACATGAATGAGCAAATTAAAGACATCATGAAGAAATGGTAAAGAAAATTCACTTTCAACATAAGAAACTAGTTATTAAAGTCATTAATACAAACCCAATTAAAAAGTGCCGAAAGATTAAAAATCAAAAGTAATACATTATAGACTTGTCTTCACCAAGTGATGTAAGAGATTAGCCAAACATGGCCTTTGATTGACAAAAGCTCTTACAATCAATCTTGGATCCCGAGACTACTAAACACTCTAAAGATGAATGATGGATGATGGTGGTGGGTCTTGGTGTTGTAGTGGTGGTGGAGTGGTGGCAAAGTGGGAGAGAAGTGATTTGCCAAGTGATGCCTTTGAAGTGAACCAAGCACCCCTATTTATAGCCAAAACAGAGCTCTGTCCACGGCCGCGTGTCCAGCCAACACGGCCCATGGCCATCATCTTCTCTTCCTTCATTAATTGCAATTGTCAGCAGAGGGCTCCACACAACCTCGTGCCTTCTGGGCACGGCCCCGTGGTCAACTCTTTGCTGTACTATCAAGATTCTGCAAATCTTAAAGTTGACCACGCCCCGTGTGGAGCTGGGCATGGCCCCGTGGTGGGCGTAGAAGCTTCTGTAGATTTGTCTTATTGTGCAGGGTCCTGACCACGTCCCATGTCCAGATGGGCACGACCCCGTGGTCAGGTTCTATTTCTTGTTTTTGCTTTGGGAGATGCTGTCGAGGGGTCGGGCATGTCACTTTATTCCTTCTTCTTGTATTTATGTTCGTTTTGGCTGCTTATTTGTTCCTTTTGTTCTTTTAAGCTCGTTTAGTCCTGTAAATTCAAATTGAAGAAAGAAACGCGCTTTTCCAACATTAGAACTAAAAAGGGTTAGTTTTATGTCTCATTTGATGTAATTTAAATGTTGCATTTTGCACACATTAGGGGACTATCCAATGCCGCCACCGAACTATCTCTGGAGTAGACACGAGAGCAAAGAAGCAGCACTTTGGACGGAAAACTACACAGGACGGATAGCGTGGTATCAAACGCTAATGAAGCCTAACATTGACAACACATTGAATGTTATTGATTAATTTGTAATTTTAAAGAATAATTTATTTGTATAATGTATTCCATTTGTTTATTGCCAAAACAATGCATTTTATTGATTAATTTGTAATACGAAAATACGCTAAAATATACGAAAATACGCTAAAATATGCTAAAGTATGCTAAAATACGTTAAAATACGCTAAAATACGATGAAATACTCTAAAATACATGAAAATACGCTAAAATACGTTAAAAATATGCTAAAATACATGAATATATGCTAAAATGCATGAAAATACGCTAAAATACTCTAAAATACGCAAAAATACCTTAAAATACGCTAAAATACTGTAAAGTATGCTAAAATATGCGAAAATACCCTAAAATACTATAAAATACATGAAAATACGCTAAAATACGCTAAAATACTCTAAAGTATGCTAAAATATACGAAAATACGCTAAAATACTTTAAAGTACGCTAAATGAAAGAGGTAGAGAAGAAGTTTGTGGCTTGTCTTGAGTGTCGGGAATCCAAGATCTTTATTAAGTTTAGTTTTTATTTTATTTACAATCCTATGCATCATGATTTATTAGAACACTTGTTAAGAAAAATTATTTATTTGGGCATAACATGCCTCTTTAGAAATTCCATTTATATACAAGTTCACATACCTCACGGGAGATCACTCAACACTCGGGCGATTTGTGTATTTTTGTGAAACACTCGATACCGGCATGGAACTTACTTCTACCATATGCTTGCCAAGCGATCAAACCTCCTCCTTTGTAAATATCAAGAAAACTTTGGAAAGGGTTAGGCTTGGGCTAAGGGTAGGTGGTTTTTGGTTAGTGGTTAGTAAAATGGCGAAAAGCATAAAAGCGTCGGTTGTCGTAAAATTTTTTGTTTTTGTGACATTTATTCAAACTAAACATATTCAAACAAGATTTCTTTAAGGAACTTGTTTGGTTATTGCAACACTTCCATTTTTTTGTGTTGCAAGATAACCGAGCTTTTTACTAAAACAAATGGGTTTGAAAAGAAAAAGGTTTGGTGGGTAATGGGTGTTTGTTTTTCGGGTTTAGAAACGAAAAGGTTTAGGCTCAAAGGGGTTAACTAGGGGATTTTGGGTAGTGGTGTAAAAAGAGGAAAAATAATGGTTTTGAAAGGAAAATGGGTTAGTCCTAATGCCTCCATCATTTACTTACTTGGGTTTAAGTTGGTAAGGACCGGGAATGTATCGTCTCGGCAAGTTCTATAGTCGTAAGAACCAAGCGGCTATTCACACAAGAAGCGAAAATGAGCATTTAGATTAAAGATGTATGCATATATGCTCAATAAAGGCTCAAAACTCACTTATTGTGGGAATGGGTTTATAATGTGATCAAGTATATATAATCAAATTTTAATTAGATTTGTCATGCCTTTTCATAATTTTCTTATTTGGTTCTTTTTATCACGACGCTGTCAGTTGTAAATTTGTAAAAACATAACCTTTTTAGAACTTATTATTCCCGATTTAAACCAAGAAAAGTAAAAAAAAATGAAATAATTTTTGAAAAAAAAATTGGGGTGATTAGCGGTTCCAATAGAGTTTTGGGTAAGGCTTGTTATTAGGACTTGCAAGATTCAAGGTTTTAACATCCCCCCCCCCCCCCCCACACACACACACTAAAATTACACATTGTCCTCAATGTGTCCCAAAAATAAATTTTTAGGTTGATTCGAATGTATAAAAGCGCGTTTAAAAACAAGGTATTGTGTTACTGGGCACCCGGCCACGGGCACGTGCTGGGTGGGCACGGCCCCGTGGTCAGAGTGCTGGTAACAAAACTTATAGAAAGCTGGCCACGGGGCGTGCCTGGTGGCCATGACCCGTGGTGGGTTGGTTTCAGAAAGCACAGCAGGTCAGGGGGTGGACACGGGGGCGTGGTCAGTGACCACGGCCCCGTGGTGGCAGTCTACAATTGCTGATTTTCAGGTTTTTGGCTTTTGGTTCTGGTTTCCGGGCTTATGCAGCACTAATGCTTAGTGCATTCAAGTCTCCTGTGTACCTGTCTTGCTACATACCACTCCAAACATAACATAATACCAACATCCTAAATTACCAACGTTTAACATCCATCACCACAAACATAAAAAAGAAAATGTAGAAAATAAAGATGGTCTAGGAAAGTAAATTGTTTAACCATGGCACGCAGGCCAGAAATTGTTCGTAGAGTAGAAAGGGTTAACCTGAAATACCGCATTCGTCAACACACCACACCACCTCCGTCGCCTCCGCTCAGTCCATATCCTCATCATCATCGCCCCCTCATCACGATATGCCATACGATCCCGGATGTATGTGACGTCATCCTGCATAGCGGAGACGGTACGCTCCACTGCTCTGATCCGGGTATAGGCGTTGCTAGCCATGTTGTATGTGTTTCGGGTGCAAAGGAGGTTTTCCTGCAAAAGATCATCTAAACTTTGAAAATTAGGGAACCCGCCTCCTTGAGAGGAGGAACCCGTATGGTAGCTTTGTTGTTGAGGAGGTGGACGGTTTGGGTCGTCATGTAGGACTAGGGCTTCTTCCGGGTTCCACACGTGTCCTCGTGCTTTTTGGAAGCGGACCGTCCCGTTACCCATGTCATGGATAATTCCCATTGAGTGGCATTGGGCGAGATCTACCTTTCCGGATCTTGGACCACTATGGAATGACTTTGGCATGCGTTGGACATCGGTCTTGGAGAGGCGGTAGATCCATCCCCCGAGAAAGAACGGTGTCGGGGAGGACTCTAAATGGTTTAGGTGCATGTTTCGGAGGAGTAGGTGGGTGACATCGAGAGGCACACGGTTGTGGATGCAATAAAGGACGGTAAGATCACGTAGGTTCACCACACCCGAGCTATCACGCCTTTGACATAGGGAGTTGCAAAGGACCCGGTGGATGTAGCGGTAGAGGGGGTCCCGCAACTGGGAGCTCTTTGTGACACTTGGATCATACGGCCCTTCTCCAATTTGAGCCCATGCTGTTTGGCGCATGTTGTTCAGGATTTCACGGAGACCACCTGTGAACTCCTCTTCAACAGACTCGTCTTCGGTGAATAAGCCCACATTCACCCCAAACTAGGCTATGGAGATGGAAAATACCTCCCCAGTGCATCTGAATTGAACCCCATCCTCGTCCAACGGTTCTGCCTTGGCTTTAAACTTGAAAGTGCTATAGAACTTCATGTTGTATTCAATGACGGAATGGAGTTTTGTGCCAAGAGCCACCCGGAGTGGTCCAGTGACTAGCGTGCGTACCGGTCCTGTTGCCCCACGGCTTCCAGAGTATCATAACATGCTTGTCTAGGTGCTTATTCTGGCCTAGTTTGGAGTATGTCATAGCGAGCTTGGTATTCCCATTCTGATTGCTTGAACTTGAGGAACTTGCTGGCCATTGCTGCAAGAGAGAACAATAAAACAATAAGCGTGTTATGATAAAAATTTCAGAAAAAAACTGAAAACAGGGAGCTGGACACGGCCCCGTGGCCACTGACCACGCACAGTGTTCAGCAGATATCCCTGGCCACGCCCCGTGCTCGCTGACCACGCCCCCGTGGTCAGGCTACTATTTCTGCAAATCTTCAATTTGTATCCTGGTTTCGAAAACTTGAAATTTTTTTATTGAGTAGGGGCGGTTTTCCCCAAAATGAAACCCCAAGTGCCTTTTTTTACAAAAACAAACCATTTACACCATCAATTTTTACTTTTTCGGTTCAAGAACAAGGGTTTATGGTTTTTCCTTGAAATCGGGCAAATCTACGAACAATAACGGTTGATTTACTTCCTATAACATGCATCTATACTACTACTACTAGATTTACGCAAAAATTTGGGGTTTGGTTCGGTTCAAGTTCAAGAACCCTAGATTTTCCCCAAATTTTTGATGTTAATCTACATGCAAATCGTTAAACTAACTACAGAAGATGGTAGAATCATACCTTGTTGATGTTGAACGAAAGGAAAACGTGCAAAACTGCAGAAAATCACGAAGGAACCATAGAGTTTTCAGGGAAACGGGTCGTGTCGAAGTGAAGAAATAAAGAAAGGAAAGGTTTTATCCCTGTCTGCAGGACGAACACGCCCCTGTGGCCAGCGGCCACGGCCCTGTGGGCGGCTAGTTTTTTTTAGTGCTCGTGTGAGTGACCTGTTTTCCCGAAACTGGTTTAGTTACCTTATCGATTTTTGAAGCTTTCTCGAAGTTTATTACCTACAAGAAATGATGTTAGTTTATATATATATACACAAACCTTCGCTTAATCATACCTCGACCGCTTGAAGTGAAATCTCCTCCTCGTCATCCTCAATAAATCCTTGATAGAGCTTAAGCCTTTGCCCGTTGACTTTGAATGAAATACCATTTTGAGATTTAATCTCGATTGCACCGTGTGGAAAAATATGGGTGATGGAAAAAGGTCCCGACCACCTAGACTGTAACACCCCAAAACCTGAATGTTTATATTATCGTATGTTCCTATAGGACATATCATGAAATAAGCAACTAGGCTATTAACCGAGTTAAATGGGTAGTCAAAACTACTAAATAACGAAAGTTTGTAACAATTATTTTTAATTAACAAACACGAGGGACTAAAGTGGGTTAAAATGAAAGTTGAAATATTAAAAGTAAATATAACACACACAAACACATTCGTGTGTGTGTTCTGGATCGTTCAGGAGCTCCCCAAAGGAGCCAAACCCTAGCTCAATCTTAAATAATCAATTGAAGGGTAAATCGAAGCTCAAATTCATGAATAAACGTGGATTAATGATCACCATCACAAGGGGATCATAAGGTATGTCTCAAAACTAAGATTGGTGATCTTGTATGAAGTGGGTTATGTTTTAATCCATGAATTGGGATGAAATTGAGTATGAGTATGTGTTAGTATCATGATATAGAACCTAGATTATGCATGGTTTGGGTTAATTTGATGATTAGAGGTGAAACCCATTTGTTTTGGTAAGAATGATGACTTGAATGATCATCCATGTTTAATTAATCATGATTGTTGATGTATTATGATGGATAGGATGGATTCTTGTTAGAGGAATTGAAAGAAATATGATGATAATATGTTTGAATGTTTATGTGTGAATGATATATGTTTATTAGTAGGAGGATTTGATGAATTATGTATGAAATTAGGAGATTGTGCATGAATTAGTTGTACCTTATGTTTAGAAGGTTGTAAACACACCAAGGGTATGATGAAATTAGAGATACTTGAGCTTAGATCACTAGTAAGTGAATAACAATGTAGTTATGAAGTGGGTTTTGTATAATATGATGATATGTTATTGTTAATGATGTTTGAAACCACATACTTGTGTAAATGTTTAAAGGATTTCGGCTAGGATTTGATAGATTAGTATGTTTTGAGTTTGAATGATAATTTCTGAAACGAGATCCGTGTGATGAATGATGAATAAGCTAACTATCTTAAGAATGATATATGATAGTTGATGCTTGATGCTTGATAAGCGACATGGAAGCTTGGCAAAGAAGCGGGTCAAACGGGACTTATGCGCATGGGAAGCATATTTGGATGAGAGGTAAGTAAGCTTACACCCCTTTTTGTAGAATATCTATTTGTTGTGTTGATTACGAACATGGTAAGTAAATATGTGAAGAATGATGTTCCGACAAGTATTTGATACGGGTCGAAATATGTGGGTATGATAAGAAATTAAAGTTGATGTTTAAAAAGGGTAAAATGGACATTTGGAACTAACGGGTCAACTGGTGGAGATGTCAGCATTTGGCGTTATCGACTAATGAATTGTTTTGTCAAGTATTATGAATTCACAGAATGAATAGCGAAAGGATCTCGTTGTTATCATCTAACAATTTGGTGGATGAAGTATTAAACGGATCTTAGCTTTAATCCGAGCAAGGTATGTGTGTTTAGAGTTGTAGTTAAGTGATAGGATTGGTTGAATGTGCAATGAAGTCCTTTGTTGTAAAGGATGGAACGAAGTTGACAAAAATGCCCTTGATAGGTATATCGGGCAAAAGACTTTAAAAGTATTTAGAAACAAGCCATTTGATTAAATGATTACTTAGGACAAGTATGAAAGCGGAAAGTATGATCTTTGCAAGTCAAGTCCTTAAAAATGCCTAAATACCCTTAACGGGTCAAAATAAGTTTTAAGCGGAAATGGGTTGGGATGTTGTAAGAAACCCGTGATTGGAACCTTATATGATAGACGACGTTGAAATTGTAAGGCTCATGGGAAATTGAGGTCAAATAAACAGTTTATTTTGATAAATGCATGAACGGGTCAAAACTTAGTAAAAAGGTGACAAGTCGATAGCTTAAAAGTCTAGAATTTTGTTAATCCGGATGTCGGATGTTAACTCCATGTGATGGAGAATTAAATTACGATCACGTAGGAAAAAGAATCGGGTAAAACGGATCAAAAACGAGAAAGTTATGCCCGTTTTCGTAAAACTGAGTTATGTTGGGAATATGCAGCAACAGCTGCGAACATTCTGTTAAAAAGGGGTGGTGGCGCGACGCGACGGCAAAGGCCATAGGCCGTCGCGCGACGCCACGGGCTCCAGAACATTGAAAAATTCATATTTTAATTGTATATGCAACGCGAACCCGTTTAGACCGTTTTTAAACACCTATATACTAAGTATGATTAATTTATTTCATGTTTTCGGAAAGGTAGGTATGTATGTGTGTATGTATTTATGCAAATAGGAACATATGGGCGTATGTACGTAAGTAGACGTGTATGAACATATGTACTATGTAGGTATGTATGTATGTATGTATGAATTTATGCAAGTAGGTATATATGAGCTTATGCAAGTATGTAGTCATGTATGAAGGTATGTACGTATGTAAATATGTGAGTGTGCACGTATGCAATCAGGTATGCATGGATTTTTGCAAGTTTTCAATACTATACAGTATTAACGCTATTAATAGTGCACCTCGAGAATGAAGTGTAATACAGGTACACTATTGAAGTCTCACCAGGATTGATGTTTACATGGAAAGCTTAAATGTAGAGGAATATTGGAATGAGAAGTATATGAGTATGAATCTTGGTATATTTATAATGTGTGCTAACGTAATGAACGTTTGTGGTGAGTGCAGGTTGTACGAGACACGAAGGATCATCGAGGAGTAGAGATCAAGGACCGAGTCACAAGATAGATTGTACGGGGAAAGTTGGTGAATGTAATATAGTAAAAAAATAAGTTATGAATTTACTTAGTAACAGAGTTCGATTGATGTAATCATTGTAAAAGTGTTACCTTAAAATGAACTTCAAGTAAGTTAAGATGTTTGTAATGAAAGAAATTTTACGGTATGAAATTCTGCTGCGACTTTTGGTCAAATACGAATTAGGGTCTTACAAGTTGGTATCAGAGCCCTGGTTTGAGAGAATCAAGCACCAGAAGGTAAGTACTTGAACTCAAACCTGTGTGCTCTTGTGATAAGGAGCACGTACAATCTAAGACTCGATCAAGATCCAAGGGTAGAAGCGAATGTAAGTATGCGCTTATGCATGTGAACAAAGAAACTAACGATTTTGTATGTGCAATGTAAGCATAAGTGTTTGAAGAGGATGGTCCATGGATACAGAATAGGATGAATACTAAGGCTGGCATGGATGCAAATAGGCTAATGAACCCCAGGTACACACTATTAATATGTATGGGTACCAATGTTAAAAGAAAAAGGAAGAAATCTCCTTGGGAGGGAAATTATTAAACGAAAGACAATGATATGGTCTTTGGGAAATTTTAGAGATTTGCACGAAACTGAAACCCATTTCTCGGACATAAGGCGATAATTACACGAAGGCACGAAACTAGTATGTGGATTGCACACCTGGCCAGTACGCAAGAAGCATATGACGTTCGTGAGACCGTGGTAATTATCGCAGGTATGTCCGGTAGAACTGGGTAGCAGGTGGGCGTGCGGGTGAAATGGGTAGTAAGACTCTTGGGAAATTGAGAGTACTACGTAAGAGTGAAAAGTATGAGTGATAAGAATGAAGAATGTTGAATCCGTAAGAAAGTACGGATCAACAATATATGAATGAAATGTTTGAATCCGCGAGACGGATTTAAGGAATGAAAGGCATGAATGGAATGTTTGAATCCGTAAAACGGATTCAAGGAAATGAGATGTATAAATGATATGTCTGAATCCGTGAGACGGATTCAACACATGAAAGGAATGAAAGCATGAATGATATGTTAGAATCCGCGAGACGGATTCGAAGCATGAAAGGAATGAATGATATGTTAGAATCCGCGAGACGGATTCGAAACAAAGAAAGAATAAAAGTATGAATGAGATATTATAAACCGCGCGACGGGTTTGAAACATAATGAATGATAAGAATGAAAAGATTTGAATATGTAAGTAATTACAGACTAAGCAAGTAAATAATCTTTAAAAGCGAATATTATCCAAGTTATGTCTTAAACTTATATAAATATGTGTGAATAAAGGTATATATATATATATATGAGCAAATGTGTTTGTAGGCAAGAAGGGATAAAGAGACGAATGAGTCATCGGGCCAAATGGTAATCGCCATTCAAACCTGATATATTTAATGATTTGATTGTTAAGTTTATACTTATAGGTGAGCATAATTTTTGGCACGCAAACCTAAATTTTAACGAAAGAAAGAAGCTTTAAACATGTTATATGTTAGATGTGTTAGTAGTCGACTCTCAGGAGTCGTAATGAATGACGGGCTACGACTCGGACAATAGTCTAAGTATGAATGGGAGAGTAAGTTTTGGCAAGAATATGGTAATGATGTAAAGAATGTTTGAATGAAAGGTGCTAACCGCCAATTTTGTAGATGTTACTGGTAGAATTATGAATGTGATCGAACCAATCGAATTGGTGAAAGAATGTGCATGAGTGGAAGCCCATTACAAGGATGAATGAAAGCTGGCCTGGTACGGTTAGTACTCGTGAAGAAGCAGATTGACCTGGTTTACGGATCGTTGAGTTGCGAAATGAAAACGAGGTTAGTACCATATTTAACTCATGTTGAATAGGTATGGTAGGGTGTGGTACGTGATGTTTGATTTTTACAGTCAACATAAGGAGAAAAAAAATTGTCATTAAAAAGTAAATCTCAAAAGTTTTGAACGGAAATGTCGGGTATTGATTAAACACTCGTATGATGAACTGGAATGGCACATTTACGTAAGTAGAATAAGTAATGCATGATATGAGAGTAATGGTAATGTAAAAGGAATGGGATGATTTGAAGGTAACGTGAGAGTATGTACAGTACAAATAACTATAAGAAACGTAGAATGGTGTTAACTTTGGAGTTAAGCGTGCATATGTGACTAGGAAATAGTAGATCTATTATGACGGATCATACGAATGTAAGTACGATAATAAGTGCGAAGAAGTATGTATATTGACCCACTACAAACGGGCCAAGGAAATAAGAATGTTATGTAAAAGTAAAGTATGAAAAGTATGGACTTGTTAGAAAGAGGTTAATTATATAAATAGTCATGAATTGAGAAGGGATGGTTACTTAGTATTATGATGTATTTATCGAAAATTAAACTTAGATGTGTATGTATAAATTACGAAATTAGATCGTATGGTCGATGAAAATAAAATGAATGTGGAAATAAACGAAAAAGAATGTTACTAATGGGATGTGGGAATTGTTTCAAGAAAACAAAATGATATATTACACATGATATACGAGTATTAGAAGGATAAATGAACCATTAGCTATGAAGTATGTTAGAAGCTAGCTTTATTAGTGGAAGCGACACTAATAAAAAACTCCGGGACGGGTTCTTGAGAATAGAAGACTGTCACTGAGGTGGGCTAGTGGTCGTGATGATGGAGCAAGGGGGAAAGGATAATAAGTGTTTAATGGAAATGAGAAAGGTTTCGGGGATGAAACCTCATTTAAGGGGGGGGTAGATTTGTAACACCCCAAAACCTGAATGTTTATATTGTCGTATGTTCCTATAGGACATATCATGAAATAAGTAACTAGGCTATTAACCTAGTTAAATGGGTAGTCAAAACTACTAAATAACGAAAGTTTGTGCCAATTATGTTTAATTAACAAACACGAGGGACTAAAGTGGGTTAAAACGAAAGTTGAAATATTAAAAGTAAATATAACACACACAAACACACATTCGTGTGTGTTCTGGATCGTTCAGGAGCTCCCCAAAGGAGCCAAACCCTAGCTCAATCTTAAATGATCAATTGAAGGGTAAATCGAAGCTCAAATTCATGAATAAACGTGGATTAATGATCACCATCACAAGGCGATCATAAGGTATGTCTCAAAACTAAGATTGGTGATCTTGTATGAAGTGGGTTATGTTTTAATCCATGAATTTGGGATGAAATTGAGTATGAGTATATGTTAGTATCATGATATAGAACCTAGATTATGCATGGTTTGGGTTAATTTGATGATTAGAGGTGAAACCCATTTGTTTTGGTAAGAATGATGACTTGAATGATCATCCATGTTTAATTAATCATGATTGTTGATGTATTATGATGGATAGGATGGATTCTTGTTAGAGGAATTGAAAGAAATATGATGATAATATGTTTGAATGTTTATGTGTGAATGATATATGTTTATTAGTAGGAGGATTTGATGAATTATGTATGAAATTAGGAGATTGTGCATGAATTAGTTGTGGCTTATGTTTAGAAGGTTGTACACACACCAAGGGTATGATGAAATTAGAGATAATTGAGCTTAGATCACTAGTAAGTGAATAACAATGTAGTTATGAAGTGGGTTTTGTATAATATGATGATATGTTATTGTTAATGATGTTTGAAACCACATACGTGTGTAAATGTTTAAAGGATTTCGGCTAGGATTTGATAGATTAGTATGTTTTGAGTTTGAATTATAATTTCTGAAACGAGATCCGTGTGATGAATGATGAACAAGCTAACTATCTTAAGAATGATATATGATAGTTGATGCTTGATAAGCGACATGGAAGCTTGGCAAAGAAGCGGGTCAAATGGGACTTATGCGCATGGGAAGCATATTTGGATGAGAGGTAAGTAAGCTTACACCCCTTTTTGTAGAATATTTATTTGTTGTGTTGATTACGAACATGGTAAGTAAATATGTGAAGAATGATGTTCCGACAAGTATTTGATACGGGTCGAAATATGTGGGTATGATAAGAAATTAAAGTTGATGTTTAAAAAGGGTAAAATGGACATTTGGAACTAACGGGTCAACTGGTGGAGATGTCAGCATTTGGCGTTATCGACTAATGAATTGTTTTGTCAAGTATTATGAATTCACAGAATGAATAGCGAAAGGATCTCGTTGTTATCATCTAACAATTTGGTGGATGAAGTATTAAACGGATCTTAGCTTTGATCCGAGCAAGGTATGTGTGTTTAGAGTTGTAGTTAAGTGATAGGATTGGTTGAATGTGCCATGAAGTCCTTTGTTGTAAAGGATGGAGCGAAGTTGACAAAAATGCCCTTGATAGGTATATTGGGCAAACGACTTTAAAAGTATTTAGAAACAAGCCATTTGATTAAATGATTACTTGGGACAAGTACGAAAGCGGAAAGTATGATCTTTGCAAGTCAAGTCCTTAAAAATGCGTAAATACCCTTAACGGGTCAAAATAAGTTTTAAGCGGAAATGGGTTGGGATGTTGTAAGAAACCCGTGATTGGAACCTTATATGATAGACGACGTTGAAATTGTAAGGCTCATGGGAAATTGAGGTCAAATAAACAATTTATTTTGATAAATGCGTGAACGGGTCAAAACTTAGTAAAAAGGTGATAAGTCGATATCTTAAAAGTTTAGAATTTTGTTAATCCGGATGTCGGATGTTAATTCCATGTGATGGAGAATTAAATTACGATCACGTAGGAAAAAGAATCGGGTAAAACGGATCAAAAACGAGAAAGTTATGTCCGTTTCTGTAAAACTGAGTTATACTGGGAATATGCAGCAACAGCTGCGAACATTCTGTTAAAAAGGGGTGGTGGCGCGACGCGACGGCGAAGGCCATAGGCCGTCGCGCGACGCCACGGGCTCCAGAACATTGAAAAATTCATATTTTAATTGTATATGCAACGCGAACCCGTTTAGACCGTTTTTAAACACTTATATACTAAGTATGATTAATTTATTTCATGTTTTAGGAAAGGTAGGTATGTATGTGTGTATGTATTTACGCAAATAGGAACATATGGGCGTATGTAGGTAAGTAGACGTGTATGAACATATGTACTATGTAGGTATGTATGTATGTATGTATGTATGTATGTATGTATGTATGTATGTATGTATGTATGTATGAATTTATGCAAGTAGGTATATATCATGTATGAAGGTATGTACGTATGTAAATATGTGAGTGTGCACGTATGCAATCAGGTATGCATGGATTTTTGCAAGTTTTCAATACTATACGGTATTAACGCTATTAATAGTGCACCTCGAGAATGAAGTGTAATGCAGGTACACTATTGAAGTCTCACCAGGATTGATGTTTACATGGAAAGCTTAAATGTAGAGGAATATCGGAATGAGAAGTATATGAGTATGAATCTTGGTATGTTTATAATA
The DNA here is from genome assembly GCA_030545235.1 of Helianthus tuberosus. Taxonomy (NCBI): domain Eukaryota; kingdom Viridiplantae; phylum Streptophyta; class Magnoliopsida; order Asterales; family Asteraceae; genus Helianthus; species Helianthus tuberosus. Next base: position 24,674,589 of record CM060426.1, on the reverse strand, counting down.
TGTGCTAACGTAATGAACGTATGTGGTGAGTGCAGGTTGTACGAGACACGAAGGATCATCGAGGAGTAGAGATCAAGGACCGAGTCACAAGATAGATTGTACGGGGAAAGTTGGTGAATGTAATATAGTAAAAAAATAAGTTATGAATTTACTTAGTAAAAGAGTTCGATTGATGTAATCATTGTAAAAGTGTTACCTTAAAATGAACTTCAAGTAAGTTAAGATGTTTGTAATGAAAGAAATTTTACGGTATGAAATTCTGCTGTGACTTTTGGTCAAATACGAATTAGGGTCTTACATAGACTTTATTTTCCGGGAAATAATCGAAGTCGTGAATTAAACAATAGCACTTGATCTCCTACTCGAAATTCATTAGGTTTGATATGTTTGTCATGTAAGTTTTTCATATGTTCCTTATAAATTTCGGAGTTAGAGTATTCTTGATTTCTCAATTCGTCTAATTCGTTTAATTGATAAAATCGATTCTTCCCGGCGGTTTTATTGTCTAGGTTTACGGTTTTTTAATTCCCAGTAACCCTATGTGCTATTTCGACTAGCAAATGACAACTTTTTCCATAGACGAGCTTATATGGGGTGGTTCCTATTGTTGTTTTATACGCGGTTCGAAAAGCCCATAAAGCGTCGTCTAATTTATCGGCCCATTCTTTTTTTATTTAATCCTACAGTTTTCTCAAGTATTCTTTTTAAAACTCTATTAGTCACTTCGGCTTCTCCATTTGTTTGAGGGTGATATGCGATTGAGATCCGATGATAGACCCCATATCTTGTTAAAAAAAATTCAAGTTGGTGATTACAAAAATGGGTGCCTCTATCACTTATTAATGCTTTTGGAGTACCGAAACGAGAAAATAGTCATTTCAAGAATCTTACCACAACTCTTCCATCATTTGTTGGAAGAGCTTCGGCTTCAGCCCATTTTGACAAGTAATCTACGGTGATAAGTATATATTTGTTTCCTTTTGAAAGTGGGAAAGGTCCCACAAAGTCTAGTCCCCACACATCAAAAATTTCACAAACAAGAATACCATTTTTGTGGCATTTCATCTTGATAAGACTATGGGAGTCTTTATAAATGGTTGGCCAATAGAATCCCGAATCAAATACCTTTCGTGCGGTACTAGTGGCTCCATGATGTCCATTGTAGGGACCTTCGTGACAATGGCGAAGAATCTTCCTTGCTTCGTTACCATGTACGCATCGTCGGATAAGTTGGTCGGCGCATATCTTGAAAGGTAAGGATCTTCCCAAAAATAATGCTTTATATCGGCAAAGAATTTCTTTCTTTGATGATGTGACCATCCTTTCGTGATTACTCCACTAGCTAAGTAGTTGGCGTAGTCGGCGTACCATGGTTCTTCTCGGTATTCCACCATTTCTAAGGATTCCGTTGGGAATTTTTTCCATTGATGAGCTTGTCCCTAGTTGCCTCCAAAGCTGGATCTTCCAAGTGGGATAGATGGTTGGCAGCGGTGTTTTTAGCTCCTCTTTTGTCTTTTATTTCAATGTCAAATTCTTGGAGGAGTAGAATTCATCCGATTAAACGTGGCTTGGCATCCTATTTTTTTAAGAGATAACGAATGGCTGCTTGGTCTGTATAAACTATCGCTTTAGAAAGAACAAGATAAGAATGAAATTTATCAAAAGCAAATACTACAGCTAGTAACTCTTTTTCAGTTGTTGTGTAATTTTCTTGTGCATCATTGAGTGTTTTACTAGCATAGTATATTGGGTGAAAATGCTTATCTTTTCGTTGTCCCAAGACAGCTCCAACCGCAAAGTCACTTGCATCGCACATGATTTCGAAAGGTAATTTCTAATCAGGCGCTATCATGATTGATGCTTTGACTAGCATTTATTTTAATGTTAAAAGTGCTTGGTTGCAATCCTTGTCAAAGATGAATGGTGCATCTTTTTCAAGTTATTTTGTTAAAGGTCTTGAAATTTTCAAAAAGTCTTTGATAAATCGTCTATAAAATCCGGCATGCCCTAGGAAACTTCTGATAGCTCTAACAGAGGATGGAGGTGGTAATCGGGAGATGGTGTCTACTTTAGCCCGATCAACCTCCACTCCTTCGCTTGAGATTTTGTGATCGAGTACTATTCCCTCCGTTACCATGAAATGGCATTTTTTTCCAATTAAGTGCGTGGTTAGTTAGTTTCCTTACATTGGGATAGCATTCGTTCAAGGTTATCGAGGCATTGGTCGTATGAATCTCCAAAGATAGAAAAGTCGTCCATGAAAACTTCCATGATTTTTTCTATCATGTCATGGAAGATGGCCACTATGCAACGTTGGAAGGTTGCGGGGGCATTACATAGACCAAAAAGCATGCGTCGATAAGCAAAAGTTCCATAGGGGCATGTAAATGTTGTTTTTTCTTGGTCTTCGGGAGCTATCGGTATTTGAAAGTAACCTGAAAAACCATCTAAAAACAATAAAATTTATGACCGGATAATCTTTGTAACATTTGATCAATAAAAGGTAAGGGGAAGTGGTCTTTCCTCGTTGCCTCATTTAATCTACGATAGTCTATGCAAACTCTCCATCCAGTGACGGTTCTTGTTGGTATTAATTCATTTTTTTCATTAGTGACCACCGTCATACCTCCTTTTTTAGGAACTACTTGAACAGGACTTACCCAAGGGCTATTGGAAATTAGGTGAGTCCGGCATCAAGTAGTTTGATGACTTTATTTTTAACCACTTCTTGAACATTTGGATTTCCTCTACGTTGTGGTTGTATTACCGATTTATAGTCATCGTTCATCAAAATTTTGTGCGTGCACATGGAAGGATTTATTCCTTTTATATCTACAAGCTTCCATGCGATCGCATTTTTGTGTTTTTTTCAAAAGCGTGATTAATTTTTCTGTTTCTAAATTAGTTAATTTTGAAGAAATAATTACAGGTAACTTACCATCCTTTTCAAGAAAAGCATATTCCAAACCTTTCGGAAGTTCTTTGAGCTCAAGTGGTAGGTCTTTAGGAGACTCCTTATTTGGTTGCTCATTCTTTTGGTCGAGAACTAAAAAGGTTTGTTCAATGGCGACCTCTTCTTCCACAAGTTGGTCGATTTCGTCTTCCGTATCAGGTGGTTCAACTTCATCTTCAATTAGGGGGTCGTCATTGCCGATTGGATATTTCATTGATTGTTCAAGGTCGACATACCTTTTGTAGGCCCCAAATTGAATGGGTAGATTGTTTTGCTTCCGATTGATCAATGCTTGATGGGTTTTCACAAAAGGTTGTCCCAACACAAGTGGAGCGTCATCAACAATGACGAAGTCGGTTGGGACTACCATTTGATTTGTTTGCACTAACACGTCCTCAACTATTCCCGCTGATTTTATTATTTTCCGATTAGAAAGAAAAATGGGAATTTGAAGTGGAGAAAAATCACTAATAGTTATTTTTTTGAAAATATAGTTTGGCATTATATTAACCCAAAGATCTTTATCAATTGTAATGTTACTAATAAAGGTGTTTTGAAAAAAACATGAAACCGGTGTAATGTTAGTTTCAAATTAATCATCTTTTATTAGCGTGGTTTGATTATTTGTTAATTTAATGCTTACCATTTCGTCAACTTTAGTGTTAGTGTTTAACTCTTTTAAAAACTTAGCATGAGTAGGTACCAAACCATGATTTTCGAAAGAAGGTGGTAAAAGGTTAATTTCTTGAAAATTTGATTCTTCTTGAAAATTATCGTTTTCGGACTTACCTCTTTCGTTGTTTGGTTCATGCGTTGGTTTTTCACTTAGTTGTTCCTCCATTTTTACTTCTTCAATTATTACCTCTTTAGTACAAATTGCCTCTTCCCTCTCGCGAGATTCTTTTATAAAGCGTTTAATATCTTTGAGATATTTCACAATTCTTTCGGCTTCGAGGAGGATAGTTGGTGGTTCGTGAAAGTTAGCGGGATGAGTGTCCCAAAAGCTTGAATTTGGAAGTTCAAACCTTGGTTCCTCATAATACATATATGAGGTGGATGGTTCACACCTTGGTTCCTCATAATACGTATATGAGGGGGATGGTTCGAAAAGGTCACAATATTGTACCGAATGAGAATTACCGCAAATGGTACAATATTATTCTTCGTAATCATCCTCTACATAGTAGTAAGTGTAACCTCTTGAGTATGGATCCATGAGAATCACTCAACAGACTACAGAGTCTCAGGACCAGAAAACATAATTAAAAAGCTGAAACAGAGGCTCACTACGGCCTCGTGGTCAGTAGACATGGTCCCGTGGTCAGATCCTGTATCTGGGCATTTTAAAAATGTTTACTGGTTATGTGCAGCACGGGGGCATGTTCAGTGAGCACAGCCCCGTGTTCAGCTTACTGTTATGCAAAAATTCATAAAAAGTAAAAAAAAAAATAGAGCGCGCAGTTTTGAAAAGGTTTTGAAAAATGATTAGGTCGTTGATAGTAAGCTTTCTTAAAATCCTTGTGTCCTCGGCAACGGCGCCAAAAACTTGGTGTGCGTATAGTGCGATATGTTTTTATTGATATTTTAAGCCCGTTTTATGCATTAGTCAAGTTTAAATTTATAAAACACGATATTATACTAACACTAAACACACACTTGGGCAAGTGCACCCATCGCGAGCGTAGTATAGTGTTGGTAAGATACCGAGGTCGTCCAAGGACACAAGAGCTTTTAATACCGGTTTATCCTCAACGTCTAATCGATCTAAATTTTTGAGAAAAGAGTTTTGAAAACATGAAAATAAAACTAAAAATGAAAAGATAAATAAAATGAAAAACAAATAGACAAGATAGAATCACTTGGATCCAACTCATCTTAAACGTATCCTTTGATGATTTTCGCACTTTCGGACTTTTTAAGAGATTATCTTAGTTATAGCAGTAGGCCCCTCTTTTGAAGGTGACGTTGCCCTCGGCTAAGTGGTTTGAGTCAGCAAGGATACAATTGCAATAAGTCGGTTTAATGTTTTAATAGTAGTTAACATATGAAGGGTTCAAGCTATTCGCACCCCCTTCATCCAATACCATTGGGTATTGAAGGAGGTCCTAGTAAGCTTGAACCAAGTCCTCGCAGCATCTATACACTGAACGAGACAAGAACTTTACAAAACCACCCTCCTAACCCCCTTCTAGGTAGTTAACGCACTTTATATAGACCGTAAAGATTACTTTCAACATAAGAAACTTGTTATTAAAGTCATTAATACAAACCCAATTAAAAAGTGCCGAAAGATTAAAAATCAAAAGTAATACATTAAAGACTTGTCTTCACCAAGTGATGTAAGAGATTAGCCAAACATGGCCTTTGATTGACAAAAGCTCTTACGATCAATCTTGGATCCTAAGACTACTACACACTCTAAAGATGGATGATGGATGATGGTGGTGGGTGGGTGTTGGTGTTGTAGTGGTGGTGGAGTGGTGGCAAAGTGGGAGAGAAGTGATTTGCCAAGGGATGCCTTTGAAGTGAACCAAGCACCCCTATTTATAGCCAGAACAGAGCTTTGGACACGACCCCGTGTCCAACCAACACGACCCGTGGCCATCATCTTCTCTTCCTTTATTAATTGCAATTGTCAGCAGAGGGCCCCACACGACCCCGTGGTCAACTCTTTGTTGTACTATCAAGATTCTGCAAATCCTAGAGTTGACCACGCCCCGTGTAGAGCTGGGCACGGCCCCGTGGTGGGCGTAGAAGCTTCTGCAGATTTGTCTTGTTGTGCAGGGTCCTGACCACGCCCCATGCCCAGATGGGCACAGCACCGTGGTCGTGTTCGGTTTCTTGTTTTTGCTTTGGGAGATGCTGACGAGGGGTCGGGCATGTCCCTTTATTCTTTCTTCTTGTAATTATGTTGGTTTTGACTGCTTATTTGTTCCTTTTGTTCTTTTAAGCTCGTTTAGTCCTGTAAATTCAAAAGGAAGAAAGAAACGCATTTTTCCAACAATAGTACTAAAAAAAGGGTTAGTTTTATGCCTCATTTGATGTAATTTATATGTTGCATTTTGTACACATCAGGGGACTATCCAATGTCGCCACTGAACTATCTCTGGAGTAGACACGCGAGCGAAGAAGCATCACTTTGGAAGGAAAACTACACAGGATGGATAGCTTAGTATGAAATGCTAATGAAGCCTAACATTGACAACACATTGAATGTTATTGATTAATTTGTAATTTTAAAGAATATTTTATTTGTATAATGTATTCCATTTGTTTATTGCCAAAACAGTGCATTTTATTGATTAATTTGTAATACGAAAATACGCTAAAATATGCAAAACTACGCTAAAATATGCTAAAGTACGCTAAAATAGTTTAAAACACATGAAAATACGCTAAAATACGTTTAAAATATGCTAAAATACATGAATATATGCTAAAATACATGAAAATACTCTAAATACGCAAAAATACCTTATAATACGCTAAATACTCTAAAGTACGCTAAAATATGCGAAAATACGCTAAAATACTATAAAATACATGAAAATATGCTAAAATACCTTAAAATACGCTAAAATACTCTAAAGTATGCTAAAATATGCGAAAATACGCTAAAATACTCTAAAGTACACTAAAATATGCGAAAATACGCTAATATACTCTACAATACGCAAAAATACGTTAAAATACGCTAAAATACTCTAAAATAAGAAAAAATACCTTAAAATACCCTAAAATACATGAAAATACGCTAAAATACTCAAAAGTACGCTAAAATATGTGAAAATACTCTAAAGTACGCTAAAATACTCTAAAATACGCAAAAATACGTTAAAATACGCTAAAATACTTTAAAATACTCTAAAATAAGCAAAAATACCTTAAAATACGCTAGAATGCTCTAAAGTACACTAAACTATGCGAAAATACGCTAAAATACTCTAAAGTGCACTAAAATATACGAAAATACGCTAAAATACTCTAAAATACGTAAAAATACGCTAAAAGACTCTAAAGTAAGTAAAAATACCTTAAAATACCCTAAAATACATGAAAATACCTTAAAATACGCTAGAATGCTCTAAAGTACGCTAAAATATGTCAAAATATGCTAAAATACGTTAAAATACGCTAAAATTGTAACACCCCAACCCGGAAGGGTTGACGTGTCACAATAACAGTGATATCATAAACAAAAGTCATAATTCCATTTATTTATTTGACAGGGATACAACCACACAACAACTGAACTTAAGGTTAATATACAAGCGGACACATTGACTTGATTTAACTAACATCTTCAGATTTATTCCTAGGCTTTATTCTTCTCTCTTTTCCCCGCCCGAAGTAACCTGCGGACCTGTATATACAAACAATTTTACGGAATGAGCCAAATGCTCAGTACGGAATAATAGGCTTAAATAACAAATAACGCTTTATATGAAATGTTATCCGGATGGAACTTTATGCGAAAATGATACGATGCAAGTAACGTAATTTCATAATCATATCATACGGATGTACCCATGAGCCAAACTTAAAACGTGACAATACACAGGTAGCTACTCCTGCATAATTATCACATGAGATGGCGAGTTGGCATACCCGTTATCCACCTCCTTAACTTAAATCCTAGGATCGATCCATACGCCTCCTAATAGCTTATATGTACCACACTTGTACTTAAGAGACGCCGTGAACTGATCTCTCCGTCACGGATGGAGCACATGATGTCGATGCCGCAACAACATGCTCGTGGGACACTCCACGAGAAGCGAAAACTCAGGGAATCAGAGTACAAATGGTCTTATTCACATAACTTATCGTAACATATATTGGAACATGCGATAATGAGTACAACTTAACATAATACTATCGCATGACATGAAAGCAAAATCCAAAGTTATGATTAGAATAGGAATTCAACGGACTGTCAAATGAATCGATAATCAAAGACGTGAGGAGTTTTTAAAAGCTATAGTAATTTAATGGGCTTATAACAATTTGAATATGAAGCAATAAGGAGTGGGGTAAGGATCCGTACCTTAATAATTTCAAAGTGATGCTACCTTGTGATAATATTTCAGATTTATACGGGCAGAGTTTAGACTATTGATTAGTCTTTTAACCTAATTTAAATAACATGCACACAAACTAGGTTAGTAACTTAATACAGCATTTATGATAACTCACGAGATCAACCCTCACAACGAATGACAAAGTGCGATACTTAAACATCCATCGGATTCACAATTAATGACAAAGTGAAATCACTTAAATATCCATCGGATTCACAATGAATGACAAAGTGCAAACACTTAAACATCCATCGGAATCACAATTAATGACAAAGTGAAATTACTTAAACATCCATCGGAATCACGACTAATGACAAAGCATAACCCAAATTTGAGCAGCACTTAAACATCCATTGAGTACATTGATCGATCGGACAATGAATCGTAATAGCGATCGAGTTAATACCCTGTTCTGCAGCACCCCGCTATACTAATTAGCGATTTCGTGTGTGTTTTGAGAGTATTTAGACGAAATCTCAGCGTGTATTTTGAGTTTCTTCGTCGTTTTTGTGCCAGAATTCGAGTGCCAATGTTCTGTATTTATACCCGATTTTTGGTCTTGCTTACGGACCGTAACAATAGTCCCTTACGGTCCGTAAGGGACACCTCAAACTTATAGTGTTGCCACGTGTAGGACTAGCCTAGCTGAGTCGACATTTTGGATAAATACGAATTATATAATGAGTTATATGGATAATCGTAACTATAAAATACCCCCCCCCCCCCTGAGTTTTAGGGGCCCTGATCCTGATTCTGAAAATTCTGAAAATTCTAGGGTTTGTACAGAATTACTTGGGTGTCTTAATTAGGGTTTCCTATTAGATAATTTAATAATAATAGTTTTGGTTGATATACCGAAGGATGGATCATCAGATAAATGTTTAGTTTATTATAAATTATTATTATTTATTTTATTTCTAGAATAATGATTTTAAAATTATGGTTATTACAAAAATACTCTAAAATACGCTAAAATACTCTTAAATACGAAAACAAATACCTTAAAATTCGTTAAAAGACATGAAAATATTTTAAAATACATTGCAATACCCTAAAATACCTCAAATTACTTTAAAATACGCTAAAATATCCCGAGATACGTTAAAATACGCCGAAATACATTGAAATGGGTCAGGATTTAGAGAAAACGGTGAAAAGTGTGAGAACGGTGAGAACGCTTCTGGATCGTCCGATCAAAACAATCCATGGACTAGATTGCACGGTGGCGTTTTCGTAAATAACATCAATATTATTATGTGGGACGCGCTTCATTAAGGGTAAAAGGGTCTTTTACCCCTCATATTCAAAACGTCATCAAATGATAAAACGCCATACAAAAAAAAAACGCCATTAAAAACAAAACGCCAAAAATTAGTAATAAAACGCGTTGAATATTACAGGAAGATGAAACAACACAAAATAACTGAATTTCAGTTATTAACATTTATTAGAAGAAATTCCCTCCTAAATTACACGCCAAAAACATCATTATATAAACAAAGGTAAAACATAGCTTCCATGATCACTTCAATTCTATCCATTTTCTGCAAAAAAAAAATCCTTAACCAAAAACGCCAACTTAAACAAAACGCCAAAAATGGCAACAATCGTTTCATGGAGATACACTTTGGGGATCAGGCGATACGTCCTCCATTTTGACAACAGAAGGATGGTGTATGTTAAGACGGTCAGGGCAATTCTGAAGATGGAAGAAGAGATACAGAGGCAAATCTTATCCATTGGCATCGCTCTAGACAACGAATGTCATGAAACACATATGCTTATGAAAGCATTAACCAGCAAATTTGGACCAATTAAAGGAGATGTGAAGCCAGACCCTGTCATGACATCATGGTGTTTTGATGATGAAACAGACATGGTGATTGTTACATACGACAGCGGAGAGCAGGAAGTCTACTGGCTAGAAACATCATGACAAAGCAGCGACTGGGTTTCATGGAAGAATTGCATAACGCCACTTGTACCAACACAGAAATAGACTCAAAATTGGAGTTAATGCAAGACATGTTCAGGTGGAGGCTTCAGAATCTTCAGGAACAAGAAGCTGATGAAGGTAAATGTGATGACATGGATGAAGATCAAGATGAAGACTCCGAGGAGGAAGAAGATGACACAAGTGATGGATACTATTCAAATTAAGTACCTTCTGACAAAGGATTTTAATTTTTTTTCCTTTTTTTTTTCTTCTATGTAATCTTCTTTTTTTTTAGGATAATTAAATGATATATTTCTATCTTTATCAGCAAAACGCCAAAATAATACTAAAAATGGTTAACCCTAACAAAACGCCAAAAATAACAAAAAATATTTTTCCTGCTTAATATTTTATATACCATGTAATTAATGTATGGATATACAAGAGGTATATAAGATCTTGAACGTGTACGTAGTATGTATGTACGTATGTAGATGTGTATTTATGTATATGTGAAGATATGTATGAGTGTACGCATGTATGTAGAAACGTAGGGATGTATGTACGTATGTAGATGTGTATTTATGTATATATGAAGATATGTATGTGTATATGCATGTATGTAGAGATAATGGAAGGTATGTACATATGTAGATGTGTATGTATGCATGTAAGAATGTATGTATGCATTAATTAGATACGTTGAGTAATACGTTATTAATAGTGTGCCTTGAGAATGAAAAGTAATGCAGGTACATTATTGAAGCCTCACCAGGATATGGATATGTAGAGGAAACGCTTAAAGTTAGAAAGATAACGAAATGGGGAGTGTACGAGAATGAATCTTGTTTATGTATTGTGCACTAATGTTATGAATGTATGTGGTGAGTGCAGGTTGTACGAATCACGGGCGATTATCACGAGGATTAGAGATCGAAGACCGAGTCATAGGATGGATTGTACGGGAATAATTGAGTATGTACTTTAGTAAACAGGACTTATACTTTATTTTTGTAAAAGATTCATATTGAAACGAACTTTCAAGTAAGTCAAGACGTTTGTAATGAAAGAAATTTTATGGAACGAATTTCCGCTGCGACTTTTTGTCAAATACGTATTAGGACCTAACAAGTAAAATATCCGAATGTGTAAGTAATAACGGACTAAACAAGTAAATATTCTTTAAGTGATATGATTCAAATTATGTTTAAACTTTCACATATATATATATATATGTACATATATATATACTAGTCATTTACCCGCGCGATGCGGCGGGAGTGACGATTTACAACAGGATACTCATTTACCATTAGTTTATTAGTCGTCTTGTGATATATTGTATAGTACTTAAGTTAGTTTTCTTATTCGTGATATGTTGGCACTGGTTTTTCTGTTAGTTTATTGATTCTTTGGTGATATACTTTTGTTAATTTTTTTAGTTGTAGCTTCGGTGTGATCTATCTACAAGAAGAGTACAAAACAAGGAAGTAGATGTAATTAAAAACAAGAGTACAAAACAAGTAAGTAGCTGGACAAAACACCAAAAACAAAATGCGGGGAGTTTCTTGTATCTCTTCCTGTTTTACCAATACATCCGTTCGCTCATGACTTTCTTGTATCTTCTCCTCTACTGTAATAGATTTCAACACATAAAAAACAATGTTAGACGCTTACAGGGGTTTTTAAAAAATACTTAAAAAGGTAATTTACGAAAGCAATCAAGGCACAAAATTTATTTTATGAGAATAAATACACTATTAAGAAAGTGCAAAAACAAAGTTTATAACTCTATTTGTGGTTGCAAATTTATAATTTTGAAGCATTAACATGAAATGTATTAAAAAACGGTTACACGAATCATGTTATTGTCTACTCAATACATATGTGGTGTTTGGATTTATGTCTATGTCACGATTTTTAGGATTTTTGTGGTGCTTGGGTTCATATATATGACACGGTTTTTAGGACTTTTGCCGTTACAGATTTGTGTAAAATTTTCGAATTATTGTTGGGTTTGACTCATGAGAACACAGTCCGGCTAAAACTATGTGAAACCTTGAGACATATATTGGATTGATAATGAAAGTTTCGTGATTCCTTATACAAAAAAGAACTTGATCGACTTTAATTAATTAAACACTTTCAAGAAATTTAAACAGGTGAGCACCTCTAGTCCCTTATAGTTGCAGCTAACAAACCATACACAAAGTTTCATCAAACAAAGTACTATGAACAACCAAAAGTCCCATTAGAAAAATATACAAACGTCGCCATTAGAAAAATATACAAAAGCCACCACTAAAAAAAATATAGAATGCATGTTACATTTACATGGCTTGGAGGGATATGTTTCTCGCTAAAGATCTAGCAGCAGAGTTCCGTATCTGTAAACCTCACTCTCTGGAATGACCCAGTCTGCAGTACACATTTAGCATGTGAGCACAAATAAAATAGCAAGACAACTATAAATAAAAACAAGAAAAACATGACTTGGAGTTCATACCGTAAAATAGATGCTTTGAGAGTGTATCATTGGGTATATAATCAACCACTAAAAGCATGCAAGATTCAAATATTTAGATTATGAGAATATGTTTCTAAAGCCACATGCCATTTATATTGTTATATGTGCTTTTGTAGCATTTGTTTAATAGCTTAATCGTTCATGTATGGACTTATTTGCAAACCAGAGATATAGAGATTTGAACTGCAAATAAAGTCTCTTATAAAATGGTTCAGATTTCACCAAAACAGCAAAATGGTTCAGAATGGTTCTCTTCTTTTTGCAGTCTGATTTCGCAAAAAAGGGTGTACCTTTTTTAGGGTGAAGGTGAGGGTATGGGTGTACTTTTGCAGTCTATGTTGAGTAAAGTCTTTTTTCCAGGTAACACAGATTGTTTTAATAAATATCCAATAGTGGATACGGATACCGAATATACCCGGTATGGTATGGTTCGGTACCAGTATTTTAGGGTAAAAACCGGTACTGAACGGGTACCGAAAATGTCAAAATTCGGTACAAAATATGTATAAAAAATGTACCCGGTTTTGGTAAATTTGGTACTGGGACCATTTGCTCATCCCTGGGTAGAAATACTACATCAGAAAAACATACAAAACAAAGTAAAACTAAATACCTGCCAACATGAATTTTTTCTTTTCTCTTTTGCCTCCAGCCACTTTATCCTCTCCTTTTGCTAGTGCCACTTGAACTCACGGAAGCTGCTGAACATTTTCTTCTTCGTCTTGTCAATAATTAGAGCACTTAATAATATGGTATACGACCAATCACCGTTTGCTGACCAAAATGTTAGCTAATCAGTCGAAACCATCACTATTGTCACGTGGTTAATACTGCACCGCCCCTTGTCCCCTTGAAGGTTAACATAACCCATTTTGGCCAACAGATGACGCAAAGCCAACATGTTACCCAACTATAAACCGTTCCATACAAGATCATTTAAATTTAGATTATTAAAATAATAATTTGATTTCAGTTAACTATCCTTACAAAACACACACACCAATATTGGTTAGGTCTTTCAGTCCACTAAAGAGATAATTACAATAATTCTTAAAGGTCTTGAATGCAACTATCTAGAGGTTGTATACTTTTCGACCATATTCCTCTTTAGCAAACTCTTTTTTATTTTTTGCTCTATACATTTGACATATTAGGCCGTTAGAGATGAAGGCTAAACCCGAATCAAGCCATTAATTAGTAAATGGGTCAAAAGTGCCACATCAACCATGCATCCTTTTGAATATTTAAGGTGTCGAGTATTGTTTTTATTCAGAACATCAAAAAGCATTTTATTAAATCTAATCTTATGCAAGACAAACAATGGCAGCAGCATAAAAAGCCATTTTAGACACTAAAATATACTCTCACATCACTCAAGCAGACATGACAATCAAGAGTAATATAGAATCCTATTTTTATTCACTGTGAAAAAGATTATTTCTAAACAGTACCCGAGTGAACAAAGAGTTCCAAAATTATTTGCTTAAATAAGCAGGTAAGGTACAAAGAGGCTCCTTCAATGACAAAAAAATTGAATGTTTGATTTAAAAAGTATCAATTTGGGTCCATTTTGCCCTTTTGGGACCTTTTGACTGATTGCTTTATTTTTTCTAAAACGACTTATTTTAACCAACTTTATTTTTGTCCAGAACCATTTGATGTCGAGCCAAATCCAAAGTCATTTTGCTTATATCCCGCATTTACCCAAACCCGTCACCAGAACCCACTTCATATAGCCAGTTTTTCAGCCTTAAGCATGCTAATGAGGTTTAAAACAGTACGAAACTATCTCAAAGAGAACAGATAGAACCATAGTCACATAATTCGCCAGATCACCCACGATCTCCGATCCAGTTCGATCGATCCCAAATCCGGTACGTTCGCGATCCCGCGAACCATGTTTCTATCATAGAACCATAACGGAGTTGTACCTGAAGTTTCTTAGACTTTGGCTGCAAAGGACACGTTATAATGTCAGATTTTGATCGTCCGGTGTTACATTAAAGAGAAAAAGAAATAAAATAGGTGAGGGTAGTTACCGAGTTATCAGTTATAACCAACGTTCCACCCGGTCGAAGCAACCGAAATGATTCCTTTGCCAAATTTATAGTAGCTCTTGCTGGGCATTCATGAAGCTGCAAAGTGTCATGGACAACATGAATGAGTTGATATGGGTTATGCTTAATCTGAAACGGGTCAAACGAGCTGGACAAGTCAAACGGGTTGATAGTTTAATGCATACAATCTCCTAAATCGCTTTGTTACAATAAGATTATTATTATAGTAATATTCTTAATTGTATTTAATGCATTAATTATTTTTGAAAAAAAAAATTGGGGTCAATATAACCCCATCTGACGTATTTTGAGTTTTGACCCAAACTACCTGTTTCAAGTTTCAACCCAAACGCGTTTTGGCCCAGTACCCAACTCAACCTGGCCCATTTATGTTCGTGCTAAAAGAATTACCTGTTTAGAACTGAAGCCGAGTTGGCTTGTTAACAATTCGAGCCGAGTTCTAGTCAAGGTGAGCAGTGATCGCCCGGATATTTTAATAATATTTATTTATTTTAATTTATATTTAACCCAACCAATGAGCCCAGTACCCAATCCTAAGTCCAACCCACCTCGACTTCCCTTGATTAAATTACAACTTTATGTTAATTTTCAAAAAACCGAGTCAAACCTAGCTGAGCTGAGCTGACTTGAGTTCAAACCACACCGACTTCGAGTTTGAGCTAGCCCTAGCTCGGTTCATGAACAGCCCTACCTAGGATGAGTATTGTTTGATAAGATAGATTATTAACCAAACAAACCAGGCCATACCACATAGGAGATTGAAACAATGTCAAATGATTGTGAATCCAAGCCTGTACATTCACCGTTTGCGTGTATCCACTGGAATGAGTTTGATCTCTGAGGACTTGCTTTTTCTTTATATTTAACAGCTAGGAAGTATGGTGATAGATCCAGACCCTGTGGCACAACATGAATAAAATAACATCTTATCAAGTTTTACAAAATCATATCAAAAGCCAAATGACAGAAATGACCTCCGATAATGATAAATCAAGTAAAGTGGTCAACCATACCCAATAACAATAACATAGGTAATAGGTATTTTAACTTTAAAATTACCTAATAAAACCAAATTTTCAGATAGTGAAGAGATTGTGAAATAAGTTGCATTTTGTAGTATGGGTCAAAATAATCACCTGTGGATCCGCATATATTTTTCGTTCGATATATTAGTGGATTAACATAACAATAATCAAATCAGCCAACAGATTTGATCCAGTTACTGAAATCCTATAAAGATGACTACTTTTTCTGTTTTAATTTCATCTAACTAATAACTGATTTGTTAGCAAACATACCCTCAAAAAAATGCATAATAAAAGAAAAGAAGATAAATATGAAAAGAGACCAGTTGAGTATAAGGTTTAACACAAATTAATGTTATTTAGGACTCAATATGCCACTCCTTTATTTCTCCGACGAACATCTCTACATCCAGCTTTTCCATTCAATTTGAGCCCTAATAGTTCTTCATCAACATCTGTAACGTGAAAATTAAAAATCAACTAATAGAAATATTCTGCTTATAAACTTATCACTGATTTCGACTTGAAACCTCAATTGAAGATCAAAAACCCCCAAATGAAAATCATAAGAGCCGAACCCTAGGATTCCAGATCTGAACACTTTGAGTTATTACCGCCACCGTTCAACCTCGTTGTATCTTGTCGTCGCCGGAACCCTAGTTCCATTTTCCACCTCTACCTTCTCTCTCGACTCTCCTTCCCGTCTCTCTCTCTCTCTCTCTTCTCGGTTCTTCCATCTGCAAATGAAAAGAAAAGAAGATAATGGGTGTTTGAGAGGGAATAGAAAGGTTGATATGTGTGAAGTGAATATCAGCCCTTAGATCACGATCCGTGTGAAAAAATGAGGGAAATGTATGGCTGAAAATGAACCAGTTGAAGGGTAATTTTTTGTGTTTCTTTATGCTTTAAGTGTTGTACATTATGCATCTGATGTTGTATCCTGTGTGTTTTTTTTAGTGAAGGGCATAATTGGAATTGTAAATTATCTTGTGCTTTAGAGGGTTGTACAACATGCTTTAGGGGTGTTTTAAGGAAATTTTTATGGACTTTAAGAAGTCCTTCTGATATGTATTATAAAGTAGTATAGATATATATGAATATATTTATGCAAATGCGTTGCATGCAAGAATGGTCGAAAGCATAAATGGGTCATACGGGTCAGATGGCGATCGCCATTTGAACTCGATAGTTAATGTTTTGATTTGTTAAGTTTTGTACTCATAGGTGAGCTTGATGAATGGACACGCAATGTCACCAATCGGAAAGGAATGATCATCGTAAGATAAGGATAACGAATCAATGGAATCTACTTCCGTCAGGTATGTATAAAAAGGGTTTGTAGGATCGTTTTCAGACCCGAAAGAGTCGATCAGAAGAGTTTATCTCTATACGAAAGGCGGAAACAGACGTATTGAGTTCAATTCAGCTGAATTATCACTTTAAACTGTCCGTATATTGATTTTAGATCAAATACAAGCCTGTGGATACTTCGGCAGCACTTCGTTACACTGACCGGAACTGTTACAAATGAATAAGCACTCAAGGTATTTATAGGAAGAGTAATTTCGTTTGAAATAGTCTCAAACGAAATCAGTAATCTCGTTTGAAACACATTCAAACGAAATCAACTTCTTAATTTCGTTTGAAATGGTCTTGTACCATTTCAAGCGAAATCACCTATTTACACTTTCTTGTTTTTTGTGCCTTGATCTATCTATCACAACAAGACTCGATACAAGACGAAGTCGACAGACGGATGCACCAACAGACTCCCCCTCGAATGTTGACGAGTCTTAAGTGTCGAGTCTTCGGTTGTCAAACCTTCAGTCTTTATCATTCTGCACACTTTCTTTAAAAATCTCCATTGTAAGCATCCTCAATCAATCTTTTTCTCTTTCTCATAATCTTCAGGATCTGAATCTGACTCTACTATCTTCAGACTCCCTCTTGATGTCATCAGACTCCCCCTTTCGCTAAGCTAGGATCGCAGTCTGGAATTCATTGATCAAGACCAATTCCTGACTCCTGCACAAATCTCTACCCAAAAATAAGTTTTCCAAATTTAAAATTTTGATAAACTTATATCATTTTTCAGATGATTTTCAGAAATATTTATCATATTAAAGCTTCTGATGATAACTTGTAAATCAAATATTTTCAAATATCTCAAACAAATTCTCTCCCAAACCATTTGTTCATCATGTTTAGCACTCGGAATTTTGAAAATCAGTTTTCCAACATCAGTTGTCGAAAATCTTTTTGTATTTTTCAAAATTTATGCTAAAACACACTAAAAATGTTTTTGAATTTTGAATGTAAATGAAATGCAGTAAAGAATTATTTATAGATACTATTTTTGCAAGTTTGTGTAAGAGGATCTTATCAGTTTTTAAGACAAATCACTAACACCGTTAAGCTTTAATCATTTTAAGTTCTAAACGATTCACTTAGATTGTCAGTATACTGGTCCACTTAAATTCTCACACAAAGTTCAACTGTTTCGAGATATGATATTAATGTCTTAAGAACTTAAACTTAATCGCGTGTCCCACCTCAGAATATACTCCCGTATCCAGATCCCAATATTCAGTCTTATAGGTGAGTATACCACAGATGATATCTGTAAGGGGTTAAATTGCAAAGAACCATGAGAGCTCAGGTCAGAACTTCCGTTCAGCAGAGAGATGACGGCTTCGACTTTTGGTGTGTCCCCTTTAGAGGATCTTTTGTTTCAACAGCACATGACTAGCATTTTGCAATGTTTCATCATTTTTTATGCTGAAGGTGAGCTATATTTCAAGCAAGTTTAAAGTATTCTTCGGGGACTAGGCCATTGCTTCCGCAAAATCAGAAGTCCCGGGATAATACCCCAGATATCACTGAGTATAAAGACCTAGTATCTCAGATTTCGGGGTGTTGGTGCATTTAATGTCTGTTAACTATGTCTTATCGAGTCTTATGTCTAGATAGGTTAAATGAGTGCACAACAGTGTTTGAATTAGAGTTAGAACATGTTTTAGGTAACCAGTCCGTTTGAACATGTCCTGTTCGTTTGAACATGGCAGTCCGTTTGAGACAAGCCAGTCCGTTTGAACAGGGTTCCGTTTGAACTGGGTTGTGTCATCTTCAAACGGAATGGGCCTAATCTATAAATAGGTGTTGTACATGTTCATTTCAAACGGACTAGTTGTGTGTGTGAGCTGAGGTGCTGCCGGATTTTTGTCAGAATTCATTGTAAAAGCTCTACAAATCAGTAATAGATAAGGATTAAAGGAAACAAGCTGTTTGACGTTGTTTACATTGATTCCGCCTCTGTAAATGATGATGAACGACTCATACTGACTGTTTAGGGTCACCGGAACGATCCAACACGGGGGTTACCCATATATCTGAGAGATGTTTCCCCACGATATAAGCAAGTTTGAATTTAGGTTTATGTCTCGTCACAATCTACTAAATGTGCAAAAACCTACCGACACATCATCAGTGAGACCGTTTATCACATATTGACTTTCCAATTCTTTAGCATGTTGTGATCGTCCACTGATGTACTATCATTTCCTCTTTTGTACAACAAAACTCGTTTTGAATTTTATCATGTTTTTGACTTTTTCAAATTTTCAAATGTTTTTGGATTTTCTGAAATGAAATTTTTACTCCCCCTAAAATACAAACACATTTAAAGAAATTTGAAAACAAACTGTACAAGTAAATTGACAACTGATATCGAAACGCTTCACTTCGCCATCCACTTGGCATAAACAATCAGAACTCCCCCTCACAACAACTATTTTCCCATTGTGATTTCAAAACACTTAAGTTTGTTTTAATCAAATGGTTTTTCCGGAAAATAAGTTTTGTTGATTTATAAAACCACTCGTAAGTTAGGGGTTTGGTTCATCACATTTTCTTTTCAACCAAATACTACTTGTAGGAAAATGCAAGTACAATTTAATGTCCTTGATTTATCACTTGTAAGAATAGCCCAATCAAGTTCAATCTAATGACCTTGAATAGCCTACTTACAAAATCACAACCTTTATTTCAACCACATGGCTTACCAACCAATACTACCTGTAGATTGAATTCTCAAGATACCGATACCTACTCCTCACTTACCAACCTGAGAGTTCCGACAAGTCATACTAGTGAACAAATTTCAATTTACCAAAAACAATATAATAATGATGTCGATTCATGCTCCGCGATTACCAACTTGGGAGCTCCGGCAAGTCAGGTTTTTTCAGTTAGAGATATTCTCCCAAGCCTGACAGACCTTGGGAGATTCCGAGTTGTCAACACTCGGTTGCTTACCTTCCATCTTCTTCTCATAGAACTCTTTTACCCCTTTGACTTTTCGATTAATCATTTTTCCAAAAATGTTTTGCACTGTGGGGTTAAAAACCTTTTCAATATTAAATTCTTTCTTTTCAGGAAAGAATTTATTTGAAATTTCAACTTTTCCAATTTTCTGCTTAAAATTTTCAGCCCTCAATGGTGGAAATTGACATCATCCATTGGAGGTACTGATGTTTCCAATTTTAAATCAACTTTTGGTTCCTCTGATTTTGTGGAATCAGATTCATCACTAGAACTATTCCCTGAACCCTTAACCACCCACTTTTGATTTTTTAAAGTTTCTTTTCTTTTTAAAACATTTTTTGAACACTCTCCAACCTCAAATATTGAATTTTCAAAACCATTAAATTTTCTGGTTGGAAGTTCAGCTTCCTCAACAATCTTTTCTTTCAGTTTATCAGACACTCCCTGTTTTATTTGAATTGTCTTTGGACAATTTTTGGCAATGTGACCAACTGTTTTACATTGAAAACAGGTTCTCGTCTCTATCTTCTTTCGAACAACGCTTTTCTTCATTTCTTCTTGCTTTTTGGCAAGGAATTCTTTGTTCGTCTCCTTCCAGAATGAACTCTTTTGTCCTTTCTCAGCACTTGTTCCTGAAACAAAAACAGTTTTTGGTTTATAAGTTTTCTCATTTTTATAATTTTTCGGTGGTACAAAACCTAGTCCATTCTTTTTGAAATTACCGTAATGGTTTGGTTTCTTTTGAAAACCCGAACCAGAACTGTAAACTTTTTTCTTGTTTAAACGTTGTTGAACTCTTGAGGTGTACTTTTGAGGTTTACCATTAAGATTTACATCTTTTATTTCAGAAATATTAATTTCTGTTAGTTTGAAAACCTTTTTAATCATGTCAAGTTTAACACCTCTTATTGGAAAAATCTCATCAGAATATAATTTGTCAGAATCTTTCAAAGTATATGCTACTTTGATAGGTTCATCATTCAAATTAGATGTTGATAACAAAAATTCTTTATCATAGACCCGTTTGCCTTTTTGACTGTTGACTTTGACGGTTTGGACTCAGACTTTGACTCTGGTTTGGACTCCTCCGTTTCATCCTTATCTAACACCTGATCTACCACTTTCTTTATTAACTCGGACTCATGATCAGTATCAAATGACGTGAACGTGACATCAATATTTTCTGGCAAGTTATCCGACGACTCAGACTCCCACTGTAATTTGTTGCCTTTTCGACTCTTTCAGAATTTGGATTTCGAGAAGAATATCCATTTTCGACCGGGGGTGGACATTTGTTATAAACAACACTTGGTTTCTTACCAGAAATCTTCACTTCATCATCTTCTTTTGTTTCTGAATTCTTCTCTTCAGAAGCCTTTTCATCTTTAAACGTCTTCAAACCTTCCACTATCGGGTAAATCCTGTCAACCACAAAAGTAGAACATGAGTAACTTTTTAACAATCTATTTACTCTCTCAGTCTCAATTCTCTGTGTTTCTAGCTTCAATTCAAGCTCAGCACACTTCTCAGTGAAATAATTGATATCATTAAGCTGTCTCATGTATGCTCCTTTGAGTGTATTCATTGCTACAGCTTGTTCACTGTTTGACTCGGTGTACTTATTCATCTCTCTGTTCAAAACATCATATGATTCTTTTAGCCTTTTTATATTGTGTAGCAGCTCATTGTTTTGCTTTATCAGAGAATCACAATTTATACACTTCTCAGGAACTTTGACTGAATCAGCATCTGTTTTAATTTCAAATTCTGGAATTTCTTTGACTACTCTCACTTGGACTTCTTCTTCAATTTTTTTCTTTTTCTCTGCTTCAGCTTGTTTCATTTTCTCTTCTTCTTCTTCTTCTTCTTCATATTTCTTCCTTTTCTTAGCTGCAGCTTGTTCAATCTTTCTCTATTTTTCTGCCCAATATTCATCAGTATAATCATTAATAACATGAGCAACATAACTTTTAGCTTTTAACATCTCTTTGTCTGGGCAATAATTATCCCAGCTAAAGTTTTCCCGGCTAAATCCTTCTGGTAATTTTTCATCATCTTGGTTTATCAGACATGCTTTAGTGTCAGTTGGAATATATTTGTCCCAACTGAAACCTTCTGATGATTTCTGATCTTCTTTATTCACCAAACATACTCTCTTTGAATCTTCAATTACTTTCCTACCATGTGCCACTTGAGGTTCTTGTTGTTGTGGAGCAACTTGATGATAGATGGATTTCCTATAATAATCATTGTTGTTGAAAGGATTTTGAGCTCCACTTGCTTCGCGATTAGTGCACTCCCTCTTGAAGTGTCCTTTTTCCCTGCAATGAAAACACGTAACTTTAGATTTATCAAAACCTAAATTAGATACAAATGCATCACGGAAGTCATCTCTTCCTGTGATCTGTTTGAATTTCTCAGCTCTTCTTAACACACTAGCTAAACACCATTTCAGTAGAACTTTTTGCATTGTAAGCAGTTTCCACTTTTGGAGAAAATTTTGTTTTGTCACTAACACCACCTTTGAAGTACAATCCAATGTCTTGTTCTCCATCATAGTTCTTCATCCTAGCAATCTTTCTTTGCTCCATCTCTTGAGCTTCAAGATGTTTAATAAACTCGCTCAGCGTGATATTGTTAAAATCTTTTGTATTCTTCAACATCATCAGATATGTGCCCCACTCATCATGTGGCAACGCATCAGCTAGCTTCTCAATTAACTCATCTTTATCCTTTCTTATACCCAATCTTGTCATGTTTTTCACCAAATTAAAATATCTTTCGATGATCTGCTTGGTGTTTTCATTTCTTAAACCACGGAACAAATCAAATTCCTTTTTCATAAGCGACTTTTTGTTCTTGAGCATATCATCACTTCCAAGAAACTTAGCTTCTAACTCTGTCCAAATCGAATATGCACTTCCATTATGTTGCAGTAGAATCAAGATGTCTTCTTTAATCGCCTGCTGTAACAAACTAATCATCAATTTCTCATCTTTTTATTTCTTTTTCTCTGCATCACTTAATTCTCTAATCAGTATTTTCACTTGATTATTCCCGACTGGTCTGACATATTGAACTTCTGTATGTTCCCATGCATCTAGGTGATAAGCTTCAACCCAGTTACCAAAACGTTCGGACCAACCATTAAAATCATCAATATCCATAAGCTTTGGTGGTTTCTACATAGTTCCCGTTTCATTTTCAAGCATCGTATTCTGTGCTACAATCATCGGACTAGCAAAAGCGTTATAAAACTCGTTCTCCATGTTTTGATTTTCAAATGTTCACAAACAAACTGTTTCAAACGAAATACCAGGTTCAAACTAAATCACCTCTCAAACGGAATTACCACCTACAAACGAGATACCCTTTCAAACACGATGACTAATTTCGTTTGAAACAACACTTGTTCAAACGAAATTGCTGAATTTGTATGACCTTTTAAACGAAATCACGATTTCAAACGGGATTGCAACTTTCAAACGAAATTCTCAAACGAGATAACTATCTTCAAGCGAGATTACCCAACATTTCAAGCTAGATACTGTTTATTAACCAGTAATTCAAACGAAATCAGAACCAAAGGTGCAATCTCAAATGAAATCAGCAAGTAACTTCAAACGGAATCAGTATGATGTCATCATTTCAGTCCAAAAATTGTCCAATTGATCAAGTTTTAAGCCGATTTTAGATCTGAAACTTTCAAGGGTTTGTTAAAACACAATTACGCACACATTGTGAGAAAATTATCCAATTTTATCCATGAAAAGATGTTTAATTTTGAAAAGAAGGTGTAGAAATCAGATTTTGCAGCTGAATTGGTAAGAACTCTTCTTCCTGAGCTCTGATACCACTTTTAGGATCGTTTTCAGACCCGAACGAGTCGATCAGAAGAGTTTATCTCTATACGAAAGGCGGAAACAGACGTATTGAGTTCAATTCAGCTGAATTATCACTTTAAACTGTCCATATATTGATTTTAGATCAAATACAAGCCTGTGGATACTTCGGCAGCACTTCGTTACACTGACCGGAACTGTTACAAATGAATCAGCACTCAAGGTATTTATAGGAAGAGTAATTTCGTTTGAAATAGTCTCAAACGAAATCAGTAATCTCGTTTGAAACACATTCAAACGAAATCAACTTCTTAATTTCGTTTGAAATGGTCTTGTACCATTTCAAGCGAAATCACCTATGTACACTTTCTCGTTTTTTTGTGCCTTGATCTATCTATCACAACAAGACTCGATACAAGATGAAGTCGACAGACGGATGCACCAACAGGGTTGTAACTTTAATAGGAGGTTATGACTCGACTAGAGATGGATGTGTCAGAATAGAATGTATATATACAAACCGTAATGCAAAATGTGGAGTGAATTTCAAAATGTTCGTAACGATCGTCGAGTGGTATTGAACCTGAATGCTCGTAACTGTGGAAATTCTGATAGAATATACGAGACGGAAAATATCACTAAGAAATGCTAACTTTGATGCTCGGCTTGTTGGCCATGTTCATTTGAACA
The DNA here is from genome assembly GCA_030545235.1 of Helianthus tuberosus. Taxonomy (NCBI): domain Eukaryota; kingdom Viridiplantae; phylum Streptophyta; class Magnoliopsida; order Asterales; family Asteraceae; genus Helianthus; species Helianthus tuberosus. The sequence goes on along the minus strand of CM060426.1, from coordinate 24,650,134 downwards.
AGACATTGTAGAAAAGATACGCATGGCATAAATAACAATAGTAACCATGGAAATAATGCTTAGTCTTCGTGTTAAGTACGGATAAGTAAGTTTAAGAAGGGTGAATTTGGTTGAAATAATAAGTCTTTGAATGATTATAGTATGCGTATGGTAATATATCGACCCCTCCTATGAGCTTAAAAGTAATCAGAAGTAATGTTAGTAATGGAATGTTTAGGATGGCTCATAGTGAACAAAATGAAAGATAGCATATGATGTATGAGTAGTACGAAATAAATCGATTTATTTCAATTAATAAATATATGAATGTAATATGCTTAAATAGGAAGTTAGAAACAAGCCATAGACTTAGGTTTGTACGATTAATAATTGTATACAATTGGAATAAATTCGATGAATGAATCGCTAGTAAGGAGGTTTGCTAGGAACTAGCATCATACAATGAAAATGACACTAATAAGAGCTCTGGATCAGATTCTGAGTTTTAGGTGATTATGAAAGTAAATTACATAATTTAAGAACGTAAGGACAATGCGTACAATCATGTTTAGGTATGAAACAAACTTTTGACCAAGATCCCGAATGTATTCATGTTGTAATGAGCATCGTGAATGAATAGATGAAAAAGTAAGAGTAGTATTGGTCTACTTAGAATGAGAATGGTTTCGGGGACGAAACCTTCTTTAAGGGGGGTAGACTTGTAACACCCCAAATTTCGTAAGACATATTATAATGTTTTAAATCGCAATATTTTGACGAAAAGAAATGGTAAACATGGATTTCTACCATTATTAAAGTTTTATAAATTTTAGTAAATCTATAATTCTTATGTATACATGAAGGTTTACTAGGTTAGAATGTAGAAATGGGGGAAAGTGACATGTTATGAAAAGATGAGGGGGTTGAAAGGAACAATATCTCATCAAAACACTTAACAAAAAAAAATGCCCAGTGCTTCATATGTGTGTATGTGCGACCGTGAGATGAGGCCAGGGGAAACATTTCCCTTCAAAACCCTAACATCCCTAAGTCCCTCAAATTGAAAGGGAAATCAAAGATTAATCGAATGCATGAGACAGGAACTTTGATTAGCTAAGTGTGCTTGACATCAAGTAAGTTTAATTTCTTGTTTTGGTGACTTTGATGAAGTGGGTTATGTGTAATCCATGAATGTTCAATGAAATTAAGCATGAATACTAGATAATATCAACATGTAAAGTTGTATTGTGCTTACTTTTGATTGTATTGATGAGTTCGGATAAAACCCACTTAGAATTTGTAGGAAGATGAAGTTTAGTGAAGATTTATGATGAATTGTGTAATGTTGATGTTAGAGTAGCGTTATAGAAAGTAGTTAGATGGATAATTTGATATAAAACATATGATGCTTGGTTATGATAATGATTTGTGAAAGATTATGTTAATTCATGGATGAACTAGGAAGAATGTGCTTTAGTTGGTTGTACAATGTGCACTAAATGGTGTACGCACACCAAGTGTATGATGAAATATCTAAGTGAAGTTAAGATGTGAGACAATATGAAATGGCTTGATATATATGAATGAGATGAGGTAATGATGTAATTAGTAGTATACTAACTTGAAGAATGTGCTTTAGATGGAACTTATAAAAGAATTCGGGTTGAATGTATGTTGTGACAACGCTCACAATTACAGGTATCCGTACAATTAATTAATATTAACTTTGTGCTTAATGACTGTGCTAGAATTACAACTGACGAATTAAACTGTTTTATGAGTTCTGCATCATACATACATATGCATCACATTCATACTGTCACTCCATTTATTACACACAAACTTTAGTGATAAACTTGATGCACAAAACACAGTTAGCACAGTGAACGGATAACTCAGAAACATGCTGACAATGCCAGCACATAGACAAACAATATGTTGAGGCCAATAGGAACCAGAGTTAAGGTACTACACTAGTATGGAGTGTAGGGAAGTAGGGACCAAAACTGTTATTTCTAAACTTATATAAACTAAAAACCCTAACTGTGTTAATCCTTTTATAAAGATTTCCTTCTTTAAATATTAACTCAGTTAGCATACTTAACTGAACTGTACAGGGACCATTTATGTCAACTTTCAAAACTTCAGGGACCAATTATGTATTTTATATGAAAGTATAGGGGCTGTTATTGCAACTTTTCGAAAGTTCAGGGACTATTTTTGCAAAAAAAATGAAACTTGAGGGGCCAAAGTGTAAATATTGCAAAAACCGGTCAAAAGGGGGTCCTTCTGTATCGGACCGGCCCTTTCCGGGGATCGAACTCGCGTCTCTCGTGTACAACCGCAACGCCTTAACCAGTTTATCCTCCTACTAGGAGCTGTTAGAATATAGAACATTGATTCATTTATACACAAATTAGGAATTAAATATTTTATTTAAAATAAATTCTGAAACAAAAAGGAATAAATCCTTTTGAACCGGCCTAAAACGGGACTCGAACCCGCGCATTCTCGCAACACAACACGCGCACAAACCAACTGGTCTACCAGTTGGGATGTGATATATGTTGATTTAGATTAAATTCATAAACGCATTAGAATTAAATATAATAATTCAAAAACAGATCGCATTACCATTTGCCGGTAATCGATCCAAACCCCACTTGATCTTTGTTTAATTTATCCGAAAATATCACCAATGATTCCCAACCCTTTGCCAACCTAGAAACCCATTTCAATTCGACACAATTGAGTGTCTATACATGTGCATTCGGTTTTTATTTAAAAAAAATCAAAAGTAGATCGATTCCACCAAGTTTTGTCGAGTCTGAGATCGAATTGGAGTGTTATATAAATCCCTCAGACTCACACGAATCTCCTACACCTCTTACCATTAACAAACACTTCGAAACTAACCTCTGTTCAAACCTGCAACACTCGCCAGAGTTTACAGTCGCCGGAATTAGTCGAACCACCGTTCCAGTCGATACCGGTTAGTTTTTATCCGTCCAATTAATTCATTTATGCTTATACAATGTTTCCCCAAAGTTAATTTGAATATAACACATATTTCCCCGTTAATTTTGAGAGTTGACTTTTTCTGTTGACCCTGATTGAAAATTTGGGGAAGATGACACTTTTCACCTCTGTATTTATTTTATATAAACTAAACTTAAACACAAACCACCAGGCCTAGCCCAGTGGTTGTGTGTGTGCTTGCCTTCAGTACAGACCCGGGTTCGAACCCAGGGGTCTGCAACATTTTTTTTTAAACTTATTTATTGTTACTTTAACCGTTTTAATTTATTTTATTATTTAAAATGATTCCAAGGCCATAATAATTCATTTAAATCAGTGATATTCAAGTTTAATAATTAAAAATGTTATTTTTAATTATTCAGATTTAATATAATTATTTTGATAATTAGTTATATAATTACCATTTAAACAAAACACTACCGAATCCCATAGATTTAGGATTTCAAATTATCCAATTAAACATTATGGTTGATACATATTCCATATTGTTGCATGTTCAATCAATTAGAGTGACGTGGAATCTTATTTCCAAGAACTCTCACATTTGCATACTTGTTTGGATTTACTCGCTATCAAGGTGAGTTCATGTCCCCCTTTTCTCTTAACTGTTTTCAGTTTTATACTTCGGGGTGGAATACATGTTACAACTATTACAGACATTTTTATACATTGTATGGTTAGCTTAAGGAAGGTTTACTACTAGACTGTGAAGGGAGGGCACAACACTTAAGGCCATTAATCCTCGTCGTAGGACCGAGGGACATGAGTGATAGATCTATTTGGGTATAGCGAGCCCACACCCATGAGGCCGGGGCGGCCCATAGAGGTGACTATGTCTTCCAGCCGGAAGCCCGGTACAAATTTGCTAGGTTTGAGTACTTCCTGCACCATTTTCACACAAACCATTGGCTTTGCAACCCATTGGTGATCTCTTTTTCCTTAATTGCTACATACCAGGGACATTTATACACACAAGACATATTTTAAAGGCTTATACACACAGACTTACACATGAACTCGCTCAACTTTTTGTTGATTTTTCAAACTACATGTATTTCAGGGAACTAGCGGATCTGGCAGGTTATGCATGTGTCTAGCTGCGTTGAATAAAAGATGTCATCCAGAGTTGTGGAGTTTGAGAGGTGTAACCTATTCCTGGACGGGTTACATGTCTCTAAACCTCGTCTTATCTAAAGTCTTTTGGTGTCTTATGAAAACGTTTTAAACAAGTTATGGTTTGTAACTTATTTCAAGTGTCGATGTTTCTAAACAATGATGTTGTGATATTTTCTCACTTAAATTGATGGATGTACATCTCGTATTTTTTTTATCATATAGCATTGTTATGATTGTTGCTATGTTATTAAGAAGTCACACCAAATAAACCACGCTTCCGCAAAAGCCAGGGTGTGACATATGTCTTGGTCAAGACTATGCATTAAGGACTTGTACGTTGTGTTTAATATCACTAGGTGATCATATGATTGTAATCATATTTGTATCGTGAGTAAGAAATGTATATAGTGTCATTGATATAGCATAAATGATGTTACGGATATATGTGGATAAGTCGGAAGTTCATATGATAAACCGTTGACTTCTGAAAGTCAACTACACATAGGAAGCATAAATTGACTTGTTTTTGTAAAGATAGGATATTAGAAAGTCCTATGGTACATGTTACATCAATACGCGTTACATGGAATGACATGTTGAATTATATGAGTTTGAAAGTATGTGAAAGTGGGTATATGTCTTATGCTTGTTATAATTGACTAATGAAAGTCAAATGTGAAATATGCAATTGATATGATCTTTAACATGTACAATTGTGTATGCTAACGAGAATGTGAATTGGTGGCATGAAAGTATAGGAATCATATCAAGATGGACTCAAGCATGAAAGGCTAACGGGTCAAGAGGAGGCAAGGAAGTGGATACGGACACGGATGCACAAGGTAAGTGATTTCCGAATCACTTCTTAGTTTGTTAAGTAAGGTTATTTTCTAGATAATTAGGCATGATAATTGAAGTCAAATAAGGAAGGGTTGTATGAAATTGATGATTTACGTTAAGATGCCGAATGGGTCAAAATGTGGTTTTATTACTATACCGGAAGGGTTGTATAAGTAATTGATTACGGTACTATAATCGGGTATGGGTAGAATTGTACATAAGTACGCTAACCAAGAATCAGAGACGCGAATTAATAGTCTAAAGACTCGGTTGTGAGGCATGGTTAATGAACAAACAATTTCGCATTTGAAATTGTATTAACAAAGTTTGCTTTCGTATAAATGAATGACATGAATAGGTTTAACGCATACCGGGTATCGGGTGCATAAATCCCAAGTACGAACCCCGGATAATGTAAAAGTATTATAGTTATAACGTTTATGTAAGTTTTGGGTTAAAACAAATGAGTAGTTTGACGAAAACATGAACGGGTCGAATAAGTGAAAGTGGGTATATAAAGCCGAGAGCTTTAAGTGAATATTTTCCTTAAACCAGATGTTGGATTTCAAGTTCATATGATAGAATGTGAATTTACGAGCATGTAGGAAGAAACGGGAGGTTAAACGGGTAAACGGTTCAAAAGTTATGCACGTTTTAGTGCGTACAGACGACGAAACGGAACTGCAGAAAAATGCAAAATCTAGAGGGCGTCGCCAACGGGCTCTAGAAAGTCAGTTTTTGGCTGACGGGTTATTTGGTTGTCTACAGAAGTTTTGGGCTACGGGCAATTGCAAGGGCCGTCGCCGACGGCCTCCCCATGTTCAAAAACCTGAAATTTGTTATCTAAGTTGATTTGGGTATAGTAGGCTTCGGTTTGTTATCCGTGGACCACGGCGGGCCTCCCAAACATGATTTTGATCGTTCTTTTGACGTCTATGGGCTATAAATCTAAGTCTAAGTACCATGTAATTAATGTATGGATATACAAGAGGTATATAAGATCTTGAACGTGTACGTAGTATGTATGTACGTATGTAGACGTGTATTTATGTATATGTGAAGATATGTATGAGTGTACGCATGTATGTAGAAACGTAGGGATGTATGTACGTATGTAGATGTGTATTTATGTATATATGAAGATATGTATGTGTATATGCATGTATGTAGAGATAATGGAAGGTATGTACATATGTAGATGTGTATGTATCCATGTAAGAATGCATGTATGCATGAATTAGATACGTTGAGTAATACATTATTAATAGTGTGCCTTGAGAATGAAAAGTAATGCAGGTACATTATTGAAGCCTTACCAGGATATGGATACGTAGAGGAAAAGCTTAAAGTTAGAAAGATAACGAAATGGGGAGTGTACGAGAATGAATCTTGTTTATGTATTGTGCACTAATGTTATGAATGTATGTGGTGAGTGCAGGTTGTACGAATCACGGGCGATTATCACGAGGATTAGAGATCGAAGACCGAGTCATAGGATGGATTGTACGGGAATAATTGAGTATGTACTTTAGTAAACAGGACTTATACTTTATTTTTGTAAAAGATTCATATTGAAACGAACTTTCAAGTAAGTCAAGACGTTTGTAATGAAAGAAATTTTATGGCACGAATTTCCGCTGCGACTTTTTGTCAAATACGTATTAGGACCTAACACTGACTCTTTTGAAAACATTTATAAAAATTGATTTAAATGTACAAGGCACAAATATCCTTTTATAACTTGGGACAATTATATAAAAATAATCTTGTATACAGATTTATATGTTCGTTATACATTCAGGGCCCGATATAGAAACCGAGTCAAGATTAACAGACACACCACAAGTATAGGCCCACAAGAGAGTGAGATACCGTTTTTCCTACGCAACTGTCAGGTGTATGCCTACACCCCGTGCTTAAGACGTGGTCATTTCTTAATTAATGATGCCAAGGATATCCGGGACATGGTCATTAACCCCCAAAGGATTTGTTTCAAACAAGACAGATTAAAACGGGTTACCTCAATAATTTAACCACTAATCGATTAAACATTCAATACCCGACCAAGCGGTATTATTATAATACCGTATCCCAAGCCCGTATAGGGAAAATAAGTTAAAAGTATTTACCTGAGCTAAAATGAAATTTTATTCTCAGCCGTATATTCAAATTAGCAAGCACAAGTACCTCTACTGGGGCTCTTAATCTGGAGCGAAGGTTTTATTAACATATTAGATTCCTAACGGGTCTTATTTAAGTTGAAACTTAGACCGGTTAGTTTTAAGGAAAGGTTTACGGCTCAAAACGCAAGATTAAGCGAAGACCGGATTTGAATGTGATTTAGACCCGACAAGTATGGATACTTGTATAATATGGGTAAACTAAACACATTCTGAATTTTGAAGTGAAAATGATAAGGTTTGACCCGTTTCGGTTAATTTATGCAAACTAGTTACATAAACCGTACCGAATGCGAAAAATGCATAACGGGTAATCAAAAGACTCATGAACATGTTTCACAAGTTAATATGCCTTAAATATGTTGTGATATCAGTAGGATACCTTCCATTATGCCCAAAACGGATTTAAAATCAATTTAAGCCCCGTAGGGGTATTTTGGTCATTTTAAAGGTTATAAAAGAGGTTAAATAGTAATCTGAGGTTCTGGTCTAAAATAATCAGTAAAATATTTATTTTAATAAGTTATATCAGTAAGATATCATATATGTGTGAAATTTATCATTTATGGCCAAACTATGCACCATAGGGGTATTTTGGTCATTTCACATAAGCCTTAAAGGTCAAATTTGGAAATATGAGTTCAAAAATTTTACTTACTGTTAAAGTATAAAAATTTATTCATAACATCAGTAGGTAACAAGCTTTAGGTGCCAAATATGGTTTTAACCCATACTATGTGCCTAAATCGCATAAAAGTCGGTATTTGACTGTATTCGGGTTAAATACGTAAATCTGAGATTTTGAACAGTCTTTACTGTTTAAAATAATTTATTTAATATATAAAATTAGTAGAAAAAGGTTTGATATGTAAAGGATGTGTAAAACTCATTTTATTAGCAAAAAGGGCATAACTGTCAATTACCGAGTCAAAGCAAGAACCCTATGTTATGATCAGTTTAAAATTCAACAAAAATCTTCAAAAATCCCTAAATATTATATTACATCAGTGGGCAAAAGGTTTGGTGTCAAAATTTGGGTTTAAATAGGTTTTATGCCGAAAATGCCGTTTAATTAATAAAAAGCCTTCAATTTACGATATTGAGCATAACTCCTAATTTAGACCACAAACTGATGTCAAATTTTTAGGACATGTTTATAAATTAGTAATAAAGGTTTTTGTCCTCTCACATTTTCAAAAATCTCGTTTTTACATCAAAAGGGCATAATGGTCAACTTTTAAGCATTTAACGGAAACATGCAATGAACTAGGATTTCTATGGAACCATGTTGTATAACCTCAGAGGGTTATACTAACATATAATATGGTCCTAAAGGAATCCTAAGGCATAACTAAAATAAGCTAAATCGGGTCAGAACTGAAAGTCAAAGCAAAAGTCTACTTTTGCGACTTTCGGTTCCGAACCGAGCCTAAACTCAGAATTGTCGGGTTGAACATGCCTACACATGTTCAATTAATATTTACCAAGTTATTAAAGTGATAAAACTGATTTTATTTCCTTTACATCATTAGCTATGAATTTTATTCAAAAACCGACTCGTTTGACTTTTTATTCTAATTACTTTGACCCGACAATTAACTAAGCAAACGTGGTAATTAGGAGGTGCCCTTTTGAGGGTTTAATACCTACCTAATTACGATCACGTAGCCATGTTCGTTGCGAACAATGGCTCGACCGTTTAAAAGTCAAAGCGTTTATCGCGAACGCTTGACTTTTCGGCTTTAAGAGCCAAACAATTTAACTAAGCACGAAAGGAACACTTACGAGTGGTCCTTAGGACTAAAGGAGGTTCCCAAGTTAGTCAGGATCCTCTTCAAATCAGAGAGCAAGAGCAGATTGAATGAAGTGTGAGTTGAAAGCAAAAACAAGAGGGTATTTATAGGATTTCAAGAACCGTTAGGATCGCTTCTCGTAACCCATGCTTCGATCAAGACCCTACATGTGTTACCCACTGATTTTCAATACTATGGGTGCCTAAAACAAGCCCATAGATTGAAGAAACAAAGTGCACAAACCAGAAACCAGCTGCTGCAAAAGAAAAACTGGTTTTTGCAAGTCAGGTGGGCTTGCGCGCCCCGTGTAGACTCACGAAGAGTCTTACGCGGCCCGCCATGACTGACCAGATCAGCAAAAACTTTCATAAATTACAGAATCAGTCCCTGCACTTGCTAAATGCCATTTCTGACACAGTTAAGGCCTGTTAAGCCATTTTCAAGGCTCTACAATGATGCCTAAACATAGGGAACATAAAACATGCTCAAAAATGTGTCGGATGTCGGTTCATTTGGTCGTACGGTTGCGTTGTTCGGCTAATTACTATGAAACACGAACGGACGCGAAAAACGATCCAAATTACGCGATGAATGGAATTTTATCATGCTAATCACTAAAATAATATATTTTAATGATTAGATAAATTTTTGGATGTCCGGATATATTTAGAACGTAAGATATGCGCAAAAATGCAAACTTATGCACTTTTTGACGCTTTTAGTCCTTGTTGATCAAATAAGTTTATTTTTGCGCACCAAACACTTCTAAGCCTATTTCTAAGCTATGTAAAGGATATTTAGGGCATGTTTAACTTATGATCATATTCCGGAAGGTTCGATACCATACGAATCGACAGACTTTTGCAGTTTGACGCAAATAGTCCCTCTAATGCGCAAACTTGCGCATATCATCGTTTAATAGCATTGAAGCCTTATCTAATCCATATTAGGCATTCTTGAGAGTATTATTAAACATCAAGATGTTTCGGGTTCGTAAAAAGGTCATTCAGAGGTATAATTAAACATATTGACACTTTTACCCCCTTAAACTTGCAAAGTTGCGCGTAACGTCACTTACAGGAATAAAAGCCTTAGACGGCCAATAATTGGCATTCCCGAGAGTATAATCAAATGTCATGAAGCTCCCGGTTTGTTAAAAGGTCACTCAGAGGTAAGAATTAACACATTGACGCTTTTAACCCTTCATCGCGCAAACTTTCAATTAATTACTCAAACGACTACACTTGATCAACAAGTGGCTCATTTGTGAACATGATTACCGTGTAACGTTATTCAGAGGCTTATGTTAAGCATGTTAACACTTCCAGTCCTTCCATAATCAAAGTTTTTTTATTTTTCGCAAAATTTGTCCTTCATAGTCAACGATTTACCTTATTAGGGTTTTGTACACGTGTCAACACATTATTGGACGTGATTTTTACGAGGTGTTACATTTTGTTATCTAAATCTTTATAAATAAAATACATTACTATATAAAACGCCAAAAACTACAAACACCAAAACGCTAGTAGAATGAAAACTGGGAGAACAGCTGCTGGCAAAGCACCTTGTAAAAGGGTATTAAAACGCCAAAAAAATTCAATAAACGCCAAAAAGAAAAATTGGACTTATTTTAATCTTATGCAAACATTAATTACTCGTAGTGAATTATTATACAAAATGCCACAAACGCCAAAAAAATTAACAAGAAAACGATATAACGCTAAAAAATAATATATGTGACACAAAAACAATTATTTAAACGCCAAAAAGTTTAATAAATACAATTAAGGCCAAAAAAACTTAGACGCCAGAAAATATTATACCGCGTTGTGAAAATAAAAGAAGAATGAAAAGACAAAAAAGCCCCTCCGCCCTTCTTAATGCCACGGGACACGTGTTGGGCCAGGATGCGTTCTCACCGTTCTCACACTTGTGAGCGTTTTCTCCTGATCCCGTTTCACATTGAAATAACCTAAAAAAACAGGTTAAAATAAGCTAAAATACGTCAGAATACGCGCAAATATGTCAAAACACTCTAAAATACGCAACAATACGATAAAATACCTCAAAAAACACAAAAATACGCAACTAATGATATTTCCATGAGCGTATACATATAACACGGCACTATACAGTACAAGTGGATTTCAAACAAAACTGTAAGTAATCATAGAATACGATATTTGCACGCAACCGAACGTCACCAAAACGACGTATGTTGAAGGTATACGTCATAAAACGACAAAATATGCGAAAGTTCGTCAAAAAACAACACGTATACGTGTCGAACCGAGGGAAACACGAAAAAACAAATTTTCAAATTATGACATATACGATCGTATAGGCCTAGGTTGTATCGTATTGCACCTTAAATACGCATCGTATAGAACTATACGATGCGTATTAGACCCTGAATTTATGAAAAAACAGGGGTATTTTGGTAATTTCATACGCATCATGTAGCCCTATACGATGCGTATTAAATTCTCTACGATATAACCCCTTGAAACACAGGGGGTAGATACGATCCAAAAACCAAAAAAAAAATCAAAATACACCCAAATACACACACATACGGTGCTTCTACAAACGGTCAAGATAAGGTCGAGATTTCAAGATCAAAGACTAGTACGGTATTCATCTTCGAACCCTAATCATTAATACGTTTTCACTTTTTCATTTTATCCGTCGAATTTGTGTGATTTGGGGGTTGAAAACCTGGGTTTTTTTTTTTGGTTTTTTCATGAACTGATGAAGCGATACGATGCGTATGGGCTTATACGCATCGTATTGTTTCAAAATTTTCAAATTTTTTTCAAGAACATATGAACTGATACGATGCGTATGGGCCTATACGCAACGTATCGATACAAAATTTCAAACTTTTTCAAGAACACATGAACTGATACGATACGTATGGCCCTATACGCATCGTGTTGATTCAAAATTCTTGTTTTTTTTTCTTTTCTGTTTTATATAGTATAAACAAATGTTTTATATCTTAGTTCTTTTAATATTTTACTAGTAAGTAGAAATTGATATATAATGTTTTTATTTTTAGACGAAGTCGTCCGTATCGTGCGTAGGTCGGTAACGAGCGTCGAAACGTAACGAGTCATAGATATATAATGTTTATGTTATTTAGTCTAAGTCGTCCGTATCGCGATTAGGTCCATTACGAGCATCGAAACCTTAGACGTCATAAATATATAGTTTTTTTTTTGTTTTTAGTCGAAATCGTCCGTATCGTGCGTAGGTCTGTAACGAGCGTCGAAACCTAATACGTCGTAGATAGATAATAATTATAATATATAGTCGGGGTCGTCCGTATCGCAATTAGGTCCATTACGAGCGTCGAAACCTTAGACGTCGTAACTATATAGTTTTTTTTAATTTTTAGTCAAAATCGTCCGTATCGCGCGTAGGTCCGTAACGAGCGTCGAAACCTAATACGTCGTAGATACATAATAATTATAGTATATAGTCGGGATCGTCCGTATCGTGATTAGGTCCATTACGATCGAAACCTTAGACGTCGTAAATATATAGTTTTTTAGTCGAAATCGTCCGTAGCGATTAGGTCCATTACCAGCGTCGAAACCTTAGACGTCGTAAATATATAGTTTTTTTTATTTTTAGCCGAAATCGTCCGTATCGCGCGTAGCTCCGTAACGAGCGTCGAAACCTACTACGTCGTAGAAAGATAATAATTATATTATTTAGTCGAGGTCGTTCGTATCGCGCGAAGGTCTATTACAAGCGTCGAAATCTAAGACGTCGTAAATATATAGTTTTTTTTTTATTTTTAGTCGAAATCTTCCGTATCGTGTGTAGGTCCGTAACGAGCGTTGAAACCTAATACATTGTAGATATATAATAATTATAATATATAGTCGGGGTCGACCGTATCGCGATTAGGTCCATTACGAGCGTCGAAACCTTAGACGTCGTAAATATATAGTTATTTTTTTAGTCGAAATCGTCCGTATCGCGCGTAGGTCCGTAACGAGCGTCGAAACCTAATACCTCGTAGATAGATAATAATTATATTATTTAGTCGAGGTCGTCCGTGTCGCGATTAGGTCCATTACGAGCGTAGAAACCTAAGACGTCGTAAATATATAGTTTTTTTTTTATTTTTAGTCGAAATCGTCCGTATCGCGCTTAGGTCCGTAACAAGCGCCGAAACCTAATACGTCATAGATAGATAATGTTTATATTATTTAGTCGAGGTCGTCCATATCGCACGTAGGTCTGTAACGAGCGTATGTTATATTTTTTTTTAAATTAATTAAAAATTGTTATATTTTGAAAATAATTGATTAAAATTGTTTAATCATGCAGATATGGATGCCGTTATCGGTAGAGGGAGAGGCCGGAGTGTTGACCGGGGAGGTGGCAGACGTGGGCGTGGACGTGGCCGCGCACGTGGAGCGGCGGGGGCGTTGATGGGGGTGGCGGTTGCTGGTGGGCGTGGACGTGGACGTGGGCGTGGGCGTGGCGCTGGCCCTGGAGAGGATCCATTGATGGAGAATCCTTATCTGACGTTCGAGGAGGGGAGCCTTAGGCTTTTTACAGATGTGAAAAGTTTCGTCGTATGGAGATCGGCAGCCACGCCGCCCTCGATTGGGGAGCTCTCGATGAGGTTGACGAGTCGGCGAGAGCCCGACGGTTCATCGGATATGATACTCCATGGGAGAGGTATACTATTTGTTATTGTTTTTTCTTTGTTTTGTATACGACTTTCATACTAACCACACTGTGTGACAGGTTGTTCGATATTGCATACACGCCGTCTTACAGGGTTATGACGTGCGAGTTTTTTGTCGACTTTCGACTTCGCTCCCAGGCCTGCAGACCAGCCGGAGGAGCTTGACGACCCGGATGACACGTGGATAGAGGTCATCTTTCATCTAGCCAGCCAGTGGCATTTGATGTCACTCAGACAGTTTGCCGAGCACTGCGGCCTTTACACGGTGGAGGAGTTAGACACCCCCATCTACACCGACGACATCCATATGGCCCTTCGTACGACTCTGTTGAGGTTTTGGCAGGTGATCAGCCCCCATCGCTTCAGCCCGAAGTCGAAGTCGAGGTCTTCCTGTATCACCGATCCCCTGTACCATTACCTGCACAAGCTTATTGCCACATCTATTGCACCACGCGAGAAGAGTCGCGAGTGGTGCAATCAGGGGGATCTTTTTTACCTGTACTGCCTTATATGGGGGGAGACGTGCGCCCTCCATCGCTTCCTAGCCCAGTGGTTCGCGGCAGCGTTCCACAGGCAGGACAGGTCTGTGCTGTACGGGGGGCGTACATTACACGTATCGCCGTCTCCTTGGGCCTTGTTCCCCAGTAGGACCCATTATTCTTGGAGGGGGGTGTGGTGGGGCCGGTCAGGTTGTCCCGTAGTACCCTGATCGGCATGCACGTGATGCGTGACTTTCCTGGGCTCGGACTGCGACTTATATGGGCCGACGGGCAGGTGTTCGCCCCCGCCGCTCCCCCAGACGAGTTACCAGAGTTGCGTCGAGAGCCGGCACAAGGTGAGGGTCAGCCGACAGATGGTGATGCCGCAGAGGGCGACTCCTCCTCCTCCTCCTCCAATGACGACGATGGTGACCACGCTGACCCACCACCTCCGCCACCACCTCCATTTCCGATAGGTGTTCCGCCACCGGAGCCACAGCCACATGGGGTGCCTCAGTACCCCCAGCATGTACTCGACGACGAGCTCGATCCAGCTGTGGCACGTGCGTTAGATCGGTTGGAGGCGCGGTTGGAAGCACAGATGGACGTCGTTCATGGCCGTTTGGAGCGTCTTATCATGCAGGCGATCCAGGCACTCCGGAGTGGTGAGCAGCCATTTCCGGATCAAGGGCGGGGACCTCAGGCACACCGGGGGTGGGGCCCTCAAGCACCACTCAGGATCCATAGGTTAAGGATCGTTGTACTTTTCTTGTATTTTGACGGTTTATGTATTTTGAACAATGTCTTGTGTATGTACAAACTTATTATATAATTAAATTTGCAGTTTCAGTTTATTTGTATTTGTGATTGTTTATTTTAACTGTTTAGATTGGTATGCTTGGTTACGTACAATCTATAATACGATATTAAGTTAAAAATGTGATACGGTACGACACGAAACGCTATAATACAATAATTAACGATATAAAAATAATAAAGTTGCGATATGAAGAAGACGATACGCTATAATACGATACTTAACGATATAAAATTAATAAATATTTTAAAACTTATTAAAACAAAAATAACCAATAATAAACACGAATAACAAACCTAAAACACCAAAACACAACACACCAAAAATAAACTTCAAAAATTCAGTGCCTTAATACGCATCGTATAGGCCTATACGATGCGTATTATGCCAACCGCCAGACAACACCTGCACCTGTCAGTCTGCCATGTTTTTTTTTAGTTTTTCAATATACGATGCGTATTGAAAATTCAAGATACAGGAATAGATAATAAGGTGTGGGAATAAAATTCCCTAAATTGATAATAGATTAACACGTTTAGTGTACTATTTTGGACTATAAATGCAACATATTTGCCTCACAACTTTGACTAGTTTATTGCATGACATGATGCACACGAGCGACAACAAAATAGTTTGAAGAACAAAGTTCCTTTTCTTTATGCCATAATTCTTTTGTTTATTGTATAAATCCTTAATATTATTTTTTATATTCATTTAATCATTAGTATATATTGTATATTCTTATTCTTATTATTAGTAGGTAAAAGTTATCGTTATTTTAGTATCTCGAATCAATTATTAACGTATGCTTGACATAAGGTTATATATATGCACATTACAATCTTTGTTCATTAAAGTAAATGAGCATAGGCTAGTTTGGTTTGGTTTGGTTATAGGGGCCAAACTCGAACAAATAATCTACGTTTCTCTTCTTTAAAAAAGGATAAATTCATTTATGGTAAAATTCTAATTATTATGGCATAGTAACAAGCTAGTGTGCTAAAATAGCGTTTTTATCTTCTAAGTTTTTTCTATGAGATAACTTCTAATATCTTACCCCAAAGGATATACAATGGATCCATTACTATAAATGCAACTCTTATAAGAATTCCATGTTGAATGATGGCTTAGAGAATACTTATTTCAAAATAATCGGCTTCTAACTAGTTCTTGCCTTCATTATGTCAAACATTGAAACTTATAAGAATTCCATGTTGAATGATGGCTTAGAGAATACTTATTTCAAAATAATCGGCTTCTAACTAGTTCTTGCCTTCATTATGTCAAACATTGAAAAAGTGGGACTTGTACGATGTTAGAATTTTGTGTGCCCTTTGTAGTCCAAAATTTTGGTATACCAATTTTTGGTCCCAATTTTAATTAGCACTACTACAATACAAACACATTTTTTATGGAACGGCAATTTTTATTCGCAAAAACTCCACTAGCAAGCAAAAGGAATATAGATTACAAGTCCCATATACAATATATTTTTTTTTTTTTTCTGAAATCAAGACTTTTATTAACAAACACATGATAATTGCAAAAAAAAAAAAAATGTAGAATACAATTATAAATTTTCAAAACATTAATCGGCCTTTTATGTATAAATAAATAGTTATGCCACTTCTGCTCTACAATTGCCTAAAAGAACTTTGAATAGCCTAACTTGGCCATTTCTTTTTTTTTTTTTGCGAGTTAAATGCCGTTTTAGGCCATGTGGTTTGAGCTATTTTGTCAGTTTAGTCCAAATATTTCATTGTTCTTCTGTGGGTTCAAAAAGATTTCACCATTGCCATTTTAGTCCACTGGGTTGACTTCATCCAGCCCTAGACCAACGATCGATATATAGCCTAAAGATAAATGTAACAGATCTAGCATGCATAACCTCATTGAAAGACCTAAATCATCCACACAAACTCAATTAAACATCAATACTCAATATATAGATTACACTATCACGAGTTTATAAGCAAACCTTACTAAAAACACACTTTCATAACAAAGTCAATACAAAGTAACAAGAATCATCCTACCCTAACCGGCTATGGCGCGGTTAGCTACTCATAGTACCAAACAAAGCTAGGAAATTCATAGAATACATGATAGCAATCAACAGGAAATGATAATATGAAGGATGCTAACTCAGTAAGGAACAATCTCTTGTCCTCCTATACATCTTTTTCCTTGAATCCTCTCCTGAATCTCCAATCTTGAATCCTTGAACTTCAACAACCCTTTCTTCCGTTTCTTTCTTCTGGTTTCGTTTGCTCTCTAGGGTTTCTTTCTCATCTCAATCATTATATACGGCTCATATACAATTTGGGTGGTTTACGATCTGTCAACCCGAACCTTGGTCACGACTCGTAAACAAGGGAAGTTGTTGTTTATCTATTTATGGTTTCCAAACAATAGGTCTGTGTACTAATTTGGGGCTCATGACTCATACACTCCTTCTAGGCTCACGACCCGTAAACAACAGAACTGGGCCTGACTTTAGCAATCTTTAATAATCTTCAATTCTAGCCCGGAAATCCTCCTTTTCACTTAGGAACCTGTAAATACTCAGAAATGAACATTTAATCCATTCTAAACAATATTTACTACAAACAACTATCAACATGCGAGGTTTTATACAATAATAACATGTTGTCTTTTAGACACATCGGCGCATTTGACACCTCATATCATTAGGGCGAAAAGTTAACACGACGGTTAATTACTATGTGGGCTCCAGGAAATCTTCCAGGGATAGTACTAAGTCCAGGCCTACCCACAAATGAGTGGACCCGAACTAGAGATGACTTGACGACGAAGATCACTCAATGGGCTCCCTCGCCTGGGGTCCTAGATTTCAACCGAGAGTTGGGCCCAAGGCCACAATAACACATCTCACTTACTGGCTTTTGGGATGATAAGACCAAGTCAATGGTCTTTGATTTTCCCGCTCAGGAACAAAAGTGAGGCTACTGTTCCGATTAGAAAGGAGACGATGTGACCGGTCCTCGGCATTAAATGCCTCATGTTCTCCGGTCGTCCAAGGGTCTGAGATCCTGCAACAGATTTGCTTAATCAGAAAGCATACATTAACGAAGAAATCTTCTAAGATCCTTCTAAGGGAACAAGCATCAGGGTTAGGTCCAGATAATCCTGTTATCCGGTGGAACATTCCCGAAGAGAGTGAGAGAGAGAAGGGCCTCATTAGTTGGGCTCATCCCATATAAGCAATACCAGCGATCATCACTGTGACAACCCGTACTCTCGACCCTAATCGTCGAGAGAATGATATTTTATTATTATCCTTCTTTATTATTATTATTGTCATTATTATTATTATTATTATTATTATTATTATTATTATTATTATTATTGTTGTTGTTTAAATAATAATAACCGCGTCGAGAGAAACGTGTCGTTTAACGACCAACCTGAATCAAACGCATATGATTTAACGTACACATGAATAATTATCAATCGTTATAATTATCCGTGATTAAAAACCCAGCGATTGGGCTTACCTAGACAAATAAGGTTATGCGAATCCATACCCATGGGCCAAGCCCAACCCAACTCACATAAACCTCCAAACCCTAGCCTATATAAAGAAAAATTATATACCTCATTCTCTCATTTCTTCACATAAGAAAACCCTAGCCACACTCATCTCTTCCCCTCTAGTTCCAGCCGCCGGATTTCCGGCAACGATCTCCGGTCAGTTCCGACCGATTACCGGCGTCTCGTACTCACATTGACCCAACAAATCAAACCCCTCATCTCTCTCTAAACTATTCGATCTCTGACGAGTTTTCCGGCCACTCCGGCCGCACCCACACCCACCCACCCATCTTTTTTCCTCTGGTACCCACACGCATACACCCTCTCCTCACCCTGTTCTCCTCCCCCTACTGAGAATACAACCGGCCACCACCATGAACGGCGGCGGCGTGACGGCGCTAAGTGACGGCATCTACTCGCTCTCACGTATGAAAAATGTTGTTTGTATGTTTTGCAATAATGGATGGTGAACTACGGCAGTGGTGACGGTGGAGCTTTGGGTTCGAATCCGAAGCAGTAATGCAACACCCTGCGTTTCGAAACTTTTATCTTTTGGCAAGTCTCGTCCTTGTGATACTTATGGATACTATTTGAGTCTTAATTTGGTATTAAACTATGTGGTTTTGTGAAAAATGATATGAATCTTGACTATTGTGATACTTGACTCTTGTGATACTTGACTCTTGCGATACTTTGAAACTCGAATCTTGAAACTGACACTTGTTAAACTTTGATACTTATTGAACTAGAAGCTTTGATACTTGGTTAAACGAGAAACTTGGCACTTATTGAACGAGAAACTTGATTCTTTGTTGAACGAGAAACTTTGATACTTTATGGATACTTGTTGAAACGAGAAATTGATACTTATTGTATGATAAACTAGCTTGAACGCAACTTGAAACACAAAAACTTTTGTGTTAATTATATAATTATACCATTGCGATGGTTACGTACAATAATACGCAACGCAACGCTTAATCCTGCTCGCAAAACGAACCAAAGTCGGCAAACTAGCAAACGGGAATTGGCTGTCCGAATGGACATCCGATCGGATGACCACCTGCTCGGATGGCCATTTGACCGGATAACAATCCGATCCGTTGCACCTCTTCACCTACTCACCTGTCACTTTCACCTATAAATAGACCACTTGTGCTCTCATTCTCACCTTTCACCATCTGCCATCCGACCACATGCACTCTCAGTCATTTTAAGCAAGATTCAAGGCAAATCGTAAGTATTCTTCCCCGATTCTTGTACAACTTTCATCAATTATCACTTCTACACAATAGTCTTCATCAAAATCACACGAACACTTCAACTTTTCATGAAAATCAACTAATTTAGGTCTCTTGAAGGTGTTTTCCGCTCAGTTGTTTGTACAAACTATGGAGGAGCATCATTTAATCAAGAACGACCCTAGATCTTAAGGATTTTCACAGTTTTTATATGAAACCTAAAGGAAACTTACACTTTCACACCAGATCTGACGAAGTTTCACCTGTTTCCAGCTCAGATCTGATAAACATCATGCTTTACACTTGATTTTCAAGCTTTTCTTCAAACTTTTGAACAAAACATGGGTGAAATCAGATTCAAACAGACTTTCGACTCGTTTCTTAGTTGAAAGCAGGTTAGAAGACTGAATTCCATTGGAAAACAGAATGATCGACGGGTCTAAACATGAAACACCACCAGAAACAGTTCGTCGGTTCGAGAAGGGTTGGTTCCCAGCCGACCGAACGAGCTGGGTTTGGTACGTTTCTGTTGTTTGATGCGTCTTTACACCGTCTCCATTAACTCAAAACTTGGAAAAACCCACAGAACCTACACTCACTGACCATCTGTCCGAATCCAGACGATTTGATTATCTTGACACTTGTTTGTTTTACAGGACACTATGATCACAACGTTTGAAATTTTAACAGTCCGCAAACTTTACCCACTGTTCGATGGCCATCCGTTCGAATGGTCATCCGACCGGATGACCATCCGTCTGGATGACCATGTTGGTCCCAGTATAGACTTAGAAACCTTCTTTTCATGTAATATGGCAAGTGATTTCAGTAGATGTGAAAAAGATGTGCGGAAATGGAAATAAGACTTTCAAGAAACAAGACCTACAGAATTATCAAGTTTATATCACTTTGAAACAAAATAGTTTACAAGGTGATTGTAAGATTATTATCTAATACAAATGAATCTTGAATTCTGTGGATGAGAGGGCAATGGAGTTTTGTAGTATGTATGAATGCTAAGCTTAACTCATCGTCTTCTGCTTGGTGAGCCTTCTATTTATAGAAGGCTGGGTACATGAATAAACAATTGTTTATTCATGCAATAAGTCCTGCATAAAGTAGCCATTTGACATATTCATTGAATCCAACAGTCAAGTTGCCTTTGTAATCATGATATCCAATAATGTCAAGTTGTTTCGGTTATTGTGGCAGGATAGAGCTGATTTTTAGACAAGTGGGGTATTCATCAGAATTTCTGATAAACCACTTCATTAGAAATTCTGGTGAACAAATCATCAGAAAATCTGATGATCAGAATCGTCAGAAACTGATGATATTTCATCAGAAATATTCATCAGATCCATCAGAAATGACCTTCTCTGATAATCTTCTTCAGCTCTTGATCAACTTGTGATTCTTTGAAGTAGATGTTGTTCATTTCAGTTGTCCTATCCGATCTTCTTCTTGTTGTTGTGATCTTCAGGACTGTTGTCTTCTTCATAGATCAAGTTGAATATGATTTTCTTCAATACTTACAAATAAAGTTTCCTAACAGTTTCCCCCTAAGTATTGTAAGAAAATGAACTATCTCATGAACAGAAAATTTCCAAACAGTGGAAACTTAACATTTGCAAATTTAAACTAGTTACTGATGTTTTGAAAAACAAATTACATAAAAGATGAAAATTCAAATAAACAAGTTCTTCAAGTCAGCTTCAATTTCTTGTGCACATCTCCTTTCTTTAACTGCTTCTTGTAAGAGAAATAATTTTGTATTTTTTAACTAACCAAGTTATGTTATTTTTTTTTTTAAAAGAAAAACTAACTTATAGTTTAAACTAACTAAGTTAGTTTACTATCTTTAATATCTAACGAAACTAAGTATATTATTAAGAATAAGGCCATTAAAGACAAGAAATACATATATATATATAGATATACACCTTCGAATAAGTAAATATGAAAAGAATACATGTTTTAGTCGGAAAATGGTCGGAAATTTCTGACAACTTTCCGACCAATAAGTGTTTTAGTCGGAAAATGGTCGGAAATTTCCGACAACTTTCCGACCAATGTTGTGTTTCGTCGGAAAGTGGTCAGAAATTTTCGACCATTTTCCGACTCCAATATCCGTTTTTTCGGTTTTTCAAGCTTCAAACATGGTTTTTTCATTACATATTTTGTACACTTTAATTATACATGAAATGTTTTTACTTTATCAACTTATACGTATAATTATACCTAGCCATACGTGCGTGAACGCTTTCGGGACCTATTACTTAAACTAGGCTTTTACTATTGTATAAGTGTTTATATATGTATATGTATGCGTGTGTATACGCCGAGAAACTACATACTAATACACACATACACATACACATACATATAAAGACAAGAAATACATATATATATATATATAGATATACACCTTCGAATAAGTAAATATGAAAAGAATACATGTTTTAGTCGGAAAATGGTCGGAAATTTCCGACAACTTTCCGACCAATAAGTGTTTTAGTCAGAAAATGGTCGGAAATTTCCGACAACTTTCCGACCAATGTTGTGTTTCGTCGGAAAGTGGTCGGAAATTTCCGACCATTTTCCGACACCAAGTTTTGTTTTTTTCATTTTTTCAACCTTTAAACATCGTTTTTCCATTCCATCTTTTGTACACATTAATTATACATGAAATACTTTTACTTTGCCAACTTATACGCATTGTACACGTTTATACGTGTATGTACACTATCGGGACCCATTAATTAAAACAGGCTAAGTATGTGTATATATATGTATGTGTGTATGTATGCGTGTGTGTACACTTGGACAAACACATACTTATACATATATATATATATATATATACTTACATACATATAGACACAAGCAAATACATTTACGTACACACATATACCCCAAATGATTATATAACAAAAGAATAATTGTTTTAGTCAGAAAATGGTCGGAAATTTCCGACAACTTTCCGACCAATAAGTGTTTTAGTGGGAAAATGGTCGGAAATTTCCGACCATTTTCCGACACCAAATTTTGTTTTTTTTTTCATTTTTTCAACCTTTAAACATCGTTTTTCCATTCCATCTTTTGTACACATTAATTATACATGAAATACTTTTACTTTGCCAACTTATACGTATTGTACACGTTTATACGTGTATGTACACTATCGGGACCCATTAATTAAAACAGGCTAAGTATGTGTATATATATGTATGTGTGTATGTATGCGTGTGTGTACACTTGGACAAACACATACTTATACATATATATATATATATACTTACATACATATAGACACAATCAAATACATTTACGTACACACATATACCCCCAAATGATTATATAACAAAAGAATAATTGTTTTAGTCGGAAAATGGTCGGAAATTTCCGACAACTTTCCGACCAATAAGTGTTTTAGTGGGAAAATGGTCGGAAATTTCCGACCATTTTCCGACACCAAATTTTGTTTTTTTTTTCATTTTTTCAACCTTTAAACATCGTTTTTCCATTCCATCTTTTGTACACATTAATTATACATGAAATACTTTTACTTTGCCAACTTATACGTATTGTACACGTTTATACGTGTATGTACACTATCGGGACCCATTAATTAAAACAGGCTAAGTATGTGTATATATATGTATGTGTGTATGTATGCGTGTGTGTACACTTGGACAAACACATACTTATACATATATATATACTTACATACATATAGACACAAGCAAATACATTTACGTACACACATATACCCCCAAATGATTATATAACAAAAGAATAATGGTTTTAGTCGGAAAATTTTAGTCGGAAAATGGTCGGAAATTTCCGACAACTTTCCGACCAATGTTGTGTTTTGTCGGAAAATGGTCGGAAATTTCTGACAACTTTCCGACCAAAGTGTGTTATTTTTGTTTTTCGGAGCTTTAAATGTCTTTTTTTCGTTCCTTCTTTTGTACACCTTAATCATATATGAAATACTTTTTTTACCAACTTTTACATATTATACATATATATACATACGTGTATACTATCAGAATCGATTACTTAAAACTAGCTTATAATACTTTTACAAATATACATGTGTGTGTTTGTGTATACAATGAGACTCCTTTTATTGACAAAAGTTGTATAAACTAAGACTCATAAATATTATTTTTAAAATATACAGTAATTAGAATTTGATTTTATGTTTTCCGACTAGTTTCCGACAAAGATTTATTTTTATTTTTTGTATAGTTAACTTTTCCGACCATTTTCCGACCACTTTTTTTCTTCTTTTATTCTTTTTTTTTTGGTCGGAACTTAGTCGGAAGTTTCCTTCAAATTTCCGACCATTTTTTTTTGGTCGGTAAATTGTAGGAAAATAGTCGGTAAAACCAGATTATTTTTTTAGTTGGTATTTTGTCGGAAAATGGTCGGAATTTTCCGACAAAATTGGTTTTGTCGGAAATTTTGGTAGGAAATCCCCCTGTTTTCTAGTAGTGTTGTCTCTTGTTCATACCTTTCATGATAAACTTCAGAGTCTGATTTGAGTACTTGCAGATATCAACACTTCTGAACAGAGCTTTGTTTCTATCAATGTCTCTGAAGATGACACCATAGTTATGACTGTCAGTTTTACTTGGTAGTTCAATGATGTCTCCAGATCTTGCATCTTCCAATAATTCTGGGGGAACTTTTGTCTTTGGTGATCTGACATACACCTTTTTGTTGTGCACATGTTCATAGTTGATGCACAAATCAAGGTCTGAAAAGGCCATTCTTTCAAACAGCTGTATTCCAGCCTTTGATATGCCCTTTAATGCCCTTCTGACTTCTTTGGTGTTTTTCTTTTCCTTTTCATAATGATCCTTCATAAACAAAATGTCTAAAGGATGTAATTTGTCAGCAATTTCTTCGTCAGTCACCTTTTCTTCTTCCCCATTTGCTCTGAGAAGTGTGTATCTGTTCTGTACATAGGTTCCTCAAATATCATCAGTTGAAACTTTTACTTCATTCACTTTTAAGATACTTTTTATAGGATTCTCATTCTTGTAGTGAATGCTGCTTGAACCTCTTTTTATCCTTTCATCCCTTAAAGCCAGTCTGACAGGAGTCAATGGTCTTGGTGGTTCATCTTCTTTTGTCAAATAATATTTCATCAGATTGTACTCTGGGAATATCATTACATCCCTGTCAATCTCTCTAACCAAGAAAGACTGAGTTTCAGAGATTTTTCTTTTAACAATCTTTGATTTTCTTGAATCACCTTCTTGTTCCCACTCATTCATTGTTTGCAGATTCATAAATTTACTTATGGCAGAGTCATCAGACAATGTTGGTTTTGGGACAGATGTTAAAAGTTTCAAATTTGTAATAACTTAAGGTTTTGCAGTTGCTAACCTTTTCACCATTTCATCTCTTGGGACATTTGGAAGTGGACCCATCATTGTGGTTCTAGCTTTGGTGGTTGGTGTAGCTGATGATTGCTGTGCGGTTGACTTTGGAGCTTCTTGATGTGAACTTTCAACAGGAATTTCTTTCATGATTTCTTTGGGATCCACTTTGGCCAATCTTGCAATGTTGAATTGCATTTTCTTCACTAGTTGTTGCACCTCTTTCACCTGATTTGAGTGCTGGCTATGCTTTTCTGAACTTTGGTAAATTCAGTTTAAGCTTTCATCTGTATTGCAGCTCATTCTTTTGACAGCTTCTCAAGGGCATCTGTGATACTGTTGTTGCTTGCCCTTAGGATGGTGACTTCCTCCAAAACTCTGTTTGCACTGCTTGATTGTCTTGATTCCACAGCACTTGCAACTTGTGTCTTGATCTTTTCTATTTATGTGAGAATCATCTGGATTTCTGATGCAGAGATGTTGGATTCTGGTGTTTTTTCTTTAATCTTTTGAAGAGACTTTAGAGCTTCAGTGTTTGTTTTAGTTTGTGTCTTTATCACCTCCACTGATTCTGATAAAGTCTTTAAGTCTGCCCTTTGACCATGTATTTCTGACAGCAACATATCAAGCTTTTCTTCTACTGGATTTCTTTTGCAGGCTTTGTAGACATTTTCCAGCACAATTTCCAAATTTTCTTGGTTCATGGATGTTCCTGGGATATTTGGAACAACGAATGTTCCTTCTAACACACCAGCTGCAAACACATCTGTTGCTGTTTTGGAAATGATAGGGTCACTTTTGGCTTTACCAGATTTTGGTGCAACCTTAAGTGTACCAGAATCATCTCCACCAGTGGTGAAAAACACATTTTCATCCTGGATTTCCTTTTGTCCTTGAATCATATCAATATATGATTCTCCATCAGTTTTTGAGGTAAACAAATTACCTTTTGCCAGATTTCCTTGATCAGTTCCCTGATCTCTATCTGTTGGGATCTCATCCTCTTCCTCATTCTCTGATTCAGAGTTGAGATTAATAGAACTAATAACCTCTTCATCAACATCAGTTTTTCTATATTCTACTTTGTAAGAAACATTAGTTGAACCTTCTGACATTGTTTCTTTTGATTGAGTATCAACTAAAACAGTGTTTAAAAGAGATGTACTAGTAACACGAGATTCATCATGATGTATAACTTCAGTGGCTTTATTTGCAGTACCATCAAAGTGAGTTTCTTCATAATGTTGTTCTTCAGAATCTTCATGAGTTCCTCCAGCAATGTGTCATTCTGCATAGTGTTCATGTACTTTCTCTTGATGAAGATCAAATTCATGATGAATTCCTCCTTCATAAATTTGTTGACTCTCAGCATGTTCTATCTAGTTTTCTGGTGACTTAGGTATCTCCAGAACTCCTTCTCCTCCTACAGCCTCTGTTTCTGATGACCAGGACTTCTCAACTTCTTCTTCTTCTGGTGATGAAGAACAGTTCACAACTTCTTTGCTGGGTTCTTCTGTTGGAGAATCTGATTTGGTCAGAAGTTCTTCATGTTGTATTCTGTACTGTGAGTCTGGTGCAATGAGGCATAGCATGCTTTCTGGTAACTTAGGGATATCTTTGTCTGATTCCCATCCATGATTGGAACTCCAGGCCTTCATGGTATTTGAACTCCAGATATCTTCCAAAATTGGAATTTCCATGTCCCTTTCAACAAATGTTTCAGAAATAAAAATTGAGATTAACCTTGGATATGGTAGATGTGAGGTTATTCTTCCATTTCTGGTGAGGATTGATCTTTTGAGTAGGTTAAAATTTTTTGACCCATAATCAATTTTGAACCCAGTTATGAGCCCATACATGATTGTCAGAATGGCTTGACTGACTTGATCAGTTCCTCCTATCTTTGATGTGAGACATTTGTTTAACACTTCCATCATCACTTGCCAGATGGCTGGCATTTCATTTCTTCTTATTGCTCCAATTTTGTTGATATCCTTTTTCTTGTAACGAAGCTTAACGATAAAGCTTATCAATTCTTCTCTGCTTGGTGCTTCAATGTAACTTTCAAGAACTGGAAGTTCAAGCCATTCTCTTACCCTTGCAGGAGTTAATGTTACAAAAACATTTCCCCATACATGAGCAGAGACCTGATTTTCTTCATCTTCATTAAAAGTGTGAACAAATTGATGTAGTAATTTTTCTGGTACTTCTCTTCCTTTTGTTAGTGCTCCTAAGATTGGACATTTCATAAGATATTCTACCAGAAGTTGACATCTTACATCATATTCCGAATGCTCTGTATTCATCAGCAGATTGTTTTCTTTCATTGGTAGAAATTTTGTGTCTTCAACAAAAGGTACTTCATGTTGAACAATTGGGATGTTGAGGTTCACTTCTGCCATTGTTGAATTTTGTGAATTAGGGTTTGAAATTTAGGGATTTTTTGGATTTTGAGTGAAGAACAGGGGATGTTTCGGTTTGAAGTTTTTTGTGAAGAAGGTGAGTGATTTTTGAATTTCTGCTAAGTGTGAGTTATATAGTGAGGGTTTCAGCAGAGAATTGTGGGTTTATGGAGTTGAGGGGATATGGAACGTGCCATGTAATGGCGGTTAAAAGATCATTAATTGTCTTTATTATCTTTAGATCGTGTGATGTGAGTTTTGGTTCAGAATATAACCGTTGGATCGTGGGTATCAAGACATTAATGACGGTTGATCGTGTAATCGTGGTTATGCCCTTTCAACTTGTAGTTTCTTCAATCATTCCTTCAAAAAATGTTAAACTGAATTTTGATTGGAGAAAACTATCGGTTATATGACACCTTTTCATCTTTGTGGACCCCATTTTGTAAAAGGTCCAATCAGCTTTCTTCATCTGCATCCTTTCTTTCTTGTAAGTCAAAGTCCCATTCTAATGATGTCATCAGAATTTCAACCTAAATTCTGTTAAAAATATGTATTGCTTTTTGTTCTGACTTCTGTTGACCTTTTAGATGTGGTCAACAGAAGTCAATAATATTCAACATAATTTATTGGTTGTGATTCCCCCTAAACTTGTGACCCTTTTCAGCAGATTTTGAAGTTTATCTTTTGATTGATATAAGAGGTTTTTTTTTGTTTTTTTTTTTTTTTTTGAGATGAGAGGGAATGAGATAAGATCAGAAGACTCACATATTATTCTCTGGTGGCATCCAAGTCTCTTGGCTTTTTCTGATATTTTCTAAAACTTTTTATCATTTTGAAGTTTTACCAGAAAAAAATTTAGAGATCCATTTTAAGTTTGAATTACCAGATTTTGTCTCCTGTCATCAGAAACTCAGAATTTTGTGTCAAATGTTTTTTGTTTTCTGATGATCATGTTTCTCATTTTCTTTACCCATTTCCCAAACCATAAGCCAAACAACAAAGCAATATATGAAACAACAATATAAACATATTACCATGCATAATATCTACCCAAACCGGGTTTAAACAAAGAAAAACCTAATCAAGATCTAACCCTTCTCCATGATCCATATCAAGGAGCACCCATAGATCAGTCACCAAACCAGAATTCTGATCAGTAGGTCTGAGCACGCTGAGATTCATGTTTTGTTGAAGTCTCATCTCAGCTCTGAGATAACCTGCAGGAACACCTCCAAAGCCTAGCTGGCTTGTGATTATCCTCATCAGAAAACGAGGATAAATCAAGAATGGCCTGCCAGACCACATATTACTTGCAAAATCTTTCATTAAGTAATAAGAGAAATTGTAAAGTATGTCAAGTATGAGTGCTCGAACAGTCTCCATCAACCTATGGGATGCTTCATGATGATTAATGACCTTCTTTGAGAAGCATGCACCCATTTGTGTGATCAGAAATTGCCATGGCTTGATGAAGCCATTTTTGGTGATTGCTCGTGGTGAGCTTACAGGATTGTAACCCATTTGCACCAGGGTTTCTTCTATTTCAGTCTTTGTGAACATCAGAACTTCACTATCATCATTGAGTTGTAGAACCGTCCTGATGATACCTTCATCTACTCGAACTCTTTGGTTGAGCACCACACTTTCAATAAATATCTGTCCTCTATTCTCATATTCTGACAAAGTTGCATTTAACATTTGAAGAATTTCTAGGTAGACTATTATATTGGCTGTGAGGGCATATTTCAACTTGCTTCCCATGAGCAGATTCAGCACTGTTTGGCATCCTTCCTAGTGAGGACCCTCAAAGTTGGTTCTTAATTTGAGGTTGTGGTAAGGATGGTGAGGAAGTGGGAAACGATCAGCTTTTATGGTAAGCATTTTTGTGACTATGAGAAGATGTGAGTGTTGAAGAAGAAGATGAAGTTAAGTTTTCTGGTGTTTCCTTATGTGATGGTGACAGTCTTTTCTTAAGGTGGTGAACATATATAGTAAACTTAAAGTTTGCCATAAATGACATCTACCTACTTATAGATTTTTTTCATCACAATCTTTGTTATTAAATTTTCTATCAGATGGCATAAAGAATATCTGAGATAAACTCTCCTGCATTAAATGATTTAGGCGGCCATTTTCTGATTATATATCATGATTACCTACCAATATGTCACTTCAGTCTCCTTAATATTGATGAGGTGCATTTAATGAAGGAGAGAAAAAGCTTTACACCCACTAACGAGTTCCCAGAAAATCTTCTGTCATATGACGTTATCAACACTAAGAAGAAAAATAAAATGCAGAAAAAAAATAAAGAAAACAAAAACACTACAATTTATGAATTTGCAGATATGAGATATAGATAAAGATGATGACATGCATGAATTTGTTCTAATAATCAATCAATGATTCTTATTTTTCAAAATGTTTTCTGATGAGTTACCAGAATTTCTGATGATTTATCAGATATTCTGATGATATATCAGATTTTCTGATGATACATCAGATTTTCTGACAATTTATTAGATTTTCTGGTGCTTTATCAGATATATAATCCTTTTCTTTTGATTATCATTGAGACAAATTGTTCAGCATTTTTCTGGTAATAAGGTTATTTGAAAGACCTTTATCACAGAATTGACCAAGATTTAGCAGATTGTACTTTAAGCCTTCAACATAGGCTATTTTCTCTATGGTCAAACATCCATACCTTATGCATCCATATCCCATGATCCTCCCTTTCACTCCATTTCCAAAATTTACCATTTTACCCAGCTTTGAAACAAAGTTGCTGAGTAAGCTCCTGTTCCCTGTCATGTGCTTGGAGCTTCCTGAATCGCAGTACCAGATCTGCTTCACATGATGGTCCTGAAATGGAAAAATTAGAGGGTTTTTGGTACCCAGGCTTGCTTGGGTACTCTTTCTGATGAGATTTTAGTCAGATTATTTTCTCTTAATGGCCTTTCATCAGAATATCTGTTGTATGCTGAGCCATAAACAGATTTTTCATTTTTCTTTTGGAGATGGTGTTGAACAAGCTTCAGTATGTCAACACACATACAAGATTTATCAGAATTTTCTGATATTCTTTTTTGTGATGGAATGAGTGGATAATTTTGAAAAGATGAGTGAACTGCTTCTGGAGTCTTTAAAGATTCTTGTTTGCATTCACTTCTTTTTGGTTTATAGTTGGGTTTTTTAAAAGAGTATTCAGAACAGGTTGACTTGCAAGATTCAGAATCAGATTCTGATGAAAATTTATCAGAAATCTGATGGGTTGTTTTTACAAAGACAGTGGGTTTAGTTTCTCTTGTTTTTACATATCGTAAACCCTCTCCTTTGTTCTTTGGTGTGGACTCAATGAAGTTTATGAATGTGACACCTGTGTCACTTCAACCATCAAACAAATACCAAACCAATGAAATATTGTATTTCATATTTGGGATTTGTAAAAATATGTATTTTCCGATAGCAAACAAAAGAATCCTTTCATAAATAAATATAGTTTTTATATATTTATTCCCGATAACTTGAAATATAGTTTATACATTTATTTCGAACATCAAACAAACGAAGGTTCTTTTGTAAACTTGAATATAGTTACTATATTTCTTTCAAACAATCAAACGACCCAACGATTGTTTTATAAAATAAATATAACTTTTATATTTATTTCAAACGCCTAAACGGCATACGATATATAGTACGAGTTTATTATATATTCTTTTCATAAAACATTCGTTACATACACGTACGACTTCTCAAGACGACTAACGAGATTCTACCGAAATATTTATATATTTTTATATAAGTATTTATATATTTTAAATCTCACGAAAACTAAGTGTTTTTCAAGACTTAGTAAGCTAGTACCGACATTAGACGAAACTTAACAAGTATAACTTAATCATTACTATTAAGTTATCAACGTACCGTCAAATCGTTTGATTAGTGATTCGGTAGAGCTCGGTAACATGTAGATTTGTTACCGCATTAATTAGAAACTTATAAGATATTCCGTGTTAGGAATATTGTAGAATGCACACTAGCAAGTCAAGTCTTGGAAACGACATCACGAAGTCGTAAATTAGCTAGCTTTGCACAGGAATATTCAGGTGAGTTCATAACCCCACCTTTTTACGGTTTTACATTTTTCTAAATGTTTCGGGGTGGAAAGACATGCACTTTTTGCAAAGCATACAAGAATTACATATTTCTAAACCATTTTACAAGCAAGATTTAACTGGCACAAATGGTTTACGAAAAACTTATGTTTTATACCGGTTTTTCAGACAAGCGTATTTTTTGAAATGTACATACATACGAATTCTAGTTTTCTAAACTACGGGAAAATACAAATACAAGAGTTTACAAATGTTACAATGTTTATAAATGGTATGATACAAAAACAAGAAGCACTCTTGGTGAGAACGAGTACCTAGTATGATGCGTTTTGAGAATACAAGAATACAAGAAGCACTCTTGGTGAGAACGAGTACCAAGTATGATGCGTTTTGAGAAATGATATGAGAAATCGTGTCACGAATAGGGTACCATAAGCACCATTAATCAACAATATACCTAGACCGCAGAATAAAAGGTTAGATCTAACGGGTGTCGGGCAGCCTCACTCTTGGTGAGAACGAGTACCAAGCAGTGCTTTTGTGTCTCAGAATATGCCAACTAGAAAATGCCTAAGGTTTGGTTGCTTCCTATGTCGTGTCACATGTTAATGGCCTTGCAACCCATTAACAACATGATACATACAAGAATACTTGATTTATACAAGAAAACATGATACATACAAGAATATTTGATTTATACAAGAATACATGATACATACAAGAATACTTGATTTATACAAGAGTACATGATACATACAAGAATACTTGATTTACACAAGAAAACTTGATTTGTACAAGATACATACCATGTATTCATACAAAGTTTCCATATAACTTGACAAGAAAATGATTTGTAATTCGTTTTCTCAACAATACATCAAAAAAAAAACCGGTTATTCAAAAAGATTTATTTCAAATCTTTTACAAACAAACTATGAACTCGCTCAACTTTATGTTGATTTTTCGCATGTTTCTTTGTCAGGTTACAGTTCTAAGGCAAGGCATGGTTGGAATAGGAGAACCATGAAGAGTCGAGTACTTAATGGGCGTTCAATTTCTAAAAAAAAACTTAGATTATTTGCGTCCGCTGTGCAATGAAGATACCAGTCCAGTCACGCCGATGCTCTGATATTTCGGGGTGTGACATAGTCACTGTCTCATTTGTTTGCCTTAGGTAACAAACAAATGATCGCAATTTTTATGCATTGTCAATCTGTTTTCATTTCACTTGTTTCCCCCATATCTTTCATTATCTTCATGATGCCTCTTCATCGCAACAACAATGTCCGAACTAAGTGCTGCAATTACCCAACAATCAGACGTCATACTCCAAAAGACCGTTGATTTGGCTATCACCATGACTCGCCTCAGGGATGAAGCCATACAAGGGAACTGCTCCTTGGTGCAATCAATGCAACCGTCATCATCCGAATCAGATACCCTGTTTCAAATGTACCCACAGTGGACGATGGGGACATTTGGTTAACATGTGCCGCTTTGCTATCCAAAGCAAAGCTGTTACAAATCCTGCTGCTGCTCAACCTCCTGCAAGGAAACCTTATGCTGGTACTGCATCGATGTGCAACAAATGTAATGCACCTCACCGAGCTTACCTGCAGTGTCGTCTGTGTGCATCACATGGACGACTTGGTTGTGACAACCCTCACTAAACCAGGTATCCGTATGACTTAATTAATAATTAATTACTGCTTAATTACTGTGCTTACTTGAAATTGTGGATAAACTGCTACTTGAATGCTGATACATGTACTTACTTGCATCATACTTTACTTGCTGACACCCCATGTTTTGCTTACAGCACCTTTGTGACAACCTCGATGCACCAAACGCACAGTAGCACAATGAACGGATAACCTATTAAACGTGCTGTCATAACTAGCACCAGGCAGGCACTGCCTCTAAGGCCTGTATGAGACAGAGATAGTTTACTACACTAATAGAAAGTGTAGGGAAGTGAGGATTGTAGAACTGCGTCACTAGGAATGAGATTACAGTGACCGGATGTGCCTAAAACATACTTTAAGTGCAAAATTCAGCACTTTAATTAAAATTCAGCATTAAGCTACCTAATAAAGTGCCAAAACAGGGGAAAAATATTACTAAACACTTTCCAATGTGTCGGGAATAAGTTGTGTCACTAAAAATAATAATAACGACACTTTAAAGCTTTGTTAAGCACTTTAACGGATTACTATCCAACCGAACAACCGGACTTTACCCGGAACATAAAAATATTGCCATCAACACTGTTTTTCTTTTCTGAGCCAGTTAGGGTCCCCGAATACCCTAACACCCGTCATAATGCATGACACACTAGTAACCGGGTTAATCCCTAAACTAACTAAATTAACCTAACTAATACCTAATGTTTAGTTGGAAATGAACTAGATTACCCCCCCCCCCCCCCCCAACCAAACCATCTACAAGGGGACACCTCATGTCCTATTTTGATTAAACTAATCTCTTATGTCTAATATCTAAGAGACACATAATCCATTGGACCATAATCCTAAACTTTGCCTATAAGATCACCACTAAACCCCTCATTCTTTTACTTAACATTTCACCAACACAAAACTCTCTCCTCTCCTCTCAAAGCTCTCGGCCGAACTCCCCTATACCATCCATCAATCTTTCAAGCTTTGATCTTGTCATTCCAAGCTTATACAAGGGTTAAGGATCTCATACAAAGGAGCTCGGTGCATTCGGAACGCGAAGGACCTCACCCCATTGCTTTTATCCACGCATTTTTCGACTAGTTTCTTCCCTAGCCTCGAGCTAGTAGTAAGTTGCTTGAAACACACTCTCGATCTATTTTAAAGTGGGTAAAATGAAATATGACGGTTAAAACTCAAGAACATGCAAGATGATATGTTAAAAGTCTACTAAAATGTTAAAAATGTTGGTTAATAGCACAAGGGTTGTGTAAATCTTGTAAGATTTGTTTTGTGTGATTATTTAGAGCCGATCTATGATGTGGTAGCTCGGATCATCATCTAACCCGGATTAGTCATGATCAAGAATCATGGCATAGAGTTTGTTTAAGTGTACAAAGGGTTAAATGATGAAACTCTACCACACACTAAACATGAACTTGTGTAAAATCAATATTACTTATGAAATAGTGTTTAAAACTAGTAGATCTATGGATCTACAAGCGGTATTTTCAAAGGACCAAGTGTCAAGGAAATCTTATTTTCTAAAACCGGATCTTACACGAACAAGAATGATTTTTTATAAACACACAAGTGTGTAAACACTTGTGTAACACTAATTTTCGACAAGGAACTAGTTTTGTCAAATTCTACTAGAAGTTGTAAAGATGGAATTTCATTAAAAACAAGACTTTTACGAAACCGGATTGATTTATACAAAAGATCCACTAAAAGTAATGAGATTTACTTCATATTTTAGATAAACCACAAGTTCATGCATTTTTGCGATTTACATCTATTTTGACTAGTTTGATGGTTTGAATATTGTTTATTGTTGATTGAGAAAATTGTTGATTTGAATTTTAAAAGAAAATGATACGCTTGAAAGCGTGGCCACCTCCAGTTACAGGGGAAACTCTGGCGAAATTTTTCTAAAAACCTAACACTTGGGAATATTTTCACTACAAGTGTTGTAAATCTATTTTGACTTGTTTTCAAAACGTAAGTTTCGCCACGAATTTATTTACGAAACATCGGAGGTGGGATTTTCACAAAATAAAACTTGATAAATATATATTTGATATATATATATATATATATATTTCATAACAACACTTGTGAGATTTTTATGATTATTTTGTGAACTATACAAATATTATTTTTAGGGTAAAAATAATATTACCGAATGTTAACGATTCCAAAATAATACGAACGCCTTCACAATAAATAATGAGTTACAACGATATAATTATTACCACCCGATCTTTAGCCGTAACTTACGCAATTTAGAAAATACCAACGAACGCGTATTTGTCAAAGAATATTATTTTGGAAAATTGTATGAAATAAAATGTAATATTTTTGGGAAAAATGATTATATTTTGAAGTAAGAAATAAAATATATTAAGTGAGGCTTAATAATGTATTTCGAATGTTACGAACACGCATGTAATAAATCCCCCATCCTTGGGAAGGAGAATAATTACCAAGTACTTACAAAAATATAAACACGAAATAGTTGTCTAACTATTTCCCAAAAACTTAAACCTTAAGCTAAGGCACGGCCGTCCGTCTAATAGACTTAGTACGTGTAGGTCGTCGCACAACTGCTTGATCAGGATATATACTTGGTAGAGACGCACCACTGTGAGTTCATGCTCCCCCTTTTCTCTTAACTGTTTTTGGTTTTATGACTCTCGGGGGTGAAATACATGTTACTATGATTACGAATATTTTCTTACATGGTATGGTTAGCGTAAGGAGGGTTATTATTTAGATCATGTGAGTGGGTAGGCGGAAACTTGGGACTATTAATCCTCATAGTAGGACCGAGGGGCAGGAGCGGTAGATCTATCTGGGTGTAGCGAGCCCAGCCCCAGGCCCAAACAGTACGGACCTCGGGGTGACTTTGTACCCAACGCATAAATCTGCTAGGTTTGAGTCTTCCTACTTGCACTTCACACATATCAATGGCTTTGCAAACCATTGGTGATCTCTTTTTCCTTATTTGCTACATACCAGGATTTTATACTTACAAAGGTTTTACTTACTCACTACACATGAACTTGCTCAACAATTTTTGTTGATTTTTCCAACTTACATGTATTTCAGGTAATTAAGGATCTGGCATGGTATGCTACGTTTTCCCGCTGCATAAGGGTTATGAGGTCATCCAAGTTTAGGAGATGTGGCTTTTTCCTGGACGAGTCACAGTCCTTAAACTGCGTTTATTTCACGTTGGTGTTGTGTCTTTTCAAACAACGTTTCTTTTTATGTTATCAGGTTGTAGTGTCTATCGCATGAGTTAACGCCTTAAGACAATGTTGTGTTACTTATGTTTTAAAACTTAATTCAATGGATGATCTTGCATGATTTTTTTTTTATTTCATATAGCTTTGTTATGATTAAGCTATGGTATTAAGAAGTCACACCAAATTAACCACGCTTCCGCAAAGCCAGGGTGTGACAGCTTGGTATCAGAGCTCTGATCATAGCGAACTAGGATTCCTTCTCGAGTCTAGACTATGATCACTAGGGCTCTCACGAAAACATTTTTACACTGCATACCACTTAAGTCCAGATCCAAAACTTTTTACAAACAAATGTTGAGCACATTTATTTATTATTTGTAGGCTCAGTCTGGGAGGCTGAGGCTCGGTCTGGAAGAGCGAGGCTCGGTCTAGGAGACCGAGGTAGTTGGCTAGTGGGACTAGGAAGAGCAGTCTGAGAGGCTGGGAGAATAGGCTAGTGGGACTAGGAAGAGCAGTCTGAGAGGCTGGGAGAATTTGGCTAGTGGGACTAGGAAGAGCAGTCTGAGAGGCTGGGAGAATTTGGCTAGTGGGACTAGGAAGAGCAGTCTGAGAGGCTGGGAGGCTAGTGGGACTAGGAGAATTATTTGATTGCTTACTTGGTGACTAATGTGCTTATCTGATTGTATGATTGATTACTTGTGCATATTTGTGTTTATGATACAGACACCATGGATTCATCAGGCACTGGTGATTCGGACACCACGGGCCCTAGACCCATAGTATCAGACGACTTAGGGTCTTCAGAGCACGAGGTCCACACATCAGATGTTACCAGCACAGACGAGGATGACTTTCAGCCCTTTGAACAACCCGACGCTGTCGATGAGCCCGCTGATGGTCCTTTTGCTGGGTACCTACCACTCATAGAGATCCCTGCTCCCATACCTATGGCCGTTTATCCTGCTTATGATATACTCCTCGACGCCGACGCTGACGACGACGTCGATCCGTTTGATGATGAGCCCCTGGAGGACGATGTTGAGGGCGAGGCCCTTCTAGCTGACGGTGGTCTTTTGTTACTCGCAGATGCTCCAGCTGAGGAGTCACCTGCACACTCACCCGCTCCAGACTCCTTCGAGTCTGTGGCCTCCGCACCGTCACACACTCAGAGCGCATAGCACTATTCACACGGTTCAGATCCTGACAGGGCATCATCTGCTGTCTCTGCTCCTAGATTTGCTTTCGATCACGACCTCGATGAGGATTCAGACCCTATTTTTCCCCCTGGATTTGACCCGGACCAGGAGATAGAGTTCATCCACTTGGATCAGC
The DNA here is from genome assembly GCA_030545235.1 of Helianthus tuberosus. NCBI lineage: Eukaryota > Viridiplantae > Streptophyta > Magnoliopsida > Asterales > Asteraceae > Helianthus > Helianthus tuberosus. The sequence continues at coordinate 24,612,200 of CM060426.1, read as the reverse complement.
CTATGGTTGACCCAGTAGACCCAGTTGACCCTGCATTCGCTGATCATGCAGATTTTGATATGGAGTTCGATGACCCCGAGCCTGCCATGGCCCTTGAGCCAGTAGCTGCTCCTGACCCAGTGTTTGAGCATGACCCTGTTCATGCTGGCATGCCCATTGATCCTGTGATTGCTGACCTACCCATTGATGATCACCCTGCTGATGCACCACTACTGGAGGGTGACCATGTTATTGCTGCTGGTCATGTTGATCCCCCACTTATCGCTGATATACCTGCTGACCCTCTTGTTGCACCCCACCCTGACCCTGACCCTGTGCCTGTACAGTTCGATCATGCGCCTTTTGCGACCCAAGTTGATCCTAGATACGCGCACCCCCGAAATGGGTGGATAGACGATGACAATGGTTACCCACCTTTCGAGTTTCCTGTGACGCTCTCTTGTGGCTCCTGTTTCAGCCCCTGTTCCAGTTCCTATGGATGCACCTTTGTTACCCACACTCACCGCTGATGTCCACCACACCGTTACATGACCCGGAGCCTGCACTTGAGGCAGCTACTACACCATTTGGGTCAGCTTGATGTTGCGCCTGCTGAACCTACACCTTTATGTGGTCACGATCCTGTTTCTTTTTTTGTCTGCCAGACGTTGCTCCCCTTACATCTACCTGCATCAGACAACCCCCTCACCTGTGGAGAGGTTCGTTTTCCCTTGTGAAGATCGACGCCCGTGCGCCATCGTGCCTAACACTTTCTGTCAGGACATACCCGCGCCTAGTAGAGATGCTCCAGGTCGCACCGCTTGCTATATTCACCTCTACAACGCTCGATAAGCCAATTTGATGGTCCCTATAAACGCACTATGCTAACTATAAACCCTCACCATTTCTCGCGTTATGAAAACCACACAAGTTGCTCCTGTAACAACAACTGCAGTTGAGGATATGAGTCGCGAAACGTGGAAGCTTGAGCTGACATCACAAAGAGCAACGTCAAATGCAAAACGTTACATAACCAAAAACATGAGTTAAGTGTCTACATCACAAGACAACATATTGTCTGAAAACTTTAAGTAAACACCACGCCCTCCACCAGCATGCCTCGACCCGCCACGTACATCAGGATCCCTTTTGTGCTCTTGACCTCTGAAATTTCGCCGTCCTCAGGATTTCGATACTCGTTCCTTTTACCATTAAGCGGCAAATCAGTTGACTACTTCGAGGAATATACAAGCTCGCGGAGGAATTCAAGCATGTCGACAGTTTACTTTTCTTTCCTTTCCCCCACCTTAGTCATCAGAAATGTTGGTGTCTGGATAACGCAGACTGCGTTATGATTGGGTAGAGACCCCAAGATTGTGGAAATTTGTGAAGACCACGTCTGACTACGTAATTTAGATATGCGGATATACTTGTTGGGCAAGGGTAGGGAGACCCGGTGACCCGGATAATGTGATACATTTTGTAAGACAATGAAGTTGTAGCTGGAAAACGATGGGAACCAATTGTCATTAAGCATGCACCCAAAGCACTGTGGCCAATAACCAACGAAAGCACAGTCGCCATGTCATTGCTAAATGTGATCAGTAACGCTTATGTGCGTACTAAAATTTTAACACTACATGTTTACTTGCTATACTCTCATTAAACGAAACCCTCAAAATTAAGTACGAATGTTATGATTTTGATGCAATGTGCTTACCCATTTAATGAAAACCTAATTATAAGACGTGATACCAATATAATGGGAATGTGCTATTACTGAGAAACACGTGTTTGTTTAATATACTTTCGGTAAACATGATTCCAATTACTTGCTTGATAAATGGCGTGATGTGTAATATGATGACTTAAACATGTGTGATACATGTGTTTCGAACGACTATTTATGTTCCCCGAATAGAAGCGACCTAACTAACATGAACTTCTTCCTAGAAGATGTCGCATCAAGAGATCACCCGACTGACTGAGGCAGAATGGTTAGCGCACGCCTCTCGAGTCAGAGCTCGGCACGAGGTTCTTCGCTACCAACATGGCGAAGGTGCCTCGGGGAGAAACCTACCTAACGGTAATGTTTAAGTCACCTAAGACACATTACGATACGTTTGGAAAGTCCCCAAAGTGCCTTGCTAATACCTTTTGTGATGATGAATTCTTGGATACAGGTTGTACCTACCAGCATTTCCTAGAATGCAACCCTCTGAATTTCGGTGGCACGGGAGGTGCCATAGCTTTTGTAAAATGGGCTGAGAATGTGGATGCCGTTGTGCGAATGAGTGGCTGCACGCCAGAGCAGCAAGTCCCGTACGTTTCCGGATTGCTACAAGATGGAGCTCTATTATGGTGGGACCGTAAGGTTCGAGAATTGGGCGAGGCTGTAGCATATGCGATGTCATGGAGCGAGCTGAAAGAAATAATGCGGAAGGAGTATTGTTCACAGATTGATATCCAAAGGCTGGAATTAGAATTCTGGGAACTACAGAAGGAAGGTCCAGATGTGGTGAAGCACGTACGAAGGCTTTACGATTTGTCGCGAGTCATTCCGTACCTAGTGGAACCCGAGTTGAAGAAAATGGAGCAATCCATTTGGGAACTGACACCTCAAGCCTTGAGCTTGATGATGGTATCAACGCCACCATCACCCACGATTGCCCATGTGATAGGACTGGAGCTCACTAAGGAAGCACTTAGATTGGTGAAACTTTCAATCCCGGACGAGAAGAAGGAAACACCAGTGGAGACATCTGGGAAGAACAAAAGGAAGCTCGGTGAATTTCAGGGAGGTGATCAGGCAAATGAAAAGAATAAGGCCAAAAAGGGAAAGATGTACCTGGGTAATCTACCTAAGTGCGAAGAATGCCAGCGCCATCATAACGGGTGGTGTGGTAATAGGAAGTGTGACAACTGTGGTAAACGGGGACACAACAGGGAGACGTGTTGGCAGGAGACGAAAAGAGGAAAGGAAGAAAAGGAAGGTTATAATTGCGGTGGTATGGGGCACCTTGGGAAGGATTGCCCAAGGGAGATTAACCAAGACCATGAAGGAACATCCAACACCGAAGCTAGTGAAGCATGCCAGGACCCAGATATGGTCGTTGGTACGTTCTTTACCAACCCAAAATTTTGCATTCATGTCATTTGATACCAGTGCCGACCATAGCCTCGCATCTCATGGAATTAGGAATCTACTTAATTTAGTAGAGAGTAAGTTAGACAACCCACTCTTAATGAGGCTGGTTAATAAACGACCTCGTCATAGTAGCTAGGATGAAACCGTGGTCGAGCAACCAAGCGGAGAATCGTTATCCGCATCCCAGAGTCGAACGACGAAGCAATCATGACCCATGAGGCAATGGACAGGAGGAGCCGAAGAACTAAGCATGAAGATATTCTTATGACAAGGAAATATCCTAAGGTCTTCCCCGAGGATTTGCCAGAATGTTCTCTCCCACGGCTAATCCCGTTCACACCAGATAAATTCCCGGCATTGCACCTGCAGTCAATACCCTTCAACGACTTACATCTTGGGGAATGCAAGGATTGACAGTGAAGTTTCAGAAGTTGATGGAGAAGGAAGATAACAGACCAAAAATCCCCTATTGGGTAACCCCATATCTGCTCGTCAAAATGAAGGATGATGATTTTCAAATAAACGTCAGCTACCAGGAGCCGAACGAACTAACCCACCAGAGTCAGTAACTCTTGCTAAAAATTAGCGGACTTCTTACACGAGCGACTATGATGATTCAACTACTACTACACGACTGATCAACGATCGAACATCGTTAGCAGAGCAACTCAGGGAGTATACCAAGGTAAAATTGTGGGACAATGATTGTGCTTAGATATAAACAAAATGCTGCTTCCTACACAATGAATAAACCAGACCCACACGAGGTGCGGAATCTAGAAAAACTAGAAGCCTTACATCTAGGAACCATATCTGTCAACTCAATCAAACACCATTAACTTGACCAACTTGTCATTACAGTTAACGAACCCGCAAGTACTTAATTTTTTTTTCTTCCCGTTGAAGTCTTCACTCTCACATCTAACAAGTAGAAATTTGCATTTCTGCTCCCCTCAAGTAGTTGCATCACGTTGTTTTCCCTTCGCTGAGAGCGAACGCACTTTTGCTTCGTATATTTGGTCACTTCTTCGTTTTAGTAAGAATGCATCACTTCATCACTTGAAAACCTATATATAACCCATGCACCATTTGCTACGCATGTGGTTTCATTTCGAATAAACGCTTCATGAATGTTCAGATATTACGTCGACAAATCTAATTACTGGTTGTGATTCGAATGACCTACATTTTTATCACTGTTGACTCTTTTGTTATCAAGTCAACACACTTATTGGAACTACCTTCTTTCAAGTTACATGTTTGCTATCATGTCAAGATTTCCTTGTTGATATGTACGTTTATTGTTGGTTACGTTGAAACTAGGTTCAACTGCTTGAACTTATCCAGTTCACATGCTTAATTTGAGACGCCATATGATGCATTGAGAGCATCATATTCTAATACTTTGGCACAGAGTCTTTTGTTTCGGGTCGTAGTAGACTTATTTGGTCTAAAACTCCACTAAATCGTTGATAGATTTCGATACCTTACAGTGATACTTTCACAGAACAGAAGTTTGCGCTTATTTGACTACTCACTTCGTATACGGATTTAATTGATTATTTGACAACTTGCCCTAAATCCGTTTCTTTATCACAATTAAATCACTCTTAACACACTTGCGTGCTGAGTCAAAGGTACATAAATTCATTTCATATCATGGTGTACCCTCAAACGATTCTTCCGTTTCCAATCAAATGCCTTGCAGTACTTAGTTTCATCTTCCGACTTGATCCGGTACACCTTCATCTGGTCTCAAACTCGGTGAATTTGTTCAGTCACCGCTATTATGGAAATCATGTCGTTGAGATACCTTGTGGTGTCTTTACAAACTTGTAGCTTGTGCTAATCATGGTCAACCGTTCCACGCAAAATACATAAACTTTTGTTGACTTGTCATTTACATATTCCTGATGCAACTACAAATCAAAGCAAGGATACACCAGGTTCGTCTGTATTCATTCAGTGTATCCTCACAGTTCAAAAGGTTCAAACGCACTGAACCTTGCCACTCGTCTACTCGGGAGTTGACAGATCACCTTACCATTTCATCGAGTTGAAAATTTCTGAATTTGTATAGAGGGTGCTATGTTTCGTGAAAACTCGCTGGGATACTGCGATCGGACATTTGGGGATCTTATTAGTTGAAACTCCTCTCTTGTGGACCCCCTGCTAGCTGGAATACATTAGGCTATACGTAAAGCACGTTTTGTACTTCTAACATCAACTGCTATGAGCACCCACCTTCTTAACCCTAGGGTACGGATTGTTAAGTATTCTTGGACCCCCCCAAGTGTGAGTAAGGGTTGATTCGGTTTGATGACTATCTACCTCGATATTAATTATGTATCCATGTGTGACGTGACCATAAGGAGATAAGGTAGTACAAATTTCGGGGACGAAATTTCTTTAACGGGGGGAGAATGTGACAACCCTCACTAAACCAGGTATCCGTACGACTTAATTAATAATTAATTACTGCTTAATTACTGTGCTTACTTGAAATTGTGGATAAACTGCTACTTGAATGCTGATACATGTACTTACTTGCATCATACTTTACTTGCTGACACCCCATGTTTTGCTTACAGCACCTTTGTGACAACCTCGATGCACCAAACGCACAGTAGCACAATGAACGGATAACCTATTAAACGTGCTGTCATAACTAGCACCAGGCAGGCACTGCCTCTAAGGCCTGTATGAGACAGAGATAGTTTACTACACTAATAGAAAGTGTAGGGAAGTGAGGATTGTAGAACTGCGACACTAGGAATGAGATTACAGTGACCGGATGTGCCTAAAACATACTTTAAGTGCAAAATTCAGCACTTTAATTAAAATTCAGCATTAAGCTACCTAATAAAGTGCCAAAACAGGGGAAAAATATTACTAAACACTTTCCAATGTGTCGGGAATAAGTTGTGTCACTAAAAATAATAATAACGACACTTTAAAGCTTTGTTAAGCACTTTAACGGATTACTATCCAACCGAACAACCGGACTTTACCCGGAACATAAAAATATTGCCATCAACACTGTTTTTCTTTTCTGAGCCAGTTAGGGTCCCCGAATACCCTAACACCCGTCATAATGCATGACACACTAGTAACCAGGTTAATCCCTAAACTAACTAAATTAACCTAACTAATACCTAATGTTTAGTTGGAAATGAACTAGATTACCCCCCCCCCCCAACCAAACCGTCCCCACGGGGACACCTCATGTCCTATTTTGATTAAACTAATCTCTTATGTCTAATATCTAAGAGACACATAATCCATTGGACCATAATCCTAAACTTTGCCTATAAGATCACCACTAAACCCCTCATTCTTTTACTTAACATTTCACCAACACAAAACTCTCTCCTCTCCTCTCAAAGCTCTCGGCCAAACTCCCCTATACCATCCATCAATCTTTCAAGCTTTGATCTTGTCATTCCAAGCTTATACAAGGGTTAAGGATCTCATACAAAGGAGCTCGGTGCATTCGGAACGCGAAGGACCTCACCCCATTGCTTTTATCCACGCATTTTTCGACTAGTTTCTTCCCTAGCCTCGAGCTAGTAGTAAGTTGCTTGAAACACACTCTCGATCTATTTTAAAGTGGGTAAAATGAAATATGACGGTTAAAACTCAAGAACATGCAAGATGATATGTTAAAAGTCTACTAAAATGTTAAAAATGTTGGTTAATAGCACAAGGGTTGTGTAAATCTTGTAAGATTTGTTTTGTGTGATTATTTAGAGCCGATCTATGATGTGGTAGCTCGGATCATCATCTAACCCGGATTAGTCATGATCAAGAATCATGGCATAGAGTTTGTTTAAGTGTACAAAGGGTTAAATGATGAAACTCTACCACACACTAAACATGAACTTGTGTAAAATCAATATTACTTATGAAATAGTGTTTAAAACTAGTAGATCTACGGATCTACAAGCGGTATTTTCAAAGGACCAAGTGTCAAGGAAATCTTATTTTCTAAAACCGGATCTTACACGAACAAGAATGATTTTTTATAAACACACAAGTGTGTAAACACTTGTGTAACACTAATTTTCGACAAGGAACTAGTTTTGTCAAATTCTACTAGAAGTTGTAAAGATGGAATTTCATTAAAAACAAGACTTTTACGAAACCGGATTGATTTATACAAAAGATCCACTAAAAGTAATGAGATTTACTTCATATTTTAGATAAACCACAAGTTCATGCATTTTTGCGATTTACATCTATTTTGACTAGTTTGATGGTTTGAATATTGTTTATTGTTGATTGAGAAAATTGTTGATTTGAATTTTAAAAGAAAATGATACGCTTGAAAGCGTGGCCACCTCCAGTTACAGGGGAAACTCTGGCGAAATTTTTCTAAAAACCTAACACTTGGGAATATTTTCACTACAAGTGTTGTAAATCTATTTTGACTTGTTTTCAAAACGTAAGTTTCGCCACGACTTTATTTACGAAACATCGGAGGTGGGATTTTCACAAAATAAAACTTGATAAATATATATTTGATATATATATATATATATTTTTCATAACAACACTTGTGAGATTTTTATGATTATTTTGTGAACTATACAAATATTATTTTTAGGGTAAAAATAATATTACCGAATGTTAACGATTCCAAAATAATACGAACGCCTTCACAATAAATAATGAGTTACAACGGTATAATTATTACCACCCGATCTTTAGCCGTAACTTACGCAATTTAGAAAATACCAACGAACGCGTATTTGTCAAAGAATATTATTTTGGAAAATTGTATGAAATAAAATATAATATTTTTGGGAAAAATGATTATATTTTGAAGTAAGAAATAAAATATATTAAGTGAGGCTTAATAATGTATTTCGAATGTTACGAACACGCATGTAATAAATCCCCCATCCTTGGGAAGGAGAATAATTACCAAGTACTTACAAAAATATAAACACGAAATAGTTGTCTAACTATTTCCCAAAAACTTAAACCTTAAGCTAAGGCACGGCCGTCCGTCTAATAGACTTAGTACGTGTAGGTCGTCGCACAGCTGCTTGATTAGGAGATATACTTGGTAGAGACGCACCACTGTTTGTTCATGCTCCCCCTTTTCTCTTAACTGATTTTGGTTTTATGACTCTCGGGGGTGAAATACAAGTTACTATGATTACGAATATTTTCTTACATGGTATGGTTAGCGTAAGGAGGGTTATTATTTAGATCATGTGAGTGGGTAGGCGGAAACTTGGGACTATTAATCCTCATAGTAGGACCGAGGGGCAAGAGCGGTAGATCTATCTGGGTGTAGCGAGCCCAGCCCCAGGCCCAAATAGTACGGACCTCGGGGTGACTTTGTACCCAACGTATAAATCTGCTAGGTTTGAGTCTTCCTACTTGCACTTCACACATATCAATGGCTTTGCAAACCATTGGTGATCTCTTTTTCCTTATTTGCTACATACCAGGATTTTATACTTACAAAGGTTTTACTTACTCACTACACATGAACTTGCTCAACAATTTTTGTTGATTTTTCCAACTTACATGTATTTCAGGTAATTAAGGATCTGGCATGGTATGCTACGTTTTCCCGCTGCATAAGGGTTATGAGGTCATCCAAGTTTAGGAGATGTGGCTTTTTCCTGGACGAGTCACAGTCCTTAAACTGCGTTTATTTCACGTTGGTGTTGTGTCTTTTCAAACAACGTTTCTTTTTATGTTATCAGGTTGTAGTGTCTATCGCATGAGTTAACGCCTTAAGACAATGTTGTGTTACTTATGTTTTAAAACTTAATTCAATGGATGATCTTGCATGATTTTTTTTTTATTTCATATAGCTTTGTTATGATTAAGCTATGGTATTAAGAAGTCACACCAAATTAACCACGCTTCCGCAAAGCCAGGGTGTGACATTGGTCACCTGACAAATGCTTGTCAATTCAACCCAAACCAAGGTGGTCTAAACTAACCCCAAGTCAACCCTGCTCGTATGATCGACTTAACATAAGTAGTACCCAACCTTCAAAATCTGCTTCATATGTCGCCTTGGCATATCTAGCGCCTCAACCTCATGAACTTTCTACCTTGTGTATCGATTTAAGCACGCCTAGTACAAGGTGTCGAAACACCTCTCGTTACACAAATTCCAAAATCCAAAATAGGATCTTTCTATCCTCATAATTAGATCCTTGTGGATAAATATCGCTCAAATCGGAGCCCTTAACTGAATTATTCGTATGCCTTAATACGTACATTACGATTCAATAAGGACAAAGCCGAAATTCCTATTAAGATCTTTCTATCTCTATAGTTAGATTCTTGAAAATGTTTAAAGTGCCAAATGAAATCCATGGATTGGATTCCTGGTGTGCTCTAAAATACCTGTGACCAAAGATAACAAATTAAAGATCAAGTTAATCAATTATGCAATTAGGTGCTTATGTGTTTTCTTATATGTTTTGTGTTTTTATGTGATCCATCCAAATCCTCGTAGAATCTTCCATATATCATATGAGGGATTCATAGTAGGATATCCAAAGGTACTATCTTAAATCCTTAATGGACTTTTACGTTGTAGTTAAGTCCCTCGGGTTATGAAGTACTATTCTATAGCTGGACCCCTTGAGTGGTCTAGTTAAACAGATTGATTTGAAAATCTGGTTAGGAATATCATGTGATGTATAATTGAAAAGATCCCTTAAGTGGTCTATTTAAGGAGATCGAACGACGGTCTAGATAAGAAGATCATGTGTTGATCTAGTTAAAAAGATTGTTCGTTGATCTAGTTAAAAAGATCCTTTGGTGGTCTAGTCAAGTCGCTTCATGTTTATTCAATTGATTTTTCCCCTACACATTATGAAATGAACTGTTCAGACTGTGCAAGGAATTACGTAATTATGGATGCATACATAATTATGGAATTCAGTGCACAGAAACCACAGCAGGTTTTGTCATATGTTAAGACCTATAGTGACAAGAGTAATGATATGGGAGAAGTCCTGGACCTTGACCGATGTCATTTTATCTTACACTCCCCAATTCTGATTTTAAGCACACACAAGTTTCCTATGATAAGTCTTCATGAGAAACGTTCTCCTGTCCATAGTCCGAAACTCCATGTTTTGCTACTACAAGGACTTCACTTTGGGGGTTGACAATTTCGCTAAAAGAATCCAATCATGGCCCAAAGTTTTATTTAGGGTTCAATGGATTATTGAAAAGCGAAACCATCACAGTTGTCTTCACAAGTTTCCTCTAAAATTAAATTTCGGGATGAAATTTCCTAAAGTAGGGGAGACTGTGACACCTGTGTCACTTCAACCATCAAACAAATACCAAACCAATGAAATATTGTATTTCATATTTGGGATTTGTAAAAATATGTGTATCGTTTGCACATATCAATTCTTGTTCGATTTCAAGCTTTAAATCGCTTTCTGGAAGGTTATACGCGCACTGATGCGTAAATATAACCAGTTTAATGCAACAAATGCTCCGGAATAGTGAAATAGGCTTAAAATACCTTAAATAACCTTCACATAATTTAGAAATAAGTTTGGATGGTTTGGTGTGTTGAAATCAAGTTTGTTCGATCGCAGGGACTATTTGTGTCAAACTGCGAAACTATACCGATATGTATAGTAACGAACATTCCGGAACTTGATCATAAGTTAAACATACCCTAAATATCCTTTACATAGCTTAGAAATAGGCTTTGAGGGGTTCGGTATGCTAAAATAAACTTTCTTGATCAATAGAGACTAAAAGCGTCAAAAGTGCATAAGTTTGCATTTTCGCGCATATCTTACGTCCTGAATATATCCGGACATCCAAAAATTTATGTAATCATTAAAATATTTTATTTTAGTGATTGGCATGATAAAATTCCATTCGTCGCGTAATTTGGATCGTTTTTGCGTTCATTACGATTTCCGTCGTAATTAACCGAACAACGCAACTGTACGACCAAACGAACCGACATCCGAGATGTTTTTGAGCATATTTTAAGTTCCCTATACTTTAAATTTATTTTAGAGCCTTGAAATTGGGTTAACGGGGCTTAAAAGTGCAAAAAAATCAAATTTTACAAGTGCAGGGACCATTTTTGAAATTTCTGACCAGATTCAATGAACCTAGTCAAATTTTGAAGTGTTAATGGTTTTAACCCATGGTTTTGCAAAACCATGGGCTGGTATTTAGTGGTATTTTTGGTACTATGGGCCATTCTAGGGGCTCCCATGGTTTCACAAAACCATGGGCACATGTGTACGGCCTAGATCGAAGCACGTTATTCGATGAACGAACTTAACGGTTGTGCCAAATCTATAAATACCCCCCCCCTTCACTTGCAAAACCACATTTGATCTGATTTTGGCCCTCTAAGTTGGAGTAAACACTTCATACCTGAGGGTAAATCGGATCAAAACTTGCGTGGACCCTTTGTAAGTATTCTTTCGTTCTTTTATCGCTTTTCGAGTCTGAAAGTCAAACTGCGTTTGACTTTCTGCATTGACCAGTTTATGGTCAATGCGAAGTTTTTTTGAACTTCATAACGTGAGCGTAATCACGATGGTTATAGTCCCTAGTGACTATACCTACTGATTACCACGTTATCTAGGTTTAGTGACGAGTCGTAGTTTCGGCCAAAATGCGTGTTCTCGCGTATTTTGTAACCAAACTACTTTTAGGTATCAAAACCATTTGTTTTGATACCAATCCTATTTTCTAACTTAACTAAACATGTTTTAGCATGTTTAGCTCGTCACTTTAGGTTTAGTGCTTATGTAGAGTCGTAAGTCAAGCGGTCTAAACAACCGCTTAGACTTTCGAACTAGACCCGTTTGGTCGATCATTAGGATCCGACCAAACATGTTTAGTGACCATAGTTGTATAGGGAATAACCTTCTGAGGTTATACCTTATGGTCACGTCGTTTACCTAGTTATATGATAGGTAGTTTATATGCCTCAGGAAAATTACCAAAATGCCCTTTTTATGCATAATTGATATTTAAGCATATGTAACCCAAACTTTTGTCACTTAACTGATTATGCAACATAATTAAACATATTTAGGCATATAATACTTGTCATAGGACTAGTTAGGCGGTACGAACGCATTTTGCGCAAACGACGCGTTAAAGTAGCATAAGCTACCTAAACGGGTCATAATGGGTCGTAAGCACTTAGCTTAGGTTTCCTTTTAGTATGTACGCCTTGTTAAACCATATCATATGAGTTCCCACACTCATTTGGTTTACGAGTCCTCATCCTATCCGATCTCCCAATTTAGGTCTGGTTTATTTATGTACCTATATTAGGTGTCGTTTGATTCCGTGCTCCCTCTAGCTTGCTTGGTAGTTGCTCAAGACTTCTAAGCACTCTCAAGTGAGTACATAGTCCCCTCTTTTACTGTTTTCAACTATTTTGGGGTGAAACATGTGTACCTATTTGTTATGTTCTTGTTTTCAAAAGTATAACTGATTATACATACTAGTACTTATCTTTATACAAACTGAATGATTATTTATGGTTTAAACTCTAAAATTTTCTTAAAGATTATAAAATTAATGTTTGGAATAGTACTTATTTTGTTCACCAGGCCGGTTGGTAGTATGATATAGCGCTATAGGATTTGACACCCCATTCCTGTTGTCCTGGAATGTCTGAAACCAATTTATTTTTCTCCATCCAAATAGGGATTACCTTTGTGGTATTTCTATAGTCTCAAAGGTGTATTTTGATGCACTAGGTCTGAATGAATTCTTAAATCACATTATTTTGTATATTTAGTTATACTCCCAAAAGTATAATTTGATATGCTCTCATATGTGATAATGTACAAAACCAACATATAATTTGTTAATCATTAAAACATAGTTTAGTATGTTATTTTCAAAACCAAAGCATAGTTAATATGTTATTTTCAAGCCAAAACATAGTTTAATAAGTTATTTATAAATCCAAAGTATACTTTTAATATACTACTGAAAATTATTATTTTAACAGCTAAAGTATATTTAATATACTATTTGTTTTACAATTGGGTTTTGGGTTAGTGTTTAGATAACGGGACGGGTGTAATATGATGAAAACATGGTAGATACGCCGCTGGTACTTCTTATATATAAGTGTTTTCATCACATTACATACCGTGGCGTTATTTAGTACACATGGGTTAACGACATTGGAACTGAAATATATTTTAATATAAAACTTATTCGACTTTCTTAAAACCAAAGTATATTTTTATATATGCTATAAACCTTTTTATCAAAATATTGTTTTCAAACAATATATTTTATACAAACTCATTTTACTTAATTATTTAATTTCCTATGTATTATTATTTTATATCATTCGATTTCTTATAAATTTTAGTATGATTTATAAAAGAAAACCCTTTTACAAGGATCATGACTACTTTTGTTAAACAACTTTTTTTTTTCTTTCTAAACTTATAAGTCATGAATCCTAATTACAATAAAACCTATGTATCTCACAGGCATTTTTATGCTGACGTACCTATTTTTACACATGTTTCAGGTGCTATTATGTGATGATTGATGGGGTATGCTATACATAGGATGGACTCGTGCCTTAGCGACTTTAAAATTTGAAAGATAATAGTTGTATTTATCTGATTTGTAATAAAACAATGAGTTCATTAATTCAATAAAACGAAATTATTTATTCCATGGTTGTGAAACAATGATTCTGTTACAACACTCCCCGACGTTTCCGCCACGTTTTGTTGTTTTACATGGTCGGGGTGTGACAATGAATTCTTTGGCTTGTTGAAAACCTCTTACATTAATTTCTTTATCATTGATTTTCTTGTAAAGATCTTTTCTTTCATTTTCATAGAACTCAATTTTAGCTCTTTGATCTAAACTTTCTTCTATTAGTAATTGGTTTTCTAGAATGATTTTATTCATGGTCCTTTGCAACTCATCAGATTTTTTACTATCTGATTTCTGCTTATCTTGCAGATTTAGAAAATCTGACATGAGCTTGTTTAGCTTGTGTTCAAGATCAAGATTGTCTAAATTTACCTTTTGTCCTGAAGTTTCTGGTATATCATCAGAAAGTGCCATGAGGTAGAAGTTAGCCATTGCTTCTTCTTCTTCTTCTTCATCAGAAGAATCATCAGATAGCCATGTATCTGTCCCAGCAATTAAGCTGACTTGTTGCTGCTTCTTTGCTTCTTCTAGCTTCTTCTCATAATAAGCAACATCCTTGAGCTTCTTTGTTTTGCATTCTGATGCATAGTGACCTCTCTGCTTGCACTTGTAACACATAACTTCAGCCTTCCCATTATCCTTAGATCTACCTTCTTCCTTAGATCTTCCATCCATCCTCCCTCTGTCACTTCTCTAGTATCTCTGGCCTCCTCCCCTCAACCTCTGCTCAAATGTTTTGGTGAGCAGTGCTATTGCTTCAGCAAAAGCTGAAAAATCTGATGATGTATCAGAAATTTCAAGATTTTGGCTGTTTGATGGTTGTGGATCATTGGTAGGTGGTGTTCTTTGTGAGTTTGAGATAAGAGCTAAAGATCCCCCTCTTTGAATGGTTTCTTCAAATATTTCTTCCTCTCTGGGGATCAAGATGCTGTATAAGTCATGAAGACTCATATTTCCTAGTTTTAAGGTTGAGGATAAAGTCATGGTTAGACTTCTCCATTCTCTAGGTAAAACATCTAGAAATTTTATGTTTCTTTCATCATTTGATTTTGTTATACCAAATTTCTTTAGCTCGTTCAAAAGTTTTGTAAATATTTGATATGTATCATTTAATCTTTTATTGGGTAAACTTTTAAACCTCTCATATGAGGAAACATTGTTTGTTCTCTTGTTTCTTCTCATCCTTTCTCCTCCTTCACAAAGATTTTCCAACTGATCCCATATTTCCTTAGCTGATGCACATGCATCAACTTATGAAAATATGTCATTGGGGATGGCCATTATTAAAAGTGACTTTGCCCTTTCATCCCCAGCCACCAGTTCCTTGTCTTTCGCGCTCCAGTTTATTTCACTTTTGGGAGCACGGGAGGCAGGGATTGCAGGTGATTGGTCAGTTGCTGGAATAGCTGGTATTTCAGTCATTAGTGTATGTGGACCCCTTTCAATGGATTGAAACAGAGCTCGATCATGACCATTAAGGAAATTGACCATCCTGATTTTCCATTGAGGGTATTCCTCTCTGACCAGAGTCGGAGGTTTAGACATAGAACCAATGTTAAAAGCATTATTCCATGATTGAAAGCTGGCCATATTTAGAGAAAAGAAGATGAGCGATTGATCGTTTGAAAATAGTTTATTCAATCTGCTCTGATACCAATTGTTGGTCCCAGTATAGACTTAAAAACCTTCTTTTCACGTAATATGGCAAGTGATTTCAGTAGATGTGAAAAAGATGTGCGAAAATGGAAATCAGACTTTCAAGAAACAAGACCTACAGAATTATCAAGTTTATATCACTTTGAAACAAAATAGTTTACAAGGTGATTGTAAGATTATTATCTAATACAAATGAATCTTGAATTCTGTTGGTGAGAAGGCAATGGAGTTTGGTAGTATGTATGAATGCTAAGCTTAACTCATCGTCTTCTGCTTGATGAGCCTTCTATTTATAGAAGGCTGGGTACATGAATAAACAATTGTTTATTCATGCAATAAGTCATGCATAAAGTAGCCATTTGACATATTCATTGAATCCAACAGTCAAGTTGCCTTTGTAATCATGATATCCAATAATGTCAAGTTGCTTCGGTTATTGTGGCAGGATAGAGCTGATTTTTAGACAAGTGGGGTATTCATCAAAATTTCTGATAAACCACTTCATCAGAAATTCTGGTGAACAAATCATCAGAAAATCTGATGATCAAAATCGTCAGAAACTGATGATATTTCATCAAAAACATCATCAGATCCATCAGAAATGACCTTCTCTGATAATCTTCTTCAGCTCTTGATCAACTTGTGATTCTTTGAAGTAGATGTTGTTCATTTCAGTTGTCCTATCCGATCTTCTTCTTCTTGTTGTGATCTTCAGGACTGCTGTCTTCTTCATAGATCAAGTTGAATCTGATTTTCTTCAATACTTACAAATAAAGTTTCCTAACAGACCATCCGCTTAGGTATTATATCAGACACTTTTACTCGATTTTCGCACCATTCGACACTCTGTTCCCAATCGGGTCAGCTCTTAGAGGACTTATGCTATGTTCCCTGCACGCAGGCTGGTCCAGCGCTCCCTTCGATTCAACCTTAGCAATGTTTGGTTTAAGCACCCACTGTGAGTATACTCGATCCCTTTTTGTTTTAAACACTTTTGGGATGTAACATGTATTCTATATCAAGACACTTGACACTTGAAACTTGAAAATACTCTATCCAGTAAACATGAAACTTGATACTTGTGAAACTTGAGACTTAAGACTTTTATGCTATGTGAACGTTTAATCCTTGTGTGCAGTTCCGCCTTAACAATAGTAGCGCTATAGGGGTAACGCACCTCCCCGTTAGTCTTGGGGGTATTGTTAGGAGGAGACATTAACTTCCCGTCAGTCTTTGGGAAGGGCTTTTAACGCGTTGGTAAACTTGGGCTATCACTTGGACTGCGTAAGCTAGCATGGTGAAACTTATTTTGTGTTTTCATGTTGGATATGAGTTTTTGAAACTATTATGCTACGTATTCAAACTTGTATACTCGCCAACATTTTTGTTGATAGTATTTTAATACATGTTGCAGGTTTAATAGCTGGGACTCGAGAAACAAGCTAGGATGATGCTTAGAACTCATCTTAGTTAATTCAGGGAATTGAACAATGTCTAAAAGTTTATGTGATTTGATACGTTTGTGGTTGTAAACTGTGGTTGATGTTTTAGACAATTTTATGGAATCTTGAATTAATTTATATTGAAACTAATAGTGTTGTGGAATCTGTAGAGCAATCTGAATCGCTTAGTGTCGCGCCATGATGTTTCCGCCATCGGTTGGGGTGTGACAGATTGGTATTAGAGCCATACCTATAGGGAATTAGGAAAAGTAGGAATACTTTGCCCTAGTCTATAGTTCTAGGAACTTGACTCTTATTTGTTGTTTAAAACTTATGCATTCTATCGTACATGCTTCCTAGCAACACTTTCCTGTTAAACTTACATGCCTTTCCTAAGGCTAACACAATACACACTTGGATGCTTTGAAAACACTGTCGAAACGACTCATCAAGACAAGAGTGATTTCCGCCTTTGATGACGAATTTCGCTTAGTAGTGTTTGTATTTTCGCACGAGATTTACCCTCAAATCAGGAGTGACATCCAAACCTTGGAGGGAAATTTCCATATCATAATCTAGAAGGTCTTATCTTTTGATGGGTACTGACACTATTAGGGTATGACGTTGTCAAGTTAGAGGTGAAACTCGCATCTTGATAACTAGTCCCACTCTTTGATTTTCAGTCTCGCCAAAGTCTCGAATCTTCCAATCAATTAGGGGCGTGTAGTGACCGAAAGGACAAATATCGTAGGCCTAACATCGATGACGTATTTGTCTAAGTAAGCCAAGGCACGTTATCTTAATTCGAAAGGGGTTCGATCCACTTTGGTTAGTCAACGTTTCTCTACCCGAAACAATCCTATGCTTTATGAACCTATCTTTTATGTTATCTCGATTTTACATGTGGTTTTATACTTGACGCTTTGTTTCGAAACTTTTACACAAATCACACGTATCTCCTCAATCTAAAACATTAACAATAATCTCTCAGGATCGAACTAAATTTATGATGCTTTATTAATTGTATTAAACTACATGGGAGTCTTGATTAAACTATGGGAAACATAATTGAACATTACGCTATGTGAAACAACTTGATCAACTATGTGAAACATGTTGAACGTATTATGCTATTAAACAATGTGAGACTTGTTGAACGTTTTGTGATATGTGAAACAACTTGAGTCTTTACGAAACTTTATGCTATACTATGTGTTGTGAAACTATAACTTAAATGAAACGTTGTGATCGAGTCTTACCCGATTCTTTGTTGAATCTTTAGATGTCGTCGAGTCGCCTTAACAACCCACGCAAGAAGTCAAAGGCCAACACTCAGAAAAAGATGATGTCTTTTATGGCTGACCAGATTGCACGCATTGTTCCCAAGATTGTCACTGAAATCCAGGGATCAAACACTCCTCCCTCCTCTGTTGATTCTAAAGCAGACAAACCTAAGACTGCGAGCTTCAACTATAAACACTTTGTCTCTTGTAACCCTAAGCCCTTCACGGGCAGTGATGGAGTAACCGCAATGCTGGAGTGGTTCGACAACATAAAAGTTACTTTCATCAACAGTGAATGCCCTAAGCATCTAAAGACTAGGAGTGCAACTGGCATGTTTCAAGGAAGAGCTCTAGAGTGGTGGACGAATGAGAGAAACATCTGCTCTAATGAAGAAGCTTATGCTTTACCTTGGGCCAAGGTTAGGGAGATGATGATGCTTGAATTCTGCCCTCCGCATGAGCAGCAGAAACTTGAGGATGAATTCTGGCATCTGAAACAAGTGGGTGACGACAATTTGGCTTATACTACCCGTTTTAAGCAACTTAGCATCATTGTACCACACTTGGTGTCTACTCCTAAGCGCATGATCACCAAGTACATTCATGGGTTACCTCCGGCTATGTGTGACGCCATTGAAGCAGCTCAACTCAGCTCTATTGAAGAGGTTTACCGTCTTGCAGCAAGTTGGAACAACAACCGTGTTCGTGATAAACAATCTGGAAACTCTGCTCCCTCGAAACCTGCTAACCAGATTACCCAGCAGCCAAGTGGCAGCAAGAACAAGAAACGAAAGTCTCAAGGTGCTGGTTGCAATGCAATTGTCCCTGCAGTAAATGCAAACCCTACTGGCAATGCTATTGTGCCTGCTGCCGCTAACCCTCCTGCTCCAGAAAACACCAAGAAGTCATATACAGGGATTCATCCCAAGTGTGCCACCTGCAACTATCATCACCGTGTCGGCGCTGCATGTCGCCTGTGCACCAACTGCAATCATTATGGTCATACCGCTCCCTACTGCCATCAAGCAAATCAAGCTCAGCAAGCAGCTCCAGCTCTACCAGCTCTACAGAACCATAAGCTTGCAAACAACGTGAGAGCCTGCTACAAATGTGGGGACACCAATCATCTTCGTCCCCAGTGCCCCTAGCTGAATCAGGAGCAACAACAAGTCGCTCGAGGATGAGCGTTCAACATCAATGCGAATCAGGCGCGTAACGACAATGACGTCATTAATGGTACGTCTCTCGTTAATAATCTTTACGCTTCGATACTGGTTCCGACAAAAGCTTTTTGTCCGTAGAATTTAAATCTTTGTTAAACTGTGCACGCTCTAAACTACCTAAGTCGTTCTCTATTGATATTGCCGATGGTAAGTCTATCCTAGTTGATTCTACTCTCCGTGATTGTTCCCTGACTCTTAACGATCACGTTTTCACTATTGATCTCATACCCATGCAATTGGGTAGTTTCGATATCATAATTGGCATGGATTGGTTGCATAAGAACCATGCAGAGATTGCTTGTCACGATAAGTACGTTCATTTACCTATTCCGTCTGGTGATACTTTGCACGTCTATGGAGACCGACCTTCTAGAGGACTGAAGCTGATGTCTGCACTCAGGTGAATAGATGCTTACGTAAAAAGTACTTTGCCTTCTTGGCCCACATAGTGGAACAAAAGGGCAAGGGAAAGAGCGTAAATGATGTTCCAGTAGTGTGTGATTTCCCTGATGTCTTTCCTGAAGATCTTCCTGGTCTTCCTCCTCCTCGATCTGTTGATTTTCGTATTGATCTTATACCTGGTTCAACTCCTGTCGCCAAGGCGCCATACCGACTTGTTCCCTTCGAGATGTAAGAATTATCAAGTCAACTGCAAGAACTACTCGATAAAGGTTTTATATGTCCAAGTACCTCGCCGTGGGGTGCTCCCGTGCTATTCGTCAAGAAGAAAGACGGTTCATTTCGTATGTGCATCGACTATCCTGAACTTAACAAACTCACCGTCAAGAATCGGTATCCTCTCCCTCGCTCTTCTGTCACACCCCGACCGCATAAAACAACAAACCGTGGCGGAAACGTCGGGGAGTGGAGCGACAGAATTATTGTTTCACAACCATGGTACTTAAAGTTTAGTTTTATTTATTAACTCGATTACATTGTCTTGGAAATTAAGGAAAAACACAACATAGGGTAAACTATTCTTGCTGCTTTTAAGTCACTAAGGCCCGAGTCCGCCTAAGTGTGTCACGAACTTCATCAAACATTAGCTCCTGAAACACATATGAAAATAGGTACGTCAGCGTAAAAATGCCTGTGAGATACATAGGTTTTGTTAATGAAGGATTCATGACTTGTAAGTTAAAAGAAGTGTTTAACAAAAAGTAGTCATGAACCTTATAAAAATGTTTTCTTTTATAAATCATACGAAAATTGATAAGAAAATCATATGATATAAAAGAATAATGCATGGTTAAATGAATAACCATGTGAAAGTGAGTTTGTATAAAGTATGTCATTTGTAAAACAATGTTTTGTGAAAATATGTTATTTGTATAAAATGTATCATGTTCTTGTCAAAGTGGTTTAGATAACGCTACGAGATGTAATATCATAAAAGCACTTATATATAGAAAGTACCAGCGGCGTATCCACCATGCTTTGATCATATTACACACGCCTCGTTATTTAAATCACTTACCAGTAATTACCAAAATGTCTTGTTTAACTAATATCAAATGTTCATGTATAACAATGTTTAATGTCTCAATGTTATGTGTAAATCATGTCTTGTATAGCAAATGCCAAGTAACAACAATGTCTTGTATGGTGAATAAAAAGTATTTACTCAAACCACATGTATATGTCAATGTATAATCAAATGTCAAGTGAAACCAAATGTCATGTATGGTGAATAAAGAGTATTTACTCAACCCCATATGTAAAATGTACAAAACAAAGTCTTTGAATAAATCTTAAGTTTAAGTCAAAAAGTTATGTTTTGCAAAAACCAATGCTTTATTAATACAAACATCTATGTTGTAATGTTTATCGCATACATTCAAGCCTTGAGACTGTCAGATAAACCCTTAACAAGTTAAAGGTTTATCAATTATGTATATCGGATTCTGTCATTCCCTACTTCCAAACAAACCTAGGAAGCCGGAAACAGGATTTGTCAAGTCCTGTGGTACCACTACATACTACCGAGCGGTGTGATCAATGTTAATGAACGTATTTTTGTCCCGTTAAACACACCAAATGTCATACCAAATGTAAGCATGTTCTGTAAAAACTATGTACTAAGTATGCTAAGTAAACATACAAAGTATAAATGTTCATGAAATCAATGTGCTAGCATGCTCAGTAAACATACATAGCAGAAATGTAATGCAAATCAATGTGCCCATATGTTGAGTAAACATATGAAGCAAAAGTGTTAAGAAATTAATGTGCTAGCATGCTAAGTAAACATACATAGCAAATTATAAGTGAAATCATGTACTATACGTGTACTAGATGAACATAGCAAGTATATGTCATGAAAACATGAAAGCGTGAAAGCATTAAAGTAACAAGTAGGCACATGTGTATCACCCCAAAACATTTGAAAACAGTAAAAGAGGGGACTATGTACTCACTTGATATTGCTTAGTAGTCTTGGAATAACAACCAAGTAACGCTCGAAGGATCACGGAATCAAACGACACCTAATATAGGTAACTATGTTAATAAACCGAACCTAAATCGGGAGATAGGATAGAACAAGGTCTTGTAAACCAAATGATTGTTGGAACTCGTATGATATGGTTTAACAAAGCCTATATTCTAAATCGGAACCTATCCTAAGTGCTTATGACCCGTTACGACTCGTTAAGGTAGTTTATGATACTTTAACATGTCATTCGCGCAAAAGCGCGTTCGGACTGCCTAACTAGTCCTATGACAAGTATTATATGCCTTAACATATCTAATAACATTGCATAATCAGTTTAAGTGTCAAAAATTAAGTTACATATGTTTAAATTTAAATTATGCATGAAAAGGGCATTTTAGTCATTTTCCTAAGGCATATAAACTACCTATCATACAACTAATTAAACTAAGTGACCATAAGGTATAACCTCGGAAGGTTATTCCCTATACAACTACGGTCACAAAATATGTTTGTTCGGATCCTAATGATCGACCAAACGGGTCGGGTTTGAAAGTCTAAGCGGTTGTTTAGGCCACATAACTTACGATGCTAAATAAGCACTAAACTAAAAGTGACGAGTTAAACATGTTAAAACATGTTTAACTAAGTTAGAAAACAGGTTTGATATCAAAATAAAGTGTTTTGATACCTGAAAATAGTTTCGTCGCAAAATGCACATAATCGGCATTTTGACCAAAACTATGACTCGTCACTACGCCTAATTAATGTGGTAATCAGTAGGTATAGTCACAAGGGACTATAACCATCGTGATTACGCTCACGTTGAAAAGTTCAAACGAACTTTGTCTTGACCAAAACATGGTCAAAGCAGAAAGTCAAACACTGTTTGACTTTCATGCTTGAAATACATAACCAAGCATGAAAGAAACTTACAAGAGGTCCAAGCTTGGAAATGTGACAACTGTCAAATTTGCATGCATCCGTACAATTATTGGATAATGATTAGTGCTTAATGACTATGCTAAATTACAAATAATTACTTGAATTGCTTCTGATTATTATCATTATTCAAACATGTGCATCATATATTGCAAATGACATAACATTACTACATGCAAACTTTATTGACTCAAAAGATGCATGAAACACAGTTAGCACAGTTATCCGGCAAATCAGAAAAATGCTGACATAGTTCAGTAAATAGACAGACTTTGTATTGAGACACAGAATGAGCCAGAAACCAAGTCTTACACTAGTATAGTGTGTAGGAAAGTAAGGATCACAAAACTGCATTTCTAAGTGATAGTTTAAGTGCCGAAAAGTGCCTAAAACTCACCCAAAGTGCTGAATTCAGCAAAATTCAGCATAAATCAGCATTTAAACACATTAATATTATGCAGAAACATGGTTAAATGGTCCTGAATACTTTCCTAAGTGTCGGGAATCAAAAGTGTCACAAAAGGGTACATAAAGCACACTAAACTGCAGGTTTAGTACCTTAACGAACCGGTAACCAACCGAACAACCGGACGTTACCCGAAACACCAAATTTACGCTAAAAGCACTGTTTTAATATTACCAAGCTAGTTATGATCCCCGAACACCATACCACATCATGAAATATCTAGTAACTAAACCCTAACTAATACTTGAATTTTTAACTTAATATCTAACTATTTAGTTAAAGCCTACACCTAGACCCCCCCCCCCCACCTATAACCGGATTATAGTGGCCCCACATGAAGATTTTAATTGCTTATTAAAATGGATTATGCTAGATCTTGTTTCCTCATAACAAACATAAGAACCAATGGATAATGAAGTTATGGAAGTTTATAAATATAACCGTTAGAACATAACCCACACTTCTCATAACTCACCAACATCGAACTCTTCTCCTTCCTTCCTTCTTTGAATTTGGCCGAAACCCACACCACCATAACCACCATCATCCAACTTTCTTTCATTCATTCCAAGTATATACAAAGATGCTAGAAGACGTATGATGAAGCTAGGAGCTTTCGGAAGTTGAAGAACCTTCATCATTTGCTTTTATCCACTTGTTTTCTTCACTTGAATCATCCCTAGCCTTGAGCTAGTGGTAAGAACACAAATCCTTCCATTTTACATCTATTTCAAGTGGTTAAA
The DNA here is from genome assembly GCA_030545235.1 of Helianthus tuberosus. NCBI lineage: Eukaryota > Viridiplantae > Streptophyta > Magnoliopsida > Asterales > Asteraceae > Helianthus > Helianthus tuberosus. The sequence goes on along the minus strand of CM060426.1, from coordinate 24,588,210 downwards.
GAATGATACTTGTTGAAAATCATGAAGAACACTAAGAAACTTTAAGATGAAACTTGAACATAAGCTTAAATCTTAAAGAAATCATGTTGTTTATGTGTGATGTACTTGTTGATCATTGTTTACTTGTGTAAATGATGTCGATCATTATATGATCTTGCTAGATCATGATTAAAAACATAATCTAGCAAGATGAGAGGATGAAAATGTTAGAGATTTATAAATCATCCTCATGCAAGACATGAACTTCAAAGAATATATTGTTTTCTTGAAAAATAATGATTAATGTGAGTAATAATACTTATAGATCTAAGGATTTATGGAGGATTTCTAAAGAAACCAAGCTAAAAATATAAGTTTTGCTAAAACTTGGTTCTTACATAAACAAATCTTATTTTTAATGGTTAAACAAGTGTAGAAACACTTGTGTAACAAGAAGAATTCATAAAGAAACATTTATAGAAAATGTGACAAGAAGTTGTAAACATCTAACATCTTTAAAAATGAAGTTTTTAAAGAACTAATCACACTTTAAAGGGTAACAAGGCTTACTAATGACACTAGTAAGTTCCTACAAATTTTTACAAATATTCAAGTTCATGAAGTAGTAGATTATACTTATTTTTGGCAAAATTTGTAAGTAAAGGGTGTTTATTATTGATTGTGAATGGATTGTGATGATTTTTACAAAAGAAAATGATATGCTTGAAAGCATGGAAACCTCCATTTTTAGGGAAAACTATGGCAAAACTTTCTAAAAATACAAATACTTAGAAAAAATATTTTTAAACAAGTATTTACAAGTGTATTCAAACCATAAATTTTTACATAAACTTTGCCATAATTTTTGTTACAAAAATTATAAATATTGGAGGTTGGTTTTTACAAATAAAAGTGACTAAATATGTATATATTTAGAAGGCACCATGTGTGTGATTATTTGTATATTATGTGTATTTGTTATATTATTTTAGGATTTGAAATAAAATAACTCATCAAATACCAAGAACTTACAATCCAAAATATTACCAAAATCCTAAGAATATGAATATACAAGATTACACAAAATACCGGTAAAACCAAACAAAGGAATATAACTTGCAAATATTCCGGAAATATTATTCATATGAATATTTTGGTAAATAATATTTTGGACACCAAGTGAATGAAAATATGATTTTCACAAGTATTACAAAATTATATCATATTTTTTACAAGAAGAAAATATATTATTTTTGTAGGATCGTTTTCTGACCTAAATGAGTCGATCAGAAGAGTTTTTCTCAATACGAAAGGCGGAAACAGATGTATCAAGTTAAATTCAGCAAGAATATCACTTTAAACTGTCTATATATTGATTTGACAAAGTTTTACAGTGAGTAGACACTTCGGCTCTCTAAACCGGAATCTAATTTCGTTACAAATGACACAGACCAGACACCTATATATAGGCAAGGTAATTTCGCATGGAACTGTTCATACGAAATCACATTTCACACGAAATAGTAATTTCGTGCGAAATTAAATCCAAACCTATTTTTGACATATTTCTTGTATAACATGCCCTGATCTATCTATACACATACAAGACTCGATACAAGACAAAGTCGACAGACGTATGCACTAACAGACTCCCCCTCGGATGTCGACGAGTCTTTAATACATGTCTTCAACATCTTCAGTCTTTATCAGTCTTTTCGACTTTTCCCAAAGTATCTAACAATGTAAAACATTCTCAATCTTTATCTTCTCTTCTCTCTAGAATCTCGACCTGGCTCTAATCTCTTTCTAATTCTCTTGATCAGATCTCTTGATTCCTTAAGTTCATTAGCATCATCAGCGTGTGTGAACTTCAGGATCTGATCTTGGCTCTACATTGAATTGTGCTAAGATCTGTTCCAAGATCGTGATCTGGCTCTCTTAAAACCTCAATCCTGCACAATCTCTACCTTACAATAAATTTCACAAATTTAAAATTTGACAAATTTATTCTCTGCTTATCACTTTAAAACACAAATACAACATCATATGCAAATATCAAACAAAATGATTTAACATTTTTAATCTCTGAAGAACCACTTGAAGAAATAACATTTTCATTTTCAAACATTTCTCATTTCAAACAAACTCCCACTTACTGATTGTCATCATGTTTAGTACTTGGAATTTTGAAAATCAGTTCTTCAACACCAGTTGTCGAAAATCTTTTTACATTTTTCAAAAAAATTATGCTAAAACACTCTTAAAATCTTTTTGAATTTTTTTAATAAAATGAAATACAGTAAAGAAATATTTACAGGCAATATTTTTGTGAGTTTGTGTAAGAGGATCATATCCGTTTATGAGACAAATCATTAACACCATTAAGCTTTAAACATTTTCAGTTCTAAACGATTCACTTAGATTGTCAGTATACTGATCCACTTAAATTTTCACACAAAGTTCAACTGTTTCGAGATATGAGATTAATGTTTTAAGCACTTAAACTTATTCGCGTGTCCCACCTCAGAATATACTCCCGTATCCAGATCCCAATATTTAGTCTTACAGGTGAGTATACTTAGATGATATCTATAAAGGGTTAAAATGCGAGGGCCATGAGAGCTCAGGCTATTGCTTCCGCAAAATCAGAAAGATGATGGCTTCGACTTTTGGTGTGTTCCCTTTAGAGAATCTTTTCTTCAACAGCACATGATTAGCATTTTTCAGTGTTTCATCATTTTTTGTACTGAGGGTGGTGCTATATTTCAAGCAAGCGTAAAGTATTATACGGGGACTAGGCCATTGCTTCCGCAAAATCAGAAGTCCCGGGATAATACCCCAGATATCACTGAGTATAAAGACCTAGTATCTCAGAAAGAGAAACCTTTCAAACAAGATTTCGGGGGTTACCCATATATCCCAGAGATGTTCCCCACGATATAAGTAAGTTTGAAATTTAGGTTTATATCTCGTCACAATCTACTAAATGTGTAAAAACCTACTGGCATATCATCAGTGAGACCGTTTATCACATTTTGGCTTTCCAATTCTTTAGCATGTTGTGATGGTCCACTGATGTACTATCATTTCCTCTTTTCTCAACAAAACTCATTTTTGAATTTATCATGTTTTTGGCTTTTTCAAATTTTCAAATGTTTTTGGATTTTCTGAAATTTCTTACTCCCCCTAAAAAACAAAATCATTTAAAGAAATTTGAAAACAAACTGTACAAATAAACTGACAACTGATATCAAATAGCTTCAAATCACCATCCACTTGGCATAAACAATCAGAACTCCCCCTGACAACAAACTATTTTCCCATTGTGATTTCAAAACACTTAAGTTTGTTTTAATCAGATGGTTTTTCTGAAAAATTAGTTTTGTTGGTTTTATAAAACTACTTGTAAGTTAGGAGTTCAATTCATCACTTTGTTCTTTCAACCACTTGGAAAAATATGACAATTTTAAATTCAATCACCAAATACCACTTGTAGAAAATCAAGTACAACTTAATGTCCCTGATTTACCATTTGTAAGAACAAACCAATAACTACTTGTAAATCGAAATCACTTTCGTGAATTTCTCAAGAAAGATGCCGATACCTGCTTCACACTTACCAACCTGGAAGCTTCGGCAAGTCATACTGTTCACATATGAAAAACAGACATCCAAGCCTGACCAAACTTGGATGTTTCCTCCTCAACTTCACTTGGGTAATAAGTTGCCTTCTTGGTTTCATAAAACACTTTAACCCCTGTGACCTTCCCATCGACCATCTTTCCAAAAATCTTTTTCACATTTCCATTAAAAACCTTTTCAACATCAAATTCTTTCTTCTCAAAATAGAATTGATTTGAAATCTCAACCTTTCCAACCTTTTGTTTAAAATTTTCAGCCCGCAATGGTGGAAAATTGACATCATCCATTTGCGGAACTGAAGTTTCAATTTTTAGCTCAACTTGTGGCTCCTCTGACTTTGTGAAATCAGATTCATTGCCAGATTTCACATCAGATTCTTTAACAACCCACTTTTGGTTGTCAAGATTTACTCTTCTCTTGTAAAATCTTTTCGAACACTCACCAAATTCATATGTTGAGTTTTTGTAAACTTTGAATTTTTCAGTTGGTGGTTCATTTTTCTCAACAATCTTTTCTTTCAGTTTAAAAACAACTTCATGTTTGATGTTGGTTGCCATAGGACAGTTCCAGGCAATGTGACCAACTTCTTGACATCTGTAACAGGTTCTTGTCTCCTTTCTCTGATAAATTCCATTCTTTTCAAACTTTTGTTTCTCTGTAAAGAACTCCTTATTTGTTTGCTTCCAGAATGAGCTCTTTTGTTCTTCTTCCGAACTTGTTCCTGAAACAAATACAGTTTTTGGTTTATAACTTTTCTCAATTTTATGATTTTTAGGTGGAATAAAACCTAATCCTTTCTTTTTGTAATTACCGTTATGGTTTGGTTTCTTTTGAAAACCAGAACCAAAACTGTAACCCTTTTTCTTGTTTAACCTTTGTTGAACTCTTGAGGTGTAATGTTTAGGTTTTTCAGAAAGATTTACATCTTTTATTTCAGAAATATTAATTTCTGTTAGTTTGAAAACCTTTTTTATCATTTCTGGTTTAACACCTCTTATTGGAAATTCCTCATCAGAATATAATTTGTCTGAATCATTCAAAGTATATGCCACTTTGATTGGTTCGTCATTCAAATTAGATTTTGATAACAAGAATTCTTTATTATAAACTCTTTTAACTGACGACTTTTGACTGTCAACTGATGAACTCAAACTCTTGGATTCTGACTTTGACTCTGACTCCTCATCTTTATCCAACACCTGACCGACCACCTTTTTTATTAACTCAGACTCATGATCAGTGTCAGACGATGTGAATGTGATGTCAATATTTTCTGGTAACTCATCAGTTGTTTTGGACTTTAACTTTATATTGACTGCCTTTTTTTACTTGCTCCTCATTTGGTTTTCTGGGAGAATAACCTTCCCAGATCGGAGGCGGACACTTTTTATAATTTGCACTTTGTTTCTTACCAGTATCCTTTTCTTCAGTCTTTTTGTCTTGAAAGGCTTCCATACCTGCAACAGTTGGATAAATTCTATCAATCAAATAATCAGAACTAGAATAACTTTGCAGTAAACGCTTGAGTCTTTCATTCTCTATCTTTTCTGTCTCCAACTCTTGCTTCAACTTGGCACATTCTTCAATATAATGATTAATCGCCTTCTGCTTTGTCATCATCACAGCATTCATCATAGTCAACGCATCTTCTCTTTCAGAGTTAGTCTTTTGTAGACCAGTCACCGTTCTGTTAAGTATGTCATACGACTCTTTCACATAGTTGAGATTGAACAGTAAATTTTCTTTCATCTTATCTTGCTCACTCAACTTCTCCTCTTTCTCTTCACACTGCTTGCATGACTCCAAATACTTTAGACAAGGTTTTGTAACTTCCACAATCTTTTCCACTTCAATAACTTTCTCAGCTTCAACCACCTGCTCTGTCACACCCGCTCGTAGCGGAAGCGCGAGGTGTGATCTGATCGGTTCTCATTGCATAACAATATAAGTGAACATACTAAATGAATAAAAACAAGCTCCAATGCCATTGTCATAATTGTTTCAAAAGAATGCAACATAAGTTGAATGTATTGGTTACAAACCATCAAATGAAAATAAGTTGTCATCGTTTTATACATCAAAATGTAAGTCTTAAAATGTCAAGAATTTGACCACTATATCACCGCAAAGAGGCGGTATATAACAGGCAAACCCTTCAATAGTTGGCATGGAGTATTGATACTTGTTTTCCTTGAAGTGAAATCGTTGCATTGGTCCACTAATTCCCTGAAATACATGTAAGTTTGAAAACATCAACAAAAGTTGAGCGAGTTCATGCAGTTTAGTTGTATGAGATGTATCTGTAAAATGTGAGTTGTATAAAATGTATCTGTAAAATGTGAGTTGTATAAACTGTATCCATAAAATGTGAGTTGTATAAACTGTATCCATAAAATGTGAGTTGTATAAAATGTATCTGTATGTAATGATGTAGTATGTAAAGCGTCAATGAAATCGTTGATCATTAATGTTTCGCGAGGACATTAATATGTGTGACGAATTAGGAAGCAATCCAAACCTAGACGATTTCATGTCGACTACTATCGACTGGGACACAAACGCACTCTTCTGTATGGGTCCACGACCAAGAGTGGGGCTCGCCAATACCCATTAGATCTAACCACTTGTACCTAGGTCCAAACTGGATTAATGGTGCTTAGATGTATAACCCTAATTCGCACATGATCTAAGGTGTTTCATTCCCTAACTTTAACATACGTTGAACATGTATTTTCCCCGATAGTTGTAAAGTTGTAAAACATTTAAATGAATAGGGGACATGAACTCACAGAATCGCGTCCGTGAATAGAAGTAATTATGATCTCGCGTGTGGTCGTCTTGAACAATGTTGCGACCTACAAATGTTCTTTATTTGTTAGACACTTCGGTCTTTATAAATGACTTGAGTATAAGTCTTGTGTCTTGAATATGTGTTAAGACCTGTATGTCTTTGTTATTCGTTGAACTGTGTATTTGATGTATTAACTGATAACTGTTTAGTGTATATATTTCTCCAAATACATATTCTTGTATATCGTGAGTTGTATCATCGGGTCTTGTCTTCTTGGTTTCGTGTCTTGTATAAGTAAATTGTATAATTGTAATGTTTATCAATTATATGTCATTGGGCTTAGCCCAAGAATTCATGTTATTGGGCCCAAATAGTGTTGGGCCTAAATAGTGTTGGGCCTCAATAGTGTTGGGCCTAAATAGTATTGGGCCTGAATAGTGTTGGGCTTAAATAGTGTTGGGCCTAAATAGTGTTGGGCCTCAATAGTGTTGGGCCTCAATAGTGTTGGGCTTAAATAGTGTTGGGCTTAAATAGTGTTGGGCTTAATGTTATTGGGCCTTGGCCCATATGTTTGGTATTGGGCTTAGCCCATGAGTTTTTGATATTGGGCTTAGCCCATGTATTTATGTTAAGCCCATTATGAAGATAAGCCCATTAAGAAGTGTAAGCCCATTTGTATAAAATAGTCCATTAAGAAGTGTAAGCCCATTTGTATAAAATAGCCCATTAAGAGGTGTAAGCCCATTTGTATAAAATAGCCCATTTGAAAGTATAAGTCTTTCATTTTTATAAAAACATTTTTATAAAAATCACTAAGTATACTTTTTAGTTAATAAAAACATAATAGTTTTTATAAGTTTCAAAATGTCCGAATTTTGTTAATGGTAACGTAATTTTTGTGTCCGCGTCGAAAGATCGTCTATACGTCGTAGTAATTCCTCGGAATGGCGATATGTTTATAAATTCGCCCGTCGTCCGTTTCGACCATAAGTTGTGTCCGAAAGCTCGGAATGTCCGTAAGTTGTTTTCAAGTGTGTCTATATGTATTCTTGTAAGTCTTTAGTTGTGAGTATGTCTTGTATTTACTTGTGTCATTATTATCAAGTCTCTAACTTGTATATATAACTAATACAAATAATAACACATAGCACATACTTGATATGTTCAATAAATATGTATTTTACCAAAATATATATTTATGTCAATTTTTATGTTTAGAAAGACCAACTTTCTAATCTTGTAAAGACTTTGTAAAAAAAATGATAGTTTTTCTAACATATGATTTCTAAGAAAAGTTGGCCATAGCTCCTTTGTAATATGAACTTTGCCATGTTTATTAAACATATCATTTTCTTTTCCAAATCACCATCAATTTACTCAACATCTTAACTAAAAACATATGAGATTTTTATAACATAAACTTATCAAAATGATCTCCAAATCATGTAGGGTTTTGGACATGATCATAACATATGCTAACTAGTTCAAAAACCAAGTTTACTTCTAGTTTTAACAACTTTTATAAAAATCTCATGTTGTATGTTACTTTTTATAATTTTGTAAAAGTCTTGTTTTTAAATAAAAACCTTAAATACTTTCACAAGATCAAAGGTTATGATCATCCATTTGAACTTTTATGTTAAAAACCCTTTAACATAAACATGTATAATTGTTAGATCATATTTTTAAAACATTATCTAACAAGTTCTTCATATCATAATCATCATAACAAGATCAAATATGCAACTAACAAGTCTTAGATCACAACATAAACAAGCATAAATAAATCATAATTATTATTTTTGCTTCTTTGTATTTTTCATGTTTATTATGTATGATTATTTAGTTATTATTAGTTATAATAACAATCATAAACATAATATAAGTATGAGAAAAAAATAAATCTAGAAGCTTACTTCTAGCACTAGGCTAGGGATGATCTTTAGAGAATGATTAAGAGTTAAGAAGATGAAGATCTTGATGGTAGAATGCTTTTGAATGGATGAAAACCCTTTCTTTAACTTGTAAGTGCTTTAGACCTTCTTATGTTACTTGGAAATCCATCTTTATCATCATAGAAAGTGATAAAATAAAATGGGTTTTTGAAGGTGTTCTTGTAAAAAAAAAAAAAAAGATGAAGATGATGAGAGAGTTCTTATTTGTGAAAGATAAGGTGAAAATGGTGATAAAGTGCTAGTAAACTAAATGAGACATAATGTTATAATCATCCACTAACATCATCCACTTGCAACCAACAAATAATATCTAGATATTTAGCAAGGGATTAAGGGGTGTGGGACCCCTTATTTGCGGCCCACATATGGGGGGGGGGTACCTTATGTTGTTGAAAAAAATGTTGGTAAATTATAAGGTTTCAAAATGAGATAAGAAGATGTAAGTATTTAGGTGTTTAAGGTTTACAATTTTCCGAGATGATTCATGACTTGAAATGTTCATAAACTAGCTTTACAAGACCAAAAATAATGTTCACTAGTTCGCTACATGTACCAAAATATAGTTCGGCTAGATGTTTAGCGCTCGTTTCGCAAGAAGATAGTCGAAAGGTTAGCATATATAAGTTATTGGGAAATATTCGGTTATGTATTTATATGATATTCCCTATGTATTTTCATATGAAATTTGTGTTTAAACAACACTTTTGTATCATATAAAAAAAACACTAATGCTGAATTTTGCGGAAAAATATTGAAATGGTAACTTTTAGCGCTTTTCGGCGGTTTTCGGGCAGTTTTTAGTGCTACCGGACATTGGTAATATATTAAACCAAACCCTTGCATTCCCATATAGGGTTTAATGTCTATTTGATGTTGAACTTTCGTCTGAGTCCTAAAGATGTAATTTAGATGGTTTCGACGGATCCTGAGTTTTCGTCAGCACGCTAGTTTACTAGGTACTACTCTAGTTGTTTCGATGCATTGTTTACATTGTTTCAAATGTGACCAATAAAAATGAATCATGTGCATCATAAATGAATATTCTATGAGTATTCTAAGATGTATATCATGTAATCATGCATTTCGAATATTCAAAACACATACTTGTATAATGTAAATCATTGCTTTAAATGTACGTAAATTACCAGAAAGTGGCAGTTGTCACATTCTCCCCCTGTTATTGAGAATTTCGTCCCGAAATTCAAGCTGAGTCATCCTTTGCAGGAGTATTCTCGAACAGGTGGGGGTATTTTGGTTTTGATTTGATTTTCAAGTTCCCAAGTATATTCGAGTCCGTGTCGAGAGTTCCAATGAATTTTTGTTAATATGTTACGACTCCTTCATGTTTCCTAGACCTTCCGGTCCATGACCTCAACAGGTGCTTTGGCGAATTGGAGTTTGTTATCTATATGAACCTCATCCTCCGGGATGAAAACTGTTTCTTGCGTTGGACTCTTCTTGAGATTCGACAAATGAAATATGTCGTGTACTCTACTTAGTTCTTCTAGTAACTTTAGTTTGTAGAAAACGGTGCCAATCTTTTCCAAGATTTCAAATGGAACTACATAACAGAGGTTAAGCTTTCCACGCTTACGGAATCTTGCCACGCCCTTCCAAGGCGAGACTTTCAATAAGACCTTGTCTCCAACCTCGAAGGATAATGGCTTCCGTCTCTTGTCTGCGTAGCTCTTTTGTCGATCGCGAGCCGCCTTGATACGGTCTCTGATCTGGAAAATTTTATTTGTAGTCTTTTGGAATAACTCCGGACCGATAAGTTGTTTATTGCCCGCTTCCGCCCAACATAGCGGAAAGCGCCTCTTTCGAACGTAGAGAGTTTCGAACGGTGCAGCCTGTATACTTGTGTGGTAGCTGTTGTTGTAGGAAAACTCAACCAATGGTAAGTGAGTATCCCAGTTGCCGCCCAAATCCATAACACATGCACGAAGCATATCTTCGAGTGTTTGGATTGTCCGTTCGCTCTGGCCGTCAGTTTGTGGATGAAAGGTCGTGCTTAGATTTAAATGAGATCCAAAGGCTTGTTGGAATGACTTCCAAATTCTTGACACAAAGCGATCGTCTCGGTCTGAGATGATTGAAATAGGCACTCTATGACGAGCCACTATTTCCTTGAGATAGGGTTCTGCTAGTTTCTCTGTACTATCCTCCTCCCGAATCGGTAAGAAGTGTGCGGACTTGGTTAGTCTATCGATGATTACCCAATCATGTCATGACCGCATGAGGTCCTGGGTAACTTCGTAATGAAGTCCATCGATATTTGTTCCCATTCCAAAATGGAATCTCGGGTTGTTGTAACAAGTCCGAGGGTTTCTGATATTCAGCTTTGACTTTTTCGCAAGTCAAGCATTCTCCTAGATATGTCGCAATATCTCTTTTGAGGTTAGGCCACCAATAGTATTCTTTTAATACTTAGGCCTATGTGCTTCCTCAAAATATCATCTCGATGGCCACCAAAGAATGGAACCCAATTTTGACCCATAGGGTATAGAGTTCCATCTTCTTTCGGCACTAATTGTTCCTTCATGCCTTGAAGTGTTTCTGCTTGAATATGCTCTTCCTTGAGCGCTTGTGAATCATCTTCTCTAATGCTTGAACTCTCAGTGTTCTAACTTGCTCCTTGCGGCTCAAGGCGTCAGCTACAGCATTCGCCTTGCCCCAATGGTACTTTATTTCATAATCATAGTCGTTCAACAATTCAACCCAACTTCGTTGACGTATGTTTATTTCTTTTTGGTTGAATATGTGTTGAAGACTTTTATGATCCGTGAAAATAATGCATTGAGTACCATATAAATAATGTCGCCATAATTTTTAAGCGAATACCACCACGCCTAACTCAAGGTCGAGAGTGGTATAGTTCTTCTCGTGAACTTTTTAATTGGCGCGACGTGTACACGATAACTTTTTCACGTTGCACGAGTACACAACCCAATCCTTGATGCGAAGCATCATAGTTTACAACAAAGTAATCGGTATCGTTGGATAATGATAAGATTGTAAAATGCTATGCACCAATCTTAAGAATAAGTTGTAATGTTATATCTTGTTTTTTGATTGGGGCGAATTTATTGTCTTTATGGGTGAGGGAGGTTAGCAATTGAGTAATTACAAAAAAAAAATCTCAATAGATCTCCGATGATATCACGCTAATACCAAAAATTGTCGGACTCCAGTTGGGGTCTTGGACGCTTCCCAGTTCTTAATTGCTTCGATCTTAGCTGGGTCTACTTGAATGCCTTTCTCGTTCACTACATGCCTGAGAAGTTTTACTTCGCGAATCCAAAATTCGCACTTGGAAAATTTCGCGTATAGTTTCTCCGTCTTTAACAACTCTAAAATGGTTCTCAAATGTTGTTCGTGTTCATCAGTCAATCGTGAGTATATTAATATGTCGTCAATAAATACTATGATGAATTTGTCGAGATACGGCTTGCACACGCGATTCATTAATTCCATGAAGACCGCTGGTGCGTTCGTTAAACCAAAGGGCATAACGAGAAACTCGTAATGACCATAACGAGTTTGAAAAGCCATCCTTGGCATGCTTTCATCTTATATTCGTAACTTGTGATACCCCTGATGGTAAGTCTATCTTGGAGTAGAAGCTTTAACTTTGCAATTGATCGAATATATCGTCAATCCTCGATAGTGGATACCGATCCTTGATGGTGAGTTTATTAAACTCTATGTACTATATGTACATTCTGAACGTTCCATCCTTCTTCTTCGTAAATAGGACTGGAGCTCCCCAAGGTGAGTAGCTTGGCCTAGTGAATATTTTATCCAACAACTTTTGAAGTTGTGTGGATAAATTTTTGCATTTCAGAAGGTGCTAATCGATGTGGAGATTTGGTTACGGGTGCGGTTCCCGGTACCAAGTCGTTATGAAACTCGACTTGTCGATATGGTTATAGTCCCGGCAAGTCTTCCAGAAAGACTTCAGGAAACCATTTTACCAACGTAATACCTGTCAGCTTCGGCCCAACGGCCTTCTTGTCGACAACATGTGCCAGAAAGGTAACACAACCTTTCCGTAAGTACTTCTGTGCCTTCATGCAGTTGATGTTCCGCAATGATATGTTGCGCTTCTCTCCATGGATACAAGTGTATCTTCGTTCGGTAGTGGTAAGCGAATGATCTTCTCATGATAGAAGAATTCGGGTCTATTATTGGATAGCCATTCCATGCCAACCACTACGTCAAAAATACCTAACTCAATGGGTAAGAGATCGATTATGAAATTTCTGCTCCTGACTCGGCTAGTTTTCCGTTTGCCAATTCTATAGAATGAGGAGACGTCTAGCTTACTTGACTCTAGGCCAAGTACATTTTGAATTCTATGTAGTAAAGACTTCCCTGTACAGATGTAGAGGACAACCCAATCCCTATGTTTAGATGTAGGATAACCCAATCCCTAATTGTAGCTAGGACAATCCCGTCACTAGCCATGAAACTATGCATGTGAAATGTTGAGATAAAGCAAACAAAATCGGCAATGGTATCAAATAATATGGATTTGAAAAGTTGATTGATAGGATACGTACCAGTGACCCTTAATGATTTGACGTGTCTCAGCTAATTCCCCATTAGCTAACTTGATATAGTAATGTGTGTACAACATGACTCTAAATCGAGTATATGTACAACACCTAAAGATAACTAGTTAAGCTCGGTGTTGGTATTAATAGAATTGATACATGATGATTGTAGAGTGTAAGTACTCATGACTTCATTGGGATTTTGTGGAGTATTCATAGTTCTAGCCACACACACACTTATTCACTAGCTCGATCCCTTCTTAAGTATTATCGTCTTACTAGTCTTTGTTTTGCGCCCGGTCTCAGCACACTGCTACTCTTGGCACTTTTGCAATTTCCCTCATGATGAACGTCTCACTTGTCGCATTTAGGATTCCGGCAAGTTACCAGCATACATCCTGGTGCCAAAATCATTTATGGCGGCAATTGCCTTCATTTCTCTCATGGCGAGAGTTATTGTTTGAGTGATCGAGGTAGGGAGGGATGATGCGGTCATGCTTCGGATCTCCGAGGCTAAACCCAAAATGTAACACTCAGGGTGTTTGAATTCGAGTGTTACCCAGTATGGAACAACCCCTGAGAGAACGTGAAAGCATCAAGTGTAACCATCAACATTGGCTCTAGTTATGATCGAGTTCTTTTATAAAATCATATGAAAATCAGATGATATAAAAGAATGATGTATGGTTAAATAAATAACCAATGAAAATGTAGTGTATAAATATATCATGTCTCGAAATAGAATATTATGTCTTGTGTAGAGGATGTCGTGTCTTGTGCAAAAATGTCGTGTCTTGTCTTTATCGAAGAGATTTGAATAACACCACGATATGCAATATAATATAAGCACTTATATATAGGAAGTACCAGCGGCGTATCCACCATGCTTTTATCATATTACACACGTCTCATCACTTACAAATAACCACCAAAAAATGTCTTGTGTATACCAACATTAAATGACATGTATAACAATGTCTTGCGTAACAATGACATTTATAAAACATGTCTTGTGTAAAAGCAATGGTTTTCAACACATAACTTTTAACTTAAACAATTGATTCTTTTGGCGCCATGATCTTTTTAATACACACTATTAAAAGAATCTAGACATGTATTTGGATAAATAAAGTCTATCAGGTGCCCAAGAATGAAGAATGCAATCAATCGGCCATGGAAACCTCAAGACCGCATTGTTCATACATGTTTGAATAAATGATAATGTGGATAACCAAAACCAAAAGGTGTAATACCTCTTGCGTGTATTGGTCATATTTCTAAATGGAAAAAAAAAAAATTCGTTGAGGAGGGGAAACCAACCAGTGGTCTTCGTCCATATAATATGTATTCCCTACTCTATGGACCTCGATCATCCTAAGTAGAGAAAATCCTTTGTCTTACTTATCCATGTGACAATTATGGTAATAGTGCTTGAGCGTTACGAGCTCCAACAAGATCATTAAGATCTTCATAGATGTCGAATAGAATGCAATGAGGGAGTTGTAGCATGGCTCATGCCATACTATCCCTTGGGATAAGACAAATGTCAAAATGACGAAATTTATTGTATTCATTTCCAATAAATATGATAAGGTGGAATATGATAACGTAAGGTAAGGTAAAGTAGGGTAAAGTGTCATAGACACCATGGAACCAATCCATGTTCAAGAATTTCGAGAATGTTGAGGAAAATCCTCCATGAGTGGCTAACAAGTTTTGTTTGTTTAAATGCCTAGTCTCAACTGAATCGTGATATAGATCGAATGTTAGGTGTGAACAAATATGTGTCGTCTTCCTGTATTGTATTGTATTGTATTGTATTGTATTGTATTGTATTGTATTGTATTGTATTGTATTGTATTGTATTGTATGGTGTTATACTAACCACCTCAGTTCGTGTTCTAATACATAAGAAAAAATGAATCTCAAGTAATAACTTAAGAATTTTGAACGAATAGTGATCATTAGCTTGGCCCGCAGAGTCCACCAGAATTCCCATGCACTACAAGTTGTTATTACGCAGGCCTCCGTAATAATAAATTGCCTTGCATGGTCACCCTAGCGTTCTCTCGTACAAAACAGCCGATCAGTCAGAGGGGGGACACTATTGTCTATATACCTTCAACATAGGAGGGACCTTCGTGATAGATCACGTGTCAACGTCCGTTTTCATTACTCACAAAACAGCACAGCGTTAGATGGAATAGAAATGGAAAGAATCTGTAACAATAACAACTGAAGGGGCACCTTCAAGATGAGTACTTCATTTTCCTTGTAGGGACAAGAGTATATCAACCTTGATTAGTATGAGTCACAGGGATCTCGTCCCACTAATGGAGTTGCTGTCAAAGGTTACCAACTCCGCCTCGTCGTCATTATCATGGTCAGGCATCTCAGCATTCGCGAGAAAGCAACCATATTTTACGGAATTAAGTTTAAGATTTCACTTAGGAATCATGTTCGCCATAAGCTCCACAGTATACTTGCGGTCGATATTTTCATCGTGTGAGTAAAGAATAATAATAGAGTTTGAAGTCGAAGGTATTTTGTTCTTGGCAAAATATTCCTTAGAACACATATATAAATCATTTATATATAATCACATAAAATCCTATCTAACAAGGATTTCTATCTTGCATAAGCTGAACTTGTAAACCGTTTATACTGCGTAAACTGATAATGTAATGTATTGTAGGCACATAGTCTGTTAATGTAATGTATCTATTTCTCATAGACTTCACTCATGGTAATGTCCTTGTTTGGTTTATATGCAACGAATTTTGTTTGTAGTGGACCTTGAAAAATGTTTATGCAATGAAAACTCTTGTTCTTGTGTAAATTGTTTCGTGAGAGGTTCCCTAGTGATTGTAGACTAGACTCGAGAAAGAATCCTGGTTCACTACAATCAAAGCTCTGATACCAATCTGTCACACCCGCTCGTAGCGGAAGCGCGAGGTGTGATCTGATCGGTTCTCATTGCATAACAATATAAGTGAACATACTAAATGAATAAAAACAAGCTCCAATGCCATTGTCATAATTGTTTCAAAAGAATGCAACATAAGTTGAATGTATTGGTTACAAACCATCAAATGAAAATAAGTTGTCATCGTTTTATACATCAAAATGTAAGTCTTAAAATGTCAAGAATTTGACCACTATATCACCGCAAAGAGGCGGTATATAACAGGCAAACCCTTCAATAGTTGGCATGGAGTATTGATACTTGTTTTCCTTGAACTGAAATCGTTGCATTGGTCCACTAATTCCCTGAAATACATGTAAGTTTGAAAACATCAACAAAAGTTGAGCGAGTTCATGCAGTTTAGTTGTATGAGATGTATCTGTAAAATGTGAGTTGTATAAAATGTATCTGTAAAATGTGAGTTGTATAAACTGTATCCATAAAATGTGAGTTGTATAAACTGTATCCATAAAATGTGAGTTGTATAAAATGTATCTGTATGTAATGATGTAGTATGTAAAGCGTCAATGAAATCGTTGATCATTAATGTTTCGCGAGGACATTAATATGTGTGACGAATTAGGAAGCAATCCAAACCTAGACGATTTCATGTCGACTACTATCGACTGGGACACAAACGCACTCTTCTGTATGGGTCCACGACCAAGAGTGGGGCTCGCCAATACCCATTAGATCTAACCACTTGTACCTAGGTCCAAACTGGATTAATGGTGCTTAGATGTATAACCCTAATTCGCACATGATCTAAGGTGTTTCATTCCCTAACTTTAACATACGTTGAACATGTATTTTCCCCGATAGTTGTAAAGTTGTAAAACATTTAAATGAATAGGGGACATGAACTCACAGAATCGCGTCCGTGAATAGAAGTAATTATGATCTCGCGTGTGGTCGTCTTGAACAATGTTGCGACCTACAAATGTTCTTTATTTGTTAGACACTTCGGTCTTTATAAATGACTTGAGTATAAGTCTTGTGTCTTGAATATGTGTTAAGACCTGTATGTCTTTGTTATTCGTTGAACTGTGTATTTGATGTATTAACTGATAACTGTTTAGTGTATATATTTCTCCAAATACATATTCTTGTATATCGTGAGTTGTATCATCGGGTCTTGTCTTCTTGGTTTCGTGTCTTGTATAAGTAAATTGTATAATTGTAATGTTTATCAATTATATGTCATTGGGCTTAGCCCAAGAATTCATGTTATTGGGCCCAAATAGTGTTGGGCCTAAATAGTGTTGGGCCTCAATAGTGTTGGGCCTAAATAGTATTGGGCCTGAATAGTGTTGGGCTTAAATAGTGTTGGGCCTAAATAGTGTTGGGCCTCAATAGTGTTGGGCTTAAATAGTGTTGGGCTTAAATAGTGTTGGGCTTAATGTTATTGGGCCTTGGCCCATATGTTTGGTATTGGGCTTAGCCCATGAGTTTTTGATATTGGGCTTAGCCCATGTATTTATGTTAAGCCCATTATGAAGATAAGCCCATTAAGAAGTGTAAGCCCATTTGTATAAAATAGTCCATTAAGAAGTGTAAGCCCATTTGTATAAAATAGCCCATTAAGAGGTGTAAGCCCATTTGTATAAAATAGCCCATTTGAAAGTATAAGTCTTTCATTTTTATAAAAACATTTTTATAAAAATCACTAAGTATACTTTTTAGTTAATAAAAACATAATAGTTTTTATAAGTTTCAAAATGTCCGAATTTTGTTAATGGTAACGTAATTTTTGTGTCCGCGTCGAAAGATCGTCTATACGTCGTAGTAATTCCTCGGAATGGCGATATGTTTATAAATTCGCCCGTCGTCCGTTTCGACCATAAGTTGTGTCCGAAAGCTCGGAATGTCCGTAAGTTGTTTTCAAGTGTGTCTATATGTATTCTTGTAAGTCTTTAGTTGTGAGTATGTCTTGTATTTACTTGTGTCATTATTATCAAGTCTCTAACTTGTATATATAACTAATACAAATAATAACACATAGCACATACTTGATATGTTCAATAAATATGTATTTTACCAAAATATATATTTATGTCAATTTTTATGTTTAGAAAGACCAACTTTCTAATCTTGTAAAGACTTTGTAAAAAAAATGATAGTTTTTCTAACATATGATTTCTAAGAAAAGTTGGCCATAGCTCCTTTGTAATATGAACTTTGCCATGTTTATTAAACATATCATTTTCTTTTCCAAATCACCATCAATTTACTCAACATCTTAACTAAAAACATATGAGATTTTTATAACATAAACTTATCAAAATGATCTCCAAATCATGTAGGGTTTTGGACATGATCATAACATATGCTAACTAGTTCAAAAACCAAGTTTACTTCTAGTTTTAACAACTTTTATAAAAATCTCATGTTGTATGTTACTTTTTATAATTTTGTAAAAGTCTTGTTTTTAAATAAAAACCTTAAATACTTTCACAAGATCAAAGGTTATGATCATCCATTTGAACTTTTATGTTAAAAACCCTTTAACATAAACATGTATAATTGTTAGATCATATTTTTAAAACATTATCTAACAAGTTCTTCATATCATAATCATCATAACAAGATCAAATATGCAACTAACAAGTCTTAGATCACAACATAAACAAGCATAAATAAATCATAATTATTATTTTTGCTTCTTTGTATTTTTCATGTTTATTATGTATGATTATTTAGTTATTATTAGTTATAATAACAATCATAAACATAATATAAGTATGAGAAAAAAATAAATCTAGAAGCTTACTTCTAGCACTAGGCTAGGGATGATCTTTAGAGAATGATTAAGAGTTAAGAAGATGAAGATCTTGATGGTAGAATGCTTTTGAATGGATGAAAACCCTTTCTTTAACTTGTAAGTGCTTTAGACCTTCTTATGTTACTTGGAAATCCATCTTTATCATCATAGAAAGTGATAAAATAAAATGGGTTTTTGAAGGTGTTCTTGTAAAAAAAAAAAAAAGATGAAGATGATGAGAGAGTTCTTATTTGTGAAAGATAAGGTGAAAATGGTGATAAAGTGCTAGTAAACTAAATGAGACATAATGTTATAATCATCCACTAACATCATCCACTTGCAACCAACAAATAATATCTAGATATTTAGCAAGGGATTAAGGGGTGTGGGACCCCTTATTTGCGGCCCACATATGGGGGGGGGGGGTACCTTATGTTGTTGAAAAAAATGTTGGTAAATTATAAGGTTTCAAAATGAGATAAGAAGATGTAAGTATTTAGGTGTTTAAGGTTTACAATTTTCCGAGATGATTCATGACTTGAAATGTTCATAAACTAGCTTTACAAGACCAAAAATAATGTTCACTAGTTCGCTACATGTACCAAAATATAGTTCGGCTAGATGTTTAGCGCTCGTTTCGCAAGAAGATAGTCGAAAGGTTAGCATATATAAGTTATTGGGAAATATTCGGTTATGTATTTATATGATATTCCCTATGTATTTTCATATGAAATTTGTGTTTAAACAACACTTTTGTATCATATAAAAAAAACACTAATGCTGAATTTTGCGGAAAAATATTGAAATGGTAACTTTTAGCGCTTTTCGGCGGTTTTCGGGCAGTTTTTAGTGCTACCGGACATTGGTAATATATTAAACCAAACCCTTGCATTCCCATATAGGGTTTAATGTCTATTTGATGTTGAACTTTCGTCTGAGTCCTAAAGATGTAATTTAGATGGTTTCGACGGATCCTGAGTTTTCGTCAGCACGCTAGTTTACTAGGTACTACTCTAGTTGTTTCGATGCATTGTTTACATTGTTTCAAATGTGACCAATAAAAATGAATCATGTGCATCATAAATGAATATTCTATGAGTATTCTAAGATGTATATCATGTAATCATGCATTTCGAATATTCAAAACACATACTTGTATAATGTAAATCATTGCTTTAAATGTACGTAAATTACCAGAAAGTGGCAGTTGTCACATTCTCCCCCTGTTATTGAGAATTTCGTCCCGAAATTCAAGCTGAGTCATCCTTTGCAGGAGTATTCTCGAACAGGTGGGGGTATTTTGGTTTTGATTTGATTTTCAAGTTCCCAAGTATATTCGAGTCCGTGTCGAGAGTTCCAATGAATTTTTGTTAATATGTTACGACTCCTTCATGTTTCCTAGACCTTCCGGTCCATGACCTCAACAGGTGCTTTGGCGAATTGGAGTTTGTTATCTATATGAACCTCATCCTCCGGGATGAAAACTGTTTCTTGCGTTGGACTCTTCTTGAGATTCGACAAATGAAATATGTCGTGTACTCTACTTAGTTCTTCTAGTAACTTTAGTTTGTAGAAAACGGTGCCAATCTTTTCCAAGATTTCAAATGGAACTACATAACAGAGGTTAAGCTTTCCACGCTTACGGAATCTTGCCACGCCCTTCCAAGGCGAGACTTTCAATAAGACCTTGTCTCCAACCTCGAAGGATAATGGCTTCCGTCTCTTGTCTGCGTAGCTCTTTTGTCGATCGCGAGCCGCCTTGATACGGTCTCTGATCTGGAAAATTTTATTTGTAGTCTTTTGGAATAACTCCGGACCGATAAGTTGTTTATTGCCCGCTTCCGCCCAACATAGCGGAAAGCGCCTCTTTCGAACGTAGAGAGTTTCGAACGGTGCAGCCTGTATACTTGTGTGGTAGCTGTTGTTGTAGGAAAACTCAACCAATGGTAAGTGAGTATCCCAGTTGCCGCCCAAATCCATAACACATGCACGAAGCATATCTTCGAGTGTTTGGATTGTCCGTTCGCTCTGGCCGTCAGTTTGTGGATGAAAGGTCGTGCTTAGATTTAAATGAGATCCAAAGGCTTGTTGGAATGACTTCCAAATTCTTGACACAAAGCGATCGTCTCGGTCTGAGATGATTGAAATAGGCACTCTATGACGAGCCACTATTTCCTTGAGATAGGGTTCTGCTAGTTTCTCTGTACTATCCTCCTCCCGAATCGGTAAGAAGTGTGCGGACTTGGTTAGTCTATCGATGATTACCCAATCATGTCATGACCGCATGAGGTCCTGGGTAACTTCGTAATGAAGTCCATCGATATTTGTTCCCATTCCAAAATGGAATCTCGGGTTGTTGTAACAAGTCCGAGGGTTTCTGATATTCAGCTTTGACTTTTTCGCAAGTCAAGCATTCTCCTAGATATGTCGCAATATCTCTTTTGAGGTTAGGCCACCAATAGTATTCTTTTAATACTTAGGCCTATGTGCTTCCTCAAAATATCATCTCGATGGCCACCAAAGAATGGAACCCAATTTTGACCCATAGGGTATAGAGTTCCATCTTCTTTCGGCACTAATTGTTCCTTCATGCCTTGAAGTGTTTCTGCTTGAATATGCTCTTCCTTGAGCGCTTGTGAATCATCTTCTCTAATGCTTGAACTCTCAGTGTTCTAACTTGCTCCTTGCGGCTCAAGGCGTCAGCTACAGCATTCGCCTTGCCCCAATGGTACTTTATTTCATAATCATAGTCGTTCAACAATTCAACCCAACTTCGTTGACGTATGTTTATTTCTTTTTGGTTGAATATGTGTTGAAGACTTTTATGATCCGTGAAAATAATGCATTGAGTACCATATAAATAATGTCGCCATAATTTTTAAGCGAATACCACCACGCCTAACTCAAGGTCGAGAGTGGTATAGTTCTTCTCGTGAACTTTTTAATTGGCGCGACGTGTACACGATAACTTTTTCACGTTGCACGAGTACACAACCCAATCCTTGATGCGAAGCATCATAGTTTACAACAAAGTAATCGGTATCGTTGGATAATGATAAGATTGTAAAATGCTATGCACCAATCTTAAGAATAAGTTGTAATGTTATATCTTGTTTTTTGATTGGGGCGAATTTATTGTCTTTATGGGTGAGGGAGGTTAGCAATTGAGTAATTACAAAAAAAAAATCTCAATAGATCTCCGATGATATCACGCTAATACCAAAAATTGTCGGACTCCAGTTGGGGTCTTGGACGCTTCCCAGTTCTTAATTGCTTCGATCTTAGCTGGGTCTACTTGAATGCCTTTCTCGTTCACTACATGCCTGAGAAGTTTTACTTCGCGAATCCAAAATTCGCACTTGGAAAATTTCACGTATAGTTTCTCCGTCTTTAACAACTCTAAAATGGTTCTCAAATGTTGTTCGTGTTCATCAGTCAATCGTGAGTATATTAATATGTCGTCAATAAATACTATGATGAATTTGTCGAGATACGGCTTGCACACGCGATTCATTAATTCCATGAAGACCGCTGGTGCGTTCGTTAAACCAAAGGGCATAACGAGAAACTCGTAATGACCATAACGAGTTTGAAAAGCCATCCTTGGCATGCTTTCATCTTATATTCGTAACTTGTGATACCCCTGATGGTAAGTCTATCTTGGAGTAGAAGCTTTAACTTTGCAATTGATCGAATATATCGTCAATCCTCGATAGTGGATACCGATCCTTGATGGTGAGTTTATTAAACTCTATGTACTATATGTACATTCTGAACGTTCCATCCTTCTTCTTCGTAAATAGGACTGGAGCTCCCCAAGGTGAGTAGCTTGGCCTAGTGAATATTTTATCCAACAACTTTTGAAGTTGTGTGGATAAATTTTTGCATTTCAGAAGGTGCTAATCGATGTGGAGATTTGGTTACGGGTGCGGTTCCCGGTACCAAGTCGTTATGAAACTCGACTTGTCGATATGGTTATAGTCCCGGCAAGTCTTCCAGAAAGACTTCAGGAAACCATTTTACCAACGTAATACCTGTCAGCTTCGGCCCAACGGCCTTCTTGTCGACAACATGTGCCAGAAAGGTAACACAACCTTTCCGTAAGTACTTCTGTGCCTTCATGCAGTTGATGTTCCGCAATGATATGTTGCGCTTCTCTCCATGGATACAAGTGTATCTTCGTTCGGTAGTGGTAAGCGAATGATCTTCTCATGATAGAAGAATTCGGGTCTATTATTGGATAGCCATTCCATGCCAACCACTACGTCAAAAATACCTAACTCAATGGGTAAGAGATCGATTATGAAATTTCTGCTCCTGACTCGGCTAGTTTTCCGTTTGCCAATTCTATAGAATGAGGAGACGTCTAGCTTACTTGACTCTAGGCCAAGTACATTTTGAATTCTATGTAGTAAAGACTTCCCTGTACAGATGTAGAGGACAACCCAATCCCTATGTTTAGATGTAGGATAACCCAATCCCTAATTGTAGCTAGGACAATCCCGTCACTAGCCATGAAACTATGCATGTGAAATGTTGAGATAAAGCAAACAAAATCGGCAATGGTATCAAATAATATGGATTTGAAAAGTTGATTGATAGGATACGTACCAGTGACCCTTAATGATTTGACGTGTCTCAGCTAATTCCCCATTAGCTAACTTGATATAGTAATGTGTGTACAACATGACTCTAAATCGAGTATATGTACAACACCTAAAGATAACTAGTTAAGCTCGGTGTTGGTATTAATAGAATTGATACATGATGATTGTAGAGTGTAAGTACTCATGACTTCATTGGGATTTTGTGGAGTATTCATAGTTCTAGCCACACACACACTTATTCACTAGCTCGATCCCTTCTTAAGTATTATCGTCTTACTAGTCTTTGTTTTGCGCCCGGTCTCAGCACACTGCTACTCTTGGCACTTTTGCAATTTCCCTCATGATGAACGTCTCACTTGTCGCATTTAGGATTCCGGCAAGTTACCAGCATACATCCTGGTGCCAAAATCATTTATGGCGGCAATTGCCTTCATTTCTCTCATGGCGAGAGTTATTGTTTGAGTGATCGAGGTAGGGAGGGATGATGCGGTCATGCTTCGGATCTCCGAGGCTAAACCCAAAATGTAACACTCAGGGTGTTTGAATTCGAGTGTTACCCAGTATGGAACAACCCCTGAGAGAACGTGAAAGCATCAAGTGTAACCATCAACATTGGCTCTAGTTATGATCGAGTTCTTTTATAAAATCATATGAAAATCAGATGATATAAAAGAATGATGTATGGTTAAATAAATAACCAATGAAAATGTAGTGTATAAATATATCATGTCTCGAAATAGAATATTATGTCTTGTGTAGAGGATGTCGTGTCTTGTGCAAAAATGTCGTGTCTTGTCTTTATCGAAGAGATTTGAATAACACCACGATATGCAATATAATATAAGCACTTATATATAGGAAGTACCAGCGGCGTATCCACCATGCTTTTATCATATTACACACGTCTCATCACTTACAAATAACCACCAAAAAATGTCTTGTGTATACCAACATTAAATGACATGTATAACAATGTCTTGCGTAACAATGACATTTATAAAACATGTCTTGTGTAAAAGCAATGGTTTTCAACACATAACTTTTAACTTAAACAATTGATTCTTTTGGCGCCATGATCTTTTTAATACACACTATTAAAAGAATCTAGACATGTATTTGGATAAATAAAGTCTATCAGGTGCCCAAGAATGAAGAATGCAATCAATCGGCCATGGAAACCTCAAGACCGCATTGTTCATACATGTTTGAATAAATGATAATGTGGATAACCAAAACCAAAAGGTGTAATACCTCTTGCGTGTATTGGTCATATTTCTAAATGGAAAAAAAAATAATTCGTTGAGGAGGGGAAACCAACCAGTGGTCTTCGTCCATATAATATGTATTCCCTACTCTATGGACCTCGATCATCCTAAGTAGAGAAAATCCTTTGTCTTACTTATCCATGTGACAATTATGGTAATAGTGCTTGAGCGTTACGAGCTCCAACAAGATCATTAAGATCTTCATAGATGTCGAATAGAATGCAATGAGGGAGTTGTAGCATGGCTCATGCCATACTATCCCTTGGGATAAGACAAATGTCAAAATGACGAAATTTATTGTATTCATTTCCAATAAATATGATAAGGTGGAATATGATAACGTAAGGTAAGGTAAAGTAGGGTAAAGTGTCATAGACACCATGGAACCAATCCATGTTCAAGAATTTCGAGAATGTTGAGGAAAATCCTCCATGAGTGGCTAACAAGTTTTGTTTGTTTAAATGCCTAGTCTCAACTGAATCGTGATATAGATCGAATGTTAGGTGTGAACAAATATGTGTCGTCTTCCTGTATTGTATTGTATTGTATTGTATTGTATTGTATTGTATTGTATTGTATTGTATGGTGTTATACTAACCACCTCAGTTCGTGTTCTAATACATAAGAAAAAATGAATCTCAAGTAATAACTTAAGAATTTTGAACGAATAGTGATCATTAGCTTGGCCCGCAGAGTCCACCAGAATTCCCATGCACTACAAGTTGTTATTACGTAGGCCTCCGTAATAATAAATTGCCTTGCATGGTCACCCTAGCGTTCTCTCGTACAAAACAGCCGATCAGTCAGAGGGGGGACACTATTGTCTATATACCTTCAACATAGGAGGGACCTTCGTGATAGATCACGTGTCAACGTCCGTTTTCATTACTCACAAAACAGCACAGCGTTAGATGGAATAGAAATGGAAAGAATCTGTAACAATAACAACTGAAGGGGCACCTTCAAGATGAGTACTTCATTTTCCTTGTAGGGACAAGAGTATATCAACCTTGATTAGTATGAGTCACAGGGATCTCGTCCCACTAATGGAGTTGCTGTCAAAGGTTACCAACTCCGCCTCGTCGTCATTATCATGGTCAGGCATCTCAGCATTCGCGAGAAAGCAACCATATTTTACGGAATTAAGTTTAAGATTTCACTTAGGAATCATGTTCGCCATAAGCTCCACAGTATACTTGCGGTCGATATTTTCATCGTGTGAGTAAAGAATAATAATAGAGTTTGAAGTCGAAGGTATTTTGTTCTTGGCAAAATATTCCTTAGAACACATATATAAATCATTTATATATAATCACATAAAATCCTATCTAACAAGGATTTCTATCTTGCATAAGCTGAACTTGTAAACCGTTTATACTGCGTAAACTGATAATGTAATGTATTGTAGGCACATAGTCTGTTAATGTAATGTATCTATTTCTCATAGACTTCACTCATGGTAATGTCCTTGTTTGGTTTATATGCAACGAATTTTGTTTGTAGTGGACCTTGAAAAATGTTTATGCAATGAAAACTCTTGTTCTTGTGTAAATTGTTTCGTGAGAGGTTCCCTAGTGATTGTAGACTAGACTCGAGAAAGAATCCTGGTTCACTACAATCAAAGCTCTGATACCAATCTGTCACACCCGCTCGTAGCGGAAGCGCGAGGTGTGATCTGATCGGTTCTCATTGCATAACAATATAAGTGAACATACTAAATGAATAAAAACAAGCTCCAATGCCATTGTCATAATTGTTTCAAAAGAATGCAACATAAGTTGAATGTATTGGTTACAAACCATCAAATGAAAATAAGTTGTCATCGTTTTATACATCAAAATGTAAGTCTTAAAATGTCAAGAATTTGACCACTATATCACCGCAAAGAGGCGGTATATAACAGGCAAACCCTTCAATAGTTGGCATGGAGTATTGATACTTGTTTTCCTTGAACTGAAATCGTTGCATTGGTCCACTAATTCCCTGAAATACATGTAAGTTTGAAAACATCAACAAAAGTTGAGCGAGTTCATGCAGTTTAGTTGTATGAGATGTATCTGTAAAATGTGAGTTGTATAAAATGTATCTGTAAAATGTGAGTTGTATAAACTGTATCCATAAAATGTGAGTTGTATAAACTGTATCCATAAAATGTGAGTTGTATAAAATGTATCTGTATGTAATGATGTAGTATGTAAAGCGTCAATGAAATCGTTGATCATTAATGTTTCGCGAGGACATTAATATGTGTGACGAATTAGGAAGCAATCCAAACCTAGACGATTTCATGTCGACTACTATCGACTGGGACACAAACGCACTCTTCTGTATGGGTCCACGACCAAGAGTGGGGCTCGCCAATACCCATTAGATCTAACCACTTGTACCTAGGTCCAAACTGGATTAATGGTGCTTAGATGTATAACCCTAATTCGCACATGATCTAAGGTGTTTCATTCCCTAACTTTAACATACGTTGAACATGTATTTTCCCCGATAGTTGTAAAGTTGTAAAACATTTAAATGAATAGGGGACATGAACTCACAGAATCGCGTCCGTGAATAGAAGTAATTATGATCTCGCGTGTGGTCGTCTTGAACAATGTTGCGACCTACAAATGTTCTTTATTTGTTAGACACTTCGGTCTTTATAAATGACTTGAGTATAAGTCTTGTGTCTTGAATATGTGTTAAGACCTGTATGTCTTTGTTATTCGTTGAACTGTGTATTTGATGTATTAACTGATAACTGTTTAGTGTATATATTTCTCCAAATACATATTCTTGTATATCGTGAGTTGTATCATCGGGTCTTGTCTTCTTGGTTTCGTGTCTTGTATAAGTAAATTGTATAATTGTAATGTTTATCAATTATATGTCATTGGGCTTAGCCCAAGAATTCATGTTATTGGGCCCAAATAGTGTTGGGCCTAAATAGTGTTGGGCCTCAATAGTGTTGGGCCTAAATAGTATTGGGCCTGAATAGTGTTGGGCTTAAATAGTGTTGGGCCTAAATAGTGTTGGGCCTCAATAGTGTTGGGCTTAAATAGTGTTGGGCTTAAATAGTGTTGGGCTTAATGTTATTGGGCCTTGGCCCATATGTTTGGTATTGGGCTTAGCCCATGAGTTTTTGATATTGGGCTTAGCCCATGTATTTATGTTAAGCCCATTATGAAGATAAGCCCATTAAGAAGTGTAAGCCCATTTGTATAAAATAGTCCATTAAGAAGTGTAAGCCCATTTGTATAAAATAGCCCATTAAGAGGTGTAAGCCCATTTGTATAAAATAGCCCATTTGAAAGTATAAGTCTTTCATTTTTATAAAAACATTTTTATAAAAATCACTAAGTATACTTTTTAGTTAATAAAAACATAATAGTTTTTATAAGTTTCAAAATGTCCGAATTTTGTTAATGGTAACGTAATTTTTGTGTCCGCGTCGAAAGATCGTCTATACGTCGTAGTAATTCCTCGGAATGGCGATATGTTTATAAATTCGCCCGTCGTCCGTTTCGACCATAAGTTGTGTCCGAAAGCTCGGAATGTCCGTAAGTTGTTTCCAAGTGTGTCTATATGTATTCTTGTAAGTCTTTAGTTGTGAGTATGTCTTGTATTTACTTGTGTCATTGTTATCAAGTCTCTAACTTGTATATATAACTAATACAAATAATAACACATAGCACATACTTGATATGTTCAATAAATATGTATTTTACCAAAATATATATTTATGTCAATTTTTATGTTTAGAAAGACCAACTTTCTAATCTTGTAAAGACTTTGTAAAAAAAATGATAGTTTTTCTAACATATGATTTCTAAGAAAAGTTAGCCATAGCTCCTTTGTAATATGAACTTTGCCGTGTTTATTAAACATATCATTTTCTTTTCCAAATCACCATCAATTTACTCAACATCTTAGCTAAAAACATATGAGATTTTTATAACATAAACTTATCAAAATGATCTCCAAATCATGTAGGGTTTTGGACATGATCATAACATATGCTAACTAGTTCAAAAACCAAGTTTACTTCTAGTTTTAACAACTTTTATAAAAATCTCATGTTGTATGTTACTTTTTATAATTTTGTAAAAGTCTTGTTTTTAAATAAAAACCTTAAATACTTTCACAAGATCAAAGGTTATGATCACCCATTTGAACTTTTATGTTAAAAACCCTTTAACATAAACATGTATAATTGTTAGATCATATTTTTAAAACATTATCTAACAAGTTCTTCATATCATAATCATCATAACAAGATCAAATATGCAACTAACAAGTCTTAGATCACAACATAAACAAGCATAAATAAATCATAATTATTATTTTTGCTTCTTTGTATTTTTCATGTTTATTATGTATGATTATTTAGTTATTATTAGTTATAATAACAATCATAAACATAATATAAGTATGAGAAAAAAATAAATCTAGAAGCTTACTTCTAGCACTAGGCTAGGGATGATCTTTAGAGAATGATTAAGAGTTAAGAAGATGAAGATCTTGATGGTAGAATGCTTTTGAATGGATGAAAACCCTTTCTTTAACTTGTAAGTGCTTTAGACCTTCTTATGTTACTTGGAAATCCATCTTTATCATCATAGAAAGTGATAAAATAAAATGGGTTTTTGAAGGTGTTCTTGTAAAAAAAAAAAGATGAAGATGATGAGAGAGTTCTTATTTGTGAAAGATAAGGTGAAAATGGTGATAAAGTGCTAGTAAACTAAATGAGACATAATGTTATAATCATCCACTAACATCATCCACTTGCAACCAACAAATAATATCTAGATATTTAGCAAGGGATTAAGGGGTGTGGGACCCCTTATTTGCGGCCCACATATGGGGGGGGGGGGGGGGGGTACCTTATGTTGTTGAAAAAAATGTTGGTAAATTATAAGGTTTCAAAATGAGATAAGAAGATGTAAGTATTTAGGTGTTTAAGGTTTACAATTTTCCGAGATGATTCATGACTTGAAATGTTCATAAACTAGCTTTACAAGACCAAAAATAATGTTCACTAGTTCGCTACATGTACCAAAATATAGTTCGGCTAGATGTTTAGGGCTCGTTTCGCAAGAAGATAGTCGAAAGGTTAGCATATATAAGTTATAGGGAAATATTCGGTTATGTATTTATATGATATTCCCTATGTATTTTCATATGAAATTTGTGTTTAAACAACACTTTTGTATCATATTTAAAAAACACTAATGCTGAATTTTGCGGAAAAATATTGAAATGGTAACTTTTAGCGCTTTTCGGCGGTTTTCGGGCAGTTTTTAGTGCTACCGGACATTGGTAATATATTAAACCAAACCCTTGCATTCCCATATAGGGTTTAATGTCTATTTGATGTTGAACTTTCGTCTGAGTCCTAAAGATGTAATTTAGATGGTTTCGACGGATCCTGAGTTTTCGTCAGCACGCTAGTTTACTAGGTACTACTCTAGTTGTTTCGATGCATTGTTTACATTGTTTCAAATGTGACCAATAAAAATGAATCATGTGCATCATAAATGAATATTCCATGAGTATTCTAAGATGTATATCATGTAATCATGCATTTCGAATATTCAAAACACATACTTGTATAATGTAAATCATTGCTTTAAATGTACGTAAATTACCAGAAAGTGGCAGTTGTCACATGCTCAGCTTCAATCATCTTCTCAACATCTTTAATTTCTTCATTTTGTTCAGGTTTCTCTTCTTGAACAACACTCTCACTTTTCACCTTTTTCTGTTCTTTTGCTGCTTGTTTCTCTTTCAGCTTCTTCAATCTATTTGCAAAATAAAATTCAAAACTTTCAGGAAATAAATGAGCTTTTGCAATATTAATATGCATTTCTTCATCATCATCACTGTCATCAGTTGATGATTGGTCAAACACTTGAGTACTTTCTGAACTATCATCTGAAGAACTAGATTCATCTTCTTGATTCTTCTCATCATCAGCAAATGCTTTCATCCATTCTTTCATCAAATTTGGCTCTTGAACAATTTGTGCTATGAGAGCGGCTACTTTTGAATCAGTTGGAATGTATTTGTCCCAACTGAAACCTTCTGCTACTTTTTCATCATCTTGATCAATTATGCCATAATAAGCTTTCTTATTTGCTTCTACGATCATTTTAGCATGAGCAGTTTGTGGTTCCTTTTGTTGATACGGTTGATGAGCAACTTGTTGATAAATGGCTTTCCGATAGTAATCATTGCCACCAAACGGATTCTGTGCTCCACTTGCTTCTCGATTTTTACATTCTCTCTTGAAATGACCTTTCTCCCTGCATCGAAAACAAGTAACTTAGATTTATCAAAACCTAAAGTAGAAACATTAGCATCCAGAAAATCATCTCTTCCTGTAATCATTTTGAATTTTTCTGCTCTTCTTAGAACACTTACTAAACACCATTTGATATCCATCAGCTCCATTTCCTCAGCATCAATCTGATCGTAATCCTCTTTTGTCAACATAGGATTTCCGATCCTTCCTGCAACTAACCCTTCATATGATTCCAACACTGTAGCAAGTAGTGACATGTGGCTTTTAGCAATCTCTTCAGAGAAATTTTGACCATTCTGAAGATGCAAAGCGATGTTGCAATTTAAGACATGACCATTGTTGCTGTTTGAGCTTTGAAATTGATAACTTGAGCTTGAAGCTTTCGGATTAACACTCGGATATGAAGAAAATCCACTGCTGCTGCTGTTTGAACTTTGATTGATTGATTCAGATGAATTTTCAACACTAAAAGCAGTTTGGATTTTTGGACTTGCTTCAACATTCTGAACACTTCCTTTGAAGTACATCTTAACATCTTGTTGTGCACTCGGATTGTTCATTCTTGCAATCTTCTGTTGCTCAAGATCTTGTCCTTCAATCTTTTCAATGAATTGAGAAATTGTTAAGACTTCATATTATCTAGTATTCTTTAATATCATCAAAAATGTACCCCACTCTTTCTGAGGTAAAGCATCAGCTAGTTTGTCAACCCATTCCTCACGATCTTTGTTGATACCTAACAATGACATTGATCGTACTAAGTGACAATATCTTTCAATCAATTTCTTTGTATATTCTCCCGGCAAACTTGAAAATAGATCAAATTCTTTCTTTAACAATGCCTTTTTACTCTTAATCATCTTTTCACTTCCTTCAAATTTAATTCGAAGAGCTTCCCAAATTGAACGTGAAGTGTTATCATGTTGGAGCAAAATGAAGATGTCTTCTTTGATAGCTTGCTGGAGTAAACTAATCATCATCTTTTCTGCTTTATACATGTCTCTCTCTTTGTCCGAGAATTCAGAAATAGTATAACTCCCATATCAGTACGAGGCTTAACATACTTTTTCTCAATACACTCCCAAGATCTCAAATGAATTGCTTGAACCCAGTTTTCAAATCGATCTTTCTAACCATAATACTCATCAACGCTCATTAGTTTCGGAGGTTTTTGTAAAGTTCCAGTTTCATTTTCCATGTTCATGTTCTGAGCAATGGCAGTAGGAGTAGTCGGGGCTGTAGCAAATGCGTTATAAAATTCCTCTTCCATGTTTCGGCAAACTTTTTCACAAAACAGTCACTTTCAAACGAAATTCCAACTCAAACGAAATAACCTTTTGTGCAAAGTTAACTTTTTCACACGAAATAACCACTTCACACGAAATACTGTTCAAGCGAAATACCCCTTTCACACGAAATACCAGTCTCAAGCGAAATTACCTAATTTCGTATGAACCTCCCAAACGAAATTACAACTTGATGCGAAATAGCTAATTTCGTGCAGAATTACTCAGGCAAAATATCAAACTCAAATGAAATAAGCCTTATTTCGTGCGAAATACTGCTTATGTCATCATCTCGAGCTGTTTTTGGTCCAATTGAACAGGTTTTAATCTGATTTTAGGTCTGAAACTTTCAAGGCTTTGTTAAAACACTGTTTCGCATATAATGTGTGAAATTCAAGACATTTTGACCGTGAAAACAAGTTTAATTTTGAAAAGAAGGTGTAGAAATCAGAAATTTGCAGCTGAATTGTTAAGAACTCTTCCTCCTGAGCTCTGATACCACATGTAGGATCATTTTCTGACCCAAATGAGTCGATCAGAAGAGTTTTTCTCAATACGAAAGGCGGAAACAGACGTATCAAGTTCAATTCAACTAGAATATCACTTTAAACTGTCTATATAATGATTTGACAAAGTTTTAAGGGAGTAGACACTTCGGCAGCACTTCGGCTCTCTAAACCGGAATCTAATTTCGTTACAAATGACACAGACCAGACACCTATATATAGGCAAGGTAATTTCGCATGGAACTGTTTATACGAAATCACATTTCACACGAAATAGTAATTTCGTGCGAAATTAACAAGTGATTTCGTGTGAAATTAACTCCAAACCTATTTTTGACATATTTCTTGTATAACGCGCCCTGATCTATCTATACACATACAAGACTCGATACAAGACGAAGTCGACAAACGTATGCACTAACAATTTTTGGTGGACAAAAATATATTCTCTTGGAATTAATAGAAGATATATTATTTTTGTAAGAAATATATATTTTCTCAAATGAACATGAAGTATATGATTTTTAGAAGAAAAATAAGTTTGTATATATTTTCCAAGATAGACTTGAAAATATAGTATTTTTGTACCTTATATGAAAATACGAATACTTTTGCCAAGAGAGAATTATGAATAATTTTCTAAGTAACATACCTCGGAATATATATATTGGAAATATATATTAAAGTATCTTACTAAAAATATTATTCCGGAAAAGTTGATATAAAATTAAGTATATGAATACTTAATGAATACAATAAAAATACGTATTCTCGTACGTATAAATACACACCGGAATATGACACCAGTACATGGAAAGAATATACAAGTATAAGATACCCCATCCTTGGGAAGAAAATACAAGTATAAATACTTGGGAAGTATTAAGTTAATATATATTGCTTTAACAATTATTCCAAAATTTAATAAATATAATTTAAGTTAAAATACTTATTATTTTGACAAATAATTATATAACTTGGAATAATAATGAAGACACTTGGAAACGTAACTCAAAGGCACTAATTAATACTAAGTCAAGGCACGACCCGCTCGTCTAATGGACCATAGTATGCATGTAGGTAGTCGTGCGTCTAGAGGAAGCTTTGAGTTACATCAGATACAAGGAACGCAAAACGGTGAGTTCATGTCCCCCTTTTCTTTAAACTGTTTTGTTTATTAACTTCGGGGGTGAAATACATGTTGCAAAATGATTACGTACAATTACAATTGGTATGGTTAGCCTTGGAAAGTACAGTAGATCAGGTGAATGGGTAGGCGCACTCTTAAGGCCATTAATCCTCGTAGAAGGACCGAGGGACAGGAGTGATAGATCTATTTGGGTGTAGCGAGCCCCACCCATGCGCCCGCCGAATGAGCCATGTGGTGACTATGTCTTACAGCCGGAAGCCCGGTGCGAAATTTGCTAGGTTTGAGTCTTCCTGCACCATGTCACGTATATTAATGTATTAGCTACACATTAATTAATCTATTTCCTTGATGCTTTCATACCGGATTTCAAGGTTTATGTTTGTGGTTCAGTCTGAGAGACTTGGTGGTTCAGTCTGAGAGACTGGGTGTTTTAGTCTGAGAGATTGGGTGGTTCAGTCTGAGAGACTGGGTGTTTCAGTCTGAGAGACTGGGTGGTTCAGTCTGAGAGACTGGGTGTTTCAGTCTGAGAGACTGGGTGTTTCAGTCTGAGAGACTGGGTGTTTCAGTCTGAGAGACTGGGTGGTTCAGTCTGGGAGGCTGGGTGTTTCAGTTTGAGAGACTAGGTGGTTTAGTCTGGGAGACTGGTTAGTTTAGTCTGGGAGACTAGGTGGTTTAGTCTGGGAGACTGGTTAGTTTAGTCTGGGAGACTAGGTGGTTTAGTCTGGGAGACTGGTTGGTTTAGTCTGGGAGACTGGGTGGTTTAGTCTGGGAGACTAGGAAGGATAGAAAGTTTCATGAAAAATAATGTGAATACATGATTACATGATGAATTGTCTTTGCTTGCAATACACTAAGTGTTAGTGATTACTATGGATATACATGCTATGACTATAATGTACCGGCACACATGTCACCTTCTTCAGAGAGCGAGTTGTCAGATGTTGACGACCCTATGGCCACCGCCACAAATAATGAGACTGCACCTGCGCCAGAGATATTTACGTCAGACACTGAGAGTGACCCTGACACGCTGACCAAGGATGAGGACGACTTCCAACCATTCGCGCTACCAGATCTTGGTGATGATTTACCCTTGCTGATGGCTCCCGTGACGAGGATCCTTTTGTCACTCTAGTTTCAGTCCATGACCACCCCATCACTGGTCATTCCGATGGTGAGCCTATTATGACTCCGATCCTCGACGCCGTACCTCTTGTGGTCATTCCTCCCGAGGATCTGCCTTTTGACGATTTGTTTGATGATGACGTTGACTTGTTTGTTGATGGTCCTCCTGTTGACGCCCAGGGTGATGGAGAGGTAGCTTAGGATGTCGTTGCTATTCTACCTCCTGAGATTCCTGCCATTGAAGTATCCTCTGCTTCCATTTTACACTCGATTTCAGACTCCTTTGAGTCTGTGACATCTACAGCCTTACCGATGGCTGGATTGCAGCTTTATTACTACTGACTTAGACGACGACACCGCTATGACTGCTGCACTATCACCTGTTCGAGATCCCACTCCTTCACATGACCCAGAGCCTGCTCCTGAGACAGCTCCAGTTCCTTTTGGGTCAGCCTGATGTTGCACCTATTGATCTTGAGCCGATTTCTGATCCTGACTATGTTCCATTGAATTACCAGATATTACACTCCTTATTCTCGACCCAGTACTTGTACCCGTTGATCTTTCTTTTGTTGAGACATTTGTTCCTGCACCCGCACCCGCTGATATTGCTCCTTTCCTCCTATGGAGTCCGACGTCCATCGCACCGGTTTGCCTATTGTTTTCTTTCAAGACATACCCGAACCCCATCCAGGGGAAGGTACCTTTGGCCAGCACCCGCGTGACGGTCCTTTTGTTTCAGCAGCTTTTCCACAGATCCTTCAGGCTGCACTGTTCATTTCTTCACCGCTGGACGAGCCGTTCCGATGGTCCCTACCATACACTATGCTAATTTCAGACCCCTACCATCCCTCACATTTTGGAGGCTACACACGGGATGAGTTGCTCCTGTCACAACAGCTACAGTTTGAGGATTTTAAGTCGTAGAGTTTAGGAACTGGAACTGGCACCATATCCTCCTCCCTGTCTATACTAGTATACTATGATCCTCCACATTCATCACTGTCCCCTTTTACACTCACACTTGTTGCTATTACACCTTTCTTAGGTTTTGATGCTCGTTTCTTTACTATCAAGCAGCAGATCAGTTAATTGCTTCGACTCGTATACAAGCTCGAGGAGGAGCTTGCACATGTTAGCAGTTTGCTTTTCTTCACTCCTCCACCTCAGACACCAGTATAGTTGGCTTTTGGCTTTATGTGGATTGCATTACTTTTGGGTAAAGACACTACTAATGATCCGAGATTGGGGAGACTATTTGAAGACTACTTTTGACCATGTGATTTTGATATACTGATAAACTTATTGGACAAGGGTAGGGTGACCCTGTGTCCCTTTTGATGTGATATACTTTATAGACAATGTGATTGTGGTCGGTAAATAATGAAAGCTCAGTCACCATGTCCTCACTAAGCACGTTGTTGGTCTGCATGTTTGTGCTATAATTATGATGCTACGTGCTTGCTTGTTATGTTCTAGTTAAATATGTTCCCATCTACAAGTTTGTGCTATAATTGTGATGTTATATGATTGCTTGTTATAACGACTGCGTATATACACATGTAAATACACCTCCTAGGTCTTATTCGTTAAGTGGGTGCTTATGTACCTGTGTCCTTAATAAGGCCTGACCTAACCGATCTCCTTCTTAGAAGATGTCGCTTCAAAGAAACACCGATACCAGCAACCCTCTGCCGACGACAGAGGCGGAATTACAAGAACGCATCTCAAAGGCCATCGCACAGCACGAGGCCCTTCGCTCCGAACGCAGCGGAGGTACCTCAGGAAATAACCCACCTAACGGTAATGTTTAGTCACTTAAGACACATTACAAAACGTTTGGACATTTCCAAGGGTGCTTTGCTAATGCCTTATGTGAATGATGTTGCGTATGTCGTAGGCTGCACCTACAAGCAGTTCTTAAGCTGCAAGCCCCGAGATTTCGATGGCACTGGGGGTGCCGTAGCTTTTGTGCGTTACGTTGAGAAGACGGATTCTGTTTTGAGTTTGAGCAAATGTACTCCAGAGCAACAAGTCATGTACATATCTGGATTGTTTCTAGATGGGGCTCTGTCATGGTGGAACCTTTAGGTTCAGACGTTGGGTAAGACTGCTGCGTATGCTTTGACGTGGGATGAACCGAAAGAACTGATGCGTAAGAGATATTGCTCGAGGGCAGAAGTCCAGAAGTTGGAGACTGAACTGTGAAACTTGAAAATGGAAGGTTCAAAGATAGCTGAGTATGTGCATAGATTTCACGATTTATCACAAGTTGCTTCGCGTCTGGTGGAACCAGAGTTTAAGAGGATCGAACGCTTCATTGGGGGATTGGCACCTCAGATTCTAAGCCTGGTGACAACATCTAAACCCCCAACGATCCCCGATGCTATCGACTTAAGTGTGGCGCTCACTGAAGAAGCGGTTAGACTAGGAAAATTTTCCACTTCAGAAGAGAAAAAGGAGACTCCTGTAGAGCCATCTGGAGACAACAAGAGAAAGTTCGCAAACTTCAAGAAGGGTACTCGGGTGAATAGCAAGAACAGGGCCAAAAAGGGAAAAGAGTACATGGGTATCCTACCTAAGTGCGACAATTGTCGACGTTATCATATCGGGCGATGCAGATATGGAAAATGTGAAAACTGTGGCAAAGTGGGGCATGTCAAGGAGACTTGTAGGCAAGGTACTGAACGTGGGAATGGAGGCCAAGATGATAGCAAGAATCTCGAAGGAAACAACGACAACAACGACTATCAAGGCAGGAAGAGTGACAAACGAAAACGTGTTGAATGTTGTCTTAACTGTGGAAGCAAGAAACATTTCAGAAAATATTGCCCTAAAGACAATCAGGCACAAGGATGAAAGCTCAATAGCAGAGCTAGGGGAGCACGCCAGGATCCAAGCATGGTCATTGGTACGTCCCATATTAAGTCAACGTTATGCATATGTGCTGCTAGATACTGTTACCAATTTTAGCTTCGCATCTCTAGAGTTTAAGAGTATACTTGGTTTAGTAGCAAGTAAATAAGATAGCCCGTACTCGATAGAACTAGTTAAGGGGAAGCTTCGACGAGGAAATTGGGATGGATTGGTTGTCGGGTAATCGAGATGGCGAACGAAGAAAAGATCGTGATTCATGAAGCAGGATACGCCCCTACGGATTATCATTTGTTTAAAGGCACGGAGGTTTTTGCGCAAAGGATGCAACGCCTTCTTGGCTCATGTCGTGGACAAGAAGCCAAAGAACCTAAGCTCGAGGACATCCCTGAGGTAAGGGAATATCCTGAAGTCTTCCCCAGAGACTTGTCAGGATTACCTCCTCAACGCAAGTCGACTTCCACATTGGCTAGGTACCAGGTGCCGCGCCTGTAGCCAAGGCACCCTTTCGACTTGCACTTCCTGAAATACAAGATTTGTCAACGCAACTTCAGAAGTTGCCAGTTTGGGGAATTATAAGGCAAGCTTTTTGCCCTAAAGAGTTTCAGTACTGTTCGTCAAGGAGAAGGACGATGATTCTCAAATGAGCATCAACTCCTAGAAGCCGAACGAGCTAACCAACAAGAGTCGGTAACTCTTGCTGAGGATTAACGAATTATTTATTTAACTAACTGTGAGGATTCCACTACTATTCTAAGATTGATCGTTGATCGAGTATCATTAGCTGTGAATTCAGGAAGAAAGTATACTGAAATATACTGAGCCGACAACTTGTTTTGAACCTACACTAATATTGTGTGTTTTCTACACGGTGCATGAAACAGTTATACACGGAGTGCAAAACTTTGAGAACCTAGAAAACATGTACTTAAGACCTTTGGGAACTGAGGTCAAAACTTATTAAAGGTTATCACATGGAAACTACGTCTATTAACTAGAGCAAACCCCATATTTCTGACATATATACTATTTCAGTTAACCAAACAGATAAAGCACTCAAATTTCTATTGAAATTTCCACTTTTGCTTCTAACAAGTAGAATTTTGCATCTCTACTTCTCCTAATGATGGTTGCATCATAACAGTTTTCTTCATTAAAGCAAACACTTCTTTGCCTCGATACTTGATCATTCCTTCATTATAGCGAATACTCATTGTATCATTCCTTGGAATTCATATGTCACGCATGTACCATTTAATACGCATGTGGTTTCGTTTCGGAAAAAGCATTTCGTCAAAGTTCAAATATTAATTGCTAAAGCTAATTATCAATTTCTGATTCGAATGACCTACATTGTTGTAATTATTGGCTCCTTTGCTATCAAGTCAACACACTTTTTTGAAACTTCTTTTCTTTCAAGTTACATTCATGGTTTATCTTTATAACCATGCCGAGATTCCCTTTTGTCGATACATACGTTTATTGTCAGATTGCGCTGGAAACAAGTTCAATTGCTTGGACCTGTCTATTTCGTATATTCAATTCAAGGCGCCATATGATGTATTGAGAGCATCATATCCAAATTTATTTTTGCAAAAGTTCTTTTGTTTCGAGTCGTAGTAGACTTGTTTGGTCTACGACTCCACTAAATCGTTTGTCGGTTTCGACGCCTTGTGGTGATGTTTTCACTAAACTAAAGCTTGCGCTAAACTCGATTACGCATTTCATAGATGGATTTAATTGTTTAATTATTGTTTTGTTTATCACAATTAAAGCAGTCTCAACACAGTTGTGTGTTAAGGCAATGGTACATAGATTCATTTCATATCACGGTGTACCTCCTAACGATTCATTCATTGTCAATCGAATGCCTTGCGGTACTTATTACTTCTTAATCTTCGATCGGAGACAGTGGCTCTTTGATGTTCTATATTCAGTTGAAAGGTCCTACTATGCCGTTTGAATCAAATCCTCGGGATTGTTTCATTACACTTTCATTTGATCTCAAGCACGGTGAACTTGTTCGGTCACCGCTATTATTGAAATATGTCAATTACGACACCTTGTGGTGTCAGTACAAATTTGTAGCTTGTGCTAATCATGGAAAACTATTTCACACAAAATTACACATACTTTTATTTGGCTTGTCATTTAAACATTCCTAATGCAACTACGAATTAAGACAGTAATACACCATATTCGCTTGTATTTCATTCGGTGTATTTTCGCAATTCAAGAATGTCAACACACTAATCCTTACCATTTATTTATTCGAAAGTTGACAGATCATTTTCATGTTACCATCATATTCAAGTTGTTGATTTTGAGTTCATATAGCGGATGCTATGGTTTTTGAAAACTTATTTGCATATTGTGACCGATTGTTGAAAATCCATTGGTCAAAACTCCTTTGTTGCACCCCTGTTAACTAAGTTATACTAGATTATACATCTATACATCTCGTGTCCTGTAACAATCAAATTCTAGAACGCATATCTTTTAACCATTGGGTTCTTGTCCTTGGAATATATCCTTGGATTCACCTGATGTGAATAAGAATTGATTCGGTTTTGTGGTTACCTACCTCAGTATTATTCATATACATACACGCATAATGTAACCCTAAAGAGTTAAGGTAGTATAAATTTCAAGGACGAAATTTTCTTAACAGGGGGAGAATGTGACAACTGTCAAATTTGCATGCATCCGTACAATTATTGGATAATGATTAGTGCTTAATGATTGTGCTAAATTACAAATAATTACTTGAATTGCTTTTGATTATTATCATTATTCAAACATGTGCATCATATATTGCAAATGACATAACATTACTACATGCAAACTTTATTGACTCAAAAGATGCACGAAACACAGTTAGCACAGTTATCCGGCAAATCAGAAAAATGCTGACAGAGTTCAGTAAATAGACAGACTTTGTATTGAGACACAGAATGAGCCAGAAACCAAGTCTTACACTAGTATAGTGTGTAGGAAAGTAAGGATCACAAAACTGCATTTCTAAGTGATAGTTTAAGTGCCGGAAAGTGCCTAAAACTCACCCAAAGTGCTGAATTCAGCAAAATTCAGCGTAAATCAGCATTTAAACACATTAATATTATGCAGAAACATGGTTAAATGGTCCTGAATACTTTCCTAAGTGTCGGGAATCAAAAGTGTCACAAAAGGGTACATAAAGCACACTAAACTGCAAGTTTAGCACCTTAACGAACCGGTAACCAACCGAACAACCGGACGTTACCCGAAACACCAAATTTATGCTAAAAGCACTGTTTTAATATTACCAAGCTAGTTATGATCCCCGAACACCATAACACATCATGAAAATATCTAGTAACTAAACCCTAACGAATACTTGAATTTTTAACTTAATATCTAACTATTTAGTTAAAGCCTACACCTAGACCCCCCACCTATAACTGGATTTTAGTGGCCACACTTGAAGATTTTAATTGCTTATTAAAATGGATTATGCAAGATCTTGTTTCCTCATAACAAACATAAGAACCAATGGATAATGAAGTTATGGAAGTTTATAAATATAACCATTAGAACATAACCCACACATCTCATAACTCACCAACATCAAACTCTTCTCCTTCCTTCCTTCTTTGAGTTCGGCCGAAACCCACACCACCATAACCACCATCATCCAACTTTCTTTCATTCATTCCAAGTATATACAAAGATGCTAGAAGACATATGATGAAGCTAGGAGCTTTCGGAAGTTGAAGAACCTTCATCATTTGCTTTTATCCACTTGTTTTCTTCACTTGAATCATCCCTAGCCTTGAGCTAGTGGTAAGAACACAAATCCTTCCATTTTACATCTATTTCAAGTGGTTAAAGAATGATACTTGTTGAAAATCATGAAGAACACTAAGAAACTTAAAGATGAAACTTGAACATAAGCTTAAATCTTAAAGAGATCATGTTCTTTATGTGTGATGTACTTGTTGATCATTGTTTACTTGTGTAAATGATGTAGATCAGTATATGATCTTGCTAGATCATGATTAAAAACATAATCTAGCAAGATGAGAGGATGAAAATGTTAGAGATTTATAAATCATCCTCATGCAAGACATGAACTTGAAAGAATATATTGTTTTCTTGAAAAATAATGATTAATGTTAGTAATAATACTTATAGATATAAGGATTTATGGAGGATTTCTAAAGAAACCAAGCTAAAAATATAAGTTTTGCTAAATCTTGGTTCTTACATAAACAAATCTTATTTTTAATGGTTAAACAAGTGTAGAAACACTTGTGTAACAAGAAGAATTTATAAAAAAACATTTTTAGAAAATGTGACAAGAAGTTGTAAACATCTAACATCTTTAAAAATGAAGTTTTTAAAGAACTAATCACACTTTAAAGGGTAACAAGGCTTACTAATAACACTAGTAAGTTCCTACAAATTTTTACAAATATTCAAGTTCATGAAGTAGTAGATTATACTTATTTTTGGCAAAATTTGTAAGTAAAGGGTGTTTATTATTGATTGTGAATGGATTGTGATGATTTTTACAAAAGAAAATGATATGCTTGAAAGCATGAAAACCTCCATTTTTAGGGGAAACTACGGCAAAATTTTCTAAAAATATAAACACTTACAAAAATATTTTTAAACAAGTATTTACAAGTGCATTCAAACCATAAATTGTTACATAAACTTTGCCATAATTTTTGTTACAAAAATTATAAATATTGGAGGTTGGTTTTTACAAATAAAAGTGACTAAATACGTATATATTTTGAAGGCACCATGTGTGTGATTATTTGTATATTATGTGTATTAGTTATATTATTTTAGGATTTGAAATAATATAACTCATCAAATACCAAGAACTTACAATCCAAAATATTACAAAATCCTAAGAATATGAATATACAAGATTACACAAAATACCGGTAAAACCGAACAAAGGAATATAACTTGCAAATATTCCGGAAATATTATTCATATGAATATTTTGGTAAATAATATTTTGGACACCAAGTGAATGAAAATATGATTTTCACAAGTATTACAAAATTATATCATATTTTTTACAAGAAGAAAATATATTATTTTTGGTGGACAAAAATATATTCTCTTGGAATCAATAGAAGATATATTATTTTTGTAAGAAATATATATTTTCTCAAATGAACATGATGTATATGATTTTTGGAAGAAAAATAAGTTTGAATATATTTTCCAAGATAGACTTGAAAATATTGTATTTTTGGACCTTATATGAAAATACGAATACTTTTACCAAGAGAGAATTATGAATAATTTTCTAAGTAACATACCTCGGAATATATATATATTGGAAATATATATTAAAGTATCTTACTAAAAATATTATTCCGGAAAAGTTGATATAAAATTAAGTATATGAATACTTTATGAATACAAAAAAAATACGTATTCTCGTACGTATAAATACACACCGGAATACGACACCAGTACATGGCAAGAATATACAAGTATAAGATACCCCATCCTTGGGAAGGAAATACAAGTATAAATACTTGAGAAGTATTAAGTTAATATATATTGCTTTAACAATTATTCCAAAATTTAATAAATATAATTTAAGTTAAAATATTTATTATTTTGACAAATAATTATATAACTTGGAATAATAATGAAGACACTTGGAAACGTAACTCAAAGGCACTAATTAATACTAAGTCAAGGCATGACCCGCTCGTCTAATGGACCATAGTATGCATGTAGGTAGTCGTGTGTTCTAGAGGAAGCTTTGAGTTACATCAGATACAAGGAACGCAAAACGGTGAGTTCATGTCCCCCTTTTCTTTAAACTGTTTTGTTTATTAACTTCGGGGGTGAAATACATGTTGCAAAATGATTACATACAATTACAATTGGTATGGTTAGCCTTGGAAAGTACAGTAGATCAGGTGAATGGGTAGGCGCACTCTTAAGGCCATTAATCCTCGTAGTAGGACCTAGGGACAGGAGTGATAGATCTATTTGGGTGTAGCGAGCCCCACCCATGCGCCCGCCGAATGAGCCATGTGGTGACTATGTCTTACAGCCGGAAGCCCGGTGCG
This sequence comes from Helianthus tuberosus, assembly GCA_030545235.1. Taxonomy (NCBI): domain Eukaryota; kingdom Viridiplantae; phylum Streptophyta; class Magnoliopsida; order Asterales; family Asteraceae; genus Helianthus; species Helianthus tuberosus. The sequence goes on along the minus strand of CM060426.1, from coordinate 24,544,364 downwards.
AAATTTGCTAGGTTTGAGTCTTCCTGCACCATGTCACGTATATTAATGTATTAGCTACACATTAATTAATCTGTTTCCTTGTTGCTTTCATACCGGATTTCAATTACATACAAACGTACTTACAAAGGTCTCAAAGGTTTATTCACAAATACACACATGAACTCGCTCAACTTTTGTTGATGTTTTCAAACTACATGTATATCAGGAAACTAAGTATGGATCTGGTGGGCGTTAAAGTTTCAAGTGTTGTCTGGATTAAAAGATGTCATCCGGTTTCGAATGGCTTAGAGTGTGTATCTTATCCTGGATAGGTTAAATGTTTCAAAGCTTGGTTATCATTAGTGTCTTTTGAAAAGTCCTTATGGAACTTAAAACCTGTTGGCGTTGTATTCTGAATATGAAGTCTGTGTTTTTGGGGTTAAACCAATGTCATTGTAATGTTTCAAAACTTAATCAATAGATGAACATCTTGGATTTATCATATAGTTATTTGTTATGGTTGAATGCAATGATATTAAGCAAATCACACCAAATCACGCTTCCGTAAAAGTCAGGGTGTGACAGGAAAAAGAACAAAGAAAACTGATGTAGGAGGCCTTCAACAAGTGTGAGAGCCTCTCCAAGAGCAGGTATGAAGAAGAGAATGGATGAGCAAGGAAATGAGCAAAAAGCTTGGGTATTTATAGATTTCTTGAATCAATAGGATCATTCCAAGTGTTTTAAAACATGATCATGGCCTTACACTTGTTGTAATCTGATTTGGCTACTTGGGGAACACTTAAACAAGCCCATGGTATCCAAAAACTAGGATTAAAAACAAAGATTCAGCAGATGTTTAACAAAAACCAGATTCTGCCCAGCTCCAGTGCTGATGTTGCTTTAGCTCAAACCTGGGCAGAGCTTAGGGGTCTTATGATGAGGGAATTATGTCCTCGTCACTAACTCAGGGCTTTGGAAAGGGAATTTGTTGATTTGAAACAAGACAGTGGTGAGCACCGTGCTTATACCGACAGATATGAGGAGTTGAGTTTACTATGCCCCACAATGGTTACCCCAATGGATAAAGCCATTGAAAGGTATGTCGATGGTTTGCCTAACCCTGTGCAAGATATCGTTACTGGTAGCAACCCTACCACTGTTCATCAAGCCATCAAGCTAGCTGCAACCCTGACTGAGTCTCAGATCAGGAATTGTAAACTCCACAGGAAGGGTGACAAGAAACAGTCCGACAAGAGTGAGAAACAAAAGGGTAAGAAAGCTGAGTCTTCAAGAAAGTCTAGGAAGCGTAAGGCTTTCAAGAATTTCGTTGTTACGGCACAGAAAAACCAAGCTGCTCCCTATCAGCCCGCACAACTACCTGCCAAGAAACAATATGCTTGCAATGCACCTTTGTGTAACAGGTGTAACAGCCACCATCAACCACATGCTCAGTGCCGTATTTGTACTAACTGTGGAAAATCTGGTTATCTCGCTAACACATGCCACTTTGCTCTTGCACCAAATCAAGCAGCTCAAAACCCTGCACAATAGCCTGCTCAACAACCAGCACAAGCTGCACGACCTCACTACCCGCCTGGTTCTTGCTACAATTGTGGGGATCTGACCCACTGGAGAAATCAATGCCCGAGGTTGGCTAATGCAAATCAGGCGCAGGCTCGTGGACGAGTCTTCAACATGAATGCTAACGAGGCGCGTGCAGACAACGAGGTGGTGAATGGTACGTTCTTTGTTAACAATCAGCCTGCTTCTGTTCTTTTTTATTCGAGAGCCGACAAGAGTTTTGTGTCATTATCTTTTGAGCCTTTGCTTTCCATGACTAGAACAAAACTAGGAAAGCCTTTGACAGTAGAGGTAGCTAGTGGTGAACCCATTGTACTCAATTCTGTCCTTCGAAATTGTTAGTTAAACCTTAATAACCATCTTTTTCCTATCGACCTCACGCCAATGTAACTTGGAAGCTTTGATGTTATAGTGGGAATGGATTGGTTAGCCAAGTACCATGCAGAGGTGGTTTGTTTTGAGAAAATTGTTTATATACCGCTTTCGACTGGTGAGATCTTAGAGGTTCGTGGTGAGAAACCTACTAGTAGTCTTAAACTCATGACGTGTACTCAAGCTCAAAAGTACTTACGAAAGAACTATGTGGGCTTCTTGGCACATGTCGTAGAGGAGAAAGGCAAAGGTAAGACTATTCAAGATATCCCTGTTGTTCGGGATTTTCCCGAGGTATTTCCTGAAGAATTACCTGGTTTACCCCCAGCACGCCAAGTTGAGTTTCGTATTGATCTTGTACCTGGTGCTAATCCTATTGCTAAACCTCCATATCGTCTTGCACCGTCTGAGATGCAGGAATTATCTAAACAGCTTCAGGAACTTTCTGACAAAGGATTCATTCGTCCGAGCTTTTCACTGTGGGGTGCTCCCGTTCTATTCGTTAAAAAGAAAGATGGATCTTTCTGTATGTGTATCGATTATCGCGAGCTCAACAAACTCACCATCAAGAATCGATATCCCCTGCCTCGCATTGATGATCTCTTTGATCAGTTACCAGGTGCTACTTGTTTTTCAAAGATTGATCTACGTTCTGGGTATCATCAGCTTCGTGTACTCGAAGAAGATATTCCCAAGACAGCTTTTCGCACAAGATATGGTCACTATGAGTTTACTGTTATGCCCTTCGGTTTAACTAATGCTCCTACTATTTTCATGGCTTGATGAATAGGGTTTGTAAGCCTTATTTGGACAAGTTCATCATTGTTTTCATTGATGACATTTTGATCTATTCTAAGACACGAGCCGATCATGAACAACATCTCTGTCTTACTATGGAACTCCTGAAGAAAGAACAACTTTTCGCCAAGTTCTCCAAGTGCGAATTTTGGCTTAAGGAAGTTCAATTTTTGGGACACATTATCAACGAACAAGGTATACACGTAGATCCCGCCAAAATCAGTTCAATTAAGGATTGGGATACACCAACTACTCCTACCGAAGTTCGTTCATTTCTCGGTCTTGCAGGTTATTACCGTCGCTTTATTGAAAACTTCTCCAAGATCGCGGTTCCTCTCACTGCTCTAACTCAGAAGAATAAACCTTTCGAGTGGGGATCCAAACAGGAAGAAGCTTTTCAGACCTTGAAATAGAAACTCTGCGATGCACCTATTTTATCTTTACCTGAGGGCAACGATGATTTTGTCATATATTGTGATGCATCCAATTTAGGTCTTGGCTGTGTTCACATGCAAAGAAACAAAGTCATAGTCTACGCATCGAGGCAGTTGAAGGTACACGAGAAGAACTACACGACTCATGATATTGAGTTAGGTGCTGTAGTTTTTGCTCTCAAAATCTGGAGACACTACCTGTACGGTACAAAATGCGTAGTGTTCACTGACCACAAAAGTCTCCAGCATATTTTCAATCAGAAGGAACTAAACATGAGGCAGCGACGTTGGGTTGAACTTCTAAACGAGTATGATTGCGAAATTCACTACCATCCTGGTAAGGCGAATGTTGTGGCTGATGCATTGAGTCGTAAAGAGCGTGTCAAGCTTCACTGTGTTCAAGTTCGATCTGATATCCAAACCCGCATTTCTCAGGCTCAACATACTTGTATTTCACAAGACTTGATGGGTAAAGAGTTACCATATCATATTAAGCCTGATCTTGAACTAAAAGACAATGGATTGTATTATTTCATGGACCGTTTGTGGGTCCCAAGTAAAGACAATCTTCTCACCTTGTTAATGGATGAAGCTCACAAGTCTCGCTATTCTATTCATCCTGGTGCAGATAAAATGTATAAGGATCTTCGAACCCAGTATTGGTGGCCGGGTATGAAGAAAGACATTGCCTTATACGTGTCCAAATACCTTACTTGTCTCAAGGTTAAGGCTGAACATCAACATCCCTCTGGATTATTGGAGCAACCAGAGATACCGGTTTGGAAATGGGAAAACATTGCTATGGATCTTATTACCAAACTGCCACGCTCTAAGAGAGGTCATGACGCCATTTGGGTAGTTGTCGATCGTCTTACAAAGTCAGCACATTTCTTGCCAATCCATGAGGATCTATTTGCCGACAAACTTGCTAAAATCTATGTTGTTGAGATTGTATCCCGACATGGTGTTCCTTTGAACATTATATCTGACAGAGATGCTCGATTCTCGTCTCGCTTTTGGAGAACCATGCAATCTGCTATGGGAACCCAACTTAATTTGAGCACAGCTTATCATCCTCAAACGGATGGTCAATCTGAAAGAACAATCCAGAAACTGGAGGATATGCTTAGAGCTTGTGTGATCGATTTTGGTGGTAGTTGGGATTTGTATCTACCGTTGATTGAATTCTCCTACAACAATAGTTATTACTCCAGCATCAACATGGCTCCTTTCGAAGCTTTATATGGTCGAAAATGTCGTTCACCAGTCTGCTGGAATGAGATCGGTGAAGCTCAACTTACTGGACCTGAACTCATTCTAGAGACTACAGATAAGGTCAAGAAAATTCGTGATAACCTTCAGACAGCTAGAAGCTGTCAAAAGAGTTACGCGGATAGACGACGCAAGCCCTTGGAATTTCAAGTCGGTGATCACGTCCTACTCAAGGTATCACCTTGGAAAGGTGTAATCAGATTTAGAAAAAAGGAAAACTTGCACCTAGATATGTTGGACCATTCAAGATCGTTGAAAGAAACGAAAAAGTGGCCTACAGACTTGAGTTACCTCCTGAACTTGGAAATGTTCATCCAACCTTCCACGTGTCCAATCTTAAAAAGTGGTTAGCTGATGAAAACCTCCGCATACCACTTGATGAAATTCGTGTTTGATGAAACGATGCACTTTGTCAAGAAGCCTGTGGAAATTATGGACCGTGAAGTCAAGAAGCTCAAACGCAAGCACATACCTATTGTTAAAGTTTGCTGGGAATCTAAACGTGGTCCAGAATTTACTTGGGAATGTGAAGATCAAATGAAGGCGAAATATCCACATCTATTCTCACAAGTTTCCTCTAAATAAATTTCGAGACGAAATTTCCTAAAGTAGGGGAGACTGTGATATATGTGCTTGTGTAATCATTGTATAACCCTGAATAGTTCAATTATCAATAAAACAATGTGTTTTGATCCCAATGTTTGTTTATTTATGTTTGAAATTTTGCACATTATGATTTTGTTCAATTTTAAACTCTAAATCGCTTTCGGGAAAGTTATACGCAAACTGATGCGTAAACGTAATCAGTTTAACATGACATACACTTCGGAATAGCAACATATGCTTAACATACCTTAAATAACCTTTACATAACTTAGAAATAAGTTCTTAAGGGTTTCGTATGGCAAAAACAAGTTTATTCGACTACAGGGACTATTTGCGTCAAACTGTGAAAGTCTGCCGATTCGTATAGTAACGTACACTCCAGAACATGATCATAAGATAATCGTACCATAAATATCCTTTAAATAGCTTATAAATAATCTTTGAGGGGTTCGGTGTGAGAAAATATGCTTATTTGATCAATAGGGACTAAAAGCGTCAAAAAGTGCATAAGTTTGCATTTACGTGCATATCTTACGTTCTGAACATATCCGGACATCCAAAAATTTATGTAATCATTAAAATAATTTTATTTTATTGATTGGAATGCTAAAATACCATTCGTCGCGTAATTTGGATCGTTTTTCGCGTCCGTTTGAGTTTCGTCGTAGTTAACCAAACAACGCGATCGTACGACCAAACGAACCGACATCCATGATATTTTCAAGCATGTTTCAAGTCCCCTATACTTTAACATCCTTTTAGAGCCTTGAAAATGGGTTAACGAGGCTTAAACGCGTCAAAAAACAAGTTTTGAGCTGGGCGCGAAGCCTCTGGCTTCTATCTTCGCGGCCGGCGATAGTTAGAGCTTGGCAGAATCTGGTTTTTGTTAAACAGCTGCTGAATCTTTGTTTTTAATCCTAGTTTTTGTATACCATGGGCTTGTTTAAGTGTTCCCCAAGTAGCCAAATCAGATTACAACAAGTGTAAGGCCATGATCATGTTTTAAAACACTTGGAATGATCCTATTGATTCAAGAAATCTATAAATACCCAAGCTTTTTGCTCATTTCCTTGCTCATCCATTCTCTTCTTCATACCTGCTCTTGGAGAGGCTCTCACACTTGTTGAAGGCCTCCTACATCAGATTTCTTTGTTCTTTTTCCAAGCTTGGACCTCTTGTAAGTTTCTTTCATGCTTGGTTATGTATTTCAAGAATGAAAGTCAAACAGTGTTTGACTTTCTGCTTTGACCATGTTTTGGTCAAGACAAAGTTCGTTTGAACTTTACAACGTGAGCGTAATCACGATGGTTATAGTCCCTTGTGACTATCCCTACTGATTACCACGTTAATTAAGCGTAGTGACGAGTCATAGTTTCGGTTAAAATGCCGATTATGTGCATTTTGCGACGAAACTATTTTCGGGTATCAAAACACTTTGTTTTGATATCAAACCTGTTTTCTAACTTAGTTAAACATGTTTTAACATGTTTAACTCGTCACTTTTAGTTTAGTGCTTATTTAGGGTCGTAAGTTAAGCGGCCTAAACAACCGCTTAGACTTTCAAACCCTACTCGTTTGGTCGATCATTAGGATCCGACCAAACATATTTTGTGACCATAGTTGTATAGGGAATAACCTTCCGAGGTTATACCTTATGGTCACTTAGTTTAATTAGTTGTATGATAGGTAGTTTATATGCCTTAAGAAAATGACCAAAATGCCCTTTTCATGCATAATTTAAATTTAAACATATGTAACTTAATTTTTGACACTTAAACTGATTATGCAATGTTATTAGACATGTTAAGGCATATAACACTTGTCATAGTACTAGTTAGGCGGTCCGAACGCGCTTTTACGCGAACGACACGTTAAAGTAGCATAAACTACCTTAACGAGTCGTAACGGGTCATAAGTACTTAGGATAGGTTCCGATTTAGAATATAGGCTTTGTTAAACCATATCATATGAGTTCCAACACTCATTTGGTTTACAAGACCTCATTCTATTCTATCTCCTGATTTAGGTTCGGTTTATTAACATAGTTACCTATATTAGGTGTCGTTTGATTCCGTGATCCTTCGAGCGTTACTTGGTTGTTATTCCAAGACTATTAAGCAATATCAAGTGAGTACATAGTCCCCTATTTTATTGTTTTCAAATGTTTTGGGGTGATACACATGTGCCTACTTGTTACTTTAATGCTTTCACGCTTTCATGACATATATTTGCTATGTTCATCTAGTACACGTATAGTACATTATTTCACTTATAATTTGCTATGTATGTTTACTTAAGCATGCTAGCACATTGATTTCATAAACACTTTTGCTTCATATGTTTACTCAGCATATGGGCACATTTATTTGCATTACATTTCTGCTATGTATGTTTACTAAGCATGCTAGCACATTGATTTCATGAACATTTATACTTTGTATGTTTACTTAGCATACTTAGTACATAGTTTTTACATAACATGCTTACATTTGGTATGACATTTGGTGTGTTTCACGGGACGAAAATACATTCATTAACATTAATCACGCCGCTCGGTAGTATGTAGTGGTACCATAGGACTTGACAAATCTCATTTCCGGCTTCCTAGGTTTGTTTGGAAGTAGGGAATGACAGAATCTGATATACATAATTGATAAACCTTTAACTTGTTAAGGGTTTATCCGACAGTCTCAAGGCCTGAATGTATGCGATAAACATTACTGCATAGATGTTTGTATCAATAAAGCATTGGTTTTTGCAAAACAGAACTTTTTTATTTAAACTTAGATTTATTCAAAGACTTTGTTTTGTACTGTTTACATATGGGGTTGAGTAAATACTCTTTATTATACATGACATTTGGTTTCACATGACGTTTGATTATACATTGACACATACATGTGGTTTGAGTAAATACTGTTTATTCACCATACAAGACATTGTTGTTACTTGACATTTGCTGTAAAAGACATGATTTACACATGACATTGAGACATTAAACATTGTTATACATGAACATTTGACATTAGTTAAACAAGACATTTTGGTAATTACTGGTAAGTGATTTAAATAACGAGGCGTGTTTAATATGATAAAAGCATGGTGGATACGCCGTTGGTACTTCCTATATATAAGTGCTTTTATGATATTACATCTTGTAGCGTTATCTAAACCACTTAGACAAGAACATGATACATTTTATACAAATAACATATTTTCACAAAACATTGTTTTACAAATGACATACTTTATACAAACTCACTTTCACATGGTTATTCATTTAACCATGCATTATTCTTTTATATCATCTGATTTTCTTATCGATTTTCGTATGATTTATAAAAGAAAACATTTTTATAAGGTTCATGACTTCTCTTTGTTAAACACTTCTTTTAACTTACAAGTCATGAATCCTTCATTAACAAAACCTATGTATCTCACATGCATTTTTATGCTGACGTACCTATTTTCACATGTGTTTCAGGAGCTAATGTTTGATGAAGTTTGTGACACACTTAGGCGGACTCGGGCCTTAGTGACTTAAAAGCAGCAAGAATAGTTTAACTTATGTTGTGCTTTTCCTTAATTTCCAAGACAATGTAATCAAGTTAATAAATAAAACTAATGTTGGTGCATACGTCTGTCGACTTCGTCTTGTATCGAGTCTTGTATGTAGAATGATAGATTAGGGACGTTATATGAGGAAAATAGGAGAGTTTACATGTAAATGAGCTAATTTCGTTTGAACTTGACATTTCGTTTGAACTTGACACTTGACATTTGAACATGTCAGTGTCACATTCAAACGAAATTACACCTCATATATATACCTCATGTGCTAGTTCATTTGTAACGGTTCCGGTTTGTGCAACGAAGTGCTGCCGAAGTGTCCACTCATTGTAAATCATTCTGAAATCAATATACGGACATTTAAAGTGTGAATCTTACTGAATTGACCTTAGTACGATTGTTTCCGCCACTCGTATTGAGTTAAACTCTTCTGATCGAGTCGTTCGGGTCTGAAAACGATCCTACAAGTGGTATCAGAGCTCAGGAGGAAGAGTTCATACCAATTCAGTTGCAAATTCTGATTTTCTACACCTTCTTTCAAAATTAAACAAGTTTTCAGGGTTAAAACGTCTGATTTTCACATATTATGTGCGTTATGTTGTTTTAACAAACCCTAGAAAGTTTCAGAATCAAATTCAACCATTTGCTTGACCAATTGGACAAAAATTTAGACCGAAAGTGTGACATCATGATGATTTCGTTTGAAGATTACTTGCTGATTTCATTTGAATCATCACATTGATACTGATTTCGTTTGAAAAGAGCAGTTGATTTCGTTTGAGAACACATTTATCATCTGATTTCGTTTGAAAGTGTTCAATCTGCATGATTTCGTTTGAAGGAACATGGTGATTTCGTTTGAGATTACACATATTTCTGATTTTGTTTGAAAGGAACTTATTGATTTCGTTTGAGAGAGCACTTTCATTGTGATTTCGTTTGAAGATGCGTACTGATTTCGTTTGAGAGAGTACATTGGGTAATTTCGTTTGAAAAGTTGAGTAATTTCGTTTGAGGAAAGCTATTTCGTTTGAAGAGGTATCTAGTTTGAAAGTGGGTATTCCGTTTGAAGGTTATAATATCGTTTGAAGAGGGATCTTGTTTGTTTTTGGTATTCCATTTGAAATAGTCTGTTTGTGAACAATTTGAAAATCAAAACATGGAGAATGAGTGTTATGTTGCTCATGTGATTAATGATTATACTGATGAATATTGGGCAGAAAAAGTCAGAAAACGTTTAAATGGTGAAGTTAAGAAAAAGAAAGAAGTTGTAGAAGAAGTTCAAGTGAGAGTAGTTAAAGAAGTTACAGCATTTGAAATCAAAACAGATGATGAGGTAGTCAAGGTTGCTGAGAAGTGTATAAATTGTGATTCTCTGATAAAGCAAAACAATGAGCTGCTACACAATATAAAAAGGCTGAAAGAATCATATGATACTTTGAACAGAGAGATGAATAAGTACAACGAGTCAAGTAGTGAACAAGCTGTAGCAATGAATACACTCAAAGGAGCTTACATGAGACAGCTTGACGATGTCAACTATTACACAGAGAAGTGTGCTGAGCTTGAATTGAAGTTGGCAACACAAAGAATTGAAACTGAAAGAGTTAACAATTTATTAAAAAGTTACTCATGTTCTACTTTTGTTGTTGACAGGATTTACCCCATAGTGGAAAAATTGAAGACATTTGAAGAAGAGAAGACTTCGAAAGAAGAAAAATCTGTGACAAAAGAAGATGATGAAGTGAATACATCTGGTAAGAAATCAAGTGTGGTTTATAACAAATGTCCGCCTCCTATTCAAAATGCATATTCTCCACGAAATGCTAATTCTGAAAGAGTCAAAAAGGCAATGAACTTACAGTGGGAGTCTAAGTCGTCAGATAATTTGCCAGAAAGTATAGATGTCACTTTCATGTCGTCCGATACTGATCATGAGTCCGAGTTAATAAAAAAGGTGGTCGATCAGGTGTTGGATAAGGATGAAATAGAGAAGTCAATGTCGGAGTCCAAACCAGAGTCAAAATCTGAGTCCAAATCGTCAAAGTAAACAGTCAAAAATGACAAACGGGTTTATGATAATAAGTTTTTGTTATCAAAATCTAATTTGAATGAAGAACCGGTCAAAGTAGCTTATACTTTGAAAGATTCTGACAAATTATATTCTGATGAGATTTTTCCAATAAGAGGTGTTAAACCAGAAATGATCAAAAAGGTTTTCAAACTAACAGAAATTAATATTTCTGAAATTAAAGATGTAAATCTTTCTGAAAAACCAAGTCCTTACACCTCAAGATATCAACAACGTTTAAACAAGAAAAAGGGTTACAATTGTGGTTCAGGTTTTCAAAAGAAACCAAACCATAATGGTAATTTCAAAAAGAGTGGACTAGGTTTTATTCCACCGAAAAATTATAAAAATGAGAAAATTTATAAACCTAAAACTGTTTTTGTTTCAGGAACAAGTGCTGAGAAAGAACAAAAGAGTTCATTTTGGATGCAGACAAATCAAGAATTCCTTGCAAAGAAGCAAGATGAGATGAAGAAAAGTGTTGCTCAGAAAAAGATAGAGACAAGAACCTGTTTTCAATGTAAAACAGTTGGCCACATTGCCAGAAATTGTCCAAAGACAATACAGACAAAACAGGAAGTCTCTGGTAAACTGAAAGAAAAAGTTGTTGAGAAAACTGAACTTATACCCAGAAAATTTACAGGTTTTAAAAATTCAATATTTGAGGTTGGTGAGTGTTCAAAGAATGTTTTAAAAAGAAAAGAAAACTTGAAAAATCAAAAGTGGGTGGTTAAAGGTTCAGGGAATAGTTCTAGCGATGAATCTGATTTATCAAAATCAGAGGAGCTATCTACTGGCGATGAATTTGTCTCCATAAAGACAAAGGAGCCACAGATTGTTGAGGAAAATGAGAAATCTGTCCCGATTGTGAATGATGAAAATTTTCCATTACTAAGGGCTGAAAATTTTAAAAAGAAAGTTGGAAAGGTGGAAATTTCAAATCAATTTTATTCTGAAAAGAATAAATTTGATGTTGAAAAGGCTTTCAATAGGAATGTGAAACACATTTTTGGAAAAATGGTCGATGGTAAGGCCAAAAGTGTTAAAGAATTTTATGCTTCCAAAAAGAGTGTTCACAAGTCTGTTGAAAGTAAGGATGAAAAAGAAGTGGTTACACCCAAGGATGGTCAGGCTTGGGTGTCAATATTTTTCAAAGAATAAAAACCTGACTTGCCGGAGCTCCCAAGTTGGTAATCGTGGAGCATGAATCGGCATCATTCTTATAATGTTTGTTTGAAAATTGAAAATAGTTCACAAGTGTGACTTGCCGGAACTCCCAGGTTGGTAAGTGTGGAGTAGGAATCGGCATCTTGAGAATTCAACCTACATGTGGTATTGGTTGGTAAGCCATGAGGTTGAAAAAGGTTTTATCTGCAAATGGTAAATCAAGGACATTAAGTTGTACTTGCATTTTCCTACAAGTGGTTGAAAAACAATATGATGAATTAAACCCCTAACCTACAAGAGGTTTTTATAAAATCAACAAAACTAATTTTCCGGAAAAACCATTTGATTAAAACAAACTTGAGTGTTTTGAAATCAATGGGAAAATAGTTTGTTGTGAGGGGGAGTTCTGATTGTTTATGCCAAGTGGATGGCGATTTGAAGCGATTTGATATCAGTTGTCACGTTATTTGTACAGTTTGTTTTCAAATTTCCGTTAAATGTGTTTGAATTTTAGGGGGAGTAAGAATTTCTGAAAATCCAAAAACATTTGAAAATTTGAAAAAGACAAAAACATGAAAAATGCAAAAATGAGTTTTGTGTCAAAATAGAGGAAATGATAGTACATCAGTGGACTGTCACGACATGCTAAAGAAATGGAAAGATAAAATGTGATAAACGGTCTCACTAAGGATGTGACGGTAGGCTCAGCTAGACTAGTAGATTTGCGATAACGATACAAACCTAAATGTAAAAGCCTAGTTCTAGTGGGAAACATGGTCAAAAGCATAGTACTTAGTTTTGTCCTTCTTGATTGTGTGCCTACTCAGTAATCGCTGAATGCCAAAAAGCATAAAAACTGGTTAAGTTTGTGAGCTTTCACAACTTTGCTAAAAAGTCGCTGTGATTGTGCAATTTATTTTGCAAAGATTTAAACTTGTTTTATTTCTTTATTTTGTTTAAGCATTGGACATCCTCTGCGTATACGTGAGTATCAACCTGGATGTTATTGCCTTAACGTTCTGCTTTATTTTTTTGGTGTTTTGTTTAAGCTTTGGATCACCTCTGCGTATACGTGAGTATCGAACTGGAGGTTAAAGCCTAAACAACTTCAACTTATTTTTATTTTTCTTATTTTGTTTAAACATTGGACTTTCTCTGCGTATACGGAAGTATCGACCTGATTGTTAATGTTTAAACATTCTGCGTTGTTTTTGCACAAATCACAGTTGATAAAAGTTTAAAGGCATTACTTGAGTCAGTGTATTGCATGATGAGGGGATATGCTGAGATCGTGGGGTCCATAAGAATTTAGTGCAAAATTAATATACCTTAAACGTATCGGTAAGCATTTCCAAAGTTTTTAGATTGAGTTTAATTGGACAACAATATCGTCAATCTACGTGAATTGTTTAGAACTGAAAATGTTTAAAGCTTAACGGTGTTGTTGATTGGTCTCATAAACTGATATGATCCTCTTACACAAACTAACAAAAATAGTGTCTGTAAATATTTCTTTACTGCATTTCATTACATTTTAAAATCCAAAAAGATTTTAGTGTGTTTTAGCATAAATTTTGAAAAATATAAAAAGATTTTCGACAACTGATGTTGGAGAGCTGATTTTCAAAATTCCAAGTGCTAAACTTGATGAACAGGTTTGGGAAAGAATGTATGAAGAAGTTGTGTTTTCAAGTGGCTATCAAAGATTAAATCATTTTTGAATGATACCTGTAAGTGGTTTCTAAATTTGCAAAATTTTAAATTTGTGAAACTTATTTTTTGGTAGAGAGTTATGCAGGTTAGACAGGTTCTGATACCTGAGCTAGATGAGTACCAGGTTATGATCTAAGAATTTGTGGAAAAAGAGTTCCAGACTGCGATCCCAGCTTAACGAAAGGGGGAGTCTGATGACATCGAGAGGGAGTTTGAAGATAGTAAGAGACAGATTCGGATTCTGAAGATACTTGTGAAAGAGCTAAAAGCTAGGTTGCGATTCTGGAAGGAATAGAAAGAGATTGATTGTGGATGCTTACAATGGAGAATATTTGGAGAAAGTGTGCAGACTGATAAAGACTGAAGGTTTGACAACCGAAGACTCGACACTGAAGACTCGTCAACATTCGAGGGGGAGTCTGTTGGTGCATACGTCTGTCGACTTCATCTTGTATCGAGTCTTGTATGTAGAATGATAGATTAGGGCACGTTATATGAGGAAAATAGGAGAGTTTACATGTAAATGAGCTAATTTCGTTTGAACTTGACATTTGACACATTCAAACGAAATTAGATTGTTTAATTTCGTTTGAACATGTCAGTGTCACATTCAAACGAAATTACACCTCCTATATATACCTCATGTGCTAGTTCATTTGTAACGGTTCCGGTTTGTGCAACGAAGTGCTGCCGAAGTGTCCACTCATTGTAAATCATTCTGAAATCAATATACGGACAGTTTAAAGTGTGAATCTTGCTGAATTGACCTTAGTACGATTGTTTCCGCCACTCGTATTGAGTTAAACTCTTCTGATCGACTCGTTCGGGTCTGAAAACGATCCTACAACTAAACTTTAAGTACCATGGTTGTGAAACAATAATTCTGTCGCTCTACTCCCCGACGTTTCCGCCGCGGTTTGTTGTTTTACACGGTCGGGGTGTGACATCGATGATCTATTTGACCAACTACAAGGTGCAAGTTGTTTCTATAAAATCGACCTTCGATCTGGTTATCATCAACTCCGTGTTCTCAAAGAAGATATGCCCAAAACCGCTTTTCGCACTCATTATGGGCACTACGAGTTCGTGGTTATGCCCTTTGGTTTGACCAACGCACCCGCCGTGTTCATGGACCTTATGAATCGTGTTTGTAAACCTTATTTGGATCGTTTCGTGATAGTCTTTATTGATGATAGTCTTATTTATTCGAAAACTCGAGCTGATCATGAACGACATTTATGTCTTATGTTATAACTTTTAAATGGTGAACGCTTATACTCAAAGTTTTCTAAGTGTGAATTTTGGATTAATGAAGTACAATTCCTCGGGCACGTTGTTAGTAAAAAAGGAATCCATGTGGACCCTTCCAAAATCGAAGCAGTGAAGAATTGGAGTACGCCTAAATCTGCATCTGAGATTCGTTCCTTCTTGGGATTGGCGGGTTATTACCGTCGGTTCATTTCTGACTTTTCAAAGATCGTCGTTCCCCTTACTTCGTTGACTCAGAAAGAGAAACCTTTTGGTTGGGGTCCTGAGCAAGAGGAATATTTTCAGACCCTGTACTTGCCCTTCCTGATGGGAATGACGATTTTGTGGCATATTGTGTGACACCTGTGTCACTTCAACCATCAAACAAATACCAAACTAATGAAATATTATATTTCATACTTGGGATTTGTATAAATAGGTGTATCATTTGCACATATCAATTCTTGTTCGATTTCGGGCTTTAAATCGCTTTCTGGAAGGTTATACGCGCACTGATGCGTAAATATAACCAGTTTAATGCAACAAACACTCCAGAACAGGGAAATAGGCTTAACATACCTTAAATAACCTATACATAACTTAGAAATAAGTTTTGGAAGGTTCGGTGTGCTAAAATAAACTTTTTGGTCATTCAGGGACTAAAAGCGTCAAAAAATGCATAAGTTTGCATTTTCGCGCATATCTTACGTTCTGAATACATCCGGACATCCAAAAATTTATGTAATCATTAAAATATTTTATTTTAGTGATTGGCATGATAAAATTCCATTTGTCGCTTAATTTGGATCGTTTTTGCGTTCGTTACGACTTCTGTCGTAATTAACCGAATAACGCAACCGTACGACCAAACGAACCGACATCCGAGATGTTTTTGAGCATATTTTAAGTTCCCTATACTTTAACATCATTTTAGAGCTTTGAAATGGGGTTAACGGGGCTTAAAAGTGCCAAAAATCAAGTTTTACAAGTGCATGGACCATTTTTGAAATTTCTGACCAGATTCAATGAACCTAGTCCAATTTTGAAGTGTTAATGGTTTTAACCCATGCTTTTGCAAACCATGGGCTGGTATTTAGAGGTTTTTACAATTCTATAGGCTCATATTAGGGGCTCCCATGGTTTTTGTTGGTGCATCTAGTGTCTGTTAACTTTGTCTTAATCGAGTCTTATGTTTAGATTAGATAAACGAATGCACAACAGTGATTGAATTAGGGTTTGATAGTGTTTAAAGAGGTAATTTTGTTTGAAGGAGACTTGGACAAGTTCAAACGAAATTACCAAAGTAATTTCGTTTGAACAGGGTCTTGTCACCCTCAAACGAAATACCTCAAGTCTATAAATAGGGTTGTACTAGGTTCATTTGTAACGGAATTGTGTGTGTGTGAGCTGAGGTGCTGCCGGATTTTTGTCAGATTTCAACTTGTAAAAGCTCAGGAAATCATCAATAGATAAAGATTAAAAGGAAACAAGCTGTTTGACATCGTTTACATTGATTCCGCCTTTGCAAATGATGATGAACTACTCATTTTGACTATTTAGGGTCACCGGAACGATCCAACAAGTGGTATCAGAGCTCAGGACGAGGAGTTCATACCAAATTCAGCTTGATTTTACCGGATTTTCTCACTTCTACCTTTATTTTCTGATTTGAACAAGTTTTCACGGTTGAAATGGCCTGAAACTCTCACATACCAAGTGAAATACAGTGTTAACTAATCCTTGAAAGTTATGGACTAAAATTCGACCTAAAAAGTGATCAAATACCTAATTTCGTTTGAAAACAGTTTGAATATGCTGATGTCATGCTAATTTCGTTTGAAAAACCTTAAGTATTTCGTTTGAAAAATACAATTTAGCTGATTTCATTTGAATTGTACTTACTGATTTCGTTTGAAAGACATATCTCGTTTGAAATAATGGCTGATTTCGTTTGAAGAGTGCATATTATTATAATTTCGTTTGAAATTACATCATAGAACATTGATTTTGTTTGAAAGTTACATATAACAGTGATTTCGTTTGAACTAGGTGTTGTCTCAAACGAAATTAAGGATTTAGTTTGAGATAGCTATTTCGTTTGAAACAGCAATTTTTTAAAAATTCAAAAATATTTCTAAGTGTTTGTTGATCTGTTTGAGGTACGTGAAAAGATGGACGAATTCATGAATCCTTTCAGTGATATGTATGCCTTTGCTGGAAACTCTGGAGATGATACTTCTAGCAACATCAATGTGAACACGACGAATGCAAAGAAAACTTTGTCGGATACTTTAGGTGTGGAAAGTGCATACGGAACATATAACAAACCCCCAAAGTTGATGGCGATCGAAGAGTACAGTCGGTGGGCCAAGAAATTTGAAGAATGGTTAAAGGCATTTGCGTATACCAGCTGGAAAAGTCTAAAGAATGGATACAGTGATGGAGGGAAAAATGGTAAAAATTTGACATCAACTGAAGAAATAGATGTTTTTGTTGCAGAGCAAAAGTGCATCGCGTTGCTGTTTCAGTCTGTCCGAGAAGATATAATATCTTTGATCGAATATAACAATGCTAAAGATCTGTGGAAAAAGTTAGAAGTGAAATGTTTGGGTAGTGCAGAAATTGTGAAAAACAAAAAGAAACTGCTAAGAAAAGAGTTTGATTTATTTGGTTGTTTAAAAAATGAATCAGTTTGTAAGATGATTGAGAGGTTTGGGCACTTGAAGTTGGAACTGGCGAGACATGGAATTACCTATTCTCAAGAAGAGTTAGTCGACAAATTGTTTGACTCGTTGCCAGATGAGATGGATTGGCAATACTATGCGTTAATGCTGAAGAATACTATCAAGTCTGAAGAGATGACAGTGGATCTGCTTATCGAGAGACTAGAGAGTCACGAGCTGGAGATAAAGAAAACACACAAAGTCAATCACTCGTCATATCAGCAAAATTTGGAGCTGTATTATCCAAAAAGCATGATTCCCAAGAATACGTCTCCCAAGACAGCTTTTTCTGCTGAAAATTCCAACACATCTAGCAAAGAGAGTGCAAACAGTGGATTTCACAGTGGCTCTTCGTCAACTTCAAACCAATCAGCTGCAAAGAACTTATTTCAATGCAACATCACTGTGGATTTAAAGAACGCTCAAAATTTCAGCGAGGAATCTGCAAAGCAACAGATGGTTTTCTTAGCTTCGGTGCTAGAGTCGTATGAGAGCCTTGTGGTAGGCAAGATAGGCAACCCCAACCTAACAAAGGAAGACTATGATCAAATAGATCCTGAGGAGATGGAATTGATCGACATAAGGTGGTGTATGGCCAGTGCAGTGAGAAGTGCACAGCGTTTTATGGAGATTACAGGAAGAAATCTATTGGTGGACCATCTACCAAGTTAGGCTTTGACAAGTCAAAAGTGATGTTTCAAGTGTAAACAGAAAGGTCATTTTAAAAGAGAGTGCCGGAATGCTTATGCTGATGATTCTGAAAATCCGTTCAAAGAAGATTACTACAAGAGAGCGATTTATCATCAGAATAAATCAGAACCGCCCAGAATGAAACAACTTGAGGATAATAAAGAAAAATCCAGAGCTCTTGCTGTGATTCATGACGATGAAGGTTTTGACTGGAGCGAGTTGTTACCGGAGGAGGATGCGGTTGGATATGCTTTTATGGCAAAGATTGTTGAACCTGTTCCTTTTAAAGATAACAGAAATGAAGAAGAAAAGTATGTAAACAGAAAGATGATAGCTCAAAACAGAATGATCAGAATATCTGATATATACACTGAAGCAAAAAGAGCGAAGAGATGGGATCCAGACAGAGAATGTTATCTTGACCCCATGGGAAACATTGCTATTGACTATAAGACCCTCGATCTTGAAACCATAATTCAACAAATTGCTGAAGAAGAAGAAGAGGGTTGGCAAAGAAAATGGTGGGGAAGCGGAGAAGAGAAAGAAAAAGAAAAAGAGGAAAAGGCAAAGAAGGTTGATGATGGGATCATTGATACATCACAAGAGTTGAATGCTGAAAATTTGGGAAAGATAGCTGACAAAGTGCTGGTTGCTAAGGAACTTGAGGTAGACTCTAAATCCGTATCTGAGTCTAAAAGCCAGGTCAGTTCAAATGCGTCAACGAGTGCGTCAGGTAAGAAAGTTAATGGTGACATTGACTGCAAAAATTGCATAAAAGAGTGCAAAGTTTGTAGTACAATCACTTATCTAAATGGTAAGAAAGTTGATGATCTGACTGATAGAGTCAGAAGTGTTGAGGATCAGATCTTGAAGCGTGACAAAATGCTAAAAGCTTCAACTGATAGAATAAAATAACTGAATGAGAAAATCGAAACTGATAAAATTGACGTAGAAAGAGTTAGGAAAGAAAATGAAAAACTAATTCTTGAAAATCGTCAAATTTCTGAAAGTTTTGAGAAGCTAAAACGTACGGTGAAAGATTCTGATGATAGAAATGGTAAAACATACAAAGAAAATTGTCAATTGCAAGGTGTTTTGAGGGTTAAAGAAGAATTAATCAACAAACAACTGGATGAGATTGCTAAGTTGAAACTTCAATTTCAAGAAGTTAAAATTGAAAATGAACGCATCCAGTTGAAGCTGAACAGTTACAGCTCCGCAAGCTTTGTTTTGCAACACATTGTTCCTAAACCCATTAGGAAGAACAAAGCAGGCGAAGATATGTATGCTGATGGAACTGGGGTGGGGTTTCATCAGGTTCCACCACCAGTTCTAAACAATTATTCAAAGAAACAATCAGGGTTGGTTATTGATGAAGATGAAACAAATGAGATAAAACTTCCAGAGTCAATTGATGTGACATTTTCTTCATCATCATCTGATGATAATGTTCAAACTGAGATTGTTAAAGGCATGGCTGAAAGTGTTTTGGATAGTGATTCAGCTGAGGATGAAGAGTGTTTTCTGAACAATTACATTCCGAAACCAAAATCCAAAAACAACTTAGGTGATGAACCAGGTCTTGTGATGTACAAGATGGCTGGATCTGATAAGTTGTATTCGGATTCTGAGTTTCCTCTGGAGAATGTTAATATGAACAAGTTGAAAAATGTTTTCAAACTGGTTGAAATTGATTTGTCTGAAGTAGAAGGTTTGAATCAGACAAAGAGGCAAATGAATTTTGAGAAAGATAAAGCTTACTATAAGAAACCTGTTGTTCCACTGCGTTTTTATAACAACAATCGAAACAGAGGGTCGGATGGTTATCAGGGTGGTAAGAGTTATCAGAAAAAGAGTTTTCAAAACAAGAAGTTTACTGAGAAAAAGGTGTTTGTGAACAGTTCAAGTTCACTTTCGGAAGAAGAATCTGAGATTTTTTCGAAGTCAAATGAAGAATTTTTTGCAAAGAAGGCCTCACAATTTCAGACTGAAGGCACAAGTCGAGTTGTTGATACTCGTACATGCTTCAGATGCAACAAAGTTGGACATATTGCACGAAAGTGTACCAACTTCAAGTCTAAGTCTGAAATTGTTGAGAGTCAAAAGAAGAAAGTTGATGTGAAGGGAAAAGCTCCATTGGTTGTTGAGAAAAAGATTTTGAAAAATAACAACACCAAGATCAAAACTGAACCTGTTAAAAATGTGGTAACTAAAAATGACAAGTTTTACAAACGGGTTGCATCATCTCAACAAACATGGAAGCCAAAAGTGGTTGAAAAGAAATCAAGTGTTTCAAAACCAAAGGTTTCAGTGTCACAAAAACAATCGTCTTCTACCACTCCGGTAAAGATGGATGTTCCTTTGGAATATTATGAGAAACTTGATTCAAAAAAGGCTATTACTTCTGAGAAGAAAGTTGTTTCGAAGAAAGACCAACCATCTGGTCAACCTCAAAAAGATGAATGATAAAAACTTTCCGCCACTTTACACTACAAAATCTCACATTAAAGTCCAGTTACCTGAGTTGAAAGACGCTTGGGTAGCATCAAAATCTCACTAAATGTTTCTGATATGTGCAGGAGCTTCCAAGATCCGTTTAACGGTGGATTATGGATAGTGGAGCTTCTCGGCACATGACAGGGAAGACAGCATTGCTGTACGATGTTAGAAATTTCAATGGTGGTTACGTGGGATTCGCAGGAAACCAAGGTGGTAGAATAGTTGAAGGAATGTTATCCAATGGGATTGTTACGTTTGAAAGAGTTAACTACATCGCCGAGCTTGAAAACAATCTTCTAAGCATATCTCAGATCTGTGATAGGATGTATACCACGCACTTTACAGACAAAGAATGTTTGATCTTGAAACCAGGTTTTGTTATCCCTGAAGAATGGATTATCATGAGAGCGCCTAGAGTGAATGATCTATATGTATTGGACATGACTGTAGCAACTACAACAATGAGTCAGGCACATTGTTTTGTTTCAAGAGCAACCGAGAAAGAATCGCAATTGTGGCACCGGAAGATGGGTCATATACATCTTAGAAAAATGAATCATTTGGTGCACAATGATTTAGTTATTGGTGTTCATATCAAAGGTTTACATCTTGAAGGAGAATGCATTAGCTGCATCAAAGGCAAGCAGAAGAAGAAATCACATCCTAAAAAGAAAGTCAATTCAGTTTCAAGACCTTTAGAGAGACTTCATATGGATCTGTTTGGACCAGTAAATGTCAAAAGCATTACTGGGGATCTCTATTGTCTTGTAGTTACCGATGATTATTCAAGATTTTCATGGGTACTATTTCTGAAATCAAAAGATGAGACGTTTGATCGCTTGATGACGTTGTTCAAGAAAATTGAAAACTTGTACCAAACACGCATTAGAAGAATCAGAAGTGATAATGGTACTGAGTTCAAGAACAACAAGATGGAAGAATATTGTGATGAAAGAGGTATATTGCATGAATTTAGTGCTCCTTACACTCCGCAACAGAATGGAGTAGCAAAACGAAAGAACAGGACGCTAATCGAAACGGCTAGGACGATGCTTGCTGATTCAAAGCTACCAATTAATTTTTGGGCAGAAGCAGTATCCGCCGCATGCTATACACTCAATCGGGTTCTCACTATAAAGAAATTCAATAAGACGTGTTTCGAGCTGATTAATAATCGCAAGCCAAACCTGAAGTATTTAGAACCGTTTGGGTCTCCCTGCACCGTTCTAGAGCCTTTTGGTAAATTTGGTCCAAAGAGTATTGAAGGAATTTTTGTGGGTTACTCAAGTCCTCAAAAACGAGTTTTTGTTCCAAGCTTGAAGCGGATTATTGAAGCATACAATGTTGAGTGTCAAGGTTACACAATGTCACCGCAGAATCCTGGAGATTCATGGTGTTTTCATTATGACACTTTGTGGGATTCGCTTGACATGGAAGAAGAAAAGGAAGAAGAAGAAGAAGATTTCTTTGACGAGTTGGATATTCTGAGAGAGTATGAAGAATCGCAGGAAAGATTCCCAGCTGAGTATTCAAGAAGACCGCGACAAACTTCAAATGACGATGAAGCAGGTCCAAGTAATGCTGGAGAACATGATGATATTCAACAAAATGAAGTTGCTCATAATAATCAGACGGCACAGAATGATAATCAAGAATCTGAGAACATGCCAGTATTTGATCGTGGTGATTCAGATTCTGAGGGGGAGCAAATTCAGATTTCAGGTCAAACAAACCCAGTCAGTGAACAAGGTGCAAATCAGAATGTTACTAATCTGGAAGGTGAGGTAGATGTTTCAGGAGAGGTGATGCCAAGAACTCTTTCATACCATCCAGAGATTGGAGAATTACAATCAGGCGTTCGCACTAGACGTCAAATTGACCAAGGCCTTACTTGTTTTTATTCTACAGTAGCACCTTTACAAACTGAGTTTTCACTAAGTTGTTTTATTTCGCAGATTGAACCGCGAACATACAAAGAGGCGCTAACTGAAGATTCTTGGGTCAATGTTATGCAAGAAGAGTTGAGTCAGTTTGAGAAGTTGGGAGTGTGGAAGTTAGTAGACTTGCCTGATGGTCAGAGGAAGATAAACACCAAGTGGGTGTTCAAGTGTAAGAGAGAAGATAGAGGGGTTATTATTCGTAATAAAGCTCGACTCGTAGTTCAGGGATTCAGTCAGCAGGAGGGTATAGATTTCACTGAAGTATATGCTCCGGTTGCTCGACTTGAAGCGATCAGAATCTTCCTAGCATTTGCATCTTGGAAAAACTTCAAAGTATATCAGTTAGATGTTAAATCTGCGTTTATCTATGGGAAGGTAAAAGAGGAGGTATATGTCGGACAGCCACTGGGCTTCACCGATCCAATCCACAAAGACAAGGTCTACTTGTTAGACAAAGCGCTGTATGGTTTACACCAGGCCCCGAGAGCATGGTATGAGACATTGTCTCAACACCTACTAGCCAACAGCTTCATTCGTGGAAAAGTGGATGCCACTCTCTTCACCAAAGAGGTCAACGGACATCTTCTGATTGTTCAGATATACGTGGACGACATCATATTTGGGTCAACAAATGAAAATTTGTGCAAAGATTTTGAACAAGTTATGAAGCAAAAATTTGAAATGTCATCGATGGGTGAGATGAAATTCTTCTTGGGACTTCAGGTTGATCAACTGCCTAAGGGAATTTTCATACATCAAACGAAGTACGTTCATGATATCTTGGAGAAATTCGGGATGTCAGGTTCTCCAGCCTCCACCCCATTAGCAACGAATCATGGGATAAACCCTGATCTCACCGGAGGTAGATGAAATGTTGTATCATTCCATGATCGGATCGCTGATGTATTTGACAGCTTCAAGACCCGATATTATGTACCCAACCTGCCTCGCAGCAAGATTTCAATCTAATCCGAGAGCATCGCACATGGTAATAGTCAAAAGGATATTACGCTACCTTAAAGGAACTCCATCGTTGGGGTTGTGGTATCCAAAAATAGGAGATTTCACGCTCGAACGATATTCTGATTCCGATTTCGGATGCTGCAAAGTCAA
This sequence comes from Helianthus tuberosus, assembly GCA_030545235.1. Taxonomy (NCBI): domain Eukaryota; kingdom Viridiplantae; phylum Streptophyta; class Magnoliopsida; order Asterales; family Asteraceae; genus Helianthus; species Helianthus tuberosus. The sequence goes on along the minus strand of CM060426.1, from coordinate 24,520,588 downwards.
CGCTAAATCAACAACAGCGGGGTGCCAGTTTTTCGGACCACGTCTGGTCACCTGGCAATGCAAGAAGTAGACCTCTGTGGCTTTATCCACATGTGAAGCCGAATACGTATCTGCTAGCAGTTGCTACTCTCAGATCTTGTGGATCCAGCAACAGATGCGCGACTATAGTTTGCAATTTCTAAACACCCCTATCTTTGTTGATAATGAGGCAGCGATTAACATTACTAAAAATCCTGTTCATCACGCTAAAACCAAACACATTGAAATTTGTCATCACTTCATTCGAGATTGTTTCGAGAAGAAGTTGATACGAATTGAGAAAATCCACACTGACGAGCAAAAAGCTGATTTACATACCAAAGCATTTGACAAAACTCGTTTTCAATATTTGCTAAAACTGAATGGTATGAAGCTTTTATCGGTGTTGGAGGAGATTCTTGGCGTTGATGAAGGTACTATTGTAGATGATGATGTTGAGAAGCAATCTGCAATGGTTTGTCGATTTTTTACTTGTTTTGGTATTTAGGGGGAGAGTAGGGTAATATTTTCAGAAAATACAAAAACAGTAAAAAATTTCAAAAATACAAAAACATGAGATATTTTCAAAATCCAAAAACAATAGAAAATTGAAAAAGAGCTTGTGTAAAAAGGGAAAATGATAGTACATCGGCTTGACAGTTACGGTATGCTAAAGAAATGTAAAGTTTAAAAGGTTAAACAATCTCGCTGATGAAGTGCCGATAGGTTTTTGCACATTTAGTAGGTTTGTTCGGGATATAAACCTAAAATCCTTACTTGCTTATTTCGTGGGGAACACTACTTGGATATATAGGTAACCCCTGAAATCTCGTTTGAAGGATCCCTCTTTCTGAGATACTAGGTCTTTATACTCAGTGATATCTGGGGTATTATTCTGGGACTTCTGATAATGCGGAAGCAATGGCCTAGTCCCCGAATAATACTTTCTGCATTGCTTGAAATATAGCACCGCCCTCAGCTAAAAAATGATAAAACATTGAAAAATGCTAATCATGGCTGTTGTAAAAAAGACCCTCTAAAGGGGACACACCAAAGTCAAAGCCGTCATCTCTCTGCTGAACGGAAGTTCTGACCTGAGCTCTCACGGTTCTTCGCATCTAACCCCTTACAGATATCATCTGTGGTAAGATCGGAAATCCTGACATGACCAAGGAGGATTACGATCAAATAGATCCGGAGGAGCTTGAGCTTATTGACATAAAGTGGGGTATGGCTGGTTTGGTGAGAAGAGCACAGCGTTTTATGGAAATAACTGGTAGAAACAGTCTTTCTGGATCAGATCAGAAGCTCGGATTTGATAAGTCCAAAGTGACATGTTTCAGATGTAAAGAGAAAGGGCATTGTGACAACCCTCAAATTTACGTGTATTCCGTACAATTTGTTAATGATAATTAAAGTGCTTGACGACTGTGTGGAATCATTTAACTGCTTTCTGATTACTGTGTTATACTTACATGTACTTGTTAACATACTAATAGTGTACAGAAAAGTCATTAAATAGTCCTTGGTGTTTTCCTAAGTGTTAGAAATTAAAAACATTACAAAAAAAAAATATATATATATATATATATATAGGACACTTACGGATTAATTAAGCAGTTTAACGGAACAACACCGAACCGAACAACCGGACATTACCCGGAACACAAAAATATTGTCAAATACATTGTTTCACTTTTATTAAGCTAGTTATGGTCCCCGAACGCCCTAACACTCTATATAATACATAACACACTCAAAGCACTAACTAAACATTAGATTTCAACTAACTAACTTAACTTATCATCACAACCCAACTAAACCAACCCCCCCCCCCCCCAACCGGTTCTAGAAGTGGGACCCCCACCATTTGACTTTATTTGAGTAATTAATGGGTGCTATGTACTTAGGAAACATTTAGACTAATGGTCATTGCATGGGTGGAGGTTTTCCTTATAAACCAAGAGTTCTAGCTTCACATCACTTCCATCTTCAAACTCAACAAACTTCCTTCTTCTTCTTCTTCCTTGTTTCGGCTGAACCCAAACCACCACACCACCATCATCACTTGATCACTTTCAAGCATTCTACAAGCATACAAAGGTGTTAGAAGGTGCACAACGAAGCTTGGTGCTCTCGGAAGTGGAAGGACCTTCTCCATTCGCTATTAACCACCACATTTCTTCACTTGAACTTCCCTAGTCTTGAACTAGTGGTAAGAACTTAGATCCGTTCATTTTTCATGTCATTAGAGTGGTTAATAGTTATTTGATGATGAGAATCCATGAACACTAAAGAACCATGAACAAAGTCTTGCATATAAACTAACTTTGTAATGAAATATTGTTGAAATATAATGAAGTGATGATAATATGAAGTTGTCTTGATTATGTTGCTGAATACTTGCTGATCTACTTGTAATATTGAAGTTTGATGTTGTTGTGATCACTAAACATGCTAACGGAATCAATCGAACGCACTTTAGTAGGTTAAAGACTGAAAACAGAAAGTTGTTTAGTGATTACAGCCAACTTCAGTTGACTGTAACAGGACCGTAACTTAACGAAAAATGTATTTTCTAAAGTCTAGGTTTATGTATTATGAAATACGGTTCTAATGGCACCGGAATCATAATTTTTTGACTTCGTTTACTATTTTTAAAGTGTCATTTTGTAACAGCAGCTAGAGCTGCATTTTTCTGCTGAAAATATGCGTTTTGTTTTCTGTCATAACTTGAGTTCTGTGTAGAGTTAGATCATGAAACTTGTACTGTAGATGACCACCGATGTATTTGTAATTCTCTCACTGGAATTTCGTAAATCGGACTCTCGATGAATTTTAAATAAATCATTCCGTGGACTGTGGTCAGAAAAAGATAAATCTGAGTTCAGTCAGGAAAATGAATTTTTGTAAAATATTGGTAATGAACTGGAACCCGATATTTTTACACAATAAGTTTAAGATATTCTGTAAAAAGTTGGGAATTTTTGGAACAAGTTAACTATTTTATTAAAATCCTCGAAAACAGCCCAGTTTTGAATATAAAAGCTGAAATGACATAAGTCGTAAATTGCATGTCTAAATGTCGAGTATGTTATCTGTGAATGATATAACATGTTATATGTGTTATGTGCAATGTCGTATGTTTGCTTATGAATGGGAATAGATGGGAAGTTTATATGGGCATAAACCGTTAAAGCGATGCATGTTATGTGATAGATAAGTGTAGGAACTGTGTGCTCTATTTGAAAACCACTAAATGACTAACTGGTAATCATATTAGGACGTGATTGACCGACCTTGACTGTTAGCTATTTTTGAGAGTCAAACCGAGCAACCGAGGTGAGTTCACACTTTTCTACAAAGCATGGTAATTCCCGGTGGGAATGGGAATGGGTTCAGGAATAGGGATTCCTCGTCCTCTGGGACGTGTTCAGGAATGTAAATTCCTCGTCCTTTGGGACGCATTCAGGAATGTGAATTCCTCATCCTTGAGACGTACTTAGACTTACTGGACTAGAACTCTATCAGCGAAGTCCCTCCCTTTTTGTATCGACTTAATCGCTGAGGCTATGGCGAGCGGGTCATTAGTTAATAGCGCTATTAGGTTTAACAAACCTCACACCGTGCCAGTTGGATGGGTGTGTACTAATGGACTATGGCACGTCGGTGATGATAGACACCGACGCTAGGGCACAATTGATTCTTTTGTTAGTAGTCGATATGATAAACGAGTCTGGTAGTTTAAAATACTGGGGTAGCTCCCCACGGCCGGAGTGCCGGGCTGGATAGCCAGGGAAGGTGGACATGGGATGGTTAAATAATAAACGTTTTTGAACTATGCGATAACCCCCACGGCTGGATAGCTGAATGAGATTAAACTACGTTTTTGGAAACAACTCTAAAATGGACAACCAACCGTGAACTCACTCAACTTTGTTGTTGATTCGTTGCTACATGCTTTGCAGGTCGCTAGATGCTTTTGGAGCTTGCACGAGGAGAAGGTTGTTGTGGAATTTGTCCCGTGTTAAATATTTAATCCGTATGAACTTATTAAACCTACGTTTTAGACTTTAAACTTATGAACTATGGACTTATGTTTTGGTTTCACGTTTTATGCTTCCGCTGTTTAAACTGAACATGGTTAACTAGCTTTGGTCACCAATCGTATTGTGGTTGGTCTTATTTACTTAATTACGTTGTTCAATATGATTGGTGGCTCGATCCTGGTCACGTCACGCCTCCAAGCGGTGATACTCCGCGTGGTGGATTTTGGGGGTGTGACAGATTGGTATCAGAGCCATTGGTTATAGTGAACTTGGTTTTAAAAAGGGGAAAAGCTTTTTTGATAAAACCAGACTATAACCTGTACAGTGCTCAACGATCCACAACGACGCTTCGCTCCACGTGCAAGACTCGACACAATAGGTGGTATGATTTATGTTATATTATTGGTTAGATAATTCACACTGTGTACCAGTTAACGTGATAATTGCTATTTGAACCTTGTGTGCTTACCCTCTACTGTCGTCCCACACTTACACACTTTCGCGACACTTTTCTCACTTACGCTGCTTCATTATGAAGATCATGAGCGGACGCGGAGGACGTATCAATCTTACACAAGCCCAGTTGACGGATTTGATCAATGAACGAGTTGCTGAGGCCCTCGCAGCAAATCCAGCAGGAGGTATAACCTGCCATATCAACCTATCTTAGGACGTTTAGATCCTACCTTCGCAAACCAACCCTCATGCTTAACTTTGTCTTTTATTCTCACACAACAGGTCAACATGCTCAGCCTCCTGTGTGCACATTCAAAACGTTCATGGACTGCCGACCTACTACTTTCAGTGGCACGGAAGGAGCAGTAGGCCTTCTTCACTGGTTTGAAAAGCTTGAGTCTGTTTTCAAGATGTGTGAATGCCCTGAGGATCGTAGGGTGAAGTATGCTACTGGTACTCTTGAAGGGGTAGCGCTCACATGGTGGAACGCTCAGGTTCAGCTGCTGGGGTTGGTTGCTGCTAATGCCACCCCATGGAACGGTTTCAAGGAACTGATCAAAGAGGAATACTGTAGTCGGGATGACATCCATAAACTAGAGGTGGAATTTTTCAATCTGAAGATGACGGGGTCTGAGATTGAGGCGTATACTAAGAGGTCAAATGAGCTGGCCATCTTGTGTCCAACTATGGTGGACCCTCCTATCTAACGTATTGAGCTGTACCTCAAGGGTCTTGTACCAGAGATTCAAAGTCACGTAACTTCGGCTAACCTGGGTACCATTCAGCAAATCATCAAGTTGGCTCACCGTCTCACCGACCAGGCAGTGGAACAAAACAGACTGCCTAAGCGTATTAGTGCTACTACCACTGACGCTCCCAATGATGGCAAGTGAAAATGGGATGGAAATTCCGGTAAAGGTTCTACTTCAGCTCAGTCCCAGCAGCGAAAGACAGATGAGTACTGGAGCCCCAGTCAGCAGTCTTCTGGGAATCAAGGTCAGGGTGGATACAAGGGGAATCACCCCAAATGTAATCACTGTAACTTGCACCACAGCGGGCCATGTGGTAAAGGCAGCTGTCATCGGTGCAACAAGCCTGGTCAAGTTACAAGGGATTGCAGGAGTCAGCGCCCGGCGAATCAGAATCGACAGCAACAGCAAGCCCCACCAAATCAACGCCAGCAGCGGCAACAACAAGGTAACAATAAAGGATGCTTTCAATGTGGTGCTGAGGGCCATTTCAAGAAAGACTGCCCCCAGCTAAATCAGAACCAGAACAACAACAATCAGGGGAACAGAAACGGCAATGGGGGAAACAACAATGGTAATGGTGCAAGGGGTCATGTTTTCGTGCTAGGTCAGGGTGACGCAAGGAACGATCCCAACGTGGTGATGGGTAAGTTTCTTCTGGACGACTTCTTTGTTACTGTTTTGTTTGATTCGGGTGCTGATACTAGTTATGTGTCCTTAAAAGTTAGTCAAATGCTTAAGCGCACTCCAACACTTATGAACACCAAACACACGGTAGAACTAGCCAACGGTAAAAGTCTTGAAGCCACACACGTAGTTAAAGGTTGTAACCTCGTCTTAGCTGGTCAGACTTTCTCTATCGATCTTATTCCTATCACACTGGGTAGTTTCGACGTCGTTATTGAGATGGATTGGCTATCTCACCATCAAGCGGAGATTGTTTGCAAGGAGAAAATCGTCCACATTCCTCGTTCTGGTGAAGAACCTCTCATGATTCCTGGCGACAAGAGTGGTGCTGTCGTAGGCATTATCTCTTTCCTTAAGGCCCAGAAGTTTTTACGAAAGGGCCACACTGCCATTCTAGCACTCATTACAGACACATCAACGGAAAAGAAGAGAATTGAAGACATACCTATTGTACGCGACTTTCCTGAGGTATTTCCTGAGGAATTGCCTGGTCTTCCACCTCATCGCCAAGTTGAGTTTCAAATCGAGCTAGCTCCTGGAGCAGCACCAGTAGCTCGAGCGTCATATCGTCTAGCTCCATCAGAACTTGAAGAACTATCCACGCAATTACAAGAACTCTTGGAAAAGGGTTTCATACGTCCTAGCTCTTCGCCCTGGGGAGCTCCAGTCTTGTTCGTGAAGAAGAAAGATGGTACCTTCAGAATGTGTATTGACTATCGTGAACTTAACAAGGTGACTGTGAAGAATCGTTATCCTCTTCCACGTATTGACGACTTGTTCGACCAGTTGCAAGGGTCGAGCTATTACTCTAAGATTGATTTGAGATCGGGATACCATCAACTGAGAGTCCGAGATGAGGATGTCTCCAAAACAGCATTCAGAACTCGTTACGGCCATTACGAGTTTCTGGTCATGCCTTTCGAGTTGACGAATGCACCAGCGGTCTTCATGGATCTCATGAACCGAGTGTGCAAGCCTTACCTGGATAAGTTCGTTATTGTTTTCATCGACGACATCCTGATCTATTCAAAGAGTCGGGAGGAACACGAGCAGCATCTACGACTTATGTTGGAACTTCTTCGAAAAGAGCAACTGTATGCTAAATTTTTGAAATGTGACTTCTGGCTTCGCGAAGTCCATTTTCTAGGCCATGTGGTAAACAAGGATGGAATTCATGTTGATCCATCCAAGGTTCACTCGATCAGGAACTGGCCTGCACCCCGTACACCAACAGAAATCCGCCAATTCTTGGGTTTGGCGGGATATTACAGAAGATTTATCAAAGATTTCTCCAAAATTGCGCAACCTCTCACTTCACTGACTCAGAAGGGTGTCATCTATCGTTGGGGTGATGCACAGGAGTCCGCATTTCAACACTTAAAAGATAGACTTTGTAGCGCGCCTATCCTCTCATTGCTTGAAGGCACAGATGATTTTGTGGTTTACTGCGACGCTTCCATCCAAGGACTTGGTTGCGTGTTGATGCAACGTGACAAGGTCATTGCCTACGCATCGCACCAACTTAAGGTTCACGAAAGGAACTACACTACACACGACTTGGAACTGGGAGCAGTTGTTTTCGCACTTAAGATATGGAGACATTACTTGTATGGTACCAAGTGCACCATTTACACCGATCACATGAGTCTCAAGCATATCTTCAAGCAAAAGGAGTTAAACATGCATCAACGCCAATGGGTTGAGCTCTTGAATGATTACGAATGTGCGATCAAGTACCATCCGGGCAAGGCCAATGTTGTGGCCGACGCCCTCAGTCGAAAGGATACTCTACCTAAGCGTGTACGTGCGTTACAACTTACCATCCAATCTAACCTTCCCACTCAGATTCGCGATGCTCAGGTTGAAGCATTGAAAGCAGAAAACATCAGGGCTGAATCCTTACGAGGATCGAGGCAACGGCTAGAACAAAAGGAAAACGGCGCCTACTACGTTAACGGACGCATCTGGGTTCCACTGTATGGAGACCTACGCGAGCTTGTGATGGATGAAGCACATAAGTCTCGTTATTCAGTACATCCTGGATCGGATAAGATGTACCACGACCTAAAGACTACATACTGGTGGCCTGGTATGAAAGCCAGCATAGCAACCTACGTCAGTAAATGCTTGACTTGTGTGAGAGTCAAGACCGAATATCAGAAACCATCAGGCCTACTTCAACAGCCAGAGATCCCGAAATGGAAATGGGAGCAAATTTCCATGGATTTCGTTACTGGCCTGCCCAGATCTCAACGCGGAAATGATACCATTTGGGTGATCGTGGATCGACTGACCAAGTCTGCACATTTTCTGGCAATCAAAGAAACGGATAAGTTTTCTACTCTTGCAGACATTTACCTAAAAGAAGTGGTATCAAGGCACGGAGTGCCAACCTCCATCATTTCTGATCGTGACGCGCATTTTACTTCTGAACTGTGGCAAGCAATGCACAAGTCTTTTGGCTCACGTTTAGATATGAGCACCGCTTATCACCCACAGACGGATGGGCAATCTGAACGCACCATCCAAACCCTTGAAGACATGCTTAGAGCATGTGTAATCGATTTTGGTAATGGCTGGGAAAAGAACCTCCCCCTAGTGGAGTTTTCGTATAACAAAAGCTACCACACCAGCATTCAGGCCGCTCCGTTCGAGGCATTGTACGGACGCAAATGCCGATCGCCTCTCTGTTGGGCAAAAGTTGGTGACAGCCAAATCACTGGCCCAGAACTTGTGGTAGATACCACTGAGAGAATTACTTAGATACGACAGCGAATGGCGGCAGCTCGTGACCGTCAGAAAAGCTATGCTGATAAGGGAAGAAAACCACTCGAGTTCCAGGTTGGGGATCGAGTGCTACTCAAAGTCTCGCCTTGGAAAGGCGTAGTTTGTTTTGGCAAACGAGGCAAGCTCAATCCGTGTTATGTCGGACCGTTCAAGATCATTGAGAAAATTGGCAAGGTAGCCTACAGGTTGAATCTACCTGAAGAACTCAGTGGAGTTCACAACGTATTCCACGTGTTAAATCTGAAGAAATGTCTGTCAGACGAGACCCTCATAGTTCCCTTAAAGGAGCTCACTATCGACGACCAGCTGCAATTCGTCGAGGAACCAGTAGAGATTACCGATCAAGATGTTAAAATTCTCAAGCGCACCAGGATACCTTTCGTTCGAGTTCGTTGGGATTCCCGTCGTGGCCCAGAGTATACCTGGGAACGAGAAGACCAAATGAAACTCAAGTATCCCCAGCTGTTTTGTGACACCTGTGTCACTTCAACCATCAAACAAATACCAAACCAATGAAATATTGTATTTCATACTTGGGATTTGTATAAATATGTGTATCGTTTGCACATATCAATTCTTGTTCGATTTCGGGCTCTAAATCGCTTTCTGGAAGGTTATACGCGCACCGATGCGTAAATATAACCAGTTTAATGCAACAAACACTCCGGAACAGTGACATAGGCTTAACATACCTTAAATAACCTTTACATAACTTAGAAATAAGTTTTGAAGGCTTTGGTATGGCAAAATCAAGTCTATTCGCTTACAGGGACTAAAGTTGACAAACTGCGAAAGTATGCCAATTTGAACTGTAACAGACATTCCGGAAGATTACCATAAGTTAAACATACCCTAAATATCCTTTACATAGCTTAGAAATAGGCTTTGAGGGGTTCGGTGTGCTAAAATAAACTTTTGGGTCATTCAGGGACTAAAAGCGTCAAAAAGTGCATAAGTTTTCATTTTCGCGCATAACTTACGTTCTGTATACATCCGGACATCCAAAAATTTATGTAAGCATTAAAATATTTTATTTTAGTGTTTGGCATAAGAAAAATCCATCCGTCACGCATTTTGGATCGTTTTTCGCGCTTATGCGCATTCCGTCGTAATTAAGCGAACATCACGATCGTACGGCCAAACGAACCGACATCCGAGATATTTTTGAGCACATTTTAAGTTCCCTATACTTTAACTTCATTTTAGAGCTTTGAAATGGGGTTAACGGGCCTTAAACGTGTCGGAAATGGCTTTATTGCATAACAGGGACTAAAACTGTCAATTTGCCAAAGTTGCTGGCTTACGGACCGTAAGCCATAACCCTTACGGTCCGTAAGGAGTTCCCAGATCAGAAAAATCTATTTGACAGCCTGTTAACAGCTGTTAAGCACTCCTAATCCCTTTGCACTTGCCTCTTCCTGATAATGGGGGGCCAATTTGAGTTACCTTAGCATTTCAACAAGTGTAGGGTGGAGATTGAAGCACGTTATTCGATAAACGATCCTAACGGTTCTACCACATCTATAAATACCCATCAAGTTCACTTGCAAAACCCACTTGAAATCTGAGAATTCTCTAAGTTGGGGTGTTTTATCACTTCATACCTGAGAATACTTGGAAGTTCATTCTTGCGGGGACCCTTTGTAAGTGTTCTTTCATTCTTTTCATCCGTTTTAGCGTTAAAGTCAAACTTTGTTTGACTTTCTGCGTTGACCAATTTATGGTCAATGCGAAGTTCGTTTGAACTTCATAACGTGAGCGTAATCACGATGGTTATAGTCCCTAGTGACTATACCTACTGATTACCACGTTATCAAGGCTCAGTGACGAGTCGTAGTTTCGGCCAAAATGCGTATTCTTGAGTATTTTGTAACCAAACTACTCTTAGGTATCAAAACCATTTGTTTTGATACCAAACCTGTTCTCTAAACTTAGTTAAGCATGTTTTAACATGCTTAGCTCGTCACTATTAGTTTAGTGCTCATATAGGGTCGTAAGGTAAGCGATCTAAACAATCGCTTATACTTTCGGACCCGACCCGTTTGGTCGATCATTAGGATCTGACCAAGCACATTAGGTGACCATAGTTGTATAGGCAATAACCTCCCGAGGTTATACCTTATGGTCACAACGTTTAGTTAGTTGTATGATAGGTAGTTTATATGCCTTAGGTAAATTACCAAAATGCCCTTTTTACGCCAAAATTCATTTTAAGCATATATAACATAACTTTTGATATCTAAACTGATTTGGCAACAATATTAGACATGTTAAGGCATATTTTACTTATCATAGGGCTAGTTAGGCGTTCTGAACGCGTTTTACGCAAACGACGCGTTAAAGTAGCATAAGCTACCTAAACGGGTCGTAATGGGTCAGAAGCACTTAGGATAGGTTCCGTTTTAGTATGTAGGATTTGTTAAACCATATTACCTGAGTTCCCATACTCATTTGGTTTACGAGCCCTCATTCTATCCAATCCTCCGATATAGGTCCGGTTATTAATGTAGTTACCTATATTAGGTACCGTTTGATTCCGTGATCTTCTAGCTTTGCTTGGTGGTTATCCTAGGACTTCTAAGCAATCTCAAGTGAGTACATAGACCCCTCTTTTACTGTTTTCCAAACACTTTGGGGTGAAACACATGTGCCTACTTGTTACTTTCATGTTTTTCCATGTTTTCACATCATATACTTGCTATGTTCATTAGTACACTATTAGTACATTGTTTTACATTACCTTTCATGCTATGTATGTCCATTGTGTGCATACTTAGTACATTGTTTTACATTACATTTCATGCTATGTATGTCCATTGTGTGCATACTTAGTACATTGTTTTACATTACATTTTGTTGCATATGCTCATCCAGCATATGAACACATTATATTACATTATGTGAACCACTTGTATCTATTGAACCATGTGAACCATTTGACAATAGACATTTGACTATACCTAAACATTTCTACAATTGTTAAACATTACATCTTGATGGTTTGGTTTGAGTAAGTGATTTAAGTAACGAGGCGTGTGTAATATGGTACAAGCATGGTGGATACGCCGCTGGTACTTCCTATATATAAGTGCTTGTATGGTATTACATATCGTAGCGTTATTTGAATCATTTCAATTTAAGACATATAACATTTTATACAAATAACATACTTTTCACAAGACATTGTTTTACAAACAACTTATCTTATACAAACTCATTTTACATGGTTATTCATTTAACCATACATTATTCTCTTATTTATACATATCATCTGAACTTATTGTTCTTCAAATGATTTACAAAACAAATCAATTTACAAGGTTCATGACTAAACTTTATTAAACAACTCTTTCTAAACTTACAAGTCATGAAACCTATTTTCACAAAACCTATGTATCTCACAGGCATTTTTATGCTGACGTACCTATTTTCACATGTGTTTTCAGGAGTTGATGCATAGGACTTATCGAGACATACTTAGGCGGACCTATGCCTTAGTGACTTAAAACGAGACAAGAACTAGTTAATTTATGTTATGTACTCTTTATTTCTTGTTTAAAGACAATGTAACTCGCTTGTTTGATGAATAAAATGAAACTTTAATTTCCATGGTTGTGAAACAATTAATTCTGTTACAACACTCCCCGACGTTTCCGCCACGTTTCGTTGTTTTACGTGGTCGGGGTGTGACATGTTTAAGAAAAACGCACCCACTACTGAGGCTGAAGCTACTGCAGAATTTCGGGACGAAATTCCAAATCAACGGGGGGATGATGTGACACCCCAGAAAAATCAGGAAACCAACGCAACGTAACTACCTTCCTCAGTAACCGCGAGCTAAATTTCGGGACGAAATTTTCTTAACAGTGGGAGAATGTGACAACCCTCAAATTTACGTGTATTCCGTACAATTTGTTAATGATAATTAAAGTGCTTGACGACTGTGTGGAATCATTTAACTGCTTTCTGATTACTGTGTTATACTTACATGTACTTGTTAACATACTAATAGTGTACAGAAAAGTCATTAAATAGTCCTTGGTCTTTTCCTAAGTGTTAGAAATTAAAAACATTACAAAAATATATATATATATATATATATATATATAGGACACTTACGGATTAATTAAGCAGTTTAACGGAACAACACCGAACCGAACAACCGGACATTACCCGGAACACAAAAATATTGTCAAATACATTGTTTCACTTTTATTAAGCTAGTTATGGTCCCCGAACGCCCTAACACTCTATATAATACATAACACACTCAAAGCACTAACTAAACATTAGATTTCAACTAACTAACTTAACTTATCATCACAACCCAACTAAACCAACCCCCCCCCCCCAACCGGTTCTAGAAGTGGGACCCCCACCATTTGACTTTATTTGAGTAATTAATGGGTGCTATGTACTTAGGAAACATTTAGACTAATGGTCATTGCATGGGTGGAGGTTTTCCTTATAAACCAAGAGTTCTAGCTTCACATCACTTCCATCTTCAAACTCAACAAACTTCCTTCTTCTTCTTCTTCCTTGTTTCGGCTGAACCCAAACCACCACACCACCATCATCACTTGATCACTTTCAAGCATTCTACAAGCATACAAAGGTGTTAGAAGGTGCACAACGAAGCTTGGTGCTCTCGGAAGTGGAAGGACCTTCTCCATTCGCTATTAACCACCACATTTCTTCACTCGAACTTCCCTAGTCTTGAACTAGTGGTAAGAACTTAGATCCGTTCATTTTTCATGTCATTAGAGTGGTTAATAGTTATTTGATGATGAGAATCCATGAACACTAAAGAACCATGAACAAAGTCTTGCATATAAACTAACTTTGTAATGAAATATTGTTGAAATATAATGAAGTGATGATAATATGAAGTTGTCTTGATTATGTTGCTGAATACTTGCTGATCTACTTGTAATATTGAAGTTTGATGTTGTTGTGATCACTAAACATGCTAACGGAATCAATCGAACGCACTTTAGAAGGTTAAAGACTGAAAACAGAAAGTTGTTTAGTGATTACAGCCAACTTCAGTTGGCTGTAACAGGACCGTAACTTAACGAAAAATGTATTTTCTAAAGTCTAGGTTTATGTATTATGAAATACGGTTCTAATGGCACCGGAATCATAATTTTTGGACTTCGTTTACTATTTTTAAAGTGTCATTTCGTAACAGCAGCTAGAGCTGCATTTTTCTGCTGAAAATATGCGTTTTGTTTTCTGTCATAACTTGAGTTCTGTGTAGAGTTAGATCATGAAACTTGTACTGTAGATGACCACCGATGTATTTGTAATTCTCTCACTGGAATTTCGTAAATCGGACTCTCAATGAATTTTAAATAAATCATTCCATGGACTGTGGTCAGAAAAAGATAAATCTGAGTTCAGTCCGAAAAATGAATTTTTATAAAATATTGGTAAAGAACTGGACCCTGATATTTTTACACAATATTATCTGGATCGTTTAAGATATTTTGTAAGAAGTTGAGAATTTTTGGAACAAGTTAACTATTTTATTAAAATCCTTGAAAACAGCCCAGTTTTGAATATAAAAGCTGAAATGACATAAGTCGTAAATTGCGTGTCTAAATGTCGAGTATGTTATCTGTGAATGATATAACATGTTATATGTGTTATGTGCAATGTCGTATGTTTGCTTATGAATGGGAATAGATGGGAAGTTTATATGGGCATAAACCGTTAAAGCGATGCATGTTATATGATAGATAAGTGTAGGAACTGTGTGCTCTATTTGAAAACCACTAAATGACTAACTGGTAATCATATTAGGACGTGATTGACCGACCTTGACTGTTAGCTATTTTTGAGAGTCAAACCGAGCAACCGAGGTGAGTTCACACTTTTCTACAAAGCATGGTAATTCCCGGTGAGAATGGGTTCAGGAATAGGGATTCCTCGTCCTCTGGGACGTGTTCAGGAATGTAAATTCCTCGTCCTTTGGGACGCGTTCAGGAATGTGAATTCCTCGTCCTTGAGACGTACTTAGACTTACTAGACTAGAACTCTATCAGCGAAGTCCCTCCCTTTTTGTATCGACTTAATCGCCGAGGCTATGGCGAGCGGGTCATTAGTTAATAGCGCTATTAGGTTTAACAAACCTCACACCGTGCCAGTTGGATGGGTGTGTACTAATGGACTATGGCACGTCGGTGATGATAGACACCGACGCTAGGGCACAATTGATTCTTTTGTTAGTAGTCGATATGATAAACGAGTCTGGTAGTTTAAAATACTGGGGTAGCTCCCCACGGCTGGAGTGCCGGGCTGGATAGCCAGGGAAGGTGGACATGGGATGGTTAACTAATAAACGTTTTCGAACTATGGGATAACCCCTACGGCTGGATAGCTGAATGAGATTAAACTACTTTTTTGGAAACAACTCTAAAATGGACAACCAACCGAGAACTCACTCAACTTTGTTGTTGATTCATTGCTACATGCTTTACAGGTCGCTAGATGCTTTTGGAGCTTGCACGAGGAGAAGGTTGTTGTGGAATATGTCCCGTGTTAAATATTTAATCCGTATGAACTTATTAAACCTACGTTTTGGACTTTAAACTTATGAACTATGGACTTATGTTTTGGTTTCACGTTTTATGCTTCCGCTGTTTAAACTGAACATGGTTAACTAGCTTTGGTCACCAATCGTATTGTGGTTGGTCTTATTTACTTAATTACGTTTTTCAATATGATTGGTGGCTCGATCCTGGTCACGTCACGCCTCCAAGCGGTGATACTCCGCGTGGTGGATTTTGGGGGTGTGACAGGCATTTTAAGAGAGAGTGTCCGAATAGAGAGGTCAACAATCACCAAAATCCATTTACCAATGATTACTACAGACAGGCTATTTATCACAAGACAAATCAACAACCTGTCATTCAAAGACCTCAGATCGAAAACAAGCCGGAAAAAGCTCTTATTGTCAACCAAGATGATGAGAAGGTTGCTGAAGGGTTCAGTTGGGATAAGTATATCCCGGGCAGTGAGGGTAGAGCATTGATGGCTGAGATTGCAGAGGTGTCTGAGAGTGTTGTTGAAACAGAGGCTGTTAGTGAAGATGTGTCTGAAGAAAGTTCGATTGATAATGAAGAAGTTGTTGTAGAAAACCACTATTATCAATCCAGAGAAGAGGTTTTAGCCAGTTCTTTAAAATCAATTATGCCTCCTAATGTGGTTGATTCTTTTGCAGGTTATTTCAGTGAGCCAACAACCGGATTTTGCCCACAGTATGAGGTTGAGAAAGCTCCGATTGAAGAGATAATTAATGTCTCAAAAGAAATGACTGAAGAAACACTGAAAGAGATTGCTGATAAAGCCTTGATGGCAAAACTGAAAGAGGTAGACACAGAATCTGTAAAACCAGAGTCTGTCGACACTGAGTCAGTTGAAAACGTGTCGGTTATAGCAGAGTTAGGTCAAAAGGAGTTTGATGGGAAATCCAAAAGTCAGGAGGTCAAAACTGAAGGAGTGTCTGAGTCAGAGTCTGATAATGTCGGTAAACAGGATGTTAAATTTGAGAAAGAGGAAAAGACTGTTGAAAAGATTGATTCAATCTCTGAAACTTCATGCAAAAACTGTTTAAAACCCTGCATGGAGTGTCTCGAAAAAGACACAGAGTTTCAGAAATTGAAACAACACGTTGATATGATTAATTTTGATCTAAGTCAAGTAAAAGAGGCATATGATACACTGGCTAGATCGATTAAAATGATTCAAAAAGAAAGTGTTGAAAATGATAAAGCCACGAAATTATTAAAATCGACATTTTTTTATAAACAAGTGGAAGTCAATTTTCATCTTGACACAATTGCGTCATTAAAGAAAGAGTTAGAGTTAACCAAAATTGAAAATGAACAAATTGATAAAAAGTTAATGAGCTATGTTGCATCTTCTTATGTCATTGAGCAGATTGTTCCACAACAACCAAATGCAACACCGGTCTTTAACAGCGTTCCACCCCCAATGTGGAATCATTACACACAGAAATATCCAGATGGGGTGGAAGCTGCTTTGAACCTCAAACTGAGAACTATTGAGAATGAGTTACCTGAGAGTATTGATGTTACATTCTCTCCGTCTGACACTGACAATGAGTCACAGGTGATCAAGACCGTTGTTGACCAAGTGTTAGACGAAGAGAGTGATAACTCAGATTTTGAAACCGTGAAAACTCATTTGGAAAGTTCCAATTCTGATGTTGAAGATGATGGTAACTTTTTAGACAAGTTTATACCAAAATCAGAAAAGGTTGTGAATGATGATCCGATCATGGTGGTATACACAATGATTGGAACTGACAAACTTTATTCTGATTTTGAGTATCCAATCCAGAACTCGAACATGAAAAATGTTGAAAAGGTGTTTAAATTGGTTGAGATTGACATTTCTGAGGTAAACAACAAAGAGTTATTTTCAAAACCTAAAAAGTCTTTTGTGAAACAAAACAACCCTGGGAATAATCATAGGGTGGGTAACAATGGGTATAACAAGAAAAATGGAAACAATTTTAAAAACAAAGGGATTGGATTTGAAAAGAAAATGGCTAAGAAGAATGTTAAGCCAAAGGAAATGATGAGTGATGTTTTTGTTGTTGGTCCAAGTGTTGATGCTGAAAAGGAGTATATTTTCAGTCAAAAAGCCATTGATGATTTCAATGCAGCACAAAAGTTGAGAGAAGTGACCTACAAATCAACTTTTGTCGAATATGACAAAAGAGTTTGTTACCGCTGCAATGAGATTGGTCATATGGCGAAACAATGCACCAAAAAGATTGAAAAACCCATTTTCAAGAAACCTGTTTTACAAAAGCCAAAACCTAAAACTTCAACTGATGATAAGGGTAAAAAACCAATGGTTTCTTCTGTTCGAATTCTGAAAAGAGGTGAATCGTTGAAGTCCGAAGAAAAACCGAAATCAATTTTTGAAATTGGTGAATCTTCGAAAACCCAAAAGACTTCAAAAATTTATCCAAAGACGGAAATTTTTGAAACTCAATCATGGGTGGCTAAATCAAAACAATCAGTTGAGGTGAAGAAAATGGAGAATGAGTTAAAATCTGAATCAAAAGTGGGTGCTAGTAATGTTCAGAAATTCGAATTTGAATTAGATAAATTTCTTGCAGAGTTTCCACCAATTAAAAATGGAAATTTGAAATTAAAATCTGAACCTGTTGTCCCAAATGTGATCTTTAGTATTCCGAAAGTTGATGTGAAATGTGATTTAGTGTATGGTAGTGTTCCACAGGAAAAGAAGTCATGGGCTTCATTGTTTGAATGATTTGCTATGATGTTTGCAGGGGCTTCCGAAGCCGTTCATCTCAAAGTGGATAATGGACAGCGGAGCGTCAAGACACATGACCGGAATGCTAGCATTGCTTTATGACGTTAAATCTTTAAACGGAGGATACGTGGGATTCGCTGGAAATCAGGGTGGCAGGATTGTTGGTCAAGGGACTCTAACGAATGGAGTGATTTCATTTGATAAAGTGAACTATATAATTGAACTGGAAAACAATCTGCTGAGTATTTCGCAGATCTGTGACAAATCATTTACTGTCCACTTTACTAAAACCGAATGTTTAGTCTTAAAACCTGGTTTCAAAATTCCTGAAGAAATGGTGTTGTTGCGAGCTCCACGCGAAAATGACTTGTATATTCTTGATATGAGTGTCGCAACAACTGATCATCAGAAACAATGTTTTGTATCAAAAAACTAAAGCTACTGAAAAAGAGTCGATAATGTGGCATCAAAAGATGGGCCACATTCATATTAGAAAAATGAACTTTCTTGTACATAATGATTAGTTGAAGGTGTAAATTTGAAAAGTTTTCATTTGAATGATGATTGTGTAGCTTGCAAGAAAGGAAAGCAGACAAAGAAGTCACACCCACAGAAGTTGCTGAATTCAATCAGAATGCCTCTCGAGAGACTCCATATGGATCTCTTTGGACCAGTCAATGTGCAAAGTATAAGCGGAGACTTATACTGTCTAGTAGTCACTGATGACTTCACTAGATTTTCTTGGGTGGTGTGCATGGAGAGAAAGGATCAAACGTTTGAGTCTTTGATGATTCTTTTTAAGAAGATGGAAATTGTGTATAAGGTGCCGATCCGGAGAATAAGAAGTGACAATGGAACGGAGTTTAAGAACAATCGCATGCTCGAGTTTTGTAATGAAAAAGGGATTCTTCATGAATTCAGTGCACCATATACTCCACAGCAAAATGGTGTAGCTGAAAGAAAGAATCGCACTCTAATTGAAAATGCTTGAACGATGCTGGCCGATTCCAAACTACCGAGATATTTCTGGAGTGAAGCTGTGGCAGCGGCATGCTATACCTTGAATCGAGTGCTTACTGTGAAGAAATTCAAGAAGACTTGCTTTGAACTTTTGCATAGATATAAGCCAAATCTGAAGTTTCTTGAACCGTTCGGATCACCATGTACTTTCATTGATCCTAATGGCAAGTTCAGTGCAAAAAGCAATGAGGGTTTCTTTCTTGGATATGCGAGTCCGCTAAAAAGAGTGTTTGTTCCATGTCTGAAGAAGGTAATTGAAGTTCAGCATGTAGACTGTCAGAAGCATACGGCTTCACCGCAACTTCTCGGACAAAGATTGCTTTTCGATTACGACAAACTCTGGGAGTCGTTCCAACTACCGACAGAACCGAGTGAAGAGGAACTTGCTTACTTATACCAACAGCAGCAATCTATGGTACAAGATCAGATACCTAGACCGTTGGTGGTTTCTCAACCTGATATGGGTACAAACATTCCTACAACTGGTACAAACGATCATGAGGCCGGTCCCAGTGGAACAGCTCACGAACCACCAGAGGAACTAGCTCCATCATTTGATCAATCCGATGACTCAGATTCAGAAAACGGTCCGATATTTGATGAGGATACAAATGTTGCATCGACTGAAGCTGAGGATCACACCGATGATCTAGATATCACGAATCTGCAATCGGAAGTTAATGTGCCTGACACTGTCATGCCACGAACTCTTTCTTACCATCCTTCAGAACAGATTATCGGAGATCTTCAGAGCGGTGTTAAGACGAGAGACCAGATCAATAGAGCATTTACTTGTTTTTATTCATCTGTTGCTCCGTTACAAGAAGAATTCTCACTTAAATGTTTTATTTCGCATATTGAACCCAGAACATATAAAGAAGCTTTGACTGAAGACAGCTGGGTGAACGCTATGTAAGAAGAGTTGCAACAATTTGAGAAGTTGGGTGTCTGGAAATTGGTAGATCTTCCTGAGAACCAGAAGTTGATAAAGACTAAATGGGTGTTCAAGTGCAAAAGAGATGATAGAGGGGTGATTGTAAGGAATAAAGCACGACTGGTAGTACAAGGTTTCAGCCAGCAGGAGGGGATTGATTTCACTGAAGTGTATGCCCCTGTAGCTAGGCTCGAGGCAATAAGAATCTTCCTAGCATTTGCATCGTGGAAAGGATTCAAAGTATACCAACTGGATGTCAAGTCTGCATTCCTATACGGCACAATCAAAGAAGAAGTGTATGTGGGTCAACCACCGGGGTTTACTGATCCAGTACACAAGAACAAAGTCTATCTTCTGGACAAAGCACTCTACGGACTACACCAGGCCCCGAGAGCCTGGTATGAGACGCTTTCCCAACATTTGCTGGCCAACGGGTTTAGCAGAGGGACAGTTGATAGTACGTTGTTCATCAAAGAGGTTGCAGGACATCTCTTAATCGTGCAAATTTACGTCGATGATATCATTTTTGGTTCAACAAATGACGAGTTGTGTAAAGATTTTGAAAAAGTCATGAAGAAGAAATTCGAAATGAGTTCAATGGGGGAGATGAAGTTTTTCTTAGGGCTACAAGTCGAGCAAATGCCTGAAGGAATCTTCATTCATCAAACAAAGTACGTGAACGATGTTCTGGAAAAGTTCAACATGGCTCAATCCAGTCCAGCTTCAACCCCCCTAGCTCAGAATCATGGGATTTGTCCAGACGAGAGTGGAGAGAAAGTAGATAAGACGCTGTATCGGTCAATGATTGGATCCTTGATGTATCTTACTGCTTCCCGACCAGACATCATGTATCTGACGTATTTATGTGCACGATATCAGTCAAGCCCACGCCAATCTCATCTGACGATCGTGAAACGTATTTTACGGTATTTGAAAGGCTGCCCAAGCACCGGCTTGTGGTATCCTAAGTCTGGCGATTTCTCTCTCACAGGTTTTGCTGATTCAGATTATGGTAGTTGCAAGCAGAATGCTAAGTACACCACTGCTGGGTGTCAGTTCTTTGGAACTCGACTGGTCACCTGGCAGTGCAAGAAACAAACCTTAGTAGCGCGGCAGAATACGTGTCGGCCTCGAGCTGTTGCTCACAGATCCTTTGGATCCAACAGCAGATGCGAGACTTTGGTTTGCAGTTCTTGAATACTCCGATTTTTGTGGACAATGAAGCGGCTATTAACATAACAAAAAACCTGGTTCACCACTCGAAAACTAAACACATTGAAATACGGCATCACTTCATCCGTGATTGCTACGAAAAGAAGTTAATCCGTATAGAACATATACACACCGATGAACAGAAGGCTGATTTCTATACAAAACCTTTTGATAGAAAAAGATTTAATTATCTTTTGAAATTGAACGGGATGAAAAATCTGTTTTCTGGGAGGGTAATCGAGTGTGAAGCCGAGGAGGACGGCGATCTGATGTGATCCACGTCAAAGTTGTCAAATTTTTGTACAGTTTATTATCTGCATTTGATAAAAACCAAAAACACAAAAATATGTTTTTGTTTTTAGGGGGAGAAAGTTTGCAGAAAAATACAAAAACATGATAAAATTTCAAAATAC
The DNA here is from genome assembly GCA_030545235.1 of Helianthus tuberosus. Taxonomy (NCBI): domain Eukaryota; kingdom Viridiplantae; phylum Streptophyta; class Magnoliopsida; order Asterales; family Asteraceae; genus Helianthus; species Helianthus tuberosus. Next base: position 24,498,948 of record CM060426.1, on the reverse strand, counting down.
AAAAACATTTGAAAAAGTAAAATGAGTTTGTGTAAAAAGGGGAAATGATAGTACATCAGCTAGACAGGTGCAGTACGCTAAAGAAATGTAAAGTAAAATGTGTTAAGCAGTCTTGTATATGATATGCCGATAGGTTTTTACACATTCAGTAGGTTTGTTCAGGATATAAACATAAAATTTCTTGCTTTTATGTGGGGAACATCTCTCGGATATATGGGTAACCCCTGAAATCTTGTTTGAAAGGTCCCTCTTTCTGAGATACTAGGTCTTTATGCTTAGTGATATCTGGGGTATTATCCCGGGACTTCTGATAATGCGGAAGCAATGGCCTAGTCCCCGGAGAATACTTTACGCTGTTTGAAATAAAAGCCCCCCCTCAACATAAAAAATGATGAAACATTGAAAAATGCTAATCATGTGCTGTTGTAAAAAAGATTCTCTAAAGGGAACCCACCAAAAGTCGAGGCTGTCATCTCTCTGCTGAACGGAAGTTCTGACCTGAGCTCTCACGACCCTCGCATCTCATCCCTTACAGATATCATCTAGGTATATTCACCTGTAAGACTGAATATTGGGATCTGGATACGGGAGTATATTCTGAGGTGGTACACATATAAAAGTTAAGCCTTAAAACACTAATCCGTATCCTGAACAGATTGAACTTTGTGTGAAAATTTAAAGTGGATCAGTATATCGACAATCATTGCAAATTGTTTAATGCTTAAAATGTAATTAAAGCTTAACGGTACTTGTATCTCGTTAGCAGCTGATTTGATCCCCTAACACGCTCACAAAAAGATTGTGTGTACAGTTTCTTGCTTATCATCATATAAATCCAAAAAGATTTTACTTTTCATCTTATTTTTGACAACGGACGTTGGGGATCAGATGATCAAAGTCTTGTGTGCTGAACAAGTCTGGATCTTGAGGGTTGGGTAAGCAGAAGATTTGTGAAAAAGTGATCGGTAATTGATTAAAAGTTCAAAAGTTCATTAATTTGAACTTAAATCATTTTCAGAAAGTCAGGATCTTCATAATTTGGTCAGCCAGGGTCATTAATTTGGACTTTGCAGGCTAGTCAGTTGACCAGGGTCATTAATTTGGACTTGGCAGGCTAGTCAGTTGACCAGGGTCATTAACTTGGACTTGGTTAACTGGGTGTGTCGGTAAAATCTGGAAATTTCAAAAAGTTAAATTTTGAAACATATGATTTCGCTTGAATCTCACTGATTCCGCTTCAACATGACATCTCGCTTGAGTGGTATTTCGCTTGAAGAAAAAGAAAAGTTGAAAGCTGAAAGAGAACAAAAGAAGCTGGAAGAGAATAAAGGAAAGTGGATGAGGATGCAAGCTGAAGAAGAAATGAGAGCAAAGAAAGAGAATGAAAAGTTGTAGAATTTGCTAGGGAAAAAGCCTAAGCAAAGAGAGGAAACTTTCAAATCACTGTGAAGACCTGAAGACTAGACTGAAGACTCCGGCAATATCCAAGGGGGAGTTTGTTGGGGCAGAATGTCTATAGCCTACGTCTTAAGTCTAGGTCGTGTTTGTATAGGGTCTAAAGGGGTCAAAAGTGTAATTATGATGTTTTTAATGTAATTTCGCTTGAAAGTGACACTTAGTCATTTCAAGCGAAATCAGTAGAAGTGATTGCGCTTGAAATGACTTGTGTCATCTTCAAGCGAAATCCCCTGCCTATATATAGGTGTTAGTAGTTTCTCATTTGTAAGGGTTCTATCAGTTGTGTACCGAACTGCTGCCGGTTTTTCATGTGATATATAAATGAGAAACGTTTATTAAAGTGATATTCTCTGTTTTCTACTCCATTCTGTACTGATTCAGATCTGTTTGATTGATTCCGCCCTTCAAACAGTGTGTATTGACTTTAATTGACTCACTCGGTCGGTAAAACGATCCTACATTGAATCTCTCTTGCGGATTCAAACATTGCATTCACATCTTTCATTCTTTGAATCCGTCTCGCGGATTCAAACAGTTCATTCATATATTGTTGATCCGTACTTTCTTACAGATTTAACATTCTTCATTCTTATCACTCATACTTTTCACTTTTACGTAGTACTCTCAATTTCCCGAGAGTCTTACTACCTATTTCACCGCACGCCCACCTGCTACCCAGTTCTACCGGACACACCAGCGATAATTACCACGGTCTCACGAATGTCATATGCTTCTTGCGTACTGGCCAGGTGCGCAATCCACATACTAATTTCGTGCCTTCGTGTAATCATCGCCTTATGTCTGAGAAATGGGTTTCAGTTTCGTGCACATCTCTAAAATTTCCCCAAGACCATATCATTGCCTTTCGTTTAATAATTACCCTCCCAATGAGATTTCTTCCTTTTTCTTTTAACATTGGTACCCATACATATTAATAGTGTGTACCTGGGGTTCATTAGCTTATTTACATCTTTGCCAGCCTTAGTATTCATCCTATTCTGCATCCACGGACCATCCTCTTCAAACTCTTATGCTTACCTTGCACATACAAAACCGAGAGTTTCTTTATATGAATGTATACATACATGCTTTCATTCCATTTCTACCTTTAGATCTTGATCGAGTCATGGATTGTACGGGTTCCTTATCACAAGAGCACACAGGTTTGAGTTCAAGTATTTATCTTCTCGTACTTGATTCGCTCAAACCAGGGCTCTGATACCAACTTGTAAGACCCTAATTCGTATTTGACAAAAAGTCGCAGCGGAAATTCGTACCATAAAATTTCTTTTGTTATAAATGTTTTGATTTACTAGAAGTTCATTTCCAAAATAACTCTTTCACATAAGTTCATCAATCGACTCATTTACTAAATAAAAACATAACTTATGTTTACTATATTGCATACATCAACGTTCCCGTAAAATTTAACTTGTGACTCGGTCTTCGATCCCTACTCCTTGATAATCCTTCGAGTCTCGTACAACCTGCACTCACCATATACATTCATAACATTTGCTCACATTATAAATATAAACAAAGATTCATCCTCGTATACTTTTCATTCCGTTATCCTTTTTCATTTAAGCATTTCATCCGTGCATCAAAACCCTTGGTGAGACTACAATATTGTACCTGCATTACTCTTCATTCCCAAGGTACATTATTAATAATATCAATATTCAACCACATTGAAACCTTGCGTATATACATTAGTACATGCATACTTACATACCTACATACCTACCTACGTACATACATACTCGCGTACATTCATACATACCTACTTACATACATACACACATATACATACATACATACATACATACATTTCTTTATACGTGCTTAAGTTCATACATACCTACCTACATACACATGAACATATATACAAACATACATCCCTACTTGCAACATACCTAACTCATACATGCCTACTCCCATACATACCTTCATATAACCGCGTAAACTTGTTTACATACATATAAACATGTATACTTACCTTCACACATACCTACGTTCACTAAATCATAAATTAAGTTGGTTATACTTAGCTTACGAGTGATTAAAACGCATTTAAATGAGTTCCCAAGACAAAACGAGTCGAGAAAACATTTTTTTGCTGAAACGTGCCCCTGTTGCATCGCGCCACAGCCTGGGGCCCTCCCCATCGCACGGCTCCACGGCCTGATTTGATCAGCAAGTTGCAGCTGGTTGCTGCAGATTCCCAGCAAAATCCGATGTTACGGAAACGAGCATAACTCTCTCGTTTTTTATCCGTTTTGCACGATTCTTTTTCCTACGCGTTCGTAATTTAATTCTCTATCACATGGAGTTAACATCCAACATCCGGATTTACAAAATTTTAGACTTTTAAGATTTCGACTCGTTACCCTTTTTACAAGTTTTGACCCGTTCATGCTTTTATCAAAGTAACTTGTTTATTTGACTTCAATTTCGTATAAACCTCATAATTCTTAACATTTGTCAATTATATAAGGTTCCAATCACTGGTTTCTTACAACATCCCAACTCATTTCCACTTAAATTTTATTTTGACTCTTTAAGGGTATTTACGCATTTTTAAGGACTTTGACTCGCAAAGATCATACTTTTCGCTTTCATACATGTCCAAAGTAATCATTTAATCTAATGGCTTGTTTCTAAACACCCTTTTAAATTCGTTTGCCCGATATACCTATCAAGGGCATTTTTGTCAACTTCGCTCCATCCTTTACAACAAAGAACTTCATTGCACATTCAACCAACCCTATCACTTGACTACAACTCTAAACGCACATACCTTGCTCGGATCAAAGCTAAGATCCGTTTAATACTTCATCCACCCGAATTGTTAGATGATAACAACGAGATCCTTTCGCTATTCAATCTGTGAATTCATTATACTTGACAAAACCATTCATTAGTCGATAATGCCAAATAGTGACATCTCCACCATTTGACCTGTTAGTTCCAAATGTCCAATTTACCCTTTTTAAACATCAATTTTAATTTCTTATCATACCCACATATTCCGACCCGTATCAAATACTTGTCGGAACATCATACTTCACATATTTACTTACCATGTTCGCAATCAATACAAAGAATAGATACTCTACAAAAAGGGGTGTAAGCTTACTTACCTCTCATCCAAGTATGCTTCCCGTGCACATAAGTCCCGTTTGACCTGCTTCTTTGCCAAGCTTCCATGTCGCTTATCAAGCATCAACTATCATATATCATTCTTAAGATAGTTATCTTGTTCATCATTCATCACACGGATCTTGTTTCAGAAATTATCATTCAAACTCAAAACATACTAGTCTATCAAATCCTAGCCGAAATCCTTTAAACATATACACATGTATGTTATTTCAAACATCATTAACAATAACATATCATCATATTATACAAAACCCACTTCATAACTACATTGGTAATCACTTACTAATGATCTAAGCTCAATTATCTCTAATTTCATCATACCCTTGGTGTGTGTACAAACTTCTAAACATAAGGTGCAACTAATGCATGCACAATCTCCTAATTTCATACATAATTCATCAAATCCTCCTACTAATTAACATATATCATTCACACATAAACATTCAAACATTTTATCATCATATTTCTTTCAATTCTTCTAACAACAATTCATCATACCCACAAAATACATCAATCTTTCAACAAGAATTGGACATAGGTGGTGATTCAAGGCATCTTCATCACCATAACTAATGGGTTTCACCTCTAAACATCAAATTAACACAAACCATACATAACCTTTGTTCTATATGATGATTCTAGCACCTACTCATGCTCAATTTCACTTAAATTCATGGATTAGAACATAACCCACTTTACACATGATCACCAATCCTAGATTTAAGACATACCTTACGATCCCCTCGGGAAGGTGATCACTAATTCACGTTCGGTTGTGAATTTGAGCTTCGATTCACCCTCCAATTTGATGAATATTGTTGAGTTAGGGTTTGGCTCCCTTGGGGAGCTCTGGAACGATCCAGAACACACACACACAAAGTGTGTGTAGTGTGTGTTGATATTTTCTTTTAAGTTGATAATTCAACTTTCATTTACCCCACTTTAGTCCCTGGTGTATACCACTAAAACATAATTGGCACAACCTTCGTCATTTAATACTTTTGACCATACCCTTAACTAGTTTAAATAGCCTAGTTATTTATTTCATGACGTGTCATATAGGAACACATGGCAAATATTAACATTCGGATTTTGGGGTGTTACACGTCTTTGGCAAACTTTTCAGTCCGCTATGGGTTCTCTCTTGAATCTTAGTACAGCATTTCATCCTCAAACGGATGGACAGACTGAACGCACTATCCAGACCCTAGAGGATATGCTCAGTTCTTGTGTCATCGACTTTGGTGGTAATTGGGATGTACATTTACCATTGATCGAATTCTCGTACAACAACAACTATCATTCCAGTATTCAGATGGCTCCTTTCGAAGCTTTATACGGTCGCAAGTGCCGATCTCCTCTCAGTTGGCATGAGATTGGTGACAAGCAACTGGCCCTGAAATCATTCAAGAGACGACGGATAAGATTCTTCAAATCCGTGATAACTTGATCAAGGCTAGGAGCAGACAAAAGAGCTATGCTGACAAAAGGCGTAAGCCTCCGGAATTCAATGTTGGGGATCACGTTCTGCTCAAGGTATCTCCTTGGAAAGGAGTTATACGTTTTGGTAAAAAGGGAAAGCTCGCCCCTCGCTATATGGGTCCTTTTAAGATACTCGAAAGGATTGGCAATGTGGCTTACCGACTCGAATTGCCTAAAGAGCTCAGCAATGTGCATCCGACATTCCACGTTTCTAATCTTAGGATGTGCTTAGCAGATAAGGAACTTCAGGTTCCCATTGAAGACTTGCAGATAAACGTAACCCTTCATTTTGTGGAGAAACCGGTCGAATTCATGGACCGAGGTACCAAGCGGTTGAGGCGCAACAAAATTTCCATAGTTAAGGTGTGATGGGAAGGAAAGTGTGGCACCGAATTCACTTGGGAACTCGATAGTGAATTGAACATAAAGTATCCACAGCTCTTCGAGCAGTCTTCCTCTTAGATTTCGGGGACGAAATCTCCTAAAGGAAGGGAGACTGTAACACCCTGCGTTTTGAAACTTTTATCTTTTGGCAAGTCCCATCCTTATGATACTTATGGATACTATTTGAGTCGTAATTTGGTATTAAACTATGTGCTTTTGTGATAAACGATACGAATCTTGACTATTGTGATAATTGACTCATGTGATACTTGACTCTTGCGATACTTTGAAACTCGGATCTTGAAACTGACACTTGTTAAACTTTGATACTTATTGAACTAGAAGCTTTGATACTTGGTTAAACGAGAAACTTGACACTTACTGAACGAGAAACTTGATTCTTTGTTGAACGAGAAACTTTGATACTTTATGGATACTTGTTGAAACGAGAAACTGATACTTATTGTATGATAAACTAGCTTGAACGCAACTTGAAACATGGAAAATTTTGTGTTAATTATATAATTATACCATTGTGATGGTTACTCACAATAATACGCAACACAACACTTAATCTAGCTCGCAAAACGAACCAAAGTCGGCAAACTAGCAAAAGGGAATTGCCTGTCTGAATGGACATCTGATCGGATGACCATCCGCTCGGATGACCATCTGATCGGATGGCCATCTGATCGGATGGCCATTCGACTGGACAACTATCCAATCCGTTGCACCTCTCCACCGACTCACCTGTCACTTTCACCTATAAATAGACCACTTGTGCTCTCATTCTCACTCTTCACCCTCTGCCATCCGACCACACGCACTCTCAGTCATTTTAAGAAAGATTCAAGACAAATCGCAAGTATTCTTCCCTGATTCTTGTACAACTATCATCAATTATCACTTCTACACAATAGTCTTCATCAAAATTACACGAACACTTCAACTTTTCATGAAAATCTACTGATTTAGGTCTCTTGAAGGTGTTTTCCGCTCAGTTGTTTGTACAAACTGTGGAGGAGCATCATTTAATCAAGAACGGCCCTAGATCTTAAGGATTTTCACAGTTTTTATACGAAACCTAAAGGAAACTTACACTTTCACACCAGATCTGACGAAGTTTCACCTGTTTCCATCTCAGATCTGATGAACATCATGCTTTACACTTGATTTTCGAGCTTTTCTTCAAACTTTTGAACAAAACATGGGTGAAATCAGATTCAAACAGACTTTTGACTCGTTCCTTAGTCAAAAGCCGGTTAGAAGACTGAATTCCGCTGGAAAACGGACTGATCGACGGGTCTAAACATGAAACACCACCAGAAACAGTTCGTCAGTTCGAGAAGGGGTGGTTCCCAGCCGACTGAACGAGCTGGGTTTGGTACATCTCCGTTGTTTGACGCGTCGTTACACCGTCTCCGTTAACTCGAAACTTGGAAAAACCCCACAGAAACTACACTCACTAACCATCTGTCCGAATAGTTATCCGATCGGATGACCATTCATCCAGATGAGCTGATTATCTTGACACTTGTTTATTTTAAAGGACACTATGATCACAACGTTTGAAACTTTAACAGTCCGCAAACTTTACCCACTGTTCGAATGGCCATCCGTTCGAATGGTCATCCGTCTAGATGACCATCCGATCAGATGGAGTCCATCTGTTCGATTGGTCATCCGACCAGATGACCATCCGTCCGGATGACCATCCGCTCAGGTATTCTATCAGATACTTTTACTCGATTTTCATACCATTTGACACTTTGTTTCCAACCGGGTCAGCTCTTAGAGGACTTATATCTGTTCCCCGCACGCAGGCTGATCCAGCGCTCCCTTCGATCCAACCTTAGCAGTGTTTGTTTTAAGCACCCACTGTGAGTATACTCGATCCCCTTTTGTTTTAAACACTTTTGGGATGCAACATGTACTCCATATCAAGACACTTGACACTTGAAACTTGAAACATACTCTATCTAGTAAACATGAAACTTGATACTTGTGAAACTTGAGACTTTTACGCTATGTGAACGTTTAATCCTTGTGTGTAGTTCCGCCTTAACAATAGTAGCGCTATAGGGGTAACGCACCTCCCCGTTAGTCTTGGGGGTATTGTTAGGAGGAGACATTAACTTCCCGTTAGTCTTTGGGAAGGGCTTTTAACGCGTTGGGAAACTTAGGCTATCACTTGGACTGCGTAAGCTAGCATGGTGAAACTTATTTTGTTTTTTCATGTTGGATATGAGTTTTTGAAACTATTATGCTACGTATTCAAACTTTTATACTCGTCAACATTTTTGTTGATAGTATTTTAATACATGTTGCAGGTTGATAATAGCTGGGACTCGAGAAACAAGCTAGGATAATGCTTAGAAACTCATCTTAGTTAATTCAGGAAATTGAACAATGTTTAAATGTTTATGTGATTTGATACGTTTGTGGTTGCAAACTGTGGTTGATGTTTTAGACAATTTTATGGAATCTTGAATTAATTTATATTGAAACTAATAGCGTTGTGGAATCTCTTGAGCAATCTGAATCGCTTAGTGCCGCGCCTCGATGTTTCCGCCATCGGTTGGGGTGTGACAAGTAACATGGTGGAATCGGGTTGTGGTGCAAGGTAATCAGTGGTGGTAGAGTCACCAAAGCAACAGCGGTGTTGTGGTGATGTCGATGGCTGTAACGGACTGAGATGATGGCAACAAGCATCTACCAGTTTCATAGCTTCTCGATTAGTACATGACTATTATGTGACATCTTTTGTGATTCTCGATCTTGTGCAATCTGTTACTTTGTCACACCCTGAATTTTGCGGAAGAGTGGTTATTTGGTGTGACTTCTTAATACCATAGCATTCAATCATAACAATGCTATACGATAAAACCGAAACATATTCATCCATTAATTACGTTTAGAAAATAACACAACAACTTGTCTTTGAAAACATCGATACCAAATTATGTTACAAACCATGACTTGTCTAATTGAGTTCAACAAGACTCCACAAAAGACTTTAATTAAAACTGGGTTTAGAAACATGTGTCCCGTCCAGGAATAGGACACACCTTCTAAACTCTACTACCCCGGATGACATCTTTTATTTAAACGCAGCTTGACGACACATGCATACCCTTCCAGATCCACTAGTTTCCTGAAATACATGTAGTTTAAAAATATCAACAAAAAGTTGAGCGAGTTCATGTGTATGTCTGTGTGTATAAACCTTTGAAATATGTCTTGTATGTATAAATGTCCCTGGTATGTAGCAATAAGGAAAAAGAGATCACCAATGGGTTGCAAAGCCAATGGTATGTGTGAAAAGGTGCAGGAAAACTCAAACCTAGCAAATTTGTATCGGGCTTCCGGCTGGAAGACATAGTCACCTCTATGGGCCGCCCCGGCCTCATGGGTGTGGGCTCGCTACACCCAAATAGATCTATCACTCATGTCCCTCGGTCCTACGACGAGGATTAATGGCCTTAAGTGTTGTGCCCACCCTTCACATAATCTAGTAGTAAACCCTCCTTAGGCTAACCATACCATGTATAAAAATGTTTGTAGTAATTGTAACATGTATTCCACCCCCGACGTATAAAACTGAAAACTGTAAAAGAAAAGGGGGACATGAACTCACAGTAGTGCGTCTTCAGTAATGTCAACTCAAACTCTGTCAGCTACACGACAACCTACAACGTACTAACGTCTATTAGACGAACGGGCCGTGCCTTGGCTTAGAGTTTAATATTTTTGAGTTGCGTTTCTTATGTTTTCCCAAGTTAAAATTATTTGTTAAAAAAATAATTATTTTAACTTTACATTATATTTCGTTTTGGAATAATTGTTAAACAATATTTCTGTATTAATACTTCTCAAGTATATATTTCCGTATTTCCTTCCCAAGGATGGGGGTAATTTATACATGTGTATTTGTATTATTGTACTTGTAATTTCCGAAATAATATATTCCCAAGTCTCACTTTAGAAAATATATTTATAAACTCATTTGTCCCCAAATAATGTATTGTCCCGAAAATATGTATTTTTCCCAAAAATCATATATCTTCTAAATATACTATGAGAATATATTTTTATTTCCTAAAAATAATATATTTCTCCTTGATCAAAAATAATATATACCAAAAATATATATTTAACGGTATTGTTTTTGGATAATAAATTTCACGGTACTTTGTTAAGTTATATAATATAACCATTTCACCGAGTATGCAAATAATCACACAAGTGTCTTAATATGTATATATATTCTAAATATATATGTTTACCCATTTTTATTTATAAACACAACCTCCAATACTTTGTATCTTTGTTACAAAAATTATGGCGAGGTTTATATTTGAAAAACATAGTTTAAAATACACTAGTAAACACTTGTCTAGAAAATATTTTCAAAGTGTTTATATTTTTAGAAAATTTCGCCATAGTTTCCCCTAAAAACGGAGGCGTCCATGCTATATGAGCATATCATTTTCTTTTCAAAAATCAACCCAACAATCAATAATCAAACTTCACTTCCCAAGTGCAAAAATTATACAATATATATAACAACATGAACATGAATTTTTCACAAAAAACTCGTAGTAACTTGGTAACATGTTTAGTAGACTTAGTTACCCCTTAAAGTGTGTTTATTTCTTAATAAACTTCCTTCTTGAAAATTTTAGATGTTTACAACTTGTAAACATATTCTAGAAAAATTATTCTTTTGAACTCTTCTTGTAAATAAAGTGTTCTTACACTTATTTTATCACAAAAAATAATGTACATTTATGTAAGAATCAAGTTCTTACTAAAATCATATTTTGAACTTGATTTTCTTGGAAAAATTATTCATAAATCTTCGATTTACAAAATTACTAGCTCACTTTATTTACTATTTTTCAAGAAATAATTTTATTTTCAAGTTCATGTTCATAAGTGAGGATGATCTTCTTATGTCACCACATAATCATCCTCTAACTTGCTAAATCATGTGTTTAATCATGATCTAGCGTGCTCCTTATGATGATCAACATCATAATTTCAAGTAAATAACAATCAAGTGCCATGCATGTATTTAACAACATTAATCCAACAAGATTTCATCACTTTTAAGCTTCATGTTCATGATTCTTGTTTAAGTTCTTTTAGTGTTCTTGTGATTCAAAACAATGTACATCTTTTTAACCAACAAAATGAGAATCAAAAACTAGTAACAAGAAGCTTACAACTAGCTCAAAGGCTAGGGAAGATCACTAGAGAAAAAGATGACAAAGATGGGTGATGAAAGCAAATGAGAAGGATTCTTCAAGATCTTCAAGCTTTAAGCTCCATGTAACACCTTCTAGTACTTGAATTGAGCTTGAAAATGGGTGGATGAAGGTTGCAAGGTGGTGGTGGTGGCGGCATTAGGGTGAGCCGAGAGGGAGAGAGAGAGTAAGTGAGAGATGGTGTGAACATTGTGAAGATATGAGAATGATATGATCTTGTGATCTTGGCCATATTTATAAAGATTTCATCCTATATTTTGTTCAAATACTCAAGCAAGATCCCATTAAAATAATCAACAATTTCTTGAGTGGGGTGTGGGTCCATGGTGACCGTAAATGGCATGAGGGGGGGTTAATTGTAAATTTTGAGGGTAAGTAGGTAAATGGTTGGAGGTTAAGTGTAATATCTAGTATTTTATGTGTATGATATGTTATATAGTGTGTTGGGGTATTCGGGGACCATAGCTAGTTCAAAAATAATAAAACAATGTATCTAGCAAAATTTTGGTGTTCCGGGTAATGTCCGGTTGTTCGGTTAGATACCGGTTCGTTAAAGTGCTAAGTTGTACCGTATAGTGTCTTTTATGTAACTTTTTGTAACACTTTTAATTCCCAACACTTAGGAAAGCATTCAGGACCATTTAGTCAATTTTCTGCATAATACTAGTATGTTAAAAAGCTGAATTTTGCTGAAAAATGCAGAATTCTGCGCTTAAAGTGAGTTTTAGGCACTTTCCGGCACTCAAACTATCACCTAGTGACACAGTTCTATGGTCCTCACTACCCTACACACCATACTAGTGTAATACCTTGTCCCTGGCCCATACTGGGTCTCAAAACACTGTCTGTCTAGGTACTGAACCCCGACAGCATTTTCCCGTTCTATCCGTTAACTGTGCTAACTGTGCTTTGTGCATCATGTATGTCAATAAAGTTTGTCTGTGATAATGATGTGACATTATGTAATATGTGATGCACATGTAAGTATGATGTAGTAATCAGAATGCAATTAAGTAATTTAGCACAGTCATTAAGCACTTGATTATAATTAATTAATTGTACGGATACCTGCTTTAATGAGGGTTGTCACATTCTCCCCCCGTTAAGAAAATTTCGTCCCAAAATTTAAGTTCTGCTTCTAGTTGCAGGGGTCTTAGGGAACAAATGTGGGTATTTATCCTTCATGCGATCCTCACATTCCCAAGTTAACTCTGGGCCGTGTCGCGCGTTCCAACGAACTTTGACAAGTTTGACACTACTCTGTCGCGTCTTGTTAACCTTCCAGTCAGTAACCTCAACAGGTTCTTCAATAAAGTGGAGTGTGTCGTCAATGTGGACTTCGTCGGCAAGTATGACAACTGTTTCTTGAGTTGGACTCTTTTTCAGGTTAGATACATGAAATGTATCATGAACACCATTCAGTTCTCTGGGTAGATCCAACTTGTAAGCTACAAGACCAATCTTTTCCAGGATTTTAAATGGTCCAATGTATCTCGGGTTCAGCTTCCCACGCTTCCCGAAGCGTGCTACACCCTTCCAGGGTGAAACCTTTAACAAAACCATATCTCCTACCTCAAATTCCAGAGGTTTCCTCCTTCGGTCAGCGTAACTCTTTTGACGATCACGAGTCGCCTTTATGCGCTCTCGGATCTGAGTAATCTTATCAGTAGTCTCTTGAACCAGTTCCAGGCCAACAAGCTGTCTGTCACCCGCGTCTGCCCAGCATAGCGGTGATCGACACTTGCGTCCATAGAGAGCTTCAAACGGTGCGGCCTGAATGCTTGCATGATAACTGTTGTTGTATGAAAATTCGACCAATGGTAGGTGAGTGTCCCAACTTCCACCTAAATCCATTACGCAAGCTCGCAACATGTCTTCCAACGTCTGAATCATTCGTTCGCTCTGTCCGTTTGTCTGCGGGTGAAAGGCAGTACTCAGATTCAACTGAGAACCAAAAGCTTCTTGGAAGGACTGCCAAATCCTTGACACGAATCTTCCATCTCTATCAGAAATAATTGAGAGAGGCACTCCATGTCGTGCAACAATCTCTCTCAGGTACAACTCAGCAAGCTTGCTTGTATTATCCTTCTCCTTGATTGGCAAAAAGTGTGCAGATTTGGTCAGACGGTCTACGATTACCCAAATCGTATCGTGACCTCTGGGTGTTCTTGGCAATTTCGTTATGAAGTCCATTGAAATCTGCTCCCATTTCCAAATGGGTATTTCGGGTTGTTGCAGAAGACCTGAAGGCTTCTAATATTCGGCCTTTACCTTGGCGCAAGTCAAACATTTGCCAACATATGTTGCAACATCGCCCTTTAATCTCGACCACCAATAGAAATCCTTTAAATCCTAGTACATTTTATCTGATCCTGGATGGATCGAGTACCGTGACTTGTGAGTCTCATCAAAAATAACGTCTCTCAGACCACCAAAGAAAGGAACCCAAATTCTTCCCAAGAAACAGAATGTTCCATCCTCCTTTGGTACCAATTGCTTCTCCATCCCCCGGAGATATTCATTCTCAAGATTCTCCCTTTTAAGAGCTTCCCTCTGCGCAGCACGAATGCGCAATGTGAGGTCTGTCTGAACAATCATTTCCAAAGCCCTAACCCTTATGGGCTTGATTCTTTCCTTCCGACTTAAGGTATCGGCGACTACATTCGCCTTCCCTGGGTGATTTGATTTCATAATCATAGTTGTTCAACAATTCTACCCATCGTCTCTGTCTCATGTTAAGCTCTTTCTGATCAAATATATGCTGCAGGCTCTTGTGATCAGTGAAGATTGTGCATCGCGTGCCATACAAGTAATGTCGCCAGATTTTTAATGCAAACACCACTGCGCCTAGTTCCAAATCATGTGTGGTGTAGTTCTTCTCGTGAACCTTCAGCTGGCGTGAAGCATAGGCTATAACCTTCTGTCGTTGCATTAGCACGCAGCCTAATCCTTGACGCGAAGCGTCGTAATATACCATAAAGTCGTCAGTGCCTTCGGGTAGAGATAAAATTGGTGCATCGCAAAGCTTGTTTTTCAATAACTGAAATGCTTCTTCTTGCTTGTCTCCCCATTCGTATTTCTTGTCTTTCTGCGTAAGGGAGGTCAAAGGTTGAGCGATTTCTGAGAAATCCTCAATAAATCTGCGATAATATCCTGCCAATCCTAGAAACTGGCGGATCTCGGTTGGCGTCTTTGGGGTCTCCCAATTCTTGATTGCCTCGATCTTTGTGGGATCCACATGAATTCCATTTCCGTTAACCACGTGACCAAGGAACTGAACCTCACATAACCAGAACTCGCACTTTGAGAACTTAGCGTACAACTTCTCTTTCTTGAGCAGCTCTAAGATAGTCCTTAGATGTTGCTCGTCTTCTTCCTTCATCTTTGAGTAGATCAAAATGTCATCAATAAACACAATCACAAACTTGTCGAGATACGGCTTACACACTCTGTTCATCAAATCCATGAATACAGCTGGCGCGTTTGTCAGACCAAACGGCATAACCAGGAACTTGTAATGTCCATATCGAGTTCTGAAGGCAGTTTTCGGAATACTCTCTTCTTGTATACGCAACTGGTGATAACCCGATCGAAGATCGATCTTGGAGTAAAAACTTGAACCTTGTAACTGATCGAACATGTCATCAATCCTTGGCAAAGGATATCTATTCTTGATTGTCAACTTGTTCAGCTCCCGGTAGTCGATGCACATGCGAAAACTACCGTCCTTCTTCTTGACAAACAGCACTGGAGCTCCCCAAGGTGAGAAGCTTGGCCAGATAAATCCTTTATCCAACAGCTCCTGAAGTTGCATTGATAGTTCTTGCATCTCGGAAGGCGCAAGTCGATAAGGTGCCTTAGCCACAGGCGCAGCACCTGGAACTAAGTCAATGTGGAACTCGACTTGTCGCTGCGGTGGCAATCCTGGCAAGTCTTCTGGAAAGACTTCAGGATACTCCTTCACGACTGGAATATCTTCTATCTTTGGCTCAGCGGCTTCTTTATCAACGATGTGTGCCAAGAAGGCCACACATCCCTTCTTTAAACATTTTTGAGCTTTCAAACAGCTAATGATTCTCAGGGGCGTATCGCGCTTCTCTCCGTGTACCACAACCGTTTCTCCATCCGCCATTGGAATGCGTATGATCTTCTCATGACAAACAATTTCGGCCCAGTTGCTGGACAACCAATCCATCCCCACTACCACGTTAAAGCTTCCCAACTCGACTGGCAGTAGATCCAGTGTAAACTCGTGTTCTCCCAGCTCTATTACGCAACCTCTGATAACCTCATTTGTTTCTACTAGCTTCTCGTTAGCTAGTTCTATCGAATATGGAATGTCTAACTTAGTGGCTACCAACCCCAGTATATTCTTAAATTCTAGCGATACAAAACTATAATCGGCTCCGGTATCAAATAGAACAGATGCAAAGCGTTGATTAATAGGGAACGTACCAGTAACCACATTAGGATCTTGGCCTGCCTCCCTCGCACCGATATTGAAAACTCTTCCTTGTGCTTGATTGAGTTTCGGGCATTCCCGCTTAAAGTGCCCCATGTCTCCACAATTGAAACACCCTGGTCCTCGACCATTCCCATTACCATTTTCGCCTCGATTAATGTTCGCTCCCCGGTTACCGGCTTGATTCCCAGCATTTCCATGATTTCCATTCCCGCCATTTCCTCCCTGCTGGCGGTTTCCATTCCCACCTCCATAACCCCTTTGATTACCACGACCAACACCAGTACCAGCCCAGTATGTTTCTTTTGAGTGGCCAGTCTTCCCACAAGACTCACATTTCCTGAATCTGCAATGGCCGGGGTGATGATATTGGCATACATCACATTTGGGCAGAGCGCCCATGTACCCTCTTCCTTTGTTTTCGGCACCAGTTCTGGCCCTGGCTGGTGCGCTTCCCTCTTCTTTCTTGCTGACACTGCTGGTACCCTTTTTGAAGTTTGAGAACTTCCTCTTGTTCTCACTCGATGATTCAACGTGTGTTTCCTTCTTTTTCGGGTCAGAGATTGAAAACTTGTTTAGCCGGATGGCTTCTTCAGTCAGTGACACGCTCAAATCGATGGCTTTGGTAATGGTTGGCGGCTTGGACGTTGTTACCATACTCATGATCTAGGGTGCCAATCCCCAGATGAAACGCTCAATGCGCTTGAATTCAGGATCCACCATATAAGGCACAACGCGTGACAAGTCATGGAATCTTTGCACATACTCAGCAATTTTTGGACCGTCCATTTTGAGGTTCCAGAATTCCGTTTCCAGCTTCTGTATTTCGGCTCGTGAACAGTATTTCTTCCTCATGAGCTCCTTCAGCTCAGTCCATATCAATGCATACGCCGCTGCCTCTCCCAGGGTTTGGACTTGAAGATTCCACCAGGATAAAGCACCATCAAGAAAAAGCCCTGAGATGTAAGTAACTTGGTGTTCAGGAGCACACTTGTTCATCCTTAAAACAGAATCCGTCTTTTCCGTCCATCTGACGAAAGCAACAGCACCTCCAGTGCCGTCGTAATTTAAGGGCTTACAATCCAGAAATTGTTTGTAGGTACAGCCTGTACAGGCGATAACATTTACAGAAAGCATTAGCAATTGCACATGGGGTGTCCAAATGTAACGTAATGTGTCTCAAATGACTTAAACATTACCATGCGGTAGGTTGTTTCTTGAGGTATTCCCGCTAGTTTCGGTGCGTGAGGCCTCGTAATCCGCTATTTCTCGGGAGATCCTTTCTTGCAATTCTGCCTCAGTAGTGGGCAAACATGTGTCTCGTCGTGGAGGCATCTTCTAAAAGAAGATCGCGTTGGTCAGGTCATAACAAGTATAGTAAGTATGTAATACGCGCATGTAGTAACATTCATCAACACAATAACACATAACATCCCATGTCATAACACAAAACAGTTAATCCAACAACGCATGTAATGAGAACGTTGCGATTGAGCTATCATATAACAAGACCACAAGTACAGTTTACATGTTTTACAAATGTATCGTACATCAAAAGAGACTAAGGGTCACATCACCCTTGTCTAAATCATCTAACAATATGCAACAACCAAAAGTCATAAGTCATCATGTGGTCTTTAAAATGCTGTGCAATCAGGCTCAATAGTTGCGCTCTCATCAAAAGCATGATATCTGCAACAAACCAAAAACCCCTAAGCTGATGGTGGAGGAGAAGGAGGTGGAGGAATGAAAAGCAAACGGTGCATACGCGCTAACTCCTCCTCAAGCGTATGAACAAGTTGCAACAAACAAGCAATCTGCTGCTCCATCGTGAGAAAACGGATACCAAAATCCGGATAAGGAAACAGTGGAGCAGGTGAAAAAGCAGACTGTGATGGATCAGCAAAAGGTGGAGGATGCGGGATCCTCTCGAGCTCAGCGACTCTCCGACTCAACATATCCTGCTGTAGCTGCAAGGATAAAAGTATATCATCCATAGAGTACCCAACATGAAAGGGATGCTACGGATCTGATAAAGGCATGACGTTGGGCGAGTACCACATGAATGGCTCGCCCGTGGGTGCAGAAGAAGAAGCAACGTGTGCAGCAGGTGCGAATGGGGGTATAAACGGAAAGGCTGCGGTCACATGTGGTATGTCATCGTGCTGCTGACTTGAAGGTCCTTCCCCTGGACGGGGAGGAAGAATGTCCTGGAGAAAAGTGACGGGTAAATCCATGCGGTGAACGTCTAACACGTGAGGGTGAAACTGTGGGACATCAACGGGTACCTGGACAGGTGCAAAAGGGGGAGTAACTGGTCGTACAAAAGGAGGATAATCGTCATCGGCATCAATCCACCCGTTGCGGATGTGAGCATATCTAGGGTCAACGTGTGTAGCAAAAGGTGCACGGTCATCAAACACAGGGACTGGGTCGGGCAAGGGTGGTGCAATAACTGGAACATCAACAGGGATAGGGTCGTGCACAGGTGGTAGGTCATGAGCAAGAACGGGCTCAGGTGCAATCTCCGGCTCTGGGTCAGCGGGAGCAAGCTCATGATCAGCAGGTATATCAGGGAGCTGATCATCGGGAATAACAGGGGCCTCAACAGGCTGCTCCTCAGGGATAAACTCCATCTCATGGTCTGGATCATGATCGTGTGGAAAAATAGGGTTGAACTCATCCTCAAACTCGACATCCTGATCATCGTCGTGTGGAAAGTCAGGGATGAACCCAAAACCCAGCTGCGGAACGGGCACTTCAGACATAGCAGTGTCGGAATCAGTGTCTGTGGGATATCACTGTAATCCCAGTGCATGAAGAGTAGAAGACGACATGGACTCAAACGAGTCGGGACCAGACGGGTCAGATAAAACAGGAACCTCGACAGGTGGCAAAGCAATGGCATCGGCAACCGGAATCTCATCAACAGGGACAACAAGGTCATCAACCGGAATATCAGCAAGTGGAATAGCGACATCGTCATCAATCGGAGCCCCGCCATCCTGGTCATCCTCAGGGGGGCCCTCGATGAAGAGATCGACGTCATCGTCTGGCATATCGTCGAGAGGTAGATCCTCAACAGGAAAAGCAGCAAGAGGAATAGGTGCAGGGATCTGAGCAAGAGGTAGATCCCCGTCAAGAAAACCATCAGCTAAAGGTAAATCATCTTCGAAATCCGGTAAGGCGAAGGGCTGAAAGTCATCGTCATCACTGCTCGTAGTATCTGAAGTGAAAACCTCGTCCTCTGGAAGGATCTCGTCGTCTGATACAATAGCTATCGGGTCTATAGTGTCTGACACTCCACTCTCGGAGGAAGATGACATGGTGTCTGTGACAAAACAATCACAAGTATGCACATATATCAACAATCATCAAATAAGCATGTAAGTAATAACAATGTAAGCATGTATGCATCCTAGCCTTCCCAAGACTATCCCACCCAGCCTCTCAGACTGAACTACTTAGTCACTCAGACTAGACCTCCCAGTTTCCCAAACTGAACTTCCCAGCCTCTCAGGCTAAACCTCCCAGTTTCCCAAACTGAACTACCCAGCCTCTCAGGCTAAACCTCCCAGTCTCTCAGACTACCCAGTCCCTCAGGCTAACTCCCCAGTCTCTCAGACTGACTCCCTGGTCTCTAAGACCAAATTTTTCCCCAGTCTCTAAGACTGACTCCCTGGTCTCTAAGACCAAATTTTCCCCAGTCTCTAAGACTGACTCCCTGGTCTCTAAGACCAAATTTCCCCAGTCTCTAAGACTGAACTTCCCTAGTCTCTAAGACTGAATCATAAACATAACCTTGAAATGTGTTTTGTGCCTTTTATTTGTAAAAAAAATGTTTGTTTCCTGGATCTGGACCATTTGTGTATGCAATGAAAACGTTTTCGTGAGAGCCCTAATGATCGTAGTCTAGACTCGAGAAAGAATCCTAGTTCGCTACGATCGAAGCTCTGATACCAAGGTGTCACACCCTGACTTTTGCGGAAGCGTGGTTATTTGGTGTGACTTCTTAATACCATAGCATTCAATCATAACAATGCTATATGATAAAACCGAAAGATATTCATCCATTAATTACGTTTAGAAAATAACACAACAACTTGTCTTTGAAAACATCGATACCAAATTATGTTACAAACCATGACTTGTCTAATTGAGTTCAACAAGACTCCACAAAAGACTTTAATTAAAAATGGGTTTAGAAACATTTGTCCCGTCCAGGAATAGGACACACCTTCTAAACTCTACTACCCTGGATGACATCTTTTATTTAAACGCAGCTTGACGACACATGCATACCCTTCCAGATCCACTAGTTTCCTGAAATACATGTAGTTTAAAAATATCAACAAAAAGTTGAGCGAGTTCATGTGTATGTCTGTGTGTATAAACCTTTGAAATATGTCTTGTATGTATAAATGTCCCTGGTATGTAGCAATAAGGAAAAAGAGATCACCAATGGGTTGCAAAGCCAATGGTATGTGTGAAAAGGTGCAGGAAAACTCAAACCTAGCAAATTTGTACCGGGCTTCCGGCTGGAAGACATAGTCACCTCTATGGGCCGCCCCGGCCTCATGGGTGTGGGCTCGCTACACCCAAATAGATCTATCACTCATGTCCCTCGGTCCTACGACGAGGATTAATGGCCTTAAGTGTTGTGCCCACCCTTCACATAATCTAGTAGTAAACCCTCCTTAGGCTAACCATACCATGTATAAAAATGTTTGTAGTAATTGTAACATGTATTCCACCCCCGACGTATAAAACTGAAAACAGTAAAAGAAAAGGGGGACATGAACTCACAGTAATGCGTCTTCAGTAATGTCAACTCAAACTCTGTTAGCTACACGACAACCTACAACGTACTAACGTCTATTAGACGAACGGGCCGTGCCTTGGCTTAGAGTTTAATATTTTTGAGTTGCGTTTCTTATGTTTTCCCAAGTTATAATTATTTGTTAAAATAATAATTATTTTAACTTTACATTATATTTCGTTTTGGAATAATTGTTAAACAATATTTCTGTATTAATACTTCTCAAGTATATATTTCCATATTTCCTTCCTAAGGATGGGGGTAATTTATACATGTATATTTGTATTATTGTACTTGTAATTTCCGAAATAATATATTCCCAAGTCTCACTTTAGAAAATATATTTATAAACTCATTTGTCCCAAAATAATGTATTGTCCCGAAAATATATATTTTTCCCAAAAATCATATATCTTCTAAATATACTATGAGAATATATTTTTATTTCCTAAAAATAATATATTTCTCCTTGACCAAAAATAATATATACCAAAAATATATATTTAAGGTATTGTTTTTGGATAATAAATTTCACGGTACTTTGTTAAGTTATATAATATAACCATTTCACCGAGTATGCAAATAATCACACAAGTGTCTTAATATGTATATATATTCTAAATATATATGTTTACCCATTTTTATTTATAAACACAACCTCCAATACTTTGTATCTTTGTTACAAAAATTATGGCGAGGTTTATATTTGAAAAACATAGTTTAAAATACACTAGTAAACACTTGTCTAGAAAATATTTTCTAAGTGTTTATATTTTTAGAAAATTTCGCCATAGTTTCCCCTAAAAACGGAGGTGTCCATGCTATATGAGCATATCATTTTCTTTTCAAAAATCAACCCAACAATCAATAATCAAACTTCACTTCCCAAGTGCAAAAATTATACATTATATATAACAACATGAACATGAACTTTTCACAAAAAACTCGTAGTAACTTGGTAACATGTTTAGTAGACTTAGTTACCCCTTAAAGTGTGTTTATTTCTTAATAAACTTCCTTCTTGAAAATTTTAGATGTTTACAACTTGTAAACATATTCTACAAAAATTATTCTTTTGAACTCTTCTTGTAAATAAAGTGTTCTTACACTTATTTTATCACAAAAAATAATGTACATTTATGTAAGAATCAAGTTCTTACTAAAATCATATTTTGAACTTGATTTTCTTGGAAAAATTATTCATAAATCTTAGATTTACAAAATTACTAGCTCACTTTATTTACTATTTTTCAAGAAATAATTTTATTTTCAAGTTCATGTTCATAAGTGAGGATGATCTTCTTATGTCACCACATAATCATCCTCTAACTTGCAAAATCATGTGTTTAATCACAATCTAGCAAGCTCCTTATGATGATCAACATCATAATTTCAAGTAAATAACAATCAAGTGCCATGCATGTATTTAACAACATTAATCCAACAAGATTTCATCACTTTTAAGCTTCATGTTCATGATTCTTGTTTAAGTTCTTTTAGTGTTCTTGTGATTCAAAACAATGTACATCTTTTTAACCAACAAAATGAGAATCAAAAACTAGTAACAAGAAGCTTACAACTAGCTCAAAGGCTAGGGAAGATCACTAGAGAAAAAGATGACAAAGATGGGTGATGAAAGCAAATGAGAAGGATTCTTCAAGATCTTCAAGCTTTAAGCTCCATGTAACACCTTCTAGTACTTGAATTGAGCTTAAAAATGGGTGGATGAAGGTTGCAAGGTGGTGGTGGTGGCGGCACTAGGGTGACCCGAGAGGGAGAGAGAGAGTAAGTGAGAGATGGTGTGAAGATTGTGAAGATATGAGAATGATATGATCTTGTGATCTTGGCCATACTTATAAAGATTTCATCCTATATTTTGTTCAAATACTCAAGCAAGATCCCATTAAAATAATCAACAATTTCTTGAGTGGGGTGTGGGTCCATGGTGACCGTAAATGGCATGAGGGGGGGGGGGGTTAATTTTA
The DNA here is from genome assembly GCA_030545235.1 of Helianthus tuberosus. Taxonomy (NCBI): domain Eukaryota; kingdom Viridiplantae; phylum Streptophyta; class Magnoliopsida; order Asterales; family Asteraceae; genus Helianthus; species Helianthus tuberosus. The sequence goes on along the minus strand of CM060426.1, from coordinate 24,475,923 downwards.
AATTTTGAGGGTAAGTAGGTAAATGGTTGGAGGTTAAGTGTAATATCTAGTATTTTATGTGTATGATATGTTATATAGTGTGTTGGGGTATTCGGGGACCATAACTAGTTCAAAAATAATAAAACAATGTATCTGGAAAAATTTTGGTGTTCCGGGTAATGTCCGGTTGTTCGGTTAGATACCAGTTCGTTAAAGTGCTAAGTTGTACCGTATAGTGTCTTTTATGTAACTTTTTGTAACACTTTTAATTCCCAACACTTAGGAAAGCATTCAGGACCATTTAGTCAATTTTCTGCATAATACTAGTATGTTAAAAAGCTGAATTTTTGCTGAAAATGCAGAATTCTGCACTTAAAGTGAGTTTTAGGCACTTTCCGGCACTCAAACTATCACCTAGTAACACAGTTCTATGGTCCTCACTTCCCTACACACCATACTAGTGTAGTACCTTGTCCCTGGCCCATACTGGGTCTCAAAACACTGTCTGTCTAGGTACTGAACCCCGTCAGCATTTTCCCGTTCTATCCGTTAACTGTGCTAACTGTGCTTTGTGCATCATGTATGTCAATAAAGTTTGTCTGTGATAATGATGTGACATTATGTAATATATGATGCACATGTAAGTATGATGCAGTAATCAGAATGCAATTAAGTAATTTAGCACAGTCATTAAGCATTTGATTATAATTAATTAATTGTACGGATACCTGGTTTAATGAGGGTTGTCACATACTTGAGTTGTAGTAAATGAGAATTAAAAGTATGAGTTTTCTTACATGTCTAATGCTCATGATAGAGATAGGATTTTTGTAATCAGATCTAGTTATATGCTTGTTAATTAAGTGGAAATGGTATACATTTAGTTACAAGTTTAATTTGGGATTATAAGGGTTTGTTATGTTTATATGAAATTGCAGTGTTTGCTTTTAGTCTGTTTATATAATTGAGATTGTTTCCTATCAATCTGATTTTACTTGCATATAAATGATCATTGTTTTAAATGGATTGTGGTGGATTTTGTTTAGTAATGTAAGGTTGAATCTTGGTAAATTAGTCTCTTCTGTTGCAATTAAAGTATATGATTCTCAGTTATTGATATGGATGACATTTAAAGAAATAGATTTGGTATATGAAAACTAGGGGTTGGTATAATGATAACGTTGTGAATGATTCGGTGTGGTATGTTTTGTTAAATGACTAGGTTATGATATAAATTGATTCCATGACAAGTTAGTCTTAACATGCTAAGAAATGTGCAACAATAATTAGTATAAATTACATGAGTTAAATTGATGTTTTTGTCTGACGAAATAAGTGATGTCGTACATGTAACAACTGTGCTTGTAATCGCTATGAACAGTTCTATTATCAATAAAACAATGTTATTTGATCCAAATGTTTGTTTTGTTATGTTTTACATTTTTCATGTTTTGACATTTGTTCAATTCCAAACTCTACATCACTTTCTGGAGAGTTATACGCAAACTAGTGCGTAAACATACTCAGTTTAATGCGAGAAATACTCTGGAACATCAACATATACTCAACATACCTTAAATAACCTTTACATAACTTAGAAATAAGTTTTGAAGGCTTTGGTATGGCAAAAACAAGTTAATTCGCTTACAGGGACTAAATATGACAAACTGCGAAAGTATGTCAATTTGAACTGTAACGAACATTCCGGAACATAACCATAAGTTAAACACACCTTAAATATCCTTTACATAGCTTAGAAATAGGCTTTGAGGGGTTCGGTGTGCTAAAAAATAAACTTTTGGGTCATTCAGGGACTAAAAGTGTCAAAAAGTGCACAAGTTTGCATTTTCGCGCATAACTTACGTTCTGAATACATCCGGACATCCAAAAATTTATGTAAGCATGACTATATTATATTTTAGTGTTCGCCATAAGAAAAATCCATTCGTCGCGTCATTTGGATCGTTTTTCGCGCTTGTGCGCATTCCGTCGTAATTAAGCGAACATCGCGTTCGTACGACCAAACGAACCATCATCCGGCATATTTTTTAGTATGTTTTGAGTTCCCTATACTTTAACTTCATTTTAGAGCCTTGAAATGAGGTTAACGGGGTTCAAACGCATCGAAAAAGGCCTTAAACACGTGCAGGGACCATTGCTGCCAATTCTGAAACTTTCTGATTCAGGGGGGGTGCTAGCGTAGCGCGAGCCCTATGGGCTTACCCGTCGTGCTACGCGACTGCCTATCTGATCAGATTCAATGTTTTTAAACACAAGTTGCACATGTTTGATCCACCACCACATGTTCTAAGTTGCTTAGTCAGCTGATAAGGATGGAATTTAGCTTCCATAACCTTTCCACAAATGTACGGATGGGATTAAGGCACGTTTTCCATGAAACGATCTCAACGGTTCACCGAAAACTATATATACCCCATGCCTTTCATTGTTTTAAAGCACTAGAATCTGATTAATTGTGTTCTAAGTTGAAACCTTTGTTTCATACCTGAACTATATTGATCTAGATTAGCATTCGGGGACCCTTCGTAAGTATTCTTTCGTTCTTTTCCTTATTTTTACTGCTTTTCGAGTCAGAAAGTCAAACTTTGTTTGACTTTCAGCGTTGACCAGTAATGGTCAATGCGAAGTTCGTTTGAACTTCGCAACGTGATTGTAATCACGATGGTCATAGTCCCTTGGGACTATGCCTACTGATTTCCACGTTGTCTAGGATCGTAGGGTAGGCGATCTAATAAATCGCCTATACCTTCGAACCCGACCCAGTTTGGTCGATCATTAGGATCCGACCAAATACATTAGGTGACCATAGTATAGGGCATAACCTTCCGAGGTTATACCTTATGGTCACATCGTTTAAGTAGTTGTATGATAGGTAGTTTATATGCCTTAGGTAAATTACCAGAATACCCTTTTCATGTAGAATTGGTAATTAAGCATATGTAACCTAAACTTTTGTCACATAACTGATTATGTAACATGTTTAGGCATATAACACTTGTCATAGGACTAGTTAGGCGGTCCGAACGCGTTTCACGCGCACGACGCGTTAAAGAAGCATAAGCTTCCTAAACGGGTTGTAATGGGTCGTAAACAATTATGTTAGGTTTCATTTAGTATGTAGGCTTTGTTAAACCAAATGACACGAGTCTCTACACTCGTTTGGTTTACAAAACCTCATTCTATCCAATCATCCGATTAAGGTCCGGTTATTAACATAGTTACCTATATTAGGTGCCGTTTGATTCCGAGATCTCTAGCATTACTTGGTGGTTATCTTTAGACATCTAAGCAATATCAAGTGAGTACATAGACCCCTCTTTTACTGTTTTCCAAACGTTTTGGGGTGGAACACATGTGCCTACTTGTTACTTTCATGCTTTCCTGTTTTCACATCATATACCTGCTATGTTTGTTAGTACATTATAGTACATGATTTCATTACATTTCATGCTATGTATGTCCATTGTGTGCATACTTAGTGCATTGTTTTACATTACATTTCTGCTATGTATGTTGACTGATAGCATGCTAGCACATTGATTTACAAGACTTTTCTACTTTGTATGTTAACTTAGCATACTTAGTACATTGTTTTCATATGACATGTATACAACTTCTATGACATTTGGTTTGCATAAACGGGTCTTTATTACGTTCATTAACATTTGCTACGCCGCTCGGTAGTAAGTAGTGGTACCATAGGACTTGACAAATCCCATTCCTGACATCCCGGGTTTGTTTGGATGTAAGGAATGACTGAATCCGAAAACATTTCTTTTGATAACCTTGACTGAAAGGGTTATCCGACTGTCTCAAGGCTTGAATGTATGCGTTAACTTACCACATAAATGTTTGTATCAGTGTATCATGCATCACTTTGCAAAACATAACTTTTTGATATATTCAAAATACTTTGTTTTGTACATTTTACTTATGGTTTAAGTAGTCTTATTTTACTTACCATACATAACATTTGTTACACATTACTTGACTACTTTTGGACTATCAACATTTGACATGGTTTATACAAGGACTATTGACTATTGGTTTAAACATAGACATTATACTTTGTTGGTTGGTTTAAGTGACTTAAGTAACGAGATGTGAGTAATATGATAAAATCATGGTGGATACGCCGCTGGTACTTCCTATACATAAGTGATTGTATTATATTACATATCATAGCGTTATTTAAATCATTCATTTTGGACTTATACATTTTATACAAGTGACATGTTTTTACAAGATTTTGGTTTACAATACAGTTTATTTTATACAACTCATTTTGCATGGTTATTCATTTAACCATACATTATTCACTTATCTATACATATCATCTGAACTTATTGTTTTTCTAACGATTTATAAAACAAATCAAATTACAAGGTTCATGACTAAACATTTTCTTAAACTTAAGTCATGAATCCTATTTTCACAAAACCTATGTATCTCACAGGCATTTTTATGCTGACGTACCTACTTTCACGTGTGTTTTCAGGTGCTTTTCCGTAGGATGACGATCATGACACTAGGGCGGACCTGTGCCTTAGATACTTAAAATGAAGATAGACTTTGTTTAATTATGTTATAAACTCTGTATTTCCTGTTTAAGACGATGAAACTCATATGTTGATAAATAAATACAACTTTGTATGCCATGGTTATGAAACAATTTATTATGTTGCAACACGCCCCGATGTTTCCGCCGCGATTTGTTGTTTTACGCGGTCGGGGTGTGACAGAAGAGTTGGTATCAGAGCCAATGGTTATAGGGAATTAGGTTATTAGTAATGCTTTGACCTAGACTATAACTTTTCTAGGACCCTAACACGAGTTATCTTGTGTTTAGATCTTAAAACATGTACATCACCTATCCTTAGGTGATTATCAAAACAAGAACAAAATTTTCCGAATCGATTTTTGAAAAACAATCATCTGTTTTTGAATGATTTATTACAAGGTTTTGAACCCTCAATTGTAAGGTTTTGAACCCTCTGTTATATGGTTTTGAACCCTTTTCATTTTGGTTTTTTTGGCCTTGTGCCTTCAAATTTTCAAAATCCCGTCAAATGTTTTGGGTTTTAAATAATGTGAACATGTGCAAACTGGAAGGGTGAATGCCTGTATTCTGGGTTTTCTGTCTAGGCAAGCACTTCGTATATATCTCATCAGACGCGAGACCAGTTGTGCTTACCTGGGAATTTCTGGGATGAGTGTTCACTTATAGGCGAGCATGTCTTCATTATACATTATTTTTGACCCATTTACTTTGATTAGTCACTGTGTGTTGTTTGTTTGCTCTGTGATGCGGACAAATGACCACCATCTTTTCTTTTGTTGATTTTGTTTCATCTCATTCTTTTCATCCAATCATCTCACTCGTTTTCTTTCATGTTTTCCTCTTTTAGAATGCCTCCTCGACGCGAAAACCAGATAGCTACTGCCGAGTTGGCAGAAATTATTGCGCAGCAGATGGCTGCTCAATTCCCAAATCTCTTTGCTCAATGGCAACAAGCCAACAACAACAATAATGCTCCATGCAAATACAAGGATTTTAACTCGGCTAAACCACTCAAGTTTAGTGGTTCTGAGGGAGCGACTGGGCTTCTTCAGTGGTTTGAGAGCATAGAGAATACTTTTCGCCACGTGCAGTGTCTCGAAAATCGCAAAGTCGAGTTCGCTTCGAGCGTATTTTAGAAGAGGGCTTTGACATGGTGGAACGGGGTTATGAGGGACCAAGGTGCAGAAGTTGCTCTCGCACAGACATGGGCTGAACTTAGAGCCCTTATGATGAGGGAATTCTGTCCTCGTCATGAGCAGCGAGCCTTGGAGAAAGAGTTTGATAATTTGAAGCAAGATAGTGGAGAGCACAGGGCTTATACTGACAGGTTTGAAGAGTTGAGTCTGCTTTGCCCGACTATGGTTACCCCACTCGACAAGGCCATCGAAAGGTACATCGACGGCCTACCTGACTCAGTGCAGGATATCCTTACTGGTAGTGACCCTACCACACTCCGTCAGGCGATAGAGTTATCAGCGACACTGACTGAGTCGCAGGTTCGTAAGGGAAAGCTGCATAAGAAGGGTGACAAGGGTAAGAAGCAGGCATCTGGCAAAGGGGATGGTAAGAAGGGTGAAAACAAGAATGGGAAGAATTCTGGCTCCTCAAGGAATTCTAGGAAGCGAAAGGCTTCCCAAAATTTTGCCGTTACTACACAGGCTCAGGCTGCACCAAATCAGCCTGCGCAGCCACTAGCCAAGAAGCCTTATTTTGGCAATGCACCTTTGTGCAACAGGTGTAACGGCCATCATCAACCACACCTCCAGTGTCGTCAGTGCACCAACTGCGGAAGATCTGGTCATCTTGCTGTCAACTGCCGCATTCCTGTCAATCAGAACCAGGCAGTTCATAACCAAGCTCAACAGGTTGCTCAGCCTCCTGCCCCGCAACAGGGCCAAGCTGCACGACCTCATTTTCCTCCTGGTTCGTGCTACAATTGTGGGGATCTGACCCACTACAGGAACCGGTGCCCAAGGCTAGTCAACCAGAACCAAAATCTGAATCAGGCTCCGGCTCGAGGCCGAGTCTTTAACATGAATGCCCAAGAGGCGCAGGCGGATGATAACGTGGTGAACGGTACGTTCTTTATTAATAATCAGCCTGCATCTATTCTCTTTGATTCGGGTGCCGATAAGAGTTTTGTGTCATTGTCTTTTGAGCCGATGCTTCGCGTGTCTAGAACGAAACTAAGTAAATCTTTGACAGTAGAGGTTGCTAATGGTGAACCCATTATTCTTGATTCTGTTCTTCACAACTGCCAGTTGAATCTTAACGACCATCTTTTTCCTATTGACCTCACGCCTATGCAACTGGGAAGCTTCGACGTCATTGTGGGTATGGATTGGTTATCCAAGCATCGCGCAGAGATAGTTTGTTCTGAGAAGATTGTTCGTGTGCCGCTTTCGACAGGCGAGATTCTGCAGGTTTAAGGTGAGAAGCCTACCGTTGGTCTCAAACTCATGTCTTGTTTTAAAGCTCGGAAGTATCTGCAGAAGAACTATGTGGCTTTCTTAGCACATGTTACAGAAGATAAAGGCAAGGGTAAGTCTATTTCAGATATTCCTGTCGTTCGGGATTATTCTGAAGTGTTCCCTGAAGATTTACCTGGTCTACCTCCAGCACGCCAAGTCGAGTTCCGCATTGATCTCGTACCTGGTGCAAATCCCATTGCCAGAGCTCCATATCGTCTTGCACCATCTGAGATGCAAGAGTTGTCTAAGCAGCTTCAGGAACTCTCCGACAAAGGTTTTATCCGTCCTAGCTTTTCACCTTGGGGTGCTCCCATTCTTTTTGTCAAGAAAAAGGATGGATCCTTTAGGATGTGTATCGATTATCGTGAGCTTAACAAGCTTACCATCAAGAATCGATATCCCCTACCTCGCATAGATGATCTCTTTGATCAGCTACAGGGTGCTTCTTATTTTTCGAAGATTGATCTACGTTCCGGATATCATCAACTTCGCGTGCAAGAAGAAGATATTCCCAAGACAGCGTTCCATACTCGATATGGGCATTATGAGTTCACAGTCATGCCATTCGGTGTGACTAATGCTCCTGCTGTTTTCATGGACTTAATGAATAGGGTCTGTAAACCTTATTTGGATCAGTTCGTCATTGTTTTTATTGACGATATCTTGATTTACTCTAAGATGCGAGCTGATCACGAGCAGCATCTTCGTCTTACTCTGGAACTCCTGAAGAAAGAGCAACTTTTCGCCAAATTCTCCAAGTGCGAATTTTGGCTTAAAGAAGTTCAATTCTTGGGGCATGTTATCAACGAACGAGGTATTCATGTAGATCCCTCCAAAATCAGTGCGATTAAGGATTGGGATACACCTTCTACTCCTACTGAAGTTCGTTCTTTTCTTGGTCTAGCGGGTTATTATCGCCGCTTCATAGAAAACTTCTCGAAGATTGCAGTTCCTCTAACTGCTCTAACTCAGAAGAAAATGCCCTTTTATTGGGGATACAAACAAGAGGAAGCTTTTCAACACTTGAAGCAGAAGCTTTGTGATGCACCTGTTCTATCATTGCCTGAGGGTGATGATGATTTTGTCGTGTATTGTGATGCATCTAAATTGGGTCTTGGTTGTGTTCTTATGCAAAGGAACAAAGTCATAGCCTATGCATCAAGGCAGTTGAAGATACATGAGAAGAACTGCACCACTCATGATCTTGAGTTGGGTGCAGTTGTCTTTGCTCTCAAGATCTGGAGACACTATTTGTACGGTACAAAATGTGTGGTTTTCACTGACCATAAAAGTCTTCAGCATATCTTCAATCAGAAAGAACTCAACATGAGACAGCGATGTTGGGTTGAGCTTTTAAACGACTATGACTGCGAAATTCGCTACCATCCTGGTAAGGCGAATGTCGTAGCTGATGCATTGAGTCGTAAGGAACGTACTAAGCTTCATTGTGTACGTGTTCAATCTGTTATTCAAGCTCGATCCGATATCCAATCACGCATTTCTCAGGCTCAACAATCTTGTGTTTCACAAGGTTTAATGGATAAGGAATTTCCCTATCACATAACGCCTGCTCTTGAACTGAAGGACAATGGATCGTATTACTTCATGGATCATTTGTGGGTCCCAAGCCAGGATGATCTTCGTACCTTGCTTATGGATGAAGCCCATAAGTCTCGTTATTCTATTCATCCGGGCTCAGATAAAATGTATAAGGATCTTCGTACTCACTATTGGTGGCCTGGTATGAAGAAAGACATTGCCTTATACGTATCAAAATGCCTTACTTGTCTTAAGGTTAAGGCTGAACATCAGCGTCCTTCGGGTTTATTGGTACAACCAGAGATCCCAGTTTGGAAATGGGAAAACATTACTATGGATCTTGTTACTAAACTCCCACGCACAAAGAAAGGTCATGATGCCATCTGGGTAGTCGTTGATCGTCTTACAAAGTCAGCACATTTCTTGCCAATCCGTGAGGATTTTCCTGCTGACAGACTTGCTCAAATCTATGTGGATGAAATTGTAGCTCGACATGGTGTTCCGTTGAACATCATTTCTGACAGAGATGCTCGTTTCACTTCTCATTTTTGGAGAACCATGCAATCTGCTATGGGGACTCAACTTAATCTGAGCACAGCTTATCATCCGCAAACGGATGGTCAATCTGAGAGAACAATCCAGACTCTGGAGGATATGCTAAGAGCTTGTGTGATCGATTTTGGTGGTAGCTGAGATTCACATCTTAAATTGATTGAATTCTCCTACAACAACAGTTATCACACTAGCATCAAAATGGCTCCTTTCGAGGCTCTCTATGGTCAAAAATGTCGTTCACCAGTCTGCTGGAATGAGATTGGCGAGGCTCAACTTACTGGACCTGCCCTCATTTTAGAGACAACTGACAAGGTCAAGAAAGTTCGTGATAACCTTCAGGCAGCTAGAAGCCGTCAGAAGATTTACGCGGACCCAAAACGCAAAGCCTTGGAATTTCAAGTCAGTGATCGAGTATTACTTAAGGTCTCACCTTGGAAAGGTGTAATCAGATTTGGAAAGAAAGGAAAACTTGCACCTAGATACGTTGGACCATTCAAGATCGTCGAAAGAATCGGAAAGGTAGCCTACAGACTTGAGTTACCTCCTGAACTTGGAAATGTTCATCCAACTTTTCACGTGTCAAATCTCAAGAAGTGTTTAGCTGATGAGAACTTCTCCATACCTCTTGACGAAATTCGTGTTGGCAAAACACTGAAATTTGTTGAGAAACCAGTGGAAATCATGGAACGTGAAGTCAAGTGGCTTAAACGCAAGCGCATTCCTTTGGTCAAAGTTCGCTGGGAAGCTAAACGTGGACCCGAGTTTACTTGGGAACGCGAAGATCAAATGAAGGCGAAATATCCACATCTTTTTCCACGAGTTTCCTCTAAATAAATTTCGGGACGAAATTTCCACAAGTAGGGGAGACTGTAACAACTGTGCTTGTAATCGCTATGAACAGTTCTATTATCAATAAAACAATGTTATTTGATCCAAATGTTTGTTTTGTTATGTTTTACATTTTTCATGTTTTGACATTTGTTCAATTCCAAACTCTACATCACTTTCTGGAGAGTTATACGCAAACTAGTGCGTAAACGTACTCAGTTTAATGCAAGAAATACTCTGGAACATCAACATATACTCAACATACCTTAAATAACCTTTACATAACTTAGAAATAAGTTTTGAAGGCTTTGGTATGGCAAAAACAAGTTAATTCGCTTACAGGGACTAAATATGACAAACTGCGAAAGTATGTCAATTTGAACTGTAACGAACATTCCGGAACATAACCATAAGTTAAACACACCTTAAATATCCTTTACATAGCTTAGAAATAGGCTTTGAGGGGTTCGGTGTGCTAAAAAATAAACTTTTGGGTCATTCAGGGACTAAAAGTGTCAAAAAGTGCACAAGTTTGCATTTTCGCGCATAACTTACGTTCTGAATACATCCGGACATCCAAAAATTTATGTAAGCATGACTATATTATATTTTAGTGTTCGCCATAAGAAAAATCCATTCGTCGCGTCATTTGGATCGTTTTTCGCGCTTGTGCGCATTCCGTCGTAATTAAGCGAACATCGCGTTCGTACGACCAAACGAACCATCATCCGGCATATTTTTGAGTATGTTTTGAGTTCCCTATACTTTAACTTCATTTTAGAGCCTTGAAATGAGGTTAACGGGGTTCAAACGCATCGAAAAAGGCCTTAAACACGTGCAGGGACCATTGCTGCCAATTCTGAAACTTTCTGATTCAGGGGGGGTGCTAGCGTAGCGCGAGCCCTATGGGCTTACCCGTCGCGCTACGCGACTGCCTATCTGATCAGATTCAATGTTTTTAAACACAAGTTGCACATGTTTGATCCACCACCACATGTTCTAAGTTGCTTAGTCAGCTGATAAGGATGGAATTTAGCTTCCATAACCTTTCCACAAATGTACGGATGGGATTAAGGCACGTTTTCCATGAAACGATCTCAACGGTTCACCGAAAACTATATATACCCCATGCCTTTCATTGTTTTAAAGCACTAGAATCTGATTAATTGTGTTCTAAGTTGAAACCTTTGTTTCATACCTGAACTATATTGATCTAGATTAGCATTCGGGGACCCTTCGTAAGTATTCTTTCGTTCTTTTCCTTATTTTTACTGCTTTTCGAGTCAGAAAGTCAAACTTTGTTTGACTTTCAGCGTTGACCAGTAATGGTCAATGCGAAGTTCGTTTGAACTTCGCAACGTGATTGTAATCACGATGGTCATAGTCCCTTGGGACTATGCCTACTGATTTCCACGTTGTCTAGGGTCGTAGGGTAGGCGATCTAATAAATCGCCTATACCTTCGAACCCGACCCAGTTTGGTCGATCATTAGGATCCGACCAAATACATTAGGTGACCATAGTATAGGGCATAACCTTCCGAGGTTATACCTTATGGTCACATCGTTTAAGTAGTTGTATGATAGGTAGTTTATATGCCTTAGGTAAATTACCAGAATACCCTTTTCATGTAGAATTGGTAATTAAGCATATGTAACCTAAACTTTTGTCACATAACTGATTATGTAACATGTTTAGGCATATAACACTTGTCATAGGACTAGTTAGGCGGTCCGAACGCGTTTCACGCGCACGACGCGTTAAAGTAGCATAAGCTTCCTAAACGGGTTGTAATGGGTCGTAAACAATTATGTTAGGTTTCATTTAGTATGTAGGCTTTGTTAAACCAAATGACACGAGTCTCTACACTCGTTTGGTTTACAAAACCTCATTCTATCCAATCATCCGATTAAGGTCCGGTTATTAACATAGTTACCTATATTAGGTGCCGTTTGATTCCGAGATCTCTAGCATTACTTGGTGGTTATCTTTAGACATCTGAGCAATATCAAGTGAGTACATAGACCCCTATTTTACTGTTTTCCAAACGTTTTGGGGTGGAACACATGTGCCTACTTGTTACTTTCATGCTTTCCTGTTTTCACATCATATACCTGCTATGTTTGTTAGTACATTATAGTACATGATTTCATTACATTTCATGCTATGTATGTCCATTGTGTGCATACTTAGTGCATTGTTTTACATTACATTTCTGCTATGTATGTTGACTGATAGCATGCTAGCACATTGATTTACAAGACTTTTCTACTTTGTATGTTAACTTAGCATACTTAGTACATTGTTTTCATATGACATGTATACAACTTCTATGACATTTGGTTTGCACAAACGGGTCTTTATTACGTTCATTAACATTTGCTACGCCGCTCGGTAGTAAGTAGTGGTACCATAGGACTTGACAAATCCCATTCCTGACATCCCGGGTTTGTTTGGATGTAAGGAATGACTGAATCCGAAAACATTTCTTTTGATAACCTTGACTGAAAGGGTTATCCGACTGTCTCAAGGCTTGAATGTATGCGTTAACTTACCACATAAATGTTTGTATCAGTGTATCATGCATCACTTTGCAAAACATAACTTTTTGATATATTCAAAATACTTTGTTTTGTACATTTTACTTATGGTTTAAGTAGTCTTATTTTACTTACCATACATAACATTTGTTACACATTACTTGACTACTTTTGGACTATCAACATTTGACATGGTTTATACAAGGACTATTGACTATTGGTTTAAACATAGACATTATACTTTGTTGGTTGGTTTAAGTGACTTAAGTAACGAGATGTGAGTAATATGATAAAATCATGGTGGATACGCCGCTGGTACTTCCTATACATAAGTGATTGTATTATATTACATATCATAGCGTTATTTAAATCATTCATTTTGGACTTATACATTTTATACAAGTGACATGTTTTTACAAGATTTTGGTTTACAATACAGTTTATTTTATACAACTCATTTTGCATGGTTATTCATTTAACCATACATTATTCACTTATCTATACATATCATCTGAACTTATTGTTTTTCTAACGATTTATAAAACAAATCAAATTACAAGGTTCATGACTAAACATTTTCTTAAACTTAAGTCATGAATCCTATTTTCACAAAACCTATGTATCTCACAGGCATTTTTATGCTGACGTACCTACTTTCACGTGTGTTTTCAGGTGCTTTTCCGTAGGATGACGATCATGACACTAGGGCGGACCTGTGCCTTAGATACTTAAAATGAAGATAGACTTTGTTTAATTATGTTATAAACTCTGTATTTCCTGTTTAAGACGATGAAACTCATATGTTGATAAATAAATACAACTTTGTATGCCATGGTTATGAAACAATTTATTCTGTTGCAACACGCCCCGATGTTTCCGCCGCGATTTGTTGTTTTACGCGGTCGGGGTGTGACAGTACACATATTAGTCGAACACTCATTAAGTCGCACAACTCGTGAGCACACACTCATTAGCGTGTCGCACACTATGTAGACCGTACACTCTTGTACAAGCATATAAATCACATGGTACAACTAGGGACTGCATGACCGCACACTGCCTAAGTGACCGCACACTTACATGTGGGTTGCACACTAGGCAGTGGGCCGCACACTCTCTGTTGGGCCGTATAACTTAGTGGGCCGCACACTCTAAATGGACTGATTATAATAACTGGACCGCACACCCATTATTGGACTGAAAGTCAATGGACCGCACACTCACGCACCAGATCATATGATGGTTAGATCGTACACCCATAATTAGACCGCACACTCTCGCATTGGGCCACATAACCTTTTGGGCCGCACACTCATAACACACTTGGGACTGTGTATGTTACGGTACAACTGTTGGACTTAAACAGTATTTGTATGGTTATTATGTGATACATGATATTTACGTGCTACTTGATACGTGTATAAATACGTGGGATACTTGTATACGAATCTGATTAAACTTGGTAACCATAATAGGACGTGGTTGACCAACCTAGCACAAGTAAATTATCTGCCGAGCAAAGCAAATGTGAGTTCACACACTTTACTAAAAGCATGCGTTCCCGGTGGTTGGGAAGCGGAACAAACAACACTTTCCCTGGTTTGAGATTGCTTGAACGGTACAAACAACACTTTTCCTGGTTTGGGATTGCTTGAACGGTACAAACAACACTTCCCTGGTTTGGGATTGCTTGAACGGTACAAACAACACTTTCCCTGGTTTGGGATTGCTTACTATTCCTGGTTTGGAATACGGTTAATTACTATTTATATTAGATGCAACAAACATATTAAACGAAACTCTATCACGAAGTCCCTACTTTCTATACCGATTAGTCGCCGGGGCCTGGCGAACGAGTTATTAGTTCATAGCGCTATTTAGGTTTCACCAACCTTACACCGTGCCTGGAGAGGATCGGTCGTGAACTAATAGACCTTGGCAAACCGTCAATGATGATATACATTGACAAACAGGGCAACAAAACAACATGTCGCTCAGTATTCGGTATTACGTAGTTTAGTAGCTTACATATGGGGTAGCTCCCCATGGCATGATATAAATGAGTAATTTAACAACAAAAGTTTTTGGAAATAAAACTGGAAAACTGTAAACTCGTGAACTTGCCAACTTTATGTTGACTCCCTACTGCATGCTTTGCAGGTTGCTCGTTACAACTTAGGACGGACATTGCAATCAGTTGGAGTGCGTGGTTTGTAAGTCCCATGCTTATGCATAATTAAAGCACTTGTGGTTTAAGACTTTTCTTTATACTTCCGCTGCTAAATTAAATTGTGGTTTTTTTTTGGACATTAAAACCTTGAATACTAATCGTTAAATTGAATAATTTGCAAATTACGTAAATAGTTCGACATGATTAGTGGCTAGATCCTGGTCAGTCACACGCCTCACGGCAGTACTCCGCGTGTGGAAATTGAGGGGGTGACAATCACAAGGTAAGTTATCACTTTGCACAGAAATAAACTAAGAAAAGGCTCTTAAGCACACTGAATTCCCACATTCAATTTTGAGATCTCAACCATAACATTCCGATCAATTTACTACCCTCATTTACTACCAATTCAGTCGAAGGCACGAGACTTATTCTTACGCTGGAGCTTGGTCACAGACACCCCCTGGCTCTTCGTGACGAGGCTAATGATGTTTTTTTTGTGGGTTTGTTCCGGTAAACGGCGAACGTCAGTGAGTCTCCGACGACGAACACATTGTTTTTTACCAAATGAAAGTTAAGTGGCGCTCATGCTTTAAGTACTCGAAAGCTCCTTACGTTCACGTATACTTCATTGTTTCATCTTTGCAAAGGAGGAAGTGTCTTTTAAGTTCCATTAATTAAAATGGCTTGTTGATGGACTATAAACGAATAGCTATAAGTTCTATATATGGTGTATTGAAAGTGTGCTAATTGATGTAATATATATACCAAAACCCTGTTTGGAATAAGTTTTATGATAAAGTAGTTTTCCAAGGAAAAGACCTTTTTTCTACTTAATGTCATAATACATATGCGGTATAGTTTACGCAATGTAGTTTTAGATAGGGATGAGCTCAGTACCGATCAGTATCGAAAATCTCTAAAAGTGGGTACCTGTATCGGTACCAGTACCGAATATACTCGGTACGGTACGGTTTGGTACCGGTATTTAAGGGTAAATACCGGTACCGAACCTGTACCGAAAATCTCAAAAGTCGATACCAAATCGGTACCGAAAGTGTATCCGGTTCGGTACCGGGATCCATTTGCTCATCCCTAGTTTTAGATGTTAGCAATTATGTATATCATTGTAAGTTAGTTATTCCTCAAACTATGCGTTTGTTATAGAATTATAAACGATGTTCTATTTTTTTACAAAAAACGAAACCTTGTAGTTGTCACATTAACAATTTTATCATCAAAAAAAATGTTGATAAATTACACAATTAAACATTATTTATAAGTCTCGTAACAATATTACTTTTGCATCAAACTAAACCTTGTAGTTGTCATGTTAACAATTTTATCATCAAAAAATATGGTGATAAATTACACAAATAAACATTATTCATAAGTCTTGTAACAATAATATAATGCATAAACAACAAACTAGCCTTCATATATATATAAAAAAAAAAAAGATAACATGACTAAAAGAGATTACATTATGGAACAACCAAGTCACCAACTACCACATTACATTATTACACGGATTAAAAAAAAAAAAAGAATCTAAATTTATTTAAGGATCTTTTAAATAACTTTCCATGATTACATTTTGTCACTATTACACATCAACAATTAAATATATTAAACACAAGAAAAAGTAAATAAAATCATGAAGAAAATAAAAAGAAAAAAAGGTTGTTGTTGTGATACATTGAATGCTTGTTCATATACCATCATTTCTTGAACATTGACGGATAAATCAATCTCTCCCTACAACACTTTTCCAGCGAACCAAAAATTTCCATAAATATCCAATCTGTACTGCATAAGATCAAATTTTGTTTGTGGGTTTTTGATTTTGATCCATTTTAGAAATGGGTTTGATTTAAATTTTGATTCTTGGTTAATGTGTAACAACAATCTTGTAAGCTCAATTGCAGGTACATCTCTTTCTCTAAAATTAAAAAAAAAATTCACTCAATTTTTGATCTTTTTTATTTAATTTCAAGATTTTGATCAACAGCAACAATACCCAGATCAAATTAAACCCCAACTGTGAAAAAGATTTGATCGTTATCAGTTTGAATCCATCAAACATCAATGGCTGTTGTTGAAAATGTTCGGAGTATCAACGTTGTTGCATCAGATGTCGATCGATCAAATGATTACAACAGCCACCATCAGCAACAGCTGAAGATGACGTCACTGCAGTCGCCGCCGGCGAACGGTGGCGTCGCCGGAAACGGTTACAACGGCGGTGGTGGAGATGGGTTTAAGAAAGAAATTAGAGATTTGGAAGAAATGTTGTCAAAACTTAACCCTATGGCTGAAGAATTTGTCCCTAATCAAAGACCTCCGTTGCTGACGTCATCTGGTTCTCATTTTGGTTATGCTGCTGTTAATGGTTTCTTGGGTCAAACTAACAACACTGCTTTTACTAATGGCACTCCCACAAGAAGGGTATAAGTTTTTTTTTTTTTTTTTTTTTTAATAAGCTTGATGATTTTCCACTTTTGGTTTCTTGATTTAGGGGCGTTTGGATAGAAATAGAAATAAACTGGTTATGATTTGATTATATGTTGTTGTTTTGAGGTTGAGGGTGAAATAATATGTTTGGGTATAATTGTTACTACTGGTATGCGCTTTATGTTATTTGTATTTTATGATCAGAAGGGGAATTTTGCTCATGGAAAGCGAAGGATGAACAGCAGAACTAGCATGGCACAACGGGACGATGTGATTAAAAGAACAGTTTATGTGTCTGATATTGATCAGCAGGTAAAGACTTCTAAATTTTTGCTGTTTTTTATGTTGATGAACAATTTTGCTATTTTATAAATGTAGGTAACTGAAGAACAGCTTGCTGCTCTCTTTGTTAACTGTGGGCAGGTAAACATGTTTATGGTTTTGTGAATTTGTGGTATTAAAGTTGAAAACATACCAATGTGAATGAAGATCTGAGTCTTGTTTTTTTATTTGGAATTTTTAAGGTTGTGGATTGTCGTGTATGTGGTGACCCTAATTCCGTTCTTCATTTTGCATTTATAGAATTTACTGATGAGGGTATGCGAATTTACCCTTTGGTATCGAGTAAATACTTTTATTTATTTTTTTCCATTTTTTGTGATGTTTCATTGTATTTGATGTGTTTGCAGAAGGTGCAAGGAATGCATTGACTCTTAGTGGAACAATGCTCGGGTTCTACCCTGTTAGGGTGCTGCCTTCGAAAACCGCAATTGCACCAGTAAATCCAACTTTTCTACCCCAGGTGACCCTCTTTTACTTTCGACTTTTGTTGATCTCGATAAGCTATGAAGTACACATTTGTGTTGTTTGCGGGTCGACCCATCCGGAACCCATGTTGACCTGTTAACCCCACCCCAGGCCCCATCTTGCCACATCTAGTGTGCTAATACTTATTTTCTTTTAACTTGTTAAAATCTGTGTTTTATAGTCTGAAGACGAAAGGGAAATGTGTGCAAGAACCATTTACTGCACTAACATCGATAAGAAGGTAATTCTTCAACTCTCTTTTCTTAATGCATATTACGAACAGATAATGCATGATATGCTTATTTAATATCTGTTTTTTAATCAGGTCACTCAGGCAGATGTCAAACTCTTCTTTGAATCACTCTGTGGCGAGGTTTGTGGCTTTCTGTTTTTAGAAAGTCCGAAAATCTACTCTTATTAGTTAGTTATTTCTGAAGTTTTGAACCACTTGTTGTGGAATTGATTATTTTCTAGGTTTATCGCTTGAGGTTGCTTGGGGATTATAATCATTTCACTCGCATCGCCTTTGTTGAGTTTGTGATGGTAATTTTTCGTGAGATTTTTTAGCCTGTTTTTGTTGCTCAAAAAAGGAAATAATTTGAAGCACTAAAGACTTCTAACCTATATTTGTTCTAAAAAAATTGCTTTATTATAGATTATCCATAGGATGTTTTCCTTTGTTCGATATATGTGCAAATTACCCGATCTGAAACATATATAATACGCGAAACTTGATTATCAACAATTAGTGATGTGGGCCCTGCTAAATCTTGAATTATGTAAAATCATGCTTAATGCATTTGTTAGAGTTGGATGTGATTAACCTTCTATAGCAGGTAAAATGGTGACTTTACACACCAGTGTCTCATCAAAAAATTGGTGTCACACCACCATTTACCTGCTATAGAAGGTTACTTACGTACGTACAACAATGGAAAAACGGAAGTACCCTGCAGGATTTTTTTTTTTTAAATATATATTTTCTTAAAATTTAGGTATTTTTAATACTTGCAGGCCGAGAGTGCAATTGCAGCTCTGAACTGTAGTGGCGCTGTGCTGGGATCATTGCCAATAAGGTTGAGTGGTCGTTTTTCTCTGTCATTTCAATATATTCCCGTGTACCAGTTTCTGTTATCACCAACTTCCAGAGGATGCAGTTTGAATACGTTTATTTATTAATGGGTCGATGCGGGTGTGTTTCATCTCTAATGGGTCAAGCGGGTAAATAAAATAAATAGATTTAGGAAACAGGATAAATGGGTCGAAAGTTGTGCACAGCGTGTTATTAAGGTTAAACTGCACGATATAAAAAATGAACTTAGACTTTTTTTTCCTAATTTTAGCAACCAAATTACATTTCATTTTTTTTTTTGCTGTTAAAAAAACCTTATGTGGCATCTTATTTGTCATTTTGATGTATATGTCATGTGCATCTGATTTGAGTTTACATATATTATTTAAAAATACATCAAAGAATATTATTTTTCGAATTTGTATATATATTTTTTATTATATTTTTCAGTTAGCAGTGTATCTCATAAGTGGAGAAAGTGTGTTTCAACTTATTATTTGAGTGATATAACTATTGTAATCATATTTAACACGTTCACTATTTTATAAATAAATGGAGAAAACATGTTTCTGATCGATCTGACACAACATGTCAGACCCACCCCTTTTACCAACTCTATAATTGCTTCTATCATTGACGTCTCTAATATGGATTCATTTTATGCAGGGTGAGCCCTTCAAAGACGCCAGTTAGGCCACGTGCAACCCGTTCTACTATGCACTGAATTAGCTTCAGATTTCTTTTAATCGGTCTGCTCCTTTATATCTACATATACATCATGCATAGATACAGAGAAACTGTTGAAACATCGTCATGGCATTTATGTTTCTAGTTCCTGTCTTATGCATCGAGACTGACTGTTAACCTTTAGTTAATTTAATTGCATGTCCCTTCCTGTTTTAATTACATTTTCTTCAAACTTCATGGGTTTATTATTAGTTCAATATTATCAAGATGCAGTATGCACTATTGTGTATAAGTTTCAAGATCTTTATGCCAGCCACGAGAACCTTTTCAAGATTTTGCTTATAAGCGAAGTTTCAACTGATCTTTTAGTCAAGATATCGACAAGTTGATCAATTGTAGGTAAGTAACAAACCCAAATAACCCATCGTACCGCTGCGCTAGTAACTCTATGTTTGTTGTTCCTTGGAACTCTATAAGCGGGAACTGTACGCAGTTGATTGCTTCACTTGAAGATAATGAAGTATGCGTTTGACAACAATCAAATGTCAGTCGGTATGTTTTTTTAGAAACGAAGAAACCTTAGTGAGAACATACGCATGCATCTCTAAATATCAAGACTAAATATTGCAAGACTCCTGTTGTATAGAAATAAAGAAAAGTATAATGATATGAACTCGACTTGAAAGAAATGAACTCGAGTTCTTTCAAGTCGTTATATGTTTCAATATACATTTGATGTAGCTTATACGTTTGACAACAATCAAATGTCTGGTAAGTATGTTTTTTTAGAAACGAAACATAGAGAGAGACCTTAGTTAGAACTCCAAATATCAAGACTAAATATTGCAAAGCAGTGGCGGATTGAAGTGAAAGCTAGGGTGGGCACTGGCCCACCGTCCAGCCTGTAAGTGTATTGCAGCCCATTACAGAAAGTTCCTCAGGCTCATGCGTTAAATGCCCACAACCCAATTAATCAGATTTGAAATTTAAGTGCCCTATCCTTTTCGATTCATTGAATTTTGTTGTTATTATACAAAAATTATTCAAGTTCAACCCATCATTTATTAACTGAATGTTCAAGTAACTGTATCTTAAAACTCTAGGATCAATGGCATATAACCCGATAATCATACCCCTTTGTTGTCTAGGGTATTTTAATTTATGTTGACTTAAAATTTTATTTTATGTTTTCTAGAGTTTTTAGATTTTGTAAGTGAGAAGTTCTTGAACCTACTTCGACAATCGAAGTTGCTTAACATAACTTGTTGAACCATGTTATTTTAACATCGCTTTTTGAGACCCATTTTAACCGATCTGTATTGTGCCCACCCTCCAAAAATATTCTGTATCCGCCACTGATTGCAAGACTCCTATTGTGTTGTACAGAAATAGAGAAAAGTATCTCGATTGAGTTTGAACTCCTTTCAAGTCGTTATATGTTTCAATATATACATTTGATGTAGCGTAGTAACTATGTATTACATCAATTAAAAAAAATGATAACTTTAACATTTATCCATGGTCAATGATGTTACAATGAACACCAATCTTTTCATTCCAAACTCCGAACGTGTGATCGATTCCTGACTCAAAAAAAGGTTTTGCTTTAATGTCTTCGACTGTCACGTGTTGTTGGATCAATTCTAACAACACGTATGTCTAAACGCCCAATGGAGTGACGTGTTATTTCCACCCAATAAGTCATCGGGCCTAGTTTTTATCCAATGAAAAACATAATAATTTTTTTCATCCACCTCATATATATTATATCCAAAAATAATATGTGCAATTGTTAAATTTGTTAAATTGACAGAAAATAAAAAAAAAATCATTGTTGATAAGAATTATGTAATTGTTATGAACCAGATATACATAAATATATATCTCCTAAATTCTCTCCCCATGTAACTGTTTGTCAGTTATTATCTATATGTATTAATACATTTGTATCATACGATAGAACTGTGATATTGAAGATTCAATATACAATTTCCATTGTTTTTTATCACGTTATCAGTACCTCATGTTCACACACAAAACGGTTTAGCTGAATCTTTGATTAAAAGATTACAAATAATCGCTAGACCACTTTTAATGAGATGTAAACTACCATCTTCTGCATTGGGACATGCTATTTTACATGCCGCTGCACTGATTAAATTGAGACCAACTGCTGATCACGAATACTCCCCATTGCAATTGGTCTCCGGACGAGAACCAAGTTTGTCCCACCTTAGAATTTTTGGTTGTGCGGTATATGTACCAATACCGTCACCCCAACGTACTACAATGGGACCCCAAAGAAGACTGGGTATCTATATTGGGTTTAACTCCCCATCCATTATTAAATATTTAGAACCAATGACGGGAGACATGTTTACAGCACGGTATGCTGACTGTCATTTTGATGAAACGATATTCCCAGTCTTAGGGGGAGATAAGGACAAAGAAAGACTGGTAACACAAGAAATAGCGTGGAATGCATCGTCGCTATCAAATCTCGACCCCCGAAGTGGTCAATGTGAATATGAAGTCCAAAAGATTATACATTTGCAAAGAATAGCGAATGAATTACCAGATGCATTCACAGACACGAATAGAGTGACAAAGTCACATATACCAGCATCAAATGCACATGCTCGAATTGAAGTAATCCCAGAAGCGATTACTATACAATGAAAGCGTGGGAGGCCAATCGGTTCCAAAGACAAAAACCCACGGAAACGAAAAGAGCAAGGTAACGCGGTTGGTGAAAACTCACAAAAGGTTATAAATGAAACCCCGGTAGAGGTAAATGTCCCGGAAGAGATAACTATAATTCCAGAGGAAAATGAAGTTAGAAGAAACACCGGTACTGAACGAAAATGAGATCTCTATTAATTATGTACAAGATAGTACAATGTGGAACCGGAATAAAACACGTGTTGATGATATATTCGCATATGCTATAGCAACGGATGTAATCAATGAAAATGATTACGTACCAAAAACTTTAGAAGAGTGCATGCACAGAAATGATTGGCCAAGATGGCAAGAAGCCATAAATGCCGAATTAAATTGGCTCGAAAAGCGACATGTTTTTGGACCTGTAGTCCGAACACCCATAGACGTCAAACCAGTAGGTTATAAATGGGTGTTTGCAATAAAGAGAAATGAAAAGAATGAGATTGTACGATATAACGCTCGACTTGTAGCACAAGGGTTTTCCCAAATCCCAGGAGTTGATTATGAGGAAACGTATTCCCCTGTAGTGGATGCGATAACCCTTAGGTTCCTAATCGGCCTCACAATCTCTGAAGGACTTCATATGAGACTAATGGATGTCGTCACCGCATACTTATACGGGACACTTGAAAATGACATCTACATGAAAATTCCTAAGGGATTAAAATTGCCTGGAGCATTAAAATCAACACCTCGAGATATGTGTTCTATAAAGCTTCAGAGATCTTTATATGGTCTCAAACAATCTGGTCGTATGTGGTACAATCGACTTAGTGAATATCTCGAAAAAGAAGGATACAAGTCTGATGTAATCAGTCCATGTGTCTTTATTAAAAGATCACTCTCAAATTTCACTATAATAGCAGTCTATGTTGATGATATCAACATCATCGGATCTCCTGAAGAGATAGAGAAAGCTGCTCAGTTGCTAAAGAAGGAATTTGAAATGAAAGATCTTGGTATGACAAAATTATGCATCGGACTACAATTTGAGTATCTGTGCAATGGCACATTTGTCCATCAATCAAACTACATCCAGAAGATGTTAGTACGTTTCAATATGGATAAAGCACATCCGTTTAGCGTACCTATGGTTGTCCGACCGCTAGATCCACACAAGGATCCTTATCGCCCTCAAGAAAAAGGCGAAGAAGTACTTGGTCCAGAAGTACCGTACTTAAGCGCGATCGGTGCCCTTATGTATCTCGCAAATAACACAAGACCTGACATTGCATTTGCAGTACATGTACTAGCGAGATACAGTTTGAATCCAACACGTAGACACTGGAATGGTGTAAAACATATATTCCGGTATATTTGCGGGACACAAGACTTAGGTCTTTTCTATCAGAAAGATCAAAAGTCCCAGCTAGTTGGGTATGCTGATGCCGGATATCTATCAGATCCTCACAAAGCAAAATCTCAGACAGGTTATATATTCACATACGGTGGCACAGCAATTTCTTGGAAGTCGACTAAACAAACACTTACAGCAACATCATCAAATCATGCTGAATTGATAGCATTGTATGATGTTGGTCGAGAATGCGTGTGGTTGAGATCAATGATCAATCATATACAAGAAGCATGCGGACTAGAACAAATCAAGTAAGACCCGACGATTATTTATGAAGACAACGCTGCTTGCATAGCTCAAATAAGAGAAGGCTACATTAAAGGCGATAGAACAAAGCACATCTCACCAAAGTTCTTCTCAACGTATGACTTACAAAAGGAAGGGGAAATCGATGTTCGTCAGATCAAGTCAAGTGAAAATCTAGCAGACCTGTTTACAAAATCGTTACCTAGAAGCAGTTTCGAGCAGTTATCACATGAGATCGGGCTTCGTAGATTAAAAGACGTTAGTTAAATTGAGGGGGAGCATTATACACCCTGTACTCTTTTCCTTGACTAAGTTTTGTCCCATTGGGTTTTCTTAGTAAGGTTTTTGTAACACCCTTATTATTATTTAACGATTTTCGTATAATTTACGAAAATAAACGGGTAATTAGAATTTCAAATACATTGAAAATACGGGTTTCATTAAACTTTATTTACAGAATTAAAACTATACAACATAACATGTGTGAGTTCGTCATTTAACATAACAACGATACATAGTGCGGAAGCTTATTTCTTGATCGTGTTCGGTTCTTCGTTGTGCTTGATCGTCCTCCGGTGCTAAAATTATACCTGAAACTCATAAAACATGAGTTAGATTAGTCATACGTAACTTAGAACGTATCTAAACGAGTCCGGGAAGCGAAACTGATTAAAATAAATTTTTTTCGCTAAAACAGTGCTCTTTCGCGCCACGCGAAGGCACCCAGTTGCTCCCTCGCGCCACGCGAGGGAGACCGTTTTCCAGCAGGTCTGGATCTGGGACCTGCATTTTCCAGCAACACTAGATTTTACGAAAATGGCCATAACTTTTTCGTTATTGATCCGTTTTACGTGATTCTTTTTCCTACGCATCCGTAATTTAATTCTCCATCATATGGAGTTAAAATTCAACATCCAACATAATAAATTTTGAGACTTCTAAGCCTTCGACTCGTTACCTTTTTACCGAATTTTAACCCGTTTATGCATTTTATCAAACAAACGTATTTGTTTGATCCTTATATCTCATACACTTCTTCAAATTAATGTTATCTACCATATTAGGTTCTAATCATAGGTTTATTACACAATTTAAACCCGTTTTCGCTCGTATGCTTATTTTGACCCGTTAAGGGTATTTAAGCACTTTAAAGCTTGAAATCGCTTTCATTCATTTCTAGCATCTTATTCCTACATTTCTTATCAAGTAATCTTCCACCACATCTATATGTGCGTTGGATTTAATGTGGATATCTATATGTTCCGAGTTTTTACCCCTCGGATTATCATTTTACGGCAAAGACTCATACAAAGTCTTTCGACCCAAGAATTTACATCTTTCACTACCTATACTCATTCTAAGCATTTATTTAATCATAAAACTTGTTTCCGAACCACCTTTAAGGGTCGTTCATTCGAATTAGATTACAAGGGCAATTTGGTCAATTTTCATCCTTCTTTTACTACAAGGACCTTTAAATACTTGTTTGACTCAAAATCCGACCTTTTAACTATAATTCTTGTTTGTAAACCCATGTGCTTCTAAAACACTATAATCATAACTCAATTCATTCGGTTTACCTAAAAGATAACCGAATATCGATATTTTAATCTTGTCTAACTCTTATAGAACTCCAAGTTCTACATGATGAGTTGTGTTATTATACATACCCGGCTCGGATCAATATATTGACCCGTTTCAATACCTTGCCTTAGTGGCTGCTAAGTGATAGCGCTGTAAACATCCATGTGCTATTTATTCCCTAGAATCATACAACTCGACAACCCATAAGTCGATATTGTCAAAGGGTGATAATTTCACCTTTTGACCCGTTTGGTCTAAATGACCAATTATATTAGCGAGATGACATTTATTACCACCTCGTATATATGACTCGCTCCGATTTACACCGTGCGGTCATTTTACTTATAATTCCATTTCTTAACACTTTTTGGCCTATTATGGCTTACGTCATAATTGTCTTTCAAAACTAACGGTTATGGTCAACGTGTGACCAAATTACCATTTTGCCCTTATTGGTTATTATGATTTACCTTATATGGTAACCATTAAAAGTACATGTTTCATTCGTCATAATAAGATCGAATTACCGATTTAACTCATTTTTAGCCATCACTATGGTTTCTCATCATATTTGATTATCTTGTTCCGTACGACTACACGCCGGAACACCATATCTCAATTAGGTATTTGTCTTTTTCGTAATTAACACGACAAAAGGATATTTTAAAATATATGACTAGTGTAAGATATACTTACCTTGCATCCGAATTATGCTTTTCCTCCATTCTTGATTAGTTTGACCCGCTTCCTTTCTCAAGCCTCCACCTAGCTCGTTAGGCGTCAAATTATTTTCAATCATTTACACAGCGGTTAAATTAGTCATAAAAATCACGACTATTCCACCTCACTTATTTTTTATGCCGAAACTACTATTCGACTTCATGATTAGTTAACTTAGCTTATCTAAAGTTAACTACTTTTTGATCACATGGGTTACAACATTAAGTCTAAATCAACATAATATTTAGAACCCTTATCACTTCATATTATGCGTAATTGCCATATCATTCAAATACACATTTTCACTCTAATTTCAACACTTTAATCCTTATTTAAGCATTTTAACAAACACCTAATGTGCATAAATTTTTACACATTTACAACTAGTTCATAACTAGTTATTTCTACTAAACATAAACATGATTTCAATTCCATTATGTTTAGCATGCATACTATTCTCAGATTCATCTCATGGAAATCAGTTAATCACCATTTTAATAGTCATAATTCTAGGGTTCATCTTATTTCTACAAAACCCATTTAACACATAAATGGATAATCATGAAATTCACAATTATGAACCTCAATTCAACAAGTAAATGACTAGGGTTTACTCCTAGACATAAAAATCAATCCTAATTTCATCCTTGGATCATAATCCATCAATTTATTTGCAAGTAACCTACTTGTCTCAAATTTCAACTTCAACCAATCTAGGTTTTGTGACATACCTTGTGATCCCCATGACTTGGTGATCGTTTCTATGCGTTCATGCATTGATTTGGATCTTGATTCGAGCTTCAATTTGACCAATTTGTTGAACTAGGGTTTTGAGCTCCTTGCTCTTGCTCTTGGTCGTACGCACACACACAC
The DNA here is from genome assembly GCA_030545235.1 of Helianthus tuberosus. Taxonomy (NCBI): domain Eukaryota; kingdom Viridiplantae; phylum Streptophyta; class Magnoliopsida; order Asterales; family Asteraceae; genus Helianthus; species Helianthus tuberosus. The sequence continues at coordinate 24,448,736 of CM060426.1, read as the reverse complement.
TAAGTGTGTGTTGTGTTTTGATTTTTAGTTTTTATAAATCAAGTCCCTTTTTTTTGCAACTTAAGTCCCTCTGGTTTGGTTAGTTATTAAGTAGGCCATAACCTACTTATTTCTAGTAGCATTCCCTCTTATTAACTAGGTTAAACATTCCTAGTTAACTTAGTGGGTTCGGGGAATTTACGACTAAGTTTATTTTAAGTCCCGTTATCTCGGGCTTCTATAAACTTTATTTCTTCGAAAACTTTCATTTAACTTTTATTTTAATAATAGGTTTGTTTATTTAAGAATCCTAATATTCATCGGGTTACTTTTACCACTAAAGGTAAATTACCCGTCTTTTAGTATAAACGTGGTTTGATTACCAAACCCGTTTTCGGGGTGTTACAAGTCTACCCCCCTTAAAGAGGTTTCGTCCCTGAAACCTTATTTACGTAGTTCATTGGTTTAATCAAACGAACCTAGTTTCGTTTTCAAGGCTCCCGTTTCCTTTGGTCAAAAGTTTTCATGTATACTGACGCGTACATCTTTCATGTGTAAGGCGTCGCGGGCCGTTACTTACAGCTTATAACCCTTTATCTTCATTGACTGAGTTGTCACTTGACCACTTAGTCTCGTTAGTCTTTTAATAGGTCTATCCCGCGCTTGTGTTATATTAACAAGCGCTTGTATTTGTTATGCCGCTTTCTTAACTTTGAATAGTTTTACCGGCTAGACTAATTAGTCGCCGTCACTTCATACCCCGTAACTCACGTTACAACGTGATCATTTTCTATATTTCTTTTCTTGTCCGTGAGCGTGTCACGTCACGTTTAAGTTTAATTCAACGTTTCTTTATCATACTTCTTCTTTTCGAATGTATCGTCTCGCACCTATCGATGTTAAGACCCATACTCTTTGATATTTGTTATTTCCGAATTCGTCTTATAGTATTCATATTTTTTAAAACGTTATTTCTTACTAAAACTGAATTTTAGTTTAACGTTTTTCTCTTTAACTATGTCAATTACTCATATCAAGGAAATTGACAACCCATAATTTATTGTTTTCCGTTCTCGTTTTACGCGGGGAATCGTAACAAGTTCCCTCACCTTACACTATTGACCCGTAGGTTCCTTCACTTAACCTCGTAGGCTATTTCCTTAAGCTTTCACCTCTTTAAGGCGAGGCCCTTATGATCCCTTTGCTTCAATTCATGACCCGTGGGTCATTTTGGCCCTGTAGACCTTTACACTAATTAATATCCCGTAGGTTATGATGATCCCGTAGATCATATTTTATTCGAGTCTTTATTCAAATGTGTATACGTTTATATACTCATATGGCGTTAAGGCACCCCTTTTTATGTTTAGAATTATTCACCTTTACTTTTTGGATTTCGTTTGACCTTGACCGTAGTCTAAGGCTACATTGTTTTCTTTCGAATTATCTTTCCGACTTCTTGACTTCTAACGTCAATTACACGTCGGTTTGCCCTACACTTACCGTTACCCGGTTCTTACCTATACTTCTTTACGTCCCATTACACGGGTTCTTTTATTTTAATGTTTTTAACGCCTATAACTCCTTTACATAGGTTTATTAATATTTCACACTTTTATTTATTCGGTTCGCGCTTACTTACTTTAGCAAGTGTCATCCTTTATTAAATTTGTTTGACTTGTTCGTGTGAAAATTCATCACTTATGAATGTCAAACTTCAGTCTTTGTTCGACCCGTTCAGCTTTGAAATAGTTGAACGTAATTTATCAAAATTTCTATTTGCAGTATCTTATCGTTCTTTAGTCATGACCCAAAACCCGAGTCTTTTTGACTTTCCATACGCGTTCCTGTTTCTCAGTCTACGCATGCGTTTAATTCCTTACCCATCAACCGGGTGTTTTACCGAAATCGTTATCATTGCACCCCTTCCGGTATGCATTAAGACTTCATTTCGATTTACTTGGTCATCTTAGCGAAATCCGTCGCTTTTATTCGACCATGTCTTTTATTCTTTACGTGACCACCATTGGCGGCCTTATTAATTATGAGTGACGATTATCATCGTTATCCTTGCTTTACTACGACTAAAGTTAACAACCTTGATTATCTTTTTCGTGTGGGCAACACCTTTGTTTTTATGACCCGGCGGATCATCTATACTTTGGTTTTACTTGCCCATTTTGTTCACCATGGCCCTTTCATCCAAGATGACTTATTTTCGTGAATTTTCTTTTGATCATTCATTTATATCATCATTTACATTAATCCTTGTCCCTTCTCTCGGGCTCATTATCCTAAAGTAATACGCTTCCGTCACCCGGCTGTGCGTTTACATTATTATCAACTATTTTGTTCATTTGTTTCATTTGGGTACTTTTTAATTTGTCCCATTCACCCCGTCCTTACTACATCAGATGTAAATGTGTCCGCTATAAGAAGTTCATGGTATCATATGCCACCACTTACTTGGCCAGAGTAAGCGAATAACACATGACACGCATGACCTTTTTATAGTTTTCACATCACGCCCTATGTAAGTAATGCCTCTATTTGTTTCTCTTGGAAACAATATCCCGAATAAATTTTCTATTCGGGTTTTTCCAAGTTTTTAATCTACATATGCAACTTTCAATTTCTACATATTTGTTGCATATTACTATTTGTGCAATTAAATTTAAAATGTGCACCTGGTAATGCTTGCCCTAACGGGTTTCTCTTGCCATTAGCCTTGTTCGCGATCGCTACGCGGTTTAGGTCCTTGATGAGCATACTCTTTGGACTGTTCCTCTGTCAAATTCGTGATTTGTTAAACTCTCGCTATCTTCATATGCGAGTGTCCTTCAACTAAAACATTTACAACAGTTAGCAATTTCGACATTAATAAACGCCCGTATTGTAATATAATGCTTTTTACTGTACGTACTAACGTACGTAATTTCGTCAACTATGTTTATCATTTAACTGAGGTAACGTGAATTACACGCTAACCCTATGTGTTGTCCACAACACTTTAATCATGTTAATCATTAATATACATGTACTTACCGGATTTGCGATCAAGCCTCGAACCGAACACATTTGCCAACAACCTTGAGCTCTGATTACCAACTTATTATTATTTAATGATTTTCGTATAATTTACGAAAATAAACGGGTAATTAGAATTTCAAATACATTGAAAATACGAGTTTCATTAAACTTTATTTACAGAATTAAAACTATACAACATAACATGTGTGAGTTCGTTATTTAACATATCAACGATACATAGTGCGGAAGCTTATTTCTTGATCGTGTTCGATTCTTCGTTGTGCTTGATCGTCCTCCGGTGCTAAAATTATACCTGAAACTCATAAAACATGAGTTAGATTAGTCATACGTAACTTAGAACGTATCTAAACGAGTCCGGGAAGCGAAACTGATTAAAATAAAAAAATTTCGCTAAAACAGTGCTCTTTCGCGCCACGCGAAGGCACCCAGTTACTCCCTCGCGCCACGCGAGGGAGACCGTTTTCCAGCAGGTCTGGATCTGGGACCTGCATTTTCCAGCAACACTAGATTTTACGGAAATGGCCATAACTTTTTCGTTATTGATCCGTTTTACGCGATTCTTTTTCCTACGCGTCCGTAATTTAATTCTCCATCATATGGAGTTAAAATTCAACATCCAACATAATAAATTGTGAGACTTCTAAGCCTTCGACTCGTTACCTTTTTACCGAATTTTAACCCGTTTATGCATTTTATCAAACAAACGTATTTGTTTGATCCTTATATCTCATACACTTCTTCAAATTAATGTTATCTACCATATTAGGTTCTAATCATAGGTTTATTACACAATTTAAACCCGTTTTCGCTCGTATGCTTATTTTGACCCGTTAAGGGTATTTAAGCACTTTAAAGCTTGAAATCGCTTTCATTCATTTCTAGCATCTTATTCCTACATTTCTTATTAAGTAATCTTCCACCACATCTATATGTGCGTTGGATTTAATGTGGATATCTATATGTTCCGAGTTTTTACCCCTCGGATTATCATTTTACGGCAAAGACTCATACAAAGTCTTTCGACCCAAGAATTTACATCTTTCACTACCTATACTCATTCTAAGCATTTATTTAATCATAAAACTTGTTTCCGAACCACCTTTAAGGGTCGTTCGTTCGAATTAGATTACAAGGGCAATTTGGTCAATTTTCATCCTTCTTTTACTACAAGGACCTTTAAATACTTGTTTGACTCAAAATCCGACCTTTTAACTATAATTCTTGTTTGTAAACCCATGTGCTTCTAAAACACTATAATCATAACTCAATTCATTCGGTTTACCTAAAAGATAACCGAATATCGATATTTTAATCTTGTCTAACTCTTATAGAACTCCAAGTTCTACATGATGAGTTGTGTTATTATACATACCTGGCTCGGATCAATATATTGACCCGTTTCAATACCTTGCCTTAGTGGCTGCTAAGTGATAGCGCTGTAAACATCCATGTGCTATTTATTCCCTAGAATCATACAACTCGACAACCTATTAGTCGATATTGTCAAAGGGTGATAATTTCACCTTTTGACCCGTTTGGTCTAAATGACCAATTATATTAGCGAGATGACATTTATTACCACCTCGTATATATGACTCGCTCCGATTTACACCGTGCGGTCATTTTACTTATAATTCCATTTCTTAACACTTTTTGGCCTATTATGGCTTACGTTATAATTGTCTTTCAAAACTAACGGTTATGGTCAACGTGTGACCAAATTACCATTTTGCCCTTATTGGTTATTATGATTTACCTTATATAGTAACCATTAAAAGTACATGTTTCATTCGTCATAATAAGATCGAATTACCAATTTAACTCATTTTTAGCCATCACTATGGTTTCTCATCATATTTGATTATCTTGTTCCGTACGACTACACGCCGGAACACCATATCTCAATTAGGTATTTGTCTTTTTCGTAATTAACACGACAAAAGGATATTTTAAAATATATGACTAGTGTAAGATATACTTACCTTGCATCCGAATTATGCTTTTCCTCCATTCTTGATTAGTTTGACCCGCTTCCTTTCTCAAGCCTCCACCTAGCTCGTTAGGCGTCAAACTATTTTCAATCATTTACACAACGGTTAAATTAGTCATAAAAATCATGACTATTCCACCTCACTTATTTTCTATGCCGAAACTACTATTCGACTTCATGATTAGTTAACTTAGCTTATCTAAAGTTAACTACTTTTTGATCACATGGGTTACAACATTAAGTCTAAATCAACATAATATTTAGAACCCTTATCACTTCATATTACGCGTAATTGCCATATCATTCAAATACACATTTTCACTCTAATTTCAACACTTTAATCCTTATTTAAGCATTTTAACAAACACCTAATGTGCATAAATTTTTACACGTTTACAACTAGTTCATAACTAGTTATTTCTACTAAACATAAACATGATTTCAATTCCATTATGTTTACCATGCATACTATTCTCAGATTCATCTCATGGAAATCAGTTAATCACCATTTTAATAGTCATAATTCTAGGGTTCATCTTATTTCTACAAAACCCATTTAACACATAAATGGATAATCATGAAATTCACAATTATGAACCTCAATTCAACAAGTAAATGACTAGGGTTTACTCCTAGACATAAAAATCAATCCTAATTTCATCCTTGGATCATAATCCATCAATTTATTTGCAAGTAACCTACTTGTCTCAAATTTCAACTTCAACCAATCTAGGTTTTGTGACATACCTTGTGATCCCCATGACTTGGTGATCGTTTCTATGCGTTCATACATTGATTTGGATCTTGATTCGAGCTTCAATTTGACCAATTTGTTGAACTAGGGTTTTGAGCTCCTTGCTCTTGCTCCTGGTCGTACGCACACACACACACACTAAGTGTGTGTTGTGTTTTGATTTTTAGTTTTTATAAATCAAGTCCCTTTTTTTTGCAACTTAAGTCCCTCTGGTTTGGTTAGTAATTAAGTAGGCCATAACCTACTTATTTCTAGTAGCATTCCCTCTTATTAACTAGGTTAAACATTCATAGTTAACTTAGTGGGTTCGGGGAATTTACGACTAAGTTTATTTTAAGTCCCGTTATCTCGGGCTTCTATAAACTTTATTTCTTCGAAAACTTTCATTTAACTTTTATTTTAATAATAGGTTTGTTTATTTAAGAATCCTAATATTCATCGGGTTACTTTTACCACTAAAGGTAAATTACCCGTCTTTTAGTATAAACGTGGTTTGATTACCAAACCCGTTTTCGGGGTGTTACAGTTTTTAACGAGGCAGCATAACTGGTCCTGCAGTATCAGTTTATCTCATAAGTCCTGAAGTATCGATTTAACATCATCCTGAAGCATGTTGTTAATAGTGTATAATGAACAAGTAATGTATATCTGACGGGAGTGTTATGAACCAGATATACATAAATATATATCTCCTAACTTCTCTCCCCATGTAACTGTTTGTCAGTTATTATCTATATGTATTAATACATTTGTATCATACGATAGAAGTGTGATATTGAAGATTCAATATACAATTTCCATTGTTTTTTATCAGTAATCTATATATAATAAAAAGGAATGTGAATGAACAGTAGTTCATCTGGGGTATATTAGAATATAAGGTATGGGGTAGGGGTTGTGGCGTGGGTTGGGTATAAATGCCCAAGTCACCATCCCGGGTGGGGGGTTTTGGCGTGGCCCCTTGGCCGGGGGTTTTAGCACGGGCGTTGGGCGGGGCTATCAAGATGACATGGCGGGATCGTTGGGCTAGCCGTTGGCCAACGACTATATGTTTAAAAAAAAATATTTTTTCACTATAAATACTCACACTTCTATTCATTTTTTTACCACAACTACTCCACCTCTTCTATAATCATCTCTATCTTATTTTTAAAAAAAAATCTCAGCCAACCACAATACGAAAAATGAATCCTCATAATCGTGGTTTTGACCCGAACAATCCGTGGGCATTCCAAGAAACACCTAGCCCAGCGTACAATCGTCCAATTGCTCCCTTTTTAATACACTCCACGATGCCGGATATGGTTGGTTACGCATCGTTTATCTCGAATCGTTTGAAGAATGATGTCGGTCGAAAACACCAATGCAAATTATTTTTTCACTATAAATACTCACACTTCTATTCATTTTTTTTACCACAACTACTCCACCTCTTCTATAATCATCTCTATCTTATTTTTAAAAAAAAATCTCATCCAACCACAATACGAAAAATGAATCCTCATAATCGTGGTTTTGACCCAAACAATCCGTGGGCATTCCAAGAAACACCTAGCCCAGCATCCAATCGTCCAATTGCTCCCTTTTTAATACACTCCACGATGCCGGATATGGTTGGTTACGCATCGTTTATCTCGAATCGTTTGCAGAATGATGTCGGTCGAAAACACCAATGCCTTTCGCCGCAACGCGCGTCATTGAAAAACACTAGTTAGTTTAGTAAATATTAAGGGGAATCCTCATGAAACATTGAAACCTCGTATAATTCAAAGACGTACGGCAATTGACGGCATATGCAGACAAACAAATTATAGGTTTGTCGTTTCTGCGTGCGCGTATACATACACAAATATTTTATATATAACGAATCTTCCTGTTATAAAAACATTATTTGTTTGTTGCAGGGTTTAGGGTTCTGCCGATTATTATTATTATATAGATTTCCGGCGACAAAATGCAACCGCAACAACCACCGGCGTCCAAGCCTCCTCTCAGTGCAATCACCACCGAACAGATTCAGAAGGTCTTATTTTTTTTCATTACTTTAACGTGATCGATATTTGTTAAAAATGTGTGCCGGTCGTTGTTCCAGGCAGATGAAGGAATTTATACGTTATTATTATTATTAGTGGTTTCTTTCTTGTGATTTATGTTTATTGATCAATCCGTACATGTTCATTATATAAACGGGCCATGCTGGTTGAGCATACATGCCAAAGAGGGAGGGTTCTTTTTTTTTAACTATGAGAGCTCATTAATACCAATGTGATGAGGCCTTAAATGGCAATGGTAGTTGGATTCGAACTTGAGACCGAGCCCTTTAGGTTTAAACAGGTTATTTATAGTTACTACCAAGAAATGCCCATCTATAATTTTTTTTGTTTTGTTTTGTTTTTTAAATGTACTTTTGTTCATGTAATTGCAGTGCCTTGAAGACAACAAAAATCTGATTATGGCTATATTGGAATGTCAGAAACTTGGGAGGTTTCAGGAATGTGCTCAGTAAGTTATATAATTCCCTTACCAATTGATACAACTTCTTTACATACTTCCTTAGAGATATCAAACATTTTGCAACCCCATAACGGGTCAGAACACTTTTGGGCTAAAATGAGCCGGGTCGGGTTGACTGTTCAACCTTTTCAACTTAGGAGGTTCTGTTATTAAAGAATACTAGTTGGGCAACTTTCAACTCGTTCATATGACCCGTTAACACAACCTGAATGGACCACTAAGTAATGCGATTACATGTTATAAATGTAGTAAATTAATCAGTCTTGTGAACATACATACATGCAACTTATTAAGGTACCAAGCTGTGCTCCAAAAGAACTTAATGTACCTGGCTGCCATTGCTGATGCTCAACCACCAACACCCCAGACACCGAATCCTTCACAGGCGAGTTTTAGCTTTTTTTCTGTTGTTAAGAAAAAACATTTTGTGGATTCTAATCTTGTTTTTCATATTTCCTAGGTAATGCAAACGCCACCGAATCCCATACCTCAGGCAATGCAGCAACCTGGTGGTGGTCAGAAACTGCCATTTCAGGTCAACTCCATCTACACCCAAGATCAACAACAACAGCAGTTGCTTTTGCAGCAACAGCAACAGTTTCAGGCACAAGTGGGGATCAGGGCTGGTGTCCAGCATGGCTTGTTTGGGATGCAGTCTCCTGAGGTGGCTTATGGTGGAGGAGATGGCAGAGGCTTCTTCTTTGACAATGGCAGCTTTAGGGATTCATGAGCAGCACTTATTTTATACCTTGCGTTGGTTTATTCATTTGTTTTCAGTGAAAAGTAGATTGGAACTGGACCATATGTAAATGAAACCAACTCCTTGTTTTGGAGATATTTTCAAGTCATGTTTTATTTATATTATAGGTAGCTCATCTACAAATAGGGGTGGCTGTATAGTTACGACCCGAGCTTACAAGCTTTTTATTCAAAGTGCAAGCTTGAGCTCGGGTCGGGTTGTTTATTACTTATAGTTTTGTGATTTGACAAAACTAACACATTAAGGGTCAAATGTTAACAAATAGGGGTGGCTGTGTAGTTTAAATAATCAACTTAAGATATATATTATTTATTTATTTATTTTTACTATAACTAGATAGAAGTATATTTATTATGCAATGTGTATTTTATATAAAATAAAAATTATTATATTTATACAAGTAATAAGACACGAGCTTAGTGAAGCTCGGTAAATAAAATTCAGCTTCAAACTCACATATTAAACAAGCTTCCATTTATGTTATATGTCTATTCAGTCTCGTTTAAAATCTCGGATCAAATGAGTTAAAAATCAGTTACACGGAAATATAAAAATTAGACAAAAGGCAAACCCAACCCCAGTCCCCACCAAAAAATCTTGTCACCTCAGTTAGGCGTGTTAAAGGTGTTGTATTCGGTAGTTGACTGCTTAAACCTAACACAAACCTAGAACTTTGACACAAGCTCAAACACAACACAAACCCAATAATTATGTCACATCACATGAATCTAAACACATCATGAGTTTTGACATGTTGAGTTTATTGCGTTTCAGCGCTGTAAAATCGCAAAAATATCATAAAATGTATAAATTTAATACTACTAAGAGCACCATAATAAGGGCATTTTTTGATGTTTTTGCATGTCATGTAGGAGTGATGTGATGAGTTGAAGGAGAGAGAAGATGGTTATGTATTTGATGAAAAACCAGAAAAAATAGATACTGTGAATGAAGAGGGAGGAGAGAGTGTGTAAATCATTTTTAAAACTGAGGGAAGATGCGAGTGGTACAAGTTGGTTTTTTCTAGGCAAGAGAGAGTGGTTACATGGATGTTTTTCAGATGTTTTTGTTATTGTGGATACTCTAAATGCCCATTTCTTTTTAGCTTTTCAATAAATGTCATAAAATTCCAAAGGGTTTAAGTTCAGCTTAAAACACATTTTTCACTTGTTTAAAATAAACCGGTTGTATGGGTCAACCTTCACCCTGTTAGGCAAATGAGTTCATGGGTACAACCCAAAGCTGATCTTAACTCGTGCGAACTAAACCTAAACCCGTGAATTTTATGTTAAATTCGCCGTGATCACCTCAACCAACAAAAAAAAAAGTCAAAAGTTGTGTTTCAATTTCACTGAAACGAAAAAGAAGACAGCTGCAAGCACATGTTGAAAGACACCACACATTCACAACAGAAAAAGGTCTAAATTATAAGCCCAATTCCAGTTCCGTTTCCAATTCAGGTTTCACTTCCGTTTAACAGTTTCAATTCCAATCGGAATTGTACAAACAGCAAGAAACCATCTTGATTACCACTTCAAAGTTGCCTAAACTCCACATCCGTCCATTGGCAACTTTAGCAAGATGCCTTTTGCTTCCACATCCTTCCAGAATCTCCTGTTCATTTAAAATTAAATAAAAACATAATCCTGCTGTAAGTAAAATACCAAAATCATTTGATTGAATAGTTTCTACAAGTAAAATACAACTATCTGAATGTAATGACGACATAACATCTGATTTAATATACGTGACCACTTCAAAAACAAAGTGTAATGTACTTACTATTTTCTGGAACCGGGTAAAGATCCAGTAGACCTGCAAATATAGAAAGCAATAGTACTATAAGATCAAAATAATACCAACTGTAAGAACCAAAACTACATGCAGGCCAAAAGACCAACTTTTAGAGCATAGATGTGGCGAACGGGTGGGTTGGGTATTGAGCCAGCATAAACACAAAAAAAAAGTATTTTTTGTATAAGTTGAAACCGATCCGACTCAGACTGACCTCTGTCCAGACTAGGAATGCAAACGATCCGAGCGGCTCAAGAAAAAGCTCAAAACGAGCCAAGCCTTATCGAGCCCGAGTCGAGCATGAGCTTTAAAATAAAGCTCATTTATTTACCTCGCCCGAGCTCGAGCCTAGATTGAAGCTCGTCAAGCAAGCCTTAGTGTAATGTTAGATTTTATTAATATTTAACAACATATACCCCTTGCATAAAGTTGTCTATTAAACAAGCTCAGCCGACCTTATTTAAACTTGTTTACGAGCCAAGCCCGAGCTTCACTTATCGAGCTCGCGAGTCTGAACGAGTCCATTATTTACAGTTATATTTTTATATTTAATATATTAATTAATTAATAGATTATAAACAAGCCGAGCTCGAGCTCTAATAAGTTAATCGAGCTCGGGCTTGGCTCGTTTGCACCCCTAGTCCAGATGTTTCCAAAGAAAACTAAGTGTCTCAAATACAAAAATTATCTAATTTCATCAGTACTTCTTAACTAGTTGAATAAATAAATTAAAACGTTATATGCATGGAGCATATTGGGCGACTTTCTTCCATTTTTATTTTACCCGTTTGACCTGCAAATGGGTCAAGATTGCCACCTCTAAAAATACATGCTTTTTCTTTAAACGCTAAATATTGTGTTGTATATAAATTATAAATGTACCTGCCCTGCTGTTTCCCATGGTAATTCGAACCAGACCGCCCATCGTTAATAACCTTGCCTTGATTCCCAAAACTGTGTCTATTTAAATTCGTTCCATTACCATTTGCCGTAATTCTCACCCCTACAGGATTAAACGAACTACCATTCGGACTCTGAGACTCGTTAAAATTCGAATTAATGGACGGGGCCCGCTTCATCCGGGTTTGAGCCATAGGTGTGACAGCAACAGAAGACAATGCTGATGGGTGAGAATTAGCTGCAGAAGCGGCAACAGTGGCGGCACGTATTTTCGCACGAGCCACCATTCCAGCTATGATTTCTTGTGCACCCTCGCGCACCTGAATATAATCCCCTTCTATCACAAACAACTGAAACAAAAGAAGAACATAATCAAAGTCATTCACTCACTCACTCTTACCCGTATTTAACTAAAAAGGACTAAAGGTGTAGTCAAACAGTCAAGAAAACGATTGAGAGCTTACTTCAGGATGACTACCCAAAAAAACATCAAGTTTTCCATGTTTATTCTCGTAATTGGACCAACGAAGTGGCGCCAGCATTTTTGTGAGCCTACTCAAAAGCTGCAAAAAAGTGTTATATAATGAGATGATAAATGTTAATCGCACTACAAATAATTTCAATCCATATTACGAGCAAGTTGATATGAGTTGTGCTATATCTCAAACGGGTCAAATGAAAAAAAGCTATATTTAGTACATAAACTAGTAAATTTCCCCCACGCGTTGTGGCGGGAATCCAGTCAGTAGCAGTTCAGTTCGTTACGGTATCGATACAGTACCGACACTCAGTATAGCAATCAAAAGGAAAAACTCCAAAAGTAAAATACCGACAGTCGATATAATTAACAAACACAAGTCATTAAAAGTATACGGGTACGATTGAAAGCATAATTGTTGATAGCGAATAGCAGTAATTAGCGACAAGCTACCTATACGCTACGTAGCGATAACAATGAGATAGCGAGCGCTATTTAATGTTTAGTGATAACGTATTAGGATTTTTTTTAAATAGGGTTTTATTCACGAAATTAAGGTTTTTTGATGCAATTAGTGAAGTTTAAAATGCCTAAAATTCGGTTTTTAATATTTAAAAGGAAAAAAAAACCCTATTCGCTATAGTGCTCGGTATCATCACTATTAACAACTATGATTGAAAGTAAAGAAAAACACCCAAAAAGACAAAAACCACAAAAGGCGGCTCAATTTAACATAGACAGGGCGGCTTATTTTAGCAAAATAAGGTGGTGCATTTTAGCACCACCCCACTACTATTCACAAACTTTGTTATATATAATAATGTTACCAACCGTTGTGCTGATTTGTATTCTTCCACCAGTACCAGGCGGTATTGTGCGAATAACACACGCCAACAAAGTTTCTTCATCGAATAGAGCCTTCTCTGCAGTCTTTCCTACTGAGAAACTACTCTGTGTAACGCTGTCCACCTTGTTCGGCGCAGCCTCGCTAACCTTAACTGACTGAATAGCTTGTGATGCAATGACAACAGAAGCAAGTTGTCCCGTGCTTGAAATTTGAGCTTCACCGCCATGATTAGACATAAAAGTTAAACTTTTTTCCTACATTATTTAAGATGAAAGATCAGCATACCATAATAAATTTAAAACCTTATATATTTATTAACATAAACCTGTTGTGTAATGTCATTGTCAGATGGATTCAGCCTTAGAGAAGCATGAAACTGAGAAGAGATATGTTGCAGACTCTGCTGTAAATTATCAATTGATTCAAAACCATCAACGTTAATGTGGATTCACACAAAATAAACCAATAAGAATTTAAAATGTTAAATATTTATTACTTGTTCCTCCTCGTTTTTGGAAGAAACGCCATCCATAAATTCAGAACGGATAGTTTGTCCATTTACAGATGCTTCAAAGTCGTAATTAGTTTCTGGTCTCATTGGATTTTGATCATTTTGGGAAGGATACTGTTCATTGTTTGGCATCTGTAAACCTTCTGAGAAAGTCTGACAAAAAGCAAAGAAGATCGTATAACAAAATTGCTGTGAATAGTAGAATTTTAGTGGTGGCAATTTTGAAACATTTACCAATGAACTTGGTTTAAAAAAGCGGGAAGCGTACAAAAGCGATGAGGCCTAAAACCGATTTTTAAAAAGCGAAGCGCAAAAGCGGTAAGCTTTTCGTACGCGAAGCGCCAAGTGATTATATAATTTATTTTATATATCCCATAAGTGTTTAGCATCCAATACCTATGATTTAGCTATAATTAAGCTTTATATATGTTTTAAAATGAAAAAAACATAAATGTACAGCATAAAAAGCCTGGTGTACAACACTCAGAAGCATAGAAACACCCCATGTACAAAAAGTGCGCACCTCAGCTGCGCCTTATGTCGATTTTCCCCCTAAAAAGCGCGCCTCAGCTGCGCTTCTTGTACACCCTGCGCCTTATGTCACACAAGGCGATCTACTTTGCGCCTAGGTGCGCTTCGCGCTTAAGGCGCGCTTTTTTAAACCAAGCCAATGAATGACTTGGTTTGAGTTATATTATACTTATAACAGGGCAAATGGCTAATTAAAATATTTAGCTAAAAACCCAAAACGGGTCAAAAGTCATCCAAAAACATACTTATAATGCATACCCTCTACTAAATTTGACTTGTTCCAAAAGTTATTATTGTACTACTATTGTTAATGAAGTGAACCAAGTGTTAAACAGTTACAACTAATACCAGCAATAAAAAGAGACAAATGGTAGAACTAAGAAGAAAGATACTCATATCAGGAAAATCAGTGATATACATAGTTATCAATAGCGCTCATAGCGAGCGCTATAGCGAATTGCGTAGCACTCATGTGTCGCTATTTGATTTTAGTGCCTCCATAGCGGGCAAATAGCGAGATTTTTTTGTTTTTCCGCTTTAATATAAATAGCTGGATTTTATAGGTATAAAAGGGCAGTAGTTTAGGTTTTTTAGTTATACGTACATATAAAACAGCTTATTTGAATACAATATACATATAAAATATTTTTATAATTTTCTCCTAGTGTGTCGTGAAACATAAAACAGCGCCCGCTATTTAATCGCTAACGCTACGTAGCGTATAGGTAGCTTGTCGCTATCGTCCGCTATTCGCTGTCAATAACTATGGTGATATATCGGTCAATACCTCCGATAATATCGGTACCATTATTCTAACCGATATTTGACACCGATATTTTACATGGGGACCGATAACCAATATATCACTGATATTAACTGCGTAGTCTAAACGTACCTGTTGAGTCTGCCAATGTGGGATGGATGAACTTGCAGATAAAGAATGAAACTGGCCAACATGCGACTGAAGAAGATGTGAATTCACATTTTGTGGGTGATGCAAAATAAATGGAGGCAGAGCCGTCAGTTGTCCAGATGGAAAGTATGTCGGCATTCCATGTAACGACTGAGGAGTCATTTGAACAGTAGAGATATTGTCGGTCTGCAATAAGTCAAGATATATAAAAGAATTAAATATATAACGTGTGAATTAATATGTGATACGATACGCCACAACCAATACCTGAGAAGAGACAACTTCTGCATCACCATTTTGGAGACCCCTTGAATCACCATTAGGGTTCAACTGGTTTCCACTTGCATCAACAAACTGAGACATTTCCTTCACGGCAGTTTTATTAGTATGTGACGAATTATTTCCACTCTTTTCTCTTGCCTCAGATAACTCTTTCTCAAGCTGTTGTAATGTTTGTAGATGAAGCCTCTCCATCTCAGAAAACTGGCACGATTAATACCATAACCCATGTCATTACCATAATATTCTAAAAATATAACGACTTAGTATTACCACTGCTCAGATAAACTAACAAACCTGTCTCTGGCAACCAAGCCAAAGCTGGTTGTATTGTTCTGTGCGTTCTCTGAGTTCAGCTTGCAACGAGTGATTTGTTGTTGACTGCAAAGCATCCATCTCCTGGACCCGTGCGATCCACGCTTGTGCTTCCCTTATCTGCTCGTCTTTATATATGATAGTTTCTTGAGCAACTCTATGCTGAAAAAAATAAACACGGATCGCAACACACGAAGATGAAAAACCTTGAAGCAGTTAGATTAAAAAGCTTCGAAATCATGATGGTATTGGTTTATATTACAAAAGAATAGCTGAAAGGGTACCTGTTCCTGCAATTCCATGAGCTGCCTTTCCTTTTCTTGAACATGTTCTTGTAATTCATGGATTTTTTGAATATGCTGAGCCCTTTCAGCTTCAGAATTATCACGTTCTCTCCTGCAAATGCATATATGACGACTTATATTACAATCATCAAACTTTGGACACGTCCCCACAATGTGATTAATACATGTAAGTCTATATACAACCACAAAGTAGACATGTTTAAGAATTATCAGAATTCAAAAAACCATGAAAGGTTTAAACTTTGAATTAAAAAGATATACCGAAAAGTTGCCAGTTCTTTGTTTTGCTCACGTAAGAGGTCCTCTTTAGCCCATGCCTATAACAATGAAGAACAAAAAAATATATAAAAAAATAACAGATAAATAAAAACATTAAATGAATCATGAATATTTAGGTGAATACCGCTTCATGGTCCAATCTAATTGCATGAAGCTCTTTATCCTTATCATCCAAAGTTCTTTGCAAGTCCATTATAGTCTTTTCCCTTTCATGCAATTGTTCCTTTACACACAAACACTCTAGTAAGCGACAAATTTCTATAACCATAAACACAAATCTTTAAACCAAGACACTCTCACACACCTGAAGTTTAACATTTGAAGTAATATGCTCTTTAATCTGTGAATCAAACCGTTCCTGAATCCCAATCACTTCTGATCTAGCAATCAATCTAGCCTTCAAATTAACCTCCAAATGCTGAAGCTCCTCCCTTTGTTTCACAACCTCATCAAGATGCAATTCATGCTCCGAAACCCCATCAACTGAAAAGTAGTCCACATTCACAGTCTCTCCACCCTGATGCACCTTAACAATCAACAAAACTCACTCAACATCTAACACTCTCTCAACAAATCAATCCAAAAACAGTTCATAAACACATTAAAAAAGTTCAAACAACATAACAGTTCACCTCATATATCAATCTCTCATCACCCTGACCTAACTTTGACCGGTCCAAATCCTAATCATTCAACAAGAAATTAAACCCTAGCTTTAATAATATTAAAACTTAACCCTAGCTTTATAAAGATTCAAACTTTAACCTAGAAAACTGACCTCGTTACCGGAGTTTTGGACATGATGATCGGAAACAACACGCCATTCTTTCCGAGAAGACTGAGATTGAGAAACCGGCATGGTAATCGAAACACCACGCGCCGCTAGGGCGACGCTAGCGGCGGCCTCCATCGAAATCAAAGCTTGCAACCACCGGCCACCGTAAAAAAAACCCTAATTTGACGGTACGAACCCTAATTTGAAGGTACGAACGATCGAGAACACAGAATAAGAGTAGGAATCGAGTGAGAAGATGATGAGATTGAGATGAACAATGCAATAGGTTAGGGGGAAAGTGTTGGATTTGGGGGTGAATTTAGGGTTTTAGTGTGGTGTTTTGAAGTGAATGTGAAACCCTTAAAAGGGATAGATGATTTGGGGGAAGTTTTGATGGAGGATTAGCTCCCGCCATTTATATCTATGGTGGATTGGGATGACCCACCTTGTGACTTGTCTTAAGTTAGAGAGCTACGAGTGAATATGGGCCGGGTCGATTTTGAGCTCGAAATTAACTGAAATTGACTAAATTTGGCAAGTAATTTCAACAAGTGTGAAAATAATGTGCGAAAATAGAAATCAAACTTTCAAGAAACACAACTACAGAATTTTGAAGTTTATATCACTTTGAAACAAAGTTTACAAGGTGATTGTGAGGTTATTGGCTAATACAAACGAATACTTTAAGAATTCTGTAATGAATGGCAATGGAGTTTTGTTGTATGTAAAATGCTAGGCTTTAACTCATTTCCCTTCGTTGATGACTTCTCTATTTATAGAAAGTCTTTGACATGAATAAACATTTGTTTATTCATGCACTTGTCTGCATAAAGTAGTTTTTTTGGCATATTCATTGAATCCATCCAATGTCAACTTGCTATTTTACTTTGGTGGCAGAACCTTATATCTTGGACAAGTTGGTCCATCAGAATTTCTGATGACTAACTTATCAGAAATCTGTTGAATTGATCATCAGGTTTCTGTTGATCAGAAGTTACCAGATTCTGGTGACAGACATCAGATTTATCATCAGACTTATCAGATTGGTCATTTTTTATCGTCATTCTTCAGTTGTGATCTAATTCTGATATCTGTTGAAGTTGTATTTGCTTTTCTGTTTTTGTCCTGTTAATCTTGTATCTTCCTTTTGTTTGATCCTTTTGACTTTATCTTCACCAGATGATCAGATTGATCATACTTTTCTTCAATACTTACAAAAAAAAGTTTCCTAACAATTTCCCCCTAAGTATTGTAAGAAAAATAACTACTCATAATCAATGTTGTAGAAAGCGCTAGGCGCTAGTCGGGCGGTGAGGTACCGCCTAGGGATTAATCGGGATTAATCGGAATGGACTTTATATGTATAATTTTATGAATTTATATACATATACCACTAATTTTATATTTTTCATATATAAATTCACAAATATAAGGACTAAATATAAACTAATAAAGATAGAGGGGGTTATATGTTAAAATACCTAAACTTAAATAGCCCTAATCATCTAAACTTTCATCATACGCCGTTTCCTGCTCTCCGTCTCTTCTTCTTCATCAGATACAAAAACAAAACACAAACCCTAATCCCTATATTCCCTTCATCTAAACAATGATTGAATAACAAATTAAGGTCGTCGGAGAAGAAGACTAAGGTCGCCGTCGCCGGCGATGGATGGAGGTGTGCGGCGACAATGAGTCAGGTAAGTTTCTGTATAAATTTCTGGGTCCGATTAGTCCGATTTCTTCTGATTTTCTCCGACTAGGTCCGATTTTGACCGTCTTTGACCAGGACCGATTTTTTTAACCGATTTGCAACTTTTTAGGCGATGGCTCACCGATTACCGCCTAGGCGCCGATTAATCGGCCGCCTAATCTGACTTCTACAACATTGCTCATAATCAAAGAACATGAAAAGAAATTTAAACTACATAAATTCAAATTGTAACAGAAACACTGTTCAACAGAAGAAATAACGGAAATAAATTGTTTATCAAGCACTATCAAGATTGACTCTGTAAAGATCACCATCCTTTAGTCTCTTCTTGAAGTCAATTATTTTGTTGCATTCCTTGAACATTGCCTTGTACCAAGTTCTTGCTTTAATCCATTCATTGATGATCTACTCAATCTTTTTCCTCAGCACCTCTTTGTCATGTCCCTTTGTTTTAAGTTATTCCTGCTTCTTGTTCATGCATTCCTTTATGTATTTGAGAGTCTGGTTTGAGTACTTGCATATTTCATCAACTCTAAAAAGAGCCTTCTCTCCTTCATGATCCCTGAAAATGACCGAAAGTTTTGAATTTTCAAAATGACTCATGTTATGGCTTCTTCTTGTAGTTATGTTGGGATTGTTATGTCAGGAGGGGGCATGAGCAACTTTTTGTTAATTACATAATCGTAATCAGTGCAAAGATCAAAACCAGTTAAAGTTATTTGTGTAAATAGCTTCCTTCCGGCTTTTGAGAGGTTGTTAAGGGCTCTCCTTATGACCCTTGTGTTTCCTTTTTCTTTATCAAATGTCTTTTTCAGCATAATCAGGTCTATTGGATAGAGCCTATCTGCTAAATCACCATCTTTGATTACCTTTTCATCACCATTCTTTCTTATCAAGGTATACTTGTTTTGCTCATGGATACCAACAACTGCATCTGGTGTAACAAGGGGATCCATTTTTTTTACTCTCACTACATGATTAGTTTGAACTCTATGAATGCTCCATTCTCCTCTTTCAAGTCTTTCCAGCCTTAGGTCCCTGCTCATAGGACTCATTGGTCTTTCTTCTTTGTCCTGTTCAGACCAATAGAATTCTTTGAGTTTGCTTTCAGGAAACATCATGTGTTCTCTATCAATTTGTTGTACAAAAGTGACATTTCCTTCTGAATCCTTTACTTGAACTATCTTTGGTCTCTTTGAAGATGTTGCAGATTCTTCCCATTTTCTTTTCTCTGCAAGGTTTAAGGACTCACTAAAAGCGGTTTCACCTCATGAGGTCCTTTTTGGTGGTGCCTGTTGTTTTTCTTTGTCTTTTGAAGGACCACTGCTTGCATCAGATGTGATTAGAGGAGAGATTTCAAGTCTTTTGAGAATTTCTGACCTTTATACTAGTGGTGGGGGCCCCCATTGGCGTAGGCTCAGATTCACTGGATGGCGTAACTGGTTTTGGCTGTGTTGTACGGATGATTCTTGGGACATCCAAGTGTGAAGCTTCTTTTGGAATGGGGGTTCTCAACTCGTGAATGTTTATATTTTCCATTCTGGCAACATTGTAATGCATTCTCTTCAACATTATACCACATGACCGTTAGTATTCACCAAACACAATTCATCTTATTGAAAAATATTGGAGATATATCAAAAGTTCAATAATGGTTTAAATAAAGATAATTACCATTAACCTGTCATAAACCTACTTAAATACTAACCACCCCACGATTTCTGTACCCATAAATCCTATATATACCCAGTTTCAAAACCGGACTTCATCTTTAACCTCAAAACTTACAAGCCCTAAAACCCCTTTGTTTTTTAAAAACAAAATTCATCCCTAAATCACCATGTCTGCACCAAAGACTGTCAATCTCAACATTCCAGCAGTTGAACACGATGTCACCTTCATCAGGGAAGACGAATTTCTACCTAACAAAGACAACAATTTCATGATGAATGTTGAACACTCACAATATGATCAAAGATGTCAACGTTTAGTTGAGTTCCTATTGAACTGTCTGATTACTCAAGCTATGATGAAGACCAATGAGGTACCGGAAAACATCATGCAACGGCTTGTTCACACGCTCAAAGAGACCGACAAAGATGAAGTTAAAGCACATCTCCGGGGAAGTATTTCAGTTACAATAACTCCGAGAAAAATCAAAGAATGCTTGGAACTTCAAATTAAAGCCAGCTACATGGAAACACCAAAGAAGGATGAGCTGATGATGGAATTCATAGCACTCAGCTACAAAGAGCAAGTCACCAGGATAGGGGAATTCAAAAGAAATTGTTAGGATCCGAGTTTGAATTGTTTGTGAATGTTTAAGATGAATGATGTAAGAAGATAACAAAAATGGAAATAATGCAGCGGAATATAAACCTAAAAATAAATAAAAGTTAAAACACAAACACTATTCACAAACTTTACTAATTATAATATTATTATAATTATAATATAATATAATATAATTATAATATAATATAATTAGAATGGAAAGGGTAAATATAAACCTAAAAATCCCATGATTATATTTTCAGTAAACTAATACGTATACCCGATAACCGCTGGTATGTCCAATAGCCGACATATATTTAACCAGATATAGGACAAAGTTAAGTTATACAATCGAGAATATGATACTAAGATTACCAATATCCGTCTCATATTCGTCCTATTACTTTTTTTTAACAACAAAAAAAAACTTATTATAAAAAAGGCTTGCGGGGAACTAGCAAAACCCTTTACAAAGGCCAAAGAAACCCAAAAGAAATAAACAAAACCCAAGAAAACCGAGATACTAATACATATTCGTCATATTACCTCCCTATAGACAAAGACTAATAAAATTAGGAGTTAAGATCCCATACAAACTTTGTCTTATATAAAAACATTAAGAACAGATCTTGAACGTTGATTAATTGAATTAAGGCTAAGATTGATTACACATCATTACTAACTATAACTATACTATTTAATGAGATTCAAGGGTGTTTTAGTCATTTTCTCATTTTTCATTAACTACTAATTCCACCCGTTTTTTTAAAACTAAAAGTAACTTTTATATAATTTAGTATTGTTAGGAAACTTTATTTGTAAGTATTGAAGAAACACTTATTCAGCTTAATCTATGAAGAAGATAAAGTGCTGAAGATCAAACAACATGAAGAAACCAGATAGGACGATTGAAAAGAACAACATCTACTTCAAAGAATCAGAAGCTGATCAAGAACAAGAGAAGATTATCAGAAAAAGCCATTCTGATGGATCTGATGATATTTCTGATGAAATATCAACAGTTTCTAGCAAATCTGATCATCAGACTTTCTGATGATTTGTTCACAAGAATTTCTGATGAAGTGGTTTATCATAAATTCTAATGAAACCCCACTTGTCTAAATGAGTTCTACTCTGCCACAATAACCAAAGCAACTTGACATTATTGGATCTCATGATGACTAAGGCAACTTGATAGTTGGATTTAATGAATATGTCAAGAAGCTACTTTTTGCAGGACATATACATGAATAAACAAATGTTTATTCATGCCCCTGGGCTCTCTAGAAATAGAAAGCTCATCAAGCAAATGACAATGAGTTAAGCCAAGCATTCAATACATACAATAAAAACTCCATTGTCCTTTCACCACAGAATTATACAAGTATTCATTTGTAATAGATAATAACCTCACAATCACCTTGTAAACCATTTTGTTTCAAAGTGATATAAACTTGAAAATTTTGTAGGTCTTGTTTCTTGAAAGTCTGATTTCTATTTTCGCACACTATTTTCATATTTGTTGAAATCACTTGCGATATTACGTGAAAAGAAGTTTTTTAAGTCCATTTGGGACCAACAATTGGTATCAGAGCACATTAAATAAATTATTTTCAAACGATCAATTGCTCAACTCTTTTTCTCTAAATATGGCAAACTTTCAAACGTGGAATAACGCTTTCAACATTGGTTCTATGTCTAAACCTCCGACCTTGGTCAGAGATGAATACCCACAATGGAAAATCAGGATGGTCAACTTCCTTAATGGACATAACCGAACTCTATTTCAATCCATTGTAAGGGATCCATATGTACCAACGACTGAAATACCAGCTATTCCACCAACTGATCAATCACCAGGAGTCCCTGCCTCCTTGGCTCCCAAAAGTGAAAGTAATTGGAGCCAAGAAGACAAGGACCTCATGGCTGCAGATGAAAGGGCAAAATCACTTTTAATAATGGCTCTTCCTAATGACATATTCTCACAAGTTGATGCATGTACATCAGCTAAAGAGATATGGGATCAGTTAGAAAATCTTTGTGAAGGAGGGGAAATGATGAAAAGGAACAAAAGAACAAACTGTGTTTCCTCTTATGAGAGGTTTAAAAGTTTACCAAATGAAAAACTTTATGAAACTTTTCATAGATTTGCTAAACTTTTGAACGAGATAAAGAAATTTGGAATTACAAAATCAAATGATGAAAGAAACATAAAATTTCTGGATGCTTTGCCTAGAGAATGGAGAAGTCTAACCATGACTTTGTCCTCAACCTTAGAACTAGGTAATATGAGTCTTCATGACTTATATAGCATTCTGGTCCCCAGAGAAGATGAGATATTTGAAGAATCAAATCAGAGAGGGGGATCTTTAGCTTTAATCTCAAACTCACAAAGAACACCCATCAATGATCCACAAACCTCAAACAGTCAAAATATTGAAAATTCTGACACATCATCAGATTTTTCAGCTTTTACTGAAGCAATTGCACTGCTCACCAAAACTTTTGAGCAGAGGTTAAGGGGAGGTGGCCAAAGATACCAGAAAATTGATAAAGGGAAGATGGAAGGAAGATCTAGGGATGAAGGAAGATCAAAGGATAAGGGAAACGCTGAAGTTATGTGTTACAAATGTAAACAAAAGGGTCACTATGCATCAGAGTGCAAAACCAAGAAACTGAAGGATGTTGCATACTATGAGAAGAAGCTGGAAGAAGCAAAGAAGCAACAACAAGTCAGTTTGATAGCAGGGACAAATACATGGCTGTCAGATGACTCTTCTGATGAAGAAGAAGAAGAATAAATGGCTAATTTCTGCCTCATGGCACTTTCTGATGAACTACAAGAAACATCATAACATAAGGTAAATCTAGATAATCTTGACCTTGAACACAAATTAAATAAACTCATGTCAGATTTTCTAAATCTGCAAGATAAACAGAAATCAGATAGCAAAAAATCTTATGAGCTGCAAAGAACCCAGAATAAAGTTATACTTGAAAACCAGTTACTGATAGAAGAAAGCTTAGATCACAGAGCTAAAATTGAATTTTATGAAAAAGAAAGAAAAGATCTATACAATTCATGATAAAGAAATAATTGTAAAGGGTTTTCAACAAGCAAAGAAATTCATTAACTTTATTGAAGCCACACCAAATAACAGAGGTGAGAGTTTAGGGTATGTAAAAACAAGTGAAATCAAACCCACCGCCTTTTTGAAAGCAACACATCAGATTTCTGATAAATTTACATCAGAATCTGATTTTGAATCATGCAGATCAATAAGTTCTGAGAACTCTTTTGAAATCTCAAAACTCAACTTAAAAGCAAAAAGGAGTGAATCCAAACAAAAGTGTTTAAAAGATCCAGAAGTAATTCACTCAAGATTTCAAAATTATCCAACAATTCCATCACAAGTAGAGAAATCAGAGAATTCTGATAAAGAAACTTGTATGTGTGTTGACATTTTGAAGCTAGTTCAACACCATCTCCAAACAAAAATTGAAAAATCTGTTCATGGCTCAGCATGCAACAGATGTTCTGATGAAAGTTCATCAAAAGAAGATAATCTGATTAAAACTTCATCAGAAAAAGTACCCAAGCAAGTCTGGGTACCAAAAGCCCTCTAATTTTTCCATTTCAGGACCATCATGTGCAGCAGATCTGGTACTGCAATTCTGGAAGCTCCAAGCACATGACTGGGGACAGGAGCTTACTCAGTAATTTTGTTTCAAAACTGAGTAAAATGGTTAATTTTGGGAATGGAGTAAAAGGAAGGATTTTGGGGTATGGATGTATAAAGTATGGATGTTTGACCATCGAAAAAGTAGCCTCTGTAGAAGGTTTAAAGTACAATATGCTAAGTTGTGGTCAATTATGTGACAAAGGTTTTCAGGTAACATTTTTACCAGAAAAATGCTTGTTAATTGGAAAAAGAATAAGACAGTCAATCTACTATTTTGATTTTAAAGAGAAAAATGAACATCCAAAATTATGTTTATTTTCAAAAATTAACAAAGGTAGTAGTTGGTTGTGGCACAAGAGGTTAACCCACTTAAACTTTAAAAATTTAAGCAAATTAGTAAGCAAAGGACTGGTAAAAGGATTACCTTTCATATCCTCAAAGAAGGATAAAATTTGTGAAGCTTGTGAAATGGGTAAATCTAAAAGAAGCTCGCACAAAACAATTTCTAAATCTTCAATAACACAAAATTTAGAACTTTTGCATATGGATCTTTGTGGACCCATAAGCACTGAAAGTTTTTTTGGAAATAAGTACATACTTGTAATTGTAGATGATTTTTCCAGATACACATGGGTAGAGTTTTTAAGAAAGAAAAGTGAAACTCCTAATCTGATCATAAATTTTATCGAAAAAATTGAAAATCTGTTAAAATTAACAGTCAGAAGGATCAGAACAGATAATGGAACAGAATTTAAAAATTCAAAAGTTGAGAGCTTCCTTGTAAGCAAAGGAATCTCTCATGACTTTTCTGCTCCAAGATCACCCCAACAGAATGGAGTGGTAGAAAGGAGGAATGGAACCTTAGTGGAAGCAGCTAGAACAATGCTTGCTCATGCAAAATTGCCCACTCATTTTTGGGCAGAGGCAATAGCAAATGCTTGTTTTACCCAGAACAGGTCCATAATCAACAAAAGACATAATAAAACACCTTACAACATTATAAATGGGAGAATACCAAGTGTAAAATTTTTGCACACATTTGGTTGTAAATGTTTTATTTTCAATGATTTTGAAAGTCTAGAAAAATTTGACAGAAAAGCAGAGAAGGGTATTTTTCTTGGATATTCAATGTCCTCAAAAGCATATGGAATTTTTATTCTAAACACTAGGACAATCAGAGAAAGTTTATATGTATCTTTTGATGATTCATCAGAAACAGATGTTTCTGATGAATACATGAAGGAAATAAACCTTTCATATAAACAAGAAAAACTTGAACATCTTTTTGAAATGGTAATAGAAGATTTCCTAGAACATGATCAGTCTTTCACAAAAAAATCTATAGATAATTCACGTGCTAACCCAGCAGAACAAATGGAAAATGTATCAGAAACCTTAAATCAGAACAATAAAAATATATCTGAAAATCAAAATTCTGATACATTCCATACAACCGAGGCAAATGTTCAGGGGGAAACTTCAAATCCATCAGAACCAACAACTTTTCATAACAAGTTGAGATGGATAAAAGGACATGTTCATTCTGACATCATTGAAAATCCAGAAGATGGTGTGAGAACAAGATCTGCAACAGCACATGAGTGTGCTTTTGCTGGGTTCTTAAGCAAGATAGAACCCAAATCTGTCAAAGAAGCTCTTAATGACTCAGACTGGATTCAAGTAATGCAAGAAGAGCTTGATCAGTTTGAAAATAGTAAGGTATGGGATCTGGTGCCAAAGCCAAATGAAAAATCTGTCATAGGCTCAAAATGGGTATTTAGAAACAAATCAGATGAAAATGGCATAATAACCAGGAATAAGGCAAGGTTAGTGGTCAAAGGTTATTGTTAACAAGAAGGTATTGACTATGATGAAACCTTTGCACCAGTGGCCAGATTAGAAGCAGTAAGAATCTTTCTTGCTTATGTTGCATCCAAAGACTTCAAAGTATATCAAATGGATGTGAAATCTGCATTCCTAAATGGTAAGATTGAGGAAGAAGTTTATGTGCATCAACTTGAAGGCTTTGTTGATCCTAAATTTCAAAACCATGTTTACAAATTAAACAAAGCCTTGTATG
Organism: Helianthus tuberosus; assembly: GCA_030545235.1. NCBI lineage: Eukaryota > Viridiplantae > Streptophyta > Magnoliopsida > Asterales > Asteraceae > Helianthus > Helianthus tuberosus. Next base: position 24,422,010 of record CM060426.1, on the reverse strand, counting down.
GTTTGAAGCAAGCTCCTAGAGCATGGTATGAAACACTTTCAAGCTTCTTACTCAATTCTGGCTTCACAAAAGGTACTATTGATACAACTCTTTTTCTTAAAACACACAAGGGTCACACTTTATTAGTCCAAATTTATGTTGATGACATTATATTTGGATCAACAAATGAAAAGTTTTGCAAAAAGTTTCGAAAATTGATGACCAGCCACTTTGAGATGAGCATGATGGGTGAGTTAACTTTCTTCTTAGGTTTACAAGTCAAACAAAGAATTGATGGAATATTTTTTAGTCAATCTAAGTATGTGAAAACAATTTTGAACAAATACTCACTGGAAAATGACTCAATCTCAAAAACTCCCATGGCAACAGGGAACAAACTTGATTCTGATAAAGAATGAAAATGTGTAGATATTAAAACCTATAGGGGGATGATAGGATCATTGTTATACTTAACTGCAAGCAGACCAGATATTATGTTTGCTACATGCTTTCTGGCCAGATATCAATGCAATCCTAAAGAATCTCACCTAAAAGCAGTCAAAAGGGTTTTTAAATATCTAAAGGGCACATCAGAACTGGGTCTCTGGTATCCTAAAGATATAAATCTTGAACTAATTGCATACACAGATGCAGATTATGCAGGATGCAAGATTGACAGAAAGAGCACATCTGGTGCATGTCAAATCTTGGGAGAAAAGTTGGTATGTTGGGCAAGTAAGAAACAAAACTGTGTTGCAACATCAACAGTTGAATCTGAATATGTAGCAGCAGCAAGCTGCTGTTCACAAGTGCTGTGGATGCAAACTCAGCTGAAGGATTATGGAGTAAATCTGACAAAGATACCCATTCTATGTGACTCAAAGAGTGTTATTGCAATTACAGAGAATCCAGTTCATCACTCTAGAACCAAGCACATAGATGTCAGATATCACTTCATAAAGGATCATGTTGAAAAAGGTAACATAGAAATGTACTTTGTTCCAACAGAAAACCAAATTGTTGACATTTTTACAAAACCTCATGATGAAAAGAGACACAATTTTCTAATCAGCAAACTTGACATGGTTAACATAAAAGATGAAGATGTTTCAGAAAACAATAAGTCACAACCTGAAAACCAAACTGATGACAATCAGGGTGCAAATTCTGATAAGAATAACGCAACAGATTTCTGATAAAGAAGTCCATCAATCTGAAGCAATATTAGAAAATCTGATAAACTATCAATAACTTGATAATTTATCAGAAAATCTGATGAATCATCAGAAATTCTGATAAAACATCAGAAAATCTGTTAAAACATCAGAATCACCACTGATCATCAGAGAATTTCATGAATTTACCATCTTTATTCATATCTCATATTTGTATAAACACATAACTGTAGATAATATGTTTTTGATTTTTTTTTCTTCTTCTTTGTTCATATTAAAAAAAAATCAAAAAGGGGGAAAGTTGTGACAATTATCAAATTTCCATGTATCCGTACATTAATTAAACAGTAATTAGTGCTTTAAAGACTATGCTTGATCTACATTAATGACATGAATGCTTTCTGATTATTGTCATATACATACAAGTGCATCACATATTGCATGATGTCATATCATTATTGTATGCAACACTTTATGATTCAAATGATGCACGAAACAAAGTTAGCACAGTTATTAAACAAATCAGAAGTACTGACGGGAGTTCAGTACTCAGACAGACATAATGTTAAAGCACAGAATGAGCCAGAAACCAAGAGTTACACTAGTATAGTGAGTGAGGAAGTAAGGATCATAAAACTGCATTCCTAGAGATAGTTTAAGTGCCGGAAAGTGCCTAAAACTCACACAAACTGCAGAATTCTGCAATTTTCAGCAAAATTCAGCATTTAAACAACTTAACATTATGCAGAATCATGGTTTAATGGTCCAGAATGCCTTCCTAGGTGTCGGGAATCAAAACTGTCACAAAACGGAACATAAAGCACACTAAACTGCGTAATGTAGCACCTTAACAAACCGGTAACCAACCGAACAACCGGACACTACCTGAAACACCAAATTTTCACTAGAAGCATTGTTTTATCATTTCCGAGCTAGTCATGGTCCCCGAACATCATAACACCTCTTATACTTACATAACAACTAATAACACTAACTTAGCACTTGAAATATAACTAAATGAGTTAACTTACCATTACAACATAACTAATACCCCCCTAGTCGACGGTTACAAGGGTGGCCCCCACCCTTGATTTGTTTCATTTGTTTAATAGATCATGTTTGATCTTTTGGGACATTATACACAATGGATTAAGAGATGTTGGAGTCAAGATTATATTAACCTCAAGTTCATAACATAACCTTCAAACTCACCAACACTCAAACTCTCTCTTCCTCTTCTCCTCCCTCACGGCCGAAACCAAGCACCACCATCACCATCATTTTCACCTCTCATTCTTCCATTCTCAAGTGACTCTAAGGTGTAAGGAGCTTGATTAAGGAGCTTGGTGCCATTGTAGATTGAAGGACCTCTCTCTAGTGCTTTTAACCACCAAGTTCATCATCTTCATCATCTTGAATCTATTCCCTAGCCTTGTGCTAGTAGTAAGGCTCTCCTAATCTCATTTTACTTCTTATTATGTTGGTTAAAATATGATATAAGTAACTAAACATAAAGAACATCAAAGATTAAGAACATAACTCTTAACATAAAGCTCTAAATCACAAGAATCATTGTTGTTTTAGTATATGTATGCTTCTTGATTGTTGATTATTTGTGTTTATGATGTTAAACATCATATGAAACTTGCTAGATTGTGATTAAACACATGATCTTGCAAGTGAGAGGATGATCTTGTAAGAAATCAAAGTGATCATCCCTTATGTAAACATGGACTTGAAATATGAAGATGTTTTTATGAATAATGATGATCAAAACATAATATAAATCTTGTAGATGGATGATTTCAAAACTAGTTTTCTCAAGAAACCAAGTATAATTACAAGATTTACATAAACATGAGTTTTAAAGAAACGAATCACATTTCTAGTGTTAAAACAAGTGTAGAAATATGTTGTTTACAAGAAAATTTCAAAAGAATGATTTTTTGAAAAATCATTTTACAAGTTGTGAAAGTCTAAAATCTTCAAGAATGTGATTTATAAATAAATAACCACATTTTTAAGGGTAACTAAGCTTACTTAACAACATACTAAGTTACTACAAGTTTTTACAAAAATTTCAAATTCATGAAATAGTGTAAAATGCATAATTTTGGCACTTGGTAAGTATTGAATGAATTGTTGTTGATTTGTGATGATTTTAAAAGAAAATGATATGCTTTGAAAGCATGGAAACCTCCATTTTTAAGGGGAAACTATGGCAAATTTTTTCTAGAATTTAAACACTTAGAAAAATATTTTTAAACAAGTGTTTATAAGTAAATTTTAACCATGGTTTTTATATAAAAATTTGCCATAAATTTTGTAACAACAATTATAAGTAATTGGAGGTTGTTTTTGATAAATAAAAGTGACTAAATATGTATTTAGGAAAATATATATTTAGATGTCACAATTTGTGTGATTACTTGTATATGATGTGTATTAGTTATATTATTTTAGGACTTGAAATAATATAACTTACCAAAATACCAAGAATTATGATACAAAATATTACCAAAATTCCAAGAAAACAAATATATAATTTACACCAAAAAATTGGACAAACCGAACAAGGAATATAAACTACAAAAAATATTCTGGAAATAAATTCATATATATATATATATTGACAAATAACTTAAACGGTATTTTGGAAACCAAGAGAATGAAAATATGATTTCTACAAGTGTTACAAAATATATCATATTTTAACAAGGAGAAAATATACTATTTTTTTAGTAAAGGAAAATATATGTGTTTCTTGAACTATTAAGAAGATATATTATTTTTGGAGAAAATATATATTTTCTTAAACAAATTTAGAATATATTATTTTTGGGGTGAAAAATGAATTTATAAATATTTTCTAAGTTAAACTTGAAAATATATTATTTTTGAGGTTTATATGAAAATATAAGTATTTTTGCCAAGGAAGAATTATAAATAAATTTCTATAAAAGTTTCTTAAAATATATATATTTTGGGAATATATATATATATATATATATGTGTGTGTGTGTGTGTGTGTGATTTCATTAAAAATAATATTCTGGAAAATTTGAATACAAAATTAAGTATAAGAATACTTAATAAATACAATAAAATTACGTATTCTCGTACGTATAAATACACACCGGATACGCCACAAATACTTGGCAAAAATACACAAGTCTAAGAATACAAGTGTAAGTATACCCATCCTTGGGAAAAGATATACATGTATAAATACATAATATATCAAGTTAGAATATATTATCTTGACAAATATTCCAATAATTAATAAATATAATTTAAGTTAAAATATTATTATTTTAACAAATAATTATATACTTTGGAATAATATTTATGACACTAAGAAACGTAACTCGAAGATACTAAGTCATAATAATTAAGACTAAAAGTCAAGGCACGACCCATCCGTCTAATAAACTGTAGCACATGTGTAGGCCGTCGTGCGACCAAGAAGAGGCTTTGAGTTACACCTTGTAACAACTGTGCTTGTAATCACTATGAACAGTTCTATTATCAATAAAACAATGTTATTTAATCCCAATTTTTGTTTGGTTGTGTTTTACATTTTTCATGTTTTGACTTTTATATAATTTCAAACTCTACATCGCTTTCTGAAGAGTTATACGCAAACTGATGCGTAAACGTAATCAGTTTAATGCGAGAAATACTCCGGAATATCAACATATACTTAACATACCTTAAATAACCTTTACATAACTTAGAAATAAGTTTTGAAGGCTTTGGTATGTCAAAAACAAGTTAATTCGCTTACAGGGACTAAACTTGACAAACTGCGAAAGTATGCCAATTTGAACTGTAACGAACATTCCGGAACATGACCATAAGTTAAACACACCTTAAATATCCCTTATATAGCTTAGAAATAGGCTTTGAGGGGTTCGGTGTGCTAAAATAAACTTTTGGGTCATTCAGGGACTAAAAGTGTCAAAAAGTGCACAAGTTTGCATTTTCGCGCATAACTTACGTTCTAAATACATCTGGACATCCAAAAATTTATGTAAGCACTAAAATATTTTATTTTAGTGTTTGGCATGAGAAAAATCCATTCGTTGCGTCATTTGGATCGTTTTTCGCGCTTGTGCGCATTCCGTCGTAATTAAGCGAACATCGCGTTCGTACGATCAAACGAACTGACATCAGACATATTTTTGAACATGTTTCATGTCCACAATGTTTAGGCATCATTTTAGGGCCTTAAAGTTGGCTTTACGGGCCCTAGAAGTGTTGAAAATGGCTTAAAACATCAACAGGGACTGAAACTGTAATTCTGCAAACATATTTCTGATCTGCAACTCCCAGGCGGCCCGCCTGAGTTTCTGCGCATGTTGAAGCGGGCCGCGTCCACCTCTCTGATCAGATTAGATCGAACAGTCAGTATGTTCCAGCTGTTTTAACCACAACCACAAGCTCACAACTTGCCTATTCAGCTGATAAGGATCATTTTAGGCTACCATAACTTTGCAACACTTGTACGGATGCGATTAAAGCACAGTTTCCATGAAACGATCTTAACGGTGGACCGAAAACTATAAATACCCCACCCCCCATTGCTTAAAAACCACTAGAATCTGATCTTAAAGACTCTAAGTTGAAACCATTGTTTCATACCTGAGTTATTTCGATCTAGATTAGCATTCGAGGACCCTTCGTAAGTATTCTTTCGTTCTTTTCCTTATTTTATTGCTTTTCGAGTCAGAAAGTCAAACTTTGTTTGACTTTCAGCGTTGACCAGCTTATGGTCAATGCGAAGTTCGTTTGAACTTCGCAACGTGATTGTAATCACGATGGTTATAGTCCCTTGGGACTATGCCTACTGATTACCACGTTGTCTAGGGTCGTAGGGTAAGCGATCTAATAAATCGCTTATACCTTCGAACCCGACCCAGTTTGGTCGATCATTAGGATCCAACCAAATACATTAGGTGACCATAGTATATAGGGAATAACCTTCCGAGGTTATACCTTATGGTCACAACGTTTAAGTAGTTGTATGATAGGTAGTTTATATGCCTTAGGTAAATTACCAGAATACCCTTTTCATGTATAATTAGTAATTAAGCATATGTAACCTAAACTTTTGTCACGTAACTAATTATATAACATGTTTAGGCATATAATACTTGTCATAGGACTAGTTAGGCGGTCCGAACGCGTTTCACGCAAACGACGCGTTAAAGTAGCATAAGCTTCCTAAACGGGTCGTAATGGGTCGTAAACACTTAGGTTAAGTTTCGTTTTAGTATGTAGGGTTTGTTAAACCATATTACACGAGTTTCCATACTCGTTTGGTTTACAAAACCTCATTCTATCTGATCTTCCGATTTAGGTCCGGTTTATTAATGTAGTTACCTATATTAGGTGCCGTTTGATATTCTGTGATCTCTAGCATTGCTTGGTGGTTATCTTAGGAATTCTGAGCAATCTCAAGTGAGTACATAGAACCCCATCTTTTAAATGTTTTCAAGGTGTTTATGTGAGTACATAGACCCCTCTTTTACTGTTTTCCAAACTGTTTTGGGGTGGAACACATGTGCCTACTTGTTACTTTCATGCTTTCCTGTTTTCACATCATATACTTGTTATGTTTGTTAGTACATTATAGTACATGATTTCATTACATTTCATGCTATGTATGTCCATTGTGTGCATACTTAGTACATTGTTTTACCTTACATTTCTGCTATGTATGTTGACTGATAGCATGCTAGCACATTGATTTACAAGATTTTTCTACTTTGTATGTTAACTTAGCATACTTAGTACATTGTTTTCATATGACATGTATACAACTGCTATGACATTTGGTTTGCACAAACGGGTCTTTATTACGTTCATTAACATTTGCTACGCCGCTCGGTAGTAAGTAGTGGTACCATAGGACTTGACAAATCCCATTCCTGACATCCCGGGTTTGTTTGGATGTAAGGAATGACTGAATCCGAATACAATTCTTTTGATAACCTTGACTGAAAGGGTTATCCGACTGTCTCAAGGCTTGAATGTATGCGTTAACTTACCACATAAATGTTTGTATCAATGTATCATGCATCACTTTGCAAAACATAACTTTTTGATATATTCAAAATACTTTGTTTTGTACATTTTTACTTATGGTTTAAGTAGTCTTATTTTACTTACCATACATAACATTTGTTACACATTACTTGACTACTTTTGGGCTATCAACATTTGACATGGTTTATACAAGGACTTTTGACTATTGGTTTAAACATAGACATTATACTTTGTTGGTTGGTTTAAGTGACTTAAGTAACGAGATGTGAGTAATATGATACAATCATGGTGGATACGCCGCTGGTACTTCCTATACATAAGTGTTTGTATTATATTACATATCATAGCGTTATTTAAATCATTCATTTTGGACTTATACATTTTACACAAGTGACATGTTTTTACAAGACTTTGGTTTACAATACAGTTTATTTTATACAACTCATTTTACATGGTTATTCATTTAACCATACATTATTCTTTTACTTATACATATCATCTGAACTTATTGTTTTTCAAGAGATTTATAAAACAAATCAAATTACAAGGTTCATGACTAAACATTTTCTTAAACTTAAGTCATGAATCCTATTTTCACAAAACCTATGTATCTCATAGGCATTTTTATGCTGACGTATCTATTTTCACATGTGTTTTCAGGAGCTTTTCCGTAGGATGATGATCACGATACTAGGGTGGACCTGTGCCTTAGAGACTAAAAATGGAGATAGACTATGTTTAATTATGTTCTAAACTCTTTGATTTCTGTTTAAGACAATGAAACTCTTATGTTAATAATTAAATACAACTTTGTATGCCATGGTTATGAAACAATTAATTCTGTTACAACACTCCCCAACGTTTTCCGCCACGTTTTGTATGTTATACGTGGTCGGGGTGTAACAGAAGAGTTGGTATCAGAGCCAATGGTTATAGGGAATTAGGTTATTAGTAATGCTTTGACCTAGACTATAACTTTTCTAGGACCCTAACACAAGTTATCTTGTGTTTAGATCTTAAAACATGTACATCACCTATCCTTAGGTGATTAACAAAACAGAAACCAAATTTTTCGAAACGATTTTTGAAAAAACAATCATCTGTTTTTGAATGATTTATTACAAGGTTTTGAACCCTCTATTGTAAGGTTTTGAACCCTCTTTTATATGGTTTTGAACCCTTTTCAGTTTGACTAAATTTTTGGCCTTGTGCCTTCAAATTTTCAAAATCTCGTCAACGTTTTGGGTTATAAATAATGTGAACACGTGCAAACTGGAAGAGTGAATGCCTGTATTCTGAGTTTTCTGTCTAGGCAAGCACTTCGTATACATCTCAACCAGACGCGAGACCAGTTGTGCTTACCTGGGAATTCTTGGGATGAGTGTTCACTTATAGGCGAGCATGTCTTCGTAATACATTATTTTGACCCATTTACTTTGATTAGTCACTGTGTGTCGTTTGTTTGCTTTGTGATACGGACGAATGACCACCATCTATCCTGTTTGCAATTCTTGTTTTTATCATCTCATTCTTTTCATCCAATCATCTCACTCGTTTCTTTTCATGTTTTCCTCTTTTAGAATGCCTCCTCGACGCGACAATCTGATAGCAACTGCCGAACTGGCAGAAATTATTGCGCAGCAGATGGCTGCTCAATTTCCAAATCTCTTTGCTCAATGGCACCAAGCTAACAACAACAACAATGCTCCATGCAAATACAAGGATTTCAACTCGGCTAAACCACTCAAGTTTAGTGGTTCTGAAGGAGCGACTGGGCTTCTTCAGTGGTTCGAGAGCATTGAGAATACTTTCCGCCACGTGCAGTGTCCGGATAATCGCAAAGTTGAGTTTGCTTTGAGCGTATTTCAGAAGAGGGCTTTGACATGGTGGAACGGGGTTATGAGAGATAGGGGTGCTGAGATTGCCTTGGCACAGACATGGGCTGAACTAAGAGCTCTTATGATGAGGGAATTCTGTCCTCGTCATGAGCAGCGAGCTTTGGAGAAGGAATTTGATAATTTGAAGCAAGATAGTGGTGAGCATCGGGTGTATACTGATAGGTTTGAAGAGTTGAGTCTGCTTTGCCCGACTATGGTTACCCCACTCGACAAGGCTATCGAAAGGTACATCGACGGCCTACCTGACTCAGTACAAGACATCCTTACTGGTAGTGACCTTGCCACACTTCGTCAGGTGATCAAGTTATCAGCGACGTTGACTGAGTCGCAGATTCGGAAGGGTATGTTGCACAGGAAGGGTGACAAGGGCAAGAATCAGTCGGCTGACAAGGGGGATAGCAAGAAAGGTCAAAACAAGAAGGGGAAGAATTCTGGAGGGTCTAGGAAGCGAAAGGCTTCCCAAAACTATGCCGTTACTGCACAGGCTCAAGCTGCACCAAATCAGCCTGCGCAACCAACCGCCAAGAAGCCTTATTTTGGCAATGCACCTTTGTGCAACAGGTGTAATGGCCATCACCAACCACATCTCCAGTGTCGTCAGTGCACCAACTGCGGAAGATCTGGTTATCTTGCTGTCAACTGCCGCATTCCTGTCAATCAGAACCAGGCAGTTCATAACCAAGCTCAACAAGTTGCCCAGCCTCTTGCTCAGCAACAAGGTCAAGCTGCACGACCTCATTTTCCTCCGGGTTCGTGCTACAATTGTGGGGATCTGACCCACTACAGGAACCGGTGCCCAAGGCTAGCCAACCAGAACCAGAATCAGAATCAGGCTCCGGCTCGAGGCCGAGCCTTTAACATGAATGCCCAAGAGGCGCAGGCGGACGATAATGTGGTGAACGGTACGTTCCTTATAAATAATCAGCCTGCATCTGTTCTCTTTGATTCGGGTGCCGATAAGAGTTTTGTGTCATTGTCTTTTGAGCCAATGCTTCGCGTGTCTAGAACGAAACTAAGTAAATCTTTGACAGTAGAGGTTGCTAGTGGTGACCCCATTGTTCTTGATTCTGTTCTTCGCAACTGCCAATTGAACCTTAAGGATCATCTTTTTCCTATCAACCTCACGCCTATGCAACTTGGAAGCTTCGACGTCATTGTAGGTATGGATTGGTTATCCAAGTATCACGCAGAGGTAGTTTGTTTCGAGAAGATCGTTCGTGTGCCACTTTCGACAGGCGAGATTCTACAGGTTCAAGGTGAGAAACCGTCTGGTGGTCTCAAGCTCATGTCTTGTTTTAAAGCTCGGAAGTATCTGCGAAAGAACTATGTGGCCTTCTTAGCACATGTTACAGAAGATAAAGGCAAGGGTAAGTCTATTTCAGATATTCCTGTCGTTCGGGATTATTCTGAAGTATTCCCTGAAGATTTACCTGGTCTACCTCCAGCACGCCAAGTCGAGTTCCGCATTGATCTCGTACCTGGAGCAAATCCCATTGCCAGAGCTCCATATCGTCTTGCATCGTCTGAGATGCAAGAGTTGTCTAAGCAGCTTCAGGAGCTCTCTGACAAAGGTTTTATCCGTCCTAGTTTTTCACCTTGGGGTGCTCCCATTCTTTTTGTCAAGAAGAAGGATGGATCCTTTAGGATGTGTATCGATTATCGTGAGCTTAACAAGCTTACCATCAAGAATCGATATCCCCTACCTCGCATAGATGATCTCTTTGATCAGTTACAGGGCGCTTCTTATTTCTCGAAGATTGATCTGCGATCTGGATATCATCAACTTCGCGTGCATGAAGAAGATATTCCTAAGATAGCGTTCCGTACTCGTTATGGGCATTATGAGTTCACAGTCATGCCATTCGGTTTGACTAATGCTCCTGCTGTTTTCATGGACTTAATGAATAGGGTCTGCAAACCTTATTTGGATCAGTTCGTCATTGTTTTTATTGACGACATCTTGATTTACTCTAAGACGCGAGCTGATCACGAGCAGCATCTTCGTCTTACTCTGGAACTCCTGAAGAAAGAGCAACTTTTCGCCAAATTCTCCAAGTGCGAATTTTGGCTTAAAGAAGTTCAATTCTTAGGACATATTATCAACGAACGAGGTATTCAGGTAGATCCCTCCAAGATCAGTGCGATTAAGGATTGGGATACGCCTACTACTCCTACTGAAGTTCGTTCTTTTCTTGGTCTAGCGGGTTATTATCGCCGCTTTATTGAAAACTTCTCAAAGATTGCAGTTCCTCTAACTGCTCTAACTCAGAAGAACAAACCCTTTGATTGGGGATTCAAACAAGAGGAAGCTTTTCAACACTTGAAGCAGAAGCTTTGTGATGCGCCTGTTCTATCATTGCCTGAGGGTGATGATGATTTTGTCGTGTATTGTGATGCATCGAAATTAGGCCTTGGTTGTGTTCTGATGCAAAGGAACAAAGTCATAGCATATGCATCGAGGCAGTTGAAGATACATGAGAAAAACTACACCACTCATGATCTTGAGTTGGGTGCAGTTGTTTTCGCTCTAAAGATCTGGAGACATTATTTGTACGGTACAAAATGTGTGGTTTTCACGGACCACAAAAGTCTCCAGCATATCTTCAATCAGAAAGAACTCAACATGAGGCAACGACGTTGGGTTGAGCTTTTAAACGACTATGACTGCGAAATTCGCTACCATCCTGGTAAGGCGAATGTTGTAGCTGATGCATTGAGTCGTAAGGAACATACTAAGCTTCATTGTGTACGTGTTCAATCTGTTATTCAAGCTCGATCCGATATCCAAGCACGCATTTCTCAGGCTCAACAATCTTGTGTTTCACAAGGTTTGATGGATAAGGAATTTCCCTATCACATAACACCTGCTCTGGAACTGAAGGACAATGGACTGTATTACTTCATGGACCGTTTGTGGGTCCCAAGTCAGGATGATCTTCGTACCTTGCTTATGGATGAAGCCCATAAGTCTCGTTATTCTATTCATCCGGGCTCAGATAAGATGTATAAGAATCTTCGTATTCAGTATTGGTGGCCTGGTATGAAGAAAGGCATTGCCTTATACGTATCAAAATGCCTTACTTGTCTTAAGGTTAAGGCTGAACATCAACGTCCTTCGGGTTTATTGGTGCAACCAGAGATCCCAGTTTAGAAATGGGAAAACATTACTATGGATCTTGTTACCAAACTTCCACGCACAAAGAAAGGTCATGATGCCATCTGGGTAGTCGTTGATCGTCTTACTAAGTCAGCACATTTCTTGCCAATCCGTGAGGATTTTCCTGCTGACAGACTTGCTCAAATTTATGTGGATGAAATTGTAGCTCGACATGGTGTTCCGTTGAACATCATTTCTGACAGAGATGCTCGTTTCACTTCTCATTTTTGGAGAACCATGCAATCTGCTATGGGGACCCAACTTAATCTGAGCACAGCTTATCATCCGCAAACGGATGGTCAATCTGAGAGAACAATCCAGACTCTGGAGGATATGCTTAGAGCTTGTGTGATCGATTTTGGTGGTAGCTGGGATTCACATCTTAAATTGATTGAATTCTCCTACAACAACAGTTATCACACCAGCATCAAAATGGCTCCTTTCGAGGCTCTCTATGGTCGAAAATGTCGTTCACCAGTCTGCTGGAATGAGATCGGCGAGGCTCAACTTACTGGACCTGCCCTCATTTTAGAGACAACTGACAAGGTCAAGAAAGTTCGCGATAACCTTCAGACAGCTCAAAGCCGTCAAAAGAGTTACGCGGATCCAAAACGCAAACCTTTGGAATTTCAAGTCGGTGATCGAGTATTACTTAAGGTCTCACCTTGGAAAGGTGTGATCAGATTTGGAAAGAAAGGAAAACTTGCACCTAGATATGTTGGACCATTCAAGATCGTCGAAAGAATCGGCAAGGTAGCCTACAGACTTGAGTTACCTCCGGAACTTGGAAATGTTCATCCAACTTTTCACGTATCCAATCTCAAGAGGTGTTTAGCTGATGAGAACCTCCACATACCGCTTGACGAAATTCGTGTTGGCAAAACACTGAAATTTGTTGAGAAGCCAGTGGAAATCATGGAACGTGAAGTCAAGTGGCTTAAACGCAAGCGCATTCCTTTGGTCAAAGTTCGCTGGGAAGCTAAACGTGGACCTGAGTTTACTTGGGAACGCGAAGATCAAATGAAGGCGAAATATCCACATCTTTTTCCACGAGTTTCCTCTAAACAAATTTCGGGACGAAATTTCCACAAGTAGGGGAGACTGTAACAACTGTGCTTGTAATCACTATGAACAGTTCTATTATCAATAAAACAATGTTATTTAATCCCAGTTTTTGTTTGGTTGTGTTTTACATTTTTCATGTTTTGACTTTTATATAATTTCAAACTCTACATCGCTTTCTGAAGAGTTATACGCAAACTGATGCGTAAACGTAATCATTTTAATGCGAGAAATACTCCGGAACATCAACATATACTTAACATACCTTAAATAACCTTTACATAACTTATAAATAAGTTTTGAAGGCTTTGGTATGTCAAAAACAAGTTAATTCGCTTACAGGGACTAAACTTGACAAACTGCGAAAGTATGCCAATTTGAACTGTAACGAACATTCCGGAACATGACCATAAGTTAAACACACCTTAAATATCCCTTATATAGCTTAGAAATAGGCTTTGAGGGGTTCGGTGTGCTAAAATAAACTTTTGGGTCATTCAGGGACTAAAAGTGTCAAAAAGTGCACAAGTTTGCATTTTCGCGCATAACTTACGTTCTAAATACATCTGGACATCCAAAGATTTATGTAAGCACTAAAATATTTTATTTTAGTGTTTGGCATGAGAAAAATCCATTCGTTGCGTCATTTGGATCGTTTTTCGCGCTTGTGCGCATTCCGTCGTAATTAAGCGAACATCGCGTTCGTACGATCAAACGAACTGACATCAGACATATTTTTGAACATGTTTCATGTCCACAATGTTTAGGCATCATTTTAGGGCCTTAAAGTTGGCTTTACGGGCCCTAGAAGTGTTGAAAATGGCTTAAAACATCAACAGGGACTGAAACTGTAATTCTGCAAACATATTTCTGATTTGCAACTCCCAGGCGGCCCGCCTGAGTTTCTGCACATGTTGAAGCGGGCCGCGTCCGCCTCTCTGATCAGATTAGATCAAACAGTCAGCATGTTCCAGCTGTTTTAACCACAACCACAAGCTCACAACTTGCCTATTCAGCTGATAAGGATCATTTTAGGCTACCATAACTTTGCAACACTTGTACGGATGCGATTAAAGCACGGTTTCCATGAAACGATCTTAACGGTGGACCGAAAACTATAAATACCCCACCCCCCATTGCTTAAAAACCACTAGAATCTGATCTTAAAGACTCTAAGTTGAAACCATTGTTTCATACCTGAGTTATTTCGATCTAGATTAGCATTCGGGGACCCTTCGTAAGTATTCTTTCGTTCTTTTCCTTATTTTATTGCTTTTCGTGTCAGAAAGTCAAACTTTGTTTGACTTTCAGCGTTGACCAGCTTATGGTCAATGCGAAGTTCGTTTGAACTTCGCAACGTGATTGTAATCATGATGGTTATAGTCCCTTGGGACTATGCCTACTGATTACCACGTTGTCTAGGGTCGTAGGGTAAGCGATCTAATAAATCGCTTATACCTTCGAACCCGACCTAGTTTGGTTGATCATTAGGATCCGACCAAATACATTAGGTGACCATAGTATATAGGGAATAACCTTCCGAGGTTATACCTTATGGTCACAACGTTTAAGTAGTTGTATGATAGGTAGTTTATATGCCTTAGGTAAATTACCAGAATACCCTTTTCATGTATAATTAGTAATTAAGCATATGTAACCTAAACTTTTGTCACGTAACTGATTATATAACATGTTTAGGCATATAATACTTGTCATAGGACTAGTTAGGCGGTCCGAACGCGTTTCACGCAAACGACGCGTTAAAGTAGCATAAGCTTCCTAAACGGGTCGTAATGGGTCGTAAACACTTAGGTTAAGTTTTGTTTTAGTATGTAGGGTTTGTTAAACCATATTACACGAGTTTCCATACTCGTTTGGTTTACAAAACCTCATTCTATCTGATCTTCCGATTTAGGTCCGGTTTATTAATGTAGTTACCTATATTAGGTGCCGTTTGATATTCCGTGATCTCTAGCATTGCTTGGTGGTTATCTTAGGACTTCTGAGCAATCTCAAGTGAGTACATAGAACCCCATCTTTTAAATGTTTTCAAGGTGTTTATGTGAGTACATAGACCCCTCTTTTACTATTTTCCAAACTGTTTTGGGGTGGAACACATGTGCCTACTTGTTACTTTCATGCTTTCCTGTTTTCACATCATATACTTGTTATGTTCGTTAGTACATTATAGTACATGATTTCATTACATTTCATGCTATGTATGTCCATTGTGTGCATACTTAGTACATTGTTTTACCTTACATTTCTGCTATGTATGTTGACTGATAGCATGCTAGCACATTGATTTACAAGATTTTTCTACTTTGTATGTTAACTTAGCATACTTAGTACATTGTTTTCATATGACATGTATACAACTGCTATGACATTTGGTTTGCACAAACGGGTCTTTATTACGTTCATTAACATTTGCTACGCCGCTCGGTAGTAAGTAGTGGTACCATAGGACTTGACAAATCCCATTCCTGACATCCCGGGTTTGTTTGGATGTAAGGAATGACTGAATCCGAATACAATTCTTTTGATAACCTTGACTGAAAGGGTTATCCGACTGTCTCAAGGCTTGAATGTATGCGTTAACTTACCACATAAATGTTTGTATCAATGTATCATGCATCACTTTGCAAAACATAACTTTTTGATATATTCAAAATACTTTGTTTTGTACATTTTTACTTATGGTTTAAGTAGTCTTATTTTACTTACCATACATAACATTTGTTACACGTTACTTGACTACTTTTGGGCTATCAACATTTGACATGGTTTATACAAGGACTTTTGACTATTGGTTTAAACATAGACATTATACTTTGTTGGTTGGTTTAAGTGACTTAAGTAACGAGATGTGAGTAATATGATACAATCATGGTGGATACGCCGCTGGTACTTCCTATACATAAGTGTTTGTATTATATTACATATCATAGCGTTATTTAAATCATTCATTTTGGACTTATACATTTTACACAAGTGACATGTTTTTACAAGACTTTGGTTTACAATACAGTTTATTTTATACAACTCATTTTACATGGTTATTCATTTAACCATACATTATTCTTTTACTTATACATATCATCTGAACTTATTGTTTTTCAAGCGATTTATAAAACAAATCAAATTACAAGGTTCATGACTAAACATTTTCTTAAACTTAAGTCATGAATCCTATTTTCACAAAACCTATGTATCTCACAGGCATTTTTATGCTGACGTATCTATTTTCACATGTGTTTTCAGGAGCTTTTTCGTAGGATGATGATCACGATACTAGGGTGGACCTGTGCCTTAGAGACTAAAAATGGAGATAGACTATGTTTAATTATGTTCTAAACTCTTTGATTTCTGTTTAAGACAATGAAACTCTTATGTTAATAATTAAATACAACTTTGTATGCCATGGTTATGAAACAATTAATTCTGTTACAACACTCCCCGACGTTTTCCGCCACGTTTTGTATGTTATACGTGGTCGGGGTGTGACACACCTGTTTGCTGAACGCAAGATTGTGAGTTCATGTCCCCCTTTTCTTTTAACGGTTTTCGGCTTTATAACTTCGGGGGTGAAATGTATGTTACAAATGATTACAAACGTTTACATATGGTATGGTTAGCTAAGGAATGAACTGTTAGATCATGTGAGTGGTGGGTACAACGCTTAAGACCATTAATCCTCGTATAAGGACCGAGGGACATGAGTGATAGATCTATTTGGGTGTTGCGAGCCCCACCCCTAGGCCGGTTGTGGCCGAAGGTGGTGACTATGTCTTCCAGCCGGAAGCCCGGTACAAAATCTGCTAGGTTTGAGCCTTCCTGCACCATTGCACACATATTAATGACCTTGCAAATCATTAATTGATATGTTCTTAGACGCTTTTATACCGGGGGTTTTCAATTACATACATACAGTGATTACAAAGTTTATTACGAGCTCACACACAAAACACATGAACTCGCTCAACTTTTGTTGATGTTTTCAAACTACATGTATTTCAGGAAATTGAGAATGGATCCGGCGGGCGTTGAAGGTTATCAAGTTGTGTCTCCAATAAACAATGTCATCCAGTGTTAAAGGGTTTGAATCGTGTATTTTATCTTTGATCGGATACATGGTTCAAAGCCTCGTTTTATTAGTGTCTTTTGTGTCAAGTCCTTTATGAAACTTTAAACAATTGGTCAGTTTGTATTATGAACTTGAAGTCTTGGATTTGTGTTAAATAATGTTGGTTGTATCCTTTTGAAACTTAATTATGGATGAACATCATGGTTTCTATCATTTAGTTGTTTGGTATAATTGAATGCAATGATATTAAGCAAGTCACACGTAACACGCTTCCGTAAAAGTCAGGGTGTGACAAAAGTAACTTGCTTTAAGATAAATTCAAAGCCATCATAGGGGGAAAATCAACCGTCACAGGTAAAATTTTTGCAGAAAATTGATTTCTCTTCTACTTCCAATACATGCAACGTCATCTTTTCATAAGATTGTAGAGAGACACGAGGACATGAAAATGATTAGGGGCTATAAAAGTAGCCGCCTACTTATTCAATGCTACTCACAAACGGAGACTTCAAACTTTGCAATATACTATCTGGATCCACATATCGTCTTAAATGAAGAGATAGAATAGGAAAAGAAAATCTTTAGCTGTTAATACCATTTATGGCATAACTATCACTTTCATCTATTAATATTAACAACTCTTGAAGACTTTCTTCATCACAACAACCTCCTCTTCAAAACTTTTTCAGAAAGTCTAACTTTCAATAACCTCAAATGGCAAAAGAAATCAGAACCGAGCACTTTCCTCTCATTCTTCACAAAACACACAACCTTAGACTAAGGTCAAAGCAAAGTCCTTTGGGCCATGCTATATCAACACATGTCACAATCTACCCTGCACTTCTTCAAGAGTTTTGGTGGAATGCAGAAACTGTCTATAGAGGCACCAGCATGTGGATACAAAGGCAGGTGATGGGCTTTACAATCATTCTAAAGGAGGAAACTCTTAGGGATGCCCTCCAGTTGGTTGATAATCCAGACACCGCCTTCTTCCCAAGAGAAATGCTGGAAGAAACTCTGAAGGATATGGGTTATCGCACACCTAATGTTTCGAGGCAGATCAGCAAGTCTGGTTTCATTCAACCATTCCAGTACTTGGTGACACAGCTCAATGTCTGTTTCTCAAAGAAGACAGGACACTTCAATGAGTTGTCTTACAAGATAATGGAGGTGGTACATGTAGTTGTACAAGAGAAACCGTACAACTTCTCTAAGTTTCTCATGAGAAACTTGGAATTAAACATGCACACTCGTCAACCTTTTCTGATCTACCCTCGCTTTGTGACCAAGGTGATAACAAGTCAGCTGGACTTCGGAGGAGTAAGAAGCTGTTACCCAAGTGCCCAGGTGGTTATACAAGAAAACTTGAATGTTCCCTCCCTTGTTCCATCACCTAATCACAGTGGACAAAGAACCTACTTATGGTTGTATGTTAAGGGTATCTATAATGAGTAGTTTTTTTTTGTTTTGATGTAATTTTTTTTTGTTTGAAAAGTATATATTTGCTTTATGTTTTCTCAAAATCATCACAATAGATCTAGGGGGAAGTAAAATAGCATATCTGATAAAATCAAGAAAAATCTGATGAAGTTCAAAGAAATCTGATGGATCTGATGAAACATCAGAAAATCTGATGATTCATCAGAAAATCTGATAAAACATCAGAAAATTTGTTAAAACATCAGAAAAGTTTTAAGATAACCAGAAAGACTGATAAATCAACAAAAAAAAATATCAGTTAATATTGCTTAAAACCAGATTCAAAGAAACTTATGACAAAGTAAAAAAAAATCATAAAAGTTTCTGTCAAGGATTAAATTTTTGGGTTAAAAATAATCTTAAAAGGAACGAAACAACAATGATGTGAAATCTTTCACAACAAATACTCCTTGAAGATCAAGAGCAAAGATTTGAAGTTCAAGAATGTTATGTAAGTAATATCCTCAAAACCTTACTTATTCCCTCTCATCTCAAAAAAAAAAAAAAAAAGAATGATTGAATCTCTTAATTATTTCTGATGAAGTATAGAGAAAATTCAACACTCAAAAGTTCTATTCAAAGATTTTCTGATACACATCATCACAAGGACTTGTTGGGAACCAAGTTAGTTTCAAAAAGGATTTTTATTGGACCTTCTTGCAACATAAAGGGTCCCACATGAAGAAAAGGTGCAAGTTGGATATTAGTGTTTATTTACTAAAACCTTGAAATCTCCGATTTTCAATAAAAGATTTATATTAAAATATTAGAGATATACCAAGGGTTTTTAGAACGGTTGTTTCCTAAACGTATTAAAACATCATTAAGGTGTCATAAACCACCTTAAATACAAACAACCCACGAAAAACACTCAAAGACCTCTGTCTCAAAACACTATAAATACATCTTTCAAAGGCAAAGAATTCCACCTTCAACTTTCTTCCTCAAAAGCAAAAAAAAAAAAAAAAAAAAAACTAAAAACCCTTTTCGAAGCAAAAACTCAATTCACCATGGCTGCAATCAACATCAACATGCCACCAGTTGAACACTCTGTTCAATTCATCACTGAAGCAGAATTCCTACCATTGAA
The DNA here is from genome assembly GCA_030545235.1 of Helianthus tuberosus. Lineage (NCBI taxonomy): Eukaryota > Viridiplantae > Streptophyta > Magnoliopsida > Asterales > Asteraceae > Helianthus > Helianthus tuberosus. Next base: position 24,402,032 of record CM060426.1, on the reverse strand, counting down.
GAGCAACAATGAAGCCATGAACAACAACATAGAAGAATATGACACGAAGTGCCAAATTTTGATCGAATTTCTAACAAGATATCCTATAGCTCAAGTTCTAACAAAGACTAGAGAGGTACCAGAAAAACTTATACAACAAGTGGTGAAGATACTCAAACTCTCAAATCCAAACGAGCTTACAGCACATTGATGCGCGTGTGGTGTGATATATATTTAAGTATATTTTAAGCCCTTTTTACACGTTAGCCAAGTTTTAAATTTATAAAACACGATATTTTACTAACACCAAACACACATATGGGCAAGTGCACCCATCGTGAGCGTAGTATAGTGTTGGCAAGATACCGAGGTCGTCCAAGGACATAAGAGCTTTTAATACCGGTTTATCTTCAATGTCTAATCAAATCAAAAGTTTAGAAAAAGGTTTTAAACTAGAAAAATAAAAACTAACTAAAATGCTGAAAAATAAAATAAAAATAAAAACAGATAGACAAGATGAATCACTTGGATCCGACTCGTGTATAGTGTAACCTTTGATTATTTTCGCACTTTTGCACTTGTTAAGAGATTATCTTAGTTATTGTAGTAGGCCCTTCTTTTGAAGGTGACGTTACCCTCAACCCAGTAGTTTGAGTCAGCAAGGATACAATCCTAAAGGGTCGGATTATTGAAAGATAATTAATTAAGTTATTAATGCATAATGTGGTAGGCCCCTCTTTTGAAGGTGACGTTACCCTCGGCTAAGTAGTCCGAGTCAGCAGGGATACAGTCCTAAGTAGCCGGGTTAAAGTTTTAATAGTAGCTTACATATGAGGGGATCAAAGAGTTTGGACCCCCGCCATCCAATACCGGTGGGTATTGAAGGAGGTCCTACTAAATTTGACCCAGGTCCTTGCAGGATCTATACACTGAACAAGGCAAGACTCTTACCAAACCGTTCCCTTAACCCCCGACCAGGTAGCCAACATATCTCCATATAGACCGTGGAGATATGAATGGTGAAAATCTTTTATTTTATATAGACAGTAAAATAATGCCAAGACACCATGGACAAACCATAAGGAAGAATCACCTTCAACATAAGAAACTAGTTATTAAAGTCATTAATACATAACCAAATAAAAAGTGCGAAAAGATTAAAAATAAAAAGTATTACACTAGACACTTGTCTTCACCAAGTGATGTAAGAGACTTAGGCAAACATGGCCTTTGATTGTCAAGAACTCTTACTATCAATATTGGATCCCGAGACGACTCACACACTCTATGATGGAAGATGGATGATGGTGGTGGATGATGGTGTTGTGATGGTGGTGGGTGGTGGGTGAAGTGTGAGAGAGGTGGTGTGCCAAAGGATGGTTTGCAAATGAGCCAAGCACCCCTATTTATAGCCTGAAAAGACGCTCGGGCACGGCCCCGTGTCCAATGCGCACGGACCCGTGTCCACCCTTCTTCTCTTTCTTCATTAATTGCAGTTTGTCTGCATTAGTTGATCACGCCCCCGTGTCCGCTGGGCACGACCCCAAGTGCAGAAGCATATCTGTACTATCAAGATTTCCCCAGATCCTGCGAATCTTACAGTTGACCACGACCCCGTGTCCGGTGGGCAAGCCCCCGTGGTGGGTGATAGAAGCTTCTACAACTTTGTCTTTTCTGCAGACACTTGGGCACGCCCCCGTGCTCACTGAGCACGGGGCGTTTTCAGCCTTCTGTTCTCTTGTTTTTGCTTGGGAAGATGCTGTCGGGGGGTCGAGCATGCCACGTTTATTCCTTTTCTTGCATTTATGTTAGATTTAGCTGCCTTTTTGCTTCTTTTGTTCATTTGAGCTCATTTAATCCAGAAAATACAAAAGGAAGACAAAAACACACTTTTTCCAACATTAGTACTAAAAAAGGGTTAGTTTTATGCCACATTTGATGTAATTTATATGTTGCATTTTGCACACATCAAATACCCCCACACTTGAATCTTTGCTTGTCCTCAAGCAAAACTCTTTATAATGTGGCTTTACACTCCCAAATGGAATGGGTAGAAGAGAAGTTTTTGGGCTTGTCATAGAGTGTCGGGATTTCCAAGATTCTTTATTAAGTTTTATTTTTATTTATTTACAATCCTATTCGTCATGATTTATTTAAAACATTACATAAGATAAATTACTTATTAGGGCATAACATGCCTTTTCAAAATTTCACTTATATACAAGTTCACATACCTCACGGGGATCACTCAACACTCGGCCGAAGATGTATTTTAGTGAATCACTCGAGAGCGGCATGGAACTTACTCCTACCATAAGCTTGCCAAGCAATCAATCCTCCTCCTTTTTAACTATACACCTTTGTAAATATCAAGAGGACTTTTGGGGTGAAGGGTTAGGCTTGGGTTAAAGGTAGGTGGTTGGGTTAGTGGTTAGTAGAAAAGGGCGAAAGGCGTAAAAGCATCGGTTTTCGCAAGACTTTTTATTTTGTAACATTTTATTTCGATGAAGATATTCTTCAAACAAGGTTATTTTTGATAAACTTGTTTGTTTATTTCTTTTGGCTTCATCCTCATCATTCAAAGAATTTTTTTTTTCAAAGTCATGAGAAAAATCAAGCTTGTTACTAAAACAAAGGGTTTAAAAATAAAAAGGGTTTTGGTGGGTAAAAGGGTGTTTGTTTTGGGTTAAGAAATGAAAAGGTTTAGGCTCAAAGGGGTTAACTAGGGGAATTTTGGGTAGGTGGTAAAAAAAAAGAAAAATAATGGTGTAGAAATAAAAAGGGTTAGTCCTAATGCCTCTATCATTTACTTACTCGGGTTTTAGTTGGTAAGGACCGGGAATGTATTGTCGTGGCAAGTTCTAGAGTCGTAAGAACCAAGCGGCTATTCACATAAGAAACGAAAAATGAGCAATTAGTTTTAAGATGTGTATTTGTATGCTCAATAAAGGCTCAAAACTCACTTTTTGTGGGAATGGGTTTTTTATGTGATCAAGTATATATAATCAAATTTTAACTAAACTTGTCATGCCGTTTCATAATTTTCTTATGTTGGTTCTTTTTATCACGACATCGGTTGTAAATTTGTAAAAATATAGCCTTTTTCATAACTTGAAATTCCCAAGTTAAACATAGACAAGTAAACAAAAATGAAAAATTTTTGAATTTTTTTTTTGGGGTGAGAGTTTTGTGTAAGGCTTGTAATTAGGACTTGCAAGATTCAAGGTTTTAGCATCCCCCCATACTTAAATTACACATTGTCCTTAATGTGTCCCAAAAATAAGTTTTTAGGTTGATTGAATGTGTAAAAAGGTGTGAAAAAGCAAAAATTTATGTTACTGGGCGTCTGGACACGACCCCATGTCGAATGGACACGACCCCGTGGTTAGAGTGCCAGTAACAACTACTTACAGAAGGTGGACACGGGGGCGTGTCGGCTGGACACGACCCCGTGTCTGGCAAAAATATGCAGAATTAAATAAACAGCAGGTCTGGGGTAGTGGGCACGGGGGCGTGTCGGCTGGACACGACCCCGTGTAGACAATCTGCAAAGGTGAAAAATAGGTTTCTGGCTTCGGTTTTCCTGTCCCGGCTTTAGTAGCACTAGTATTTAGTGCTCTAAGCCTCGTATGTACCTGTTTTACCAATAAGCACTACACCAAACCATAACAAGCGTCCTAAATTACCATAGTTCAAACATCCAAACCACAAAGTTAAAAGAAAAATAAATGCAGAAAGTAAAAAGAGTTAAAGGAAAATAAATTGTTCAACACTCGGCACGCAGGCCGAAAATTGTTCATAAGAAAAGGGGTTAACCTGTGGGATCACCAACCAGCTGCTCCTAACTCCGCTCCTCCCGCCTAGTCCATGTCCTCGTCCTCATCATCATCTCCTCCTCCATGCCCCGCCATGTACTCCCGGATGTTCCCAATGTCATCCTGAATGTCAGAGATGTTTCTCTCAATCGCTCCGACCCGGGTGTACGTGTTGCTCGCCATGTTATAGGTGTTCCTGGTGCACATGAGGTTTTCCTGTAACAAATCATGTAAACTTTAAAAATTAGAAAAACCGCCTCCTTGTGAGGAGGATTGGCCCGGATCACCGTGGGGCTGGTACTGGAATTAAGGAGGTTGTTGGAATTGTGGAGCGTGAAGGACGAGTGCTTCTTGCGGGTTCCATGCATGCCCTTGGACTCTTTGGAAGCTAACCGTCCCGTCTTCAGCTTCACAAATCAAATTCATGGAGCGGCAGATGTGTATGTCCACTCTTCCCGACCATGGGCTCTTTTGGAAAGACCTGGGCATGTTCACGAAATGCTTGAAGAGACGGTATATCCACCCCCCCGAAGAAGATAGGGGTTGGTGGAGTAGCAAGCCGGTTCCAATGCATGTTTCGGAGCAGGAGATACGGAACATCGAGGTTTCTTTGGTTATGAATGCAATGAAGGACCACCAGATCTCTCAACCCAATGACGCCACTGCTGTCATGCCTTTGGCTAAGAGAGTAAGTGAGGACCCTATGGATGTAACGGTAAAGAGGGTCCCTCAGCTTAGTGCTCTTAGTGCTACTTGGGTTGTAGATTCCATCTCCTATTTGAGCCCAAGCGGCTTGGCGTTCGTTTTCTGATAGTTCACGTAACCCTCCGGTGTTTTCTTCATTACCCGCATCTTCCTCCGCATACAAGCCAACTATCGACCCAAACTGTGCCATCGAAATCGAGTACTTAGCCCCCCCACACCGGAACTCTACCCCATCATTGTCAAATGGGTCGCACCTTGAATTGAACACGAATGTGCTATAGAATTCCAGATTATACTCGTGGACTGAACGAAGTCGAGTGGTTAGGGCAGCTCGTAGTGGGCCGGTGACTAGGTTGTTAAACCGGTCAAGTTGGTTCACCATTGCTAAAAGATCCATGCACACTTGTCTTGGGTATTCTTCCGGTCTGGTTCGAAGCACATCGTATCTTGCCTTAGCATCCAGCTCATTTGCATTGAACCGTGTGAATTTCTTCGACATCTGAAAGGATACACCAAACAATTAGCATGAAACATTGAAAATTTCGGAGAAACTAAAAACAGTCGGCTGAACACGACCCATGTTGGTTAGAAAATAGCTGGACACGCCCCCGTGCTCAGCGAGCACGGCCCCGTGTCCAGACGTCTGTTTCCCAAAAATCCCATTTTTCGACCCAGTCCTGAAAACTTGAAAATTTTTGGTCCAGTAGGGGCGGTTTTCCCCGAAAATGAAACCCCAAGTGCCGTTTTTCCCAAAACAAACCGTTTACCCCTTCAATTTTATCTTTTTCGGTTCAAAAACAAGGGTTTGAGGTTTTTATGAGAAATCGGGCGAATCTATGAACAATACAAGTGGATTTACTTCCTATAACATGAATCTAAACTAATGCTAACAGATTTAAGCAAAAATTTGAGGTTCGATCCAGATGAAGTTCAAGAACCCTAGATTTTCCCCAAATTTTTGATGTTCTAACTACATGCAAATGCTTAATCTAACTACTAATGATGATAGAATCATACCTTGATGTTGTTAGAAGTAGAGGAGACGTCGAAATCTTGCAAAAAAATCGCCTGAACTAGAGCGTTTTCGGGGAAACGGGGCGTGTGGGAATGAAGAAACTGTGTTGAAAAGGGGTTTTATCTCGACAGTTGCGCGAACACGGCCCCGTGTCGAGCAAAGTTTAATTTTTTTTATTTATTAAAGTGCTCATGTGAGTGCCCTTATTTCTCAAAAACTCGGTTAGAAGACTTACCGATTCAGATGTCAACCCGTTTGTTCGTAACTTACCAGGTATGATGTGGATGCTTTCATTCTTCGACCGTTTGAATTGAGATTTCTTCCTCTTCATCCTCAATGAATCCTTGATACAACTTCAGCCGTTGGCCATTGACTTTGAATGGAAGACCATTCCGAGATTTAATTTCTACTGCACCGTGTGGGAAAATATGGGTGATGGAAAAATGTCCTGACCACCTAGACTTTAATTTACCAGGAAACAATCGAAGTCGTGAATTAAACAATAGAACTTGATCTCCTACTCGAAATTTATTTGGTTTTATGTGTTTGTCATGCAAATTCTTTATTCTTTCCTTATAAATTTCAGGGTTTGAGTATGCATAATTCCTTAATTCGTCTAATTCATTTAATTGACAAAATCGATTTCTACCAGCAAATTCTAAATCAAGGTTTACATTTTTACTTGCCCAGTAGGCCTTGTGAGCTATTTCTACAGGAAAATGACAACTTTTTCCATAGACGAGCTTATATGGGGTTGTACCTATTGTTGTTTTATAAGCAGTTCGAAAAGCCCATAAAGCATCATCTAATTTATCGGCCCATTCTTTTTTATTTAACCCTACGGCTTTTTCAAGTATTCGTTTTAAACCTCTATTAGTCACTTCGGCTTGTCCGTTTGTTTGAGGGTGATACGCTGTTGAGACCCGGTGATAAACCCCATATCTTGTTAAAAAAATTTCAAGTTGATGGTTACAAAAATGGGTACCTCTATCACTTATTAATGCTTTAGGTGTTCCAAAACGAGAGAATAATTTTTTCAGAAATCTTACCACGACTCTTCCATCATTTGTTGGAAGTACCTCGGCCTCGGCCCATTTAGACAAGTAATCTACTGCCACAAGTATATATTTTTTTCCTTTTGACTGTGGGAAAGGTCCTATAAAGTCGAGTCCCCACACATCAAAAATTTCACAAACAAGAATGCCATTTTGTGGCATTTCGTTTTTGGAAGAAATATTACCTGTTCTTTGGCAAGCGTCACATGTCTTGACAAGACTTTGGGCGTCTTTGTAAATATTTGGCCAATAAAATCCTGAATCAAATACTTTTCGTGCGGTACTAGTGGCACCATGATGTGCTCCGTATGGACCTTCATGACAATGGTGGAGAATTCTTCGTGCTACGCGACCATGTATGCACCGTCAGATGAGTTGGTCGGCACACATTTTGAAAAGATAAGGATCTTCCCAAAAATAGTGTTTTACATCAGCAAAGAATTTCTGTCATTGATGATGTGGCCAACCTTTTGCGACTATACCGCTAGCTAGGTAGTTAGCATAGTCGGCGTACCATGGCTCTTCTTTGTATTCCACCATTTCTAGGGACTCCGTTGGAAATTTTTCGTTGATTTGCTCGTCCCTGGTTGCCTCCAAAGCTGGGTCTTCTAAGCGTGAAAGATGATCCGCTGCAGTGTTTTCTGCTCCTCTTTTGTCTTTGATTTCAATATCAAATTCTTGGAGGAGTAGAATCCACCGAATCAATCGTGGTTTAGCATCCTGTTTTTTGAAGAGATATCGAATGGCTGCATGATCTGTATAGACTATTGTTTTAGAAAGAACAAGATAAGAACGAAATTTATCAAAAGCAAATACCACAGCTAGTAATTCTTTTTCAGTTGTTGTGTAATTTTCTTGTGCATCGTTAAGTGTTTTACTAGCATAGTAAATCGGGTGAAAATGCTTTTCTTTTCTTTGTCCTAAGACAGCTCCAACATCAAAGTCACTTGCATCACACATGATTTCGAAAGGAAATTTTCAATCAGGCGCTATCATGATAGGTGCATCGACTAGCATTTCCTTTAGGGTTAGAAATGCTTGATTGCAATCCTTGCCAAAGATGAAAGGGGCATCTTTTTCAAGTAATTTTGTTAGAGGCCTTGAGATTTTAGAAAAGTCTTTGATAAACCGCCTATAAAATCCGGCATGCCCTAAGAAACTTCTGATAGCTCTAACGGAGGATGGGGGTGGTAATCGAGAAATAGTATCTATCTTGGCTCGATCAACCTCCATTCCTTCGCTTGAGATTTTGTGACCAAGTACTATTCCCTCCGTTACCATGAAATGGCATTTTTCCCAGTTAAGGGCGAGGTTAGTTTCCTCACATCGGGATAGCATTCGTTCAAGGTTATCGAGGCATTGGTCGTATGAATCCCCAAAGATAGAAAAGTCATCCATGAAGACTTCCATTGTCTTTTCTATCATGTCATGGAAGATGGCTACCATGCAACGTTGGAAGGTTGCGGGGGCATTACATAGACCAAATGGCATGCGTTGATAAGCAAAAGTTCCATAGGGACATGTGAAGGTTGTCTTTTCTTGGCCTTCGGGTGCTATCGGGATTTGAAAGTAACCTGAAAAACCATCCAAGAAACAATAAAATTTATGACCGGATAATCTTTTTAACATTTGATCAATGAAGGGCAAAGGAAAGTGATCTTTCCTTGTTGCTTCATTTAATCTTCTATAATCTATACATACTCTCCATCCTATGACGATTCTCGTTGGTATTAATTCATTCTTTTCGTTAGTTATTACCGTCATACCTCCTTTCTTTGGAACTACTTGAACGGGACTTACCCAAGGACTATCGGAGATAGGATAAATAAGTCCGGCGTCAAGTAGTTTGATGACTTCTTTTTTAACCACTTCTTGAACATTTGGATTTACTCGACGTTGTGGTTGTATTACCGATTTGTAGTCACCGTTCATTAAAATTTTGTGTGTGCACATGGAAGGACTTATTCCTTTAATATCTACAAGCTTCCAAGCGATCGCATTTTTGTGTTTTTTCAAAAGATTAATTAATTTTTCTTTTTCTAAACTACCTAATTTAGATGAAATAATTACAGGTGATTTACCATCTTTGTCTAGGAAAGCATATTCCAAACCTTTCGGAAGTTCTTTGAGCTCAAGCGGTGGGTCTTTAGGAGACTCCTTATTTGGTTGCCCATTTTGATCAAGAACTTTGAAATTTGTTCTATGGCGACCTCTTCTTCAACAAAGTGGTCAATCTTTTCACTTGTATCGGGTGGTTCATCTTCATCTTCAATTAGGGAGTCATTATTGCCGAATGGATATTTCATTGATCGCTCAAGATCGACACTCTTTTTAAATGCCCCTAATTGAATAGATAGATTGTTGTACTTCCGATTTTTCAAAGCTTCGTGGGTTTTTACAAAGGGTCGTCCCAATATTAGAGGAGTGTCATCGAGGATGACTAAGTCGGTTGGGATTACCATTTGATTTGTTTGAACCAAGACATCCTCAACTATACCGATTGATTTTATTACTTTCCGATTGGATAGAAAAATGGGTATTTGAAGTGGAGAAAAATCACTAATACTTAATTTTTCGAAAATGTAGTTGGGCATTATGTTAACATAAAGATCTTTATCAATTGTGACGTTACTAATAAATGAATTTTGAAAAAAACATGGAACCGGTGTAATGTTGATTTCAAATGGGTCTTCTTTTATTAGCGAGGTTTGATCATTTGTTAACTTAATACTTACCGTTTCGTCAATTTTAGTGTTAGTGTTTAACTCTTTTAAAAACTTAGCATGAGTGGGTACTAAACAATGATTTTCAAATGAAGGTGACAAGAGATTAATTTCTTCAAAATTAGACTCTTCTTGAATTTAACATTAACGGACTCACCTTTTTCGTTGTTTAACTCATGTGTCGTTTTTTCACTTATTTGTTCTTCCATTTTTACACTTTCAACTATCTCTTCTTTATTTAATTCCTCTCTTGCGCGGGACTCCTCTTCCCTTGCGCGAGATTCTTTTATATAGCGCTCGATAGTTTTAAGGTGTTCTAATATCCGGATGTTCGATCCTTTGTTCCTCATAATACTCATAGGAAGTAGATGGTTCACACCATTGTTCTTCATTGTAAGTATATGATGGATAAGGGTCGTAATTTTGTTCTTCATAATACTCATATGAGGTGGGTTGTTCATGCCATGGCTCCTCATAATAAGCATATGAAGGTGGTGTCTCATATCTTGGTTCCTCAAAGTATGAGTATGAAGGCTCATACATTGGTTCATCAAAATATGAGTATGAGGGAGAAGGTTCATACCTTTGGTCTTCATAGGTTATGTATGAAGTTGATGGCTCGTACCTGGGCTCCTCAAAGTAGGTGTATGAAGTGGATGGTTGAAATAAGTCACAATATTGAACCGAGTGCGGATTACCACAATTGGTGCAATAGTTTTACCTATAATCATCCTCCCTATAGGTGTAGTTGTAACCTCCTAAGTATTGATCCATAAGAATCACTCAGCAGACCACAACAAAGTCTCGAGACCAGAAAACAGAAATAAAAGCGGAAACAGAGGCTGGACACGGCCCCGTGTTCAGTGGACACGCCCCCGTGTTCAGTGGACACGGCCCCGTGTATAGAATATGTATCTGGGCGTTTTAATTAAAGTTGCTGGTTTTGTTGAGCACGGGGGCGTGTTCAGTGAGCATGACCCCGTGTTCAGGCTCTGTATCTGGGTGTTTTATGAAAAATATGGAGCACGGCCCGTGTTCAGTGAGCACGGCCCGTGTTCAAGCTACTGTAAATGCAAAATTAAACTAAAATGAAGAAAAATGTGCGCGTGTTTTGAAAAGGTTTTTAAAAATAACTGATTAGGCCGTCGATTTTAACCTTTCTTAAAATCCTTGTGTCCCCGGCAACGGCGCCAAAAACTTGATGCGCGTGTGGTGTGATATATATTTAAGTATATTTTAAGCCCTTTTTACACGTTAGCCAAGTTTTAAATTTATAAAACACAATATTTTACTAACACCAAACACACATATGGGCAAGTGCACCCATCGTGAGCGTAGTATAGTGTTGGCAAGATTCCGAGGTCGTCCAAGGACACAAGAGCTTTTAATACGGGTTTATCTTCAACGTATAATCAAATCAAAAGTTTAGAAAAAGGTTTTAAACTAGAAAAAGAAAAACTAACTTAAATGCTGAAAAATAAAATAAAAATAAAAACAGATAGACAAGATGAATCACTTGGATCCGACTCGTGTATAGTGTAACCTTTGATTATTTTCATACTTTTACACTTGTTAAGAGATTATCTTAGTTATTGTAGTAGGCCCCTCTTTTGAAGGTGACGTTACCCTCAACCCAGTAGTTTGAGTCAGCAAGGATACATTCCTAAAGGGTCGGATTATTGAAAGATAATTAATTAAGTTATTAATGCATAATGTGGTAGGCCCCTCTTTTGAAGGTGACGTTACCCTCGGCTAAGTAGTCTGAGTCAGCAAGGATACAGTCCTAAGTAGCCGGGTTAAAGTTTTAATAGTAGCTTACATATGAGAGGATCAAAGATTTTGGACCCCCGCCATCCAATACCGGTGGGTATTGAAGGAGGTCCTACTAAATTTGACCCAGGCCTTGTAGGATCTATACACTGAACAAGGCAAGACTCTTACCAAACCGTTCCCTTAACCCCCGACCAGGTAGCCAACATATCTCCATATAGACCGTGGAGATATGAATGGTGAAAATCTTTTATTTTATATAGACAGTAAAATAATGCCAAGACACCACGGCCAAACGATAAGGAAGAATCACCTTCAACATAAGAAACTAGTTATTAAAGTCATTAATACATAACCAAATAAAAAGTGCGAAAAGATTAAAAATAAAAAGTATTACACTAGACACTTGTCTTCACCAAGTGATGTAAGAGACTTAGGCAAACATGGCCTTTGATTGTCAAGAACTCTTACTATCAATCTTGGATCCCGAGACGACTCACACACTCTATGTTGGAAGATGGATGATGGTGGTGGATGATGGTGTTGTGATGGTGGTGGGTGGTGGGTGAAGTGTGAGAGAGGTGGTATGCCAAGGGATGGTTTGCAAATGAGCCAAGCACCCCTATTTATATCCTGAACAGATGCTCGGGCACGACCCCGTGTCCACCCTTCTTCTCTTTCTTCATAAATTGCAGTTTGTCTGCATTTGTTGACCACGCCCCCGTGTCCGCTGGGCACGACCCCAAGTGCAGAAGCGTATCTGTACTATCAAGATTTCCCCATATCCTGCGAATCTTAGAGTTGACCACGGCCCCGTGTCCGGTGGGCATGCCCCTGTGGTGGGTGATAGAAGCTTCTACAGCTTTGTCTTTTCTGCAGACACTTGGGCACGTCCCCGTGCTCACTGAGCACGGGGCGTGTTCAGCCTTCTGTTTTCTTGTTTTTGCTTGGGAAGATGCTGTCGGGGGGTCGGGCATGCCACGTTTATTCCTTTTCTTGTATTTATGTTAGATTTAACTGTCTTTTTGCTTATTTTGTTCATTTGAGCTATTTAATCCTGAAAATACAAAAGGAAGACAAAAACACACTTTTTCCAACATTAGTACTAAAAAAGGGTTAGTTTTATGCCACATTTGATGTAATTTATATGTTGCATTTTGCACACATCAACATGTATGGGGGGGGAGATATCTTCATTGCAATCACACTAGAGAAGATAAGGGAATGTCTGGAGTTACCCATAAGCCAAATTTATGATGAAGCATTGACAAAAGATGATATGTTTGCACAGCTTAATGCTGTGATGGGATACAAGGTAAAAATCTCAAAGATTGGTGAATTTAAAAGAAACGAGCTACCTGCCTTCTAGAAAGTGCTAATGGAGATTTTGAACAAATGCTTATCGTCAAAGATTGGTGGAACAGATCAGATAAATAAGAATGTTCTGACAATCATGTTCAGCCTCATCACAGGGATGAACATTGATTTTGGAGCAGAAATATTTAATCTGATCAGAAGATCAATATTAACCAACACTGGAAGGATAGATTCACATCTACCTTTTCCCAGATTCCTGTCAATCATAATTTCTGATGCATTTTCTGAAAGGAATATGGAAATTCTTGCATCAGAAAATATGTGGAGTACAGAGGTGATGAGACCATGGTTTGCTGTGGGGTCCTGGAAATCAGATTTTGATGTTCCTGTTCTATCAGAAAGTGTGATGAATTTGATACCAGAGGATTCACCCTACAGAGCAGAATATCTAAAGATGTTGAGCAAGAAACCATAGAATAAAGAAGTTTTTGACAGTGTGTCCCCAATGGAACATGATGCCCAAGAATCAAGTACACCTCAAGTAGAGCAGGAGGCTCAGTCAGAACCTCAACAAGGTGATAAAGATGTAAACATGAGTCCTTTGGCAGAAGAGCATCATGCAGAAACCTCACATATGGGAGAAACAGGTTCACAACACTCTAAATTTAATATTGTTCAAGATTCTGATAGTGATTCTGATGAATCAATTCATGGAAATTATATTATTGAACAAAGAAGTACTGTTTCTGAAAAACAAGATGTGAGTGAATCCAAAGACCCATTCTCTGAATCAGAAAATGAGGAGGAGAATGAGGTGGCAACAAGTATAGATCAGTTTACTGATCAAGGAAACCTGGATGAGAAAAACAAGAGTTTCTCAACAACTCATGGAAGGTTCAAGGATATGAGGAAAACCCGGATTTGAATGAGTTTCAATTTTCTGGTAAGGGTATTAAGAATTTGGAATATTTCCAACCTTCTAACCTTAAAACAGTAGCAAGTGTGTCTTCTGTTGGTGTTAGAGGTGGAACATCTATTGTTCCTCCTGTCACCCAATAACATCAAACTATGTCAACAGAACAACTTCACAAGGAGCTTGATGACATCACAGTTGTCTGTACTGGGAAGACAGCAACAGAAGAAAAGCTTGATCTAATACTGGAAGAGATCAGAAACCAAAGATCTGACATTAAAGCTTTATCAAAAACTGTTGAAACTGTGAAGAAACAAACAGAAGTCAACACTGCAGCTCTTAGCAAACTACAGCAGTCATCAGAAAGCAAAGAAAAGTCATCAGAATTTGAGAAAGCTCTCAAAGAACTTCAAGAAATCAAGACAAAGATGGAAGAAGTTGCAAGTGTAAGGGAAAGCTCAAGTGCTGGGAGAATCCTTGAAGAAATTCAGTTCCTAAGAGCTAACGGTAGCAGCATGGCTGATGCTCTTGAAAAACTGATGGTGGAATGGTCTACACAAAAGAATCAAGACAAACTGGAATTTCAGAAAATGAAGAAACAAGACGAAACAAATGCTCAAACTCTTACTAATGTTCAATGGTTAGTACAGAGGTTACAGCACAATTGTAACGCCCTGCTTCTTCGTAATTTCCATAATTAGAAAGTCTTGTTTGTATTTCTATTTTTGGAAGATTGTTCCTTTTGTATTTCGTATTTCGTTTTAAACCATTGTAAATCCGAGACTTCGATCGTAATGAAATTCTATATTTACACATGCTTATACCTGTTGCAATACTTGGGTTATACTTTACCAATCTCAAATGCATACGCGCAACCGATACTCAACAAACTGGTACTCATAACCTATACATGCTTGGTAACTATTAATTATGTGATTAAATTCTAATAATAATAATAATAATAATAAAATACTATATTACACCTAACGTAGAAGTTAGATGTCACAAAAAAAAAAAGAAATATATAGAATGTATGGTGGCAAAATCAATTGGACAGCTACACGGCTGTTTCAGTTGTTTTTTTTTATTATTTATGTAAATCACCTAAATTAAGGTTAGTAGTTAATTATATTGAGTATCTAATCTAATATATTATATTGTGTGCATACCTAATTATTTGTCTCAAAACATAAAAAAAATAAAAATAAAAGAAGATTATATGCAGCCAACATTACCGATCGCACATGTGGGGCATAATTTAGTTGTTTTTTTTGTTTAACACCCAACCAATTACCATTAATGCCAACTAACCTAAACCCTAATCTTTTCCCCTATAAATACCACTTATAATCAGCCTCCTTACCACTTTACAAACCTCCTCACAACTCTCTCAAACGCTCAAAATCGTTGCTGCAATCTGAAGTTCGGACAGAAGTGCTACTCTTCACTAAAGTGAGCATAACTCACTCATTTCTTATCCGTTTTCGCTCATTCTTTTTCCAGAACACTTGGATCGACCTTAGCTTCGATTCCATGGGTATTTCACAGTAAATAAGTCCCTAGAACTCTGGCAAATAGGCTCCAAAGTTCACTGTTTGAATCTGATTTCATTAATCTTCACTAATACTTGTTTAACTTGAGTCTAACTCAACTCAAACCCACGTCCTTATGCTTATAACCACTTCTATGGTTAGTTAAGCTTAAAAACGGGGTTGAGACATACAAAAATCAGAGGTTAAACCTCATATACATTCTGTTTTGCTTAGGGTTTTTAACCCACAAGTGATGTTCAAGCTTCAAGCTTGATGAAGGTGTGATTATGGACTAACTTGGGTTGTCCAACATAAAATTCCCACATTACTTGATGATTTCTCATAGTGTAGTTGTTTGTATTCTTGTATATTTCATAGTTCATGACCCTCCTTGTATGTTTTTACATCAAGTGTAGTGGTGAACCATAAGAGGTACCTAAATGGAAGCTTGTTCTTCCTACCTCCTATATGATTTCCATGATACTTAGAGGTACCTAAATGAAGATTTAATCTTCTACCTCATGCTTGACTATTGGACATAACAATACATATAATACTTATATATATATATATATACTATTCAATATTCGAACCCTTGATGGTGAACTTGTGTTCATTCGTTAAAGTATTAGAATAACATCGTCCAAGACATAAGACTTGTTACGATTCTAATGAGTATACTACTCATGAAAACATTAACCCTTGAGGTTTCATAGTGTCAAGAACAAGTACTTTGTGTTAAAGGATGATTACTTTCGAATACATATGTTCTTGTGTTTTAACTTCCAAATCCCTAAATCTACCGTTAATCTCCGTTACTCATACACTTTGTTTCTTCGCGTAGAAGGACTTGGTGTTCCAACCTCCTAATCAACAATAACTCACTCACGGATTCAAGTAGAAGATTTGCAAAACCGTGAGTATACTCGTAAACCCCCTTTTATGTTTACCACTTTTGGGGTGTAACATGTTAAAATATTAAACCACACTTAACTTATTCTTTATGCAATGCACGAAAACAATCCTTATACATGAATACTATGTTGTTATACTTGATGCTTATACGTGGACCATACTTATGTGATATACTATAGTCATTAGCTTTATACGAGCCTCCATTTGACATGTATAGCGCTATAGGAGTAACGCACCGCCCGTAGACTAGTGGTCATGTTGAATTATATCATTTTGCGTAAACAGAGGGTTGACTAGAAATATTGCATGCCATGTTATATTGATCTTGTATAAACTAAGTTGCCATGTGGATTCGTTTTTAAACTTTTATACTTATACTTATTCATAAACTTGTATACTCGCCTTTGCTTTTGCATTGAATTGTATTTTAAACATGTTACAGGTTGAGGATTGACGATGCTATGAAATGGATTAGCAATGATGCCTAGATACTCACTTAGACGTTTAGGTTTAAAGTGTTGTATCAATTTTGTTATGTTATGTTGAACAATGTTGTTATTTGAATTTCTTGTAATGTTTTGACAATTTATTTATGAAATGAAATCGGTTGAATTAAATATTGTCACAAATAGTGTTATGAAGTCTCTTACAATCTCGAACTAGTCCCACTCCGGTGATTCCACCATTGGTTGGGGTGTGACAGATTGGTATCAGAGCCATAACTATAGGGAATTAGGTAGAATTGCCATGTTCGACCTAGTCTATAGTAGAAACCATATTTTTGACCATTCTTGATTCTTGCTTAAAATGTTATTCTTCCTACTTTGCTTCTTTCTCTTCTCTTTGGTCTTAATATTTACATAATGTCTTTCCTAAGACATTTTACACAATACACTTGAAGACTTGAAGACACTCTTTATACAAAAGAGACGAGTTTACCAAAATAGGCGTGAAACCCACAATTTGGTGAACGACTATCATTCCGCTTATTCTTATTTTTGCACAAAATTTCGCCATTTAGCTAGGAGTGAAATCCACATCTAAATGGTAAATTTCCAATTCAAACTCTAGTGGACCCTCGTCAAAGTGTCGAAATTATATTTTGACCCGACGAGTACCAACCATATTAGGGTACGAAATCGTCAAGTTAGGGGTGAAACCCGCACCTTGTCGATTGAGTCCCATTCCTTGATTTTCGTTCTCGCCAAAGTTTCGATTGTTTCGATCGATTAGAGACGTGTAGTAACTGGAAGGGTAAGATACCGTTAATCGCTTCTCGATGAGAGTATCTTACCTATAGGCCAAAGCACGTTTCTCTAATTTGAAAGGACCTTCGATTCACTTTGGAATAGTCGACGTTTCTCTACCCGAAACAATCCTATGTGTTATGAGCCTATCTTTTATGTGATTCAATTTATATGCGATTTTATACTTGTTACCTCGTTCGTTTCAAAACCGTTACACAATTCGCACGTCTCGCCCAATAAAAAACAATAATAATTCTCGTGAACAAACTAAATTTATACTCTTTTTACGCATTCATACGTGTTTATACTTGTTGAATACTTGTTGAAATCATGCTAACTATGTGAACTATACGTGTTACATCATGTTTACATGTTTAAAACTTGCAAACTTATTTTGAATTTATGATCAAGTCTCATTCTTTTACTTCTCTTTCGATTCCTTAGATGTCGTCCAATGGTGCCTCCAAGAAAACCAAGTCAAAGAAGGGTTCGACCTCCAACACCAAATCCAACTCGATGTCACAAAGGGATTGCATGAAATTCATGGCCAAGCAAATGGCTAAGGTCATACCCGACATTGTTAGTAAGATTCAGCCAAACACCGATTCACCGCATGGCTCTGTCGATTCAAAGGCCGAAAAACCTAAGCCAACATTCCAATTCAAGCAATTTATGGCTTGTAAACCTTTGGAGTTTACAGGCGAAGATGGCGCTACCGCCATGATGAATTGGTTTGACGCAGTTGAGCTTATATTCTTACAAAGTGGTTGCGCTGATGAACTGCGAACCTTGAACGCAACTGGAGTCTTCTGCTCGAGGGCACTCGAGTGGTGGACCACCGAACGCAACAAGAGGGGAAACGATGTTGCACATCCGTTACCTTGCGACGAGCTTAAGCAGCTTATGAAAGACCACTTTTGTCCTCCTCACGAGCTCCAAAAGTTGGAGAACGAATTTTGGAATCTAACGCAAAAGGGGAGCGACATGTATGGTCTGATTACGCGCTTCAAACAACTTAGTGTCCTTTGCCCTGGACAAGTCAATTCCGTCCCCAAAACCATAGCCAAGTTCATTCGTTGTGTTGCACCTTCCGTCACCAATCATCTTGCCGCTGCTAACCCTAAAACCATAGAGGAAGCCTATACCATAGCCACCGAACTTAACAACAACTGCGTTCTTCAGGGAGTCTACGATAAGGTTTCGTCGAAGAATGCTCACCAAGCTGTTACTGATACCACCAATACTACCACCGTTGTTGAACCTTCATCCTCTCAATCCAAGAAGAACAAAGGCAAGAAGCGGAAGGCTCCGAGCCAAAATTGTGCGATCGTCACTCCGCCAAACCCACAACCCTTACAAGCTTTAGCCACCGTTGCACCCGCAAACACCGAACCACCAAGACAAGGCTATGTTGGATCTCATCCCAAATGTACTACCTGTTTATTTCATCATCCTACCAACGTACCCTGCCGCAAATGCGCCAACTGTCAGAGGTATGGTCATTTTGCTAACCGATGTCAAAACTTCCCTCAAGCCCAAAACAACCAGAATCAAGCTATCGTTGCAAACCCTGTTCCTAACCAGGCTCAACCTCAAACTGCTCCTGTGCGAGCATGCTTCAAGTGTGGCGATCTCAATCATCTTGCCAATGTTTGTCCCCAACGTTATCAACCTCAACAACAGCAGCAGCAGCAACCGCCACAGCAGCAACAACAAGCTCAACAACCTGCTAGAGGCCGAGCTTTTGTCATCACTGCCGCTTAGGCTCAGAATGCCAACGATGTCATTACTGGTACGTTTCTTGTGAACCATGTTTATGCTTCTTGTCTGTTTGATACTGGCGTCGATAGAAGTTTTGTTTCGTTAGAATTTGAACAATTGCTTATGTGTAAACACTCTAAGTTGCCAAAATCTTTCGCTGTCGAAGTCGCTGATGGTAAATCCGTCGCTGTCGATTCCGTCCTTTCCAATTGTTCCTTGATTCTTAACGACTATACGTTCTCAATCGATCTTATACCTATGCAAATGGGTAGCTTTGACATCATAGTAGGCATGGACTGGCTTAGGCGAGTTCGTGCTGAAGTTGTTTGTTCTGAAAAGTTTATCCGTCTTCCCCTTCTAAATGGTGATTCTCTACACGTGTATGGCGAGAAACCTTCTCAAGGTCTCAAACTTATGTCGTGTATCCAAGCAAACAAATGCTTACGCAAGGGTACCTTCGCCTTTCTCGCCCACATTGTGGAAAAGAAGGACAAAAGCCCAAGCATAAGCGACGTCCCCGTTGTACGTGATTTTCGCGATGTGTTTCCCGACGATCTTCCTGGTCCGCCTCCTGCTCGTTCTGTCGACTTTCGCATTGATTTAGTGCCTGGCGCAACGCCTGTCGCTAAGTCTCCTTACCGTTTAGCACCCTCTGAGATGCAAGAGCTCTCGAGTCAACTTCAAGAGCTTCTTGATAAAGGCTTTATACGCCCTAGTACTTCTCCTTGGGGCGCTCCCGTTTTGTTTGTCAAAAAGAAAGATGGGTCATTCCGTATGTGTATTGACTATCGTGAGCTCAACAAGCTTACTATCAAAAACCGATACCCTCTTCCTCGCATCGACGACCACTTCGATCAATTGCAAGGCGCGACCTACTTTTCAAAAATCGATCTTCGTTCTGGGTACCATCAACTTCGGGTCCTTGAAGAAGATGTACCTAAGACCGCCTTTCGTACGCGTTATGGTCATTACGAGTGTAACACCCCGCTTTTTTTCGTAACATTTTTTTTAATTAGAAAACTTGTTTTATAATTCTATATTTGGGAAACCTTACTTCTCTTGTAATCATATTCCGTTTCGCGATTTTGTAAACCGAGACTTCGATCGTAATAAAATTAATTATTTCATAAGAATTATACTCTGTTTATTTTTTTTACACGCTCAAACATTTTATACATTTGATACATACTCGTACCCTTGTAAACACATGCGAAACTTACAATCAATACGCGATTCTAGATATGATATACGTGCAAACACTTGATTATATGTTCACAATACACAACCTAAACTTTATTTTATACAAACTTATTTAATTTCATGTTTTGTTAAATTAAACATTAATATATATATATATATATATATATATATGATTAATAAATTAGTTAAGTATATTAATATTCCATAATATATATTGTAATGTATAATAATCAACCACAAATTGTCAAAGTGTGAAAGATGACTAGCTGGCCATTTTAGCCGATCACATCACATCCAAATTTTTTGATTGCTTATTACACTTTTATTATGTAAAGTAATTAGAGATTATTATGTCATATATAACTAAAATAAAGGAACCAAAAATGGGACAAATGATGGCTGATTTCTAGCTGGACTCGGCCAGCATCAGACGCCAACATGGGCAACATGCATAGCCCATAAACAGCCTCACATTGAATAGAATTATGGCCCATCTTCATTCTACTATTTTTAATATATTAGGGACTTTAATGGTTAAATTAAAAAAATGAGATATTCAGTTGAAGTTGGCCAAAAACTTGCGCCAATCTCCGTTCGCATCAGCCATTGGCTGATTCTTTTTACTCCATTTCTTTTTTTTATGCTAAACTCTTCAACCACTTGTATTAAATGCCAACCCAACTTAACCCTAATCCTTCCCCCCTATAAATACAACTTAATCTCAGCCTCCCTACCACTTTTGCAACACTAAAACACTCTCAAAATCACTCCAAATCGCAGCTGGAATCTGAAGTTCGAGTAGAATCACCTTCCTTCACTAAAACAAGCATAACTTTCTCATTTCTTGTCCGATTTAGTCAATTCTTTTTCCTATGTGCTTGGATTGACCTTAGCTTCGATTACATGGGTTTTTCACAGTAAATAAGTCACTGGAACTCCGGAAAAAAAGCTCCAAAGTTCACTGTTCATTTATGATTTCATCTAATCTTTACTAAACTTGTTCAACTTGAGTCTAACTCATCTCAAACCTATGTCCTTATGCTTATAACCACTTCTATGGTTAGTTAGGCTTAAAAACAAGGTTGAGACATTCAAAATCAGAGGGTAAGCCTCACATACTTTCTGCTTTGCTTAGGGTTTTGACCCACAAGTGGTGTTCAAGCTTCAAGCTTGATAAAGGTGTGATGGTGGACTAACTTGGGTTGTCCAACATAAAATCCCCACATCCCTTGATGATTTCTTATAGTGTAGATGTTTCTTATTCTTGTATTAATATTAGTTCATGACCCTCCTTGAATGTTTTTACATCAAGTGTAGTGGTGAACCATAAGAGGTACCTAAATGGAAGCTTGTTCTTCCTACCTCCTACATGAATTCTATGACACAATAGAGGTACCTAAATGAAGATTAATCTTCTACCTCATGCTTGATTATTGGACTAAATAATACATATAATACTTATACAAATATTTACTATTCGAACTCTTGATGGTGGACTTGTGTTCATTCGTCAAAGTATTAGAATACATCATCCAAGACATAAGAGTTGTTACGATTCTAATGAGTATACTACTCATGAAAACATTAACCCTTGAGGTTTCATAGTGTCAAGAACAAGTACTTGGTGTTAAAGGATGATTACTTTCGAATACATATATTCTTGTGTTTTAACTCCCTAAATCCCTAAACGAACTTATTCAACCTTATAACCTCATCAACTTCGTCACATTGGATAATCGGAAAGCATATGCAAATTTGTGAGTATACTCGCAACCCCTTTTTATGTTTACCACTTTTGGGGTGTAACATGTTTAACTATTAAACTACACTTAAACTTATTCTTTATGCAATGCACGAAAACAATCCTTATACATGAATACTATGTTGTGATACTTGATGCTTACATGGACCATACTTATGTGATATGTTTTAGTCATTAGCTTTCACGAGCCTCCATTTGACATGTATAGCGCTATTGGAGTAACGCACCGCCCGTAGACTTGTGGTCATGTTCAATTATATCATTGTTGCGTAAACAGAGGATTGGCTAGAAATATTGCATGCCATGTTAGGTTGATCTTGTATAAACTAAGTTGCCATGTGGATTCGTTTTAAACTTTATACTTATACTTATTCTTAAACTTGTATACTCGCCTTTGCTTTTGCATTGAATTGTATTTTAAACGTGTTACAGGTTGATGATTGATGATACTATGAAAATGGATAGCAAAGATGCCTAGATACTCACTTAGACGTTTAGGTTTAAAGTGTTGTATCAATTTTGTTTATGTTGTGTTGAACAATGTTTTATTTGAATTTCTTGTAATGTTTGACAATTTATTTATGAAATGAAAACGGTTTAATTAAATATTGTCACAAATAGCGTTATGAAGTCTATTGCAATCTTGAACAAGTCCTACTCCGATGATTCCGCCATTGGTTGGGGTGTGACAGATTGGTATCAGAGCCATAACTATAGGGAATTAGGGAAAATTGCCATGCTTTTGACATAGTCTATAGTTCTAGAGCCTTATTCTTATGTTTTGCTTGAACCACTTGCATGATACTTTATTTGCTCCTTATTTATTTTTATTTTTTTTGACCTTTTAAACATACATGTCACCTTTGTGTTAATACTTGCTTTATTATTGTCACACCCCGACCACGTGGAACAACCAAACGTGGCGGAAACGTCGGGGAGTGTTGTAACAGAATTAATTGTTTCACAACCATGGCAATTGAAGTTTCGTTTTATTAATCAAACATGAAAGTTTACATTGTTTTAAACAAGAACCAAAGAGTACATAACATAAATTAACTAGTTCTTGTCTCGTTTTAAGTCACTAAGGCACAGGTCCGCCTAAGTATGTCTTGATAAGTCCTATGCATCATCTCCTGAAAACACATGTGAAAATAGGTACGTCAGCATAAAAATGCCTGTGAGATACATAGGTTTCGTGAAAACAGAATTCATGACTTATGTTTGAGAAAATGTTTAGTCATGAACCTTGTAATTTGCTTTGTCTTGTAAATCATTTGAAAAACGATAAGATCAGATGATATGTATAAATAAGAGAATAATGTATATGGTTAAATGAATAACCAAGTAAAATGAGTTTGTATAAGATAAGTTGTTTGTAAAACAATGTCTTGTGAAAAGTATGTTAATTGTATAAAATGTTATATGTCTCAAATTGAAATGATTCAAATAATGCTACGATATGTAATACCATACAAACACTTATATATAGGAAGTACCAGCGGCGTATCCACCATGCTTGTATCATATTACATAAGTCTCGTTACTTAAATCACTTACTCAAACCAAACCACCAAGATGTAATGTTTAACAATTGTAGAAATGTTTATGTATAGTCAATTACGGGTCACAGGGTTCAATAGCTACAAACGGTTCAAAAGATCAAACGGTTACAACGGTTCACATAGTCAAATGGTTACAACGGTCAAAATGTAATATAATGTGTTCATATGCTGGATGAGCATATGCAACAATATGCAATGTAAAGCAATGTACTAAGTATGCACACAATGGACATACATAGCATGAAATGTAATGTAAAACGATGTACTAAGTATGCACACAATGGACATACATAGCATGAAATGTATTGAAATCATGTACTATAAATGTAGTAATGAACATAGCAAGTATATGATGTGAAAGCAGGAAAGCACGAAAGTAACAAGTAGGCACATGTGTTTCACCCCAAAATAGTTTGGAAAACAGTAAAAGAGGGGTCTATGTACTCACTTGAGATTGCTTAGTAGTCCTTGAGTAACAACCAAACAATGCTAGAGATCACGGATATCAAACGGCACCTAATATAGGTAACTATGTTAATAACCCGGACCTAAATCGGAGGATTGGATAGAATGAGGGATCGTAAACCAAATGAGTATGGGAACTCATGTAGTATGGTTTAACAAAGCCCACATACTAAACTGAAACCTAACCTAAGTGCTTACGACCCATTACGACCCGTTTAGGTAACTTATGCTACTTTAACGCGTCGTTCGTGTGAAACGCGTTCGGACCGCCTAACTAGTCCTATGACAAGTAGAATATGCCTTAACATGCCTAATATTGTCGCCAAATCAGTTTAGATGTCAAAAGTTATGTCACATATGTTTATAATGAATTTTGGCATCAAAGGGGGTATTGGTAATTTACCTAAGGCATATAACTACCTATCATAGAACTACTTAAACGTCGTGACCATAAGGTATAACCTCGGAAGGTTATTCCCTACCTACTATGGTCACCTAATGTATTTGGTCGGATCCTAATGATCGACCAAATGGGTCGGGTCCGAAAGTATAAGCGATTGTTTAGATCGCTTACCTTACGACCCTATACAACGTGGTAATCAGTAGGCATAGTCACAAGGGACTATAACCATCGTGATTACAATCACGTTGCAAAGTTCAAACGAACTTCGCATTGACCATAAACTGGTCAATGCAGAAAGTCAAACAAAGTTTGACTTTCGGACTCGAAAAGCAATAAAAGAACGAAGGAACACTTACGAAGGGTCCAAGAATGGAAGGCTTGAATCCGAACACTCTCAGGTATGAAGTGTTTAACACAACAACTTAGAGAGCAAGTTCAGATTTCAAAGGTGTGAGTTGAGAGTGAAGTGGGTGTTGGGTATTTATAGATTTCGGTTCACCGTTAGGATCGTTTCTTGGAGAAGAGGGAATGCTCACATCCCTACACTTGTCGGAAAGTTATGGTAGCTCATATTGCCCACCACAAGAGATTAACATGTGGCACTTGGCCTTTGGGGAGTGTTAAGGGCTGTTAACAGGCTGTTTAAAACATTTTTCTACATCTGAACCCTGCTTACGGACCTCAACATTATCAGTGTTGAGGTCCGTAAGGACTTTGCA
The DNA here is from genome assembly GCA_030545235.1 of Helianthus tuberosus. NCBI lineage: Eukaryota > Viridiplantae > Streptophyta > Magnoliopsida > Asterales > Asteraceae > Helianthus > Helianthus tuberosus. The sequence goes on along the minus strand of CM060426.1, from coordinate 24,377,174 downwards.
GACCTGAATCTTTCAAAAATGGCAGAACAGGCCCCTAGAGCTCCAAACTTGCTATTTGATGCATTTTTGACACGTTTAAGCCCCGTTAACCCCATTTCAAAGCTCTAAAATGAAGTTAAAGTATAGGGAACTTAAAATGTGCTCAAAAATATCTTGGATGTCGGTTCGTTTGGCCGTACGATTGCGTTGTTCGGTTAATTACGACGGAATGCGCATAAGCGCGAAAAACGATCCGAATTGCGTGACGAATGGATTTTTCTTATGCTAAACACTAAAATAAAATATTTTAGTGCTTACATAAATTTTTGGATGTCCGGATGTATTCATAACGTAAGTTATGCGCGAAAATGCAAACTTATGCACTTTTTGACGCTTTTAGTCCCTGAATGACCCAAAAGTTTATTTTAGTATACCGAACCCCTCAAAGCCTATTTCTAAGCTATGTGAAGGATATTTATGGTATGTTTAACTTATGGTCATGCTCCGGAATGTCTGTTACAGTTCAAATTGGCATACTTTCGTAGTTTGTCATGTTTAGTCCCTGTAAGCGAATTAACTTGTTTTTGCCATACCAAAGCCTTTAAAACTTATTTCTAAGTTATGTAAAGGTTACTTAAGGTATGTTAAGTGTATTTCACTATTCCGGAGTGTTTGTTGCATTAAACTGGTTATATCTACGCATCAGAGCGCGTATAACCCTCCAGAAAGCGATTTAAAGCTTGAAATCGAACAAGAGTTGATATGTGCAAAAGATACACATATTTATACAGATCCCAAGTATGAAATACAATACTTCATTGGCTTGGCATTTGTTTGATGGTCGCAGTGACCCAGGTGTCACAGTCTCCCCTACTTTAGGAAATTTCGTCCCGAAATTTATTCGTAGGAGTCTATTTGTGACTTTGTGTCAAATAACCACCAGAGATATGTAAGGCATAATCCTGTCATTTCCTTAACGAACATTCTTCAGAACGAAAATGAACAGAAGGAGTCATTTTCCTCAACGAGTATTCTTCAGAAATGGAAATGAAGGAATAAACAAACGGGGATTCATTTCCTCAACGGACAATCTTCAGAAACGTAAAATGAACTTACGGAGTCATTTTCAATGGGTGCTTCATCAGAAATGGAAATGAAAAGGAGAAACAAACGGATATTCATTTCCTCAACGGACAAATCTTCAGAAATGAAAATGAACAAACGGAGTCATTTTCAATGGGTGCTTCATCAGAAATGGAAATGAAAAAGGATAGTCAAACGGATAGTCATTTCCTCAATGGACAATCGTCAGAAACGAAAATGAACAAACGGAGTCATTTTCAACGGATGCTTCATCAGAAATGGAAATGAAAAAGGATAGTCAAACGGATATTCATTTCCTCAACGGACAAATCTTCAGAAACGAAAATGAACAAACGGAGTCATTTTCAACGGATGCTTCATCAGAAATGGAAATGAAAAAGGATAGTCAAACAGATATTCATTTCCTCAACGGACAAATCTTCAGAAACGAAAATGAACAAACGGAGTCATTTTCAACGGGTGCTTCCTCAGAAACGGAAATGAATAGAGTTAACTTCTAGGCACATGACAAAGCTCGCTGTGGTTTCTGTGCACTAAATTCCATAATTATGTATGCATCCATAATTATGTAATTCCTTGCACAGTCCGCACAGTTTGTCTTGTAATGTGTAGGGGAGGAAAAATCAAATCTGTGATGAGGGTGACTAGACTACCATAGGGTCCTTTTAATTAGATCGACAGATGATCTTATTAATTAGGCCACCAAGGAGTCCTTTCAGCTATATCATCACATGATGTTCCTAACCAGATTTTTGGATCAATCTGTTTAACTAGACCACTCAAGGGGTCTAATTATGGAGTAGTACTTTATAATCCAAGGGACTTAACTACAACGTAGAAGTCCATTAAGGATTTTATGTAGTACCTTTGGGTATCCTACTATGAATCCCTCATATGAAGATACGAAAGGTTCTACGAGGATTTGGATAACATACATTGGATCACACAAAAACATAAAAGGGAACACATAAGCACTTAATCACATAATTGTTTTCTTGGTTATTAATTGTTATTAACTTGTTATTGATTACGCCTTGTACGTCGTTTCTCTTGGAAGAAACGGGTACTTAGGATTTTCGTGGAAAACGCAAGATATCAAAAAGTGGAAGAAAGTTTGGGGGTAGTCTGTTCTTCAAGGAATACGGTTCCTTGATTGTCGATATTGTAGGAGATATGTTGTTTATACATACAACCACATAAATACATTGCAATGTAAATAAAAGATTTATTTATAAACAATGATAACAACTGTTTCATGGACCATGACAACAAAAGAAAATAATACATAAGACGTGATTATTTCTAAACGATGTTGTCGGTCAGATGCTCATCCCTGTGCTGGATTTGCATTAGCAAGCTTTGGGCAATTTCTTCGGAAGTGAACCATCTCGCCACAGTTGAAACAAGAACCTGGTAGAAAACGACCTTGAGCGGGATTGTTGCCAGCTTGATTTGGTGCAGCTGCAGCTGGGCAAACTCTTGCTGTATGGCCTATAAGTCCACAAGTTTGGCATTTGCGGCACTTTACATTGGCATGATGATGGAGGCTACATTGGTTGCACAAAGGTGCAGTTCCATTGTATGGCTTCCTAGCAGGGGGTTGAGCTGGTTGGTTGGGGACGGCTTGATCATTGTGAGTAACCATGGCGAAGTTCTGAGAAGCCTTCCGCTTCTTTGACTTCTTAGGGGATCCAGTCTGTTCATCCATGGTCTTTGATTCCTCGATTGGGTTCGATTCCTCGACCGGTTTCTTGTCACCTTTTCGGAAAAGTTTACCTTTCCTGATCTTTGATTCAGTCAAGGTTGCAGATAGCTCAATGGCCTGTCTAACTGTAGTAGGGTTGCTACCAGTCACAATGTCTTGTATTGAGTCAGGGAGGCCATCAATGTACTTTTCGATTGCCTTATCCAAAGGTGTGACCATGTTTGGGCATAACAGACTTAACTCCTCATAACGGTCTGTGTAGGCTCGATGCTCACCGCTGTCTTGCTCAAGATTGTCGAATTCCCTTTCCAAGGCCCTGATCTCGTGACGAGGACAGAATTCCTTCATCATAAGGGCCCTAAGTTCAGCCCATGTCTGTGCTAGAGCAACTTCTGCACCACGATCTCTCATAACCCCGTTCCACCACGTAAGGGCCCTCTTCTGGAACACACTCGAAGAAAACCCGACCTTGCGATTGTCAGGACACTGCACGTGGCGGAAAGTATTCTCAATGCTCTCGAACCATTGAAGAAGCCCAGTCGCTCCCTCAGAACCACTAAACTTGAGTGGTTTAGCCGAGTTAAAACTCTTGAAATTGCATGGACCATTGTTGTTGTTGGCTTGGTTCCATTGAGCAAAGAGGTTTGGGAATTGAGCAGCCATTTGCTGTGCAATGATTTCTGCCAGTTCGGCAGTCGCTATCTGGTTTTCGCGTCGAGAAGGCATTCTAAAAGAGGAAACATGAAATGAAACGAGTGAGAGAATTAGACGAAAAGAATGAGATGAACAAATCTGATGAAAGCAAGGATTGTGGTCATTTGTTTGTTACTACAAAGCAACAAACGACCTCGGTGATTAATCAAAGTAAATAGGTCAAAAATAATGTATCGCGAAGACATGCTCGCCTATAAGTGGACACTCACCCCAAGAGTTCCCAGGTAACAGTGACTGGTCCGATTATGTAGATTTGTACGAACACTCTAGCCTTAGACAGAAAACTCAGGGTACAGGCACCCACCCTTCCAGTTTGCACGTGTTCACATTATTTAGATCAACTTTGACGGGATTTTGAAAACTTAAAGGGTTCAAAACCATATAATAAATCATCCTAGAACAGATGATTAGTTTTCAAAGCGGGATAGAAATTTGTGTTCTTGTTGTGGTCGTCGCCTAAGGATAGGTGACGGTATCGTTTTATGACTAAACGCAAGTAAACTCGCGTTAGGGTCCTAGGAAGGTTATAGACTAGGTCAAAGCATTACTAATAACCTAATTCCCTATAACCATGAGCTCTGATACCAACTTTTCTGTCACACCCCGACCACGTGGAACAACCAAACGTGGCGGAAACGTCGGGGAGTGTTGTAACAGAATTAATTGTTTTACAACCATGGCAATTGAAGTTTCGTTTTATTAATCAAACATGAAAGTTTACATTGTTTTAAACAAGAACCAAAGAGTACATAACATAAATTAACTAGTTCTTGTCTCGTTTTAAGTCACTAAGGCACAGGTCCGCCTAAGTATGTCTTGATAAGTCCTATGCATCATCTCCTGAAAACACATGTGAAAATAGGTACGTCAGCATAAAAATGCCTGTGAGATACATAGGTTTCGTGAAAACAGAATTCATGACTTATGTTTGAGAAAATGTTTAGTCATGAACCTTGTAATTTGCTTTGTCTTGTAAATCATTTGAAAAATGATAAGATCAGATGATATGTATAAATAAGAGAATAATGTATATGGTTAAATGAATAACCAAGTAAAATGAGTTTGTATAAGATAAGTTGTTTGTAAAACAATGTCTTGTGAAAAGTATGTTAATTGTATAAAATGTTATATGTCTCAAATTGAAATGATTCAAATAACGCTACGATATGTAATACCATACAAACACTTATATATAGGAAGTACCAGCGGCGTATCCATCATGCTTGTATCATATTACACAAGTCTCGTTACTTAAATCACTTACTCAAACCAAACCACCAAGATGTAATGTTTAACAATTGTAGAAATGTTTATGTATAGTCAATTACGGGTCACACGGTTCAATAGCTACAAACGGTTCAAAAGATCAAACGGTTACAACGGTTCACATAGTCAAATGGGTACAACGGTCAAAATGTAATATAATGTGTTCATATGCTGGATGAGCATATGCAACAATATGCAATGTAAAACAATGTACTAAGTATGCACACAATGGACATACATAGCATGAAATGTAATGTAAAACGATGTACTAAGTATGCACACAATGGACATACATAGCATGAAATGTATTGAAATCATGTACTATAAATGTACTAATGAACATAGCAAGTATATGATGTGAAAGCAGGAAAGCACGAAAGTAACAAGTAGGCACATGTGTTTCACCCCAAAACAGTTTGGAAAACAGTAAAAGAGGGGTCTATGTACTCACTTGAGATTGCTTAGTAGTCCTTGAGTAACAACCAAACATTGCTAGAGATCACGGATATCAAACGGCACCTAATATAGGTAACTATGTTAATAACCCGGACCTAAATCGGAGGATTGGATAGAATGAGGGATCGTAAACCAAATGAGTATGGGAACTCATGTAGTATGGTTTAACAAAGCCCACATACTAAACTGAAACCTAACCTAAGTGCTTACGACCCATTACGACCCGTTTAGGTAACTTATGCTACTTTAACGCGTCGTTCGTGTGAAACGCGTTCGGACCGCCTAACTAGTCCTATGACAAGTAGAATATGCCTTAACATGCCTAATATTGTCGCCAAATCAGTTTAGATGTCAAAAGTTATGTCACATATGTTTATAATGAATTTTGGCATCAAAGGGGGTATTGGTAATTTACCTAAGGCATATAACTACCTATCATACAACTACTTAAACGTCGTGACCATAAGGTATAACCTCGGAAGGTTATTCCCTACCTACTATGGTCACCTAATGTATTTGGTCGGATCCTAATGATCGACCAAATGGGTCGGGTCCGAAAGTATAAGCGATTGTTTAGATCGCTTACCTTACGACCCTATACAACGTGGTAATCAGTAGGCATAGTCACAAGGGACTATAACCATCGTGATTACAATCACGTTGCGAAGTTCAAACGAACTTCGCATTGACCATAAACTGGTCAATGCAGAAAGTCAAACAAAGTTTGACTTTCGGACTCGAAAAGCAATAAAAGAACGAAGGAACACTTACGAAGGGTCCAAGAATGGAAGGTTTGAATCCGAACACTCTCAGGTATGAAGTGTTTAACACAACAACTTAGAGAGCAAGTTCAGATTTCAAAGGTGTGAGTTGAGAGTGAAGTGGGTGTTGGGTATTTATAGATTTCGGTTCACCGTTAGGATCGTTTCTTGGAGAAGAGGGAATGATCACATCCCTGCACTTGTCGGAAAGTTATGGCAGCTCATATTGCCCACCACAAGAGATTAACATGTGGCACTTGGCCTTTGGGGAGTGTTAAGGGCTGTTAACAGGCTGTTTAAAACATTTTTCTACATCTGACCCCTGCTTACGGACCTCAACATTATCATTGTTGAGGTCCGTAAGGACTTTGCAGACCTGAATCTTTCAAAAATGGCAGAACAGGCCCCTAGAGCTCCAAACTTGCTATTTGATGCATTTTTGACACGTTTAAGCCCCGTTAACCCCATTTCAAAGCTCTAAAATGAAGTTAAAGTATAGGGAACTTAAAATGTGCTCAAAAATATCTCGGATGTTGGTTCGTTTGGCCGTACGATTGCGATGTTCGGTTAATTACGACGGAATGCGCATAAGCGCGAAATACGATCCGAATTGCGTGACGAATGGATTTTTCTTATGCCAAACACTAAAATAAAATACTTTAGTGCTTACATAAATTTTTGGATGTCCGGATGTATTCATAACGTAAGTTATGCGCGAAAATGCAAACTTATGCACTTTTTGACGCTTTTAGTCCCTGAATGACCCAAAAGTTTATTTTAGTATACCGAACCCCTCAAAGCCTATTTCTAAGCTATGTGAAGGATATTTATGGTATGTTTAACTTATGGTCATGCTCTGGAATGTCTGTTACAGTTCAAATTGGCATACTTTCGCAGTTTGTCATGTTTAGTCCCTGTAAGCGAATTAACTTGTTTTTGCCATACCAAAGCCTTTAAAACTTATTTCTAAGTTATGTAAAGGTTATTTAAGGTATGTTAAGTGTATTTCACTATTCCGGAGTGTTTGTTTCATTAAACTGGTTATATCTACGCATCAGAGCGCGTATAACCCTCCAGAAAGCGATTTAAAGCTTGAAATCGAACAAGAGTTGATATGTGCAAAAGATACACATATTTATACAGATCCCAAGTATGAAATACAATAATTCATTGGCTTGGCATTTGTTTGATGGTCGCAGTGACCCAGGTGTCACAGTCTCCCCTACTTTAGGAAATTTCGTCCCGAAATTTATTCGTAGGAGTCTATTTGTGACTTTGTGTCAAATAACCACCAGAGATATGTAAGGCATAATCCTGTCATTTCCTTAACGAACATTCTTCAGAACGAAAATGAACAGAAGGAGTCATTTTCCTCAACGAGTATTCTTCAGAAACGGAAATGAAGGAATAAACAAACGGGGATTCATTTCCTCAACGGACAATCTTCAGAAACGTAAAATGAACTTACGGAGTCATTTTCAATGGGTGCTTCATCAGAAATGGAAATGAAAAGGAGAAACAAACGGATATTCATTTCCTCAACGGACAAATCTTCAGAAATGAAAATGAACAAACGGAGTCATTTTCAACGGGTGCTTCATCAGAAATGGAAATGAAAAAGGATAGTCAAACGGATAGTCATTTCCTCAACGGACAATCGTCAGAAACGAAAATGAACAAACGGAGTCATTTTCAACGGATGCTTCATCAGAAATGGAAATGAAAAAGGATAGTCAAACGGATATTCATTTCCTCAACGGACAAATCTTCAGAAACGAAAATGAACAAACGGAGTCATTTTCAACGGATGCTTCATCAGAAATGGAAATGAAAAAGGATAGTCAAACAGATATTCATTTCCTCAACGGACAAATCTTCAGAAACGAAAATGAACAAACGGAGTCATTTTCAACGGGTGCTTCCTCAGAAACGGAAATGAATAGAGTTAACTTCTAGGCACATGACAAAGCTCGCTGTGGTTTCTGTGCACTAAATTCCATAATTATGTATGCATCCATAATTATGTAATTCCTTGCACAGTCCGCACAGTTTGTCTTGTAATGTGTAGGGGAGGAAAAATCAAATCTGTGATGAGGGTGACTAGACTACCATAGGGTCCTTTTAATTAGATCGACAGATGATCTTATTAATTAGGCCACCAAGGAGTCCTTTCAGCTATATCATCACATGATGTTCCTAACCAGATTTTTGGATCAATCTGTTTAACTAGACCACTCAAGGGGTCTAATTATGGAGTAGTACTTTATAATCCAAGGGACTTAACTACAACGTAGAAGTCCATTAAGGATTTTATGTAGTACCTTTGGGTATCCTACTATGAATCCCTCATATGAAGATACGAAAGGTTCTACGAGGATTTGGATAACATACATTGGATCACACAAAAACATAAAAGGGAACACATAAGCACTTAATCACATAATTGTTTTCTTGGTTATTAATTGTTATTAACTTGTTATTGATTACGCCTTGTACGTCGTTTCTCTTGGAAGAAACGGGTACTTAGGATTTTCGTGGAAAACGCAAGATATCAAAAAGTGGAAGAAAGTTTGGGGGTAGTCTGTTCTTCAAGGAATACGGTTCCTTGATTGTCGATATTGTAGGAGATATGTTGTTTATACATACAACCACATAAATACATTGCAATGTAAATAAAAGATTTATTTATAAACAATGATAACAACTGTTTCATGGACCATGACAACAAAAGAAAATAATACATAAGACGTGATTATTTCTAAACGATGTTGTCGGTCAGATGCTCATCCCTGTGCTGGATTTGCATTAGCAAGCTTTGGGCAATTTCTTCGGAAGTGACCCATCTCGCCACAGTTGAAACAAGAACCTGGTAGAAAACGACCTTGAGCGGGATTGTTGCCAGCTTGATTTGGTGCAGCTGCAGCTGGGCAAACTCTTGCTGTATGGCCTATAAGTCCACAAGTTTGGCATTTGCGGCACTTTACATTGGCATGATGATGGAGGCTACATTGGTTGCACAAAGGTGCAGTTCCATTGTATGGCTTCCTAGCAGGGGGTTGAGCTGGTTGGTTGGGGACGGCTTGATCATTGTGAGTAACCATGGCGAAGTTCTGAGAAGCCTTCCGCTTCTTTGACTTCTTAGGGGATCCAGTCTGTTCATCCATGGTCTTTGATTCCTCGATTGGGTTCGATTCCTCGACCGGTTTCTTGTCACCTTTTCGGAAAAGTTTACCTTTCCTGATCTTTGATTCAGTCAAGGTTGCAGATAGCTCAATGGCCTGTCTAACTGTAGTAGGGTTGCTACCAGTCACAATGTCTTGTATTGAGTCAGGGAGGCCATCAATGTACTTTTCGATTGCCTTATCCAAAGGTGTGACCATGTTTGGGCATAACAGACTTAACTCCTCATAACGGTCTGTGTAGGCTCGATGCTCACCGCTGTCTTGCTCAAGATTGTCGAATTCCCTTTCCAAGGCCCTGATCTCGTGACGAGGACAGAATTCCTTCATCATAAGGGCCCTAAGTTCAGCCCATGTCTGTGCTAGAGCAACTTCTGCACCACGATCTCTCATAACCCCGTTCCACCACGTAAGGGCCCTCTTCTGGAACACACTCGAAGAAAACCCGACCTTGCGATTGTCAGGACACTGCACGTGGCGGAAAGTATTCTCAATGCTCTCGAACCATTGAAGAAGCCCAGTCGCTCCCTCAGAACCACTAAACTTGAGTGGTTTAGCCGAGTTAAAACTCTTGAAATTGCATGGACCATTGTTGTTGTTGGCTTGGTTCCATTGAGCAAAGAGGTTTGGGAATTGAGCAGCCATTTGCTGTGCAATGATTTCTGCCAGTTCGGCAGTCGCTATCTGGTTTTCGCGTCGAGGAGGCATTCTAAAAGAGGAAACATGAAATGAAACGAGTGAGAGAATTAGACGAAAAGAATGAGATGAACAAATCTGATGAAAGCAAGGATTGTGGTCATTTGTTTGTTACTACAAAGCAACAAACGACCTCGGTGATTAATCAAAGTAAATAGGTCAAAAATAATGTATCGCGAAGACATGCTCGCCTATAAGTGGACACTCACCCCAAGAGTTCCCAGGTAACAGTGACTGGTCCGATTATGTGGATTTGTACGAACACTCTAACCTTAGACAGAAAACTCAGGGTACAGGCACCCACCCTTCCAGTTTGCACGTGTTCACATTATTTAGATCAACTTTGACGGGATTTTGAAAACTTAAAGGGTTCAAAACCATATAATAAATCATCCTAGAACAGATGATTAGTTTTCAAAGCGGGATAGAAATTTGTGTTCTTGTTGTGGTCGTCGCCTAAGGATAGGTGACGGTATCGTTTTATGACTAAACGCAAGTAAACTCGCGTTAGGGTCCTAGGAAGGTTATAGACTAGGTCAAAGCATTACTAATAACCTAATTCCCTATAACCATGAGCTCTGATACCAACTTTTCTGTCACACCCCGACCACGTGGAACAACCAAACGTGGCGGAAACGTCGGGGAGTGTTGTAACAGAATTAATTGTTTCACAACCATGGCAATTGAAGTTTCGTTTTATTAATCAAACATGAAAGTTTACATTGTTTTAAACAAGAACCAAAGAGTACATAACATAAATTAACTAGTTCTTGTCTCGTTTTAAGTCACTAAGGCACAGGTCCGCCTAAGTATGTCTTGATAAGTCCTATGCATCATCTCCTGAAAACACGTGTGAAAATAGGTACGTCAGCATAAAAATTCCTATGAGATACATAGGTTTCGTGAAAACAGAATTCATGACTTATGTTTGAGAAAATGTTTAGTCATGAACCTTGTAATTTGCTTTGTCTTGTAAATCATTTGAAAAACGATAAGATCAGATGATATGTATAAATAAGAGAATAATGTATATGGTTAAATGAATAACCAAGTAAAATGAGTTTGTATAAGATAAGTTGTTTGTAAAACAATGTCTTGTGAAAAGTATGTTAATTGTATAAAATGTTATATGTCTCAAATTGAAATGATTCAAATAACGCTACGATATGTAATACCATACAAACACTTATATATAGGAAGTACCAGCGGCGTATCCACCATGCTTGTATCATATTACACAAGTCTCGTTACTTAAATCACTTACTCAAACCAAACCACCAAGATGTAATGTTTAACAATTGTAGAAATGTTTATGTATAGTCAATTACGGGTCACACGGTTCAATAGCTACAAACGGTTCAAAAGATCAAACGGTTACAACGGTTCACATAGTCAAATGGTTACAACGGTTCAAAATATAATATAATGTGTTCATATGCTGGATGAGCATATGCAACAATATGCAATGTAAAACAATGTACTAAGTATGCACACAATGGACATACATAGCATGAAATGTAATGTAAAACGATGTACTAAGTATGCACACAATGGACATACATAGCATGAAATGTATTGAAATCATGTACTATAAATGTACTAATGAACATAGCAAGTATATGATGTGAAAGCAGGAAAGCACGAAAGTAACAAGTAGGCACATGTGTTTCACCCCAAAACAGTTTGGAAAACAGTAAAAGAGGGGTCTATGTACTCACTTGAGATTGCTTAGTAGTCCTTGAGTAACAACCAAACAATGCTAGAGATCACGGATATCAAACGGCACCTAATATAGGTAACTATGTTAATAACCCGGACCTAAATCGGAGGATTGGATAGAATGAGGGATCGTAAACCAAATGAGTATGGGAAGTCATGTAGTATGGTTTAACAAAGCCCACATACTAAACTGAAACCTAACCTAAGTGCTTACGACCCATTACGACCCGTTTAGGTAGCTTATCCTAATGATCGACCAAATGGGTCGGGTCCGAAAGTATAAGCGATTGTTTAGATCGCTTACCTTACGACCCTATACAACGTGGTAATCAGTAGGCATAGTCACAAGGGACTATAACCATCGTGATTACAATCACGTTGCGAAGTTCAAACGAACTTCGCATTGACCATAAACTGGTCAATGCAGAAAGTCAAACAAAGTTTGACTTTCGGACTCGAAAAGCAATAAAAGAATGAAGGAACACTTACGAAGGGTCCAAGAATGGAAGGTTTGAATCCGAACACTCTCAGGTATGAAGTGTTTAACACAACAACTTAGAGAGCAAGTTCAGATTTCAAAGGTGTGAGTTGAGAGTGAAGTGGGTGTTGGGTATTTATAGATTTCGGTTCACCGTTAGGATCGTTTCTTGGAGAAGAGGGAATGATCACATCCCTACACTTGTCGGAAAGTTATGGTAGCTCATATTGCCCACAACAAGAGATTAACATGTGGCACTTGGCCTTTGGGGAGTGTTAAGGGCTGTTAACAGGCTGTTTAAAACATTTTTCTGCATCTGAACCCTGCTTACGGACCTCAACATTATCAGTGTTGAGGTCCGTAAGGACCTTGCAGACCTAAATCTTTCAAAAATGGCAGAACAGGCCCCTGGAGCTCCAAACTTGCTATTTGATGCATTTTTAACACGTTTAAGCCCCGTTAACCCCATTTCAAAGCTCTAAAATGAAGTTAAAGTATAGGGAACTTAAAATGTGCTAAAAAATATCTCGGATGTCGGTTCGTTTGGCCGTACGATTGCGTTGTTCGGTTAATTACGACGGAATGCGCATAAGCGCGAAAAACGATCCGAATTGCGTGACGAATGGATTTTTCTTTTGCCAAACACTAAAATAAAATATTTTAGTGCTTACATAAATTTTTGGATGTCCGGATGTATTCATAACGTAAGTTATGCGCGAAAATGCAAACTTATGCACTTTTTGACGCTTTTAGTCCCTGAATGACCCAAAAGTTTATTTTAGTATACCGAACCCCTCAAAGCCTATTTCTAAGCTATGTGAAGGATATTTATGGTATGTTTAACTTATGGTCATGCTCCGGAATGTCTGTTACAGTTCAAATTGGCATACTTTCGCAGTTTGTCATGTTTAGTCCCTGTAAGCGAATTAACTTGTTTTTGCCATACCAAAGCCTTTAAAACTTATTTCTAAGTTATGTAAAGGTTATTTAAGGTATGTTAAGTGTATTTCACTATTCCAGAGTGTTCGTTGCATTAAAATGGTTATATCTACGCATCAGAGCGCGTATAACCCTCCAGAAAGCGATTTAAAGCTTGAAATCGAACAAGAGTTGATATGTGCAAAAGATACACATATTTATACAGATCCCAAGTATGAAATACAATACTTCATTGGCTTGGCATTTGTTTGATGGTCGCAGTGACCCAGGTGTCACAATTATTTGTTAATACTTGTTGTATTGTCTCATTCTTTACGTGCTATTCTTGAAATGTCTTTTACGTGTTATTTTCTTGAGATGCTTAACGTTCTTATACTTGTTATTAGTATTTTAAACATATGTCTTTTACACGTTCATACAAAAAAAATCGAAACCACTCGTAATACACAAACAAGATGACTTCACCAAAATAGGCGTGAAGCCCACAATTTGGCGAACAACTCTCAATCCATCTACTTTTCCTTTTTACATGAAATTCCCCATCAAGTTAGGCGTGAAATCCTCACCTTGATGGAGACATTCAAATTTCAAATTCTAGTGGACCCTCGTCAAAGTGTTGAAATTAAATTTTGACCCGACGAGTACCAACCACACTTAGGATACGAAATCACCAAGTTAGGGGTGAAACCCGCACCTTGTCGACTAGTTCCATTCCTTGATTTTTTTTATATAAATCCCGCCAAGTCTCGAAATTTCAATTGATTTGGGACATGTAGTAACCGGAAGGGTAAATACCATTAACCGACTTGTCGGCAAGAGTATTCTACCTATTGGCCAAAGCATGCTCCTCAAATTTAAAAGACCTTTCGATCACTTTGGTTAGTCAAAGTTTCGTTTTGGAACCATCTAAATTTTAATCAAACATGTGTTTCTATTATTTATCATATACGATGCAATCTTTCAAATTCAAATTTACTTTCGATATTTTCTTCTCAGACACACAACATATTAAATTCTTTCATACACTTATACGTATTTCACATGGATGATTTCGAAAACGTCACAAATTAAATTTACATTTCTTATAATCACAAAATGGAGACATATCATCAAGATAGGAGTGATTTCCTTACCTTGACGATTAACTCCACTCTCTCTTTTCTTAAAACGACCTCACCAACGAGTTAGGGGTGATTCCTTTACCTAGGTGATCGTTACCAAAAACTTTCTTTCAAAATGTTTTATTATGCAAACCCGATCATGTTTTATACCTAAATCATTTATCATTATTCAAAATACCTACTTATACCGATTTCAAAATACATTGTTTTATCAAATGTACTTCTTATTCTATGATCTATTTTCACTCAACTCACATACACGAGATTCTTAATCATGTCTTAAAATGTTTTATTACCTAAATTTCAAAACCTTACGAGATGCTACCCATCAATTTAATTGGTCCAATGAATCTCTTGCCCATGAACTTCATATTCGACTTAATCACTAAAACACTCACTTACGTTATATCACCATACTAAAGACTTTCATTCCCAACCGGAATTCAAACCAACAATCTCATATACTTATAAGATCTTATAGATATTATACGATCATTTTACCAAAGACGTTGTTACACCCCGACCACGTAGAACATACAAAACGTGGCGGAAACATCGGGGAGTGTTGTAACATAATTAATTGTTTCAAATCCATGGCAATTGAAGTTTCATTTTATTAATCAAACATGAAAGTTTACATTGTTTTAAACAAGAAACAAAGAGTACATAACATAAATTAACTAGTTCTTGTCTCGTTTTAAGTCACTAAGGCACAGGTCCGCCTAAGTATATCTTGATAAGTCCTATGCATCATCTCCTGAAAACACATGTGAAAATAGGTACGTCAGCATAAAAATGCCTGTGAGATACATAGGTTTTGTGAAAATAAGATTCATAACTGATGTTTGAGAAAATGTTTAGTCATGAACCTTGTAATTTGCTTTGTCTTGAAATCATTTGAAAAACGATAAGATCAGATGATATGTATAAATAAAAGAATAATGTATGGTTAAATGAATAACCATGTAAAATGAGTTTGTATAAGATAAGTTGTTTGTAAATCAATGTCTTGTGAAAAGTATGTTATTTGTATAAAATGTTATATGTCTCAAATTGAAATGATTCAAATAACGCTACGATATGTAATACCATACAAACACTTATATATAGGAAGTACCAGCGGCGTATCCACCATGCTTGTATCATATGACATACGCCTCGTTACTTAAATCACTTACTCAAACCAAACCAACAAGATGTAATGTTTAACAATTGTAGAAATGTTTATGTATAGTTAAATGTCTATCGTCAAATGTAAATCATGTCAACAGATACAAATGGTTCACACGGTTCAATAGTTACAAACGGTTCATATAATCAAAGGGTTACGACGGTTCACATAGTCAAATGGTTACAACGGTTCAAAATGTAGTATAATGTGTTCATATGCTGGATGAGCATATGCAACAGAAATGCAATGTAAAGCAATGTACTAAGTATGCACGTAATGGACATACATAGCATAAGTGTAATGTAAAACAATGTACTAAGTATGCACACAATGGACATACATAACATGAAATGTAATGTAGAACAATGTACTAAGTACGCACACAATAGGCATACATAGCATGTAATGTAAAACAATGTACTAAGTACGCACATAGCAGGTATATGATGTGAAAACATGGAAAGCATGAAAGTAACAAGTAGGCACATGTGTTCCACCCCAAAACAGTTTGGAAAACAGTAAAAGAGGGGTCTATCTACTCACTTGAGATTGCTCAGAAGTCCTAAGATAACCACCAAGCAATTCTAGAGATCACGGAAATCAAACGGCACCTAATATAGGTAACTATGTTAATAAACCGGACCTATATCGGAAGATCGGGTAGCATGAGGGTTTGTAAACCAAATGAGTGTAGGAACTCATGTAACATGGTTTAACAAAGTCTACATACTAAAATGAAACTTAACCTAAGTGCTTACGACCCATTACGACCCGTTTAGGTAGCTTATGCAACTTTAACGCGTCGTTCGCGTGAAACGCGTTCGGAATGCCTAATGTGACACCTGGGTCACTGCGACCATCAAAAAAATACCAAACCAATGAAATACTGTATTTCATACTTGGGATTTGTAAAAATATGTGTATCATTTGCACATATCAATTTTTGTTCAATTTTAAACTCTAAATCGCTTTCTGGAAGGTTATACGCGCACCAATGCGTAAATATAACCAGTTTAATGCGAAAAATACTCCGGAACATCAACATATACGTAACATACCTTAAATAACCTTTACATAACTTAGAAATAAGTTTTGAAGGCTTTGGTATGGCAAAATCTAGTTTATTCGCTTACAGGGACTAAACTTGACAACCTGCGAAAGTATGCCAATTTGAACTGTAACGAACATTCCGGAACATGACCATAAGTTAAACACACCTTAAATATCCTTTACATAGCTTAGAAATAGGCTTTGAGGGGTTCGGTATGCTAAAACAAACTTTTGGGTCATTCAGGGACTAAAAGTGTCAAAAAGTGCACAAGTTTGCACTTTCGCGCATAACTTACGTTCTGAATACATCTGGACATCTAAAAATTTATGTAAGCACTAAAATATTTTATTTTAGTGTTTGGCATAAGAAAAATCCATTCGTCACGCCATTTGGATCGTTTTTCGCGCTTATGCGCATTCCGTCGTAATTAACCGAACAACGCAATCGTACGGCTAAACGAACCGACATCCGAGATATTTTTGAGCACATTTTAAGTTCCCTATACTTTAACTTCATTTTAGAGCTTTGAAATGGGGTTAACGGGCCTTAAACGCGTCGGAAATGACCTTATAGCACAACAGGGACCAAAATTGTAAATCTGCCAAAGTTACATGCTTACGATGCGTAGCCATGTAACCCCTACGATGCGCAAGCAGTGTCCAGATGCAGCAAATCGTTTTTGGCTGCTGTTATCTGCCCCTAAACATTCTCCAAAGGTCAAGTGCCACTTGTTAAACTCTTATGGTGGCCAAAAATCAGTCACCACAACATTGCAACAAGTGTACGGGCTAGATCATTCCCTCTTTTCCAAGAAACGATCCTAACGGTGGACCGAAAACTATAAATACCCAACCCATTTCACTTCTTTTCTCACTAGAATCTGATCAATTGTGCTCTAAGTTGAAACCTTTGTTTCATACCTGAGCTATTTTGATCTAGATTAGCATTCGGGGACCCTTCGTAAGTATTCTTTCGTTCTTTTATTGCTTTTCGAGTCTTTTCGAGTATGAAAGTCAAACTTTGTTTGACTTTCTGCGTTGACCAGTTATGGTCAATGCGAAGTTCGTTTGAACTTCGCAACGTGAGTGTAATCACGTTGGTTATAGTCCCTTGGGACTATGCCTACTGATTACCACGTTGTCTAGGGTCGTAGGGTAAGCGATCTGATAAATCGCTTATACCTTCGAACCCGACCCATTTGGTCGATCATTAGGATCCGACCAAGCACATTAGGTGACCATAGTATATAGGGAATAACCTTCCGAGGTTATACCTTATGGTCACATCGTTTAAGTAGTTGTATGATAGGTAGTTTATATGCCTTAGGTAAATTACCAGAATACCCTTTTCATGTATAATTGGTAATTAAGCATATGTAACCTAAACTTTTGTCACATAACTGATTATGTAACATGTTTAGGCATATAACACTTGTCATAGGACTAATTAGACGGTCTGAACGCGTTTCACGCGCACGACGCGTTAAAATAGCATAAGCTACCTTAATGGGTCGCGATGGGTCGTAAGCACTTAGGTTAGGTTTCATTTAGTATGTAGGCTTTGTTAAACCATATGACACGAGCCTCTATACTCGTTTGGTTTACGAACCCTCATTCTATCTAAATCCTCCGATTTAGGTCCGGTTTATTAACATAGTTACCAATATTAGGTGCCGTTTGATATCCGCGATCTCTAGCATTGTTTGGTTGTTACTCAAGGACTACTAAGCAATCTCAAGTGAGTACATAGACCCCTCTTTTACTGTTTTCCAAACTGTTTTGGGGTGGAACACATGTGCCTACTTGTTACTTTCATGCTTTCCTGTTTTCACATCATATACTTGTTATGTTCAATAGTACACTTATAGTACATGATTTCATTGTTTTCATGCTATGTATGTCCATTTAGTACATGCTTAGTACATTATTTTACATTGCATCTCTGTTGCATATGTTCCAGTAACATATGGACACATTGTTTTACAGCTCTACCTTGTATGTTTACTCTAGCATACTAGGTACATTATCTTTATAAAACATGCTTACATTTTGGTATGACATTTGGTTTGTTTAAACTATACTATACATTCATTAACACCGATCATGCCGCTCGGTAGTAGGTAGTGGTACCATAAGACTTGACAAATCCCATTCCTGAAATCTCGGGTTTGTTTGGACGTAAGGAATGACCGAATCCAAATACATATTCTTTTGATAACCCATTTTTACATGGTTATCCGACTGTCTCAAGGCTTGGATGTATGAATTTTCACAATACCGCATAAATGTTCATATTCAGTATAGCATGCATATATTTTACAAAACATAACTTTTTTATTTACTCAAAATACTTTGTTTTGTACATTTTTACTTATGGTTTAAGTAGTCTTATTTTACTTACCATACATAAACATTTGTTACACATTACTTGACTACTTTTGGACTATCAACATTTGACATGGTTTATACAAGGACTTTTGACAATTGGTTTAAACATAGACATCTTACATTGTTTGGTTTGGTTTGAGTAATTGATTAAGTAACGAGGCGTGTGTAATATGATACAAGCATGGTGGATACGCCGCTGGTACTTCCTATATATAAGTGTTTGTATGGTATTACATATCGTTGCGTTATTTGAATCATTTCAATTTGAGACATATAACATTTTATACAAATAACATACTTTTCACAAGACATTGTTTTACAAAACAACTTATCTTTTACAAACTCATTTTACTTGGTTATTCATTTAACCATACATTATTCTCTTACTTATACTTATCATCTGATCTTATTGCTTTTCAAACGATTTACAAAAACAAAGCAAACTACAAGGTTCATGACTAAACATTTTCTTAAACATAAGTCATGAATCTCATTTTCACAAAACCTATGTATCTCACAGGCATTTTTATGCTGACGTACCTATTTTCACATGTGTTTTCAGGAGATGATGCATAGGACTTATCAAGATACACTTAGGCGGACTTGGGCCTTAGTGACAATAAAAGATGCAAGACTAGTTATTTGTGTTATGTTTCTCTGATTGTCAAGACAATGTAACTCTTTTATTTAATAAAACAATGTTTCAATTTCCATGTGTTATGAAACAATGATTCTGTTACAACACTCCCTGACGTTTCCGCCATGTTTTGTTGTTTTACGTGGTCGGGGTGTGACAGAAAAGTTGGTATCAGAGCTCATGGTTATAGGGAATTAGGTTATTAGTAATACTTTGACCTAGTCTATAACCTTTCTAGGACCCTAACGCGAGTTTACTTGCGTTTAGTCATAAAACAATACCGTCACCTATCCTTAGGCGACGATCACAACAAGAACATAAATTTCCAAACCGCTTTGAAAACTAATCATCTGTTCTAGGATGATTGATTACTAGGTTTTGAACCCTCTATTGTAAGGTTTTGAACTCTCTGTTATATGGTTTTGAACCCCTTTGAATTTTTCAAAATCTCGTCAAGGTTTTGGGTTTTAAATAATGTGAACACGTGCAAACTGGAAGGGTGAATGCCTGTATTCTGGGTTTTCTATCTAGGCAAGCACTTCGTATACATCTCATCAGACGCGAGACCAGTTGTGCTTACCTGGGAATTCTTGGGATGAGTGTTCACTTATAGGCGAGCATGTCTTCGCGATACATTATTTTTGACCCATTTACTTTGATTTGTCATCATCTCATTTGTTTGCCTTAGGTAACAAACAAATGATCACAATTTTCATTCGTTACCATTCTGTATTGATTATCCAATAACCTTTCACTCGTTTCTTCCTATGTCTTTCATTTTCTTCTAGAATGTCTATTCCTCTCAGCACTGGTCAAATGTCCGAGCGAACAGCCAAGTTTGTCCAGCAAATAGGCGAAGTGATTCAGAAGACTGTGGATCTAGGCATTGCCATGGCTCGTCTCAACAATGAAGCCTCTCGTCTCGACAATGAAGCCACTCAAGAGCCACCAAAGGAAGCAGAAGTCAAGCCAGCACCAAAATCAAGGAAGCGTAAGGCTTCAAGGAAACCCGCAGCGGTTACACCTAATCAAGCGGGACCTAGCCATGTGGCAAGGCCACCAGCTAGGAAGCCATACAATGGAACTTCACCCTTGTGCAACAAATGTAACCTTTATCATCATGCTATGGTGAAGTGCCGTGAATGCCAAATTTGTGGACGTAAAGGTCATACAGCAAAAGTTTGTGTTGCAGCAGTACCAAATCAAACAGGACCCATCCGGGTGGCAACACAACCTGCTAAGAAGCAATACAAGGGAACATCACCAATATGCAACAAATGTAATGCACACCACTTAGCTCACCTACAGTGTCGTTTGTGTGCATCATGTGGGCGAATTGGTCACCTAGCAAGTGCTTGTCGATTTACCCCAAATCAAAGTGGTCCAAACCAACCACAAGCCAACTCTGCTCAAGCTCGTTTCTCACTAGGGTCTTGCTACAACTGTGGCGAGATGGGCCATTTCCTAAGGGATTGCCCAAAGCTTGCTAATGCAAATTTGACCCACAGATGAGCAGTTGGCTGAGTAGAAGATGTTGCTGTCTTATGCTTTTGTTTCTTTCATTTTCTAGTAATGTGAAACAATATGTCTTGTTCATAAATACAAGTTGTTGTTCGCAATTCTGATATACAAGTATAGTTACATGTGTGTATGGAATTTCCCTATAATACCTACATTAAGGAACTATGTTCCTTACAAATTACTCTTGTGATTTCTCCCTTTCAAGTGATCGCTCATAATTTCCTCGAAAGTTCTAAGTACTCGTTTCATTCTAAGAAACGAAGTACATGAAATAAAGTGAAATTATGAGTAATCGTGCTTTTTGCACATCAGTACCTTTGAATCCTTGGTTGGATAACTAAGGATATTTTCAAATCTCATACCCATTACGTTTTGATTTTTCAACATATACAGTACAAGTATTTCAAAAACAATCTTCATGATCTCAAAACATTTCATATAGTTTGAAAACAATTTTTCTAAATGCATTGTCTATGTTATTACAAAAACATTGGCCATGTTATCAAAACCAACCTTCATAATTTCAAAAATGTTTCATATAGTCTGAAGACAATATTAACACAATATATTTTCTTATCAAGTGCATGATTTCAAAAGCATCATTCATGTTTTCCAAAAACCTTATACATAATTTCAAAAATTCATCTTGCATGATTTTAAAACATTTTTGTAAATATATTTACCTAGTACACCTACTTTATGATTTCAAAAGTATTATATATAAGGTTTCAAAAACGTTAAACACATTTTTCTTAAAAGAACCCCATGCATAGTTTTCAAAAAATATTTTCCTCATACATTGACTTAACTTTCAAATTTCGCTTCATATGTCGCCTTGGCATATCTGGCATCTCAACTTCATAAGCATTTTTACTTCATGTTTTGACATAAGCACGTCCAGTGCAAGGTTTCAAAACATCTTCAACTTCTAAAATCCATATGGGATCTTTTTATCTTTACATTTAGACCCTTGTGGATGATCATCATTCAAATCAGAGTCCTTAATTGGATTCCTTATGCACCTGAATTCGAACATTTCGGTTCCTTATAATCGAAATCGAAATTCTCTTTTAAAAATCTTTCTATCTTTATAGATAGATTCTTGTAAATGTTTAAAGTGCCAAATGAAATCCATGAGATGGATTCCTATTGTACTTTAAATACATGTACTCTGTTAGCAGAACAAACTTCTAGTTAAACAATTTTGTGGTTATGTGACTATGTGTGTATTCATCTTATGTTTTCTTTTATGCATTTTTGTGTTTTTAATACTCTGGATATTCGTTATCCAAATCCTCGCAGGATCTTTCATATCTCCATATGAGGGATTCGTAGCAGGATATTCAAAAGGTACTACCTTCAATCCTTAATGGGCTTCTATGTAATAGTTAAGACCCTTGGATTATATAAGTACCGCTCCATGTTTCATAAGAGATCCTTTTAGTGGTCTAGTCTAAAAGATTGATTCACAATTTGGTTAAAGAACGACATCTAGTGATGTAGCTGAACAGACTCCTTGATAGTCTATTTAGATCATTTATTGATTTAATTAAAAGGACTCTATGGCGGTCTAGTCACACTCATCACAGGATTGTTCATTTGGTTTTCCCCTACACATTATAAAATAGACTGTGTGAACTGTGCAAGGAATTGTCTGATTATGGATGCGTACATAATTATGAAATTTAGTGCACAGAAACCCAGTAAGATTTGTTATGTGTAAGAACCGATAGTGACAACAATAACAAAATGAGAACGATGTAATGGAGGTATGGTGGACGCACCAATGGCGCTTCATATACTTGTATATAAGTGTCCCTCTTACATTGCAAGCATAATGTTATTAAGGTTACTAGAAGTTCAGAACCCTAACCAATATTGTTCGATCTTTTCAACTTCATGTTTCAAGCTCTCACAAGTTTCCTCTAAATAAAAATCGGGACGAAATTTCCTAAAGTAGGGGAGACTGTGACACCTGGGTCACTACGACCATCAAACAAATACCAAACCAATGAAATATTGTATTTCATACTTGGGATTTGTAAAAATATGTGTATCATTTGCACATATCAATTTTTGTTCAATTTTAAACTCTAAATCGCTTTCTGGAAGGTTATACGCGCACCAATGCGTAAATATAACCAGTTTAATGCGAAAAATACTCTGGAACATCAACATATACTTAACATACCTTAAATAACCTTTACATAACTTAGAAATAAGTTTTGAAGGCTTTGGTATGGCAAAATCTAGTTTATTCGCTTACAGGGACTAAACTTGACAACCTACGAAAGTATGCCAATTTGAACTGTAACGAACATTCCGGAACATGACCATAAGTTAAACACACCTTAAATATCCTTTACATAGCTTAGAAATAGGCTTTGAGGGGTTCGGTATGCTAAAACAAACTTTTGGGTCATTCAGGGACTAAAAGTGTCAAAAAGTGCACAAGTTTGCACTTTCGCGCATAACTTACGTTCTGAATACATCTGAACATCTAAAAATTTATGTAAGTACTAAAATATTTTATTTTAGTGTTTGGCATAAGAAAAATCCATTCGTCACGCCATTTGGATCGTTTTTCGCGCTTATGCGCATTCCGTCGTAATTAACCGAACAACGCAATCGTACGGCTAAACGAACCGACATCCGAGATATTTTTGAGCACATTTTAAGTTCCCTATACTTTAACTTCATTTTAGAGCTTTGAAATGGGGTTAACGGGCCTTAAACGCGTCGGAAATGACCTTATAGCACAACAGGGACCAAAATTGTAAATCTGCCAAAGTTACATGCTTACGATGCGTAGCCATGTAACCCCTACGATGCGCAAGCAGTGTCCAGATGCAGCAAATCGTTTTTGGCTGCTGTTATCTGCCCCTAAACATTCTCCAAAGGTCAAGTGCCACTTGTTAAACTCTTATGGTGGCCAAAAATCAGTCACCACAACATTGCAACAAGTGTACGGGCTAGATCATTCCCTCTTTTCCAAGAAACGATCCTAACGGTGGACCGAAAACTATAAATACCCAACCCATTTCACTTCTTTTCTCACTAGAATCTGATCAATTGTGCTCTAAGTTGAAACCTTTGTTTCATACCTGAGCTATTTTGATCTAGATTAGCATTCGGGGACCCTTCGTAAGTATTCTTTCGTTCTTTTATTGCTTTTCGAGTCTTTTCGAGTCTGAAAGTCAAACTTTGTTTGACTTTCTGCGTTGACCAGTTATGGTCAATGCGAAGTTCGTTTGAACTTCGCAACGTGAGTGTAATCACGTTGGTTATAGTCCCTTGGGACTATGCCTACTGATTACCACGTTGTCTAGGGTCGTAGGGTAAGCGATCTGATAAATCGCTTATACCTTCGAACCCGACCCATTTGGTCGATCATTAGGATCCGACCAAGCACATTAGGTGACCATAGTATATAGGGAATAACCTTCCGAGGTTATACCTTATGGTCACATCGTTTAAGTAGTTGTATGATAGGTAGTTTATATGCCTTAGGTAAATTACCAGAATACCCTTTTCATGTATAATTGGTAATTAAGCATATGTAACCTAAACTTTTGTCACATAACTGATTATGTAACATGTTTAGGCATATAACACTTGTCATAGGACTAATTAGACGGTCTGAACGCGTTTCACGCGCACGACGCGTTAAAATAGCATAAGCTACCTTAATGGGTCGCGATGGGTCGTAAGCACTTAGGTTAGGTTTCATTTAGTATGTAGGCTTTGTTAAACCATATGACACGAGCCTCTATACTCGTTTGGTTTACGAACCCTCATTCTATCTAAATCCTCCGATTTAGGTCCGGTTTATTAACATAGTTACCTATATTAGGTGCCGTTTGATATCCGCGATCTCTAGCATTGTTTGGTTGTTACTCAAGGACTACTAAGCAATCTCAAGTGAGTACATAGACCCCTCTTTTACTGTTTTCCAAACTGTTTTGGGGTGGAACACATGTGCCTACTTGATACTTTCATGCTTTCCTGTTTTCACATCATATACTTGTTATGTTCAATAGTACACTTATAGTACATGATTTCATTGTTTTCATGCTATGTATGTCCATTTAGTACATGCTTAGTACATTATTTTACATTGCATCTCTGTTGCATATGTTCCAGTAACATATGGACACATTGTTTTACAGCTCTACCTTGTATGTTTACTCTAGCATACTAGGTACATTATCTTTATAAAACATGCTTACATTTTGGTATGACATTTGGTTTGTTTAAACTATACTATACATTCATTAACACCGATCATGCCGCTCGGTAGTAGGTAGTGGTACCATAGGACTTGACAAATCCCATTCCTGAAATCTCGGGTTTGTTTGGACGTAAGGAATGACCGAATCCGAATACATATTCTTTTGATAACCCATTTTTACATGGTTATCCGACTGTCTCAAGGCTTGGATGTATGAATTTTCACAATACCGCATAAATGTTCATATTCAGTATAGCATGCATATATTTTACAAAACATAACTTTTTGATTTACTCAAAATACTTTGTTTTGTACATTTTTACTTATGGTTTAAGTAGTCTTATTTTACTTACCATATATAAACATTTGTTACACATTACTTGACTACTTTTGGACTATCAACATTTGACATGGTTTATACAAGGACTTTTGACAATTGGTTTAAACATAGACATCTTACATTGTTTGGTTTGGTTTGAGTAATTGATTAAGTAACGAGGCGTGTGTAATATGATACAAGCATGGTGGATACGCCGCTGGTACTTCCTATATATAAGTGTTTGTATGGTATTACATATCGTTGCGTTATTTGAATCATTTCAATTTGAGACATATAACATTTTATACAAATAACATACTTTTCACAAGACGTTGTTTTACAAAACAACTTATCTTTTACAAACTCATTTTACTTGGTTATTCATTTAACCATACATTATTCTCTTACTTGTACTTATCATCTGATCTTATTGCTTTTCAAATGATTTACAAAAACAAAGCAAACTACAAGGTTCATGACTAAACATTTTCTTAAACATAAGTCATGAATCTCATTTTCACAAAACCTATGTATCTCACAGGCATTTTTATGCTGACGTACCTATTTTCACATGTGTTTTCAGGAGATGATGCATAGGACTTATCAAGATACACTTAGGCGGACTTGGGCCTTAGTGACAATAAAAGATGCAAGACTAGTTATTTGTGTTATGTTTCTCTGATTGTCAAGACAATGTAACTCTTTTATTTAATAAAACAATGTTTCAATTTCCATGTGTTATGAAACAATG
Organism: Helianthus tuberosus; assembly: GCA_030545235.1. NCBI lineage: Eukaryota > Viridiplantae > Streptophyta > Magnoliopsida > Asterales > Asteraceae > Helianthus > Helianthus tuberosus. The sequence goes on along the minus strand of CM060426.1, from coordinate 24,350,989 downwards.
ATTCTGTTACAACACTCCCCGATGTTTCCGCCACGTTTTGTTGTTTTACGTGGTCGGGGTGTGACACCTAACTAGTCCTACGATAAGTAAAATATGCCTTAACATGTCTAATATTGTTACCAAATCAGTTTAGATACCAAAAGTTATGTTACATATGCTTAAAATGGATTTTGGCGTAAAAAGGGCATTTTGGTAATTTACCTAAGGCATATAAACTACCTATCATACAACTACTTAAACGAAGCGACCATAAGGTATAACCTCGGAAGGTTATTCCCTATATACTATGGTCACCTAATGTGCTTGGTCGGATCCTAATGATCGACCAAATGGGTCGGGTTCGAAAGTATAAGCGATTGTTTAGATCGCTTACCTTACGACCCTATATAAGCACTAAACTAAAAGTGACGAGCTAAGCATGTTAAAACATGCTTAACTAAGTTTAGAAAACAGGTTTGGTATCAAAACAAACGGTTTTGATACCCAAGAGTAGTTTGGTTACAAAATACGCAAGAATGCGTATTTTGGCCGAAACTACGACTCGTCACTGAGCCTAGATAACGTGGTAATCAGTAGGCATAGTCACAAGGGACTATAACCATCGTGATTACAATCACGTTGCAAAGTTCAAACGAACTTCGCATTGACCATAAACTGGTCAATGCAGAAAGTCAAACAAAGTTTGACTTTCGGACTCGAAAAGCAATAAAAGAACGAAGGAACACTTACGAAGGGTCCCCGAATGCTAATCTTGATTCAAGTAGCTCAGGTATGAAACAAAGGTTTCAACTTAGAGCTTCTCAAATCAGATTCTTGTGAGGAATGAGTGAAAATGTGATGGGTATTTATAGATTTCGGTCCACCGTTAGGATCGTTTCTTGGAGAAGAGGGAATGATCTAGCCCGTACACTTGTCGTAATGTTGTGGTAACTGATTTTGGCCACCATAGGAGATTAACATGTGACACATGGCCTTTGGGGAGGGATAAGGGCTGTTAACAGCAGCTGAAAAATGATTTTTTGCATCTGACCCTAGCTTACGGACCTCAAAGCGGACAATGTTGAGGTCCGTAAGGTAACAACTTTACAGAATTGTCAGTTTTGGTCCCTGTTATGCATTTAAGCCATTTCCGACACGTTTAAGGCCCGTTAAGCCAACGTTAAGGCCCTAAAATGATGCCTAAACATTGTGGACATGAAACATGCTCAAAAATATGCTGGATGTCGGTTTGTTTGGTCGTACGATCGCGATGTTCGCTTAATTACGACGGAATGCGCATAAGCGCGAAAAACGATCCAAATTGCGTGACGAATGGATTTTTCTTATGCCAAACACTAAAATAAAATATTTTAGTGCTTACATAAATTTTTGGATGTCCGGATGTATTCAGAACGTGATATGCGCGAAAGTGCAAACTTGTGCACTTTTTGACGCTTTTAGTCCCTGAATGACCCAAAAGTTTATTTTAGCACACCGAACCCCTCAAATCCTATTTCTAAGCTATGTAAAGGATATTTATGGTATGTTTAACTTATGGTCATGTTCCGGAATGTTCGTTACAGCTCAAATTGGCATACTTTCGCAGTTTGTCAAGTTTAGTCCCTGTAAGCGAATTAACTTGTTTTTGCCATACCAAAGCCTTCAAAACTTATTTCTAAGTTATGTAGAGGTTATTTAAGGTATGTTAAGTATATGTTGATGTTCCGGAGTATTTTTCGCGTTAAACTAAGTACGTTTACGCACCAGTTTGCGTATAACTCTCAAGAAAGCGATGTAGAGTTTGAAATCGAACAAGAATTGATATGTGCAAAAGATACACATATTTATACGGATCCCAAGTATGAAATACAATATTTCATTGGCTTGGTATTTTTTTGATGGTCGCCGTGACCCAGGTGTCACAGTCTCCCCTACTTTAGGAAATTTCGTCCCGAAATTTATTCGTAGGAGTTCATCTGTGACTTTGTGTCAAGTAACCACCAGATATACAAGGCATAATCTTGTCATTTCCTTAACGGACAATCTTCAGAAACGAAAATGAATAGACGGAGTCATTTTCCTCAACGAGTATTCTTCAGAAACGGAAATGAAGGAATAAACAAACGGGGATTCATTTCCTCAACGGACAATCTTCAGAAACGTAAAATGAACTTACGGAGTCATTTTCAACGGGTGCTTCATCAGAAATGGAAATGAAAAGGAAAATCAAACGGATATTCAATTCCTCAACGGACAATCTTCAGAAACGAAAATGAACAAACGGAGTCATTTTCAACGGGTGCTTCCTCAGAAATGGAAATGAAAAAGGATAATCAAACGGATATTCATTTCCTCAACGGACAATCTTCAGAAACGAAAATGAATAAACGGAGTCATTTTCAACGGGTGCTTCCTCAGAAATGGAAATGAAAAGGATAATCAAACGGATATTCATTTCCTCAACGGACAATCTTCAGAAACGAAAATGAACAAACGGGGTCATTTTCAACGGGTGCTTCCTCAGAAACGGAAATGAATAAAGTTAACTACTAGGCACATGACAAAGCTCGCTGTGGTTTCTGTGCACTAAATTCCATAATTATGTATTCATCCATAATTACGTAATTCCTTGCACAGTCCGCACAGTTTGTCTTGTAATGTTTAGGGGAGGAAAATCAAATCTGTGATGAAGGTGACTAGACTACCATAGGGTCCTTTTAATTAGATCGACAGATGATCTTATTAATTAGGCCACCAAGGAGTCCTTTCAGCTATATCATCACATGATGTTCCTAACCAGATTTTTGGATCAATCTGTTTAACTAGACCACTCAAGGGGTCTAATTATGGAGTAGTACTTTATAATCCAAGGGACTTAACTACAACGTAGTAGTCCATTAAGGATTTTATGTAGTACCTTTGGGTATCCTACTACGAATCCCTCATATGAAGATACGAAAGGTTCTACGAGGATTTGGATAACAAATCTTGGATTACACAAAAACATATAAAGGAACACATAAGCACATAATCACATAGTTGTTTAACTTGGTTATTAATTTGTTATTAATTTGATTGAGAATGGATATGGAAACCAGTCGATGGACTTCAATGCCCTCTGGGATCTATCTGAAAAGATAGGAAGATCTCCCAAAAATTCGATTTTGTTTTTAAAGAAACGTAATATTCGAATTAAGGAACACAAAAATTTTAGGATTTACGGAAATACCCCTAGGTACCCTATTAAGGATTTACAGTGGTACTTTGGGTATTCGTTCAGTGTTGTAACTTGTGCCTTGTACTTCGTTTTCCTTAGAAGAAACGGGTACTTAGGAATAAGAGATCATAAGATGGAAAAATTTTGGGGGTAGTTTGCTTTTCAAGGAATACGATTCCTTGCTTGTCGGTATTGTAGGGGATATGTTCTTTATACATATAACCACATAAATACATTGCAATGTAAATAAAAGATTTATTTATAAACAATGATAACAACTGTTTCATGGACCTTGACAACAAAAGAAAATAATACATAAGACGTGATTATTTCTAAACGATGTTGTCTTCTGGTTGGTCAGATGCTCATCCCTGTGCTGGATTTGCATTAGCAAGCTTTGGGCAATTTCTTCGGAAATGACCCATCTCACCACAGTTGAAACAAGAACCTGGTAGAAAACGACCTTGAGCGGTATTGTTGCCAGCATGGTTTGGTGCAGCTGTAGCTGGGCAGACTCTTGCTGTATGGCCTATAAGTCCACAAGTTTGGCATTTGCGGCACTTTACATTGGCATGATGATGGAGGCTACATTGGTTGCACAAGGGTGCAGTTCCATTGTATGGCTTCCTAGCAGGGGGTTGAGCTGGTTGGTTGGGGACGGCTTGATCATTGTGAGTAACCATGGTGAAGTTCTGAGAAGCCTTTCGCTTCTTTGACTTCTTAGGGGATCCAGTCTGTTCATCCATGGTCTTTGATTCCTCGATTGGGTTCGATTCCTCGACCGGTTTCTTGTCACCTTTTTGGAAAAGTTTACCTTTCCTGATATTTGATTCAGTCAAGGTTGCAGATAGCTCAATGGCCTGTCTAACTGTAGTAGGGTTGCTACCAGTCACAATGTCTTGTATTGAGTCAGGGAGGCCATCAATGTACTTTTCGATTGCCTTATCCAAAGGCGTGACCATGTTTGGGCATAACAAACTTAACTCCTCATATCGATCAGTGTATGCTCGATGTTCACCACTGTCTTGCTCAAGATTGTCGAATTCCCTTTCCAAGGCCCTGATCTCGTGACGAGGGCATAATTCCTTCATCATAAGGGCCCTAAGTTCAGCCCATGTCTGTGCTAGAGCAACTTCTGCACCACGATCTCTCATAACCCCGTTCCACCACGTAAGGGCCCTCTTCTGGAACACACTCGAAGAAAACTCGACCTTGCGATTGTCAGGACACTGCACGTGGTGGAAAGTATTCTCAATGCTCTCGAACCATTGAAGAAGCCCAATCGCTCCCTCAGAACCACTAAACTTGAGTGGTTTAGCCGAGTTAAAACTCTTGAAGTTGCATGGACCATTGTTGTTGTTGTTGGCTTGGTTCCATTGAGCAAAGAGGTTTGGGAATTGAGCAGCCATTTGCTGCGCAATGATTTCTGCTAGTTCGGCAGTCGCTATCTGATTTTCGCGTCGAGGAGGCATTCTAAAAGAGGAAACATGAAAGGAAACGAGTGAGAGAATTAGACGAAAAGAATGAGATGAAACAAATCTGATGACAGCAAGGATAGTGGTCATTTGTTTGTTACTACAAAGCAACAAACGACCCCGGTGATTAATCAAAGTAAATAGGTCAAAAATAATGTATCGCGAAGACATGCTCGTCTATAAGTGGACACTCACCCCAAGAGTTCCCAGGTAAGAGTAACTGGTCCGATTATGTGGATTTGTACGAACACTCTAGCCTTAAACAGAAAACTCAGGGTACATGCATTCACTCTTCCAGTTTGCACGTGTTCACACTATTTACGACCCAAAACTTTGACGAGGTTTTGAAAACTCAAAGAGGTTCAAAAACCTTACAATAGAGGGTTCAAAACCTAGTAATCAATCATCCTAGAACAGATGATTAGTTTTCAAAGCGGTTTTGAAATTTATGTTACTGTTGTGGTCGTCGCCTGAGGATAGGTGACGGTATTGTTTTATGACTAAACGCAAGTAAACTCGTGTTAGGGTCCTAGGAAGGTTATAGACTAGGTCAAAGTATTACTAATAACCTAATTCCCTATAACCATTGGCTCTGATACCATCTTTTCTGTCACACCCCGACCACGTAGAACATACAAAATGTGGCGGAAACATCAGGGAGTGTTGTAACAGAATTAATTGTTTCAAATCCATGGCAATTGAAGTTTCGTTTTATTAATCAAACATGAAAGTTTACATTGTTTTAAACAAGAAACAAAGAGTACATAACATAAATTAACTAGTTCTTGTCTCGTTTTAAGTCACTAAGGCACAGGTCCGCCTAAGTATATCTTGATAAGTCCTATGCATCATCTCCTGAAAACACATGTGAAAATAGGTACGTCAGCATAAAAATGCCTGTGAGATACATAGGTTTTGTGAAAATAAGATTCATAACTGATGTTTGAGAAAATGTTTAGTCATGAACCTTGTAATTTGCTTTGTCTTGTAAATCATTTGAAAAACGATAAGATCAGATGATATGTATAAATAAAAGAATAATGTATGGTTAAATGAATAACCATGTAAAATGAGTTTGTATAAGATAAGTTGTTTGTAAATCAATGTCTTGTGAAAAGTATGTTATTTGTATAAAATGTTATATGTCTCAAATTGAAATGATTCAAATAACGCTACGATATGTAATACCATACAAACACTTATATATAGGAAGTACCAGCGGCGTATCCACCATGCTTGTATCATATTACATACGCCTCGTTAGTTAAATCACTTACTCAAACCAAACCAACAAGATGTAATGTTTAACAATTGTAGAAATGTTTATGTATAGTTAAATGTCTATCGTCAAATGTAAATCATGTCAACAGATACAAATGGTTCACACGGTTCAATAGTTACAAACGGTTCATATAATCAAAGGGTTATGACGGTTCACATAGTCAAATGGTTACAACGGTTCAAAATGTAGTATAATGTTTAAATATGCTGGATGAGCATATGCAACAGAAATGCAATGTAAAACAATGTACTAAGTATGCACGTAATGGACATACATAGCATAAGTGTAATGTAAAACAATGTACTAAGTATGCACACAATGGACATACATAGCATGAAATGTAATGTAGAACGATGTACTAAGTACGCACACAATAGGCATACATAGCATGTAATGTAAAACAATGTACTAAGTACGCACACAATGGGCATACATAGCATGATATGTAATGAAATCATGTACTATAATGTACTAACGAACATAGCAGGTATATGATGTGAAAACATGGAAAGCATGAAAGTAACAAGTAGGCACATGTGTTCCACCCCAAAACAGTTTGGAAAACAGTAAAAGAGGGGTCTATGTACTCACTTGAGATTTCTCAGAAGTCCTAAGACAACCACCAAGCAATGCTAGAGATCACGGAAATCAAACGGCACCTAATATAGGTAACTATGTTAATAAACCGGACCTATATCGGAAGATCGGGTAGCATGAGGGTTTGTAAACCAAATGAGTGTAGGAACTCATGTAACATGGTTTAACAAAGTCTACATACTAAAATGAAACTTAACCTAAGTGCTTACGACCCATTACGACCCGTTTAGGTAGCTTATGCTACTTTAACGCGTTGTTCGCGTGAAACGCGTTCGGAATGCCTAACTAGTCCTACGATAAGTAAAATATGCCTTAACATGTCTAATATTGTTACCAAATCAGTTTAGATACCAAAAGTTATGTTACATATGCTTAAAATGGATTTTGGCGTAAAAGGGGCATTTTGGTAATTTACCTAAGGCATATAAACTACCTATCATACAACTACTTAAACCAAGCGACCATAAGGTATAACCTCGGAAGGTTATTCCCTATATACTATGGTCACCTAATGTGCTTGGTCGGATCCTAATGATTGACCAAATGGGTCGGGTTCGAAAGTATAAGCGATTGTTTAGATCGCTTACCTTACGACCCTATATAAGCACTAAACTAAAAGTGACGAGCTAAGCATGTTAAAACATGCTTAACTAAGTTTAGAAAATAGGTTTGGTATCAAAACAAACGGTTTTGATACCCAAGAGTAGTTTGGTTACAAAATACGCAAGAATGCGCATTTTGGCCGAAACTACGACTCGTCACTTAGCCTAGATAACGTGGTAATCAGTAGGCATAGTCACAAGGGACTATAACCATCGTGATTACAATCACGTTGCGAAGTTCAAACGAACTTCGCATTGACTATAAACCGGTCAATGCAGAAAGTCAAACAGAGTTTGACTTTCGGACTCGAAAAGCAATAAAAGAACGAAGGAACACTTACGAAGGGTCCCCGAATGCTAATCTTGATTCAAGTAGCTCAGGTATGAAACAAAGGTTTCAACTTAGAGCTTCTCAAATCAGATTCTTGTGAGGAATGAGTGAAAATGTGATGGGTATTTATAGATTTCAGTCCACCGTTAGGATCGTTTCTTGGAGAAGAGGGAATGATCTAGCCCGTACACTTGTCGTAATGTTGTGGTAACTGATTTTGGCCACCATAGGAGATTAACATGTGGCACATGGCCTTTGGGGAGGGTTAAGGGCTGTTAACAGCAGCTGAAAAACGATTTTCTGCATCTGACCCTAGCTTACAGACCTCAAAACGGACAATGTTGAGGTCCGTAAGGTAACAACTTTACAGAATTGTCAGTTTTGGTCCCTGTTATGCATTTAAGCCATTTCCGACACGTTTAAGGCCCGTTAAGCCAACGTTAAGGCCCTAAAATGATGCCTAAACATTGTGGACATGAAACATGCTCAAAAATATGCCGGATGTCGGTTCGTTTGGTCGTACGATCGCGATGTTCGCTTAATTACGACGGAATGCGCATAAGCGCGAAAAACGATCCAAATTGCGTGACGAATGGATTTTTCTTATGCCAAACACTAAAATAAAATATTTTAGTGCTTACATAAATTTTTGGATGTCCGGATGTATTCAGAACGTGAGTTATGCGCGAAAGTGCAAACTTGTGCACTTTTTGACGCTTTTAGTCCCTGAATGACCCAAAAGTTTATTTTAGCACACCGAACCCCTCAAAGCCTATTTCTAAGCTATGTAAAGGATATTTATGGTATGTTTAACTTATGGTCATGTTCCGGAATGTTCGTTACAGTTCAAATTGGCATACTTTTACAGTTTGTCAAGTTTAGTCCCTGTAAGCGAATTAACTTGTTTTTGCCATACCAAAGCCTTCAAAACTTATTTCTAAGTTATGTAGAGGTTATTTAAGGTATGTTAAGTATATGTTGATGTTCCGGAGTATTTGTCGCGTTAAACTAAGTACGTTTACGCACCAGTTTGCGTATAACTCTCAAGAAAGCGATGTAGAGTTTGAAATCGAACAAGAATTGATATGTGCAAAAGATACACATATTTATACGGATCCCAAGTATGAAATACAATATTTCATTGGCTTGGTATTTTTTTGATGGTCGTAGTGACCCAGGTGTCACAGACGCTTTCCAACATCAACAAACCATTTGTTAATTAAAAAAAAAACAATCACTAAGTCCTTTTGCTAAATTTCTTTTCTAAGGATTGACGTTTTCACAAGAACCTCCAAAATTCAAAATTTCTTGTTTTGATGCAAATGAAACAAACCCTTTATTTTCAAAAACCTTTTTCTACACCGCTTAATTCGTCATTCAAATTTCAAAACACGTGGGCTAGAATACTTCATGGGGACCGACCATCTTCAACATACGTAAACTCTTTTTAAGACAAAAGAAGCATTTCATTCATTTCTTAATACGTTATGCATAACCAATGAATACTTTATAATGTCTTACATTTACTAACTACATTCTATCTTCCAAACCAAACTCAATCTATTTTGATTCGATAAACTCGACGTTTTGCTTAAACCACTATACATGCATATCATCGTGCACATTTTAGTCGATATCTCACGACAATTTCATTTATATCGTTCGTATTTACAAACTCAACCTTTTAAACACTTTTATACGCTTAAATCCGTTGTGCTCCAACATATACTATATACGTAATCCTTATTATTCATACCTACATTCATACTCATACTCATAACGATACATTTTATGATTTTACTTATACTCATACTACTATGCGTGTAGTGTTTATACTCATACTTACGTGTATATGCATACTTAAACTTATACTTATGCTCATACTTTCATTCATACTCATGATTCATACATTCGTACCTGTACGTGAGCGTAATCCGAGGGATTCGCTTACGTGGATCCCAAACATACTTAAGCATGGACTTGCTTATATACTATATTCTTATACGTACACATTCTTATTTTTTTGTGTATATCCTGATTCATACACAACTAGTACAAGCTATGCGGATCATGCGATGATCAAAATAATCGCGGGTGCACACGGGATTATAGTGATGGGCGTATGAAAACCATAGAGTGTACTACTGTGTATGGTAAGACATGGAACGTAACATGATACCGAATACGAAACGGACGTAACAAGGTCAAAACATGGTGGATACGCCACTGGTACTTCCTATATATAAGTGTTTTCATCATGTTACCAAACTTTCGTAAGGCGTGCCATGAGAAATTCAGTGTTTTGCTGACCTTTTAGACCTAATTCAAACTTTAAACAACTCACAAACGCGTTATATCCGATTATCCATGACGAGACTTCATTCTTAGCATGCTACTTTCGTCCATCCAATACATATGCCATTCTTATACTTGCATTCGTTTATTAAGAGTCAATCGTTCAATTCCATATACGCAACTATACGTTTCCAATTATGTTTGGTACCACAAATCATTTTAGACAAACGAACTCCTTTGCAAACCTATCTTGTCATTCTTCAAAATTTCATACTTTTTGCGTTTCAAAATTTTCGAGTCTCAATTCTTAATAATCACCTTTTGCCAAAACTCGTTCAAGTCTTCCTCTTGAATAAATTTCGGGACGAAATTTCCTAAAGAAGGGGAGACTGTAACGCCCCGCTTTTTTTCGTAACATTTTTTTTAATTAGAAAACTTGTTTTATAATTCTATATTTGGGAAACCTTACTTCTCTTGTAATCATATTCCGTTTCGCGATTTTGTAAACCGAGACTTCGATCATAATAAAATTAATTATTTCATACGAATAATACTCTGTTTATTTTTTTTACACGCTCAAACATTTTATACATTTGATACATACTCGTACCCTTGTAAACACATGCGAAACTTACAATCAATACGCGATTCTAGATATGATATACGTGCAAACACTTGATTATACGTTCACAATACACAACCTAAACTTTATTTTATACAAACTTATTTAATTTCATGTTTTGTATAAATTAAAAATTAATATATATATATATATATATATATGATTAATAAATTAGTTAAGTATATTAATATTCCATAATATATATTGTAATGTATAATAATCAACCACAAATTGTCAAAGTGTGAAAGATGACTAGCTGGCCATTTTAGCCGATCACATCACATCCAAATTTTTTGATTGCTTATTACACTATTATTATGTAAAGTAATTTGAGATTATTATGTCATATATAACTAAAATAAAGGAACCAAAAATGGGATAAATGATGGCTGATTTCTAGCTGGACTCGGCCAGCATCAGACGCCAACATGGGCAACCTGCACAACCGATAAACAGCCTCACATTGAATAGACTTATGGCCCATCTTCATTCTACTAATTTTAATATATTAGAGACTTTAATGGTTAAATTTAAAAAAATGAGATATTCAGTTGAAGTTGGCCAAAAACTTGCGCCAATCTTTGTTCGCATCAGCCATTGGCTGATTCTTTTTACTCCATTTCCTTTTTTTTATGCTAAACTCTCCAACCACTTGTATTAAATGCCAACCCAACTTAACCCTAATCCTTTCCCCTATAAATACAACTTAATCTCAGCCTCCCTACCACTTTTGCAACACTAAAACACTCTCAAAATCACTCCAAATCGCAGCTGGAATCTGAAGTTCGAGTAGAATCACCTCCCTTCACTAAAACAAGCATAACTTTCTCATTTCTTGTCCGATTTAGTCCATTCTTTTTCCTATGTGCTTGGATTGACCTTAGCTTCGATTCCATGGGTTTTTCACATTAAATAAGTCCCTGGAACTCCGGCAAAAAGACTCCAAAGTTCACTGTTCATTTATGATTTCATCTAATCTTTACTAAACTTGTTCAACTTGAGTCTAACTCATCTCAAACCTATGTCCTTATGCTTATAAACACTTCTATGGTTAGTTAGGCTTAAAAACAAGGTTGAGACATTCAAAATCAGAGGGTAAGCCTCAAATACTTTCTGTTTTGCTTAGGGTTTTGACCCACAAGTGGTGTTCCAGCTTCAAGCTTGATAAAGGTGTGATGGTGGACTAACTTGGGTTGTCCAACATAAAATCCTCACATCCCTTGATGATTTCTCATAGTGTAGATGTTTCTTATTCTTGTATTAATATTAGTTCATGACCCTCCTTATATGTTTTTACATCAAGTGTAGTGGTGAACCATAAGAGGTACCTAAATGGAAGCTTGTTCTTCCTACCTCCTACATGAATTCTATGACACAATAGAGGTACCTAAATGAAGATTAATCTTCTACCTCATGCTTGATTATTGGACCAAATAATACATATAATACTTATACAAATATTTACTATTCGAACTTTTGATGGTGGACTTGTGTTCATTCGTCAAAGTATTAGAATACATCATCCAAGACATAAGAGTTGTTACGATTCTAATGAGTATACTACTCATGAAAACATTAACCCTTGAGGTTTCATAGTGTCAAGAACAAGTACTTGGTGTTAAAGGATGATTACTTTCGAATACATATATTCTTGTGTTTTAACTCCCTAAATCCCTAAACGAACTTATTCAACCTTATAACCTCATCAACTTCGTCACATTGGATAATCGGAAAGCATATGCAAATTTGTGAGTATACTCGCAACCCCTTTTTATGTTTACCACTTTTGGGGTGTAACATGTTTAACTATTAAACTACACTTAAACTTATTCTTTATGCAATGCACGAAAACAATCCTTATACATGAATACTATGTTGTGATACTTGATGCTTACATGGACCATGCTTATGTGATATGTTTTAGTCATTAGCTTTCACGAGCCTCCATTTGACATGTATAGCGCTATAGGAGTAACGCACCGCCCGTAGACTTGTGGTCATGTTCAATTATATCATTGTTGCGTAAACAGAGGGTTGGCTAGAAATATTGCATGCCATGTTAGGTTGATCTTGTATAAATAAGTTGCCATGTGGATTCGTTTTAAACTTTATACTTATACTTATTCTTAAACTTGTATACTCGCATTTGCTTTTGCATTGAATTGTATTTTAAACATGTTACAGGTTGATGATTGATGATGCTATGAAAATGGATAGCAAAGATGCCTAGATACTCACTTAGACGTTTAGGTTTAAAGTGTTGTATCAATTTTGTTTATGTTGTGTTGAACAATGTTGTATTTGAATTTCTTGTAATGTTTGACTATTTATTTATGAAATGAAAACGGTTGAATTAAATATTGTCACAAATAGCGTTATGAAGTCTCTTGCAATCTTGAACAAGTCATACTCCGATGATTCCGCCATTGGTTGGGGTTTGACAACGAGTTCGTGGTCATGCCCTTCGGTTTAACCAACGCACCTGCTGTCTTCATGGATTTGATGAACCGCGTGTGCAAAGCGTACTTGGACCGTTTCGTGATCATTTTCATTGATGATATCCTTATCTATTCCAAGACACAAGAAGAGCATGAGTGACACTTGCGTCTTATCCTTCAACTTCTTCGTACTGAACGTCTATACGCCAAATTCTCCAAGTGCGAATTTTGGTTAAAAGAGGTTCAATTCCTTGGTCATACTGTCAACGAACTTGGTATTCACGTAGACCCCGCTAAAATCGAAACTGTGAAGAACTGGATCGCACCTAAGTCTCCGTCTGAAATTCGTTCGTTTCTTGGTCTTGCTGGTTATTATCGTCGTTTTATCTCTAACTTCTCGAAGATCGCTGTTCCTTTGACCTCTTTGACTCAAAAAGAGAAACCTTTTGTTTGGGGTCCCAAACAAGAGGAATCTTTTCAAACGCTCAAGGAGATGCTTTGTAATGCTCCTATCCTTGCGCTTCCTGATGGTAACGACGACTTCGTCGTATATTGCGATGCTTCACACCTTGGTCTTGGTTGTTTGCTTATGCAACGAGACAAGGTCATCACTTATGCGTCGAGGCAACTCAAAATACATGAGAAAAACTATACTACTCATGACCTTGAACTTGGCGCAGTTGTTTTTGCGTTGAAGATTTGGTGACACTACCTTTATTGTACTAAGTGTGTGGTCTTCACCGACCATAGGAGCCTTCAACATATCTTCGACCAAAAGGAACTGAACATGTGTCAACGTCGTTGGGTAGAACTGTTAAACGACTACGACTGCGAAATCAAATACCATCCAGGTAAAGCGAATGTAGTAGCCGACACGCTTAGTCGTAAAACTCATGTAAAGAGTGTCCGTTGTCTCCAACTCGTTAACGATCTTCAATGCCGCATTCGTGAAGCTCAATATGCCTCTATTACCGAAGGTAGTCTCTCTGTTGAAATACGAGGCGCTAAGGAACATGAAATCGTGTCTAAATCCAATGGTATTCTATACTATCTCAATCGTATCTGGATCCCTAATCGTGAAAACCTTCGAGACTTTCTGATGAAGGAGGCACACAAATCAAAGTATTCCATTCATCCTGGCGCTGACAAGATGTACCATGATATGCGTACGTCATACTGGTGGCCTGGGATGAAGAGGGATATTGCCTCCTACGTTGCAAAATGTCTCACTTGTTCGAAGGTAAAAGCTGAACATCAACATCCCTCTAGCTTACTCGAACAACCAGAGATTCCTATCTGGAAATAGGAGAGCATTGCCATGGATTTTATCACTAAACTTCCTCGTACTTCTTCTGGTCATGACAATATTTGGGTGATCGTTGATCGATTGACCAAATCAGCTCATTTTCTTCCCATTCGTGAAGATTTCAAGGTCGAGAAATTGGCTAGAATCTACACTAATGAGATCATCTGTCGTCATGGTATCCCCATTGACATCATTTCCGATCGTGATGCTCGTTTTACGTCTCGCCTTTGGCAAACTTTTCAATCTGCTAAGGGTATTGTTCTTAACCTTAGCACCGCTTTCCATCCTCAGTCAGACGGTCAAATCGAGCGCACTATCCAAACTTTAGAGGATATGCTTCGTTATTGCGTAATAGATTTTGGTGGCAACTGGGATTCACACTTGCCTTTGATTGAATTCTCGTACAACAACAGTTATCATGCGAGTATTCAAATGGCACCTTTCGAAGCATTGTATGGTCGCAAGTGTTGTTCGCCTATTTGTTGGCACGAGGTTGGTGAATCTCAACTCACTGGTCCCGAGCTTATACAAGAAGCAACGGACAAGATTTTACAGATTTGAGACAATTTACTGAAAGTCAGGAGCCGACAAAAGAGTTACGCTGACAAGCGTCACAAACCCTTGGAATTCGAGACAGGTGACTTGGTTCTCAAAGTATATCCTTGGAAGGGTGTGGTTCGATTTGGTAAGAAAGGAAAACTCGCACCTCGCTACGTTGGCCCTTTCAAGATACTCGAAAGGATTGGAAAGTTTGCGTATAGGCTGGACCTACCTGAAGAACTCAACAATGTATATCCTGTCTTCCACGTGTCAAACTTAAAGAAGTGTCTAGCTGACGAAGGGCTTCAAGTTCCACTCGAGGACCTCCAAGTCAACGAGACCTTGCATTTCGTGGAAAAACCCATCGAAATCATGGATCAATGAGTCAAGTTATTGAGGCGCAGTAAAATTCCTATCGTCAAGGTTCGATGGGAAGGAAAACATGGCGCTGAATTCACTTGGGAACTCAAGAGTCACATGAAGACGAAGTATCCTTATCTTTTCGCTACTTCTTCCTAAATTTCGGGACGAAATTCTCTAAAGGAGGGGAGAATGTAACGCCCTGCTTCTTCGTAATTTCCATAATTAGAAAGTCTTGTTTGTATTTCTATTTTTGGAAGCTTGTTCCTTTTGTATTTCGTATTTCGTTTCAAACCATTGTAAATCCGAGACTTCGATCGTAATGAAATTCTATTTTTATACATGCTTATACTTGTTGCAATACTTGGGTTATACTTCACCAATCTCAAATGTATACGCTCAACCGATACTCAACATACTGGTACTCATAACTTATACATGCTTGGTAACTATTAATTATGTGATTAAATTCTAATAATAATAATAATAATAATAATAATAATAATAATAATAATAATAATAAAATATTATATTACACCGAACGTAGAAGTTAGATGTCACAAACAAAAAAAAGAAATACATAGAAAGAATGTATGGTGGCAAAATCAATTGGACAGCTACACGGCTGTTTCAGTTGTTTTTTTTTTATTATTTATGTAAATCACCTAAATTAAGGTTAGTAGTTAATTATATTGGGTATCTAATCTAATATATTATATTATGTGCATACCTAATTATTTGTCTTAAAACATAAAAAAAAAGAAGATTATATGCAGCCAACATTACCGATCGCACATGTGGGGCATAATTTAGTTGTTTATTTTTTGTTTAACACCCAACCAATTACCATTAATGCCAACTAACCTAAACCCTAATCTTTTCCCCTATAAATACCACTTATAATCAGCATCCTTACCACTTTACAAACCTCCTCACAACTCTCTCAAACACTCAAAATCGTTGCTGCAATCTGAAGTTCGGACAGAAGTGCTACTCTTCACTAAAGTGAGCATAACTCACTCATTTCTTATCCGTTTTTGCTCATTCTTTTTCCAGAACACTTGGATCGACCTTAGCTTCGATTCCATGGGTATTTCACAGTAAATAAGTCCCTGGAACTCCGGAAAATAGGCTCCAAAGTTCACTGTTTGAATCTGATTTCATTAATCTTCACTAATACTTGTTTAACTTGAGTCTAACTCAACTCAAACCCACGTCCTTATGCTTATAACCACTTCTATGGTTAGTTAAGCTTAAAAATAGGGCTGAGACATACAAAAATCAGTGGTTAAACCTCATATAAATTCTGTTTTGTTTAGGGTTTTTAACCCACAAGTGATGTTCAAGCTTCAAGCTTGATGAAGGTGTGATTATGGACTAACTTGGGTTGTCCAACATAAAATCCCCACATTACTTGATGATTTCTCATTGTGTAGTTGTTTGTATTCTTGTATATTTCATAGTTCATGACCCTCCTTGTATGTTTTTACATCAAGTATAGTGGTGAACCATAAGAGGTACCTAAATGGAAGCTTGTTCTTCCTACCTCCTACATGATTTCCATGATACTTAGAGGTACATATGAGGGGTCAAAGAGTTTGGACCCCCGCCATCCAATACCGGTGGGTATTGAAGGAGGTCCTACTAAATTTGACCAAGGTCCTTGCAGGATCTATACACTGAACAAGGCAAGACTCTTACCAAACCATTCCCTTAACCCCCGACCAGGTAGCCAACATACCTCCATATAGACCGTGGAGATATGAATGCTGAAAATCTTTTATTTTATATAGACAGTAAAATAATGCCAAGACACCACGGACAAACGATAAGGAAGAATCACCTTCAACATAAGAAACTAGTCATTAAAGTCATTAATACATAACCAAGTAAAAAGTGCGAAAAGATTAAAAATAAAAAGTATTACACTAGACACTTGTCTTCACCAAGTGATGTAAGAGACTTAGGCAAACATGGCCTTTGATTGTCAAGAACTCTTACGATCAATCTTGGATCCCGAGACGACTCACACACTCTATGATGGACAATGGATGATGGTGGTGGATGATGGTGGTGTGATGGTGGTGGGTGAAGTGTGAGAGAGGTGGTGTGCTAAGGGATGGTTTGCAAATGAGCCAAGCACCCCTATTTATAGCCTGATCAGTAGCTCGGGCATGGCCCCGTGTCCAGTGGGCACGGCCCCGTGTCCATCCTCTTCTCTGTCTTCATTAATTGCAGTTTGTCTGCATTAGTTGACCACGCCCCCGTGTCCGCTGGGCACGACCCCGTGTGCAGAAGCGTATCTGTACTATCAAGATTTACCTGGATTCTGCGAATCTTATAGTTGACCACGGCCCCGTGTCCGCTGAGCACGGCCACGTAGTGGGCAATAGAAGCTTCTACAGCTTTGTCTTTTATGTTAACACTTGGGCACGCCCCCGTGTTCACTGAGCACGGGCCGTGTTCAGCCTTCTGTCTTCTTGTTTTGCTTGGGAAGATGCTGTCAGGGAGGTCGGGCATGCCACGTTTGTTCCTTTTCTTGTATTTATGTTAAATTTAGCTGCCTTTTTGCTTCTTTTGTTAATTTGAGCTCATTTAATCCTGAAAATACAAAAGGAAGACAAAAACACACTTTTTCCAACATTAGTACTAAAAAAGGGTTATTTTTATGCCACAATTGATGTAATTTATATGTTGCATTTTGCACACATCAAATACCCCCACACTTGAATCTTTGCTTGTCCTCAAGCAAAACTCTTTATAATGTGGCTTTACACTCCCAAATGGAATGGGTAGAAGAGAAGGTTTTTGGGCTTGTCATAGAGTGTCGGGATTTCCAAGATTCTTTATTAAGTTTTTATTTTTATTTATTTACAATCCTATTCGTCATGATTTATTTAAAACTTTTCATAAGATAAATTACTTATTAGGGCATAACATGCCTCTTTAAAATTCTATTTATATACAAGTTCACATACCTCACGGGGAATCACTCAACACTCGGCCGAAGATGCATTTTAGTGAATCACTCGAGAGCGGCATGGAACTTACTCCTACCATAGGCTTGCCAAGCAATCAATCCTCCTCCTTTTTAACTATATACCTTTGTAAATATCAAGAGGACTTTTGGGTGAAGGGTTAGGCTTGGGTTAAAGGTAGGTGGTTGGGTTAGTGGTTATTAAAAGGGCGAAAAGCGTAAAAGCGTCGGTTTTCGTATGACTTTTTATTTTTGCAATTTTTTTATTTTGATGAAGCCATTATTCAAACAAAGTTATTTTTGATGAACTTGTTTGTTTATTTCTCATTTTGCTTCATCCTCAACATTTTTTTTTTTTTGAAAAGTCATCCGAAGAACCGAGCTTGTTACTAAAAGAAAGGGTTAAAAATAAAAAGGGTTTTGGTGGGTAAAAAGGGTGTTTGGTTTGGGTTAAGAAATGAAAAGGTTTAGGCTCAAAGGGGTTAACTAGGGGGATTTTGGGTAGGTGGTAAAAAAAAAAAAGAAAATAATGGTGTAGAAATAAAAAGGGTTAGTCCTAATGCCTCCATCATTTACTTACTCGGGTTTAAGTTGGTATGGACTGGGAATGTATCATCGTGGCAAGTTCTAGAGTTGTAAGAACCAAGCGGCTATTCACTCAAGAAACGAAAAATGAGCATTTAGTTTAAAGATATGTATTTGTATACTCAATAAAGGCTCAAAACTCACTTTTGTGGGAATGGGTTTTTATGTGATCAAATATATATAATCAAATTTTAACTAAACTTGTCATGCCGTTTCATAATGTTCTTATGTTGGTTCTTTTTATCACGACGCTATCGGTTGTAAATTTGTAAAAATATAACCTTTTTAGAATTTGAAATTCCCGAGTTAAACCTAAACACGTAAAAAAATGAAAAATTTTTGAAAAAATTTGGGGTGATTAGCGGTTCCAATAGAGTTTTGTGTAAGGCTTGTAATTAGGACTTGCAAGATGCAAGGTTTTAGCATCCCCCCCACACTTAAATTACACATTGTCCTCAATGTATCCCAAAAATAAGTTTTTAGGTTGATTGAATGTGTAAAAAGGTGTGAAAAAGCAAAATTTTATGTTACTGGGCGTCTGGACACGGCCCCGTGTTCAGTTGCCAGTAACAAAAAGTTGTAAAAAGAAACAGAAGCCTGGACACGGGGGCGTGTTGGGTGAACACGGCCCGTGTCCAGTTTACCTGAACTGGGCATTTTCTGCAGACTGTGCAGCACGGGGCCGTGCTGGGCGGGCACGGCCCGTGCTGAACTTGCTGTAATGAAGAAAATTTCGTCGGATGGCCCTGTTTTCGTGCATGGGGTGCTGGTTCAAGTTTCCCTTGTTATCCTTCACCATCCCGAGTGTGTTTTATTCATTACAACATCATCCAAACACCAAATTAGCTAAAACCATCATTCATTAAGTCATAGAGAGAATTACATAATAATCCTAAAAGTTAAAATTCTAGATAAATAGGTCAAAGAAACACAAGAAATCTGGACCAAGAAGTTCTAGCCTAATACTTATTCTATTAGCAAAATTTCCGAGAAGATAATTCCCTCGGTTGGATGCAACTTGAAAAACTTCTTTATCCGGGCATGGGTTCCTCACACGTCGGCGAGCCACTCCTCTATCTCCCTAGGGAGAAGAAAGGTGGGCTCATTGGCATTGGGTTGAGGTGGTGCAACCTCCACCGGGACTTCTTGTAGATCTTCAAGAGGAGGCTCCGCTGGAATGTCATCCCATTCGGTCGGGTTGTTGATTCCAAGTGCTAAGTTCCAATCCTCTTGAGGGAGGATTGGTTCCATGGGAGGTGTTACAAGAATGTTCAACCTCTGCACACATCAAATACCACCAATCCTCTTGATGGTGGAGGATGATGGTGTTGTGATGGTGGTGGGTGGTGGGTGAAGTGTGAGAGAGGTGGTGTGCCAAGGGATGGTTTGCAAATGAGCCAAGCACCCCTATTTATAGCCTGACCAGTAGCTCGGGCACGGCCCCGTGTCCATCCTCTTCTCTGTCTTCATTAATTGCAGTTTGTCTGCATTAGTTGACCACGCCCCCGTGTCCGCTGGGCACGACCCCGTGTGCAGAAGCGTATCTGTACTATCAAGATTTGCCTAGATTCTGCGAATCTTATAGTTGACCACGGCCCCGTGTCCGCTGAGCACGGCCCCGTGGTGGGCAATAGAAGCTTCTACAGCTTTGTCTTTTATGCTGACACTTGGGCACGCCCCCGTGTTCACTGAGCACGGGGCATGTTCAGCCTTCTGTCTTCTTGTTTTGCTTGGGAAGATGATGTCGGGGAGGTCGGGCATGCCACGTTTATTCCTTTTCTTGTATTTATGTTAAATTTAGCTGACTTTTTGCTTCTTTTGTTAATTTGAGCTCATTTAATCCTGAAAATACAAAAGGAAGACAAAAACACACTTTTTCCAACATTAGTACTAAAAAAGGGTTAGTTTTATGCCACAATTGATGTAATTTATATGTTGCATTTTGCACACATCACTCATACACTTCGTTTCTTCACGTAGAAGGACTTGGTGTTCCAACCTCCTAATCAACAATAACTCACTTGCGGGTTCAAGTAGAAGACTTGCAAAACCGTGAGTATACTCGTAAACCCCCTTTTTATGTTTACTACTTTTGGGGTGTAACATGTTAAAATATTAAACCACACTTAACTTATTCTTTATGCAATGCACGAAAACAATCCTTATACATGAATACTATGTTGTTATACTTGAAGCTTATACGTGGACCATATTTATGTGATATACTATAGTCATTAGCTTTATACGAGCCTCCATTTGACATGTATAGCGCTATAGGAGTAACGCACCGCCCGTAGACTAGTGGTCATGTTGAATTATATCATTTTGCGTAAACAGAGGGTTGACTAGAAATATTGTAATCACTAAAATATTGTATTTTAGTGATAGGAATGCAAAAATACCATTCGTTGCTTAATTTGGATCGTTTTTCGCGTCCGTTCAAGTTTCGTCGTAATTAACCGAATAATGCGACCGTACGACCAAACGAACTGACATCTGTGACATTTTTTAGCATAATTCAAGTTAAATATACTTTAACTTTATTATGGAGCTTGAAAATGGGTTTTACGGGTGTTAGAAGTGCCGAAACGCGACAAAACACACAAAGGGACTGAAACTGTCATTATGCAAAACTTGCTGGTCTACAAGGTCCATACGGACCGTATGCAGTGGACCTTATGGTCCGTAAGCTAGTACCAGCACCACAGAATTCAGAAACTTCAAAATCAGCTACTGTATTTGATCTAATCCCTGGTTTCTTCAAATTGTGAGTTGGTTTGTGTGATCATCAAGTCCTCCAATCAAATTCTAACAAGTGTAAGGCCTTGATTCTTCCTTGGGAAACACATAAACACTTGGCATGATCAAATTAATCCAAGAATACTATAAATAGCAAGGTCCTCTTGCTTCATTTTTTGCTCATTTCCTTCATTTCTGATCTATGCTCTGATTGAGGCTACCACATTAAGTTGGAGGCTTCATACTTGAGCATTCTAGTTCAATTTTTCCTGCCAAGAACACTTGTAAGTGTTCTTTCATGCTTGTTTATTGATTTCAAGTATGAAAGTCAAACAGTGTTTGACTTTCAGCTTTGACCATGATTTGGTCAAGAAAAAATTCGTTCGAACTTTGCAACGTGAGCGTAATCACGATGGTTATAGTCCGTTGCGACTATACCTACTGATTACCACGTTGACTAGTCCAAGTGACGAGTCAAAGTTTCAGTCAAAATACACGACTATGTGCATTTTGCGACGAAACTACTTACGGGTATCAAAACACTTTGTTTTGATATCAAATCAGTTTTCTAACTTAGTTAAACATGTTTTAACATGTTTAAATCGTCACTTTTAGTTTAGTGATTATTTAGGGTCGTAAGTCAAGCGGTCTAAACAAACGCTTAGACTTTCAAACCCGACCCGTTTGGTCGATCATTAGGATCCGACCAAACATATTTTGTGACCATAGTTGTATAAGGAATAACCTTCCGAGGTTATACCTTATGGTCACTTTGTTTAATTAGTTGTATGATAGGTAGTTTATATGCCTTAGGAAAATGACCAAAATGCCCTTTTCATGCATAATATGAATTTAAGCATATGTAACCAAGTTTTTGACACTTAAACTGATTATGCAATGTTATTAAACATATTAGGGCATATAATACTTGTCATAGGGCTAGTTAGGCTATTCGAATGCGCTTTTGCGCAAGTGACGCGTTAAAGTAGCATAAACTACCTTAATGGGTCATAAGCACTTAGGATAGGTTCCAAATTAGAATGTAGGCTTTGTTAAACCATATCATATGAGTTCCAACACTCATTTGGTTTACAAGACCTCATTCTATCCGATCTTCTGATTTAGGTCCCGATTATTAACATAGTGATTCCATACTAGGTGCCACTTGATTCCTTGACTTTCCGAGCTTTGATAGTTCCATAGATCAAGGATATTTGCAATCTCAAGTGAGTACATAGTCCCCTCTTTTACCTCTTTCAAATATTTTGGGGTGATACACATGTGCCTAATTGTTACTTTCATGCTTTTCATGCTTTTATGACATATGCTTGCTATGTTCAATTAGTACATATATAGTACATGATTTTAATTATGCTTTGCTATGTATGTTAACTGAGCATGCTAGCACATTGATTTCATAGACACTTTTGCTGCATATGTTTACTCAGCAAATAGGCACATTGATTTACATTACATTTCTGCTGCATATGTTCACTCAACATATGGGCACATTGATTTCATGAACATTTCTACTTCGTATGTTTACTTAGCATACTTAATACATGGTTTTTACATGAAATGCTTACATTGGTTATGACAGTTGGTATGTTTAACAGGACAAAAATAGATTCATTAACATTGATCATGCCGCTCGGTAGTATGTAATGGTACCATAGGACTTGACAAATCCCGTTCCCGGCTTCTTAGGTTTGTTTGGACGTAGGGAATGACAGAATCCGAAAACATATTTTATAAACCTTTAACTTGTTAAGGATTTGTCCGACAGTCGCAAGGCTTGAATGTATGCGATAAACATTACTGCATAAATGTTCGAAACAATAAAGCATTGGTTTTGCAAAACATAACTTTTGATATAAACTTAGGTTTATTCAAAGACATTGTTTTGTACATTTTACATATGGTTTGAGTAAATACTCTTTATTCACCATACATGACATTTGGTTACACATGGACATTATACATATGGTTTGAGTAAATACTTTTTACTTGCCATACATAGCATTTGGTTATACAAGACATGGTTTACACTTGATATTGGACATTGTTTACACATGAACATTTTGACATTGGTTTAAACAAGACATTTTTGGTGGTTATTGATAAGTGATTTAAATAACGAGGCGTGTGTAATATGATAAAAGCATGGTGGATACGCCGCTGGTACTTCCTATATATAAATGCTTTTATGATATTACATATCGTAGCATTATCTAAACCACTTCGACAAAGACAAAGACAAGACACATTTATTACAAATGGCATATTTTCACAAGACTTTGTTTTACAAATGATATGTTTTATACAAATCCATTTTAACTTGGTTATTTAATTAACCATGCATTTTACTTTTATTATCATCTGATTTTCACTTCGATTTTCATATGATTTTATAAAAGAAAACATTTTTATAAGGTTCATGACTACTATTCGTTAAACACTTCATTTAATTACAAGTCATGAATCCTTCATCAACAAAACCTATGTATCTCACAGGCATTTTTATGCTGACGTACCTATTTTCACATGTGTTTTCAGGAGCTAATGTTTGAGGATTATCATGACACACTTAGGCGGACTTGGGCCTTAGTGACTTAAAAATGCTGCAAGACAAGTTTAATTTATGTTTTGTTCTATGTTTGAACAAAGACAATGTAAACAATTTAATAAATAAAACCAAACTTTAAATACCATGTGTTGTGAAACAATAATCCTGTTACTTGACTCCCCGACATTTCCGCCGCGGTTTGTTGTTTTACGCGGTCGGGGTGTGAAAGAAGAGTTTGTATCAGAGCTCATGGTTATAGGGAATTAGGTTATTAGTAATAATTTAACCTAGACTATAACCTTTCTAGGACCCCAACACAAGTTATTTTGTGTTTAGATCTTAAAACAATACACATCACCTATCCTTAGGTGATTACCAAAACAAGAACATAAATATCCAAAATGATTTTGAAATTAATCATCTATCCTTAGATGATTCTTTTTGACCTGGTTCCATCCAAGTTTTCAAAAATCTCATCAAAGTTTGGGTCTAAATAATGTGAACACATGCAATTTGGAAGGGTAGGTGCCTGTACTCTGAGTTTCCTATCTAAGGCTAGAGTGTTCGTACAAATCCGCAATATCGGACCGGTCACTCTTACCTGGGAACTCTTGGGGTGAGTGTCCACTTATAGGCTAAAGCATGTCTTCGTGATACATTATTTTGACCCATATACTTTGATTAGTCACTGTGTGTCGTTTGTTTGTTTTGAGGTAACGAACGAATGACCACCATCCTTACTTTTTGTCGATATTTATGACATCTCATTTTTCATCATAACATCTCACTCATTTTCTCTCATGTTTCTTCTTTTAGAATGCCTCCTCGACGCAACGTACAACAACCCAATGCCGAACTGGCAACTATTATAGCACAGCAGATGGCTGCTATGCTACCAAATCTCATCACTCAAATTAACCAAGCCAACAATAACAATGTTAATGCACCTGCTCCGTGCAACTTTAAACAACTTAATTCGGCTAAACCGCTCAAGTTTAGTGGTTCTGAAGGAACAACTGGGCTCCTACAGTGGTTTGAGAGTCTTGAGAGTACCTTTTGCCATGTTCAGTATCCAAACAATCGTAAGGTCGAGTTTGCTTCTAGTGTATTCCAAAAGAGGGCTCTCACATGGTGTAATGGGGTAATGAGAGATCGAGGTGCTGAGGTTGCTTTGGGTCAGACATGGGAGGAACTCAGGGCTCTAATGATGAAAGAGTTCTGCCCTCGTCACGAGCAGAGGGCACTGGAAGATGAGTTCCATGACCTTAAGCAAGACAGTGGTGAACACCGGGCTTACACTAACAGATATGAGGAGTTAAGCCTGCTTTGCCCAACGATGGTCACGTCTTAGGACAAGGCGATTGAGAAATACATTGACGGTCTACCGGATCCTGTTCAGGATATTGTCACTGGTAGCAACCCTACTACCGTCCGATAGGCCATCGAGCTATCTGCTACCTTGACTGACTCTCAGGTCAAGAAAGGTAAACTCCACAGGAAGGGTGACAAGAAACAGAAACAGCCCGACAAGAATGAGAAACAGAAAGGCAAAAATGCTGAGTCTTCAAAGAAATCTAGGAAGCGTAAGGCTTCCAAGAATTTCGCCATTACAGCACAGACTAACCAGGTAGCACCTAATCAGCCTGCACAACCACCTGCCAAGAAATAGTATGCTGGGAATGCACCATTGTGCAACAAATGTAACAGTCACCATCAACCACATATACAGTGCCGCATTTTCACTAACTATGGGAAATCTGGTCATCTTGCCAATAATTTTCGATTTGCTTCTACCCAGAATCAGGTAACACAAAACCCTGCTTAAAACCAGGCACAACAACCTGCACAAAACCCTGCTCAATAACCTGCACGACCTCACTATCCGCCTGGATCTTGCTATAACTATGGGGACCTGACCCACTAGAGAAATCAATGCCCGAAGTTGGCTAATGCAAATTAGGCACAGGCTCATGGGCGAGTCTTCAACATGAATGCCAACGAGGCACGTGCAGGTAACGAGGTGGTGAATGGTACGTTCTTTGTTAACAACCAACCTGCTTCTGTTCTTTTTGATTCTGGTGCCGATAAGAGTTTTGTGTCCTTAGCTTTTGAGCCTTTGCTTTCCATGACTAGAACAAAACTAGGAAAGCCCTTGACAGTAGAAGTAGCTAGTGGTGAACCCGTTGTACTTGATTCTATCCTTTGAAATTGCCAGTTGAACCTTCATAACCATCTTTTTTCCTATTGACCTCACGCCAATGCAACTTGGGAGCTTTGATGTTATAGTAGGAATGGATTGGTTAGCCAAGTACCACGCTGAGGTAGTTTATTTTGAGAAAATTGTTCACGTGCCACTTTCGTCTGGTGAAATCTTAGAAGTTCGTGGGGAGAAACCCGTTAGTAGTCTTAAACTCATGACTTATACCCAAGCCCAAAAATACCTATGAAAGAACTATGTTGCCTTCTTAGCACATGTCGTAAAGGAGAAAGGCAAGGGTAAGTCTATTCAAGATATCCCCGTTGTTCGGGATTATCCTGAGGTATTTCCTGAAGAATTACCTGGTTTATCCCCAGCACGCCAAGTTGAGTTCCGTATTGATCTTGTACATGGTGCAAATCCTGTTGCTAAATCTCCATATCGTCTTGCACCGTCTGAGATGCAAGAATTATCTAAACAACTTCAGGAACTTTCTGACAAAGGATTCATTCGTCCAAGCTTTTCACCTTGGGGCGCTCCAGTCCTATTTGTGAAAAATAAAGATGGATCTTTCAGGATGTGTATCGATTATCGCGAGCTCAACAAGCTTACCATCAAGAATCGATATCCCCTACCTCGCATTGATGATCTCTTTGATCAGCTACAGGGTGCTACTTGCTTTTCAAAGATTGATCTACGTTCTGGGTATCATCAACTTCGTGTACTCGAAGAAGATATTCCCAAAATAGCTTTTCGCACAAGATATGGTCACTATGAGTTTACTGTTATGCCCTTTGGTTTAACTAATGCTCCTGCTGTTTTCATAGACTTGATGAATAGGGTTTGTAAGCCTTATTTGGACAAGTTCATCATTGTTTTCATTGATGATATTTTGATCTCCGTCTTACAATGGAACTCCTAAAGAAAGAACAGTTTTTTCGCCAAATTCTTCAAGTGTGAATTTTGGCTTAAGGAAGTTCAATTCTTGGGACACATCGTTAACGGACAAGGTATACACGTAGATCCCACCAAAATCAGTGCGATTAAGGATTGGGATACACCTACTACTCCTACTGAGGTTCGTTCATTTCTTGGTCTCGCGAGTTATTACCGCCGCTTTATTGAAAACTTCTCCAAGATTGCGGTTCTTCTCACTACTTTAACTCAAAAGAATAAACCTTTTGAGTGGGGATCCAAACAGGAAGAAGCTTTTCAGACCTTGAAACAGAAATTCTGTGATGCACCTATTTTATCTTTACCTGAGGGCAACGATGATTTTGTCATATATTGTGATGCATCCAATTTAGGCCTTGGCTGCGTTCTCATGCAAAGGAACAAATTCATAGCCTACACATCAAGACAGCTAAAGGTACACGAGAAAAACTACACGACTCATGATCTTGAGTTAGGTGCAGTAGTTTTTGCTCTCCAAATCTGGAGACGCAACCTGTATGGTACAAAATATGTAGTGTTCACTGACCACAAAAGTCTCCAACATATTTTCAATCAGAAAGAACTAAACATGAGGCAACGACGTTGGGTTGAACTTCTAAACGACTACGATTGCGAAATTCGCTACCATCCCGGTAAGGCGAATGTTGTGGCTGATGCATTGAGTCATAAAGAAAGTGTTAAGCTTCACTGTGTTCAGGCTCAATCTGATATTCAAACCCGCATTTCTCAGGCTCAACATACTTGTGTTACACAAGACTTGATGGGTAAGGAATTACCATATCATATTAAGCCTGATCTTGAACTGAAGGACAATGGGCTATATTATTTCATGGACCGTTTGTGGGTCCCAAGTCAAGATAATCTTCGCACCTTGTTAATGGACGAAGCATATAAGTCTCGTTATTCAATTCATCCTGGTGCAGACAAAATGTATAAGGATCTTTGAACCCAGTACTGGTGGCCGGGTATGAAGAAAGACATTGCCTTATATGTGTCCAAATGCATTACTTGTCTTAAAGTTAAGGCTGAACATCAACATCCCTCTGGATTATTGGAGCAACCAGAGATACCGGTTTGGAAATGGGAAAACATTGCTATGGATCTCATTACCAAGCTGCCACACACTAAAAGAGGTCATGACGCCATTTGGGTAGTCGTTGATCGTCTAACAAAGTCAACACACTTCTTGCCGATTCATGAGGATCTATCTGCTGACAAACTTGCCAATATATATGTAGATGAGATTGTATCTCGACATGGTGTTCCTTTGAACATTATATCTGACAGAGATGCTCGATTCTCTTCTCACCTTTGGAGAACCATGCAATCTGCCATGGGAACCCAACTTAATTTGAGCACAGCTTATCATCCTCAAATGGATGGTCAATCTGAAAGAACAATCCAGACACTTGAGGATATGCTAAGAGCTTGTGTGATGGACTTTGGTGGTAGTTGGGATTCGTATCTACCGTTTATCGAATTCTCCTACAACAATAGTTATCACTCCAGCATCAACATGGCTCCTTTCGAAGCTTTATACGGTCAAAAATGTCATTCACCGGTTTGCTGGAATGAGATAGGTGAAGCTCAGCTTACTGGACCTGAACTCATTCTAGAGACTACAGATAAAGTCAAGAAAATTCGCGATAACCTTCAGACAGCTAGAAGCCATCAAAAGAGTTACGCGAATAGACGACGCAAGCCCTTGGAATTTCAAGTCGGTGATCACGTCCTACTCAAGGTTTCCCTTTGGAAAGGTGTTATTAGATTTGGAAAGAAAGGAAAACTTGCACCACGACATGTTGGACCATTTAAAATCGTTGAAAGACTCGGAAAAGTGGCCTATAGATTAGAGCTACCTCCTGAACTTGGAAATGTTCATCCAACCTTCCACGTGTCCAATCTCAAAAATTGTTTGGTTGATGAAAATCTCCACATACCACTTGATGAAATTCATGTTGATGACACGATGCACTTCGCCAAGAAGCATGTGGAAATATTGGACCGTGAAGTCAAAAATCTCAAACGCAAGCGCATACCAATTGTTAAAGTTTGCTGGGAATCTAAACGTGGCTTAGAATTTACTTGGGAACGTGAAGATCAAATGAAGGCGAAATATTCACATCTATTCTCATAAGTTTCCTCTAAATAAATTTGGGACGAAATTTCCTAAAGTAGGGGAGACTGTGACATCTGTGCTTGTGTAATCATTATACAAACTCTGAACAATTCGAATATCAATAAAACAATGTGTTTTGACCCCAATATTTGTTTATTTAGGTTTGACATTTTTCACGTTATGATTTTTGTTCGATTTCAAACTCTTAAACACTTTCTAGAAAGTTAAACACAAACTGATGCTTAAACATAATCACTTTAACGTGACAAACACCCTAGAACAGTGACATGAGCTTCACATACCTTAAATAACCTTTACATAACTTAGAAATAAGTTTTGAAGGGTTTGGTATGGCAAAAACAAGTTTATTCGATCACAGGGACTATTTGCATCAAACTACAAAAGTCTGCCGATTCGTATAGCAACGAACATTCCGGAACAAGATCATAAGCTAAACATACCCTAAATACCCAAAACATAGCTTAGAAATAAGTTTTGAGGGGTTCGGTATGCGAAAATACGCTTATTTGATCACAGGGACTAAAAGCGTCAAAACTATGAAAGTATGCATTTACGTGCATATCTTGTGTTCTGACCATATCCGGACATCCAAAAATTTTTGTAATCACTAAAATATTGTATTTTAGTGATAGGAATGCAAAAATACCATTCGTCGCTTAATTTGGATCGTTTTTCGCGTCCGTTCAATTTTCGTCGTAATTAACCGAAAAACCCGACCGTACGACCAAACGAACCGACATCTGTGACATTTTTTAGCATAATTCAAGTTAAATATACTTTAACTTCATTATGGAGCTTTAAAATGGGTTTGACGGGTGTTAGAAGTGCCGAAACGCGACAAAACACACACAGGGACTGAAACTGTGATTATGCAAAACTTGTTGGTATGCAAGGTCCATACGAACCGTATGCAGTGGACCTTACGGTCCCTAAGCTAGTGCCAACACCACAGAATTCAGAAACTTCTAAATCAGCTGCTGTCTTTGATCTAATCCCTGGTTTCTTCAAATTGTGGGCTGGTTTGTGTGATCATCAAGTCCTCCAATCAAATTCTAACAAGTCCAAGGCCTTGATTCTTCCTTGGGCAACACATAAACACTTGGCATGATCAAATTAATCCAAGAATACTATATATAGCAAGGTCCTTTTGCTTCATTCCTTGCTCATTTCCTTCATTTCTGATCTATGCTCTGATTGAGGCTACCACATTAAGTTGGAGGCTTCATACTTGAGCATTCTAGTTCAATTTTTCCAGCCAAGAACACTTGTAACTGTTCTTTCATGCTTGTTTATTGATTTCAAGCATGAAAGTCAAACAGTGTTTGACTTTCAGCTTTGACCATGATTTAGA
Organism: Helianthus tuberosus; assembly: GCA_030545235.1. Lineage (NCBI taxonomy): Eukaryota > Viridiplantae > Streptophyta > Magnoliopsida > Asterales > Asteraceae > Helianthus > Helianthus tuberosus. The sequence continues at coordinate 24,320,436 of CM060426.1, read as the reverse complement.
CAAGACAAAGTTCGTTCGAATTTTGCAACGTGAGCGTAATCACGATGGTTATAGTCCCTTGCGACTATACCTACTGATTACCACGTTGACTAGTCGAAGTGACGAGTCAAAGTTTCAGTCAAAATACACGACTATGTGCATTTTGCGACGAAACTACTTTCGGGTATCAAAACACTTTGTTTTGATATCAAATCAGTTTTCTAACTTAGTTAAACATGTTTTAACATGTTTAACTCGTCACTTTTAGTTTAGTGCTTATTTAGGGTCGTAAGTCAAGCGGTCTAAACAACCGCTTAGACTTTCGAACCCGATCCGTTTGGTCGATCATTAGGATCCGACCAAACATATTTTGTGACCATAGTTGTATAGGGAATAACCTTCCGAGGTTATACATTACGGTCACTTTGTTTAATTAGTTGTATGATAGGTAGTTTATATGCCTTAGGAAAATGACCAAAATGCCCTTTTCATGCATAATATGAATTTAAGCATATGTAACCAAGTTTTTGACACTTAAACTGATTATTCAATGTTATTAAACATATTAGGGCATATAATAATTGTCATAGGGCTAGTTAGGCTATTCGAATGCGCTTTTGCGCAAGTGACGTGTTAAAGTAGCATAAACTACCTTAACGGGTCATAACGGGTCATAAGCACTTAGGATAGGTTCCAAATTAGAATGTAGGCTTTGTTAAACCATATCATATGATTTCCAACACTCATTTGGTTTACAAGACCTCAATCTATCCGATCTTTCGATTTAGGTCCCGATTATTAACATAGTGATTCCATACTAGGTGCCACTTGATTCCTTGACTTTCCGAGCTTTGATAGTTCCATAGATCAAGGATATTTGCAATCTCAAGTGAGTACATAGTCCCCTCTTTTGCCGCTTTCAAATATTTTGGGGTGATACACATGTGCCTAATTGTGACTTTCATGCTTTTCATGCTTTTATGACATATGCTTGCTATGTTCACTTAGTACATATATAGTACATGATTTCAATTATGCTTTGCTATGTATGTTAACTGAGCATGCTAGCACATTGATTTCATAGACACTTTTGCTGCATATGTTTACTCAGCATATGGGCACATTGATTTACATAACATTTCTGCTGCATATGTTTACTCAGCATATGGGCACATTGATTTCATGAACATTTCTACTTCGTATGTTTACTTAGCATACTTAGTACATGGTTTTTACATGACATGCTTACATTGGTTATGACATTTGGTATGTTTAACGGGACAAAAATACATTCATTAACATTGATCACGCCGCTCGGTAGTATGTAATGGTACCATAGGACTTGACAAATCCCGTTCCCGGCTTCCTAGGTTTGTTTGGAAGTAGGGAATGACAGAATCTGAAAACATATTTGATAAACCTTTAACTTGTTAAGGGTTTGTCCAACAGTCGCAAGGCTTGAATGTATGCGATAAACATTACTGCATAAATGTTCGTAACAATAAAGCATTGGTTTTACAAAACATAACTTTTGATATAAACTTAGGTTTATTCAAAGACATTGTTTTGTACATTTTACATATGGTTTGAGTAAATACTCTTTATTTCATGACATTTGGTTACACATGGACATTATACATATAGTTTGAGTAAATACTTTTTACTTGCCATACATAGCATTTGGTTATACAAGACATGGTTTACACTTGATATTGGACATTGTTTACACATGAACATTTTGACATTGGTTTAAACAAGACATTTTTGGTGGTTATTGATAAGCGATTTAAATAACGAGGCGTGTGTAATATGATAAAAGCATGGTGATACGCCGCTGGTACTTCCTATATATAAATGCTTTTATGATATTACATATTGTAGCGTTATCTAAACCACTTCGACAAAGACAAAGACAAGACACATTTACTACAAATGACATATTTTCACAAGACATTGTTTTACAAATGACATGTTTTATATAAATCCATTTTAACTTGGTTATTTAATTAACCATGCATTTTACTTTTATTATCATCTGATTTTCACTTCGATTTTCATATGATTTTATAAAAGAAGACATTTTTATAAGGTACATGGCTACTATTCGTTAAACACTTCATTTAACTACAAGTCATGAATACTTCATTAACAAAACCTATGTATCTCATAGGCATTTTTATGCTGACGTACCTATTTTCACATGTGTTTTCAGGAGCTAATGTTTGAGGATTATCATGACACACTTAGGCGGACTTGGGCCTTAGTGACTTAAAAATGCTTCAAGACAAGTTTAATTTATGTTCTGTTCTATGTTTGAACAAAGACAATGTAAACAATTTAATAAATAAAACCAAACTTTAAATACCATGTGTTGTGAAACAATAATTCTGTTACTCGACTCCCCGACGTTTCCGCCGCGGTTTGTTGTTTTACGCGGTCGGGGTGTGACTCCATGGGTCCTCCTCCAAATGTGCCAAAACTACTCATGGGTCCTCCAACAAGTATACCAAAGCCAGACAGATTAAAGGTGCCAAAACAAGAAGCAATTCCAATTGAATCATCTTCCTTAGCTCTCATTGGTGAAACAGAATTCAGCAAACAGTTTCATGAAACAGAGAAAAGAAAAAGAGAAGATGAAGTGACATCCTCAAAAAGACCAAGGATAGTGATCAGAGAAGGTCTAGATGGAAAGCCTAAAGAATTCACACTCCTGAAAGCTGATCTACATACAATGATGTACCCTGAAGAACACTTGAAGCACTACTACTGGAATGATAATGAAGATAAACAGGAAAGGCAAATCTCTCTAGTAAGCTCAAGAATCATTGAACTCAGAAATGAGAGAAGTTGGAAACTCTTGCACAATCCTGTTACAAACCCTGAGGTTGCTATTGAGAAGATTAGCAATGTGAGTATTCAAGGAAGGGTCATAGGTACTTATGGACAGAACAAATATACTTTGGTTAAGGAAGATGGAACTTCAACAACTATTACTGATGGAGATTTGGCTGATGATATTCATCCACTGAGCCTAATAAAATTGAAACAACTCATTGATAAAGAAAAGGGCAACACAGTACAGATCAGAAGAGTCCTTGACAGCATCAAGGATGCAGGACTGAAGATATATAAAAGAGCTGCACTGGCAGACTTTGACTTGTGCATCAACTTTGAGTATAGCAGCAAAGTACTAACACCTCCTCCTGACAACACCATTCCAGCTGAAATTCCACTCTCCAAAGTAAGAACTGGAGCTATCTTTGATAAACCAGAAATGTCAGTGGTTTTCAAAGATGCTCATGATGAGAAAGCTTTGTTCAGAATCAGTGAAATAAACAGGTATTCAAATCAGACTCTGAACTATATCAAGAACTGTATGAATGAGAAACAAGAGCAGCTCAAGAAGAAAGGGAAGAATAATGAACAACTAAGGATGGCAATTGAAGATATCATTGAAAGGTGGAAGGAAGCAAGAGGTTGGTACAAGGATCTTTACAAAGCAACTAACAAGATGATTGATTACAAGAAAAGGTTGAAGCCAGGAGACAAGTTCAAAAGTGGGCTGAAGATCAATTAATAATTTCATGAACTTACATTCTGTAGGAAGCCTCCTACATGTGACATGTGGGAATTAGAGTTTTTAATCAAAAGGGTATTAAGGTAATTTGATTATTATTTTAATTATGGATTATATTAATAGATTAACTAACTAGCCAGATAATTAAGGAAACTAAATATCTCATTAAAATCAAATCGACGGTTTCGTTTAAATTATACAATTAATACAACATATCCCCAGAGGATTCGTATTGCATCTGGTTCTTCATAACATCTTTACTGATCAAAATCATGGTGTCAAATGTTATGGTTGATTGCGGTGATGGTAAAGTTTTATGATATTGCATAAACTTGAATTTTTATTTGATGTTTTGTAGCAATTGTATGATTTATCTAACAAGGATTGCGATATTGAATTAATGCTGGAAGATTTATTGACATTGTGTTTTAACAGCAAGCAGACTAATACCGTTGTGTTTTAGCAGCAAGCACACTAATACCGTTGTGTTTTATCACTTTATCATTGAATTAATTAGAGGATTTTTGTCGTTGTGTTTTAAACATTCATGGTATAACATGTGTTTTACCAGCTGCAATCCTTCATGAACAATTTCCTGACGATGTGTTTTACCAGCTGCAATCTTTCATGAATAATTTCTTGACAATGTATTTTACCACTTACAAGTTAATTCACAGTGTGTTATAGCAGTTTATGTTTTAGGAAGGAGATGTATTTTGTAATTATTATTGTGTTTTCAGGAAGGAGATGTATTTGTAATTTTTTGACGATGTGTTTTATCATTTACAGGTTAATTCACAACGTGTTATACCAGTTATGATTCACAAATGACATGTCTTTTATGGTTTCTTGACGTTGTGTTTTATAAGTTTTTGGTTCTTCACGATGTGTGATATTGCATGATTCACGACGTGTTTTCTTAACATTGTGTTTCTTCAAGAAGGAGAGAAGGAATAGAGAGAGAGAGAATCGCGAGAAATGTGGAGTGGTTTATGGGATGACCGCTGTTTTCATATTTAAAACAAGCTAAATGACACATCTACCCCTAATTAATTAAATCATCCAATTTTTAAGACACATATATTACCAAAATGCCACCAAGATGATCTCAACCATCAAACACACTCATCCAATGGTCAAGATCACTTCCTACATTTTGTAGGAAAAACACACTTTGTAGAGGAACCTAACCCTATATATATATATGTAGGGGATGGATCATGAGAAAACTAGTTTAAATAAGAAAACCAAAAAACTAACTAAAAAAACCTAAAAAACATACCAATTTTTTTTTTTACATTTTTTATAAAAAATCGCTATATTTTATGCATGGAAAAAAAGTTTCAAATTTTTTTTTTTTGTTGTATTGCACATGTGCACTATTACGGATATAGTGCACATGTGTAGTACACATATAATGCACATGTGCAGTACACAAGATTTTTTTAATTTTTTTATATATAAAAAATAGCGATTTTTTATAAAAAAATTGTAAAAAAATTGGTATGTTTTTTTAGGTTTTTTTTAGTTAGTTTTCTAGTTTTCTCATTTAGATGTAGTTTTCTCATGATCCTCTCCCTCTATATATATATATATAGGGGATGGTTCAAATGAAAACCACTTTTATTGTGAAAACTCGAAAACTAACTAAAAAAAGTCTAAAAAACACACAATTTTTTTTTCAATTTTTTTATAAAAATCGCAGGTTTTTTTATATAAAACAAAAAAAAATTTCAAAAGTTTTTTTGTTGTTGTAGTACACATGTGTAATACTACACATGTGTAGTACACATACACATGTACACTACAAATTTTTTTTTTTTGAAATTTTTTTTTATATATAAAAAGCAGCGAAAATTGGTATGCAAAAAAAAAAAAAAAATTGGTATGTTTTTTTGGCTTTTTTAATTAGTTTTCGAGTTTTCACAATAACTAGTGGTTTTCATTTGAACCTTCCCCTATATATATATATATAGGATTAGGTTCATTTGTGAACAACATCTTCATAGTGAACTGTGTGAACTAATGCGGACCATTGATTTCTGAGCGGTGGAATTTAGGCACACTTTAATTGGTATTATTTATAATCTAAATGCATCGATATTGTCATGAAAGACACTACTCTAATTGGTTTCTATATGTTGTGGGTTATGAAGATAAAGTGCGCTAAGATGATGAATTAGTAAAATGAATTTAAAATAGAATCTCTACAAAAGGTATCAATTATATTATGTTAAAAAGAGTTTTCTATTACAATTAAATGCCATTGATTTATACTTATTGCAATTAATTGTTTGTAAAATGAAAAGTGACGTACGAGAGCACTAAAAATAGAATTGAATGAAAAGTTGCAATTAATTCTTTTGATATTGTATACAGGAGACGTATGAAAAGTTGGAAGGAAATTATGGGCTGCTAATTACTTGGGCTTTGGTTAATGAATGAAATGATTGGGGGGTCGCAACTTTGAAAAAAAAAAGGCACAGGGCACAGTGGGGAAAAAAGAGGATTTCACGATCTATCAATTTTGGGGAGCAGCCGTACACCACTATTTTTTTGGCTCTCAACTCATCACGACAACATCATCATTATTCGTCATTAATCATAATCAAGCACAACACGGTACGGATCATGTCTTCATCACTATCTCAAGCTTGTGATCGTGTCCATTCAACAATGAGCTGCTAGTCTTGTCGGATTCACCCCGGTGTAGATTGTTGTAAGATTTCTAGGGTTTATACATTTGTATTTTAATTTGGTTTTGTGACAAACTATTTAGTATTTGAAACTTATGATAATTGTCGTGCATTTGAATTGAATTTGTGAATTGTCGAACGATGATAAAGTTATGACTTTGCGAAATGAATTTGTGCACTTACGCCTTATCGTAGGTTAGGATTTACATGTCCGAGGCAACAAAGTGCATTGCGGTCTGTTGTCTATGACATTGATAGCAATTGGCACCTAAGCTTCGTGATAGTAATCCGTTAATCACTATATGCAATTGAATCAAGTTAAAACATGTAGGAACCCTAGGTCTTGCAATTATCGAACCGGGTGTGATCCGTATTCTCATTTCTTGTTTCAACTTTCTAGTTAGTATTTTAGTTGCAGTTTTAGTTAATCACAAGTGTTTTAGATAATACCCATTGTCGGTTTACTCCGATTTATTTTCAAATCAATTGAACAAATAAAATTAGCAAACTTCATAATCACATTGTACATTGTTTGTAAAGAGTCTAACTAATCGAATGGGTCGTGCGATACTGACCACCTGCTCTTTGTGGATTCGATACCCGACTTACCCTAGCTACCTAGGTTTAATTGGGTTTTTGACTGATCGGGACGACACAGTCACGTCAAAATGGCGTCGTTGCCGGGGAGCTAGTGCGCTTAGTATTTCATTGCTTGTTCGATTTTAGTTTAGTTTATTTTCTTTCCTCTTTCTTGTATATTTGTGATTTTACTTCGGGTGGTCGAGCTTGTTTGTGCAGGTACATGTTTTGCAGGTACCATCTTTCAATATGAATTGGGTAGATGATGATCCGTGTGAGTGTTGCGGAAGCGGAGAGCATTATTTAGAAGATTGCTCTGTTTTCCACGAAAAAGTTTAAGCCAACAAGGATCGGGAAGACTACCTCAGCGGATTGTATGAATATAGGAGGGCGGACTATGAAGATTTCAATGGTCCATCCTCATATTATCCATACGATAATCCACCACCACCACATTATCAAGAGTACTACTATGAACCCGAATGGCCACATTTCTCAAGTTACCGGGAGGTGTATGATGATTATTATAATGAACACCCTCAACCGGCATACGATGAACCTCAAGATTCAATAAGTTCCAAATTTGATGCCCTCATGAATGCTATGAGTGCCCTTACTAATTCACATCAAGAGATCAAAACCGAAATGAAGAAAGAGTTTGAAGTAAGAGATAAAGCTCATGAAGACTTGGCAAAGAAAGTGGGTCATCTCGCCGAAGAATTGGCTCAACTTAGACGAGACCAAGAGGTGTTGGCTAGTGGTACAATGGTGGATGGTGATGTGGTGGAAGAGGTTATTGAACGTCCGGAGCAAGTAATTGAATGTTTGAACCGAGCGGAAGACATGACACCACAAGACGAATCGGATTCTAAAGAAGCTCACGTTCATATTCATTCTTCTTCCAAACTTATCACTCCAACCAACAAAGTTGGGGATGCAGGTTTGTACATAAGGATTCGAAGGGTGGCGTTGCAAGACATTAGCCATATTGTTAAGAAACGACCCCGAAGTTGTACAGTGCGTATGCCGAATATAATAAAAAGAGTATGGATTCGGCATGCCAACTACCGAGCGTATGTTGGAAACTCGGTAGGCAAATGTGCACTTCGACCACCATGAGAGGTAAATCAGGTATGATTGTTGTAGAGTTTGTACTAGTATTCGTTTATTTTATTTTCTTAGTTAAATGAACGTTGTGGGTGTGTTCCCTATACAACCCTCACGAGACCTACTCGTCCTCCCGAGCTATCGGGTGGTTTAAAAGGGCTTGTTGCATACGCTAAATGAAACGGTGATTCCTACGAAAGTGAGTTAGGCTTGTTATTGTTGTAAATTATTTTTCCACATAAATCAAAGTAAATTAATGTATGACTTAGTAATATTTTCATAAAAGTGGTAGAACTAGGTAGCTAATAAATTTTAATGGTCGTGAGAAGCATGCTTCTACACAAGGGTTAAGATTTGTAGGTACATTATGTTCGTGTGACGACCGCTTTCTTGAAGAGAAGAAGAGCACACGAGGAATGAGCTCAAAAATCAGGTGCATACGTTTCTTTTTAGTTTTGATTTTTAGTTATCAAATAAGTGGATTGTAAATTGTATTTTATTTTTCGGGGTGAAATTTTGGGGAGGTTAGCCGTGTCACATCCCTTGTGCGTTTTAAAAACTCTAGTTCTCACACATTGAGGACAATGTTTACCTCAAGTGTGGGGATGGGGGAGTTAGTAAAAGTTTTCGATTTTTGACCCGTTCATTTAAACACTACACATTGAGGACAATGTTTACCTCAAGTGTGGGGATGGGGGAAAAATTTCAAAAATTTTTCAAAAATGTATTTTTTTTGAAGCAATCTAAAAAGCACAAGTAACTAAGTCAACGAGGGATGGCACAACCCATTTGGTCTATTGTCATAGTCAAGTTCAAATAATTAGCATGACGGGTATTTAGCGGGTGGTTATTTGGGAATAATCCACCTAAGAAACTAGCATTTGATGCATGTCACATACCATACCCTTGATACATGTGAGGTTTTGAGCCACTTTTACATCATAGAATTACATACTATTGTTTCTTTGTTTGAGTAGACCATTAGTCATGTATTGTAGAACTTGCAACTCTTGATACGTTTGAGACCATAGACCGAATACAAGCACGAGTATGATTAAGGAATTAGGTAAACCTTTTCCTTTTTACACCATTTATATATTCCGTACCAAAAAACTTATCCCTTAGTAGCCAATTTTGAGCCTAACCCTTTCGTTTGACCACCCTATAGCCCATAACCTTAAACCTTTTTCTTTTAAACCCTTGTGATGGAAATTCGATTTTAGGATTATTTGTTTGTATAGCTGTGGTTTATATTTGCAAAAAAAAAAAAAATGCAGAAAAATTGTGAAAAAGAAGAAAAAAAATTGTTAAGAAAAGCACAAAAATATGTGTTTATAGTTTGATTGAATAAAAGGCGAAAAATTGTTGCCTTCTAGTCGATGTTTGTAGATAATTGTGTTTAGCATAGTTATTTTGTAATAAAAAATCGAGTTTTCATCACCTTAGCCACTTTAAAAATATCATATTCCATACCCTTAGCCTAGCCCCGTTACAACCCTTTAAAGCCCTTTTGACTTGTGCTTGGTATTTGTGTTCGGTGGTGGAGAATGATTGAGTTGCAAGCTTATGCGGGTACGTGTTCTAATCGGTTTGAGTGATTACTTAAAAAGTGCTAATGCATCATTTATTAGCCAATTTTTGAACCGAGGGGAGAGAACATTGTTAGGGATGTGCGTGATTTGCTAGTTTCAAGGGCGGGTTAATCTTGGATAACCATTACAGATGTGATTATTCACTTTACCGTTAGATATTTTTGTAAATTGTAAAAAGTTTGAACCGGGTATGACAATAGACCTTAACCTTATTCTTGGGAATGGGGAGTGTGTTTTTCGTTTGACCCACATGAAAGTAAAAAAAACAGATTTGCTTGAGGGCAAGCAAAAGACAAGTGTGGGGATGATGATCGGTGGAATTTAGGCACACTTTAATTGGTATTATTTATAATCTAAATGCATCGATATTGTCATGAAAGATACTACTCTAATTGGTTTTTATATGTTGTGGGTTATGAAGATAAAGTGCGCTAAAATGATGAATTAGTAAAATGAATTTAAAATAGAATCTCTACAAAAGGTATCAATTATATTATGTTAAAAAGAGTTTTCTATTACAATTAAATGCCATTGATTTATACTTATTGCAATTAATTGTTTGTAAAATGAAAAGTGACGTATGAGAGCACTAAAAATAGAATTGAATGAAAAGTTGCAATTAATTCTTTTGATATTGTATACAGGAGACGTATGAAAAGTTGGAAGGAAATTATGGGCTGCTAATTACTTGGGCTTTGGTTAATGAATGAAATGATTGGGGGGTCGCAACTTTGAAAAAAAAGGCACAGGGCACAGTGGGGAAAAAAAGAGGATTTCACGATCTATCAATTTTGGGGAACAGCCGTACACCACTATTTTTTTGGCTCTCAACTCATCACGAAAACATCATCATTATTCATCATTAATCATAATCAAGCACAACACGGTACCGATCATGTCTTCATCACTATCTCAAGCTTGTGATCGTGTCCATTCAACAATGAGCTGCTAGTCTTGTCGGATTCACCCCGGTGTAGATTGTTGTAAGATTTCTAGGGTTTATACATTTGTATTTTAATTTGGTTTTGTGACAAACTGTTTAGTATTTGAAACTTATGATAATTGTCGTGCATTTGAATTGAATTTGTGAATTGTCGAACGATGATAAAGTTATGACTTTGCGAAATGAATTTGTGCACTTATGCCTTATCGTAGGTTAGGATTTACATGTCCGAGGCAACAAAGTGCATTACGGTCCGTTGTCTATGACGTTGATAGCAATTGGCACCTAAGCTTCGTGATAGTAATCCGTTAATCACTATATGCAATTGAATCAAGTTAAAACATGTAGGAACCCTAGGTCTTGCAATTATCGAACCGGGTGTGATCCGTATTCTCATTTCTTGTTTCAACTTTCTAGTTAGTATTTTAGTTGCAATTTTAGTTAATCACAAGTGTTTTAGATAATACCCATTATCGGTTTACTCCGATTTATTTTCAAATCAATTGAACAAATAAAATTAGCAAACTTCATAATCACATTGTACATTGTTTGTAAAGAGTCTAACTAATCGAACGGGTCGTGCGATACTGACCACCTGCTCTTCGTGGATTCGATACCCGACTTACCCTAGCTACCTAGGTTTAATTGGGTTTTTGACTGATCGGGACGACACGGTCACGTGAATTTCCTTTTTAGTTGTTAAGGGTAGGATTGTAATTATACAATAAATTAGTTTTAAATCTTTATTTTAATCATTGAGTTTCAGTTACACTTTTAATTTTGGTAGTTTTCTTAAATTGCATAATTATCTTCTACATCTCTCTTAATTCAAAATAATTTTATTTTCCATTTCTCAATACATTCATGTCGTTCAGCAGGCCCTTAATAAGGGATAATTATATTCACACAAGACTAAGAAGTATTATTTGTTAATAAATGAATTCATATGTTTGTGTTATTGTGAGTGCATAATGTCTATCACTTCCGTCAATCACGAATCATAGCAGAAAACTGATCAAAACAAGGTTTTATAATGTTAAATATAGGGGAATGGCAATCTTGTAACTAAAGAGACCTTCATTGATGTCTTGCCTATAAATAGGAGGCTTATGTTAGGATTTTAGAACTTTTTCACTTTTGAGGAGCTTTAGAGTTCTGGAGAGAGAAAGTGGTACAAGGTGATTCACGGTGCTTGTACTTTGTCAAATATTCAATCGAATCATCATATTATTACGTTCTTGTGTCGATCCACACACGTACACAGATTCCGCACGTGATACGTGTTCTTCGCAATCGTATCGGGAGTTCGAATATAGGCAACACAAAAAACCCATATATATAGGCAAGGTGCCTTCGTACGAACCCACTATGTGCCTTCGTACAAACTGGGTTTGGTCTTGGCTTCGTATGAACTGAATATTGTGTCCATTCGTACGAAGGGACTCCCTTAATATGAAGGAGCTGTTACACCGCAAAACCTTTCAGTTCGATGCGTATTTCACACTACTCTATACAATATTCGACACACGCTCTATCTAGCCTATTCGCACAGTGGCGGACATACAATATATGCCCCAACAGTTATTTATTCTTTTTTTTTAATTGCATATTCATGCAAGAATGGATTATTTACAGAATGTTTGATTACATATTTTTTATTTTTGGATTAAATATTCAATTTTTTTAATAATTGCATATCCATGATTATTCTTCATTTACTCATCATGAATCTTGTGTGATAATGTGCACTTATTCTGAACATAGGTGTGATAATGTACATATGTGTAAATACGTGTTAAGAATATGACTTGTTAATGTACAATGCCGAATAATCATCTCATATACTTGCTATACACATGTGTACCATGTTGAACAACCATATCATTAACTTCTATTTAGAACTATATTATGAATGTACATATGTGCACATTACAAATCGGACATGTACACCTAAAGAAGATGATCGGATGGAACAATATTTCTTAATGTACATATATGTACATACGTTTTTAAATGGTGATTACGTATAATACATATATGTACATTCACTTCTACAGTGTTTTTAATCATGTGCTAGATGGAAAAATATATTATATAATGGTTATACTTTTTGGAATTAAAAAATTAGTTAATTGGTGAGAAAAAAAAACGACAGAGAATGTAATTAATTATTTAATTGGAGAGAGAAGTAGTTAATAATTTACCTTTATACCCTTTCATTTATTTTTTACATATAAATAATTACAAAACAGTCATTATTAAAATTACAAGATCTAAACAATTAATGGCTCAGATTAGGTCACACAGTTCACTCTCAACCCAATGTTCACTCTAGAACCCTACCCTATATATATATACATATATATATATATATAGGGGAATGTTCAAATGAAAACTACTAGTTATTGTGAAAACTCGAAAACTAATTAAAAAAGCCAAAAAAACATACCAAATTTTTTTTTGCATACCAATTATCGCAGGTTTTTATATATAAAAAAATTTTCAATTTTTTTTGTAGTGCACATGTGTAATACTACACATGTGTATTATTATACATGTGTACTACAATTTTTTTTTGAAAAAATGTTTTTTTTATATAAAAACCTGCGATTTTTATAAAAAAAAATTGAAAATTTTTTTTTGTTGTGTTTTTTAGACTTTTTTTAGTTAGTTTTCGAGTTTTCACAATAAAAGTGGTTTTCATTTGAACCATCCCCTATATATATATATATATATTTATGATCATTTCAGAACTATAAATATTTACAGAACTCGTAGAACTCCTAATAAACAATCTTTTTATTTATATATTTTTATGTTTAGGATAATTTTATCATTTATTATGTGTATTTTTACGATTACATACATGTTAAAAGTAATTTTATCATTTTATATATGTAATTTTATAATTACACATATGTAAACTAGTTTTTTTTACATATATGTAATTAGTTATGACACATATATAATTTTGGCAATTAAACATATTTAAACTACTTTTAACATGTATGTAATAAAAGAAATACATATAATAGATGATAAAAAGATCCTAAATACAAAAACTTATATATAAAATGATTGTTTATTAGGAGTTCTGAAAGTTCTGTAGTTATTTAGAGTTCTGAAATGAACTCAACCCTATATATATATAATATATAGGGTAAGGTTCATGCGAGAACCACCCTTATTGCGAGAACCGCGAGAACCAATGTGAACACAAAATAAAATCTAAAAAAAATCAAAAAAACACTCAAATTTTTTTTTTTTACTATTTTTTTTAAATCGCTATATTTCGTCACCATAAAAAAAAAACTTTTTTTTTTCGAGTAACAGTTATCCATGCACATGTGCATATGTATCATTACTTCGACAAATTTGGTAATACGTTATCAGGAATAGACAATTGCACTTTAATTTACAATACCATTTGTAATACACTACTTTTTACATTACCAATATTCAAAATGCACATGTGCATCATTAGGTATAACCATGATATAATGTGTTTTGGTACAAAAAGTTTGTGATTTTGAATGGAGAAGTAGGCCCATATATATGTTTTTTGGTTAGTTATATCTAGTGGTTGATGGTTTGGTTATAGTTGTCAATTTATGATGTAATATGTTGATTGGATGATATAAATGGTGTTTACATCCATGCAATAAAGTGAAAATATTGTTAATGGTATTGTATTATGGATGGTAGGAGCTAATGGTATTGTATTATGGATGGTATGAGGTAATGGTAGTGTATTATGGATGGTATGATAGATGAAAGGGAAAGTGTATTCAAAGTAGTGTACCAAAACACCTTATTTCATGTTGATACATATAAATGCACATGTGCATTTTTAATATTGGTAATGTAAAAAGTAGTGTATTACATATGGTAGTGTAAATGAAAGTGCAATTGTCTAATATGTGTAATGAATTACGGAATTTGTCAAAGAAATGACAAAAATGCACATGTGCATGCTTGTGTATTATGGATGGAATGATAGATGAAAGAGAAAGTAATGTACCAAAACACCTTATTTCATGTTGATACATATAGATGCACATGTGCATTTCTAATATTGTTAATGTAAAAAATAGTGTATTACACGTGGTAGTGTAAATGAAAGTGCAATTGACTATTATTTGTAATGAATTACGGAATTTGACAAAGAAATGATACATATGCACATGTGCATAGATAACTGTTACTCGAATTTTTTTTTTGAATTTTTTTTAATTTTTTTATTAACAAAATATAGCGATTTTTCCAAAAAAAATAGTAAAAAAATAAAATTTTGGGTGTTTTTTTTAGGAATTACTGTTTGTGTTCACACTGGTTCTCGCGGTTCTCGCAATAAAGGGTGGTCCCTAACGGATCTTTGTCCTATATATATATATATATATATATAGGAGAAGGATCCGTTAGGGACCACCCTTTATTGCGAGAACCGCTAGAACCAGTGTGAATACAAACAGTAATACCTAAAAAATCTAAAAAACACCCAAAAAATTATTATTTTTTACTATTTTTTTGTAAAAATCGCTATATTTCGTTAATAAAAAAATTTCAAAAAAATCGAGTAACTGTTATCCATGCACATGTACATATATATCATTTCTTTGACAAATTCCATAATTCATTACAAATATTAGTCAATTGCACTTTCATTTACACTACCAAGTGTAATACACTACTTTTTACGTTAACAATATTATAAATGCACATGTGCATCTATATGTGTCAACATGAAATAAGGTGTTTTGATACACTACTTTGAATACACTTTCTCTTTCATCTATCATTCCATCCATAATACACAAACATGCACATGTGCATATGTAACATTTCTTTGACAAATTCCATAACTCATTACAAATTTTAGACAATTGCACTTTCATTTACAATACCATATGTAATACACTACTTTTTACATTACCAACATTAGAAATGCACATGTGCATCTGTATGTATCAGCGTGAAATAAGGTGTTTTGGTACACTACTTTGAATACACTTTCCCTTTCATCTATCATACCATCGATAATACACTACCATTATCTCCTATCATCCATAATACAATATCATTACCTCCTACCATCCATAATACAATACCATTACCAATATTTTCACTTTATTACATGTATATCAACACCATTTATACCATCCAATCATCATATTACATCATAAAGTAACAACTATAGCCAAACCATCAACCACTAGATATAACTAACCAAAAAACATGTATATGGGCCTACTTCTCCATTCAAAATCACAAACTTTTTGTACCCAAACATGTTATATCATGGTTATACCTAATGATGCACATGTGCATTTTGAATATTGATAATGTAAAAAGTAGTGTATTACGGATGGTACTGTAAATTAAAGTGCAATTGTCTATTACTGATAACGTATTACGGAATTTGTCGAAGTAATGATACATATGCACATGTGCATGGATAACTGTTACTCGAAAAAAAAAAGTTTTTTTTTTCGGTAACTAAATATAGCGATTTTTTTAAAAAAAATATTAAAAAAATTTTGAGTGCTTTTTGGATTTTTTTTAGATTTTATTTTGTGTTCACATTGGTTCTCGCGGTTCTCACAATAAGGGTGGTTCTCAAATGAACCTTACCCTATATATATATATATATATATTATAGTTTAAGTATCTGTTGTTATCGGTAATTTCGATGAATGTGATTCAAGTCGTTGATCCGTTAAACGTGCTTATTATGCTATTGCACGGACTTATACAGTGCCATAGCCGACCTAGTATGTATATGTGAACTAAATAAAGTTAATAATATCATTCATGTGCATAGTTAATTTGAGCATATTTGTTTAGGATACGTGTAGATGATTTTGTGTAATTAGAATATGCTGGTGTTGTTGTTTTCGGTAATGCACATGTGCATAGTGAACTTGAGCAGTTTTGTGTAAGATATATATTTTGTGTAATTAGGATGTGATGGTGTTATTGTTTCACGTGATGCACATGTGCATAGTGAACACGAGCAGCTTTGTTTATTATACGTGTATATGATTTTGTGTAATTAGATTTTGTTGTTGTTCTTGTTTAAAGTGATGCATATGTGCATATTGGATTTGAGCATATAACATTGAACTTTACATATTGATTGATTTTAAATATCATTATAAGAATATATGATGCACATGTGCATATTGATTCACAAGTGCATAATGACAATAATATGTGATGCACACGTGCATATTGATGCATAAAGCGCATATAGATGCACAAATGCATATCGTTTGCAGTGATGAAAAAAGTTGTTTAATGCACATATTAATTAAATTTGCAAGTTTGATTATATTATGTTTTAATTATTATTGAAGACAAAAAAAATGGAAAAGAAAGCGAAGAAGGTAACATTTATGTTGAGATCGAATGACGAAGGGGCAACAAAACTGCCAGATGATAAGGAAGGTGAATACAAAAGAGTTAAGCGAAATGCGAAAAAAGGTTGGTTATTAGTCGATGATGCAGTTGGTAGTATATGCACATGTGCATCCATTTGTTACTTTCATGTTGAACGATGTTGTTTGATGTCATGTGCAGTTACGACAAGAGAAAAAAATACAAGGAATAGGACAAGTAAACAAGAGCATGATCTGATGGATGATAAGGGCGATGAGACGGTGGAAAACATTAATGAAATAAAGTTGGATAGAACAGTGTTATATTGAAAATTATGGTTGTTTTTTGTATGGTGGTTTATATGTTAGTTATTTTTTAATGATAAGTTATATTTGTTTATTGGACGGTAACAACTATCTGATCGTTAATTCGGTAATTTGATGTAATATGGTATAGTATATGTTGGAAATGCATATGTGCATATGGTGAATTAGTAAACATAGTGGATAAGGTGAATTAGTATGCATAGTGGTGATATATGATGTGTTTCCGGATGATTATATTCAGTTTACAATGTTTTCAAATGTTATATGGTGGTTGGTATAGTATATGTTAGAAATACACAAGTGTCTATTGATGTGACGTCAATGTTTATGTTGCCAATGCACGTGTGCATATTTATATATTATTATGCATAGTGGTAATGTATGATGGTGTTTGGTATAGGATATGTAGTTTACAATGTTATATGTGTTTGGTATAGTATATGTTGGAGATGCACATGTACCTATTGATGTGATATAATGTGTGGCATGGTTTATGTTGGCAATGCACATGTGCATAAGGTAGAGGTAGTAATGTATAATGTTATTTGACATAGTATATGTTGGCAATGCACATGTGCATAATGTATACATTGCAATGTATATTGATGTGACGTAAATGTTTATGTTTTCAATGCACATGTGCATATTTATATATTATTATGCATAGTGGTAATGTATGATTGTGTTTGGTATTGGATATGCAGTTTACAATGTTATATGGTGTTTGGTATAGTATATGTTGGAGATGGACAGGTACATATTGATGTGATATAATGTGTGGCATTGTTTATGTTGGCAATGCACATGTGCATAACGTAGGGGTAATAACGTATATTGTTGTTTGACATAGTATATGTTGGCAATGCACATGTGCATAATGTATACGTTGCAATGTACAATAGGTGGGTTGAAAATGGAGTATATGTAGTTAAAACATAATGACATTAAAAACTATGCATCAATAAGTTTAGATGGTATGGTTTCAATGTTGAAAATGAACGCGTTGGGTAATGCACATGTGCATGATGTCGAAACAGCTGACATGTTGGTAATTTATGTTAATTGGTCATGAATAAATCAAAGAATACTACACCGCTAAGTAGATAAAAAATAAGTCTGAACAAGGAATGTAAACAAAAAATGAATGATAATCAATTTATAAGTAGTTGATTGTGGAAAATCCAGATTTTGTAGCATAAGTGTTGTACATCATCACAACGTCCTCCTAGTGATTAAACATTCTATTTACACTAGGGATGTATTCAACATCAACATCAGGTATCCAATATGGTGTGCCATTAGGTGAAGAATGCACAACAGTCTTAATTGTTCCTGTATATAAACGAAAAAAAAAATGAATAAAAAGAGGGTATAAATATCAAAATTAATAAAATATATGGCATGTGTATGCACAATGTTTATATGGTCAACGATGTATACATGGTCAACAATTTATCGGTGATGATTATAGGGGGTCAACAGTTTATCAGTGATAATTATATGGTGTTGGCTATGTGATGCACATGTGCATAGGAATGTGTTGATGGTTAATATATGATTCTAGGGTGTTGGCAATGCGATGCGCATGTGCACAATTATGTATTAATGGTTAACAATAAGATTAGTTATGATTATGGGGTGTTGTTAACGTGATACACATGTACATGTTCAACTTAATGATGGTTATCAGTTTACGGATGACGAGTATGGGTGTTATCAACATAAGGCACATGTGCATGATCGGTGACGAGTATGGGTGTTATCAACATAATGCACATGTGCATGATCGTTGTATTGATCAAGCAGATAAACAAAAAATTGAACAATGTTAGTTAAACAATGATACAGGAACATAGAGTAATCAAGCAAATGTTAAATAAACAACGATATAGTAACATAGAGTAATCAAGCATGTAAAAACTAGAAAAACAAACAATGAACAATGATAAATAAACACTGATATAGGAACACAGAGTCATCAAGCATGTAAAAACTATTTATGTATATTACCTTTAGTCTCGTATCGTATAAATTTTAATTGTCGTTGGTCCAAATTCGTTGGTGTTGTATCAGTCGATATCGAAGTAGTGTTCAGCGGAAATTGAGCGTTTAGCTACAATGACATTTTTTGATGTAGACATAGATTCAAGGGTATGGATATAAAAAATAGGTCTTTTATCAGCTGAAGTTGACCTAACTTTGTTAATGTCATCATCAGATTGACGAGGAGGGTATATATATGATGAATCAAAAGATGCCATCTATATCACAAAGGGGTTACAAGTGAAATTATGTTTATTTGTATGTAGATGACAAATAACAATATAATACGACAAAAAAAGTATAATGACTGTAAGTCTAGAAAACGATACATCGGATATCACGACACCTTAACAAGTTGCGGAAACACAAGAAAGATGTAGAAGATTGAATAAGAGAAGTCGATTGATTGAACAAAAGAGCACACGACTACAAGAGTCGTCTGGTACTCGCACAATACAATGCCAAGTTTCACAAAACAACCAACAACCTAAAACAAGCCAAGGAACATCCTATTTATAAGCTCATAGGATGCCCTGGTACAATGGGCCAAGCCCTAACCCAATCGGCCACCTATAGTTTAACCAAGCCCACTATTCTATTATAACTAGCCCAAAACAATTAACTCAAGACAAACGTAAACCTAAACAAGTTTATACGCTTACAATATCCCCTAGGTTTATCTTGTCTTGGCAGCTCCTTCTTTACTAGTGTTTCTTCTTTTGCTTCTTCTATAGATCAGGTAGCGTTCTTCCAACATACGAACCAAAGAGCTGAGTCTCTACTCTTGTGCGCTGACCTGACCATAACTTGAAGAACATAATCTGAGCAATTGCACTTGTGAAGCTTTTAGCACAAACTTCATATTGAGGATCACTTTTGATCTGAGTTTTTGCCAGAAGCTTAATATCATTCTCCTCAAAGCGCATCAAGTCTCTAGTATCCATAATCCTGTACTCAGTGTTTTCATGTACATTCACAGCTTGACCAGTAACATGATCGTACATCCAAAACTGTAGATCCTTTAGGCTGTTGTCGGGAAGTTCTTTAAGCAATGGGACAGTCTTTGTTTGCTTTGTTGCAGGCCACATCACTGTCTTATAGGGCTTGTTCATAGCAGGATCTAGAATCTCATCATCTTCCAGAAGAATGGATTGAGCTAGCTTCATATCTTTAAAATTCACTTTGGCCTGTTGCTGCAACCTGTTATAGAAATTCCATCCAATTTTGCAATTGAGGCTTGTAGTTTGATCATGATACGAAGCATGACTCAATTCCCTTAGATCCACAGCCGTCTAAGATTCAAAAGCATCAGAATGATCATAGTACTCCACCTCTCCATTACTTCTTTTCATTATGAACATTCCTTTTTCTTCATTGTATGCCCAGCTCAGAATACCAGACATGTTCCCATACTCATCAAATATATCTTTTTCAGTAGTGGTGACGTACCTGTCTGGTTTATCACCAAATTCTAAGTTCTTCTATGCACCCACATTCCTCATCACCACCATCTTCTGCTTCATTTTCTGATTTGCTGTTTGAGGAGGATTCTGAATATTACTATCCCTAGCCTCCTCGTGTTCCTTTTATTCTTGAGCTATTTCTTCAGTAGTGGACTCCATAGGAGGATCAGCAAACTCCTTCAGAATTTTCCTTCTAGCTTCTATTTCAGATCCATGTGTTGGGATTTTCACATGTTTATCAAAGTGATTTCATCCGTATAAAATCAAAACGCAGCGGAAATATTATTTAAAACATGTTACTTTTAAGATATAAATTTCATTTATATGCAAAATCCCAAAACCCGGATCCATATATGAACATGCATACTATCAAACACAACCATAGGATGTTTAGAAGACTACCTTCTTGGAGTAAAAAGAAATAAAAGGGATGATGCTTCTTGAACGGTTACCTTCAAGTGTAGAAGACCTCAAGCTTGTATACCCCAAGCCTTCCAACAAACACTTTAGTTTTAGCTAGGATTTGAACACTTGAATCAAACTTGAAAAACTCTTGGACAAGACAATGTTGGCCGAAAATTTGAGAGCATTTACAAGTCTTCTCTTAAAAAAATGATCTTGTAATCATATGAAAAGTATGAGAGAGCTTTTATAAAAATTCACCAAATCATCTCTTCTCATATTTCAAAGAATTGCATGTAAGATAATTGGCCATAAAGCCTTGGGAAGACCCCATAGGGGGCGGCCCATATTGCCACCATTCTCACCCAATGAAATTTTTTCTAGCTTATTTTTATGTCTTGTATTTAGTTTTATAACTTTTATAAAACTTAACATAACATTTTTATAAGCTACATGCAACCTTTTAAATGTTATTTAACCCATTAAATAACAAAATAAAATATTCTCACAAAATAAATTATCCATATATAATTTATTAGTTTCTCAAGTGTAATTATTTAGAAAACCAATTTCTAAATGTTGTAAGTGTTAATATTTATTTGTTTGATCATATCATAAATAAATATTATAAGTATTTGTCTAGCTTGTTTTTGGTATGACTCGACTTGGATCATAACGTACTAGCCACATCAATTTAATATGTGTCTTGGGCATACAGAGTCCAACAATCTCCCACTTGCACAAGATACATAGAAGATTGATGCAAGTAGTAAAGGCCACCTAACTATAGTTTACTACCCCTAATACGTATGACTATATGTCCCATTCAATAACATCATCACCTTCAAGTCCTTTACTTGAACATGATTTAGGTGAATCTATCATTTATCCTTTCGTTACAGATGCCATGTTAAATCCAGAGACATAGAGTGATCACTCTCTGTTGATTTAACTTTAGCAGGCCTTAGACATCTTACTCTCAAAGAGTAAGAGGAACAAATCCCTTCTTGACTACATACGTCTCTCACAATCACCTTGTACCACACCTGAGTTTAGCCTTATGTACTGCTTTATTACAGATAGCTATGAACTAGGTCAAGGTATAATACTTAGTGAATATCAAGACCCAATATGTATCTCAGGTCAGAGGATACTATGATATTTGCCGTTACTCAAATTTACTTATGATCAACCACAAATGATTCCATGCAGTAATATTCGAGAGCGAGTCAGTCCAATATTTGTATCCCACAAATATCTATGAACTTTGGCAGCAACACTTTGCTCTATATTCATACTAAATGAATATCCACCAATCCAAGTTCATAATAGTCTTACATTCATATTTTTTCCCACAATTATGATCGACTACAAACATTTAGAATAAGTAACTTATTCATGGATTTAAACACGCTAAAATGAAACGTAACTCAAAATACCATAAAAGAGTTAAATTAACAATTGTTCCAATATCCAAGTACAAAATAGATCAAATCCAATCACTAGAATATCGAAGTCCTAAGGCACATGTATGACCCTCATATTTTTCCTGGTCAAGGAGCTTCGTGAGTGGAACCGCAATGTTTTGATTGGTGTGAACTTGGTGGATACATATCTTTCCTTTTTCAACTTCATCCCTTATGTAGTTGAATCTCTGCTCTATATATCTAGTCTTTTGGTGTGCACGAGGTTCCTTGATTTGAGCAATCGCACCCTCGTTATCACAAAAGATCTCTAGGGGGTCTTGAATGGTAGGGACCACCCCTAGGTCGGCAATGAATTTCTTCAACCATGCAGCTTCTTGGGCTGCCAATGAAGCGGCGATGTATTCTGATTCTGTAGTGGACAATGCTACTACGTCTTGTTTTGAGCTCTTCCAAGAGACGGCTCCTCTATTTAAAATGAAGACATACCCCGGTTGTGATTGAGAATCACTTTGATCGGTTTGGAAACTCGCATCCGTGTAACCCTTTACAACGAGTTCCTCCTCGCCAGATCCATATATTAAAAACATATCCTTAGTCCTTCTAAGGTATTTTAATATGCACTTAACATCCTTCCAATGACTGTTACCTGGATTTTGCTGGTATCTACTCGTCATGCTCAAGGCGCATAGTGCATATCATTGCATACATGATGGATCCTATAGCTGACGCATATGGGATTCCTTTCTTTTCTCTTGCTCATCCTTTGTGCTTGGACATTGAGATGTATTCAATATTGTCCCCTTTTGAATAGGTACAAAACCTCTCTTAGAGTTCTCCATCTGGAACCTATTCAAGACTTTGTCAATGTATGCACTTTGGTTTAAACCTATCAAGTGCCTTGATCTATCCCTACAGATCTTTATTCCCAAAATGTAGGCGACTTCACCAAGTTCCTTAATGGAAAAACAACTTTCAAGCCAAGTTTTTACACCTTCCATGGTTGGAATGTCATTTCCAAACAGTAGAATGTCATCGACATACAATACTAAGAAAGTGACGATGCTCCCACTAGCCTTCTTATATACACAAGCTTCATCGCCGTTCTTGATGAATCCAAAATTCTTAATTTCTTCATCAAAACGGTGATTCCAACTTCTCGATGCTTGTTTCAATCCATAGATTGATTTCTTTAACTTGCATACTTGGTCAGGATGTTTTGGATCGACAAAACCTTCAGGCTGAACCATATAGACATCTTCATCAAGATATCCATTAAGAAAAGCCATTTTGACATCCAATTGCCATATCTCATAGTCATAATATGCAGTTATGGCAAATAATATCCTGATTGACTTTAGCATCACCACAGGCGAGAAGGTCTCATCATAATCAATCCCTTGAGTTTGAGTGAAACCTTTTGCTATAAGTCTCGCTTTATAAGTATCCAAGTTACCATGCATATCGGTTTTCTTCTTGAAAACCCACTTACTTCCAACTACTTTGGGGTTAAGAGGTGGCACAACCAATTCCCAAACTTGGTTGTCATACATGGATTGCATCTCTATGTTCATGGCTTCAAGCCATTTGTCACAATCGGATTTTGACATTGCATCATGGTATGTGGTTGGTTCATCTGAATCTACCACGTAGCATTCATCCATGAAAAATCCATATCTTTCAGGTGGACTACTAATTCTACCTGATCTGTGAACATGTTGTGTGTATTGATCAACCTCTTGATCATTTTCAACAACCTCTTGTTGAGCGCTAGTATCAACCAAACGTGTATCGTCTTGTGGTTCCTGATCCTCCTCAAGTTCCACTGTTCCACCACTAGTCCCTTCCATAAGGAACTTAGCTTCTAAGAACTTACCCTTTCGAGCAACAAATACCTTTTGCTCGGTTGGATCATAGAAATAATATCCTATATCATCTTTAGCATATCCTACAAAGATACACTTAGTGGATCGGACTTCCAATTTATTTGGGGTGTATTGCTTAACATAAGCTTCACAACCCCACACCCTTAAGAATGATAATGATGGAGCCTTTCCATACCATATTTCAAAAGGTGTCTTTTCCACTTTCTTGGTTGGGGCCATATTTAGTATACGAACTGCGGAGAGCAAAGCGTACCCCCAGAACGATAGAGGTATTGTGCTTCTAGCCATCATAGATCGAACCATATCTAATAGAGTTCGATTTCTCCTTTCGGACACACCATTGTGTTGTGGTGTTCTAGGTGGAGTAAGTTGTGAGATGATTCCACAACTTCTAAGATGATCTTGAAAGGCACCACTAAGGTATTCTCCTCCTCTATCGGTACGAAGGACTTTGATTGTTTTCTTGAGTTGATTTTCTACTTCACTTTTGAAGTCTTTGAACATTTCAAATGCCGCATCTTTGTATCTTAGTAGATACACATAACCATAACGACTATAGTCGTCGGTAAAAGTAATGAAGTATCTTTCACCATTCCTAGTCATTGGCATAAAAGAACCACACACATCCGAATGTATGATACCTAATAAGTCTTTAGCCCTTTTAAAAGTTCCACTAAAGGGTGTCTTGGTCATTTTGCCTTGTAAACAAGATTCGCATACATCAAGTGAATCATCTTTCATTTTCAAAAGACCATTTCTCTGAAGTGTTTGCATCCGATTCTTGTTTATATGTCCAAGGCGACAATGCCAAAGGTAGGAATCACTCAAATCCATTTTGAGTTTCTTGTTGGTTACTTGGTACATTGAGCTATCATATGATGTGTTATCTTGATCTAATTCATAAATACCATTTAAAGACATAGCTTTAAAATAAAACACATCATGCTTAGAAACATAAATGTCATAGTTAACAAATTCGAAATTGAAACCACATTGTTTTAAAAGGGAAACAAAAATTATGTTCCTAGTTAAACTAGGAGCATATAAAACATTCTTCAAAATCACTTCCAAACCACTTGGAAGCTTTAAAACGTAGTCTCCTTGAGCTTCGACTTCAACCTTTGCTCCGTTGCCCATGAAGAGACTAGCGTCTCCCTTCTTGTAATGTTTATTTCTTTTGAACCCCCTGCAACAAATTGCAAATATGAGTTCCACATCCGGTATCTAGTACCCATGTGTTAGAAGAAATAACATTAAGCTCAACATGTATCATAAAGATAGTACCTGAGGTTTGCCCTGCATCCCTCTTGTTTTTCAACTCTTTGAGATAGGTTGGACAATTTCTCTTCCAATGTCCTATCTCTCCACACTCAAAACATGGGTCGTTTGTGGCAACCTTTTGCTTCTTTTCTTTTGGTTTGGTGGGTTCTGCTTTAGCCTTTCCCTTCTCTTTTCCCTTGACGTGTCCCTTTCTTTTAGCATAATTTTCTTTAGAGTCGGGGTGGGGCCTTTTCTTATTGCCTCCCTCATTGATCGCTAGGACGGGTAAAGCCTTTTTACCCATTCCCGCTTCAGCCGTTTTGAGCATTGCATGAAGTTAACCAATGCTCTTATCCCATCCATTCATGTTATAATTCATCACAAAGCTCTCAAATTTCTTTGTTAAAGAGTTGAGGATCAAATCCGTAGCCAACTCTTTAGAGACGGGACAATTTAGCCTTTCGAGGCGATCAATGTGGCTTTTCATCTTAAGGACATAAGATGATACCGATTGGGTTTCCTCCATTCGACATGCATGAAGCGCCCGAACAGTTTCGAAGCGTTCTACCCTTGCTTATTGTAGGAACATTTCCTTCAATTGGGTAATCATGTCGTATGCCCCATGATGTTCAAAATCCTTTTGAATTTTGGGAATCATAGTTCCCAACATGAGGTAAGAGGCTTGCATGGAGTCCTCGGTATACTTAACCCAATCGTTGTAGGCTTCCACATCTTCCACGTTAGGTTCATCAGGAATAGGATCGTCCAACACATAGGATATCTTCTCCCGCTTGAGAACTATTCTCAAGTTTCGAAACCAGTCCATGGAATTGTTATGGTTGAGACAATCCTTTTCAAGGATGGTTCTTAGTGATAAGTCTCGGACGGTTTGATTAATCGGGTTTGCATTGTTAGCGGCCATCTACAAAATTTAACAAAGTTCAATTTAGTATTTTCAGTATTATTATATTTTAATCATTAATACCCTTTTGTGCCTTATAGACAATTAATAATTAAAATCTAGAATCCAACGTTACATTTAAATATTGGTTAGGTGACCTTTATCCCATTATTTAAATTAACAAGGTAGTCAACGTTTGACGATTGCAACTCTTTGCAATTTCTAGACATATAGGATCGGTTAAACATCTTTATGTTTAGTTGGCATGTTTAATCCCATCAACATCTTTGTCCGCCATGCTTCAGTGACCCTTAGCACATGGTTTCCAAATCAAGTCGTCCAACTTACACACACATGTGAGTTTATATATAAGTGGTTAAGTGACCTTTATCCCACAAACATGGTAATCTCACCTTGAACATACAAGTTTCCTTAAATGTGGTTAGGTGACCTTTATCCCACAAACAAGTTCCCAAGTGATTCGAGTGTTGTGTAAAAGGATGGTGTTTGACTTGTTTTTTTGTTACGTTCTTAAACTTAAACTAATTTTAATACATTATGCGGAAAACGGTCCCATATTTTTCATTATTTATACCTATAAAAACGTATTTCATTCATGAAGCCAGTTAAATAAATTATCACTATTTGAAAGTGATCATTTCTTAAATGTTCATTAGGGAACAAAACCTTGCTGAAAAATATGTGCAATGCATCCTACGCCAAGAGCCTGTATATTGACCAGTCTTCACATCATCATATACAAAATGCTCATCTTTAATCCGATCTGAGACTTGCACTCCCACTATGCCTTGCCTATTCATGATTATACATTGTAAGGGTTAGTATAATCATGTATGTACACATGTCTAAATATTGAAGATAAATTAAACATCTTTTAGGTGCGGCATAACACAAAATATTAATGGAGTAACAAACCTACACAAACGTGGTCATCCCTACTTAAACTCAATGTTATGGCCAGAATGCCCGTTAGGTCTTGTATGAACATGTATATACTTGTTTTGGCACGTACGTTTTACAAGGGTCAGTTCACAATAACACCAAATAATAAACTTCCAACCCTCGTGCTTTCAACTTAACAATTGAAACCCATGTATCATGTATATCTTACAAATTTCTTCTAAAGTATCCATGATACTTGAAAGAAACCTGCACGTAGATGACGATTAATTTCACATCTTATACGACTTTTGAATAGGTACTTTCCTCCTTCCTCTTCCATCCATTTGTGTAAAAACCAACCTATACATTTTTGTGACACCAGCAATAGGTTTAACACATTTTAAGTCACCAATTAATTGATGATATACGTACTTCTCATAATTCATTAACATACTTCCTATATTGGTAACCATCTCATTAAAGCTTCCACTATATCATTATATAATTTATGATATTATCAAATCTTGACATTGAAAAGCAATTGGAATACCAGCATATATTTCATATAATACACAATCTAAAACATAACATTATGGTATAAGACACAGACTAATACATGGTAAGTTCACTTACCTTTGCTCGTAGGATCCTTGATACTTTTATCTTTACCCTTCACCCGTTGGCATCCAAGCGTTTATAGACCTAGCTTATTTCAAATTTTAACATACAATGTGTTAGGATACATAATGTGCAAACATTCCATCTCATACATTTGTATCCTTCATAATGTTTCTTACATATAACTTTTATATATAACTAAACTCCACAAGATTAGTTATTGGGTGTCAGCCCAATGGCCACCGGCACCCACCTTAAACCGGTTCGAGGCCTAAAGTGCTAGGGTTCAAATCCTGCTTGCAGGCTCTTTGCTCCCCTCGAAACGGCTGGGTACTCACCGCCAGGCAGCGTTACCGGGTCGCTAGCTTGGGGAGGGAGATCCCTCCCACGATCAGGGGTACCGTGCAATTACCCTTTTTTATATATATAACTAAACTCCACAAGATTAGTTATTTACTAATCCCACTCACTTGACCCATTAGTGCAATTACTTGCATTCTTCATTTGTTATTTGTTTACGACACTTTGTAATCCCCAACAACTACATCACATGTTTATAAACATATTTGGCCAATTAAAACCAATTACCCAAGTTATACTTCATTTAAGAAAACAATTTTGCTTTTAGATTTGTTTCATGAACTCAATATTTTACACAACATATACAGCCTGTAGTATTTCATATTTTTGACCCACTTAATGATCATGTTTTCTCTTGTTTTAAAATTATTTAAATACTAGACTCCACAAGGTTTCCAGGCATATAAAGAACACCCAAAACGGACACTAGGTTGATTTTATATGATTTTTAAGAAACTGCCGAAAATCTGTGTAAAAGTTGCGAAAATTCATGGTTAGGTTATTCCCAGCTCCACGCAACTCTTTAATTGCAGCCCCTTTGCATGCTTAAACCCATATTAAACTCTTAGAAATGGTTAAGAACACCTAATACATAAGTTGCATACCAAATGGATGTAAAACACTATCAATTTAAAAGTAATCATCACTAAACCATTAAGTTTTCCAACAACCCCAATTTGGATCAAGAACCCTAATCTTTTTCATGTTGCTCAAAATCAACTAAATAATCTTTTTGATGATATGTATCCACTAGCTAACATAAGAAGTAATGTTTTAAGCCATATATCATTAAAATAAATCATGAATTTTTGATAATAATTAACACTCGCTTGCAACTTTCTAATCAAGAATATGAAGATGAAAAGAGAGGGGATTTTTACTTACAAAGATGGAAAAATGATTTTAAAATGAGTTTGAGAAGTTAATTGATGATGATTAACACTTATAAACTCCAGATTCTTGAATCATTCAGCCCCTTTATTTGATCTCCTCCTCTCCTCATTGCATAGAACACATATAAACACACAATAATCTGAATTTTGGAAAAATACGTGTACATGTCTGATCCTTTCCACCTCAATTAAAACTTTTAAGGATTTACAATTTAGTCCCTCTAATCTTCTTTATTAAAATAGTATCCACTAACTTGTATTTAAAGCTTTACTAACCAATCACCATACTTCTAAGGTTTATCCTAATATTTTATAAACTAACACATTATTATCATTTATAAAATTTTCTAAACCATTATTATACTTCAACATTTACTTTTGTTTTAAATTGCATAAAAATACAATGATTCTTATACATACTTCAATAATTATATATACGTATATCTATATATATATATATATATATAAGTATATAAACCAACTTTTGGGATGTTATAAATCTACCCATCTTATTTAAGGTTTCGTCCTCGAAACCAATTCACGTGCATATTCTGTAGAGGTACATGTCCAACTAATCATATAGTTCATCCATGAACTATATTAATTAACATGTCAAATAGAAATCTATTTGGCCAACATAAAATTTTCATTTTTCCATGACTACATCAACAACTTTATTCACATATATGATCAATCATGAAGACATTATGTTTCTACAATGTTTGTATGTGATATGCGACATTGTGTCTACCAAATTAGTTATTTAATGACTGTGTGACAAAAGTAAGTTCATATATCTTTTCTATATATAGTCACTTACAACTATATTAGTAGCATACCATATAAATATAGAGCATGGAAACACTTACTTCTAATATTGGGATTTTATTGATAATCATCCAAGATACAAGGTTATATCATGTCTTACCTCCATATGGACAACATCATAAGGATCTCTGAAAAGGTCTTGTACTCATATGGTCCAATTACCATTTGTTCTTCCTTGTTTTCTTATATTCGACTTCAGAAATCAATCTAACCATATCTTGACTTCGAAACTGAAATGTTCTTCTCGTGGCATCAAACATGTCTTCTCGCATGACTATACCATTATTCTATCCTCCTGAAAAATTCCTTGTATACTCGTATTATGTACACATACCACTGTTTGATCTATATACTTTCAATCTTTACAACAGTGTGGTAAACTCACATTAAATTAAATTAAACTCAAAACAATCTAGCATCAAAGTTGTATTATTATATCCAACAACAGGTTCCACGTACAACTTTCAAATATATTATATAAACCACCCATCATAATTAACACCTTGTTATACTCAAAATTTTCTTGCGAGACGATTAAAAATCAAATCAACTTGAGATCTTCTTACCCACATTAACTTATAGACATAACTATGTGTGTACCAATTCATAGTTCGCATTTTCAATGACAAGAATTTTGGCTTCATAACTACCATTTTCATATGATTTATACACTAAAATAAAAAAAAAATTGTTATTTTGTCCATCTCTTTTTTTTTTTTTTGAATCCCTGCACACTCTTTACCTTTCAAAACTCAACATATTTGATCATACAATTTCAAATTCTCCTGTAAAAATTACCATCACAAGTTTATAAATTTGCAACCCCCGTTTTTTTTAATATTTAAAACTTAATATTCCATCCTTGATTAAGTCATAATAATCCTTTAGACTCCTTGTAAGGTTTATAGTTTCCTACATAACTTCATGAGAAGGTAATATAGCTTGATAATCATTAATTCTTGAATCAACAAATCCAAGACTAATATTTCATCCAACTCAATAGCGCTCAAAGTCAAATATTTTCTCTTTTATATACGAAAATTTATAAAATTCTCTTTATTTTAAGTCAAAAGGCTTTTAACCATTTTTTAAGGAAGACAAAGACTTTTAAACACTTGTAATGAGGTCAAAGGCCTCTAAACTCCTTTATAAAGTCATGAGATTTTTTTTATCAACTTTAGTCACTTAAAAAAAAAAAAAACTCGTTGCGATTTATATTATTATTTATCCAAAATCCGTAATAAATATTTTTTTTTCAACTTACTTGGAGGCTCCATGCTTTCTTCCTTGAGACTGCCATCTCTATTAATGCTTATTTTTCTTGCATCCACTGTCCTTATTTCACCACTATAATATCACTTAATTTTGTGAGCATCCCATATATATACACCTTTACCAAACACATTGTATATAGTTATATCCAAGTAAACTCATTATCAGAATTTGACAAGTATGAATCTAGGTAGTCATGTCCTCCAGAACCACGCCTTGGTCTGCTTGTCCGTTTCTATGTCATAACTTAATCATTTGATGTCAATCCACATAGCAATGGTGACTTCAAGGTTACAGGTGAACCATATGTTCAAGATTTCACTAGCGAAATGAAATCTCCAACACATTATACATGTGTACTTTTGTTCGCATCATATCATGTTTCAAGTCACAAATCATCATTTCTAAATAACTAACATATTAGAAAGTTCTTTTTTTTTTCTAACATTTAATTTGCATACTGTGGTAACATTTAACATTTTTTGTTACATACACCTTATGATATATACACACATGTATATTACCTCTATTAGATCATAATTTATGTGATTCTTACATGCATGAGTTATATATAGCCTCCCAATCTATCAACAAAATCTTCAGTCCACCTATAAAAACTCCACTTAAATGTATTTAGTATACATATAACATAAGTTGTACAAGTCTTAAAATGACCCTTTTTGTTGTTAGCTCCCAAAGAGATTGTCTAATCTCTGTCATCTAAATTATCTCCATTGTAAACCAAGGATTTAAAAAGAGTTTAGCTACCAAACTCTATAAATTTACAAATCATATAAACCCGTTGTCCCTATTTTTTTGTATATAGTACTAGCTAGTGAAGCTAAAGACCTCAAAAATCACTTAATGTACATAATTTTCCATTACTCGTTATATTTTGTATATCCTTTAATCATGTATGGTAATGTCATTTCCAAACTCTTTAATTTATCTTTTTTTTTGAACATACGAAATCTCTTTCTTGTTTACAATTTCCCATTACGGGTCATATTCAAAACTTCTTTATCATGTTTGTTAATTTAATAACGAAATCACTATTTTGTTCCTTTTAGAAACCAAAAGATTTATAATCCTTTGTGAAGTCAACGACTTCACAATACTCCTTTATGAAATTAAAACTTTGTACAACTCCTTTAGGAAGTCAAAGACTTCCTATAACTCCTTTTGTGAAATCGAAGACTTCACATAACGTCTTGACAAAGTAAAAGACTTAGTTTGACCCCTTTATGAAGTCAAAGACTTCGTTTAACTCCTTACCAATACGAAGTCAAAGACTTCGTTTTACCCCTTAGGAATTACTTCGTTTAACTCATCCTTACGAAGCCAAAGACTTCGTTTAACTCATCCTTACGAAGCCAAATACTTCGTTTAACTCATCCTT
Source organism: Helianthus tuberosus (assembly GCA_030545235.1). Lineage (NCBI taxonomy): Eukaryota > Viridiplantae > Streptophyta > Magnoliopsida > Asterales > Asteraceae > Helianthus > Helianthus tuberosus. The sequence continues at coordinate 24,287,607 of CM060426.1, read as the reverse complement.
ACGAAGTCAAATACTTCATTTAACGCATCCTTACGAAGTCAAAGACTTCGTTTAACTCATCCTTACGAAATCAAAGACTTCGTTTAACTCCTTACGAAGTCAACGACTTCGTTTAACTCCTTACGAAGTTAAATACTTCGTTTAACTCATCCTTACGAAGTCAAAGACTTCGTTTAACTCATCCTTACGAAGTCAAAGACTTCGTTTAACGCATCCTTACGAAATCAAAGACTTCGTTTAACTCCTTACGAAGTCAACGACTTCGTTTAACTCCTTACGTAGTTAAATACTTCGTTTAACTCATCCTTACGAAGTCAAAGACTTCGTTTAACTCCTTAGGAAGTCAAAGACTTCGTATAAGTCCATTACCTCTCACTTGTTATTTGTAATACTATAAAGTCAATCATAAGAATACATGAGACCATCACGTTATATACTACACGGGCCCTGCATAGTAATAAACATGTTATTCTTAAGTATTCTTATCCCCACTGTATAGTATTCCAAATATACAAGTTAATTTTTTTTAACACATCACCTCAATACTCCCTTCAAGTTCGTACATAAAGTTTTCGATCCAATCTCCTTATAGGATCAAGAACACACAAAGTTTGAGTTTAAGTACCAACCTGATACTTAAATCCCTCAAACCGGTGCTCTGATACCAACTTGTTACGTTCTTAAACTTAAACTATTTTTAATACATTATGCGGAAAACGGTCCCATATTTTTCATTATTTATACCTATAAAAAACGTATTTCATTCATGAAGCCAGTTAAATAAATTATCACTATTTAAAAGTGATCATTTCTTAAATGTCCATTAGGGAACAAAACCTTGCTGAAAAATATATGCAATGCATCCTACGCCAAGAGCCTGTATATTGACCGGTCTTCACATCATCATATACAAAATGCTCCTCTTTAATCCGATCTGAGACTTGCACTCCCACCATGCCTTGCCTATTCATGATTATACATTGTAAGGGTTAGTATAATCATGTATGTACACATGTCTATATATTGAAGATAAATTAAACATCTTTTAGGTGCGGCATAACACAAAATATTAATGGAGTAACAAACCTACACAAACGTGGTCATCCCTACTTAAACTCGATGTTATCGCCTGAATGCCCGTTAGGTCTTGTATGAACATGTATATACTTGTTTTGGCACGTACCTTTTACAAGGGTTAGTTCACAATAACACCAATTAATAAACTTCTAACCCTCGTGCTTTCAACTTAACAATTGAAACCCATGTATCATGTATATCTTACAAATTTCTTCTCAAGTATCCATGATACTTGAAAGAAACCTGCACGTAGATGACGATTAATTTCACATCTTATACAACTTTTGGATAGGTACTTTCCTCCTTCCTCTTCCATCCATTTGTGTAAAAACCAACCTATACATTTTTGTGACACCAGCAATAGGTTTAACACATTTTAAGTCACCAATTAATTGATGATATACGTACTTCTCATAATTCATTAACATACTTCCTATATTGGTAACCATCCCATTAAAGCTTCCACTATATCATTATATAATTTAAGATATTATCAAATCTTGACATTGAAAAGCAATTGGAATACCAGCATATATTTCATATAATACACAATCTAAAACATAACATTATGGTATAAGACACAGACTAATACATGGTAAGTTCACTTACCTTTGCTCGTAGGATCCTTGATACTTTTATCTTTACCCTTCACCCGTTGGCATCCAAGCATTTTTAGACCTAGCTTATTTCAAATTTTAACATACAATGTGTTAGGATACATAATGTGCAAACATTCCATCTCATACATTTGTATCCTTCATAATGTTTCTTACACATAACTTTTATATATAACTAAACTCCACAAGATTAGTTATTGGGTGTCAGCCCAATGGCCACCGGCACCCACCTTAAACCGGTTCGAGGCCTAAAGTGGTCGGGTTCAAATCCTGCTTGCAGGCTCTTCGCTCCCCTCGAAACGGCTGGGTACTCACCGCCAGGCAGCGTTGCCGGGTTGCTAGCTTGGGGAGGGAGATCCCTCCCACGGTCAGGGGTACCGTGCAATTACCCTTTTTTATATATAACTAAACTCCACAAGATTAGTTATTTACTAATCCCACTCACTTGACCCATTAGTGCAATTACTTGCATACTTCATTTGTTATTTGTTTACGACACTTTGTAATCCCCAACAACTACATCACACGTTTATAAACGTATTTGGTCAATTAAAACCAATTACCCAAGTTATACTTCATTTAAGAAAATAATTTTGCTTTTAGATTTGTTTCATGAACTTAATATTTTACACAACATATACAACCTCTAGTATTTCATATTTTTGACCCACTTAATGATCATGTTTTCTCTTGTTTTAAAATTCTTTAAATACTAGACTCCACAAGGTTTCCAGGCATATAAAGAACACCCAAAACGGACACTAGGTTGATTTTATATGATTTTTACAAAACTACCGAAAATTTGTGTAAAAGTTGCAAAAATTCATGGTTAGGTTCTTCCCAGTTCCACCCAACTCTTTAATTGCAGCCCCTTTGCATGCTTAAAACCATATTAAACTCTTAGAAATGGTTAGGAACACCTAATACATAAGTTGCATACCAAATGGATGTAAAACACTATCAATTTAAAAGTAATCATCACTAAACCATTAAGTTTTCCAACAACCCCAATTTGGATCAAGAACCCTAATCTTTTTCATGTTGCTCAAAATCAACTAAATAATCTTTTTGATGATATGTATCCACTAACTAACATAAGAAGTAATGTTTTAAGCCATATATCATTAAAATAAATCATGAATTTCTGATAATAATTAACACTCGCTTGCAACTTTCTAATCAAGAATATGAAGATGAAAAGAGAGGGGATTTTTACTTACAAAGATGGAAGAATGATTTTAAAATGAGTTTGAGAAGTTAATTGATGATGATTAACACTTATAAACTCCAGATTCTTGAATCATTCAGCCCCTTTATTTGATCTCCTCCTCTCCTCATTGCATAGAACACATATAAACACACACTAATCTGATTTTTGGAAAAATACGTGTACATGTCTGATCCTTTCCACCTCAATTAAAACTTTTAGGGATTTACAATTTAGTCCCTCTAATCTTCTTTATGAAAATTGTATCCACTAACTTGTATTTAAAGCTTTACTAACCAATCACCATACTTCTAAGGTTTATCCTAATATTTTATAAATTAACACATTATTATCATTTATAAAATTTTCTAAACCGTTATTATACTTCAACATTTACTTTTGTTTTAAATTGCATAAAAATACAATGATTCTTATACATACTTCAATAATTGTATATACGTATATCTATATATATATATATATATGTATATAAACCAACTTTTGGGATGTTACATTTATAAAAGGGGTTTTTAATATTTCAAAATTCTAGTTTAGAAAATATTATGTACCATATATTTGCATGCATTCAAATCAATGGTACTTTAGTGAAAACCAATTTTTAAGGTTCTTTTAATAAAACCCATTTTATTATAAAAAATCATTAATCTTTAATAAACACTTTTAGTAATCACTTTAATGACTTTATTAATAACCAATTTTAAGCTTGTTGTTGATTATTAGTTTGTTAAGCATGCATATCGACATATCATCTAAACAACATAAATAAGCAACCACACAAGCATAGCATAAATAACAATAGGTGCATAACCATAGCCAACTATTTTGACAAAACTTGTTAGCCGAAACAAGTGTGCCAAAAGGTCCTTCCTAAGGGTGAAATATGACATAAGTGATGTATCATTGAACTCCCACTTAATCCCACATCCAAATGCTTCAAGTCTCCTTCTTATGTTGTGATTTCTCCACTTTCTTTGAGCTTCCAAATGGACTCTAAATTCAGCTCCAAACTCCTTTGGGCCTTGAAAATGTGTTTTGGTTATTGGGCTGAATCACCTTAAGAACTATGAAGCTCTTTAGGCCCGAAATTAAAACCAAAAACACATTTTGTGTGCATCTTCTTTTACATAAAATTATCCTAATACATTTTTCTAGTAAAATAAAATGCAACTAATCTATTTATTTTGCTTGCCAAATGAAAATAAATAAATTACATATCTTACAAATAGAAGAACAAATATAATAATTATTACAACCCATTGAAATAATAATAAAAATAAATCACAACACAATCATTCAACACAAGGTCATGGCTAGGTTATATGCACCAAAATATATATCCACACACACACACACACACACACACACATATATATATATATATATATATATATATATATATAAAATTCAAGAAGCAAAAATGGTTCCCTTTTATAACCATTTTCGGCTATGTTAAAAAAAAAATCGAAAATGTAAGTTTTGTCCAAACAAACAAATCATCCATATGAAATAATTTTTCAAGATTTCTTTTTGCATGTAAGAAAATAATCTTGAAAAACAAAGGGATAACCATGTTAAAACTTTCGGCCATAGGGTTTTATCCAAACCCGAAACCCGGAAATTTTAAATCTATTGAAGCATGCACTCATATAAGCGGCTCTGATACCATTGTTGGGATTTTCACATGTTTATCAAAGTGATTTCATCCGTATAAAATCAAAACGCAGCGGAAATATTATTTAAAACATGTTACTTTTAAGATATAAATTTCATTTATATGCAAAATCCCAAAACCCGGATCCATATATGAACATGCATCCTATCAAACACAACCATAGGACGTTTTGAAGACTACCTTCTTGGAGTAAACAGAAATAAAAGGGATGATGCTTCTTGAACGGTTGCCTTTAAGTGTAGAAGACCTCAAGCTTGTATACCCAAAGTCTTCCAACAAACACTTTAGTTTTAGGTAGGATTTGAACACTTAAATCAAACTTGAAAAACTCTTGGACAAGACAATGTTGGCTGAAAATTTGAGAGCATTTACAACGGTGCTCTTAAAAAAAATGATCTTGTAATCATATGAAAAGTATGAGAGAGCTTTTATCAAAATTCACCAAATCATCTCTTCTCATATTTCAAAGAATTGCATGTAAGATAATTGGCCATAAAGCCTTGGGAAGACCCCATAAGGGGCGGCCCATATTGCCACCATTCTCACCCAATGAAATTTTTTCTAGCTTATTTTTATGTCTTGTATTTAGTTTTATAACTTTTATAAAACTTAACATAACATTTTTATAAGCTACATGCAACCTTTTAAATGTTATTTAACCCATTAAATAACAAAATAAAACAATCTCACAAAATAAATTATCCATATATAATTTATTAGTTTCTCAAGTGTAATTATTTAGAAAACCAATTTCTAAATCTTGTAAGTGTTAATATTTATTTATTTGATCATATCATAAATAAATATTATAAGTATTTGTCTAGCTTGTTTTTTGGTATGTCTCGACTTGGATCATAACGTACTAACCACATCAGTTTAATATGTGTCTTGGGCATGCAAAGTCCAACACCATAACCACAGCTGTGAGTGATCCCAGATTGGTTTGGAGCTCCTGAATCTTCTGATTCTTATGGGTGATCTCTTCCATTAGGCTGGCAATCTGAACATCCTTAAATATCTTGTCTTCCTCAAGTGCAGTGATTCTTTTCATCAGGATTACGGTCTCATTATCTTCAGACAATTCCTCACTGTCAGTACTGCTTGATGCTTCTTGGGTTCTTTCTTGATTGGACTCAGCAACTGCTTCAGCTTCTCTAGCAGCTGCTTAAACAATTCAGCAGCTTTAAGCACATCGGCATCTGACGGACCACTGCTTGAACCTTCAATTGGTTTTGGAGCTGGCATAAACATCGCCGCTCTTTCATTCTGAATAAAATCAATTATTGCTTGACTAACAGGTGTTCCCGTGACTTGAGTAGGTGGTCGCTTAGAAATAACAGGCATAGTCGATTCTTGGGTTGTTCTTGCTTCAGTATTGATTTCTCGGGCTGATCCTATAATCTCTTCTTCTTCGTTTCCTAGGAGGAAGATCAGCCGCAGGATCTTCTATAACATTATCAGGCTCAGCAGAAACCATCTCAACCGGTTTAGTGTGAGGAAGATTCACACTTATCAGTTGTTCAACATTCTAAGAGGCTTTCAACAGTAACCTCTGTCTCAACATCTCCTACGTTCTCATTCACCTCTGCTTCATCCATCACTGTTTCATCAACCACATCCTCCTCACTCTCAATCCCTGTCAAATGCACATTCTCAACCGGCTCACTTGACCCAGGAGGAGCATCAATGATTTCAACATCATGTTCATCAGCAATTGTAGCATTTACTGGTGCCTACACTTCTTTAGTAACCTCAGAGAATGCACCAAACTTGACCAATGGCTTCTTGTTATGATACGTCACTTGAACATCAGCTCTTGGTTTCTGATTCCGCATAGAAAAGACCATGCGATTCATTATCTTGGTGTCATATATGCTAACAATAGGCTGCAGCTGAGGGTACTTAGTCTCCAAGATCATCTGAAGAAATCTAGGAAACTTGAACCAGTACTTCTTGTTTAGGGTTCTAACATTTACCACATGTCATCGAATACGCATCTGGAATAATTGAACTTCCATCCTTCTACCAATGAAACCAACCCTGAACTTTGCCTGATCATCAGTGTATCTATACCGCTCTTATTCCCACTAATGCACACTAAGTAAACATGAGCCAAAAACCTCTAGTACGGGTGCAATAGTTTCTTGGTAGTGGGAGGATATGACCCTTCGTAGCTCATCTTGCCAAAGACTTCCATAACCTTTTCTTTTGTATGCTAAACTGGATCATCAGCAGCATCTCCGAAAAGTAACACTTCGCGAATAACTTGCTCGGTAATCAATATCTCTTTGTCTTGAATTTTTGATCGGATCACGTTGTCTCCCTTTTTCGCACTTGCATTGTTCCAAAAATCACGTATCCAATCTTCACGAATGATTGGATTTTCTCTAAATGCATGAGCTAATCAGCAAGTGTACAATCATACTATCAGCGACTTGTATGACTCGTGTCCTTTTGGAGGTTCAGTCATGTAGCACTCCACATTCATGCTCTTTTCCCAAGACGGGACATGATTATCAGCTACTTGTTTTCTAGTTTCTGCACCAAACAGATCAAGTTAGAAATATTTAACAAATATTGAAACTCGAGATTCCTGAGTTTGACCGTAAACTTGGTCAAACTAGTTCGAATTGTTTGAAAATAATTTTCAGTTTTAAAAAATATAACTGTTTTTAAAACAATTTTATTAATAGAAAACTTCAAAATTAATTTTAAACAGTCCTGAGTCCAATTGGTTTCAATACAGGCCTAGATGTAAAGCAGTCCCAAATTTTAGTGAGTGTGCAGTCCAGCACATGAGTGTGTGGCCCACACTCCAATCTGCGAGGGCACCTTTGGTATTTCACAGTAAAAACGAGGGGTAGTTTGGTAAACTAAGATAGGGCGCACACTTGGTCTGGTCAACGAAAGTCAATCGCACATTCACCTGGTCAACAAAAGTCAATCGAACAACCTAACTCGCACACGGGTAATAACCAGTGTGCGAGGGGTATATTGGTCTTTTCACAGATTGTACGAGGGGCATAACTGTCCAACCATGTCACATCTTTCACCTTGCACACTCTCTAAGGGTAATTTAGTCATTTTACATAGGTGTGCGAGGGCATTTTTGTAAATTTTCCACTGTGCGGTTCCCTTATCCAGCGCGTACAAGTCACGTGCCATCTCTGATCATCTTCTCCGGCGAAGTACAGTAGAATCCGCCCAATCTCTCAGTTCTGATCATCCTAGAATACTTCTAATATTGTTCAAAACATCATCGATTTCAAACATAAACCCTAATCACTATCTAATATCATTGAAATCTATCAAACTTATGTCGATTCAGGGTCTTCACCGTCCAAATGTCCTGTATTCACATTCAAAATCAATTAAAACGTTTAAACTACTGACCTTTGGATTTTCCTTTTTGATTCGACATAGTCATACAGCAGATTAGGGTTCTTGATCATGAAATCAGTTGAAAAAGACGCTGATGAAGAAGACAGCAGTGTGCGGTTTGTTTAAATTTTTGAGAGAAAAAGAGGAATGATGAATGTGTGAATGGTTGTGCTGTCGGCACAACTTCAATTAATACTTAGGTCTCCTTTTCAAACAAGTGGGCCCACCAAGTGTGCGGTGGGCCACAACCAACACCCTTTTCAAACTGTTTTAGATTTTGTGGGACCCACCAAGTGTGCGGTGGGTCCGGCTCGAATCTCGAGACCAAATGTTTCAAATTTTTTGCAGAGTCGTTTTAAGAGAAAGCACGGTCTTTCTCGATTCTCGAATAAGGTCACATTTTAATTAACTTATAATATATACATTATACTATGAACTACTCTAACAATACATTATTTACACGAAAATTAATTAAATAAACTCACATGTCTGTTTGCAAGCACCTTTTCTACTGGATAAAATCACAGTGTTTCAGGCTAAACTACACTTATCAACACTAATTTACTTTGGGTGATCTGAGCGATTGCCAGTATACTTGTCCACTTAACTTATCTCCTTAGGCTTTTTTCATATAACGGTCATCAACTGATTTATCATGTTTCTTTAATTCAATTAATATGAACACTCAGTTAAATCACAATCAAATCATGGAATTTTAATCAGAACACACTATCATACATGCAGTTTCCCTACCACATATTTTCACAAGCCTGTTCTAGGATTCTGAAACCTTGACTGGACTGGGTTGAGAAGAGAACATAATAGATCATTTGCAGAGATGGAAGTAATGTACAGATCAAATGAGTTTTCTTAGTTGGATATAGGTTTTTCGGGTTTCTTTTGGCCACTAGAGGGCGTCTTTCGGGTGTAATTGATCTATAGCACGACAATGTACAGCTAGGTCTTTGCTCACGCAAAACAGAAGCTGACGTTGCCTAGCACCTCCAGGTCTTTGCTCACGCAAAACAGAAGAGATACACGAGTTGGTCATAAAAGATTTCAGAACTAGAACAAAATTGTGTGTATCGGGATGTCACACACGTATTCAAATAGTCATGTCCTAATTCCAAGCGACGTTCTTTCCTGAGGTCATAGAGTAATTTAGTGTTCTGCACAGAACCAGTCAAAGTGTCTAGCCATTAGGATAAAGCCTACCGACATATCGCTCTGGAGTCAGACCATTTCAATATTGGTCTTACATTAGTCAGCCTTAATCCACATAGTGAAAATTCATTTCATTTCTCGGGTTGTATCAAAGGCTTAGCAAAAACTATTTTTGTATTTTTCTGATTTTTCAATGTTTTTGTATTTTCTGATTTTTAATGTTTTTGTATTTTCCTGATTTTTAATGTTTTTGTATTTTTCTGAGAGACTACATCCCCCTAAATTTTTGCTTAAAATTGAAAATAAAAAGAATAAACGAAAAACAATTTTAAGAAATAAATTTACAGAAACGAAGAAAAATATTTTTGTGTGACAAAGTTCAATCCTCGAAATCGACCATTTTTAACAGTTCAAGTAGAGTAGTGAAACATGCTTTATCATGATCGGTTTTGTAAAAATATCAGCGACATTGTCGTCAGTATGTATTTGTTCCATTGTGATAAGTCCCTGGTTGAAAGAGTCATGTATGAAATGAATTTTTATGGCAATGTGCTTGGTTTTAGAAAAATATACCAGATTTTTCACTATTTGGATAGCTGCATCAGTGTCACAATAAATGGGAGTTTGGGAGAAATTCAAACCGTAATCCACCAGTTGGTGTTGGATCCATATAACCTGAGAGCAACAGGCTGAAGCGCTGCATATTCAGCTTCTGCAGTCGACAGTGAGACAGTTTGCTGCTTCTTGCATTGCCAGGAGATGAGGCGATCCCCCAGAAACTGGCATCCAGCTGATGTGGACTTCATATCCCTACTTGTACCTCCAAAGTTACTGTCAGAGAAAGCACATAAATCAAATGGAGATTCCCTTCGATATAGAAGTCCAAGCCTAGGCCTGCCCTTAAGACATCGAAAGATTCTCCTGACAACATTCAAATGAGAAAGTTTAGGACCAGCCTGATAACGTGCACATTGACACACGGCAAACATAATGTCTGGTCTACTGGCTGTCAAATACATCAATGAGCCAATCATCGACCGGTATAATGTCTCGTCAACAGCTTCTCCCTCCAGATCTTCGGTCATCACTGGTCTTTCTGCCATAGGTGTATTTGCAGGCTTTGCATCCTGAAGTTTGAATTTTGCAATGATGTCATCAACATATTTTCCTTGATGAATTAGGATTCCCTTGGAGTCTTGAAAAACTTGCAAACCCAAAAAGAAGTTCATTTCTCTCAGTGCCCTCATTTCAAACTGCTTCTTCATGGCTTCTTCGAACTCCTTGCACAGTGCATCACTAGTAGATCCAAAGATGATGTCGTCCACATAGATTTGCATTAATTTTGATCTTCACCCACCCTGCGAATGAACAAAGTATGATCTATGATTCCTTGAGTGTATCCATTTGCGAGCAGGTGCTCTGTCAGTGTAGCGTACCATGCACGGGGAGCTTGATGCAACCCATACAAGGCCTGTCAAGCTTATAAACATGAGCTGGATACTGTGGATCAACGAAACCGGACGGCTGCAACACATAAATTTCTTCTTTCACTTTGCCATAAAGGAACATCGTCTTAACATCCATCTAGTAGACCATGAACCCCATAAACGATGCATAGGCCAGAAAGATTCTAATTGCTTCCAATTTGGCCACAGGAGCATACACTTCATCGTAGTCACGGCCTTCAATCTGTTTGAACCCCTGAACAACCAATCTTTCTTTTATTCGAACGATCACTCCACTATCATCTCGTTTGTTTTGATAAACCCATCGAGTTCCAAGTGATTTTTTTCCAGCAGACAATCGAATCAACTTCCACACTTGCAATTTTTCGAACTGGTTCAACTCATCCTGCATGGCGTCTACCCAGCTAGGTTCTTGAAGAGCCACAGAGATTGTCTTAGGCTCAATTTGAGAGATGAAACATGAGAATAGGCATGTGTTGATGACTCCTGTCTGACGTCTGGTCAAACCCCAGCTCCTATAGGTCCAATCACATTCTCAATAGGATGATCACATTGGACACTTGTAGGAATAGCAGTTTCTGGAGCATTTCCCGTCGGTGGCAGATTTGTAATGTTCTCAGTTGCTGCCAGTTCTGTCTGTTCAATAACAGGTTCCTCCGCTGAATCATTTGCAACATACTTGTCCGGAATGGGGTCATTAAAGAACATGTCATTTTAATTGTTCAACGAGTCTTCATCATCAGATGAATCTGAAGGAAGCTTCCCTTCTGTGTTGAGAATGTCTGTGTAATCTGGAGCCACTTGTATCTTAGGTGCAGATGTTGAAGATGAGGCTGTAGGTGTGCAATCCCCAACAGCTGTAGAATCCCCCTCAACTTCAACATCCCCCTCTTCTTCAGCATTGTGCGTAACAATTGAGGATCGTGGAGCAACATTCGAAGGAACTTAGTTATCTGCATGAACAACAGGAGAATCATCAATAATACCAAAAGATTTAAACAAATGAGCATAGTTATAGAGAGTGAATGGCCCGTTTCCAGCATTTGTCTGATTTTCCGTGAGCCACTGTACATCGAACGACTCGACAATCTGTCTTGTCTTCTTATTAAACACTCTATATGCTGTCTTGTTCTCTTGTGCTGCTTTCCCAGCATAGTCGATGAAAAAGCATTCATCTCCCCTAGCATCAAATTTCGGTACTACATCCAAGTGCAACAGGGTACATGGGCAAAAGAAAGCTTTAAAGTGCCCAACAGAGGGGTTTTCACCAAACATCACTTCGTGAGGTATCTTCATGCATGCCTTGTTGATAATCACTTTGTTTTCAACGTAGCACGCGGTATTGATCGGCTCATCCCAGAAGAGGATTAGGAGCTTAGAATCACTTAGCATGGTGCGAGCCGCTTCAATTAGGGTTCTATTCCTTCTTTCAACAACTCTATTTTGCTGTGGAGTCCTAGCAGCGTTGTACTGTCTAGCTATTCCCCTTTGAGCACAGAAGAAGTTCAAATCAGCATTCTTGAACTCGGTTCCATTGTCACTTCGAATTCCCTTCACTTTCTTGCCAGTCTGATTCTCCATGAAAATGATAAATCTCTTCATCAGTTCTGCAGTCTCACTTTTGTTAACTAAGAAGAAAACCCAAATGAAACGTGAGTAATCATCATAATTACCAAACAATAAGACTTTCCTGAGATGCTTAGCAGGTTCACATGACCAAAGAGATCCATGTGAAGTAGCTGCATCACACTGTTAATGGTGTTTACAGACTTAGGAAAATGTGGTTTTTGATGCTGTTTACCCTTAGCACAAGAAACACATTTTTCGAAAGTTATAAAATCTTTCACGGGTAGATCCCTTACCAACCCTAGTTTTGCAAGATGGTTCAGGTTTTTAACATTAAAATGTCCTAAATGGCTATGCCACAACATGGCATTGTGTTCAGAGATTTTTGAAAACAAACAGGCAAAGCTTTCAGCGGGTGGTTTGCTCATGTCAATTACATAAGCGTTTCCTTTTCGGTCAAATTTCAACAAAATCCATTCTTTAGGAATAACGATCCCTGGTTTTAGGATGAGGCAATGTTTATTAGTGAAGTGAGTTGTGTAGCCGTTGTCACATATTTGAGAGACGCTCAGTAGACTATGCTTCAACTCAGGAACGTAGTTGTGACACCCCAGGAAAACCAGTAAACGATACAACTTACCTAGCTTCCTCAGTAACCGCATGCTAAATTTCAGGACGAAATTTCTTTCAAGTTGGGGATAATGTGACAACTCGAGTTTCCGACTTTCATTTTCGTATTTATTGCGCGTTGACTTTGACTGTTAGTTGTTTGACTTGTAACTGTACATGTTATGATATGATAAAACGCATTGTGTTTGCATGATTTTGTGTTTTGGTTGTATAACATGAAACACCTGTTGAAAACTTAAACTGTTTAACACATGAAAGGACCCGACGAAACAGACTATTTCGCCATATACATCCCGACGAAACAAGATGTGTTTCGCCATCAAGCAACTCGACGAAACAGTGTGTTTCGCCATAGAACCTCACGACGAAACTGATGTGTTTCGCCGGCCCACTGATTCGCAAAGCCCATTAAGGGCCCAGAACGGTAATTTGTGTATATTAACGTAAACCGACTTCCTGTTTCACACTTTTAACAAAAATCAAAACCCTAGAACTCTCCACTCTGTGAAGGCGATAACCATCTTCAACCATCAACTTTCTCTCTCGAATCCTCCCTTGTTCATCCCGGATATCTCGGTTAGTGCGTGCTCGTCTAATCGGTTTCTTTGTCCTTTGATTTCTTTATACATGTTGTGTATATGCTTGATTTCTGGATTATAGGAGTATATGTGTATGATGAATACTTAGGGTTTCATGAACCTCTCGATGATTATGCATGTTAGCGGGTATGCATAGAGTATGGATTTTGTGAGTGTTGTTTTGTGATGGTTACATGATTTTATTGATGATGATGATGAAGATGATATGATCCTTGTTTCATTGATGGTTCGGTTGTGATGCATAGATTAATGATTAGTAACATAAGACTCATTATATTGAGCGATGATTGAATGATTTCTGTAAACTGTTGTATCGGCGATTAGGGTTCATGTGCGTAACTGATTCTCGATGAAACTGATTTGGGTCACGAAATGGATTGTGCGGCGAAACAGAATTTGTGTTTCGCCAAAGGGTTAACGACGAAACAGGGGGTGTTTCGCCAAGAATGTAGTTGACGAAACAGAAGTGTTTCGTCAAAGGGTTTTACGGCGAAACAGGGGTGTTTCGCCGACTGGGTAAACTGTTTGGCTATTTGATTCTGTTAAGTCTTAACTGAGTTAACTAACTGCTGTTAGATGCTATGCCTGACTTGTATGATCTTAAATATGTGCAATGTGCTACTTGGTGATTTTTGACGCATTGTCCACTATGATTATACTTGCGAGCCAACTTGGTAAATACAAACTGATTGTGTATACGTGCACACTTCAGGAAGTGATTGACTTACTTTGAGCACATACTTAGCATACCGAGCAAAACAAGGTGAGTTCACACCCTTACCAAGGCATGGGATTCCCGGGGTGGGAATGGGTTTTGGATGATTACTTATGCTTGAGTTGTTATTGGAATTACATACCATAGGCCTCGGGAAAGGAAGGTTATTGGTAGATACTGCTAGACTAGTGATACATATACTTCTCTTCGCACACACGCCGGGATTGGCTGCGATAATAGAACTAATCTTCGCACACATGCCTGGAATGGCTGCGAACCATGCTTTAAACTTCGCACACATGCCGGGTGGGCTGCGATACAAATATACCTAGTCTAGAAAACATGGGAAACCCCCCACAATCTTCGCACACATGTCTAAGAGACTGCGATTCAAGTACTTACGATATATGAGTTACTAAACGAACATACGGTTTACAATACAATTACTATAACTGAACAACCAACTGTGAACTCGCTCAACTAGTTGTTGACTCTCTGTTAAATGCCTTGCAGGACCATAGGTACTTTTGGAGCTTGCACGGGAGGCACGGTCGTTGTGGACTTGGATCGTGAACGTGTTGTTTAACATTATGACATTTTGTACTTAATACTTATGTTGGACTTTTACATTATTGCTTCCGCTACACACTTGTTTATGTTTGGTTTTGAAAACGCCTATCGTATTGATGTATGACTTTTACTATTTACTTATATGTTCAATATGATTGGTGGCTTGATCCTGGTCAGTCACGCCTCCAAGCGGTGGAACTCCGCGTGTGGATTTTGGGGGTGTGACAGTAGTTGACATCCTTGAAACAGAGATCGCCGTTCTTTACTGTGCCTCGCTGAGTGATATTTCCCTTCTCCCCTCCCGTAAAAGCAACAAATCCGCCATTGAATTCTTCAAGATTAGTCAGTTAGGATAAATCGCCAGTCATATGCCTGGAACAACCACTATCAATGACCCAAAGTCGAATGACATCCCTCCATAGCCGTTCCTGCACATTATGCGGGATTAGTTAGATTTGGGTACCAAGGCCATAGTAGCGATGGGCACACCCTTTTCATTCATGTACATTACTTGCATCCAAACCATGTTGTTCTTAGATTGGACAGGTCTATCAATAGTACACGATGATTTGGAAGAAGTGTCTAGAACATGGCTTTTAGGTTTCCAAACTTGCTTACTGGATTTCGAAAATTTTGTAGTTTCTAATTTAGGTTTTGAAGACTTTAAGTTATTTTTTTGATTCATTTCTTTAGCCTTGTTCCGGTCTTCATCAGAAGGCTTCACCTTGGAATTCTACCTCTTAACAGGTTTAGATTTTTCAGTCTTCCCCTGTTTAGAATGTTTGATGTTCCCTTTTGGAGCCTTTTGATGTTCTCCTTCCTTGAGCTTATCAGGACGATGCTGACTATTTCTTGCATTGTGACCAGCAATGCCACATGTGTAACATATTTGTCGTTTCACGTGCGGCTTTGCTGAAGATCTATCAGCCTTTTCAAAACTTGATGCCCTGTGTGGATCCCGAGATCTAAGTGAAGCAGGCTTACTTTGATTTTAGAAATGTTATCATGATCTTCACACTTTTCAATCTTGATTTAGGTGGAATGTATTTTGTTTCACCACCTTGTTTAGTTTTTTTTACCAATAGATTTTTAGATACGTCAGATTTATTAGGGAAAACAACTGAATTCAAATCATCACAAACAGAATCAAAGCAAGTACTAGAACATTCATCACTCTTAAAAATAGAGCCCACACAATCTAAAGCATCAGGAGAAATTGAAATAATTTTTTTGTTTTTTCATAAATTAAACGATTGTTTTTCTGAATTATATTTTTCAAATCGTTTAAAGCAACATCATCCTCCTCATCCTCATCTACCCATTCTTCAACAATCACTTGTTCTGCATGTGAAGTAACAGGGTTAGAAACATTCATTTGTTCACAAACAATGTTAGTTGAATCCGTAGTAGCACTTTCAGTCTCGAGTGACACTATTTGTTCAGTAGTTTCAGAATCATGAGTGTTCAATGGCTGAGCACCACTAGACTCAACAGAAGCTTCTGATGTAGATTTTGATTCTACTTTTGTCTGTTATTCAACTTTTTCAGGCGATTCTTTGTTAGACTCTGCAGAATCAACTAACTCTGAATTTTCACAGTTAGCTGTTTTTGAGGAGTCACATGACGAATCAAATGAAGTAGTTGATTTAGCATGTTTGCTAGACTCTGCTTCAGTCTGTCTTGATTCAACTTCTTCAGATGATTCATCACTAGACTCAGCGCACCCAACAAATTCTGAATTCTCACAATTAGTTGTTTCTGAGGAGTCACATGTCGAATCAACTTAAGTAGTTGATTCAGTGTGTTTTCTAGACCCAAACCCTTTGATGAATTCAGCAAACACATTCATCATAGCAAACTGAAATTGTTTGATTTTATTTTAGACTCTTCTTCTTGATTTTGCAATTAAGGTGAATTTTGAGAAAAACTTGACTCAGTGTTATCTAATACTTGAAAATGTTTGTCAATATTAGCTTTATTCTCAAAATTCAGAGTCTCAGTGTGTTTTGAAGCGTTAGCAGGTTTGATAAACGTTTTCTTGAAGGCCAATTTTTCTAAAATAATTTTAGTTTTATCGGGCCTTGTGATCTTTACTTTCTTTGGTTTAGTAGGTTCGACCTTCACACCCTTAGGTTTCCCATATTCCATATCAGGCAAGTCGGCTATCTCCTCATCGGTTATAGGAATAAAGGTGTAATTGTGATTGTATGGTGGAGGTATGCATACGAATCCCAATACCTTATTCCTCACTTCCTTTTTACTATATTTTAACTGTTGGTTAATCATTTTTCAACTTTTTCACTTGACACATCAAACTTTTTAAAATTGAACTTTGTGTTTTCAAAAGTTGATTTTAAGTTATCAAGTTCAACAGTTAATTTTTCAGATAGTTCTTTAAAGTGGAGATGCCTACATCGCTCCTGACTCAGATCGTTTTGCAACTTTCGGATATCATGCTTTTGCACCTCCACCATATCCTTATATCCGTTAATTTTCTTTTTAATCTGATATTCGTTAGATTTGGACAATTGAAGTTGCATAACGAGCGAGTCAGCCTGCTCTTTGTAACCACTAAGTTTTTCCCTACATGCACTAGTACAACAAATATTATCTACACATACCTCAGCAGTCGAGGGAGTATAGTCGTTCATCTGAGCCATGAGTGCCTGATATACGGTGTCCTCAGTGATACGCAGGTCATTCATCTGTTCTGACCAATCAAATCCACCTCCTTCCTGAACCACCAAAGCATTTCCAGGGTTTGCAGTAGATCCAAAGGAGCTTGTTTGGTTTCTGGCAGCTGTGTTCGAGTTTGTGCCGTGAGTAGGACGAGTAACAGTGACATTTGAGGTAGAAACGACATTTGGAGTTGGTCTTGATGCTGAACTGACAGTAACAGTGACATTAGGGTTAGATCTCTCCCTTCTTGGTTGTCGGCATTCACGTGCAAAATGCCCTGGTTCATGGCAGTTGTAGCATCTAAGCTTCGACTTGTTCCATCCAAGTTCCTGATCAGCCAATTCCCACTTGTTTCTTCTGGTCCTTTTGACAAAGTTTTTAGCGTGGAACACAACCATGACCATTTGCCAAGTAATGTCCATTTCTTCAATATCGTCAGGATAGACCTCGTGCAGCTCATTTGATGCGATTTGATTAGCAGCCAACTTCCCAAAGGCATGATAGCAATTCATGACCCCTGCCATGAAAACCATGTGTTCCTCACACTCTTTAGAAACTATAATGGGAGATGACTAGTTGGATGTAGTAGATGTAGCTGAAGTGGTGGGATGGGTTTGTGAAGGAGCAGGTGCAGACTGAACTGGGTTCACTTGTTGAACTGGAGTTGAAATCGCAGGAAAGTAACCAGAGTAACCAGGGTAAGTGCCAAGGTTGGTGGGAACTAGAACTATAGCTGGAGTGTTTGAGTAGTTGGAAGGGTTTGTAACTGTAGAAGGAAACATCAGGAAAGAACCGGCCCCCTGCTGCGAAAACCAATGTTGTGTTTTTGGAAACCCCTGCATTGTTGTAGCTTGAAGTGTGATTGTATAATCTTTGCTTGTCGTCCATTTCATAGGACTTGAGCAAAGATATCAATTTAGCAAGGCTCATCCTAGACAAATCTTTGGTTCTTTTGATGAGAGTGACATTAGTATCCCAGCTTCTAGGAAGAGCATTTAGCAGATTTTTGTTGACGACTGAGTTTTGTAGTGGTATGTCGTGTGTTCTCATCTCACTGATCAAAGAGATGAACCTTTGAATCTAGTTTTCAAGGGTTTCTCCTGGAAAGTGGTTGAACAAATTAAACCTTTGTGTCAACATCTCTCTTTTGCTTTCCTTCATTTCTTCATTTCCTTCATACATCGCTAAGAGCGAATACCATAGCTCTTGAGCAGAAGCAGCCTCCCTAACCCCACATCAATTTCAGGCGCCAAAGCAGAGTGTAGCAAGAGCCTTGCCATCAATGTCAATTTTCTCACGATCTTCATCGCTGTATTCCGATTCAGGCTTAACAGTAGTAGTTCCTCTAACATCATCTATCACATAAGTGATCACAACTAGAACGTTGCAAATAGATCTCCATGCTTTTGGATCCTTGATCTTCATGTATTGAACGAATCTGAATTTCCATTCTGATAAGGATCCCCCTAACAGCAGCCTAGGGATCCTGTTGTTAGTTCCAATAATGTTGCCAAGGTCCTGATTAATCACAACTTTGTCACTCTACGCCATTTGGTTAGTTAGTTCCATTTCTTTTTCTTGTTTTCTTCGAGTCCTTGAATCAGCAAACACGCAGCAAGTAATCCTTGAATTCAATCTTCAAGCGATATCTGATCCAACCGAGCCTTTGTAAGACTACGTAGGCTCTGATACCAATTGTAAGTCCAGAAAATGATACAATCGGATATCATGACACCTTAACAAGTTGCGAAAACACAAGAAAGATGTAGAAGATTGAATAAGAGAAGTCAATTGATTAAACAAAAGAGCACACGACTACAAGAGTTGTCTGGTGCTCGCACAATACAATGCCAAGTTTCACAAAACAATCAACAACCTAAAACAAGCCAAGGAACATCCTATTTATAAGCTCATAGGATGCCCTAGTACAATGGGCTAAGTCCCAACCCAAACGACCACCTATAGTTTAACCAAGCCCACTATTCTATTATAACTAGCCCAAAACAAGTAAATCAAGACAAACGTAAACCTAAACAAGTTTATGCCTTTACAATGACACTTACAGTAGGAATTGGTAACAGAATAGGAATTGGTAACAGAATGGGTGTAATAAAAAGGATGTAATTTGTTGTAATCACCGGATAAATGATGTATTCGACCGAGTAATCGTATAAAGACGAGTCGGATTAGTTATCGCAGTGGTGACTTATGAGCAGATGTATGAATGTTACTGGATGAGTTGTCGTCGGAGGAGTTGTCGTCGAATGGGTTGTCACGGTGGTGGTGTGGTGGTGTCACGGTGGTGCCAGCGACGATGTGTTAACGCTGATCGGTGGCGGTTGTCATGGGGGTGGTAGCAGTTAACAATTTGAACAACAGAACAAGGATATAGACGCCGTTAGATGAAATTTCACTTTAATTACAAAAATGCCATGTGTTCACACTGGTTCTCGCGGTTCTTGCAATAAAGGGTGGTTCCTAACGGATCCTTATCCAGTAAGTATAACCAACTCATATATAAGCAACATAAGAATTTCTATAATCAACACATACCTATATAATTATAACCAGCACATAATTTATATAAGCAACATATGAATTTGTATAACCAGCACATACGTATATATTCATAACCAGCACATACGTATATAATCATAACAAGCACATATACAAGCAACACATAAAAAATGAAGTTTGTATATGATCCTACCACATAAAATCATCTAATCATCATCTAATCATCTAATAAAAGAATCAAGTTAATGCCACATGTCATTCTCTCCTTAAATTTATCTTAATGACATGTGGCATTATCTCCTTTATTATTATTATTATTATTATTATTATTATTATTATTATTATTATATCATATTAATGAGTAAATTACTTTTTGAGTCCCTGTGTTTTAGTGGTTTTAACCACTTGAGTCCAAAATCAAAAAGTTTAACACCCTGAGTCCCTAGCCATTTATTTTATAACGTTTTGAGTCCAATTTTGTTCATTTTATAACGAATCGAGTCCAAAAAATTGGACTCAAAAGGTTAAAATTTGGACTCAAAAGGACTCAAATGGTTAATGAAAATGCTTATAGGGACTCATATCGTTAAACTTTTTGCTTTTGGACTCAACTAGTTAAAACCGCTAAAACACAGGGACTCAAAAAGTAATTTATTAATATACACAACAACAAATATATATACATATTATTATACCATATTAATATATCTAATTTATTAATCTATACATAAATATAGATAAATACGTAGCACATAAAAATATTTGTCTTTTATTATTATTTTATTTATTTATCTTTACCATCATATGTCACATAAAGTTTTTAGTTTTTAATTATTGCGGATCAACCAAATTCGGTTGTATACTTGTAGACCTGGATTGTCTAATCTAACCTAATAATTTGTTTGCAAATAACTACACATAGGTATCTCTTAATTTAGCAATATTATTATTATATTAATAATATATTAGATTAATATCAAATTTTTATTATTAATATATAACACATGTGGTGTCCGATAAAAAAAATACTTTATTGCGAATATAACTCTGTATTCAACGAACATTATACCGCCACGTCGATAAACCTATAAAAATATGGTATATAGCTTTAAAATTAAATTATATTTTATATAATTTAGATTATATTTTAATTTCATCATCATCATCATCGTACTCAGTATATCCCACCAATAGCAAAAGCTAAGGTAGGGTCTGAGGAGGGTGGGATGTAGACAGCCTTACCTCTACCCCGTAGGAATAGAGAGGCTGCTTCCAATGAGACCCCCGGCTCGATTGTGGTTTTGCATCAAGCCTTGGACATAAGGCACATAACACTCAACAATTGAGACAAACGCCAATTGGTGCATGTACCCCCTTGTCTTTCGGCTATCAACGCCACCACATGATGCATGATTAACCATCCCCTCTTTTAACGTTATTTTCACGAAATTAGTAAAATAACGTTAAAAATTAGTGCACTTTTGCTTTTGCCCCCCGAGCGCCCACACATATATACATTATATGTGCATACCGCAAGCGGGGCTCACGCCCGGGCTCACACATATCTTCGGCTTAGATTATATTTTAATTTATTTTTGTAATTAAAATCAACAGTGATTAAGTTAAATTATTGTAGAAGATATTTACATAGCTTGTTAAGTTCACATTTGACCGGTGATATAAATTAGTGGGGTGGGTTTTGTTTGGATTAAAAAAATAATAAATTAAATAAGTAAAAAGAGAAAAATACCCCTCATTTAATTGACTTTTTTGATAAAATTAATGGGCTGGATAAAAATGACAAAAAAAAAAAAAAAAAAATACAAACCTCATGGATATATGAGAAAAATTGTTATTGTTATCATTATTTATTTGTAATTATTATAGTCTAATAATTATGAATTATTATCTAAGTCACTAGTCACGTGTGTTACACGGTTTTACGTAAGATATTATCTTTTTTCAACCCGTATAATACGCGGGTCTATAACCTAGTATATTGATAAAGAAGAAATGTATATCTCTGATTTCTTGTTACACGTGAGGCTAAGAATAAGAAAAAATAAAGGTTGGAGCTAGCTAGGAGCAAAACTTGGAGCTATTACATAACATTACAACTCAAACATTTACCAAGTTTAGTGTACTTTTTTCAACCTTGGCGTTCTTTCGTTATTAGACTATCCGCATCAGTGAAAGGCTATCCTTTCTACAAACAGCCTAATCAGCATGCCACATCAGCTTTTCACTTATTCTTCCCACAAACACTTTTTACCCACAACAATAACATATATATCCTTCTCACAAACAACGTTATTTTATTAAATTTAAACTAAATAAAAAAAAGAAAGGACCCACCATTCCCCCATTCTTCACCATTCTTCCCCAAGAATCCTTAAGAATGAACACCCTCCATG
Source organism: Helianthus tuberosus (assembly GCA_030545235.1). NCBI lineage: Eukaryota > Viridiplantae > Streptophyta > Magnoliopsida > Asterales > Asteraceae > Helianthus > Helianthus tuberosus. The sequence continues at coordinate 24,265,312 of CM060426.1, read as the reverse complement.
TCATCCTCTACAACACCCACTAATCCATCCCTCTCACAAATGCCCTCCACATAGGCCAAGAATCACCTACAAACATCCTTGATGTGGATAGTCTTATATATGCAATAAAATTCAAGTTTCAAATGAAGAAAACCTGCAGTCTAGTGGTTTGCTGCTTTTGTTTTTAGGCTATGTTGCCACTTGTTCGAACCTTAATTCTGGTCGTTTCTTTAGCTGTTTGTGAATTTTCGTAAACAACACATACACACTTATCTGCGACTTTGAACTTGAAGCTTCAAAAATCAACGTACTAAGGAGAAAGAGAGTGTATTTTTTTTCTAATATTAAATATATACTTAGTTTATTTTGTTAAAAATTAAAAAAGAACAATGATTGCATTTTGCCTAACATTTTATTATTTCATCAAAATTTTTAATAGTTTAATCTTAAATTTATTTTATTTGTCTTACTTAACGTACATCTTTACAACGATGCATTTCGTGTTTTTCAAATATATCGTCGTTAAATAAGTTTTTCAAATGTTTAGATTTTCAAAAACAACCCACAGCAAAGCGCCACGAAAAAAAAAGAGTTTTCCCGCTGCGTAGCGCGGGTATAACTGCTAATTGATGATCATTTTCCATACATTGACAAAATCTAATAATGTCATTTTTATGTCTTTTAATTTTCTGTTTAAAGGTTTGATACTGCAAATATATAACCGCTCAATTTTTTTGTTTACATTTTTATATTACAATAAGGAGAGGCACCCTAGGAACTACTTTAGCTCTGTCTAATCATGCGCTGTTATGTCAATTCTACACTTATGTTAATTTTACCCACAAGTACCCTAGACTTTTTATTTTTTTAATTTAAACAAAATAAATTTAATTTAAATTTAAATATCATTAAAAAAAGTTAAATAATTTAAACTAAAAAAATTAAAATATTAAAATTCAAACTAAAAAATACGACAATTTAAAAAAACTAAATATCCGCTTAATGATATGTCGGCCAATTATATCTTCCTGTAATTTTTTTTGCAGGCTATATCGATTTTTTGCACTTCGTACTCTAGATGGTTGTGTGGCCGAGTATATGTCTTAAAGTCTCTGTCCGTCGTCATTTGGGCGACACTTTCGCGTTGTTCCTTAATCAACGCTCTAGATTCTATAATATTTTGTTGCCTAACATCCATCAAAGCTTCCTTCATTGATTTTTTTTTAAATTTCAAACGGTCAAACTTTGCAAAAATAGCAAACCACAGGGACTAACCATTCATTTAACTCAAAAAGATATGCTAAAACTTGTAGGATCGGGATTCGATCAAACGAGTCGTTCAGAAGATTTCTTGATCAATACGAAAGGCGAAATCATACGTATTGATGTTATAACAACTAGATTTGCACGTAGAATCACTTTTAATGTCGATTGTATTGATTTGACAAAGTTACAAGAGCTGGCGACACCTCGGTAGAGCTTCGCTACCGGAATCCAAAAGTTCTCCAAAAGTTCTAAATGAATACCCAAGACCACATATATATAGGAGATGCCAGACCCCATGAAAACCAGACCACACGAACTGGTCCAGGTCGCACGAACTGGCCAGAAAACATGAACTTGCTAGAAAGCATGAACTTGGTCACCTCGTGCGAGGTGGCCTAGCCAATTCGTGAGGGGTGGCTGGTTCAGGTATGTTTCCCGTTTCTCTCAAACAACGTGTCCTGGTCTATCTATTCTAGTTACATGACTCGATACAAGACGAAGTCAACAGACATATGCACTAACAAACTCCCCCTTGGATGATGACGAGTCTTCAGTGTATTGAGTCTTCAGTCTTGATCGGTCTTCTCGCTCTTTCCAAAGTATTCTCCATTGTACTCATCTTTATCAATCTCTCTCTTACTCTTCCAGAATTTCAACCTTACTCTTCGAACTTTCTAATTCTCTTGATCAGATCTCTTGATTCATTAAGCTCTTCAGCATTAGCAGCTTCTATCTCGAACACTATTCCAAGATCTGAATCTGGCTCTAACATCTTCAGACTCCCACTTTCGATAAGCTGGGATCGCAGTCTGGAATTCACTATCTGCAGGCTTTGAATCGGAAACCTGGCTCTAATCTGCATACGCTTATGCGGAAAGTCCTCAGGAATCGAAACCTATCTCTTTCAAAGCTTTTTATCTGCACATACTCTACCCAAAACATAAGGTTTTTCATTTTAAAAACATTCATAGTCTAATCATCTAGACACATTTGCAAGATAGACAATATTGACATTGATGTTCTCTGATTATTCACTTGTAAAAAAAATTTGGTTTCAAATTAATGAACCATTTAATCATTTCAAAATCATTTGTCATTTCAAACAAACTCTCTCAACCCTTGTTGTTCATCATGTTCAGCACTTGGAATTTTGAAAATCAGCTTTCCAACATCAGTTGCCGAAAACAAGATGAAATAAAATTTTTTTGAATTTTCAAAATTTTATGCTAAAACATACTGAAAATATTTTTGAATTTTTGGAAATAAACTATATACAAACATCTTTTTGTGAGTTTATGTAAGAGAATCATATCAGTTTATGACAAATCACTAGTACCGTTGAGCTTTAAACACTTTAAGTTCTAAACGATTCACTTAGATTGTCAGTATACTGATCCACTTAAATTTTCACACAAAGTTCAATTGATTCGAGATACGAGATTAGTGTTTTAATGGACTTAACTTATTCGCGTGTCCCACCTCAGAATATACTCCCGTATCCAGACTCCTATATTCAGTCTTACAGGTGAATGTACACTAATGATATCTGTAAATGGGTAATGCGAGACCATGAGAGCTCAGGTTAGAACTTCCGTTCAGATAAAGAGATGATGGCTCGTATTTCGGTGTGTCCCGTTTGGGGATCTTTTCTTCAACAACAAATGATTAGCATTTTTCAATGTTTCATCATTTTTTATGCTGAGGGTGGGCTTTATGATTAAAGCAGTGCAGAGTATTATACGAGGACTAGGCTATTGCTTCCGCAAAATCAGAAGTCCCGGTATAATACCCCAGATATCATCACGCACAAAGACCTAGTATGTCAGAAATATAAAGTCCTTCAAACAAGATTTCAGGGGTTACCTATATATCCGAGAGATGTTCCCCACGTGATAAGTAAGTATTGATATTTAGGTTTATATCTCGAAAACAATCTACTAAGCGTGTAAAAACCTACTGGCATATCATCAATGAGACCGTTTATCACATTTTAACTTTCTAATTCTTTAGCGTACTGTGATTGTCTACTGATGTACTATCATTTCCTCTTTTTCACAACAAAACTCATTTTGATTTTTCGATGTTTTTAGTTTTTTAGATTTTATCATGTTTTTGGATTTTTCAAATTTTCAAAATTTCTAAAATTTTTTACTCCCCCTAAAATCAAAAATATGTTTCAATTTTTGATTTTCCGGGAAAATTTTAAAGTAAAAGCAATAAACTGTACAAATAAAATGACAAACTGATGTGAATTGCTTCAATTCGCCATCCACTTGGCGTAAACAATCAGAACTCCCCCTGTCAACAAACTATTTTCCCATAAAGATTTCAAAACACTTAAGTTTGTTTTAATCAAAATGGTTTTTTCAGAAAATTAGTTTTGTTGATTTCACACATCATGGAGATTCATTCATCACTTTGTTCTTTCAACTTACCACTTGTAAGTTCACTTTTCCTTTTCTTTAACCACTTGTATGAAAGTTAAATCAAGTTCAACTTAATGACCTTAATTAACCACTTGTAGGTTCTTATCAACAATACTACTTGTAAGTCGAAATATCACAGTTGTGAATTTCTCAAGAAAGATGCCGATTCCTACTCCCCAATTACCAAACTAGGAGTTCCGGCAAGTCAGGATTTCAAACAAAGAATGCTGACACCCAAGCCTGACCAGCCTTGGGTGCATCCGAGTTATTTTCACTCGGTGTGTAAGTTCTCCTCTTTGATTCATAGAATTCTTTTACCCCTTTGGCCCTTCCATCAACCATCTTACCAAAGATATGTTTCACTTTGCCATTAAACGTTTTTTCGACATCAAATTCTTTCTTTTCAGAATAAAGTTGATTCAAAATCTCTACTTTTCCAACCTTTTGTTTTAAATTTTCAGTCCGCAATGGTGGAAAGTTGACATCATCCATTGGCGGTACTGACTTTTCTCTTTTTAGCTCAACTTGTGGCTCTTCTGACTTTGACGAGTCAGATTCATCGCCAGAAAGTGGCTTCTTTGCTTCTGAAGAAACAAATTCATCGCCAGATTTAACCTCTGATTTCTTAGCAACCCACGTTTGGTTGTTAAGATTCACTCTTCTTTTGTAAAACCTTTTAGAACACTCACCAACTTCATATGTTGAATTTTTAAACATTTTAAATTTTTCAGTTGGTGGTTCAGTTTTATCAACAACTTTTTCTTTGAGTTTAGAAGACACTTCCTGTTGTGTGTTGGTTGCCTTTGGACAGTTCCAGGAGATGTGACCATCTCTTTTGCATCGGTAACAAGTTCTTGTCTCCTTTTTCTGATTAGCTTCATTCTTCTCATGTTTCTGTTTTTCTGCAAGAAACGATTTGTTCGATTGCTTCCAGAATGAGCTCTTTTTCTCTTCTTCAGAACTTGCCCCCTGAAACAAATACAGTTTTTGATTTAAAATCTTTAATATTTTGATTATTTTCAACATCAAAACCCAACCCCTTCTTTTTGAAATTGCTTTTATGATTCGGTCTCTTATGATGACCTGGACCGAAACCTTTCTTCTTGTTTAAACGTTGTTGAACTCTAGAAGTATATTTAGGTTTTGAAAATCCCATTTTGTTTTTTATTTCTGAAAACTTTATTTTTATCAATTTAAAAACTGTTTTAATATTTTCAATTTTCACATTTTTAATTGGAAATTCCTCATCAGAATATAATTTGTCTGAATCATTCAAAGTATATGCCACTTTGATTGGTTCATCATTCAAACTATTTTCGGTTTTTCGAAATCTCTTTATTATGACTACTCTTGACCAATGAACTCGAACTGTTGACTGATGAACTCGAACTCTCAGATTCAGACTTTGACTCTAACTCCTCATCCTTATCCAACACCTGATCAACCACTTTCTTTATTAACTCAGACTCATGATCAGTGTCAGACGATGTGAATGTGATGTCAATGTTGTCTGGTAACTCATCAGTTGTTTCAGACTTTAACTTTATATTGACTGCCTTTTTGACTTGTTCCAAATTTGGTTTTCTAGGAGAATAACCTTCCCAGATCGGAGGCGGACACTTGTTATAATTTGCACTTTGTTTCTTACCAGTATTTGTATCTTCCGACTTCTTATCTTGAAAGGCTTCAAAACCTGCTACTGTCGGATAGATTCTATCAATCAAGTAATCAGAACTTGAGTAACTCATTAGCAATCGTCTGATTCTTTCATTCTCAATCTTTTCAGTCTCTAATTCTTGCTTCAACTTTGCACACTCATCAATATAGTGATTGATGGCCTTCTGCTTAGACATCATCACTGCATTCATCATTGTCAAAGCATCTTCCCTTTCTGAGTTTGTCTTTTCCAACTGATTAACCGTTCTGTTCAACACATCATACGATTCTTTTACGTACTTAACATCAAACAACAATTTTTCTTTCATCTTGTCTAGCTCACTAAACTTCTTATCTTTCTCTTCACAATGTTTGCATGGTTCCAAACATTTCAGACAAGGTTTTGTGACCTCTACATTCTTTTCAATCTCAACAATCTTCTCAACAACTTTAACTTCTTCACTCTGTTCGTACTTCTCTTCCACCTGAACAACATTCTCACATTTTACCTCTTTCTTTTCTTTTGCTGCTCGTTTCTCCTTTAGTTTCTCCAATTTATCTGCAAAATAAAATTTGAAACTTTCAGGAGATAAATGAGTTTTTACCAATGTTTAGTTGATTACTTTCTTCATCATCATCACTGCTATCAATTGATGATTGATCAGAGACTGGTGTCTTTTCTGAACTATTTTCTGAAGAGACAGACTCTCCATCTTGACTTTTCTCATCATTTGCAAACACATCCATCCATTCTTTCATCAACTCTGGCTCTTGAATGATCTGTGCAACAAATGATCTAAACTTTGAGTTACTTTCAGCCGGAATATATTTGTCCCAGCTAAATCCCTCTGGCAATCTTTCATCTTCTTGATCTGAAGGCATAGCAATACAAGCTTTCTTCTTTCCATCTTCAATTGGAATAGTTCGGGATGATGACGGTTGTTGAGCTACTTGATGATATATTGCTTTCCGATAATATTCATTATTCCCGAGAGGATTTTGAGCTCCACCTGCTTCTCGGTTGGTACATTCCCTCTTGAAATGTCCTTTTTCCCTGCACCGAAAACAAGTAACTTTAGACTTATCAAAACCTAAAGTAGAAACATTAGCATCACGTAAGTCATCTCTTCCAGTAATCTACTTAAATTTCTCAGCTCTCCTCAACACGCTCGCTAAACACCACTTAATATCCATTAGCTCCATTTCCTCAGCATCAATCTGATCGTAATCCTCTTTTGTTAACATAGGATTTCCGATCCTTCCTGCAACCAAACTCTCATATGATTCTAACACTGTAACTAGTAATGCCATATGACCTTTAGCGACTTCTTCAGAAAAATTCTGACCGTTCTGAAGATGCAACGCGATGTTGCATTGTAGCACATGACCATTACCATTGTTTGAGCTTTGAGACTGATAATTTGAAGTTGAAACATTAGGATTAACACTCGGATATGAAGAAAATCCGCTATTGTTGATTGAACTTTGATTGAGTGATCCGGATGAGTTTTCTGCACTGAAAGCGGTCTGGATCTTTGGACTAGCTTCAACATTTTGAACATTATCTTTGAAATACATCTTGATATCTTGTTGACCACTTGAATTGTTCATTCTAGTGATCTTTTGTTGTTCAAGATCTTGTCCTTCAAGTTTTTCAATGAATTGAGCAATTGACAATCTATCATACTCTCCGGTATTCTTCAAAATCATAAGATATGTACCCCATTCATTTTGAGGTAAAGCATCGGCTAATTTTTCAACCCATTCCTCTCGATCTTTATTGATATCCAAACGAGTCATTGAACGCACTAAATGACAATATCTCCCAATAAGAGTTTTTGTAGTTTCACCTGGAAAACTTGAAAACAATTCAAATTCTTTCTTCAATAATGATTTTTTATTCTTGATCATCTCCGTACTTCCTTCGAATTTTGTGCGAAGTGCTTCCCAAATCGAACGTGCACTACCATCATGTTGAAGTAATACAAAAATGTCTTCTTTCACAGCTTGTTGTAGTAAACTGATCATCATTTTTTCTGCCTTGTACATGTCTCTCTCTTTATCCGAAAATTCAGAAATAATCTTTATAACTCCCATATCAGAACGAGGTCGAACGTACTTAGTTTCAATACAAACCCAAGACATTAGATGATTTGCTTGAACCCAATTTTCAAAACGTTCTTGCCAACTGTAATATTCTTCAATGCTCATCAACTTAGGGGGTTTCTGCAATGTTCCCGTTTCATTTTCCATGTTTATGTTCTGAACAACTGAACTTGCAGTAGCTGAGGTAGTACTGAACGCGTTATAGAATTCGTTTTCCATGTTTCGGTATCGAGAGTTCACAATAACAGAATTTTCAAACGATCTGAGGGTTTGGAACGAGCTGGAAGCCTCAAACCACACGACCTGGAAGAATTAGTTCAAACGACCTGGAAGTTAGCACAATCTGAATTTGGTGCGACCTGAGATTGGTACAACCTGGATTTAATACGATATGAACTCAAGTGATCTGGAAATTTTAAGCGATTTGACCACCCCGTACGATCTGGATTTGGTGTGACCTGGAGACACTTTCAAACGACCAGGTTCAGTTCATACGACCTAGGATTTAAACTCAAATGACCTGGTTCAGTTCGTACGACCTGGGATTTAACCCGTGCGACCTGGAGTTCAACTCGTGCGACCTGGAGAACTTTCACACGATCTGAATGTTTTTTCACGCGATTTGAACAAGAATCAAGCGATCTGGGTCAATATTCAAACGATTTGAATAGGAATCCACACCGTTTGAGAATCCTAAGTCCAAAATTTCATGATTTTGTCAAATTTTATCAAGTTTTCGGTCTGATTTATGGTTTAATCTGTTCATAGATTGATTAAAACTCAGTTTTACATGATATAACACAAAATCAAGTCATATTAACCACGAATTCACGGTTAATTTTGAGAAAAACGTATAGAAAGTGAGTAGAAATCAGATTTATCGGTGAAAACAAGCTGAAATGGTAAGAACTCTTCCTCCTGAGCTCTGATACCACTTGTAGGATCGGGATTCGATCAAACGAGTCGTTCAGAAGAGTTCTTGATCAATACGAAAGGCGGAATCAGACGTATTGATGTTACAACAGCTAGATTTGCATGTAGAATCACTTTAAATCTCGATTGTATTGATTTGACAAAGTTACAAGAGCTGGCGACACTTCGGTAGAGCTTCGCTACCGGAATCCAAAAGTTCTCCAAAAGTTCTAGAAGTTCTAAATGAAGACCCAAGACCACATATATATAGGAGATGCCAGACCCCATGAAAACCAGACCACACGAACTGGTCCAGGTCGCACGAACTGGCCAGAAAGCATGAACTTGGTCACCTCGTGCGAGGTGGCCTAGCCACTTCGTGAGGGGTGGCTGGTTCAGGCCTGTTTCCCGTTTCTCTCAAACAACGTGTCCTAGTCTATCTATTCTAGTTACATGACTCGATACAAGACGAAGTCAACAGACATATGCACTAACAAAACTTGTGTATCAATTTTATATTTACAGCAACATATATAAATAATTTAAATAACCATATACTCCACTAACATATTTATGAAACCAAGTGTATTGTTTATTTTATCGTCTTATCATCTTCAGTGTATTATAACCCAAACTTACCGAGAAAAAAAAAAAGAAATACGAATATAAATTAATGCAAGCTAAAAGATATGGAGTCATGTTTGTTCATGATTATATTTATTTCATGCACCAATAAGCTGAGAGGTTCAAAGGGCAACACCCCCGTAGTATAGGTTCGTGGACAACAACTCAGACGAGGTCCAATGAGCAAAACCCCCCATCGAGTGGCGCCAACAATGTAATATTTTTTTGTTATCATATTGGAATTTGCTTCTGATTTACATGATTAATGAAAAATCAACTAATAATTAGTTATAATCGATTATAAATGGTAATCAACTGTAGCACTTTGTTCCATCAATGACAGACATAAGTGAAATTGATTATCAACTACAATTGACTATGTGTTGCTTTAAGAGTGTAAACAACAATTGGAATGTAAATGGTAACCAAGTTACTATTGATGGGGCAATAGTGTTTTCCACTAATATAATGTTCAATTGTCAGCAGTTATAACCACTAATCTGCAACCGTTGTTTGAAACTTTATTGTAAACAACAACGGATCTAAAGAATAACAACAAGAAATAGCGGCAAAAATGTGGAGAAAACTTTTATTAACCCAAACCAGGAAAAAACCCCCCAAAATTCCCCAAGATCTTACAAGAACAGTAAGATCAGAACAATACAAGATCCGTAGATCAACCAATAATCATCAACAAATGATTTTCAACAAAAAAATAGACTCAAATCTCTCACAAAACACTGAGAGAATCACTCAATCATCAACTGGAATAACAAAGCCTAACAAGTGAAAACTAACAGACGTGAAGAAGATGAAATATGAGAGGCTGATGAAGTTTCCGGAATCACAACTCTTATATACCTCCTCAAAAGATACTTTCATTTTGAACCCTCAACAATTACGTATGAAGATCGCAGTCCCTCAATATTATAACCTTCAGCCCTTTATTATTCAGCCACATAGCAGCAGGAACCTCAAACTTCAAGTAATATTACAAACTCAGCCCCTCGATATACAACCCATTTCACAACTTATAAAACACGTTAAATATACTATTTATAACAAATAAATAAAAACTATAACCACAGTTATATTTTAACACTCCCCCTTCATTTATTTGTTATACAAGTCAATCAAACAAAATTCTTTACAAAACAACTCATGCTGAACTGAATTTAAACCTTTTGTAAATATATCTGCAAGTTATTACTAAGTACCAACCTTTTCAGGTAAAACTAAGCCATCAACAATTTTCTCCCTCAGAAAGTGCAAATCTATCTCAAAGTATTTAGTCCGTTCATGAAACACAGGATTCAACGAAATTGATATAGCAGATTTGCTATCAGAGCATAGCTTTAAAGGTAAAGCACCTATAATTCCCAACTCACTTAACACATTTTTGATCCATAACATCTCACACACTGTAGAATACATAGCTCTATATTCAGCCTCGGCTGATGACCTGGACACAACACTTTGCTTTTTACTTTTCCAAGAAATTAAAGAACTTCCCAGAAAAATACAAAACCCAGTTATTGATTTTCTATTATTTATATTTTTAGCCTAGTCAAAATCAGCAAAACTGATTAGATCAAAATGTTCACCCTTTTTAAAACACAATCCTTTCCCAGGAGACAACTTCAAATATCTAAGAAACCTAATGCAATTTTTAAATGTGATTCCAAAGGTTTGTGCATAAACTGACTAAGGTATTGCACTGCATAGCTGATGTCAGGTCTTGTCAAAGACAAGTAAATTAATTTACCAACAAGTTTTTGATATCCAGTAACACCTTTCAATTCACCTTGATTTTTAACATCTTTTGTGTTCACAATATGACTTAACTCTATAGGTGTAGAAACAAGCTTACGTCCCAAATATCCAAACTCATTTAACAATTCTAAACAATCTTTTATTTGATTTAAACAAAAATTTTGATTATCCTATAACACTTCTATTCCTAGAAAGTATTTTAAGATACCTAAATCTTTGATTTTAAAATTCTTGCTTAAAGTATGTTTAACTCTACTTATTTCATCTTTGTTGTTCCCAGTTATAACAATATCATCAACATAAACAAGTAGCACAATGAACACATCAGATTTATTTAAAACAAACAATGAATAAGCACACAAACTTTGTTTAAAACCAATATTAACCAAGACTTCAACAAGTTTTTCATTCCATTTAATAGGGGCCCGTTTTAAACCGTAAACTAACTTACAAACTTTAGTTTCATTTTTTGTGAAATAACCTTGGGGCAACTGCAAATACACATCTTCATTTATTGACCCATACTGTTGGGATTGAACCCTACCAGAGGAACAGATAATGTAAAGCCAAAACCAGGTCACAACAGTGGATTCACAATAAGCAGCAGTTTACACTTTGCTCTTCCCTTGAAAGTGATTTATAACAACTGATGGTCTCTATCTGCTGCTCATATTCAACTGCTGCTGTCCTTTCAACTGCTGATGAAAACCCTGAAGTATCCAACAACTGCTGGTCCTATCTACTGATGGTAAAGCACTGCCCAGTCAAGGACTGATCAACCTTGAGGAAAGCACTGACATTAAAGGAGAGCAGCTGTTTAGTGAAATATCTGTTTTATGTATAGTCAGTGGTTAGGTTAGCAGTGTTTGTGTAAGGACAGTAGATACAGGTTGTTAGGCTGTTAGACGTCGCTTTCATGGTGACGTCAGCTGAGATACCTCAGTGGTTTGGTTTGCCTATAAATGTATCAGTACCCTGTACTATTACATTAGATTGACTGAGCGAGTTCTTCTCCTCATGTCTAATCCTTTCATCTTGTGTGCAACCTACCTTGGGGCATCAGGCTGAGGGGGAGTATAGTTTGTAAGCATGACTGTAATCTTTTGCTTTGATTTGTAATCTTTTGACTCTATGAAGCAATTGTTTATCAAACTATTTTCTCCTTTGATTGTGTTTACAAAGTTTGTTTTCATTTCCGCTGCACCTAACATGTTTTCATATTCATTGATCATTCATTTTCAAACAAACAAACACTATCATGAGAGCCTCCGATCCTAACAATTGGTATCAGAGCCTGGACAGTCAAATTCGATCTAACAATCAATTTGACATAACAGTTCGGCTCAAAATTCATTGATACTAAGGTTGGTTGTATTTTGTTGAAAAACAGAGTATCGATTAAATCATGTTCAAAATGGTTATTCAAAAACTCTGTAAATCAACCAAGATGTCATATAACACACAAAATTCACACAACAGGTGATATCATGCAAAAGTCACCCATAGCTTTCAGATCTGTGAACATATCTGTCAAATTATGGGATTGTTTTATATTCTTCAATATTGATTTCAACTGTTGTTTTGATATTTGTGATGTTTTCATTAAATACTAAAGTACAAACCTCAGATTAACAAAACCTATGTTCATAAAAGCATTGTTGTTTTGTTAACACTAAAAAGGGGAAATTAAAACTTTAGTTATTTAGATCTTATGTGTTGAAAACAGGTTGAGTTCCTAAAAAGGACAAAATCAACTATGTTCAAATACATTAAGAAAACAGGGGTCAACATAGTCCGCATCATATGTAATGTGAGATTGGATGAAAAACTTGTGAAAACATGACCAAGTCTCTCAAAACATTACTGCAGAATGATTTTGGACTAATATTCACAAAAACTCAGAAGTGTGTTTATCTCAAAACGTTTGAAGTCAAAAGAAAAGAGTATAAACATAAAACACTTATGAGTCAAAGTTTAGGGTAATAATGGTCATTAAGCAACTATGTGCATTTATCTGTTCAGGAAAAGGTTTTGATTCCAGTAAATGAACTCCAAAAAGGACTAGACATATGTTTTAAAAATATATCCATGTGTCCTCATGTTTGCAATCAACTGACAAAGAAAATGGTACCAAATAGTGGTCAAAATGTTGTCAAAAATTCTACCACTGATGTCAAACCACTGACCATTTTTCATAAAACTTGAGAATGATATGATTATGTTTTCTATTGAAAACATACCAGATCCTTTTTGATACTGTTCTCAGAAAATCCTTTAATCTTTTTTCTTTCAAAGGATTTTCTCAAATAACCAGGATATATTATTCATTTTTTTAAATAATATATTTGGAACTCTTGCTTGTTTTTGTTTGGCAATAGTTTCAGCTCCTGTCAGGATGTAATACCTTATTTTTTGGTGGTATCTGTGTCCTCATAAATGGGTCAAAAGGAAATGGTACATATGTCATGATCATGTCATACTCAGGCTTGCTCCTAAATTTCCATCAAAAGTTGATTGCAAACTGTGCTTGAAATACTAGGGTGCTTATGTTTTAATTGAATATTAAACGAAAATGAGTTGCCTTAGTAAAAAGTTTTCATCATCTGGGGTACTAATCCACTGTCTTTCAAAATTGACATGTGGCAAAACCTTGAATGAAAATCTTCAAAACTGTTGCTGAAACACCTGTCCTTCAGAATTATACCATTTACCCTAACCACTGTTTTGTTCTAACGTCTGATCTCTAAACACTGTCCACTACTGAAAGTTAACCACTGATCCTTCATTTTCTTGAAAAGCACTGATGCTCAAAATCAGTGTCTTATCCACTGATATGCTATCTACTGATAGTTAAAATCATCCACTGCACATAATTTTTACCGTTGTAACCACTGATGCTTGATACGTCAGTGGCTCTGAAAACAACTGTTCTCCATACTTCATCCGTTTCATCAGTGTTTGACACGTGGTCAGTTTTTAGCCCTCAGATCTTAATAACCGCTGCCACATCAGCGTTCATTTTTAAATAAAGCCCTGCCCTAAACCCCAAACAGGGTTTTACACTGTCGAATTGAATTCCAAAAATTCTCTTCTCATAGCAGTTTCCAACCCTTTTTCTCAAAAATCTCCAAAATCTTCCTTCGTTATTCTCCGCAACAATGACAAAATCAAAATCAAAACCTAAATCACCATCATCTTCCAAAGAGGTCGCTCAAACGATCGAAGAACCCATCGAAATACCATTCAAACAATCTCACAATTATTTGGGTTTACTCACAAAACCCAAAGACAACCACACCTTCGACTCCATCATTGATGCAATAACTGGATCAAAGTACAAAACTTTGTTGACAGTAAATGCTCCCATATATCTGCAAACCCAGAGAGAGTTTTGGAAAAAGGCGACGCTTGAAGAACAAGACGGAAAAGTCATAGCCATTAACTCCTCAATACAGGGTAAAGCAGTTCAAATAACCCCACAGTCGATCTCCGAAGTCTTTAATCTCAACGATCAGGAAGGTAAACTCTCTTTTGAGAAAGCCGAGATGAAAACTGATTTCATAAACAGGGGGTATGCAGAACAATCAAAGGTTGATACCTTACAAAAAGGTTATTTCCCTTCTGCTCCAAGATTTTTATTTCACACACTTCTGATGTGTGCTTCTAATAAAACTACATCTTTTAACGAAATACCATTGAAAATTCAATGCCTGGGTTACGCTATTTTGAATAATAAGGACTACAACTACTCCCAGGAGATTTTCAATGACATGGTGAAAAACGTTGAAAGTAAAGCATTTTTACTTTTTCCAAGATTTTTGAGTTACTATTTTGAACAAAAATTTGCAAAGGAAAATTTAAATTTGCTAAAACAAGGTGTTCATTGTCAAATAAAAAGCTTAACAAAAGAAACATTTTCAAGGATGATGGCACCAATAAAAACAAAAGCAGGGGTACCTGAGCAGATTTTAGTAGTTACAACTGCTCCTCAGGTATCAGCTGCTGAGCCCACTGCTCCAGGTGATCATAGCAGCACTCCCACTGCTTTGAAACCCACACCTGCCACCACTAAAAAGACCAAAAAGAAAACATCCAGAAAACCCACCAATCCCAAAACAAAGGCAACTCTGGAAGATGAGATCCCAGAGGAAATGCCTGTGACAACACAAAAGTCACCACAAACCACTGCTGCTACTTCCTCACAGCAGTTGGAAGAAAGATCTCAACCCATGCCTAAAACTCCTCCTGCATCCTCACAAAAGGATCAGGTTGTAAGCACAGGGACACCACAATATGAAGCTCTGAATCCACTCGGATCCATCTTCCTCAGTCCTGATCCCAAGGACATGTCGCTTTCAACCCCCATACCCTCACCAATAATAATGCCACAATCCATGCTACCTTTGTTGCATGCAGCTGCTATAGCTCAGACACAAACCAGTTCCTCTCTATCACCTGTCACTGAGAGTATACCCCCACAAGTGACTGGGTCTGATGCTACTACTCCTGCTATCCCAGCAACAACTGAGGAGGTTACACCCCCTGAGTTACAAGTAACTCTCGGTGGTAGTTCAAGTGGAGCAGCAACTACAACTGGTGGATCAACAGATCCTCAGTTGGACAGTTGTTTCATAAGTAAGACTCCCTTGAAGGCAATTTCTTCCATGGCAACTTCGGTAACCACCAGTGAGTTGGATCTAACCACTGGTACCATCAAAGGTTTATCGAGTGCTGAAGAAAGAAGTCCCCAGTACCAAGAAAAAGGGGCATCAATGGGTGATTTTTGGGACTCAGTTCCTAAGTCAAACATTGATATAACCACTACTAGTGGGGATTCAGATGATCCTACTAAAGTAGGTGATGATTCAAAATATCAGGAATTGACGGGCAGAGTTGACAAACTTGAAGAATCAGTTGCTGAAATAAAAGAGATGGTGCAAGAGATTTTAAAAGCTCAGAAAGCACAAGCCTCTGCTATTCCTGCTCAAGCACCTGCACAACATGCATTTGCTGAAAATGAGCTTTGGAATATTTTTCAACCCATGCTTGATGCACAGCAACTTATGGCTGACAAAAAGCATGCTATTCAAGTACAAATGCTGACCAACATGGTTGAATCAAGGTTCAAGGACACTCAAGCAGATATCAAGGCCATAAAGGCAAGCATTCAAAGTGTCTCTGGCAAAGCTCCTGCTTCCGTATCATTCCTTGATAACCCCCATTCAGATAATGCCAAAAAGGGGGAGAATATCAAGCTGTTGAGAAAACTGAATACGAAGGGAATAGAGCATGGCCTCCATATTGAGCCTGAAAAAGCAAAAGAAAAGCAGGTCTCAAAACCTGTTAGCCAAACAGCTGATACCGCAGCAGTTACAAAAACTGCTGTCAGTAGCCAAACAGCTGCCATGTCATCAACATCTTCAACACACACCACTCTACCACACACCACCACAACTACTGCTCCACCATCATCATCTACAATCACACCATCACCACTGCCTCCTGTATTAAAACAGAAGACAACAGATGTTACAACAGTGATTGAAACACAAGTTGTCTCAACCACTGTCAGTCAATCACTGCCACAAACCACTGCTATTCAATCTACCACCACTGATCCACCCAAAACATCATCTGCTCCTTCTTCATTAAAAAGGAGAAGGAATCTCATATCAGATGATGATTCACCACCTTCATCACCACCTCTTTCATCCCCTGCTCAAAAGCAGAAGACATCTGCTGACATATTAGCAGATGTAATGACAATAGATGTTGAGACACCAGTTGTTTCAACAGCTGTTAGTCAGTCATCATCCACTGTTCCCACCAGTCTTGCATCACAACCTCCTAAGCTTTACAAACGAAAAAGAGAAACAACCCAGGACACTGATGAAAAGTATGATCCTGTTGCTGCTAAGAATCCACTGGAATTAGAAGCTGTGAAAAATGAGATGAAACAATTTTACACTGAAGATGATCCTTCAAAAAGGAAATTTCCTTCTCTCATAGGTTTCATAATTCCAGAAGACATGGATGAATATCTTGAAATGAAAGTAAGACAAGCAAGGATAAGAGCCAAACTTGAATGCAAGAATCAAGGCAATGAAGCCATTTTGAAAAGAAGAGAATTCCTGCTCAACAAGGTTAAACAAATAAAAGAATATGCAAATGATTTGAACAAGGAAATGTCAAGCATATCTCCTAAAGCAGATCAAAGAAATGAATTGAGGAAGGAATATCTTGCATACATAATGAAAGAGAAGTTCTATCCTGCTGAAGAAACAAATTTCAAAGATTGGCCAATAATTGCATTAAAGCATGAGGTAAAAAGAGTTGAAAAGGTTAACAATGATCCAAGAAAGAAGAAGACAGCTCCAAATTGGAATAAATACAAGAAGCTCATAGCTGATCTTATTTCTGAATACAAGAGAAAGAAGCAGGAGTTGGTAGATGCAAGAGTGGATTCTGCAAGTGCCATAGCAAAATGGACCAAGCAGCAAACAGACGAAGCTTATGAAAGACTTAGGAAAAGGAGGGACACTCCTAAAAAGTCTGACTACAAAAAGCTGAAGGAACAGGTCAAGACCTTTGAAACACAGATCAGCACAGCAGAAGCCTTTGTTACAAGGTTGAGAAAAGAAAGGAAGGAAATGCTGACTGTTGAAAAAGAAAGGCTTAAAGAAGATGATCTGATTGAAGAAACTACCAAGAAATTGGCCTCAGATAAATAAAACTTAGCAAAACTACAAAACCTTGCAAAAAGGGTCAAAGTAGTAAGCAAACCATCATCAGCAGATATCACAGACAGTGAGCTTGATCAACAACAGAAACAAGAGCTGCTTGACAAAGAAGTTGCAGAAGACATAGCTGCAGCAAACAAAGTCATAGAAGAAGCTTTTAAAAGAATGTCTGAAGTTCAAGATACTGCTTTACAGTTTTTCTCAAGGCCAAATACATCCAGCTCATCAGGAAATAAATCTCTCCCAAGAAACCCATTTGGTTTAAAAATACTAAAGTGGATGTCTGATCAAAAGACCCACGTATTGACCTTGGTCAGAACCAATGGAGAAGTGAGGCATATATCAAGGAATCAAGCACTAGGCCTGGGTGTTGAAGATCAACTAGATCTCCATGAGCTTACACTGTGCAGGGATGAAGATGACCAGAGTGCAAAGGAATTTGAAGCTGAATTCAAAGAACAAGCTAAGGCACTCTTGATGAGCAATAAAGGTCCTGAATAATGAAAGGTTTTGGCATTATCTGTTCCAGGGGGAGATTGTTGGGATTGAACCCTACCAGAGGAACAGATAATGTAAAGCCAAAACCAGGTCACAACAGTGGATTCACAATAAGCAGCAGTTTACACTTTGCTCTTCCCTTGAAAGTGATTTATAACAACTGATGGTCTCTATCTGCTGCTCATATTCAACTGCTGCTGTCCTTTCAACTGCTGATGAAAACCCTAAAGTATCCAACAACTGCTGGTCCTATCTACTGATGGTAAAGCACTGCCCAGTCAAGGACTGATCAACCTTGAGGAAAGCACTGACATTAAAGGAGAGCAGCTGTTTAGTGAAATATCTGTTTTATATATAGTCAGTGGTTAGGTTAGCAGTGTTTGTGTAAGGACAGTAGATACAGGTTGTTAGGCTGTTAGACGTCGCTTTCATGGTGACGTCAGCTGAGATACCTCAGTGGTTTGGTTTGCCTATAAATGTATCAGTACCCTGTACTGTTACATTAGATTGACTGAGCGAGTTCTTCTCCTCATGTCTAATCCTTTCATCTTGTGTGCAACCTACCTTGGGGCATCAGGCTGAGGGGGAGTATAGTTTGTAAGCATGACTGTAATCTTTTGCTTTGATTTGTAATCTTTTGACTCTATGAAGCAATTGTTTATCAAACTATTTTCTCCTTTGATTGTGTTTACAAAGTTTGTTTTCATTTCCGCTGCACCTAACATGTTTTCATATTCATTGATCATTCATTTTCAAACAAACAAACACTATCATGAGAGCCTCCGATCCTAACACATACAAAAAGGCATTATTTGTCACACCCTGGCTTTGCGGAAGCGTGGGTTTATTTGGTGTGACTTCTTAATACCATAGCTTAGTCACAACAAAGCTATATGAAGATAAAACATGCAGATCATCCATTGATTTAAGTTTGAAAAGTAAAATACCACAACATTGTCTTAATATGTTGACACATGCAACGGAAATTACAACTTAATAACATAAAAACTTTGTTCTTAAAACACAACCCCAATTATAACATAAACACTTGTTTAAGACTTGCGACTCATCCAGGTAAAAGTCGCAACCCCTAAACGTGGATGATCCCGTAACTCTAACACAGCGGGAAAACGTAGCATACCGGGCCAGATCCTTAGTTCCCTGAAATACATGTAAGTTGGAAAATCAACATAATGTTGAGCGAGTTCATGTGTAAGTGAGTATGTAAAACACTTGTAAGTATAAAAATCCCTGGTATGTAGCAGATAAGGAAAAAGAGATCACCAATGGTTTGCAAGGCCATTGATATGTGTGAAGTGCAAGTAGGAAGACTCAAACCTAGCGGATTTTGCGTTGGGCACAAAGTCACCCCAAGGTCCGTTCTGCTGGGCCTGGGGTTGGGCTCGCTACACCCAGATAGATCTACCGCTTACGTCCCTCGGTCCTACAATGAGGATTAATGGCCTCCAGTTCCCGCCTACCCACTCACATGATCTAAGTAGTAACCCTCCTTACGCTAACCATACCATGTGTAAAAAGTACTCGTAATCATAGTAACATGTATTTCACCCCCGCAGTTTAGAAAACTGAAAACAGTTAAGAGAAAAGGGGGACATGAACTCACTATAATGCGTCCTCGAATAACAGCAAATCAACTCAGTCTGCAGCACGACAACCTACAACGTGCTAATATCTATTAGACGAACGGCCGTGCCTTAGCTTAGAGTCTTAATGTTCTTGGGGAAATAGTTAGACAACTATTTCGTGTTTATATTTCTTGGTTAACGTATAAATAGATTCATTCCCAAGGATGGGGTATTCGTACAAGTATTATGTATGTGGTGACATTAAGTATTGACAAGATACATTTTCAAGTCTCCTAACCAACACTTTAAAGGTTTATGTCAAAACTCAAGGCGAGGTTTAAATTCCAAGAAATAAAGTTAAACATACTTGTTAGAAAAATAATTTTTCTAAGTCTTGGTATTTTTAGAAAAATTCGCCAGAACTTCCCCTAAAAACGGGAGTATCCGTGCTAATACGCACATCATTTTCTTTTCGAAATCAAACCAAGATCATCAACAATCAACCCTTACGTTTTAACACGCAAAATACTACCCTTGTCGTTTCAGTTTCAATTTGTGAAAACTGGACTGTTTTCGGACGTGTAAATAAATTACTTAACTTATTCCAAAAATTCCCAAATTTTTGTGGAACGTCATAACCGACCCACAAATTATTGTGTAAAAATTTCGGGGTCTAATTCATTACCAAAAATTTATAGAAAATCGTTTACCGAACTGTGATCAGATTTGTTACATTCTGATCACAGTTTACGGAATAATTCGTCAAAAATTCCTCGTAAGTCCGTTTATTGAAAATCCAGTTCGAGGGTCACAAATACATCCGTGATCATCTTTGATAAAAGTTTCAGGGGCTGGTTCGGTTCAGGTTTTAAGTTGTGACTGAAAACGTAAGACCCATTTTACTGCAGTAACAAACAGCCTTAGCTGCTGTCACGAAAACAGATTTTTAAAATAGTAACCGACATCAGAAAAATACGATTCCAGCGCCATTTTCTTTGTTTTTCGAAATGAAACGATTTAGGCTTTTGAAATTCCGTTTTTCGAGTTTTTAAAGTCCGTTTACAGCCTGTTGAAGGCGGCTGAAACAGTGACTCAGCATGCTGTTTGGTGATTTAGATGTTATTAAATCGCGTTATAAGTGTCCGATTAATGGGTTAAACAAGAAAACAACTTTTAAATATCAAGTATGTGTTATCCAACCCTTAACCCGACAAGCTTCCACTTCATAAATCATACACAAGTAAACTTTTATGTAGATTTTATGTTCATAACTTATGTTTCATATTTTTTCTAATATTCTTGTAATCTAGTGATTTAAACAACAATACTACATGTTAAATGCCATAATTTTCGAACAAGATGAGATCAAGTATGAAGAAACTTACTACTAGCCTCTAGCTAGGGAAGAATCTTGTGTAAAAATGATGAGAAAAAGATGTAGAACCAAGCAAGAACAATGCTCCCTTGCAATCCCTTCAAGTTGCACCTTCCATGGATGATTTCTAGGCTTTGAATGGACAATGTAATGAAGAAGATGATGATGTTTAAGGTGGTGATGGGTGTTCGGTTTTTGGGCAGCCGATCAAGAGGAAGAGAGAGTGGAAATGGGTTGTATAATCTTGTGAAGTGATATACAATCTAAGGGACCTTACTTATATCCTTTCTCACATATTTTAGTTAGATAGACAAGCAAAACAATTAATACAAGAGCATTGAATTAAGCTAGAAGATTGGAAGTATGGAAATATGACATGTGGGGTCCCACTTGGGAAGTAAATTCGTTGGGGGGGGGGGGTATAATGTAAATATTGTGACTAAAGTGGCTAAGTGTAAGTAATGTGATATAAGTTAGTTGCTTTATTTTAGGCGGGTGTTATGGCATACGGGGATCATGACTAGCCATAAATAATAAAATAAAGTATTTGACAAAAATTTAGTGCCCCGGGTAATGTCCGGTTATACGATTAAATACCGTTCCGTTAAAATGTTTAATTATGTCGAAAAAGTCCTTTATGCATATATTTTGTAACATAAATTATTCCCGGTACTTAGGAAAATATACGGGACCGTTCTGAAATGTTTTTGCACTTTATTAGTAATTTAAAATGCTGAGTTTTATATTAAAGCGCAGAATTTTGTACTTAAAGTACGTTTTAGGCACATCCGGTCACTATAAACTTTACCTAGTGACGCAGTTCTACAATCCTCACCTCCCTACACTCACTACTAGTGTAGAATCTAATCCCGGCTCATATTGGCCTTAGAGGCAGTGTCTGCCTGATGCTGGTTATGTCAGCATGTTTAATGGGTATCCCGTAGTGTGCTCACTGTGCTTGTTGTGCATCAAGGTTGTCACTGATGTTTGTGTATGAATAGTAGAGTGACAGTATAAAATGTGATGCATGAGCATGTATGTGTCAGAAATCAGTAAGCAGTTTAATCACAGTTGTAAGCAAGCACAGTAATTAAGCAGAAATTAAACATTAATTATTTCGTATGGATACCTGGTTTGGTGAGGGTTGTCACATTCTCCCCCCGTTAAAGAAATTTCGTCCCGAAATTTAAGGTCTGCTACGAGATGCAGGGTTCTTAGGAAATAAATGGGGGTATTTCTCTTTCATTCGATCCTTACATTCCCACGTGAATTCAGGTCCATGCCTAGCATTCCAACGAACTTTGACGAGTTTGACACTGCTCCTGCGAGTTTTATTAACTTTCCAATCTGTGACCTCAACAGGTTCTTCAGTAAAGTGGAGCGTGTCGTCGATATGAACTTCGTCAGCAGGAATGATCACTGTATCTTGTGTTGGACTTTTTCTCAAATTGGATACATGGAATGTATCGTGAACACCATGGAGTTCAGCAGGTAGGTCCAATTTGTAGGCTACAAGGCCAATCCTTTGTAGAATTCTGAAAGGGCCAATGTAATGCGGATTCAACTTCCCACGCTTTCCGAAGCGTGCCACACCCTTCCAGGGTGAAACTTTCAATAAAACCATATCTCCAACTTGAAATTCCAAATGTTTCCGGTTTGGATCTGCATAGGCTTTCTGTCTTTCGCGAGCCGCTTCGATGCGTTTTCAAATCTGCGCAATCTTATCTGTCGTCTCCTGGACGATTTCGGGACCAACAAGCTGTCTATCACCGGCGTCAGCCCAACATAGTGGTGATCGACACTTGCGTCCGTAAAGAGCTTCAAATGGCGCGGCTCCAATACTAGTGTGGTAGCTGTTGTTGTATGAGAATTCGGCCAATGGTAAATGCTTATCCCAGCTACCACCAAGATCCATTACACATGCTCTCAGCATATCCTCCAATGTCTGAATAGTTCTTTCACTTTGGCCATCAGTTTGCGGATGGAATGCAGTGCTCAAATTCAATTGTGAGCCAAAAGCTTCTTGGAAGGATTGCCAAATCCTTGATATGAAACGTCCATCTCTATCAGAGATGATTGAGAGAGGCACTCCATGACGTGCAACGATTTCTCTCATGTATATTTCCGCAAGTTTACTCGTATTGTCCTTCTCTTTGATTGGCAAGAAGTGCGCGGACTTTGTTAGGCGGTCAACTACCACCCAAATAGTATCATGGCCCATGGGCGTCTTGGGCAGTTTCGTTATAAAATCCATTGAAATCTGTTCCCATTTCCACTTGGGAATTTCAGGTTATTGCAGAAGTCCCGAAGGCTTCTGGTATTCAGCTTTCACCTTGGCACATGTCAAACATTTACTAACATAAACAGCAACATCGCCTTTCATCCTGGGCCACCAATAATAATACTTAAGATCTTGGTACATTTTATCCGCCCCGAGATGAATAGAGTACCGTGACCTATGAGCTTCATCAAAAATAACTTTCCTCAAACTACCAAACAGAGGAACCCAAATCCTTTTCATAAAACATAACGTTCCTTCCCTGTTTGGTACCAATTGCTTCTCCATCCCACGGAGATATTCTTCTTCAAGGTTTTTTTCCTTAAGAGCTTCTTTCTGCGCGGCACGAATGCGCAGGAAAAGATCTGTCTGGACAATCATTTCTAAAGCCCTAACCCTTATGGGCTTGATCCTTTCTTTTCGGCTTAGGGCATCGGCGACCACATTCGCCTTCCCTGGATGGTACTTTATCTCGCAGTCGTAATCGTTCAACAATTCGACCCAACGTCTTTGTCTCATGTTCAGCTCTTTCTGGTTGAATATGTGCTGTAAACTCTTGTGGTCTGTGAAAATTGTACACTTTGTACCATATAAATAATGTCTCCAAATTTTTAATGCAAATATCACTGCGCCTAGTTCCAAATCGTGTGTGGTATAGTTCTTTTCATGTACTTTCAACTGGCGTGACGCGTAAGCTATAACTTTCTAGCGTTGCATCAACACGCAACCCAATCCTTGACGTGAGGCGTCACAGTAAACCACGAAATCATCTGTACCTTCTGGTAGTGCTAAGATCGGCGCATTGCAGAGCTTATCCTTCAACAATTGAAAGGCTTCCTCCTGTTTGATTCCCCAATGAAACTTCTTATCCTTCTGTGTGAGGAGTGTCAGTGATTGAGCGATTTTTGAAAAATCCTCAATGAACCTTCGATAGTAACCAGCCAAGCCTAAGAATTGTCGAATCTCGGTTGACGTCTTTGGAGTCTCCCAGTTCTTTATCGCCTCGATCTTTGTGGGATCGACATGGATTCCATTTCCATTAACTACGTGTCCAAGGAATTGGACTTCACGTAGCCAAAACTCGCACTTAGAGAATTTGGCATACAACTGTTCCTTTTTCAACAACTCCAGAATAGCTCTTAAGTGCTGTTCGTGTTCAGCCTTTGTCTTTGAATAAATCAAAATATCGTCAATGAATACAATCACGAACTTATCGAGATACGGCTTGCAGACTCGGTTCATTAGGTCCATAAAAACAGCAGGCGCGTTGGTCAGCCCAAACGGCATGACTAGGAACTCGTAGTGTCCATAACGAGTTCTGAAGGCTGTCTTCGGGATGCTCTCTTCTTGTATTCTTAGCTGATGGTACCCAGATCGAAGATCGATCTTAGAGTAAAAACTTGAGCCTTGGAGTTGATCGAATAAATCATCGATTCTTGGCAGAGGGTATCTATTCTTGATTGTCAGCTTATTCAACTCCCGGTAGTCAATACACATACGAAAACTACCGTATTTCTTTTTAACAAATAAAACTGGAGCTCCCCAAGGTGAGAAGCTTGGTCGGATGAATCCTTTCTCAAGTAACTCCTGGAGTTGTGTCGACAACTCCTGCATCTCTGATGGTGCAAGTCTATAAGGTGCCCTAGCTACAGGCGCGGCGCCTGGAACTAAGTCAATGTGAAATTCCACTTGCCTTTGGGGTGGTAATCCTGGCAAGTCTTCTGGAAAGACTTCAGGATATTCCCTCACGACAGGGATGTCTTCGATTTTTGTCTCAGCAGCTTTCTTATCCACGATGTGTGCCAGGAAGGCAGCACATCCCTTTTGTAAACACTTACGAGCTTTCAGGCAACTGATAAATCTTAAAGGCGTATCCCGCTTCTCCCCATGAACCACAATTGTTTCTCCATCTTCGGTTGGGATACGAACTACCTTTTCGTGACAAACAATCTCAGCCCTGTTGCTTGATAACCAATCCATTCCTACTACCACGTCGAAGCTCCCCAGCTGGACTGGTAGTAGATCCAAAGTAAACTCACGCTCTCCCAACACGATTACACAACCTCTGACCACTTCGTTGGCTTCTACTAACTTTCCATTCGCCAATTCAATTGAGTAAGGAATATCTAATTTACTAGCGGCTAAACCAAGCATATTCTTAAACTCTAACGATACGAAGCTATAATCGGCACCAGTATCAAATAAAACGGATGCAAAGCGTTGGTTTATAGGGAACGTACCAGTAACAACATTGGGATCCTGGCGCGCCTCCCTCGCTTCGATATTGAAAACCCTTCCACGCGCTTGGTTCAATTCTGGGCAGTTCCTCTTAAAATGCCCCATATCACCACAGTTAAAGCAACTTGGTCTTTGCCCATTTCCTCCACTATTTCCAGCTTGATCATTGTTGTTTCGGTTCGCATTACCAGCTTGATTCACATTGTTGCCTCGATTCCCATTTCCTCCATTGTTCCCCTGTGGGCGATTCCCAATACCACCACGATTATTATTTCTATTCCCAAATCCTCCCTGGCCTCCCCGGCCAGCACTAGCCCAGCAAGAATCCTTCAAGTGACCAGTCTTTCCACAAGCTTCACATACTTTTGGCCCACATTGGCCAGAATGATGACGTTGGCAGGAGTTACAATTGGGGTGTGCACCCATATATCCCTTTCCTTTCCTTCTAGTACCAGTCGTAGTTCGGGTCGGCGTGCTCGACTCTCCTTTTCTGCCATCACTGGTTGTGCCTTGTTTGAAATTCGTGAATTTTCTTTTGTTATCCCCGGACGACTCTACATGAGTTTCCTTCTTCTTTTGCTCAACCTCAGAAAACTTGTTTAGGCGGATCGCCTCCTCAGTGAGAGCTACGCTTAGATCGATCGCCTCAGTGATTGTTGCAGGTTTTGAAGAGGTCACCATACTAATGATTTGAGGAGCTAAACCCCAAATGAAACGCTCAATCCGCTTGAATTCTGGCGTGACCATGTAAGGTACCACTTGTGATAGGTCGTGAAACCTCTGAACATATTCCGCAATTTTCGGTCCTTCCATCTTCAGATGCCAAAACTCGGTTTCCAACTTTTGAATTTCAGCGCGAGAGCAATACTTTTTGCGCATGAGCTCTTTCAGCTCGTTCCACGTCAATGCGTAGGCTGCAGCTTCACCAAGTGTTTGGACTTGTAAATTCCACCATGACAGGGCTCCGTTCAAGAATAGCCCAGAGATGTAAGTAACCTGCTGATCTGGGGCGCATTTGCTCATGCGGAGAATTGATTCTGTCTTTTCTGCCCAACGAACAAAAGCAACAGCACCTCCGGTGCCATCAAAGTTTACGGGTTTGCAGTCTAAGAACTGCTTGTAGGTGCACCCTGCACATGCGTTACAATATATGAATGGCATTAGCAAACTCGCTATAGATATCCAGTGTATCATGGTATGCCTTAATGACTTAGTATTACCATGAGGCGGATTGTTGTTGCCATTATTGTATGAGCTGCCTCCGCTAGGTCCTCCTTGAGAGGCGGCGTATTGCGCGATGGCGGCAGCGATGATCTGTTGAAGTTCTGCCTCGTTGGCAGGCATGCGTGGATCACGTCTCGGTGGCATCTTCTAAAAGATGGTTTACGTGAGTCAGGTCATGGTAGGTAAAATGTGCGTATAAAACGATAGTAATAATATATAACAACTCATGTTAAAATAAACCAACCACATAACATCTCATGTTATAAACAATCAATCACACAACATCCCATGTTATACATAAATCAATAAATCAGCCATGCATGTAATGAGAACACTGCGATTAAGCTTTTTATATAACCAAGACCACGATTACAATGTTTACGAGTTCCATAATGTAACATACATCCAAAAAAAGGGACCAAGGGTCACAACGCCCATGTCCGAAACGTCTAAATATATACAAATACCAAACATCAAAAGTCATAATCGTCAGGTGGTCTTCAAAAAGCTATGTAGCCGACTTAATCGCTATCTTCTCATCAAAAGTGGTGGTACCTGCATCAAACCAAAAGTGCCCTCATGCTGCTGCTGGTGGAGGGGGAGGGGGAAAATGAAAGTAGAACAAACTGCGCATGAGGAACCAGTCCGCCTCCATGGCGTGGTGAGAGCGTGACAGATGCTCTAACTGCTGCTCCAGGACCTGGACACGACGCGTCAGCGCGTCATGCTGTAGCATAAATGAAACGAGGACATCCTCATAAGACGACCCGACATAATAGGCATGATATGGATCTGTCGGCGGCACGACGGATGATGATGTCCAAAGATAGGGCTCGCTGGATGGAGTAAAAGGTGGTACAGCGAACGATGGAATAGGGGGGACAGCAGTATGGTGAGGGATCTGTGGTGCAAACTGATCCCCTCCGGTCAGAAAAGGTGCATGGCCAAATGGCTGATGAGATGGGCCCTCTCCAGGACGCGGCGGAGGGATCTCATGAAGAAATGTGACGGGCAGATCCACGCGATGTGCGTCAGTAGTGTGTGTGGGGAACAAGGGTGCCTCGGTGGTATGTGGGGGAAAAGGTAGGATATCAGTAGGAGCAAAAATAGGTGCCAAGACTGGGGCTACAGGTGCCACGAACGGCGGAAGCTCGCCATCATCATCAATCCACCCATTCCGGGTGTCAGCATACTGTGGGTCGACCTGAGCCGCGAAAAGTGCATGGTCAGGCTCTAGAGGTACCGGGTCAGGAAGGGGAGCATCAACATCAGGCTCAATAGGTATATCAGCATGAATAGGTGGTGGAACAAAGGAAGCTACCGACTCAAGAGAGTCAGGAATCGATGAATCAGAATGGGCCTCCTCAACAGGAATCTCAACAAATGGAAGTGCGACATCGTCTGCTATCGGGGCCCCACCCTCATGGTGGTCCTCAGGGGGACCCGCGAATAGATCGAGGTAGTCATCGATCTCAAAATCGTGCGGCAAATCATCTGCAGCAAATGCAGCATGTGGAACAGGAGCAAGGATCTCCACAAGAGGCAGATCCCCGGCAGGAACACCATCAGCATGAGGTATATCATCCCCAAAATCGGGTATAGCAAAAGGATGGAATGCATCCTCGTCAGTGCTGTCTGTATCTGATGTATGAACCTCTGAATCAGTGTACATCGGGTCATCAGAGTCTACTGCCACTGGGTCTGAAACCCCGCTCGATGAAGACATAGTGTCTGTAATACAACCACAGATATGCACATATATCAATCACATAATCAAGTAATCACATAAGTCACGAATAAAAAATCAAATAGTTCTCCTAGTCCCACTAGCCTCCCAGCCTCCCAGACTGACTCCCTAGTCCCACTAGCCTCCCAGCCTCCCAGACTACTCTTCCTAGTCCCACTAGCCTCCCAGCCTCCCAGACTGACTTCCTAGTCCCACTAGACAACTACCTCGGCCTCCCAGACCGAGCCTCAGCCTCCCAGACTGAGCCTATAATTAACAAATAAAATGTGCTCAACATTTGTTTGTAAAAACATTTTGGATCTGGACTTAAGTGGTATGCAGTGTAAAAATGTTTTCGTGAGAGCCCTAGTGATCATAGTCTAGACTCGAGAAGGAATCCTAGTTCGCTATGATCAGAGCTCTGATACCAAGTTGTCACACCCTGGCTTTGCGGAAGCGTGGGTTTATTTGGTGTGACTTCTTAATACCATAGCTTAATCACAACAAAGCTATATGAAGATAAAACATGCAGATCATCCATTGATTTAAGTTTGAAAAGTAAAATACCACAACATTATCTTAATATGTTGACACATGCAACGGAAATTACAACTTAATAACATAAAAACTTTGTTCTTAAAACACAACCCCAATTATAACATAAACACTTGTTTAAGACTTGCGACTCGTCCAGGTAAAAGTCGCAACCCCTAAACGTGGATGATCCCGTAACTCTAACACAGCGGGAAAACGTAGCATACCGGGCCAGATCCTTAGTTCCCTGAAATACATGTAAGTTGGAAAATCAACATAATGTTGAGCGAGTTCATGTGTAAGTGAGTATGTAAAACACTTGTAAGTATAAAAATCCCTGGTATGTAGCAGATAAGGAAAAAGAGATCACCAATGGTTTGCAAGGCCATTGATATGTGTGAAGTGCAAGTAGGAAGACTCAAACCTAGCGGATTTTGCGTTGGGCACAAAGTCACCCCAAGGTCCGTTCTGCTGGGCCTGGGGTTGGGCTCGCTACACCCAGATAGATCTACCGCTTACGTCCCTCGGTCCTACAATGAGGATTAATGGCCTCCAGTTCCCGCCTACCCACTCACATGATCTAAGTAGTAACCCTCCTTACGCTAACCATACCATGTGTAAAAAGTACTCGTAATCATAGTAACATGTATTTCACCCCCGCAATTTAGAAAACTGAAAACAGTTAAGAGAAAAGGGGGACATGAACTCACTATAATGCGTCCTCGAATAACAGCAAATCAACTCAGTCTGCAGCACGACAACCTACAACGTGCTAATATCTATTAGACGAACGGCCGTGCCTTAGCTTAGAGTCTTAATGTTCTTGGGGAAATAGTTAGATAACTATTTCGTGTTTATATTTCTTGGTTAACGTATAAATAGATCCCTTCCCAAGGATGGGGTATTCGTACAAGTATTATGTATGTGGTGACATTAAGTATTGACAAGATACATTTTCAAGTCTCCTAACCAACACTTTAAAGGTTTATGTCAAAACTCAAGGCGAGGTTTAAATTCCAAGAAATAAAGTTAAACATACTTGTTAGAAAAATAATTTTTCTAAGTCTTGGTATTTTTAGAAAAATTCGCCAGAACTTCCCCTAAAAACGGGAGTATCCGTGCTAATACGCACATCATTTTCTTTTCGAAATCAAACCAAGATCATCAACAATCAACCCTTACGTTTTAACACGCAAAATACTACCTTTGTCGTTTCAGTTTCAATTTGTGAAAACTGGACTGTTTTCGGACGTGTAAATAAATTACTTAACTTATTCCAAAAATTCCCAAATTTTTGTGGAACGTCATAACCGACACACAAATTATTGTGTAAAAATTTCGGGGTCTAATT
This sequence comes from Helianthus tuberosus, assembly GCA_030545235.1. Classification (NCBI taxonomy): domain Eukaryota; kingdom Viridiplantae; phylum Streptophyta; class Magnoliopsida; order Asterales; family Asteraceae; genus Helianthus; species Helianthus tuberosus. The sequence goes on along the minus strand of CM060426.1, from coordinate 24,235,020 downwards.
CATTACCAAAAATTTATAGAAAATCGTTTACCGAACTGTGATCAGATTTGTTACATTCTGATCACAGTTTACGGAATAATTCGTCAAAAATTCCTCGTAAGTCCGTTTATCAAAAATCCAGTTCGAGGGTCACAAATACATCCGTGATCATCTTTGATAAAAGTTTCAGGGGCTGGTTCGGTTCAGGTTTTAAGTTGTGACTGAAAACGTAAGACCCATTTTACTGCAGTAACAAACAGCCTTAGCTGCTGTCACGAAAACAGATTTTTAAAATAGTAACCGACATCAGAAAAATACGATTCCAGTGCCATTTTCTTCGTTTTTCGAAATGACACGATTTAGGCTTTTGAAATTCCGTTTTTCGAGTTTTTAAAGTCCGTTTACAGCCTGTTGAAGGCGGCTGAAACAGTGACTCAGCATGCTGTTTGGTGATTTAGATGTTATTAAATCGCGTTATAAGTGTCCGATTAACGGGTTAAACAAGAAAACAACTTTTAAATATCAAGTATGTGTTATCCAACCCTTAACCCGACAATATTCCACTTCATAAATCATACACAAGTAAACTTTTATGTAAATTTTATGTTCATAACTTATGTTTCATATTTTTTTCTAATATTCTTGTAATCTAGTGATTTAAACAACAATACTACATGTTAAATGCCATAATTTTCGAACAAGATGAGATCAAGTATGAAGAAACTTACTACTAGCCTCTAGCTAGGGAAGAATCTTGTGTAAAAATGATGAGAAAAAGATGTAGAACCAAGCAAGAACATTGCTCCCTTGCAATCCCTTCAAGTTGCACCTTCCATGGATGATTTCTAGGCTTTGAATGGACAATGTAATGAAGAAGATGATGATGTTTAAGGTGGTGATGGGTGTTCGGTTTTTGGGCAGCCGATCAAGAGGAAGAGAGAGTGGAAATGGGTTGTATAATCTTGTGAAGTGATATACAATCTAAGGGACCTTACTTATATCCTTTCTCACATATTTTAGTTAGATAGACAAGCAAAACAATTAATACAAGAGCATTGAATCAAGCTAGAAGATTGGAAGTATGGAAATATGACATGTGGGGTCCCACTTGGGAAGTAAATTCGTTGGGGGGGGGGGTATAATGTAAATATTGTGACTAAAGTGGCTAAGTGTAAGTAATGTGATATAAGTTAGTTGATTTATTTTAGGCGGGTGTTATGGCATACGGGGATCATGACTAGCCATAAATAATAAAATAAAGTATTTGACAAAAATTTAGTGCCCCGGGTAATGTCCGGTTATACGATTAAATACCGTTCCGTTAAAATGTTTAATTATGTCGAAAAAGTCCTTTATGCATATATTTTGTAACATAAATTATTCCCGGTACTTAGGAAAATATACGGGACCGTTCTGAAATGTTTTTGCACTTTATTAGTAATTTAAAATGCTGAGTTTTATATTAAAGCGCAGAATTTTGTACTTAAAGTACGTTTTAGGCACATCCGGTCACTATAAACTTTACCTAGTGACGTAGTTCTACAATGCTCACCTCCCTACACTCACTACTAGTGTAGAATCTAATCCTGGCTCATACTGGTCTTAGAGGCAGTGTCTGCCTGATGCTGGTTATGTCAGCATGTTTAATGGGTATCCTGTAGTGTGCTCACTGTGCTTGTTGTGCATCAAGGTTGTCACTGATGTTTGTGTATGAATAGTAGAGTGACAGTATAAAATGTGATGCATGAGCATGTATGTGTCAGAAATCAGTAAGCAGTTTAATCACAGTTGTAAGCAAGCACAGTAATTAAGCAGAAATTAAACATTAATTATTTCGTATGGATACCTGGTTTGGTGAGGGTTGTCACATTATTAATGTCTAGCTGAAAAAGTTTCCAACTATTTCTAATAGCTAGACTTAAAACAATTCTGACGGTGACCATTTTGACAACCGGTGAGAAGGTTTCACCAAAATCTATACCTTCTCTTTGATTATAACCTTTAGATATTAACCTAGCTTTAAATCTCTCAACCTCACCATTTGATTTATATTTTACTTTATAAACCCATTTGCACCCTATTGCCTTTCTATAACTAGGAAGATCAGACAAAACCCACGTATTATTATTATGTAAAGCTTCCATTTCAGAATCCATAGCTTCAACCCACCTTGGGTCTTTTAAAGCTTCATAATATGAAGTAGGTTCAACAATTTTATTTAAACTATTAACAAAACAAAAATTATCAGCCGACAAACAAGAGTAATTTACAACTTTATCTGTTCCATACTTGACCTTCCTATCTAACACAAACCCATCTAATTTTTTTAGGTAAAGTAACACTTCTACTAGACCTTCTAACAGCTAGAATGTTGCCCTCAGATGGGTTGGTCTCAACATTTGACATCTCACTGTCCTCAACCACACCAGAATTCCCACTACTACAACTACTACCTATCTCCCTATCTAAAGTTAATACATTTTGATCAACTTGACTAGTAGTGGCAGATGTAGAAGGGTCAACTGGTAGGTGATCATCACTACGAATGTCATGAGAACCAGATACCCTTTCTTCATCATTGGGACTTTGAGAAACATTAGGTGTAAGTGTTTCGTAACAGTCAAAAAAGTTAATGTGATTTAACTCATTATTAACATCAGAATTTATATTGTTCCAGTTTTTTGTTTTAAAATGATACACACTTTCAAAAAACTTAACATCCCTTGAGTATAAAACTTTTTTCTCATCAAGGTTCCATAATTTGTATCCCTTTTTAACATTTGAGTACCCAATTAAAACGCACTTATCAGCATGATAAGCAAATTTATCAGTCTCATCTAAGACTGTACTAAAACACAAACACCCAAAATTTCTTAAATGGGAAAGGGTAGGCTTAAATCCAAACACAACCTCATACGGACTTTTACTAACTAACACAAACGAAGGAATCCTGTTAATAATATAAACAACAGTTAGCACACAGTCAGACCAGAATCTTAAAGGTAAGCCTCCTTGATACATTAAAGCCCTGGCTATGTTATGTAAATGTTTATGCTTCCTTTCCACCACACATTTTGCTGTGGTGTATAAGTACAACTAGTTTGATGTAAAATACCTTTTTCTTTACAAAACATATTCATTTAATTATTAACAAATTCAGTCCCATTATCGCTTCTGAACATTTTTATTTTTACTTTAAATTGTGTTAGTGTTAACTCATAAAAACTAGTTATGTTTTCAAACACTTCAATTTTACTTTTGAGTAAATAACACCAAACACTTCTAGAAAAATCATCAACAACTGTAAGAAATTATTTATATCCTTCATAACTAGTAATTTTATAAGGACCCCAAACATCTAAATGAATTAAATCATCTATACTTTTGGATTTATGTTCACTTAACGGAAATGAGACTCTAATTTGTTTGGCCCTATGACAAATTTCACAAGGACCATGTTCAGCAGATTTTATACCAGGACTATCTTTTAACACAGCCAAGACTTAATCAGAAGGATGACCTAACCTACTATGCCACATATCGGACAACACGCTACTATTAAAACAAGTATTAATATTATTACCATTTAAACCTAGAAAATACAACCTATTTTCCTGTCTACCAGTTACCAGAATTTTCCTTAATATAGTCTGGAACATTTATTACATCTTTTATAACAACATTATTTAAAAGTTTTAAGTCTCCAATTTTAACTACTTTAACACTTGTTCCATTTGGGTGACAAACTTTTAAATCAAATTCAGACATATCTATACAATTAAAAAGATCTTTATCAGTTTTAATCATATGTTTTGTCACCAGAATCTACTATCAAGTTATAACTACAACATAATGAACTAACAACAAAACAACTAATGAAATTAGACTGACCTCCTACATTCACCCTTGACTGATCAGACTCAACCTTTCCATCAACAAGACTCAACAGTTTAGATATCTGCTTAGATGTAAAAGGTAAAGAACCACCAGAACTAGATGACCCAACAACAACATTAGACTTATTAGACACATTATTTTTTACAAACTGTCCTCCTGTTCTTTTCTTCATTCCAGGAGGATATCCAATTATTTCAAAACATCTATCAATAGTGTGTCCTATCATATTACAATGGGTACATTTTAAGTTGAGATTAGGTCCTCTAGGAAATCTTTTTTTTATTATCAAAAAATTGATTAGGTTTAGATACAAACAAAACATTTTGCCCTTTTGAACTATTACCAACACTTCTATGTGACTCCTCCCTAGAGATGATAGAAAAAGCTACCTTAACAGATGGAAATGGCTCTCTTGTTAACAGATTAGTTCTAACAGGCAGATAAACATCATCAAGACCCATTAGAAACTGCATTAACTTTATTAATGTTGTAAATCACTATAGTCCTTTGCTGCTTGACAAGAACATGAAGGCAAATGAAGCATAGCATCAAATTGCTTCCACATTGTTGCCAATTTATTATAATACTCAGCAACAGAACTACCATTTTGAGAAATAGAATTTATTTTCTTATATAAATCGTAAACAACAGAGCCATCTACCTTATCATATGTTTCTTTTAAATCAGTCCATACCTCAGCAGCTAATTTAGAAAACACTTGTCCTAAAAATAACTCTTCTGACACATAATTTAACAACCAAGGACCACAGAGTTACACCTATCCCACTGGTTAGCCAAAACAGGATCATCTTTAGATTTTATACATTTACCATCTATGAACCCATATTTGTTTTTAGCCTCTAATGCTAATTTCATAGCACTTGACCAGACATAATAGTTCTCGGTTCCTTTCAACTTAATAATCACAATAGTTAAGGCACTTGAATCAGTAGGATGCAAATAAAGAGGATCACCTATATCAAGTTTGCTAATCAAAGTCACAGAAGAACCAGGAATATCACCACCACTCATATTGACCAATCAATCAACAAATATGAACACCGAAGGCAATTAGAAAAACACAAACACTCACAAATAGTGAATGATAACACAAGACAGATAAAGAATAAACCCTAAGGCGAAGCTGTGTCAGGGACCAGATTCTAGGTTCGTCACTCAGTGGTGCCTAGACAGGCCTTTACACAGGAGCCAATATTGTCACACCTCGATATTTTAACCACAAACCGGTGGGCCCGATGGGGAGTATCATGACGTAGTTGATATCATCATAGTCAATTTAACACAGTTATAGCACAGCGGAAGGCTTGGAAGGTAAAATACTATTACAAACCAATTGTTCAAAGTACGAAACAATATATACAAACGGTTGTGTTGAAAAGATCCAAAGGTGGATCTAAATAAATACAAAAAAAGTTCAACATACTTAAGGCATCACGGACTTGCAAGATCCTCTATTTAACGCCCAGTAGCTCGCAGCCTATTACGTGTAGTACATGTCACTTAGTCTTTTGAAAATACGTCAGTTTTCACTGATAAATACAATTAACTGACTCTTTTTGAAAAGTGTTTATGAAAAATTGTTTGGGTGCACAAGGCACAAAATCTTTTATAACTTGGGACAATTATATTTATAATCTTGTATATAGATTTCCATGTTTGTCATACATTTAGGGCCCGGTATAGAAGCCGAGACATGATTAACCGACACACCACTGATATAAACTCACAAGGAGTTATCCCAACAACGCGGGTATACCTTTTTACATACGTAACTATCAGGTGTATGCCTACACCCCGTGCTTAAGTCGTGGCCATTTACAATTAAATGAGCCGTGGATATCCAGGACACGGTCGCATTAACCCCCAATGTTTATGTTATCAAACAAAACGAATTAAACGGGTTATGTAATTTATTAATCACAATTTGGTTAAATGATTCCATACCCGACCAAGCGGTAATATTTTACCGTATCCCAAGCCCGTATAAGGGAAAATAAGTTAAAAGTATTTACCTGAGTTTCTAAATGCAAGATCTATCTACTCAGCCGTATAATGCGCTTAGACTTGTGAAGGTAGCTTTTACCGGGACTCCCTAATCCGGAACGAAGGTTTTATTAACCTATTAGAATACTAACGGGTCTTATTTAATGTCACATCCCGACCGCGTAAAACAACAAACCGTGGAGGAAACATCGGGGAGTGTCGTAACAGAATCAATGTTTCACAACACATGGATTAAAAAGTTTCGTTTTATTGAATTATTGAACTCATTGTTTTAGTACAAATCAGATAAATACAAATAACTGTCTCTCAAGTTTTAAAGTCGCTAAGGCACAAGTCCATCCTATGTGTAGCATGCATCAACAATCATCACATAGTAGCACCTGAAACATATGTAAAAATAGGTACGTCAGCATAAAAATGCCTGTGAGTAACATAGGATTTGTGAATTAGATTCATGGCTTTGGATAACAGAAGAAAGGGGTTTTAAGTTTTTAAAAGTAACCATGAATCCTTGTAAAAGTTTTGTTTCTAAAATGCGCCGTTTTAGTAAAGTGTGTATAGTATATACAAAAATATACTTTGGTTTTGAGATAAACAGATGAGTAGTATATCAAATATACTTTAGTTTTGAAATAATAGATTTGGTAGTACATCACAAGTATACTTTGGATTAAGGATGAAAAATATTGGTAGTATAATACATTATACTTTGGTTTTGTAAACAACATATCAACTTATGCTAGGATTTGAAAATAGTACATCAACTATGCTTTGGTAGTATATTAAAATATACTTTAGTTTGTGAAATAACTGTGTGACAACCCAAACTTTCGAGGTCAGTGACGTTAATCTGCACCATTACAATTTCGTTAAACTTAAACGTAACACGTAGTAATTCTGTTAATTAGCTTACACCGATGTTTTGGGTCGCTTTTATCTCTAACTACTTTGGGTCGCGAATTATGAGCTCTTATATATATGCCGAATGTATGTTTGGGTCATCCCCGAAACCTGTAAAGCTCATAGGAGTTCCTAGAGTGTGTTGATAGCTATAGTGAGTGGGCCTAAGCCCATTTCGGATACCCTTAGATCTGCCTACTAGACCTTTGCAAATTATAATACATATTAGATCTTTAATTGGCACTTGGGCTTGAGCCCATTATCAGCCGGCCAAAGAAGGAACCGACCCCAGCCTATTGTTATTAATATTATGGATATGTAACCTGATTAATGTTAACACAAAAAGCTCAACAAACAAACCCTATAGCTCCTTCATAATTTGCGATCGGCAACTGAAGAACCCCCCCCCCCACGGAAGTCAAGATCTCGGTTAGTATTAATATAATTGTGATGTCTTGATGATTGTGTTTGTCACACCCCCAAAATCCACCTGCGGAGTATCACCGCTTGGAGGCGTGACTGACCAGGATCCAGCCACCAATCATATTGAACAAGCAAGTAAGTAATTATAAAAGTTCAACCGATACGATTGGTGTCCAAACAAAACATAGTTTAAGTTGCAAGCGGAAGCATAACGTTTAAAACCAAAAACATAAGTTTAATTGTTTCAAAGTTTAACATGGCACACAGCTGTCCATGTCCCACAACGACTCTCTTCCATGCAAGCTCCAGCTAAGTACCTATTGACCTGCAAAGCATGTAGTAACGAGTAAACAACAAGTTGAGTGAGTTCACGGTTGGGTGTTCATTTTTAAGTTGTTCCAAAAACAGTTTCCTTTAACTGGCATCCTGCCGTGGGGGTTACCCCATAGTTGAAAACGTGATTTGTTTACCCATTTACTCTGGCAATACAGCCGTGGGGGCTACCCCATGTTAGTTATCTGGCATTTCGGCCGTGGGGGCTACCCCATGTATACACTAGACTCGTTACCATATCGACTGCTGACTGTAGTCATGTTTATGTGCCCTGAACTGTCAATGTCTATCATCATTGACGTGCCCAGATCCATTAGTTCACGCCCGTCCTCTGCGGCACGGTGTGAGGCTTGTCAGACCTAAATAGCGCTATCTAACTAATGACCCGCTCGCCATTGGCCCGGCGATTATGTCGATATAAAAAGGAGGGACTTCGTGATAGAGTTTTGGTCTAGTATGAGTTATATGTCCATGAGGACGAGGAATTACATTCCTGAACCAGTGCTGTCCTACCCAAGAAGGACGAGGAATCCATGTTCCTTAACCCCATTCCCACCCTGGGAATCCCATGCTTTGTAGAGGGTGTGAACTCACCTTGGTTTGCTTGGCAGATACACAGAAAGGTCAATCAAGCTATATTGTGGTCAACCACGTCCTAACATAGTTGTACCATACAAGTCAGGTTCGTATTCAAGTAGAGCACGTATGTTTTCTACACACATTTGCATACACGTATTGATCATGGCACACACGTATAAATACTTCAGTTAATCAACAGGGCATAACACATCCCATAGCCTCATCTATGTAAATAAGCAAAGTCCAAGTATGTGGCCCAATTAGTTGGGCTCGTAACAGCATGCAAGTCCAAAACAGTGTGCACGTCCAAAACAGTGGGTACGTGTTCGTGGTCTTGATTCGAGACTAGAGATCTCGAGTCGAGACTGTGCGGTCTCGAGTTATACCTACAAGTTCTCGAGTCGCAACTGAGGAGGTCTCGGGTCATGTCTCGAGTCGCAACAAGACTCGCAACCATGATCTCGAGTCATGCTGTTTTTGTGCCGATGCGGTGTGGTCTCGAGTCGAGACTAGGGGTTCTCGACTCGCAACCTGTGTCGTAACCGTGGATCTCGAGTTGTCATATACCTGGTCTCGAGTTGTGGCTTAATGGTCTCGAGTCGAGACCGGAGGTCTCGGCTGGAACATCTGCTGATTGCCAGCATTGTACTAGCCAATGGGATTCCGATTTCATGCAACAGTGTGTACTATCCATACAAACATGTTTTCTTGTCTATCCACTAACCGAAATGGATCAAACACCTCAATTTCAAATATTCAAGGCACATTCATAGCATATTCATGTTGTTCATCATACATTCAAATAGTTCATTATTTTAGGGTTTTCATTTTAACAACATGCTTCATCAATAACATCTATCCTAGCATGAACTCAAGCTAATAACATCATCGGTTCCTACATCTAGCACATTTAATCAATGCAATAACACACTTAAATAAGATTTATCATCAACATATGCTAATCCGATTTCATGAACACAAACCTCCTAAACATAACCAAGCCATTCGGATTTAAACCCATATAGAGCCGATTTCTAACATTTCATCATCACATAATATCATCATGCATCATCAACCGATTATTCAAGAACATGTTTGCATACACTCATTCATTTCTACACAACTTAATTGTCAAAAACATGCACATCCTTCGATAAATAAACATCATTTGATAACAAATAACTATCTTCTATCAAGCAAACATCTTTATCATAGATAAACAAAAATTTCTCATGTATTTTTCATTAAACCACTAAATGAGACACTAACCGGCTAGAGGGTATGAAGGGTGAATTTCCGAATGCCGATTCCAAGCTTGAACCGAAGGTCCTAGTGTTGCCGGTTTGAATCCGAGAGAATGGGAGAAGAAGGATGTTGAGACTTAGGGTTTTAGTGAGAGGAAGGGAGAGTGTGTGTGTAGGAGAATGTGTGTGGGTTGCCCAAAAATGGCAAGGTTGGCTATTCACCAAGGTTATATACTAGTTCTAAGGTGGTGCACCCTAATGGGCTTTCGAGTGGGGTGTAGCCGTGAAGAGGAGCATGGCCCAACCGGCCCATCAGTTACACTATTCACTCGAGACCGAGTGGTCTCGAGTTGGGTTCTTGTGTCTCGGGTTACACACACATACATACAAGCACAACACATAATCACATAAATTCACTCATATCATTCATTAAATCAACAAGTCAATTAGTCACATACGTTCAAGCATGTTGCATCGAGATACAATGAAAGGTTCTAAATTTCGAGTTGTCACATCATCCCCAAGTTGAAAGAAATTTCGTCCCGAAATTTGGTAAGCACTCACTGAGGAAGCTAGTTAAGTTGTATGGTTTTCCCGGTTTTCCTGGGGTGTCACATCCTCCCCCTGTTGATCTGGAATTTCGTCCCGAAATTCTGTAGCTTCAGCCTCAGTAGTGGTTGTACTGTTTGCGAACAGTTGGGGATACTTTTGTTTCATCCAATCTTCGCGTTCCCAGGTGAACTCTGGGTCGCGATGTGAGTTCCAATGAACTCGAACGAGAGGTATTCTAGTGCTCTTGAGGACCTTAACATCCCGGTCCGTGATTTCAACTGGTTCCTCGACGAATCGCAACTGTTCGTCGATGGTGAGTTCCTTCAAAGGAACTACGAGGGTCTCATCTGACAGACACTTCTTCAGATTCGACACATGGAAAACGTTGTGAACTGCACTGAGTTCTGGTGGTAAGTTCAGTCTATAGGCCACCTTGCCTATTTTCTCGATGATTTCAAAAGGTCCGACGTATCATGGGTTAAGTTTGCCTCGTTTACCAAAACGAACCACACCCTTCCAGGGTGAAACTTTGAGTAGTACCCGCTCCCCAACCTGGAGCTCAAGTGGTTTCCTGCCCTTATCGGCGTAGACTTTCTGACGGTCACGAGCTGCCGCCATGCGTTGTCGTATTTGAGCAATTCGTTCGGTTGTGTCTACCACATGTTCTGGACCAGTGATCTGACTATCTCCCACCTCTGCCCAACAAAGAGGTGACCGGCATTTATGCCCGTATAATGCCTCAAACGGAGCAGCTTTAATGCTGGTGTGGTAGCTGTTATTGTACGAGAATTCCACAAGTGGCAGATGCTTTTCCCAGCTGTTGCCAAAGTCGATTACACATGCACGAAGCATGTCTTCTAAGGTTTGAATAGTGCGCTCAGACTGTCTGTCCGTCTGAGGGTGATACGCTGTGCTCATGTCTAATCGTGAGCCAAAGGATTTGTGCATCGCTTGCCACAGCTCTGAAGTGAAACGCGCATCTCGATCCGAGATAATAGAGGTGGACACCCCGTGCCTCGAGACAACTTCCTTGAGATATACTTCGGCTAGAGTGGAGAATTTATCCGTCTCCTTGATAGCCAAGAAGTGTGCAGATTTTGTGAGTCGATCCACGATCACCCAAATAGTATCGTTTCCACGCTGGGATCTAGGCAGGCCAGTAACAAAATCCATGGAAATTTGCTCCCATTTCCATTGTGGTATCTCTGGTTGTTGGAGTAGGCCTGAGGGTTTCTGGTATTCCGTCTTGACTCTGGCACAAGTCAAACACTTGCTGATGTAGGTTGCTATGTGGGCCTTCATGCTAGGCCACCAATACGTAGTTTTGATATCGTGGTACATCTTATCCGAACCAGGGTGTACCGAGTAGCGAGACTTGTGTGCCTCATCCATCACAAGCTCTCGTAGGTTGCCATAGAGTGGGACCCAAATGCGTCCCGTCACGTAGTAAGCACTGTCTTCCTTCTGTTCTAAGCGTTGCCTTGAGCCGCGTAGGGCTTCAGCCCTGACGTTTTCTGGTTTTAATGCTTCCACCTGAGCATCTCGTATCTGGGAAGGGAGACTAGAATGTATAGTGAGCTGTAAGGCTCGTACGCGCTTCGGCACAGTGTCCTTTCGGCTAAGGGCATCAGCCACAACATTGGCTTTGCCAGGATGGTACTTGATTGCACATTCGTAATCGTTTAATAACTCGACCCATCGTCATTGACGCATGTTTAGCTCCTTCTGTTTGAAGATGTGCTCGAGACTCCTGTGATCGGTGTAGATGGTGCACTTGGTACCGTATAGGTAATGTCTCCATATCTTAAGTGCAAAGACAACAGCTCCCAGCTCTAAATCATGTGTGGTGTAGTTCTTTTCATGAACTTTAAGTTGGCGTGAGGCGTAGGCTATAACCTTATCCCGTTGCATCAGTACACAACCAAGACCCTGAATCGATGCGTCGCAGTAAACCACAAAATCATCTGTGCCCTCTGGTAATGAAAGGATAGGTGCACTGCAAAGTCTATCCTTTAAATGCTGAAACGCTAGATCCTGTGCATTCCCCCATCGATAAACAACGCCCTTCTGCGTTAAGGAGGTGAGAGGCTGTGAAATCTTGGAAAAATCCTTAATAAACCTCCTGTAGTAACCTGCCAAACCCAAGAATTGGCGAATTTCCGTTGGTGTACGAGGTGCAGGCCAGTTCTTGATTGAGTCTACCTTGGATGGATCAACGTGAATCCCATCCTTGTTCACCACATGGCCTAAGAAATGGACTTCACGAAGCCAGAAGTCGCATTTTGAAAACTTGGCGTATAGCTGTTCAGCTCGAAGAAGTTCCAAAATAAGTCGTAGATGCTGCTCGTGTTCCTCCTGACTCTTAGAATAGATCAGGATGTCGTCGATGAAGACTATGACGAACTTGTCCAAGTAAGGCTTGCACACTCTATTCATCAAATCCATGAAAATTGCAGGTGCATTTGTCAGCCCAAAAGGCATGACCAAAAACTCATAGTGTCCGTAACGAGTTCTAAAAGCTGTTTTGGAGACGTCCTCTTCTCGGACCCTTAGCTGATGATATCCCGACCTCAAATCGATCTTTGAATAGTAGCTCGACCCTTGCAGCTGGTCGAACAAGTCGTCAATACGTGGTAGGGGGTAACGATTCTTCACCGTCACCTTGTTGAGTTCCCGGTAGTCGATGCACATTCTGAAGGTACCGTCTTTCTTTTTCACGAATAGCACTGGAGCTCCCCAAGGCGATGAGCTAGGACGAATAAAACCCTTATCTAAGAGTTCTTGTAGTTGCGTAGAGAGTTCTTCCAATTCTGATGGAGCTAATCGATAGGGTGCACGAGCTATAGGCGCAGCTCCAGGAGCTAGTTCAATCTGAAACTCGACCTGGCGATGAGGTGGAAGGCCAGGTAATTCCTCAGGAAATACCTCAGGATAGTCGCGTACAACTGGAAAATCTTCTATCTTCTTCTCTTTCTCTGAGGTGTCTGTAACGAGAGCCAAAATAGCAGTGTGGCCCTTTCGCAAGCACTTCTGGGCCTTGAGGAAAGAGATGACGTTCTCAACAGCACTCCTCTTGTCGCCACGAATCATGAGAGGTTCACCACCGGAACCAGGAATACGAACAATCTTCTCGTTGCAAAGAATTTCTGCTCGGTGTTGGGATAACCAATCCACCCCAATGACAACGTCGAAGCTACCCAAGACGATAGGAATGAGGTCGATAGAGAAGGTCTGGTTAGCAAGAACAAGTTTACAACCCTTGACTACGTGTGCGGCCTCTAAACTCTTACCATTTGCTAGCTCTACAGTGTGCTTGTTGTTTAAAGGTGTTGGAATATGCTTAAGCATTCGACTAACCTCTAGTGACATGTAGCTAGTATCGGCACCCGAATCAAATAAAACTGTAACATAAAAGTCGTCGAGAAGGAACTTACCCGCCACAACATTGGGGTCATTCCTTGCTTCACCTTGGCCAATCACGAATGCCCGCCCCTGGCACCATTGTTGTTGTTGTTCCCGTTGTTACGATTCCCCTGATTGTTGTTATTGTTGTTGTTGTTGTACTGGTTCCTGTTCAGTTGGGGGCAATCCCTCTTAAAATGGCCTTCAGCTCCACACTGAAAGCACCCTTTGTTATCACCTTGCTGCTGCTGCTGGCGTTGGTTCTGTTGAGCTTGCTGACGATTCTGATTGGCGGGATACAAGCTCCTGCAATCCTTTGCAGCGTGACCTGGCTTGTTGCACCGATGACAGTTACCCCTGGTGCATGGCTCGCTGTGGTGCAGGCTGCAGCGATTGCATTTGGGGTGATTCCCCTTGTACCCACCATGACCTTGACCACCAGATGACTGCTGACTGGGGCTCTTGTAGTCATCAGTCTTTCTCTGCTGAGACTGAGATTGCACAGAAGTCGAACCTGTGCTCGAAGCTCCATCCCATTTCCGCTTGTTGTCACTAGGAACACCTGAAGTAGGTGCAGCGCTTATGCGCTTTGGTAACCTGTTCTGCTCCACCGCCTGATCCGTGAGACGGTGAGCCAATTGTACAACTTGCTGGATGGTGGCGAGGCTTGCTGAAGTCACATGACTTTGGATTTCGGGCACTAAGCCCTTGAGAAATAGTTCGATGCGTTTGATAGGAGGATCCACCATGGTAGGGCACAGAATTGCCAGTTCATTCGATCTCTTCACATAAGCTTCAATCTCTGACCCCGTCATCTTGAGGTTGAAAAACTCTACTTCCAGTATGTGAATCTCATCACGATTGCAGTACTCCTCTTTGATCATTTCCTTAAAGTTGTCCCATGGGGTGGCGTTAGCAGCAACCAACCCCAGCATTTGAACCTGAGCGTTCCACCACGTGAGAGCTAAACCCTCGAGAGTACCGGTAGCATACTTCACCCTGCGCTCCTCAGGGCATTCGCACATTTCAAAAACTGACTCGAGCTTCTCAAACCAGTGGAGGAGACCTACGGCTCCTTCAGTGCCGCTAAACGTAGTTGGTCGGCAGTCCATAAAGGTTTTAAAGGTTCACACAGGTGGCAGAGCATGTTGACCTGTCGTGGGTGTAAGAAAGGACAGAGTTTAACACAAAGGTTGGTTCACGAGGGTAGGATCTAAGGATCCTGGAATGAGTTTGGACTGCAGGATATACCTCCTGCGTGTGCAGCTGCAAGTGCCGCAGCAACTCATTCGTTAATCAGAGCCGTCAACTGGGCTTGAGTCATGTTAACGCGTCCAGACATGATCTTCATATCAAGAGGAACATGAGTGAGAGGGGTTTGCGAAAATACATTGACAGTAGAGAGTAAGCACGCACGTGTTCAAGCAACAGTAGTTATACTAACCAAGCATACCATGAGCAATGTACTATGTAACTAACAAGTAGGCAATATATACATAGATCATATCACCTAGAATGTCGAGCCTTGCATGTGGAGTGAAGCATCGTTGTGGATCGTAGAGCATTGTACAGGTTATAGTCTGATTTTAATAAAACTTTCCCCTTATTAAAACCAAGTTCACTATAACCAATGGCTCTGATACCAATCTGTCACACCCCCAAAATCCACCTGCGGAGTATCACCGCCTGTGAGTAACATAGGATTTGTGAATTAGATTCATGGCTTTGGATAACAGAAGAAAGGGGTTTTAAGTTTTTAAAAGTAACCATGAATCCTTGTAAAAGTTTTGTTTCTAAAATGCGTCGTTTTAGTAAAGTGTGTATAGTATATACAAAAATATACTTTGGTTTTGAGATAAACAGATGAGTAGTATATCAAATATACTTTAGTTTTGAAATAATAGATTTGGTAGTACATCACAAGTATACTTTGGTTTAAGGATGAAAAATATTGGTAGTATAATACATTATACTTTGGTTTTGTAAACAACATATCAACTTATGCTAGGATTTGAAAATAGTACATCAACTATGCTTTGGTAGTATATTAAAATATACTTTAGTTTGTGAAATAACTGTGTGACAACCCAAAATTTCGAGGTCAGTGACGTTAATCTGCACCATTACAATTTCGTTAAACTTAAACGTAACACGTAGTAATTCTGTTAATTAGCTTACACCGATGTTTTGGGTCGTTGTTATCTCTAACTACTTTGGGTCACGAATTATGAGCTCTTATATATATGCCGAATGTATGTTTGGGTCATCCCCGAAACCTGTAAAGCCCATAGGAGTTCCTAGAGTGTGTTGATAGCTATAGTGAGTGGGCCTAAGCCCATTTCGGATACCCTTAGATCTGCCTACTAGACCTTTGCAAATTATAATACATATTAGATCTTTAATTGGCACTTGGGCTTGAGCCCATTATCAGCCGGCCAAAGAAGGAACCGACCCCAGCCTATTGTTATTAATATTATGGATATGTAACCTGATTAATGTTAACACAAAAAGCTCAACAAACAAACCCTATAGCTCCTTCATAATTTGCGATCGGCAACTAAAGAAACCCCCCCCACCACGGAAGTCAAGATCTCGGTTAGTATTAATATAATTGTGATGTCTTGATGATTGTGTTTGTCACACCCCCAAAATCCACCTGCGGAGTATCACCGCTTGGAGGCGTGACTGACCAGGATCCAGCCACCAATCATATTGAACAAGCAAGTAAGTAATTATAAAAGTTCAACCGATACGATTGGTGTCCAAACAAAACATAGTTTCAGTTGCAAGCGGAAGCATAACGTTTAAAACCAAAAACATAAGTTTAATTGTTTCAAAGTTTAACATGGCACACAGCTGTCCATGTCCCACAACGACTCTCTTCCATGCAAGCTCCAGCTAAGTACCTATTGACCTGCAAAGCATGTAGTAACGAGTCAACAACAAGTTGAGTGAGTTCACGGTTGGGTGTTCATTTTTAAGTTGTTCCAAAAACAGTTTTCTTTAACTGGCATCCTGCCGTGGGGGTTACCCCATAGTTGAAAACGTGATTTGTTTACCCATTTACTCTGGCAATACAGCCGTTGGGGCTACCCCATGTTAGTTATCTGGCATTTCGGCCGTGGGGGCTACCCCATGTATTCACTAGACTCGTTACCATATCGACTGCTGACTGTAGTCATGTTTATGTGCCCTGAACTGTCAATGTCTATCATCATTGATGTGCCCATATCCATTAGTTCACGCCCGTCCTCTGCGGCACGGTGTGAGGCTTGTCAGACCTAAATAGCGCTATCTAACTAATGACCCGCTCGCCATTGGCCCGGCGATTATGTCGATATAAAAAGGAGTGACTTCGTGATAGAGTTTTGGTCTAGTATGAGTTTTCTGTCCATGAGGACGAGGAATTACATTCCTGAACCTGTGCTGTCCTACCCAAGAAGGACGAGGAATCCATGTTCCTTAACCCCATTCCCACCCTGGGAATCCCATGCTTTGTAGAGGGTGTGAACTCACCTTGGTTTGCTCGGCAGATACACAGAAAGGTCAATCAAGCTATATTGTGGTCAACCACGTCCTAACATAGTTGTACCATACGAGTCAGGTTCGTATTCAAGTAGTGCACGTATGTTTTCTACACACATTTGCATACACGTATTGATCATGGCACACACGTATAAATACTTCAGTTAATCAACAGGGCATAACACATCCCATAGCCTCATCTATGTAAATAAGCAAAGTCCAAGTATGTGGCCCAATTAGTTGGGCTCGTAACAGCATGCAAGTCCAAAACAGTGTGCACGTCCAAAACAGTGGGTACGTGTTCGTGGTCTTGATTCGAGACTAGAGATCTCGAGTCGAGACTGTGCGGTCTCGAGTTATACCTACAAGTTCTTGAGTCCCAACTGAGGAGGTCTCGGGTCATGTCTCGAGTCGCAACAAGACTCGCAACCATGATCTCGGGTCATGCTGTTTTTGTGCCGATGCGGTGTGGTCTCGAGTCGAGACTAGGGGTTCTCGACTCGCAACCTGTGTCGTAACCGTGGATCTCGAGTTGTCATATACCTGGTCTCGAGTTGTGGCTTAATGGTCTCGAGTCGAGACCGGAGGTCTCGGCTGGAACATCTGCTGATTGCCAGCATTGTACTAGCCAATGGGATTCCGATTTCATGCAACAGTGTGTACTATCCATACAAACATGTTTTCTTGTCTATCCACTAACCGAAATGGATCAAACACCTCAATTTCAAATATTCAAGGCACATTCATAGCATATTCATGTTGTTCATCATACATTCAAATAGTTCATTATTTTAGGGTTTTCATTTTAACAACATGCTTCATCAATAACATCTATCCTAGCATGAACTCAAGCTAATAACATCATCGGTTCCTACATCTAGCACATTCAATCAATGCAATAACACACTTAAATAAGATTTATCATCAACATATGCTAATCCAATTTCATGAACACAAACCTCCTAAACATAACCAAGCCATTCGGATTTAAACCCATATAGAGCCGATTTCTAACATTTCATCATCACATAATATCATCATGCATCATCAACCGATTATTCAAGAACATGTTTGAATACACTCATTCATTTCTACACAACTTAATTGTCAAAAACATGCACATCCTTCGATAAATAAACATCATTTGATAACAAATAACTATCTTCTATCAAGCAAACATCTTTATCATAGATAAACAACAATTTCTCATGTATTTGTCATTAAACCACTAAATGAGACACTAACCGGCTAGAGGGTATGAAGGGTGAATTTCCGAATGCCGATTCCAAGCTTGAACCGAAGGTCCTAGTGTTGCCGGTTTGAATCCGAGAGAATGGGAGAAGAAGGATGTTGAGACTTAGGGTTTTAGTGAGAGGAAGGGAGAGTGTGTGTGTAGGAGAATGTGTGTGGGTTGCCCAAAAATGGCAAGGTTGGCTATTCACCAAGGTTATATACTAGTTCTAAGGTGGTGCACCCTAATGGGCTTTCGAGTGGGGTGTAGCCGTGAAGAGGAGCATGGCCCAACCGGCCCATCAGTTACACTATTCACTCGAGACCGAGTGGTCTCGAGTTGGGTTCTTGTGTCTCGGGTTACACACGCATACATACAAGCACAACACATAATCACATAAATTCACTCATATCATTCATTAAATCAACAAGTCAATTAGTCACATACGTTCAAGCATGTTGCATCGAGATACAATGAAAGGTTCTAAATTTCGAGTTGTCATAGTGTTAATTAATAAAAGGAAGTTTGGTAATCATGTGAGTTCTAGGGAATTTATACATGTCAGTAGCTTTTGATTGGTGCATTATAGTTGAAGGTAGCATGTGTTCATTATACATGTCAGTATCTTGTAATCATATAAAGTTATTATAGTTCTTTAACCATGAATTGAAAATGGCGGCCATGTGATATATATAAACAAGCAATTCAGTTATCTTAATAATGTGTCAGAAGCATTGCATGTGCAATAAATAATGAAGTGATGCATTGTTTGTGTAATCGAAACCTGTGAAGATGGCAGCCCAACTATTGATTAGAAAGCATGATGTAATCTTAGTACACATGGACTATTGATGATGATGTTCACATGTGATATTGATTGGGATCTTATACAAAGTATTCGAATTACTATAACCTGTTGCTTCGAGTTGGTCTTGACACTTCTAGCCGAGGACATGCTTGATTGATTAGTGTTACATATTAGCTTATCTATAAATTGTAATGTTGTTAAGTATGAATATGATTTGTTAAGTGTGGTGATTACATAATGTATGGCAGAATGGTGTTAATGGTTATGAATTCCGAATGATATGTGATCGGCTGTTATGTGGTTTTGGTTGATTATTACTTGATATTAATTCACTGTTGATGATAATAGTAATGCCAGAATAACACATAACTAGGGTGGTCACAAAGTAAGTAGGGTAACAAGTAGAGGTGTAGATCGGGTGATGCTTAAATGGTTTGGGTTCGGATTTAATGTATTGGGCCGGGTAGGGTGTTGGTTAAACATGACATGCAGGTTGCATATTAAGTATTGGCAGGATGGGCCAGCAATGTTTGGGCCGATTTGTCTTGTGAGCTTACATTAGTAAACATATGATTATAGTGTGTATGGTGAATTGAATCATGAAACGAATTACTCATTAGAAGGATATATATATATATATATATATACACTAAGTGATTTCTTGGCAATAATGGGTTGATAGATTAACCTGGTGTGATGTGGATTATATGTGTGTAATACGTGTATCCTGACCGTGTGACAAGTGAACAAGGAATATATGACTTGTTTATACATAAAATATGTGAATTATGTGTACGTAAAACTGACTGATATCAGTAACTCCTTTAGGACGTACTTGATTAACTGGTAGACTCGTAGATAATCTTACCGAGCAAACCAAAGGTGAGTTCACTGCTCTTTTTCCAAGCATGTATCCCGGGGAGGGATATCGGGTAACGTTCCGGGGAGGAACGCTTGTTTATTGGGATGTTTGTTATCATACTCAGTTTCTATCACATAAGACCCCTTACATCTACCGACAGTTGCCGAGGAGGCAACGAGGTTATTAGTTGATAGCGCTTTTAGGTTTGGCACCCTCACACCGTACCGGGGAGGACGGGCGTGAACTAATTTCCTTAAAGCATGACCAATGTTTTGATAGAGACATTGGGGTTGGGTAAATACATCTTGTAGCCATTTCGGTAATCGAGTTAATGACAACATCAAATCAAATTGATAAACTGTTTTATACAAGTATCTGGTAACTAAACTCGGTAACAAAACTTTGAACTCACCAGCGTTGTCTGACACACTTGTTTGCATGCTTGTAGGTCGTTAGATGTCTTGTATTGGAACTTGCTGTCTGGAGTAGCTGGGGTAGTCATGGGTCGACTGGAGGGATTCATGTTATTGATTTCTTGATACTATATATTGGTTTGAAACAGTTTAACTTTGGTTTATTATTTGCTTCCGCTGAACATGTTGGTTTTCATTTAAACTTGTTGATAGTATTTTTCATTAATAATTGAGGATTTTATTTATAACTTGAATGGGTTCAATGTAATTAGTGGCTCGTTGTCGGTACGTCACACGCCTAACAGGGACATTCCCTAGGTGGTATTTTGGTGGTGTGACAAACTGAGTCGGTAATATATCAAATTATACTTTAGTAAATAATATCACGTTGGTAGTATGTCGGAACATACCTAAATCGTGGTTTGGTAATATATCAAACTATATTTTAGTAAGCAATAGCATATTAAATTATGCTTTGGCAAAACAGTATCACGTTGGTAGTATATCGAAAATACTATATATCACGACTTGGTAATGCATTCAAACCTTAGTGCATCAAACTACACTTTAGAGACTATAGAAATACCACAAAGGCAAATTCTATTTGGTTAAAATTTGGTTTCTGACATTCCATACAACAGGAATGGGGTGTCTAGTCCTATAGCGCTATATCGTACTACCAATCGGCTTGATCATTGTTAATGAATGTATAAGTAAACGTATGAACAGACAACTAGTCGTACAAACTTGTAAATCAGTGTTTAAGTCATGGACAATAGTTCAATTCGCTAAAGATAAGTACTATGCATGTGTAATCATATAGTCGAAATCATGAAAATAGTGTATCGGCACATATGTATCACCCCAAAAAATTTGAAAAAGTAAAAGAGGGGACTATGTACTCACTTGAGATTGTAAGTATCCTTGATTAAGTGTCCTAACAAAGCTCGGAAATCAAGGAATCAAGTGGCACCTAGTATGGAATCACTACATTAAACAATCGGTATCTAAATCGGAAGATCGTGTAGAATGAGGTCTCGTAAACCAAATGAGATTGGAACTCATGTGATATGGTTTAACAAAGCCTACATTCTAAATCGGAACCTATCCTAAGTGCTTACAACCCGTTATGACTCGTTAAGGTAGCTTACGCTACGTTAACGCGTCGTTCGCGTGAATGCGCGTTCGAGACGCCTAACTAGTCCTATGACGAGTATTATATGCCCTAACATATTTTGTAGGACCAGTTTGACTCCGTAACGATTGCGAACCCACTCGTGTAACGTGCGGAATCCGTACACGAACGTGATCGAACACACACGACATAATATAATATGTGATTCGATTGATAGATCTGAAAAGATACAAGAACCGTGAATCACCTTGCTACTTTCTCTCTCTAGCTCCTAGCTCTCCAGTTCTCTAAATGCCAAAAGTTCTAAACTCTAACTCTAAGTGTTCTATTTATAGGCCAAGGGGCTTTAATGAGATTTCTCATTGGTTTGACTCCGTAACGATTGCGAACCGACTCATGTAACGTGCGGAATCCGTACACGAACGTGATCGAACACACACGACGTAATATACTCTGTGATTCGATTGATAGATCTGAAAAGATACAAGAACCGTGAATCACCTTGCTACTTTCTCTCTCTAGCTCCTAGCTCTCCAATTCTCTAAATGCCAAAAGTTCTAAACTCTAACTCTAAGTGTTCTATTTATAGGCCAAGGGGCTTTAATGAGATTTCTCATTATTACATAAATGCCACCTTGCCTTTTCCCTAAATATTACAACATAAAGTCTTGTTTTCTTCAGTTTCAGCTACGAACTGGATTGACGGAGGCGATAGACATAACTGCACTAACAGACTCCCCCTTGGATATTGCCGTAGTCAATCTCATAGCGTTTTGTCTTTCTCTCTCTCTCTCTCTGAGTCTTCTTGAAGGTTTGATCATCTTCAGTAACATAGACTCCCTCTTGTTCGAACAGAATCCCCGTGGATCTGTCTTTAGCTTCAGCTCCCCCTTTCAGTAGACTCTTTCTTCAGGCTCCCCCTTTCATCAAGCTTCCGTGCTTTTGGGATCGACACCTGGCTTTCCAGTTACAAGCTCTTCCAGGATAGTTATCTGGCTCCTTGAATGCACGCTCCCCCTTGCGTTGAGCTCGTCTTAAGACTCCCCCTTAGACTCGGCTATCGGGATCGTAATCTGGTACAACATCTGCAATTCTCAAACATTTATAAGTGAAAATGTTTTGAACATCCAGGATTAAAAACCTGGCTCTCTCAGCATAAGCTAAAACATTTTTGATGTACAACAGTGAAAGAGTTTTTGGTTGTCCAGGAATCGTGACCTGGCTTTCAAAAACTTTTAATCAAGATCCTGACTCTAAAATATAATAATATGAATATATCCAGGAATACTTGATACCCTCCCCTATCAAAATGCTTTATAGATTCGACAGTTTAAGAATCCAAAAACGAAACCTAGTTCTTTACAACATATTTTAACAATTTAAGCATCCAAATCCCTCACAGTTAATCATCCAAGTCCAACTTAATGACCTTGGAGACTTCACAAACTATTTTTGATTTTTGTATAAAACTTCAAGTTTCAAATTAATGAACTTGTTTATTATCAGAAACACAATCAGCATACTCAGATTTTGAAACTCAGCTTTCAGACATCGGTTGTCGAAAATAAAGTGGAAATCAAAATCTTTTTGTATTTTTCTGAAACATAAAGCAGTAAAGAAATATTTACAAACATATTTACAGACAATATTTTTGTTTGAGTTCGCGTCAGAGGATCATATCAGTTTATGACAAATCACTAGCACCGTTGAGCTTTAAACACTTTAAGTTCTAAACGATTCACTTAGATTGTCAGTATACTGATCCACTTAAATTTTCACACAAAGTTCAATTGATTCGAGATACGGATTTAGTGTTTTAGGGACTTAAACTTATTCGCGTGTCCCA
Source organism: Helianthus tuberosus (assembly GCA_030545235.1). Classification (NCBI taxonomy): domain Eukaryota; kingdom Viridiplantae; phylum Streptophyta; class Magnoliopsida; order Asterales; family Asteraceae; genus Helianthus; species Helianthus tuberosus. Next base: position 24,211,866 of record CM060426.1, on the reverse strand, counting down.
CCTCAGAATATACTCTCGTATCAAAATTCCCTAGACTCAGTCTTACAGGTGAGTATACCTGCGACAACCCGAGTTTTCAAGGTCCTTACTCGACACATTATTCATTTTGAAAAGTGTTTAGTATATGATTAATGTAACTTGTTTCAATGTAGCTTGTTCACGTTTGGTATATGATTAAGGTGTTGCATAGTCCTATCACATACATCTCCTGTTTGACTAAACATTGGACACCCTCGTGGCAAGCTTGAACCCGATGAAACATCAAGTGTTTCGTCATCACCTCATGTCGACGAAACTTGGGGGAGTTTCGTGGTTCCACTGAGGTTTCGCCGAGATGGACTTTCGGCCCAGGTGAGGCCCAACCTCGATCTGTTTTATATTTGCTCATTTTACGTAAAGCGTCAGTTATCAAAACCTAGACTCTCTCTAAACCTATCGACGACAGCAAACTCTCTCCCGAAGCATCACCTTCTTGGTCTAGTTACCCTAGTTACGGTATCAAGGTGAGTGTTTTGTTGATTGGATTTATATTCGGTGTGTCGATTTGTGTTGCAATGATTATGTGTGAATATCTTGGATCTTATGTGTATAATGTTCATCACTCATTAACCGTGTTATGTAGTTAGGGTAATTCGATGGTGTCTTGAGCGATCTTGTGATTTCTCATGATTACTGTTAGTTAAGATGATAAGCGGATGTTGAGTTAATGACTGTTATAATGATCGTGATCATATGTATATGCGAATTGTTAAGGCACTTATTACTGTTACATGTTGTTGATAATTGAGAACTGTTAGATCGGATTCAAGATCGATGAATGTTGATGATCAACTGTTAGATTGTAATTAGGGTTCTTAGTAAGCATGATTAGGGGTAATGATTAGACGATGATTGAACCTTTGTGCAGTAAAGAATATGGTAACTGCTGAAACTCCTATCTTGACAAAACCCATGTCGATGGAACTCACATCATGACGAAACTTCTTTCCCGATGTAACTCATGCATGTCGACGAAACACACATGTCAATGAAACATGAATGTTTCGTCGATGGAGGATCACGACGAAACATGGATGTTTCGTCAATGGGTGTGTTTCGTCGAGAGGGCAAACGAACACAGGGAACTAGGTTAACTTTTGTGATGAATGATTATGATCATGCTAATAAAACATTGATGCCTACTGTTACTGATATCTACTATTAACGATGCCTACTGATAATGATATTTACTGTTAATGATGTTTACTTATGATCAAGTGACATAATTTGGTTCATGCACCTAGTATAGTACACATAACTGTTAAGCATTATTACAGAACATATACGTGAACTGTGGATTCGAATGAGTTATGTAACTGCAATGTACCATACAGGGAATCACTGTTTGAAGTGCATACTGTTACTTATATGTGTACCTTGTGAATGTAAACTGACATCGCATACGTAAACACCATAGGGTGTGACTGTTTAAGTGTGAACAAGTAATTACTCATACCGAGCAAACCAAGGTGAGTTCACTGCTCTTTTCCAAGCATGCATCCCGGGGAGGGATATCGGGTAACGTTCCGGGGAGGAATGTCAGGTTATTGGGATGTTTGTTATTACACTCATTTTCTATCATATAAGACCCCTTACATCTACCGATAGTTGCCGGGGAGGCAACGAGGTTATTAGTTGATAGCGCTATTAGGTTTGGCACCCTCACACCATACCAGGGAGGACGGGCGTGACTAATTACCTTAAAGCATGACCAATGTTTTGATAGAGACATTGGGGTTGGGCAAATACATCTTGTAGCCTGCGGTAATCGAGTTAATAACAACATCAAATCAAATCATTGAACTGTCTTATACTTATATCTGGTAACTAAATGCGTTAACAAAACTTTGAACTCACCAGCGTCGTCTGACACACTTGTCTACATGCTTGCAGGTCGTTAGGATCTTGATATGGACTTGCTATCTGGGAGTGCTGGAGTGGCCATGGATCAAGACTCTTGGATATTTGATACATTGGTTTTGAACACTTATTTTGCAACAGTTGTTAACAATTTACCATATGCTTCCGCTGAATGTTTTCGTTGGTTTTTACTTATGACTTGGATTTAACTTATGCAATGAATCGAATGTTTTATTTAAATATTTATTATTGGTTTAATGTGATTGGTGGCTTGGATCCTGGTACGTCACTTGTCCGTGGTGTTTCTGCATGTGGTATTTTAGGGGTGTGACAGTTTGGTATCAGAGCCACTGGTTATAGTGAACTAGGTTTTAAAACGTTTTCATAAAACTAGACTATAACCGAACACCTTTGAAAATCGACCATGACACTCAGCTCTAGATTGCAAGGTTCGTCTTCTGTTTACCTTATGCATTACTTGTTTAGTAGTCACACCCTCACAGCTTACATGAAACGACATACTAGATACTATGGTGATATGATAGTGTGACACTACTCTTCGACTTTTGTGATTCGCAATCCTGTAGTACCTTCTGTTTTGCTATTTGAATGCGGGGGAAACTTTTAGCGCAAGTTAAGAGGCACTGAGATAAGCATGCAAATTGCCTTATTATTATGGGTGCGCACATAATAATAACGTGAGGTGCATGTAAGTCCCAGTGAGGCTTAACGAGTGTGAGAAGGGTTCTGGCCTATTGTGTGAAAACTTGGTAGTTTGTGGATTTCAACGTGATACTTGACTCTTACCTCATCTCGACTCTTAAATTTGTTCCCTTTCCTTATATAGAATCATGAGTGGACGAGGTCATGGATGTGGTCACATCGCGATGACCCAAGCTGAGCTTACAAACCTAATCAACACACGTGTGGCTGAGGCTTTGGCAGCCTACCAAGCTGGTACGATATGTGCCAATTATCTTTGTTCTTGTGTCGCGTACACAACTCTTACCCCTGTAATGTGTTTTCTTTCGTCCATTAGGTCAGCAAGCGCAAAACCAAAACAATCCACCTGCTTGTACATTCAAGATGTTCATGGATTGTAAGCCACAAACCTTCAGTGGGACTGAAGAGGCTGTAGGACTCCTGTGATGGTTTGAGAAGGCAGAATCGGTGTTTACGATGTGCAACTGTCCTGCTGGGGACAGAGTGAAGTATGCTACGGGCACACTAGAGGATGGTGCCCTGACATGGTCGAATGCCCAGGTTCAGATGTTGGGCATCGAGGTGGCGAATGCCACTACTTGGGACGATTTTAAGGAGTTGATAAGGGAGGAGTATTGTCCTTGTCATGAGATTCAGAAACTAGAGAATGAGTATTATGATCTGAAGATGGTGGGATCCGAGATTGAGGCATACGTGAAACGGTCTCATGAGTTGGCTATCATGCGCACGAACTTATCCTGATCTCCGCACCGGAGAATAGAACTGTTCATCAAGGGATTAGCTCCACGAGTGAAGGGTTTGGTTACTACAGCGAACCTCAACAACTTACCTCAGATTGTCCGTTTGGCTCACAAGATCACCGATCAGGAGGTGGAGAGTGGTTCGCTACCACCGCGCGTTTCTGCCACTACTGCTGCTACAACCACAGCTACTACGCCTGCTAGTGATAACAAGCGGAAATGGAACGATACTGACAAAGCAACCAGTGCGAGTCAATCTTAGAAAAGGCCTAACAACAGCAATAACCGTAGCTTCAGTCAGTCGTCCTCAGTTAATCAAGGCCAGGGCAGCAATCAGAATCAGGGCTCCTATGTGGGGAAGAAGCCACAGTGCAACAAGTGTGGCTATCATCATTATGGACAGTGTGTCCGGACTTGCCGTAGGTGCAAGAAGGTGGGCCATGAGGCCAAAGACTGTAGAGCCCCGCAGCCAAAGCAGCAACAGCATAATCAACAGTATCAGCGACAGCAAAGGCAACAACCCCATCAGAACCAAGGCTTTAAAAAGGGGTGTTTCCAGTGTGGGGATGAGGGCCACATCAAGCGGGATTGCCCTCAGCTGAATCAGAATGCCAATGATAACAACAATCGCCAGAACAACAACAATGCTGGAAACAACAACCATAATGGCAACAATGGGGGCAATGGTTCTCGTGGAAGGGTGTTTACGATCGGTGCTGGTGATGCTAGGAACGACGACAATGTCATGACTGGTACGTTTTCTGTGAACAATCTTATTGCTTCTGTGTTATTTGATTCTGGTGCCGGTTGGAGTTATGTGTCCCTAGAGTTTAGTCAGCGATTAGGGTTAACTCCAACACCTTTAGAAGTTAAGCACGTAGTAGAATTAGCTAATGGCAAAACGATTGAAGCTTCGCATGTCTTATTTGGGTGTAAACTAGATCTTGTGGGTCAAGTGTTTGATATTGATCTCCTTCCGGTTACCCTCGGTAGTTTTGATATAGTGGTTGGTATGGATTGGCTGTCTAAACATCAAGTTGAGATTCTGTGTAAGGAGAAGATTGTACGTGTTCCTCTCCCTGGTGGAGAGTCATTATCGGTTCAAGGGCATCGTAGTGGGACGAGGGTTGGTATTATCTAGGCTATGCAAGCGCAGAAGTGTCTACGAAAGGGGTATCCTGCAATTCTAGCACTAGTTACTGATACTCCATCTGAAGAAAGAAAGATCAAGGATCTTCCAGTGGTACGTGAATTTGCCGATGTATTTCCTGAGGAACTTCCTGGTTTACCTCCTCACCGTCAAGTGGAATTTCAGATTGATCTTGCACCAGGAGCAGCCCTGATAGCTCGTGCTCCTTACCGTTTAGCACCTGGAGAATTGCAGGAGTTGTCTAATCAACTGCAAGAGTTACTGGATAGGGGCTTTATTTTACCCAGCTCTCCGCCTTGGGGAGCCCCAGTTTTGTTTGTAAAGAAGAAAGACGGGTCCTTTCGCATGTGCATTGATTATCGAGAACTCAACAAGGTGACTATCAAGAACCGTTATCCATTTCCACACATCGACGACTTGTTTGATCAGTTGCAAGGGTCAAGTTTTTATTCGAAGATCGACTTAAGATCGGGCTATCATCAGGTGAGAGTCCGAGAGGAGGATGTTCCAAAAACGGCTTTTCAAACGCGGTATGGGCACTATAAGTTTTTAGTTATGCCGTTTGGGTTGACGAACGTGCCAGCAGTCTTCATAGATCTCATGAAACGTGTATGCAAACCGTATCTCGACGATTTCGTTATAGTATTCATCGACGACATTTTGATCTACTCGAAGAGCAAGGAAGATCACGAGCGGCATCTGCATCTTATTTTGGAACTCCTGAGAAAGGAGCAACTCTATGCGAAGTTTTCTAAGTGTGACTTCTGGATTCGGGAGGTACACTTTCTTGGACACATTGTTAATGAACTGGGGATACACGTGGATCCTGCAAATGTTGATGCTGTTAGAAATTGGGCGGCACCAAAGAATCCTTCGGAGGTGCGACAATTTCTGGGTCTCGCTGGGTATTATCGAAGATTTATCAAGGATTTCTTGAAGATCGCTCAACCTCTTTCTTCATTGACACAGAAGGGCGTAGTATACTCTTGGGGAACGAAACAAGAAGAGGCTTTCCAGTTATTAAAACAGAAACTCTGCAGTGCACCGATCTTGTCTCTACCTGAAGGTACAGAAGACTTTGTAGTATACTGTGATGCTTCCATACAGGGTCTTGGTTGCGTGCTGATGCAACGCAACAATGTGATAGCTTACGCCTCTCGGCAGTTGAAGGTTCACGAGAGGAATTATATGACACACGACTTGGAGTTGGGAGCCATAGTATTTGCGCTCAAAATCTGGAGGCATTACATGTACGGTACTAAATGCACTATTTATACCAACCACAGGAGCCTTCAGCACATTTTCGACCAGAAGGATTTGAATATGCGACAGCGTCGCTGGGTAGAACTTTTAAACGATTATAATTGTGCAATCAAGTATCATCCGGGTAAGGCCAACATGGTAGCTGACGCTCTCAGTCGAAAGGAATCGAAACCCAAACGTGTTCGCGCTTTGCAGCTCACCATTCATTCCAAACTACCTGACCAGATCCGTTCTGCACAAGCTGAAGCATTGAAGGAAGAAAACTATGAAGCAGAGTATTTACGGGGTATGGAGAAACGACTCGAGACGAGATCAGATGGCATTTACTATTTTATGTAGCGGATATGGATTCCGTTGTTTGGTAACCTTAGAGATCTTGTGATGGATGAAGCAAACAAGTCTCGATACTCTGTTCACCCAGGTTCAGATAAGATGTATCAGGACCTCAAAGTTATGTATTGGTGGCCGAAGATGAAAGCTCACATCGCAACGTATGTTAGTAAATGCTTGACGTGTTCGAAAGTTAAAGTGGAATACCAGAAACCGTCTGGACTACTTCAGCAACCAGAAATACCCATGTGGAAATGGGAGCAGATAGAAATGGATTTCGTCACGGGCTTGCCTAGAACTCAAAATGGGAACGACACCATTTGGGTGATCGTGGATCGTCTATCGAAGTCAGCGCACTTTCTGGCAATCAAGGAAACAGATAAGTTCTCACAACTAGCAGCTGTCTACCTAAAAGAAGTGGTTTCTAGGCATGGGGTGCCGACATCTATTATTTCTGACCGTGACCCGCGTTTCATCTCAGATTTGTGGCAGTCGATGCATAAATCATTCGGCTCGCGTCTTGATATGAGCACTGCTTATCACCCGCAGACGGATGGTCAGAGTGAGCGAACCATCCAGACACTTGAGGATATGTTACGAGCATGCGTGATTGATTTTGGTAAGGGTTGGGAGAAACACTTGCCGCTGATAGAGTTCTCTTACAACATCAGTTACCATACCAGCATTCAAGCAGCCCCATTCGACGGAAATGTCGTTAACCTCTCTGTTGGGCTGAGGTGGTTGACAGTCAGATCACAGGCCCGGAACTTGTACTTGAAAGCTCTGAGAAAATTGTGCAGATCAGGAATCGTATGGCGGCAGTGTGCGATCACAGTGAATGATCGTGTTATGTTGAAGGTCTCACCCTGGAAGGGTGTGGTGCGTTTTGGAAAGCACGGCAAGCTAAACCCTCGTTATATAGGGCCATTCAAAATTCTGGAACGTATCGGTAAAGTTGCTTACAAGCTAGATTTACCAGCGGAGTTGGGTAACGTTCATGATGTGTTCCATGTGTCGCAATTAAAGAAGTGTTTGTCGGATGAAACACTGGTCGTACCGTTTCAAGAGCTGAAGATTGACGACAAGTTGCAGTTTGTCGAAGAACCAATAGAAATTATGGACTGGGAGGTCAAGGTTCGTAAGCACAGCCGTATTCCGATCGTGAGAGTTCGTTGGAACTCAAGACGTGGACCGGAGTTCACGTGGGAACGCGAGGATCAGATGAAGCTCAAGTACCCACATTTATTCCCAGATGACAAGTCTAAGTCTGACAAACCTAAGTCTGGCACAACTAGTGAATTTCGGGATGAAATTCCCATTCAAGTTGGGGATGATGTGGTACCCACGGAAAACCCACAGTCATCCTGAGTTAACGTCTGGCTGTTTTGGATTGCTTATCAAATTTCGGGACGGAATTTCTTTCAAGTTGGGGATGATGTGACAACCCGAGTTTTCAAGGTCCTTACTCGACACATTATTTGTTTCGCAAAGTGTTTAGTATATGATTAATGTAACTTGTTTCAATGTAACTTGTTCACGTTTGGTATATGATTAAGGTGTTGCACTATTGTGTGGTTATTTAATGAAGTTCATGAGCTATTTAAGGTGTTGCATAGTCCTATCACATACATCTCCTGTTTGACTAAACATTCGACACCCTCGTGGCAAGCTTGAACCCGACGAAACATCAAGTGTTTCGTCATCACCTCATGTCGATGAAACTTGGGGGAGTTTCGTGGTTCCATTGAGGTTTCTCCGAGATGGGCTTTCGGCCCAGGTGAGGCCCAACGTCGATCTGTTTTATATTTGCTCATTTTACGTAAAGCGTCAGTTATCAAAACCTAGACTCTCTCTAAACCTATCGACGGCAGCAAACTCTCTCTCGAAGCATCACCTTCTTGGTCTAGTTACCCTAGTTACGGTATCAAGGTGAGTGTTTTATTGATTGGATTTATATCCGGTGTGTCGATTTGTGTTGCAATGATTATGTGTGAATATGTTGGATCTTATGTGTATAATGTTCATCGCTCATTAACCGTGTTATGTAGTTAGGGTAATTCGATGGAGTCTTGAGCGATCTTGTGATTTCTCATGATTACTTTTAGTTAAGATGATAAGCGGATGTTGAGTTAATGACTGTTATAATGATTGTGATCATATGTATATGCGAATTGTTAAGGCACTTATTACTGTTACATGTTGTTGATAATTGAGAATTGTTAGATCGGATTCAAGATCGATGAATGTTGATGATCAACTGTTAGATTGTAATTTGGGTTCTTAGTAAGCATGATTAGGGGTAATGATTAGAAGATGATTGAACCTTTGTGCAGTAAAGAATATGGTAACTGCTGAAACTCCTATCTTAACGAAACCCATGTCGATGAAACTCACATCATGACGAAACTTCTTTCCCGACGTAACTCATGCATGTCGACGAAACACACTAGTCGATGAAACATGGATGTTTCGTCGATGGAGGATCATGACAAAACATGGATGTTTCGTCAATGGGTGTGTTTCGTCGAGAGGGCAAACGAGCACAGGGAACTAGGTTAACTTTTGTGATGAATGATTATGATCATGCTAATAAAACAATGATGCCTACTGTTATTGATATCTACTGTTAATGATGCCTACTGATAATGATATTTACTGTTAATGATGCTCACTGTTAATGATGTTTACTTATGATCAAGTGACATAATTTGGTTCATGCACCTAGTATAGTACACATAATTGTTAAGCATTATTACGGAACATATACGTGAACTGTGGATTCGAATGAGTTATGTAACTGCAATGTGCCATACGGGAATCACTGTTTGAAGTGCATACTGTTACTTATATGTGTACCTTGTGAATGTAAACTGACATCGCATACGTAAATACCATAGGGTGTGACTGTTTAAGTGTGAACAAGTAATTACTCATACCGAGCAAACCAAGGTGAGTTCACTGCTCTTTTTCAAGCATGCATCCCGGGGAGGGATATAGGGTAACGTTCCGGGGAGGAATGTCAGGTTATTGGGATGTTTGTTATTACACTCATTTTCTATCATATAAGACCCCTTACATCTACCGATAGTTGCCGGGGAGGCAACGAGGTTATTAGTTGATAGCGCTATTAGGTTTGGCACCCTCACACCGTACTGGGGAGGACGGGCGTGAACTAATTACCTTCAAGCATGACCAATGTTTTGATAGAGACATTGGGGTTGGGCAAATACATCTTGTAGCCACTGCGGTAATCGAGTTAATAACAACATCAAATCAAATCATTGAACTCTCTTATACTTATATTTGGTAACTAAACGAGTTAACAAAACTTTGAACTCACCAGCATCGTCTGACACACTTGTCTGCATGCTTACAGGTCGTTAGGATTTTGATATGGACTTGCTATCTGGGAGTGCTGGAGTGGTCATGGATCGAGACTCTTGGATATTTGATACATTGGTTTTGAACACTTATTTTGCAACAGTTGTTAACAATTTACCATATGCTTCCGCTGAATGTTTTCGTTGGTTTTAACTTATGACTTGGATTTAACTTATGCAATAAATCGAATGTTTTATTTAAATATTTATTATTGGTTCAATGTGATTGGTGGCTTGGATCCTGGTACGTCACACGTCCCGCGGTGTTTCCGCATGTGGTATTTTGGGGGTGTGACAATACCAATCTGATATATGTATCTGGGTTAGTGTGAGACCTTGAGAGCCCAGGTATGAACTTCCGTTCAGTCAAAGAGATGAATGCTCGACTTTAGGTGTGTTCCCTTTAGGGAATCTTTTCTTCAACTGCAATTGATTCATATCTTTCGATATTTTTCAATTTTTTGTGCAGAGGGTGAGCTTTTAAAGCGCATAAAGTATTATACGAGGTCTAGGCCATTGCTTCCGCAATATCAGAAGACCAGGTATAATACCCCAGATATCAAACAGTATAAAGACCTAGTATCTCAGAATCAGTCAATCTCTCAAAGAAGACTTCGGGGGTTACCCATATATCCGAGAGATGTTCACCACGAGATAAGTAAGTATTTGATATTTCGGTTTATATCTCGAAAACAATCTACTAAGCGTGTAAAAACCTACTGGCATATCATCAGTGAGACCATTTATCTCATTTTAACATTCCAATTCTTTAGCGTACTGTGATTGTCTACTGATGTACTATCATTTCCTCTTTTTACACAAAACTCTTTTTTATTTTTATCATGTTTTTGACTTTTTCAAATTTTCTAATGTTTTTGGATTTTCTGAAAATTTCTTACTCCCCCTAAAATGCAAAACATTTAAAGAAAATTTGACAAACCGATACTGATAGCTTAGACTCGCCATCCATTTTCTGCATCTCATGCTCTGTTTTGCAGAAAATATAACATGTAACGCATAATGTACCCCCATGATTTACAACACATTGATATTTTATAGTTTGAAAACCGTTTTTCAATCTTGTGAAATTAATCATGTTTATTCCGCCGTGAGGGTTTCGGCATATTCACTTAACATATTTTTGAATTTTTGACAAGATTTAAAGACAAACATATTTTTGATTTTTCAAATTTTTGAAAAAATAAAAACATATATTTGGTTTTTAAAATTTTTCAATTTTAAGGGTTTTTGAGATATGGTTTATTAATGTACAAAAACACAAACTCCCTGTTTAACAGTCGCATGGACCAGCAGCCTTCTCTTCTCGTGACAGGCTGCCCCGACACTCCTCTTCTTGACATTCAGATTTCTTGAGCACCTGCACATTCAACTATTGAATTATTTGAACAATTTAGCCCAGGTCTGTTTGACCTTAGGCATTTCAACACAAAATGCATCATTTAACTTCGGAAAATCTTTGTCATTTTGTACAAAGACTTTGTCAATTTTCACTTCAACTTTTTCATCATTTACCGAAGCGATTTGTTTCTTAACAGACCATGTTTGACCTTTTGGAGTACCTCTTTTGTAAAAATGCGAATCTTTTTGAACATTTTGATTTTGAACAATAGTTGGTTTCCAAAACTGTTGTGGTTTTGTTGCATCTACATTTGTTCTCCAACTTTGTGTTGTTCTAAATCTGGGTGTGTGAGAACTCCAGGTCTGTCTAGAATCAATCCTGTTTGAGTTTGATTTCCAAATTTGATTCGAAGCAAACTTGTTTGTGTTGTACCTCCAAGTTTGTTTTGAATCAAATCTGGTTGACCTTTGTTTCACATCCTTAGATTTCTGTTTCTCAACATCATCAGACTTCTTTTTCATTTTAACACCAACATGTTTCAGATTTGGACACTTGCAGGCAAGATGTCCAGTTTGATCACATTTGAAATATGTTCTCTTTGACACATCTTTGACCTGTTGTTGTTGCTTTTTCTGAGCATAGAACTCTTCATTAGACTGTCGTCTAAATTTGAGTTCTTTCTCTTCTTCGGAACTTGTTCTGTGAACAAAATTCATTTTTGTTTAATAATTTGGCGTTTAATTTCTTTTCCAACTTTGTTTCTTCTTATAACCTAACCCAGCCTTCATGTTTTTCTTCTTGAAACCAGGTTTGTTATAAAAAGTTTTGTGACCTTTTCCAGCAAACTTTGGAATTTCATATTTTTTAATTTCAACCATTTTGAAAACTTTATCAATCTTTTCTGAAATCACATTCTGAATCGGGAATACAATATCTAAGAATAATTTGTCCGATCCAATCATGGTATAAACCAATCCTTTTGAATCATCATTCAAATTTTTCTTAGATTTTGAGTTTTTCAGATATTCTTCATGAAAACTACCTTCATTTTCATCCTGTGATTCAGATTTACCTGTTTCAACCGACTCTTCTTTCAACACACTTTCAACGACCTTACCTACCACCTCTGAATCACTTGAATCATCAAATTTGGAATAGGTTACGTCAATGTTATCTGGCAATTGATCGACCATGTTGAAAGCTTTTTCGACTTTCTCATCATCATAAAATGCAAACTTTTCCGGTGGAGGAACTTGATGATATTCAGAACCAATACCCTTTTTGTTTTTCTCAGAATCATCATCACCCAGTTTTATGTTGAAAATTCTTTCAAGGACATATGATGACGCATGATAACTTTTTAACTTGTTGTTATCCTGTTCTAGAACAGCAGAATGAAGAAATTCTGAAGAAAGAAGAAGAAGAAGATGTGAAGATTAAAAGTTTAGTTGAAGTGAATGATGATGTTGGTGATGAGAAAAAGAAAGATGCTGATCAGACAGAAAGAGCAGAGAAAACCGAGGTGTTAATCACTAAGGTAAAATCTGATTCTGAAAGCTTAAATGAAACAATTGAACAGTGCAAGAAATGCATGGAAACGTGCAGTGCTTGTACTGAAAAAGATAAAAAGTTCAGAACAAGAAATCTAGAATTTAATAAAATCGAAGAAGTTTTCAAAAATAAATGAAAAGAAATGTTAGAAAATGAAAAAGTTTTAAAAGAAAATGATGAAAAACTAACACAAAAGTGCAAGAGTTTAGAAAAAGAAAATGAAATTTTGAAAGAAAAGGTTTCAAAAATGACTGAAGAGTGTTTGCAAAAAGAAAATACTTTTCAAGAAATGAAAAAGGAATACGATTCAATAAAATTGGCATATCACATTACAAAAGAGTCATATGAAGATGTGAAAAGTCAAATGAAACTTGTTCAATCTAGATTGAGATATTGTTCTGAAACAACTGATACGCTAAAGAGACAGTATTCAATAAAGCAACAAGTTGTTAATTCTTATATTGGGGATGTTGCTAAGTTGAAGCGTCAAAGTATTTTCTTTTTGCAAACACTCTTCAGTCATTTTTGAAACCTTTTCTTTCAAAATTTCATTTTCTTTTTCTGAACTCTTGCACTTTTGTGTTAGTTTTTCATCATTTTCTTTTAAAACTTTTTCATTTTCTAACATTTCTTTTCATTTATTTTTGAAAACTTCTTCGATTTTATTAAATTCTAGATTTCTTGTTCTGAACTTTTTATCTTTTTCAGTACAAGCAGTGCACGTTTCCATGCATTTCTTGCACTGTTCAATTGTTTCATTTAAGCTTTCAGAATCAGATTTTACCTTAGTGATTAACACCTCGGCTTTCTCTGCTCTTTCTGTCTGATCAACATCTTTCTTTTTCTCATCACCAACATCATCATTCACTTCAACTAAACTTTTAATCTTCACATCTTCTTCTTCTTCTTTCTTCAGAATTTCTTCATTCTGCTGTTCTTCGATAACAGCCTTTTCTTCAACAACTTCTTTTATCACCTTCTCTTCTTCTCTCTTATCTTCCACCTTCTCCTTTTCAGCAACCTTTTTCAAATCATCAACTAATTCTTCAACATTCTTTTTCATTCTTTCTTCATCCCTCTTTTTCAAACTCGTGGTCATCACGTCATGAATTATCTTGTCCAACTTTTTCAAATAAGTTTTATCTTTTACGTTTGAATAATATTCACCAGACAGAGGAATTACTGCAAGAACATCATTGAAAACCACATCTTTTCTGTGAATGACAGGATCACCATTTTTGTTGATATAGCAATCTCTCTTCTTGTCATATCTTCCACAGTACTTTGCATCTTTGTATTCTTCGTGCATTTTCTCAATTCTGCAATCAGCAAAGAATCTTTCTCTTTCGGTTTTCTCTTTCAGTATTTCTTCTCGAGTTTTCCCCTTGATTTCTGCAACAAAAGCACGATTTTTGCTCTTTGATACAGTTTTGCCATGAGCTGTGAGACGGTCATCAACAATATCATCTTCTGGAAGGAATTCGCTCCAGTCAAACCCTTCTTCATCATGGATTACTGCACAAGCTCTTGACTTCTCTTTGGGATTATTTTCAATCAATTTCGGCTCTTCTTTGCTACGGTGGTAAATTGCCTTTCGATAATAATCATCATTGAAAGGTTTCTCAGTTTCGTCAACTTCAGAATTTTTGCATTCTCTTTTGAAATTACCTTTTTGCTTACATTTGAAGCAGGTCACTTTGGATTTATCGAATCCCAGCTTTGTTGACGGACCACCTATTGACTGCTTCCCAGTAATCTCCATATACCTCTGAGCTCTTCGAATGCAACTTGCTAAACACCAGCGTATGTCAATGAGTTACATTTCTGCTGGGTCAATCTGGTCATAGTCTTCCTTTGTCAGCTCTGAGTTTCCAATTTTTCCAGACACTAAACCTTTGTATGACTCTAACACAGATGCAAGAAAACTCATTTGTTGTTTTGCTGCGTTGATGCTCATAGCCGGAGAATTCTTCAGTTTCAAAGCGATGTTGCAGAGAATTTCTTCAGATTCTTCAGGATTTGCTTTTGCAGAAGATGAATGATATCCTGGATTATAACTTGATGAACTTTTCTGAGGTTCCTTTGACTTTTCAACACTGAATGCCGTCTTTGGTGATTCACCAGCTGTCACCGAAGGTATGTTACCTTTGTAGTAAAGACCGACATTCTGTTGATGTGAAGAGCTACTCATCTTGTTCTGTTTCTACAATTCAAGCTCATGAGTTTCAATCTTTTCAATCAACACATCGAGAGTAATTGTTTCATACAAAACATAATTTTTCAGAATAAACACAAAAGTTTGCCACTGATCAGCTCGTGATAACGCTTCTATGATTTTGTCAATTACTTCCTCTCGTGTTTTCACAATTCTAAATCTGTCTAACTCAATTTTTAAATGACAAAAACGTTCAATCATTTGTCTCACTGTTTCTCCCTTTAAACTATCAAACAAATCAAATTCCTTTTTTAGTAAAGCAATTTTGTTCTTTTTAATTTGTTTTCCACCCTCAACTTTAACCCTTAACGCTTCCCAAACCGATTTTGATGACCCATCATGATTTAACAATGAAAATATATCATCTCGGATAGATTGTTGAATCAATGCTATCATCTTCTGTTCATATGAGAATTTATGTTTCTCTTCATCGGAAAGATCATTGAGATGTATTTCTTCATTCTTGTCATTGATCGGGCGGTTGTATCCAAACTCTAAGCAGAACCAGCTCTCGTGAGCGTATGCCTTGGTCCAGTTCAGGAATCTTTCTTTCCACCAAGTATAATCTTCTATATTCTCAAGTTTAGGTGGTTTCGAATAGGTTCCATAGAAGTTATCATGTTTTATGTTATCATTGATTGTTTTTGTTATTGATTTCGGTGTAACTATTGAAGTTTCTGACGATTCTGATGTGAACGCTTTGTAGAACGTGTTGTAGAACTCTTCAGCCATGATGTTATCTCCTCGAATCACCTGAAGAATCAAACGAACAAACACAATCAGTTTAAACAATATCAAACACCTGGATCGGACGGGTATCCGATTGAGTGAGAGTCAAACAAAGTCAACAGTAACAAAGATCGGGTGACAGCGGATCGGGTGGTGATCCGATCGAGTGACGAGCTATCCGTTCGGGTGACTATGCTGTCCGATCGGGTGGGATGTTGTCCGATCGGGTGGGATAGTGCTTTGGATCGGGTGGCTGTCCGATCGGGTGACTATGTGCTTGGATCGGGTGGTTGTCCGATCGGGTGACTATGTGCCTTGGATTCCGATCGGGTGACTATGTGCCTTGGATCGGGTGGCTGTCCGATCGGGTGACTATGCTGCCCGATCGGGTGAGTATCCGATTCTTTGACAATCACATGTATCACAAACAAATAAGAAGATTAGGATAGGGTGGCAATTCGTTCGGATTGCCACTCGATGATTTGCACAATAAGTGAATTAAGAAAGAGAGTGACAGGGATCGGGTGGTGATCCGATCGAGTCACCACTCTATGATTGACACTACACGACAAAAACTTTATGTTGGTCGATCGGACGGTGATCCGATCGGGTACGTCAACAAAGTCAAACCTTTTAATGAATTGCAATGGATCGGGTGGTGATCCGATCGAGTTGCAATCCGAGACTTTGACACTTATGCTTTAACAACTCTATGTACAACGGATCAGGTGGTCATCCGATCGGATTGCCATCCGATCGGTGAACATCACCAAGAACAATAACAACAGTAACAGCAAACATTTTTCAACTTTTCGAACACAAAAATCAAGATTTCTCTCAAACCTTTAGGAATTAAGATCTGAAAATTTGTAGGCTTTTAGATCAACTGAGTTCGCACAACATATCAAAAAATCAGCAATTTTTAACCGTAAAAACCCGTTTAATTTGACGATTTTCAGTTAGAAACGTGAAGGAGATGAAAAATTAAGAAATTTTGATAAATCTGGATGAATTTGGATCTGAATTTGATGAAATCATGTACGAATTTGTGTGATTGATCTGTGCAATCGAGCTCCTGCTCTGATACCACTTGTAGGACCGGTTTGACTCCGTAACGATTGCGAACCGACTCGTGTAACGTGCAGAATCCGTACACGAACGTGATCGAACACACACGACATAATATAATCTGTGATTCGATTGATAGATCTAAAAAGATACAAGAACCGTGAATCACCTTGCTACTTTCTCTCTCTACTTTCTCTATCTAGCTCTTAGCTCTCCAATTCTCTAAATGCCAAAAGTTCTAAACTCTAACTCTAAGTGTTCTATTTATAGGCCAAGGGGCTTTAATGAGATTTCTCATTATTACAGAAATGCCACCTTGCCTTTTCCCTAAATATTACAACATAAAGTCTTGTTTTTTTCAGTTTCAGCTACGAACTGGATTGACGGAGGCGATAGACATAACTGCACTAACATGTTTAAATATGTTGCATAATCAGTTTAAGTGACAAAAGTTAGGTTACATATGCTTAAAATCAAATTATGCATGAAAAGGGTATTTTGGTCATTTTCCTAAGGCATATAAACTACCTATCATACAACTAATTAAATTAACTGACCATAAGGTATAACCTCAGAAGGTTATTCCTTATACAACTATGGTCACAAAATATGCTTGGTCGGATCATAACGATCGACCAAACGGGACGGGTTCGATAGTCTATGTGGTTGTCAAGACCGCTTGACTTACGATCCTATACAAGCACTAGACTAAAAGTGACGAGTTAAACATGTTAAAACATGTTTAACTAAGTTAGAAAAACAGGTTTGATATCAAAACAAAGTGTTTTGATACCCGAAAATAGCTTCGACACAAAATACACATAAACACGTATTTTGACTGAAACTTTGACTCGTCACTTTGACTAATCAACGTGGTAATCAGTAGGTATAGTCACAAGGGACTATAACCATCGTGATTACGCTCACGTTGCAAAGTTCAAACGAACTTTGTGTTGACCATTTCATGGTCAAAGCAGAAAGTCAAACACTGTTTGACTTTCATGCTTGAAAAGCATAAAAGCATGAAAGAAGCTTACAAAAGGTCCAAGCAAGGAAGATTTGATTCAAATTGCTTAGGTATGAAGTATAAAACTCCAACTTAGAGCAGATTTAGAATCAAGTGTGAGGAATGAAGTAAAGAACCCACTTCTATTTATAGGAAGTTAGGATCAAGGAGATCATTCCAAGTGTTTTTGCAAGAATCAAGGTTCAATCCTAGCCATACACTTATGGAACATGGTTTTATATACAATGGGAGCTCCAAAACCAGTTCATAGTATTAAGAAATTGCATAAAAGACCCTCAAGTTCAAGCTGATTGCTGAAAACTGATGTTTCTGTCAAAGTAGGGTCGTTGCGTGCCGCCATGGCACCACCCTGTTGCTGTGGCGCGACGCCACCCCCTATCTGAACCAGAAAGTTTCACAAATTGGCAGAAATGGTCCCTGCAGCATGTTTAAGCCATTTTCGACGCTTTTAAACCCCGTTAACCCATTTTCAAGGCTCTACAAGGATGTTAAAGCATAGGGGACTTGAAAAATGCTTGTAATTATCTCGGATGTCGATTCGTTTGGTCGTACAGTTGCGTTATTCGGTTAATTACGACGAAAACTCGAACGGATGCAAAAACGATCCAAATTTCACGACTAATGGTATTTTTGCATTCCAATCACTAAAATAAAATATTTTAATGATTACAAAAATTTTTGGATGTCCGGATATGTTCAGAACGTAAGATATGCGCGAAAATGCAAACTTATGCACTTTTTGACGCTTTTAGTCCCTGTTGATCAAATAAGTTTATTTTCGCATACCGAACCCCTCAAAGCCTATTTCTAAGCTATGTAAAGGATATTTAGGGTATGTTTAAATTATGATTAAGTTCTGGAATGTTCATTACTGTACAAATCAGCATAGTTTCACAGTTTGACGCAAATAGTCCCTACGATCGAATAAACTTGTTTTCGACACACCAAACCCTCCAAAACTTATTTCTAAGTTATGTAAAGGTTATTTAAGGTATGTTAAGTCTATGTCACTATTCTGGAGTATTTTTCATGTTAAACTGAGTATGTTTTCGCATCAGTTCGCGTATAACTTTCCAGAAAGCGATTTAAAGCTTGGAATTGAACTGGGATTGATATGTGCAAAAGTCACATGAAATTGTACAAATTCCTAGAATGAAACACAAGATTTCATTGGATTTGCATTTGTATGATGGTTGTAAAGACACAGGTGTCACATTTAAGTCGTAGACTTAGACCAATTAGTTTAAGGAAGGGTTTTCGGTACGAAATGCTAGATTAAGCGATGACCGGAATGGAATGTAATTTAGACCCAACAAGTATGGAGACTTGTATTATATGGGTAAACTAAATACATTCTGGATTTTGAAGTTAAAATGATAAGGTTAAACCCGTTTTGGTTAATTTATGCAAACTAGTTACATAAACCGTACCAAACGCGTATAAGCGTCAACAGGTAACCAGATGAGCCATATACTAGTTCCATAAGTTATTATGCTTAAAATATGTTATGATATCAGTAGGATATCATCAAGTATGCCCTTAAAGAATTTAAAACCGAATAGCCCCATAAGGGCATTTTGGTTATTTTAAGGTTTATAAAAGGGTTTCATATGCAAACTGAGATTCTGGTCATAATTATTATGTTAAAATATATAATTTATGTTACTATAACAGTAGGATATCATACATATATGTGGTTTATGATTTTTGGCCAAACTATGCACCGTAGTGGCATTTTGGTCATTTCACACATAGTTTTAAGGACTTATTTGGGATTCTGAGTTCATCACTTATACCTACTATAAAAAAATTTAAAATGGTTTATTAAATCAGTAGGTAACAAGTCTTGGGTGCTAAGTATGGTTTATAACCATACTATGCACCTATATGTCGTAAAAGTCGATAAATGACGATAATTCGTATGTTCAAAGAACTCTGAGATTATGACCAGCTTTAGATAGTCAAAATACTTCATTTACCATAACATATCAGTAGCAAAAAGGTTTTGCATGTATATTATGTTAAAAATCCACTTTAAGTATGAAAAGGGCATTATCGTCATTTAATAACCTTATACAAGATCACGTGCATAAACTCAACAAGTAATCAGAATTGACATCCCAATTAGTCCTAAATATGATATCATAACAGTAGGTAATGAGTTTTTATATTAAACCATGTTTAAAACTCATTTTATGTGGAAAAGGGTATTTTAGTCCTTTTAAAAGCTTAAATTTCAGTTAATTAAGTAAACTCAGTTTATGACCAGCTTATAAATGTTAAAATATGCTAAACATGTTAACATACCAGAATGTAATTCATTTGCATGCTTAATTATGTTTAAAGCCTCATTTTCAAGTAAAAGGGCATAATAGTCAACTTAAAGCATAATAACGGAAACTAGTAAAGGAACTCGGATTACTATGTGACCATGTAATATAACCTCAGAGGGTTATACTATTATATAATATGGTCACAAAGGAATCCTAAATCAGTAATCTTCTAGTCTAATTCGGTTCATAATTGAAAGTCAAAGCAGAAGTCAAACTTCGCGACTTTCGGTTACGAACCGACCCTACAACTGGAATTAATGAGCCGAACATGTTTACACATGTTCTTGTAATTATTACCAAGTTATTTAAGTTTTAAAACATATTTTAAAACTTGTTTAAACTCAGTTTATGATTATTTCAAAAACTGACCCGTTTGACTTTTTAAAATACTAACATGTTGACTCGTCAAATGACCAAGCAAACATGATTCTTAGGAGGCGCCCTTTTGAGGGATTAACACCTACCTAATTACGATCACTTAGCCATGTTCGTTGCGAACAATGGCTGGACCAATAAGGTCTAAGCCGGTAGTCAAGCATTTATTGAAAATACTCGACTTTCGGCTTTTAAAAGCCTACTAAATGAAAACGAACTGAAAGGAACACTTACAAAGTGATCCTTAGATGAAAATAACTTGGTTTGGATTTTCCCAATTCCTAGGATGCTCCAGAAGAAGAGATAGAGGATTTTAGAGAAAGGTGCAAGTTCTAGCAATGAGGGCATCACCTATTTATAGTGTTTTGAAGATTTCTAGGATCATTCCAGGTGTTTAGAGCCCTCTTAGGATGATGCGAAGTGCCCTCCTGTATGTTACAAACCAGATACAAGCCCCTAGGATTGAATCAAATGGTTTTGTGAAGCTTGGAGTGGCTGGCAAGGAATTTTTGAGCTGCAGATGCAGCCTTACGGACCGTAAGGTCCCTGTGTATACGGTCTGTAAAGGACCAGATCAGCAAACAACTTTCAAAAGTTGATAACTTTGGCCCCTTGACTTGTATAACCTCTTGTAATGTCTTGTAACTCATGAAAAGCCATATTTAGCCAATGTTAGGCATACTTGGGAGTATGAATAATTATCATAAGGCTCCCGACTCGTCAAAAGATCACCCCGACGTACTAGTTTATATAATTGACACTTTTAATCGTTCTTTCCGCAAACTTGTGCGTTTAATCATATAATGGCATCAAAACCTTCTATGGTCAATAACAAGCATTCTTAATAGTATGATTGAACATTACGAAGCCCCAGGGTTCGTTAAAAGGTCACTCAGAGGTAAGAATTAACATGTTGACACTTCTAACCCTTTTTGTTGCCCTAACTTTAAATTGTTTTCACAAACGGCTTCTTGTGTTCAATAATTGACTCGTTTGAGAGTATGAACATTATATAAGGTCACTCAGAGGCATGAGTTTTAGCATGTTGACATTTTTAGTCCCTCCGCATACATCATTTCAATGTTTGTCAAGTTTAGTCCTTCTTAGTTAACTTTGACTTCATTAAGGTTTATGACATGTGTCTTAACATTGTTGGACACGATTTTTATGAGGTGTTACATCCTCACCCCCTTAAAAGAAATCTCGACCTCGAGATTTACTGAAACAAATGAGGGTACTTTTTTCGCATAGTGGACTCAAGCTCCCACGTATATTCAGGGCCTCTACGGGCATCCCATTTTACCTTTACAATTGGTACATGTTTCCTTCGAAGCTTTTTAACCTGTCGATCTTTGATTGATATAGGATTTTCAACAAATCTCAGGCTCTCATCTATCTGCACGTCTTTATGAGACATTGCTAGCGATTCATCAGCTAGACATTTCTTTAAGTTGCAGATGTGGAACATGTTGTGAATTCCACTAAGCTCCTCAGGCAAGTTCAATTTATAAGCTACACTTCCGACACATTCAATGATTTCGAATGGTCCAATATATCTTGGGCTCAGTTTACCCTTCTTTCCAAAACGCATCACACCTTTCCAAGGTGATACCTTTAGTAAGACTTTGTATCCCACCTCAAACTTTAGAGGTTTGCGTCTCTTATCCACATAGCTTTTCTGCCTGTCTCTGGCAGCTTTCAGAAAATCTCGGATCTGAACAATCTTATCTGTCATTTCTGGGACTATCTCAGTTCCTGAGAGTTGGGCCTCCCCCACTTCTGCCCAACAGACGGGCGTCCTGCATTTTTTCCCATATAAGGCTCGAAAGGCGGAGCCTGAATGCTTGTATGGTAACTATTATTGTAGGAGAATTCAATCAGGGGAAGGTGATCATCCCAACTACCACCCAAATAAATAACACATGCACAAAGCATGTCTTCAAGTGTTTGAATCGTACGCTCACTTTGTCCATCCGTCTGAGGATGATAAGCAGTACTGAAATTCAAACGAGTGCCTAAGGACTGTTGGAAACTTTTCCAAAAATGAGAAGTGTATCTTGTATCCCTATCGGATATAATAGATACTGGCACTCCGTGGAGAGATACAATCCCGTCCACATATAATTGGGCTAGTTTTGTCACACCCTGACTTTTGCGGAAGCGTGATAATGTGTGACTTGCTTAATATCATTGCATTCAACCATAACAAACATCTATATGATAAAACTAAAGATGTTCATCCAATAATTTAAGTTCAAAACATCACAAACAACATTATCTTGAAAACCAAACACAAACTTCAAATCCAAATACAAACCATGCAAATTGTTTTAGAGTTCCACAAGGACTCGACAAAGGACATTAATAAAAACCAGGCTTTGGAAGATGTGTCTTATCCAGGATAAGACACACTATCCAAACCCTTAGACTCTGGATGACATCTTTTATTCCCGACATTACTTGAAACATCCAAACGCCCGCCAGATCCACATTTAATTCCCTGAAATACATGTAGTTTGAAAACATCAACAAAAGTTGAGCGAGTTCATGTGTTTGTTTGTGTGCACGAATAAACCTTTGAAGTCATTGTAAGTATGTATGTTTCATAAACCCCGGTATGAAAGCAACAAGGAAAACAGATCATTAATGGTTTGCAAGGCCATTAATATGTGTGACGTGATGCAGGAAGGCTCAAACCTAGCAAATTTTTTCTCCGGCAGTAAGACATAGTCACCTCATGGGCCAAACCCCGGTCCACATGGGTGTGGGCTCGCTACACCCAAATAGATCTATCACTCATGTCCCTCGGTCCTACTACGAGGATTAATGGTCTTAAGCGTTGTACCCACCACTCACATGATCAAGCAGTACCTTTCCTTAGCTAACAATACCAAATGTAATCGTATGTAAACAATTTGTAACATGTACTTCACCCCCGAAGTTATAAAACCGAAAACAGTTAAAAGAAAAGGGGGACATGAACTCACAGTTTTGCGTTCTTCGAATCTGACTGTAACTCAAAGTATCCTCTGGTGTACACGACTACCTACTACGTTCTATTAGATGAGCGGGTCGTGCCTTGACTTAGTATTAATTAGTGTCTTTGAGTTACGCTTCATAGTGTCTTCAAAATTATTCCAAGTTATATAATTATTTGTTAAAATAATAAATATTTTAACTTAAATTATATTTATTAATTTTTTGAATAATAGTTAAAATAATATATTTTAATTTGTTACTTTTTATGTGTTTATACATGTATATCCTTCCTAAGGATGGGTGTATTTGTATTTGTATTCGTATTCTTATACTTGTATATTTTTGCCAAGTATCGGTGGTGTATTCCGGTGTGTATTTATACGTACGAGAATAAGTATTTTTATTGTGTTTATTAAGTATCCTTATACTTAATTCTTGTATCAACTTTGTCCGGAATAATATCTTTAATAAAAATACATCAATATATATTTCCAAAATATATATTTTAGGAAATATTACATAGAAAAATTATTTATAACTTTTCCCTTGGCAAAAATATTTATAAATCTCATACAAGTCTCAAAAATAGTATATTTCTAAGTCTAACTTAGAAAATATATATAAACTTATTTTCACCCAAAAATAATGTATTCCATGTGTATTCAAGAAAATATATATATTTTCTTCCCAAAAATAATATATCTTCTAATAATTTCAAGAAAATATATATATTTTATTCACACAAAAATAATATATTTCCTTATGGTCAAAAATATGATATAATTTTGTAATAATTGTAAAAATCATATTTTTGTTCTCTTGGTGTCCAAAATACCATTTCCAAAATATACTTATGACTAAAATTTCCGGAATATTTTTGTGAGTTATATTCCTTTGTTCGGTTTCTCCAATATTTTGGGTATTATTTGTATATTCATTCTCTTGGAATTTTGGTAATATTTTGGATTGTAATTTTTTGGTATTTTATGAGTTATATTACTTCAAGTCCTAAAATAATATAACTAATACACATAATATACAAATAATCACACACATGGTGACTTCTAAATATATATTTCCTAAATACATATTTAGTCACTTTTATTTATAAAAACCAACCTCCAATATTTATAATTTTTGTAACAAAAATTATGGCAAGCTTTATGTGAAAATTTATGGTTTAAAATATACTTGTAAGTATTTGTTTAAAAATATTTTTTCTAAGTGTTTAATTTTTAGAAAAAATTTGCCATAGTTTCCCCTAAAAATGGAGGTTTTCATGCCTTCAAGGCATATCATTTTCTTTTGTAAATCAACACAATCAACAACAAATCAATCTACACTTACTAATTTGCCAAAATCAAGCATAAACTGCTACCTCATGAACTTGAAAATTTATAAAAATGTGTAGTAACTTACTAGTGTATTTAGTAAGTCTAGTTACCCTTTAAAGTGTGGTTGTTTATTTAAAAACTTCATTTTTGAAAGAATTAGTTCTTTACAACTTGTAATTAATTTTCTAAAAATGTTTCTTCTTGGATTTTTCTTGTTAAATACATGATTTTTCACTTGATTAACCACTAAAAATGTGGTTTGTTTCTTTAAGAACCAAGATTAAGTAAACTTTGTATTTTTAACTAAGTTTCTTGAAAAATCATTCTTATAATCATAGATCTACAAGACTTTATACACACTTTGATCATCACTTAACAAGAAAACAACTTATTCTTTCAAGTTCATGATTTACATGAGGATGATCTATGAATCTTTAACATTTTCATCCTCTCATCTTGCTAGATTATGTTTTTAATCATTACATAAGCAAGATCACATGATGATCTACATCAATAACATGAGTAAACAACAATCAACAAGCAAAACAACACATAAGCAATGTGTATTCTTATGATTTTAAGCTTATGTTCAAGTTTCAAGTTCAAGATTCTTAGTGTTCATCATGATAAACAGCTTGTATCTTCTTTTAACCACTAAAATAAGATGTAAAATGAAGTGTAGAGTGTTCTTACTACTAGCTCAAGGCTAGGGATGATCACTAGATGAAATGGAGTGGATAAAAGCACAAGAGAAAGGTCCTTCCACTTCCACAAGCTCCAAGCTTCCTTATACACCTTCTAGCACCTTTGTGATTACTTGGAATTGAATGAAAATGAAGTGATGGTGGTGGTTGTGTGGTTGTTGTTCTCGGCCGAACCAAGGAGAGGAAGAAGAAGAGAAGTTCAATTGTTGGTGTGTTTTGAGAAATGAAAGTTATGTTCTCCAAGGGTATTCTTATAATCCATCACGTAAGCTTTAACTCTTGGTTTATATGTTTTATAAAGAACAAACATAATCTATTAAAATAACTAAATAAAATCTTTAGTGGGGCCATGATGTTGGGTCGTGAACTAGGTGGGGGGGTCTAAATTAGGGGTTAAACATAAGTTAGATTTCATGGTTAAAATTCAAGTATCTAGTTAGGTGTTTAGTTATTTGTATGGTATATAGTGTGTTATGATGTTCAGGGACCATAACTAGCTTGGTAATGTTAAAACAGTGTTTCTAGTGAACATTTGGTGTTTCGGGTAGTGTCCGGTTGTTTGGTTGGTTACCGGTTCGTTAAGGTGCTAAACTATGCAGTTTAGTGTGCTTTATGTTACCTTTTGTGACACTTTCGATTCTCGACACTTAGGAAAGCATTCAGGGCTATTTAACCATATTTCTACATGATATCCTAGTGTTCAAATGCTGAATTTTGCTGAATTCTACAGAATTCTGCAGTTTGTGTGAGTTTAGGCACTTTCTGGCACTTAAACTATCACTAGGAAGGCAGTTTTGTGATCCTTACTTTCCTACACACTATACTAGTGTAATACTTGGTTTCTGGCCCATTCTGTGTCTCAACACCTTGTCTGTCTTTGTACTGAACTCCGTAAGCATTTTTCTAATTTGTCTGATAACTGTGCTAACTGTGTTTCGTGCATCATTTGAATCAACAAAGTTTGCATGCAATAATGATATGTCATTTGCAATATATGATGCACATGTATCTATGATAACAGGAATCAGAAAACAATTCAAGTCATTAATTGTAATTCAGCACAGTCATTAAGCACTAATCATTGTTTAATAGATGTACGGATACCTGGAATTTTAACAGTTGTCACATTCTCCCCCTGTTAAGAAAATTTCGTCCCGAAATTTTAAGCTTTACTATTATTAGCTGCAGGGGAGTTGGGGAACAAATGCGGGTACTTAGCTTTCATGCGGTCTTCATGCTCCCAAGTAAATTTTGGGCCGTGACGTGCATTCCATCGAACCTTGACGAGTTTAACACTACTCCTTCGAGTCTTGTTAACCTTCCAATCAGTAACCTCAACTGGTTCTTCGGTAAAGTGGAGTGTGTCGTCAATGTGAACTTCTTCAGCAGGGATAACCACTTTCTCTTGAGTTGGACTTTTCTTCATATTAGATACATGAAATGTATCATGAACACCGTTGAGTTCTGCTGGTAGCTCCAACTTGTATGCTACGGTACCAACCCTTTCTAAAATTCTGAACGGTCTGATAAATCGTGGGTTTAACTTACCATGCTTCCCAAAGCGTGCCACACCTTTCCAAGGTGAAACTTTTAACAGAACCATATCACCCACTTCAAATTCCAAGGGTTTTCGTCTTCGGTCCGCATAGCTCTTTTGGCTATCACGAGCCGCCTTGATGCGCTCTCGGATCTGCATAATCTTATCAGTTGTTTCTTGGACCAGATCGGGACCAACCAGCTGTCTATCACCTGCATCTGCCCAGCACAATGGTGATCGACACTTGCGTCCGTAGAGAGCTTCGAATGGTGCAGCTTGGATGCTTGTATGGTAGCTGTTGTTATAGGAGAACTCAACCAAAGGCAGATGAGTATCCCAACTGCCACCTAAATCCATTACACAAGCACGTAGCATATCTTCAAGTGTCTGAATCGTTATCTCACTTTGATCGTCCATCTGTGGGTGAAAACCAGTACTCAGATTCAACTGAGAACCAAAAGCTTCCTGGAAGGATTGCCAAATCCTTGACACAAATCTTCCATCTCTGTCCGATATAATCGAGATAGGCACTCCATGTCGTGCTACTATCTCCCTTAGGTACAGCTCAGCTAGCTTACCAGTGTTATCTTTCTCTCTGATTGGTAAGAAGTGCGCAGATTTTGTCAATCGGTCCACGATTACCCAAATCGTATCATGACCTCTGGGAGTTCTGGGCAACTTGGTTATGAAGTCTATAGAAATCTGCTCCCATTTCCACATGGGTATCTCTAGTTGCTGCAGAAGACCTGAAGGCTTCAGATACTCGGCCTTTACCTTGGCACAAGTCAAACTTTTTCCAACGTAAGTAGCCATATCGCCCTTAAGTCTTGGCCACCAGCAATAATCCTTCAAATCTTGGTACATCTTGTCCGATCCTGGATGGATCGAGTACCTCGATTTATGAGCTTCATCGAAAATAACATCTCTAAGACCACCAAAAAGCGGAACCCAAATTCGTCCCATAAAATACAAGGTTCCTTCCTCGTTGGGTACCAAATTTTTCTCCATCCCATGGAGATATTCATTCTTAAGATTCTCCTTCTTAAGAGCTTCTTTCTGTGCCAACTCGAATACGCAACGTGAGATCTGTCTGTATAATCATATCCAAAGCCCTAACCCTTATGGGCTTAATACTTTCTTTTCGACTCAAGGCGTCTGCCACCACATTCGCCTTTCCCCGATGATATTTGATTTCGCAATCATAATCATTTAACAACTCTACCCATCGCCGCTGTCTCATGTTAAGCTCTTTCTGATTGAATATGTGCTGAAGGCTCTTGTGATCTGTAAAGACCGTACATCGGGTACCATACAGATAATGCCGCCAAATCTTCAAAGAAAACACCACTGCGCCTAACTCCAAATCATGCGTGGTGTAGTTCTTCTCATGAACCTTCAATTGGCGCGAAGCATAAGCGATAACCTTTTGTCGCTGCATCAGCACACAGCCCAGTCCCTGACGCGAGGCGTCACAGTATACCATGAAGTCGTCGGTGCCTTCGGGTAGGGATAAAATAGGTGCATCGCAAAGCTTATTCTTAAGCAGCTAAAAAGCTTCCTCTTGTTTATCTCCCCATGCATACTTCTTATCCTTTTGAGTAAGGGAGGTCAGCGGTTGAGCGATTTTGGAAAAATCCTCAATGAATTTGCGATAATACCCTGCTAAACCTAGAAACTATCAGATCTCGGTTGGCGTCTTCGGAGTTTCCCAATTCTTAATCGCCTCGATCTTGGTGGGATCCACATGAATTCCATCCTCGTTTACCACGTGACCGAGGAACTGCACTTCGCGTAACCAAAACTCGCACTTCGAGAACTTAGCATAGAGCTTCTCCTTCTTTAGCAGCTCTAAAATGGCTCTAAGGTGTTGCTCATGGTTTTCTTTTGTCCGCGAATAGATCAAATATCATCGATAAACACAATCACGAATTTATCAAGATATGGTTTGCAAACCCGATTCATCAAGTCCATAAATACTGCCAGCGCGTTTGTCAAACCAAACGGCATTACTAGAAACTCGTAATGTCAATAACGAGTTCTGAAGGCAGTCTTCGGTATACTCTCTTCTTGAATCCATAGCTGGTGATAACCTGATCGAAGATCGATCTTGGAGTAGTAACTTGAACCCTGAAGTTGATCGAATAAATCATCAATCCTTGGCAAAGGATACCGATTCTTGATGGTTAACTTGTTCAGCTCTCGATAGTCGATGCACATACGAAAACTACCGTCCTTCTTCTTGACGAACAGAACTGGAGCTCCCCAAGGCGAGAAGCTTGGTCTAATGAATCCCTTGTCCAGAAGCTCCTGAAGTTGCGTCGACAACTCTTGCATCTCTGAAGGCGCAAGTCGGTAGGGTGCCTTGGCGACAGGCGCGGCGCCTGGAACCAGGTCAATATGAAACTCGACTTGTCGTTGAGGCGGTAATCCTGGCAAGTCTTCGGGGAAGACTTCAGGATATTCCCTCACCACAGGGATATCTTCGAACTTCGGTTCTTCGGCCTCTTTGTCCATGACATGAGCCAAGAAGGCAACACATCCTTTACGCAAAAACTTTCGTGCCTTCAAACAACTGATAATCCGCAGAGGCGTATCATGCTTTTCCCCGTGAATCATGATCGTCTCTTCATTCGCCAATGGGATATGGATAATCTTCTTATGGCATACGATCTCAGCTCGGTTACTCGACAACTAATTTATTCCAACCACTACGTCGAAGCTTCCCAATTCAACTGGCAGGAGATCAAGCGTAAACTCGCGCTCTCCAAGCTCTATCACACAGCCTCTAATTACTTTGTTAGCTTCTACTAGCTTTCCATTAGCTAGTTCTATCGAGTACGAGATATCTAACTTACTTGCAGCTAAACCAAGTATATTCTTAAACTCTAGAGATACGAAGCTATAGTCGGCACCGGTATCAAATAGCACAAATGCAAAATGTTGATTAATAGGGAACGTACCAGTGACTACATTCGGATCCTGACGAGCTTCCCTAGCTCCAATGTTGAATACTCTTCCCTATGCTTGGTTATTCTTTGGGCAATCCCGCTTGAAGTGCCCTACATCACCGCAACTAAAGCAACCTTGGTCGTTTCCAGTACCACCCTGATTGTTGTTGTTACTTCCCCCGCGGTTTCCATTTCCCGCCTGGTTTTTGTTTCCATTCCGGTTTCCATTACCTCCTTGATTATTATTTCCTCCTTGATTTCTATTTCCATAACCGTTTCCACCACGGTTGCCATTGCCATTACCATTACCATTTCCACTTTCATTTCCTTTCTGACCACCATTCCCACGACCGGTACCAGCCCAGCACGTTTCCTTTGAATGACCATTCTTTCCACAATTACCACACTTCCTAAACTTGCACTGGCCGGCATGATGAAACTGGCATACATCACATTTGGGCAGAGTACCCATGTATCTTTTTCCTTTGTTCTCAGAACTTGCAGCACCAGTCCTGACCTTGGCTGGTGGGTTAGCATCTCTACGCTTGTTAGCACTGTTGTTGTTTACTTGGGTACCCTTATTGAAATTCGAGAACTTCCTTTTGTTCTCTCCAGACGACTCGACATGAGTTTCTTTCTTCTTTCCCTTAGAAATCGAAAACTTGCCCAATCTAATGGCTTCCTCTGTCAGTGCCACGCTCAGGTCAATGGCTTCAGTGATCGTTGGAGGCTTGGATGTCATCACCATGCTCAGAATCTGGGGTGCCAATCCCCAAATGAAACGTTCAACCCGCTTGAACTCTGGTTCTACCTTGTAAGGGACAACACGAGACAAATCATGGAATCTCTGCACGTACTTAGCTATCTTAGGACCATCCATTTTCAGATTCCAAAACTCGGTTTCCAACTTCTGAATTTCTGCCCTCGAGCAATACTTCTTTCGCATCAGCTCCTTCAATTCATCCCAAGTCAACGCGTACGCTGCAGCTTCACCCAGTGTCTGAACCTGAAGGTTCCACCATGACAGGGCTCCATCAAGGAATAGTCTAGAAATGTAGGTGACTTGGTGCTCTGGCGCACATTTACTCATTTGCAGCACAGAATCTGTCTTCTCAGCCCATCTCAAAAAAAGCTACGGCACCTCCAGTGCCGTCAAAGTTCAGAGGCTTGCAGTCCAGAAACTGCTTGTAAGTACAGCCTATACAAGCAACATCATTCACAGAAAGTATTAGCAAACGCACATGGAAATGTCCAAAATATATTGTAATGTGTCTTGAGTGACTTAAACATTACCGTTAGGTGGGTTATTTCCTGAGGTGCCTCCGCTGTGTTTGGAGCGTAGGGCCTCATGGTGTGCGATTGCCTGTGAAATTTGTTCTTGTAATTCTGCCTCGTTTGTGGGTAACTGAGTGTTCCTTCGAGGAGGCATCTTCTAAGAAGAAGATTGTATAGGTCAGGTCTTATTCGATAAAAAAATAAATAGTACGTATATATAATAGCATTTATCATAGCAAGTAAGCATATAACATCACAATCATAGCACAAACATGTAAATCAACAACGTGTTTAATGAGAACCTGACGATTGAGCTTTCATAAATCATCGACCACAAAGTATTGTTACATGCTTTACAAAGTGTATCATATCAAAAGGAACACAGGGTCACACTACCCTTGTCCAACAAGTCTACCAATCTACAAAAGTCATACAATCAAAAGGTGATCTCTAAAAAGGCTTCACAAGCTCAGCTCAATAGTGGTGCTCTCATCAAAAGTAATGCAACCTACATAAAACCAAAAACCAACTATGCTGATGGTGGTGGTGGTGGTGGTGGAGGAGGTGGAGGAAAGAAAAGCAAGCTGCACACATGCGCAAGCTCCTCCTCAAGCTCATAGACATGACGCGGCAGATAACTGATCTGCTGCTCGACAGTGAGAAATCGAGCATCAAACTCTAGGAAAGGAGTAAGAGGAGCAGGTGGATGTGAAAATGGAGACGGTGATGAACGA
The DNA here is from genome assembly GCA_030545235.1 of Helianthus tuberosus. Classification (NCBI taxonomy): domain Eukaryota; kingdom Viridiplantae; phylum Streptophyta; class Magnoliopsida; order Asterales; family Asteraceae; genus Helianthus; species Helianthus tuberosus. The sequence continues at coordinate 24,180,212 of CM060426.1, read as the reverse complement.
GGGGGAACAAAAGCAGGCTGACAAGGACATGGTAAAGGACGCGGTGTTAGCTCAAGCTCCAAAATCCTGCGACTCATAACCTCAAACTGGAGCTGAAGTGATAAAAGTAACTCATCCCGTGTATAACCAACAAAATGAGAGGGATGGTAGGGATCCGAAATCGGCATAGAATATGGTGGGAACCATTAGAATGGCTCATCGAGTGGCGAAGAAGTGAAAGGAGTAAAAGGTGAAGACTGAGGGATCTGTGGAAAGGCTGCTGAAGCATAAGGATCATGACAAGGCTTCTGGCCTGAAGTACCCTCTCCTGGATGCGGTGCAGGGTTGTCCTGAAGAAAAAAGATAGGCAGGTCGGTGCGATGGACATCAGACTCCATAGGGGGAAAAGGAGCAACATCAGCGGGTGCTGGTGCAGGTGGAGGAATGAATGGCTCAACAAAAGGAGGGTCAACAGGTGCAAGAACTGGGTGCAAGAACTGGATCCAGTATGAGGGGTGCAATGTCTGGTATGCCAAAAGGAATAGGGTCATGATCAGGCATGGGCTTAGGATCAGAAGGTGCAACATCAGGCTGATCAACAGGAATAAAATCTAGTTCAAGACCAGCTCGGGGTCGTGTGGAGGAGACGGTGCAGCTGACATCGCCGTATCATCATTAGAATCAGTGGCATAGCGCCGTAATCCAACTGCCTATAAGGCTGAGGACATCACAGACTCAAAGGAATCTGAGACAGAGTGTAAACTAGTATCAGAGGAAATCTCAATAACAGGAATCTCGAAAGGTGGAATAGCAACAACGTCCTCATCCAACTCTCCATCACCATGGGCGTCATCGGGAGGACCATCAACAAACAAATTAATGTCATCATCAAACAGATCATTAAAAGGCCAATCCTCAGGAGGGATGACCACTAAAGGAATAGGAGCGAGGATCGGTGCCACAATATGCTCACCATCGGGATGCCCGATGATAAGATGATCATGGACTGGAATGGGAATAACAAAAGGATCCTCGTCTGGAATACCACCAGCAAGCGGTAAGTCATCTCCAAAGTCAGGCAATGCGAATGGCTGAAAGTCGTCCTCGTCGTCAGATATCATGTCTGGGTCGCTCTCAGTATCGGATGTAGAGATCTCCGACTCGGGTGCACTCTCGCTATCAGAGACGAGGGCCATAGGGTCATCGGTGTCGGACAATCCGTTCTCGGATGAAGACATAGTGTCTGTAACAGAACAATCATAACATATGCACATATATTAACCATTATCATTTAGTATGCAATCAAAGACAATGTATCATGAAATCATGTATCCTCATTATTTCTCACAAATCCTTTCTATCCTTCCTAGTCTATCCCAGACTAGCCCATAAATGTAAACCTTGCAATCGTGTTTCTTGTCTTTCCGTTTGTAAAAATGTTTGTTCCATGGATCTGGACATTTCGTGTGTGCAATGAAAACATGTTGTAAAAATATTTTTCGTGAGAGCCCAAAGGATTGTAGTCTAGACTCGAGAAAGAATCCTAGTTCGCTACAATCGATGCTCTGACACCAAACTGTCACACCCTGACTTTTGCGGAAGCGTGATTATGTGTGACTTGCTTAATATCATTGCATTCAACCATAACAAACATCTATATGATAAAACTAAAGATGTTCATCCATTAATTTAAGTTTAAAACATCACAAACAACATTGTCTTGAAAACCAAACACAAACTTCAAATCCAAATACAAACCATGCAAATTGTTTTAGAGTTCCACAAGGACTCGACAAAGGACATTAATAAAAACCAGGCTTTGGAAGATGTGTCTTATACAGGATAAGACACACTATCCAAACCCTTAGACTCCGGATGACATCTTTTATTCTCGACATTGCTTGAAACATCCAAACGCCCGCCAGATCCACATTTAATTCCCTGAAATACATGTAGTTTGAAAACATCTACAAAAGTTGAGCGAGTTCATGTGTTTGTTTGTGTGCACAAATAAACCTTTGAAGTCATTGTAAGTATGTATGTTTCGTAAACCCTGGTATGAAAGCAATAAGGAAAACTGATCATTAATGGTACGCAAGGCCATTAATATGTGTGACGTGATGCAGGAAGGCTCAAACCTAGCAAATTTTGTCTCCGGCAGTAAGACATAGTCACCTCATGGGCCAAACCCCGGTCCACATGGGTGTGGGCTCGCTACACCAAAATAGATCTATCACTCATGTCCCTCGGTCCTACTACGCGGATTAATGGTCTTAAGCGTTGTACCCACCACTCACATGATCAAGCAGTACCTTTCCTTAGCTAACCATACCAAATGTAATCGTATGTAAACAGTTTTTAACATGTACTTCACCCCCGAAGTTATAAAACCGGAAACAACTAAAAGAAAAGGGGAACATGAACTCACAGTTTTGCGTTCTTCAAATCCGACTGTAACTCAAAGTTTCCTCTGGTGTACACGACTACCTACAACGTACTACCGTCTATTAGACGAGCGGGTCGTGCCTTGACTTAGTATTAATTAGTGTCTTTGAGTTACGCTTCATTGTGTCTTCAAAATTATTCCAAGTTATATAATTATTTGTTAAAATAATAAATATTTTAACTTAAATTATATTTATTAAATTTTTGAATAATAGTTAAAATAATATATTTTAACTTGTTACTTTTTATGTGTTTATACATGTATATCCTTCCCAAGGATGGGTGTATTTGTATTCGTATTCTTATACTTGTATATTTTTGCCATGTATCGGTGGCGTATTCCGGTGTGTATTTATACGTACGAGAATACGTATTTTTATTGTGTTTATTAAGTATCCTTATACTTAATTCTTGTATCAACTTTGTCCGGAATAATATCTTTAATAAAAATACATCAATATATATTTCCAAAATATATATTTTAGGAAATATTACTTAGAAAAATTATTTATAACTTTTCCCTTGGCAAAAATATTTATAAATCTCATACAAGTCTCAAAAATAGTATATTTCCAAGTCTAACTTAGAAAATATATATAAACTTATTTTCACCCAAAAATAATGTATTCCATGTGTATTCAAGAAAATATATATATTTTCTTCCCAAAAATAATATATCTTCTAATAATTTCAAGAAAATATATATACTTTATTCACCCAAAAATAATATATTTTCTTATGGTCAAAAATATGATATAATTTTGTAATAATTATAAAAATCATATTTTTGTTCTCTTGGTGTCCAAAATACCATTTCCAAAATATACTTATGAATAAAATTTTCGGAATATTTTTATGAGTTATATTCCTTTGTTCGGTTTCTCCAATATTTTGGGTATTCTTTGTATATTCATTCTCTTGGAATTTTGGTAATATTTTGGATTGTAATTATTTGGTATTTTAATGAGTTATATTATTTCAAGTTCTAAACTAATATAACTAATACACATAATATACAAATAATCACACACATGGTGACTTCTAAATATATATTTCCTAAATACATATTTAGTCACTTTTATTTATAAAAACCAACCTCCAATATTTATAATTTTTGTAACAAAAATTATGGCAAGCTTTATGTGAAAATTTATGGTTTAAAATATACTTGTAAGTATTTGTTTAAAAATATTTTTTCTAAGTGTTTAATTTTTAGAAAATTTTTGCCATAGTTTCCCCTAAAAATGGAGGTTTCCATGCCTTCAAGGCATATCATTTTCTTTGGTAAATCAACACAATCAACAACAAATCAATCTACACTTACCAATTTGCCAAAATCAAGCATAAACTACTACCTCATGAACTTGAAAATTTATAAAAATGTGTAGTAACTTACTAGTGTATTTAGTAAGTCTAGTTACCCTTTAAAGTGTGGTTGTTTATTTAAAAACTTCATTTTTGAAAGAATTAGTTCTTTACAACTTGTAATTAATTTTCAAAAAAATGTTTCTTCTTGGATTTTTCTTGTTAAATACATGATTCTTCACTTGATTAACCACTAAAAATGTGGTTTGTTTCTTTAAGAACCAAGATTAAGTAAACTTTGTATTTTTAACTAAGTTTCTTGAAAAATCATTCTTATAATCATAGATCTACAAGACTTTATACACACTTTGATCATCACTTAACAAGAAAACAACTTATTCTTTCAAGTTCATGATTTACATGAGGATGATCTATGGATCTTTAACATTTTAATCCTCTCATCTTGCTAGATTATGTTTTTAATCATTATCTAGCAAGATCACATGATGATCTACATCAATAACATGAGTAAACAACAATCAACAAGCATAACAACACATAAGCAATGTGTATTCTTATGATTTTAAGCTTATGTTCAAGTTTCAAGTTCAAGATTCTTAGTGTTCATCATGATCAACAACTTGTATTTTCTTTTAACCACTAAAATAAGATGTAAAATGAAGTGTAGAGTGTTCTTACTACTAGCTCAAGGCTAGGGATGATCACTAGATGAAATGGAGTGGATAAAAGCACAAGAGAAATGTCCTTCCACTTCCACAAGCTCCAAGCTTCCTTATACACCTTCTAGCACCTTTGTGATTACTTGGAATTGAATGAAAATAAAGTGATGATGGTGGTTGTGTGGTTGTTGTTCTCGGCCGAACCAAGGAGAGGAAGAAGAAGAAGAGAAGTTCAATTGTTGGTGTGTTTTGAGAAATGAAAGTTATGTTCTCCAAGGGTATTCTTATAATCCATCACATAAGCTTTAACTCTTGGTTTATATGTTTTATAAAGAACAAACATAATCTATTAAAATAACTAAATAAAATCTTTACTGGGGCCATGATGTTGGGCCGTGAACTAGGTGAGGGGGGAGTCTAGATTAGGGGTTAAACATAAGTTAGATTTCATGGTTAAAATTCAAGTATCTAGTTAGGTGTTTAGTTATTTGTATGGTATATAGTGTGTTATGATGTTCGGGGACCATAACTAGCTTGGTAATGTTAAAACAGTGCTTCTAGTGAAAATTTGGTGTTTCGAGTAGTGTCCGGTTGTTTGGTTGGTTACTGGTTCGTTAAGGTGCTAAACTATGCAGTTTAGTGTGCTTTATGTCACCTTTTGTGACACTTTCGATTCCCGACATTTAGGAAAGCATTCAGGGCTATTTAACCATATTTCTGCATGATATCCTAGTGTTCAAATGCTGAATTCTGCAGAATTCTGCAGTTTGTGTGAGTTTTAGGCACTTTCCGGCACTTAAACTATCACTAGGAAGGCATTTTTGTGATCCTTACTTTCCTACACACTATACTAGTATAATACTTGGTTTCTGGCCCATTCTGTGTCTCAACACCTTGTCTGTCTGTGTACTGAACTCCGTCAGCATTTTTCTGATTTGTCTGATAACTGTGCTAACTGTGTTTCGTGCATCATTTGAATCAACAAAGTTTGCATGCAATAATGATATGCCATTTGCAATATATGATGCACATGTATGTATGATAACAGGGATCAGAAAGCAATTCAAGTCATTAATTGTAATTCAGCACAGTCGTTAAGCACTAACCATTGTTTAATAGTTGTACGGATACCTGGAATTTTGATAGTTGTCACAACTTTATCGGAGCTATGTGTCTCCTTGATGGGTAAGAAGTGAGCCGACTTAGTCAGTCTATCAACTATGACCCATATTGTATCATTTCCTTGTCTTGTCTTAGGTAACTTGGTGATAAATTCCATGGTTACCATCTCCCACTTCCATGTGGGAAGTTCTGTTTATTGTAGTAGTCCTGACGGCTTTTGATGTTCGGCTTTAATCTGTGAGCACGTCAAACACTTAGCTACATGTGTGGCTATGGATTTCTTCAAACCCATCCACCAGTAATTTGCTTTTAAATCTTGGTACATTTTGTCACTTCCAGGGTGAACTGTATATTTGGAATTATGAGCTTCCTAAAGGATTAAGTCTCTCAGTCCTCCATGAATAGGAAGCCAAATTCGACCATTCAATCTGAGGATCCCATCCTTCCCAGGCGACAACTGATCAACAGTTGCACCCAGTCTTTCACTTGGAAAGTTAGCTTCCAGCATTGCTTATTTCTGAGCAGATAATAGCTTTTCATTCAAGCTATTCTTAAGCTCAATGCTTTTAGCATTAATGCGTATAGGTTTCACTCTTTCTTTTCTTCTTAATGCATCAGCGACCACATTTGCTTTGCCAGGATGGTAGTGAATTTCACAATCGTAATCGTTCAATGTTTCCATCCAACGGCGTTGTCTCATGTTGAGATCTTTCTGGTTAAACAAGTGTTGGAGACTTTTGTGATCTGTGTATATCACACATTTAGTTCCATATAGATTATGTCTCCACAGCTTAAGTGCAAATACAATGGCACCCAATTCTAAGTCGTGGATGGTGTAATTCTTTTCATGCACCTTCAGTTGTCGTGATGCATAGGCGATCACCTTGCCTCTTTGCATAAGCACACAGCCCATGCTAGTGTGCGAACACAGTACACAACGAATTCTTCTATTCCTTCAGGCAATGTTAACATAGGAGCATTGCTCAACTTTTGCTTGAGGGTTTCAAAAGATTCCTGCTGTTTAGGACCCCAATCAAACTTTACATTTTTGCGGGTCAAGGTAGTTAGAGGTGCAGTTATCCTTGAAAATTTTTCAATAAATCTTCTGTAGTATCCTGCTAATCCCAAGAAACTGTGAATTTTAGTAGGCGTCTTAGGTACTTCCCTATTCATGATTGCCTCTATCTTTGTGGGATCCACTTGGTACCATGTTCACCCACCACATGTCCAAGGAATTGTACTTCGCGAAGCCAGAATTCGCATTTGGAGAATTTAGCGTAAAGCTTCTCCTGTTGTAGAAGTTTGAGAATGCATCGAAGAGGTTTCTCATGGTCGGCTTGATTTCGGGAATAAATAAGTATGTCATCGATGAAGACAATGACAAACTTATCCAGATACGGTTTGTAGACTCGATTCATGAGATCCATGAATCCTGCAGGCGCATTAGGAGCCCAAAAGGCATCACTATGAACTCATAGTGGCCATATCTTGTTCTGAATGCAGTTTTAGGTACATCTTCAGTTCTGACTTTTAGTTGATGATACCCTTGTGACAACTCGTAGTTTCGATAGTCCTTGTACTGGTTCTTGTCCGCACCTTGATAATTGATATGTCTAATTTTACTTGAAAGGTTGTGAGTTTAATTGTGTTAAGTGTGAATGGTTTTAGTTATACGCATGATGTTATTTGTGGCGCACAAACCATCGGATCACACACCCAATCTACAAATACACTTCTTGTGCATTGATACTCGGCCCACACACACACACCCTACTAAACCCAACTAGTCAAAGCCCAAAGCCCATTTCCCATGCTATACGTATTCAGGAGGGGCATGTATTGTGTTTTAGGTTATTTGAGAAGACTCACAAACCCTTATCCCTTCCCAGTTTGTGCGGCAGCAGCGAACACCCCTCTCGGTCGTGACTCTCTATTCTCGGTGCTATTTTCTTGCTCGCATCTCTCTTACGGTTAGTACGAAATCGTTGTTTAATCCGAACAGTTGGTGTTGTCTTGATTTCTAGTTTTATTGTCTCTATGAACGTAAACATGGCTGTGATTTATCAGAAATATGACCCTTGTTGCTTGTATGTTTTCGTGATTGTAAAGGATTGACAAACATTCTTTATGTTATAAACTAGGGTAGCATAATGTTAATGTTCTAATACTTCTATTGTCATAAATCTAATTGTGATACTCATGAAATCATGATAGGGATGAATGAATGAATGAATGGTGATGCGATAAATATGTTGTTTGATTGTTTGATCTAAATGACAAGTGAAACTGTCCATGATTAAGGTTTGCGAAATTACGGGGTAAAGGGTGGAAACCTGCAACTAATCTCAACGAAACATATAGAGATGTTTCGCCATGTAAGGTCTCGACGAAACATATAGAGATGTTTCGCCATGAACGGTCTCGACGAAACATATAGAGGTGTTTCGCCATGTGAGGTCTCGACGAAAGACTAGGTGTTTCGTCATGCATAGTCTCATACGTTCTTCGTCGTCTATGTAGTTTCGTCGATAAGGGTTAGATGGAACAGTAGACAATATGAATATAATTGAATATAATTGAATATTGCTTGGCCTATGTTTTCAAGTAATGTCTATGTATATCCAGACAATATCACGCGATACTATCAGATTGTTTAACTTTTATCAAAATAAAAATTGAAGGTGTAATTTGTTTAGTGGACCTCAAATGATCGAATTTCAATGACAATTATTAAAACTGGATCGACATCATCAATACAATTCACATGACTTACACTTTAAATGATGTTAGAAAATGGGCTGTTGTCAGTGTAGATTTATGATAATTGGGCCGTTCAAATGAAGTAGGCTGACACTAATATTAATTTTGGGTTGAGTGTATGAAGTGAGCATCTGGGCCAAAGGGTAACGGTGGACCGCATAGGCCCCTATGTGAAGTGTTGATTTAATTAACAAACTGCATACTCTTGTATTGAGGGATGGAGGATTATATGTCCTGTAAGCATGAAATTATGATATGAATCTACTTATGAACTGATTATATGCTGAGTTATTACTTGGTGATACTGATTAATTGTCATGACATGAATTACACGTGTGTGTGCTACATTTATGTGATTAAGGGATACATGAATTATTTGTACGTGAAACATGTGGATTATGTGCACCTGAAACTGATTGTGTCGGTAACCATGATAGGACGTGTGTACTCAATTGTTAAACAAGTAACTAATCTTACCGAGCAAACCGAAGGTGAGTTCACTGCTCTTTTTCCAAGCATGCGTCCCGGGTTGGGACATCTGGTAAACTTTCCGGGGAGGAATGTCGGGTAATGGGTTTGACTGGAATGTTAAACCTGGGTTGTTGGTTAATACACGTCTATATCTATCACTCAAGTCCCTCCTACCGATTGTTGCTTGTAGGGCAACAGGGTATTAGTTAGTAGCGCTACTTAGGTTTGGCACCCTCACATCGCACTGGGGAGGTCGGTGATGAACAAATGACCCCCATCTTGACCATTGCTTTGATAGAGGCAATGGGGTTTAGGGAAAATAATCTGGAGCCATCTGCGGTAAGCGTGTGATTAACAACAATGAATCTGTGAAACGTTTTAATCTGGTAACTGGTATCTAAACACGTTAACAAAACTTTGAACTCACCAGCATCATCTGACACACTTATCTGCATGCTTGCAGGTCTGTAGGGTTATATCTTTGGAACTTGCTGTCTGGGAGGCTGGAGTGGTCATGGGTCGAGATACATGGAATCGCAATACAAGTCTAATGGTTTACGCACGCGTGGTTTATGAAACATTTAACAAATGAGTTATGCTTCCGCTGTGTACGCTGAATTATATGTAACGTTTTGTAACACTTTATGTTATGAATGAAAGTTTTGTTTAATTATATTTATGAGTTCAATGTGATTGGTGGCTAAGATCCTGGTACGTCACACGCCTCGCGGTATTTCCGCAAGTGGTATTTTGGGGGTGTGACAACCCTGATCTTAGGTCAATCTTTGAGAAGAAGCTTGCCCCTTGTAATTGATTAAACAAATCGTCGATCATGGGCAAAGGATAGTGGTTCTTGATTGTTACTTTGTTTAACTCGCGGTAATCAATGCATAGACGCATTGAACAATCCTTTTTCTTTACGAATAAAATAGGTGCTCCCCAAGGTGACGAGTTGGGTTGGATAAAGCCTTTTTCCAGAAGTTCATCTTATTGAGTTCTTAGTTCTTTCATTTTGGTCGGCGCTAAGCGGTAAGGAGCTCGAGCAACTGGTGCCGCCCCTGGTATAACATCAATCCTGAACTCTACTTGCCTCTCGGGAGGTAATCCAGGTAGTTCTTCAGGAAAGACATCTGGGTACTCTGAGATGACTGGAATGTCTTCTATCTTGGGCTTCGGCATGTCTACTGTCACCTGTGCCATGTAAATGACACAGCCATTCTTCAAAAACTTGGACGCCTTAAGCATAGACACTGGATCCGGCAATCCATAGTGTGTATCTCCTTGAATAGTGATTGATTCACCAGAAGGAGTTTTGATGTTAACTTGTTTCTTATCACATGCAATTTGGGCTTGGTTACGTGATAACCAATCCATGCCTAAAACTACATTAAACCCAGCCAACTTCATTGGCAGGAGAGATAACGGAATTGAATGATTCTTAATGGATATAAAACATCCATCAAGAAGAGTCGAGGCTAGGGCTGCAAACAAACCAAACGTTCGGCGAACAGTTCATGAACCGTTTGGCAGGAAGTTCGTTTGTGTTCATTCATTTATTAAAAAAACGAACACGAATAAGAAATTTCGTTCGTTTAGTTAAATGAACAAACATGAACGGAGGTCGTGTTTGTTCGCTTATGTTCGTGAACGTTCGATAACGTGTTCATTTGTGTTTGATGGTTCATTAGTGTTTTTAGTTTTTATATTTATTTAAATACTTCAAAATTCCGACAAATTAAATATCTAATAAGTGTCAGTGTATTATATATATTCTGTTCATGAACGATTGTTTGTGTTCGTTTGTTTCCATTTGTGTTTGTTAACATTAGTTTGTGCTCATTTGTGTTCGTCAACGTTCGTTGCCTAAAGTTAACAACAAACACGAACAAGTTCATTTCCTTAACAAACGAACACGAACATAAAATCTCGTTCGATAAGTGTTCGTGAACGGTTCGTAAACACATATATTTCTTAACAAACGAACACGAACAAGGTTTTGTTCGTGTTCGTTCGGTTCGTTTGCAACCCTAGTCGAGGCAGTTTCTAAGGTACCATCAGCGAGTTCTACCTCATATTTAATGTCTAGAGTTTTAACAGGCAGATTTAACAGTTGGCTAAATTTAATGTCTACAAAGGACTTATCCGCACCAGAATCAAATAAAACTCTAGCATAAATATTGTTTATGAGGAAAGTACCTGTTATAACGTTGTCGTCCTGCACCGCCTCCCGGGCATTCATTTTGAAACACTCTGGCATTCGTTTTCTTAGCCTCTTCAAACTTTTTTGCATTTTTCGGGCAATTTGACTTGATGTGCCCTTTTTCATTGCAACCGTAACAGGTTGCGTTCTTTAAATCCTTGCACTCTAACGTTTTGTGCCCCTTTTTCTTGCAAATTCCACAGGTTTTGACCTGCGGATCGATAGTGCACTTCCCGAAGTGATTTCTTTTACAATTCTTGCACAAGGGCTTTTCACCCAACTGTTTAGGATCTTTCTTGGACCCAGAGTTACCTTTCTTTCTTTTATCTGATCGGTGCACACCATCGTCTTCTCTTTTTCTTTTTACTTCATCTATAGTCTTCACAACCCTACTTCTGACAATAAATCCACTGCTGACCTGTAGGTGGAAGGCTTTGATGCCTTGACATACCCTTTCACCTCGGGGGCCAAGCCACCTATGAATCGCGCTATGCGCTTCGGTTCTGGAGTTACCAAGTAAGGCACCAATCTAGACATGGAGTTGAAGCTAGTAACATATGCTCGACAATCTAAATTCTTCATGACTAGAGTCAGGAAGTCAGCTTCAACTTTCTCCACTTCATGCTGGGGGCAGAAAGTTTCTTTTATCAATTCTACAAACTTATCCCATGATAGATTGTAGAGTGGGATTTTCCCCGAGGGCTGTATTAGTGCCCTCCACCAAACTAGGGCATCACTTTTAAAAGACTGAGATACAAACTTTACGACATCCTCCTCGGCACACCCACTAATGTCAACAGCTGTCTCCATCTCGTCTAGCCATTTCATACAATCTATAGCACCTTTTTCACCAGTGAAGTCTCTTGGCTTGCAAGAGACGAAGTACTTATAAGAACAAACTTTGGAACGTGGTTCCTAGTCAAACACTATCTTCTTGGATGGTTGACTGCTTGGATTCGATGAATGTACAGATTCATCCTTTTTCGTTGTATGTGGTTTAGATTAGGACTTAGAGTGGGACACAGAATGAGACTTGGAGCGAGTGGCACTCGACTCCCTGAATACTCGGCCCACAGCTTTAGTTACAGCAGTATTTATCATAGCTTGTAAATCGACGCCTGTTATGTTCAGTCTCGTGTTATTATTCCCTCCAGTTGGGTGACTATGTGCCTCATCCGAGTTAGCCATGAAGAAGCTTGAATGCTATATATCAAATAACAACTTATTTAGTTGTCAAACAGTGAATCATCATTTTCGATGATTAACTAGCCATGATATAAAAAGAACCATATAGGCTAACATTTATAATGTTTCTGAAGGGTGTTTAGTTTTAGAATTATTTTATTATAATTAGCCTAGGTTACAATGAACCACTAAAGGCATATAAAATAGGATATAATCCTTTACATATATTAGACAGGGGATCATACGTCACATCTGTCATTGTGGTAGAGACATTATTATGTAGCACGAAGGCTCGTCTCGAAGGATATTTAGAATTTGGAACAAAGGCCTCGTCATGAATGACATTTGAATTATGTAATCCGTGATCTTATTGGATCAAGGGTTTTGAGGTTTGAACATAGTTCTTCACCTTTGGACAGGGAGTCGTAGACTACAACTGTCGTTGTCTTATTGGACAACAAGTATGGCTCGTAGGCACTTCATCACTAATGGATTCTTATAATATGATCATCGTATGGATGACACTAACCATGATCTAATTTGATCATATAGGTTTTAAGGCTTGGACGTAGTCAAAATACCCTGACGGCTAGTGTGGTTTCTCAAGTCACACTGCCAGGAGTGTTAACATGTTCTTGGATGTTAACAAGATTTATTGTCTTAAGAGGGTTTTACCATCATAGCCATGTTCGTATTGACATATAGGCTAGGTTATACCATTAATAAGATCTTTTGAGTTTATTTAGCAGATCAACAAAATTCGAATAAAATCGAAATGATTGTTTGGACAATGATGCAACAAATATATATTAGTAACGAATATGAATTTCAAAATGAAACTTCCTTTAATAAAATTAAAGGTTACAAAATTTCCCTAAACGGGTCTTTAAATAACATAATTCGTCCATACAAGGACTATAAAGGAAAAACAAGTCCACGCAGGGACTAAAAGATAAATATGTCCTAATAGGGACTACTTATTGAAATAAAATAATATGTCCACGCAGGGACTACTAGGGAAATGAAATATAACAAAAGGAGTTTCTTCAATTCCTTCTTTGTTTTATTTCTGATAGTTTTCTCCTTGGTTTACTGTGTGAGGTATAGATACTAAAGGTTTTGGTGGATAGTCGAAATTTTCCAAATTAGGAATCTTTGCAAAAGTAGAATCCAAGGACTCTATAGTTAATGAATAATATGGATCACGAATAGGGTTAGGACTGGTATAATCCAAGTTTGGGATTCCAATAATTGGATGTAAGAAATAGGGATCATTTGCGTCCACAGGTATCATCTTTGGAGTGGGAGTCTCAGGGACTTTTGGTATGGACTCCTCCGATGAAGATTTTTCATTTGAAGTTTCAAGGGTCTTAAGTACGGAATCTGAGGTCTGGTTAATGGTTTCAAATGGTTTAATTTTGGGAATATGTCCAAAGAGGTCCTTTCTCCACACTGGTCGTACGCTTATTTGGGCTGTGGTATAGAGCTTAACATTCCAGAGCTTCGGGTTTGGAGAGTTTCCATCATTGGCGGCTTTACTCGGTGACATGTTCCTGAAATACATAAATATCAAAAACAATGTTTACTTAACAGGGATGAGAATATTCCTAGTTCTAGTCTAAACTCGGAAGTCAAGGAATGTGCTACTGTGTCATTGAGATTAAACACAAAAGGCTAGTGTTTAATTCACTCAATGTTGGCTCTGATATGAACCTGTCACACCCCGATATTTTAACCATAAACCGGTGGGCCCGGTGGGGAGTATCGTGACGTAGTTGATATCATCATAGTCAATTTAACACAGTTATAGCACAACGGAAGGCTTGGAAGGTAAAATACTATTACAAACTGATTGTTCAAAGTATGAAACAATATATACAAACGGTTGTGTAGAAAAGATCCATAGGCGGATCTAAATAAATACAAAACAAGTTTAACAGACTTAAGGCATCACAGACTTGCAAGATCCTCTATTTAACGCCCGGTAGCTCCCAGCCTATTACGTGTAGTACCTGTCACTTTGTCTTTTGAAAATACGTCAGTTTTCACTGGTAAATACAATTAACTGACTCTTTTTGAAAAGTGTTTATGAAAATTTGTTTGGGTGCACAAGGCACAAAATCTTTTTATAACTTGGGACAATTATATTTATAATCTTGTACACAGATTTACGTATTTGTCATACATTTAGGGCACGATATAGAAGCCGAGACATGATTAACGACACACCACTGATATAAACTCACAAGGAGTTATCCCCAACAATGTGTGTAGACCTTTTTACATACGCAACTGTCAGGTGTATGCCTACACCCCGTGCTTAAGTCGTGGCCATTTACAATTAAATGAGCCGTGGATATCCAGGACACGGTCGCATTAACCCCCAATGTTTATGTTATCAAACAAAATGGATTAAAACATGTTATGTAATTTATTAATCACAATCCGATTAAATGATTCCATACCCGACCAAGTGGCAATATTTTACCGTATCCCAAGCCCGTATAAGGGAAAATAAGTTAAAAGTATTTACCTGAGTTTCTAAATGCAAGATCTATCTACTCAGCCGTATAATGCACTTAGACTTGTGATGGTAGCTTTTATCGGGCTCCCTAATCTGGAACGAAGGTTTTATTAACCTATTAGAATACTAACGGGTCTTATTTAAGTCGTAGACTTAGACCGGTTAGTTTAAGGAAGGGTTTTCCGTACGAAACGCTAGATTAAGCGATGACCAGAATGGAATGGAATTTAGACCCAACAAGTATGGAGACTTATATTATACGGGTAAACTAAATACATTCTGGATTTTGAAGTTAAAATGATAAGGTTAAACCCGTTTTGGTTAATTTATGCAAACTAGTTACATAAACCGTACCGAACGCGTATAAGCGTCAACGGGTAACCGGATGAGCCATATACTAGTTCCATAAGTTATTATGCTTAAAATATTTTATGATATTAGTAGGATATCATCAAGTATGCCCTAAAAGAATTTAAAACCGAATTTAGCCCTATAAGGGCATCTTGGTCATTTTAAGGTTTATAAAAGGGTTTCATATGCAAACTAAGATTCTGGTCATAATTATTCTGTAAAAATATATAATTTATGTTATTATAACAGTAGGATATCATAAATATATGTGGTTTATGATTTTTGGCCAAACTATGCACCGTAGGGGCATTTTGGTCATTTAACACATAGTTTTAAGGACTTATTTGGGATTCTGAGTTCATGACTTATACCTACTGTAAAAACATTTAAAATGGTTTATTAAATCAGTAGGTAACAAGTCTTGGGTGCTAAGTATGGTTTATTACCATACTATGCACCTATATGTCGTAAAAGTCGATAAATGACGATAATTCGTATGTTTAAAGAACTCTGAGATTATGACCAGCTTTGGATAGTCAAAATACTTCATTTACCATAACATTTCAGTAGCAAAAAGGTTTTGCATGTATATTATGTTAAAAATCCATTTTAATTATGAAAAGGGCATTATCGTCATTTAATAACCTTATACAAGATCATGTGCATAAACTCAACAAGTAATCAGACTTGACATCCCAATTAGTCCTAAATATGATATCATAACAGTAGGTAATGAGTTTTTATATTAAACCATGTTTAAAACTCATTTTATGTGGAAAAGGGTATTTTTAGTCCTTTCAAAAGCTTAAATTTCGTTTAATTAAGTAAATTTAGTTTATGACCAGCTTATAAATGTTAAAATATGCTAAACATGTTAACATACCAGAATGTAATTCATTTGCATGCTTAATTATGTTTAAAGCCTTGATGCGTGTGAAGTGTCGTATAGTTTTTAATGTATATTTTAAGCCCTTTAACACTTTTTAGCCAAGTTTTAAATTTATAAAACACGATATTTACTAACACTAAACACACATATGGGCAAGCGAACCCATCGTGAGCGTAGTATAGTGTTGGTAAGATATCGAGGTCGTCCAAGGACACAAGAGCTTTTAATACCGGTTTATCCTCAACGTCTAATCAAATCAAAAGTTTAGAAAAATGTTTTAAACTAGAAAAATAAAACTAACTAAAATGCTGAAAAATAAAATAAAATAAAAACAGATAGACAAGATGAATCACTTGGATCTGACTCGTATTTAGTGTAACCTTTGATTATTTCCGCACTTTTCCACTTTTTAAGAGATTATCTTAGTTATTGTAGTAGCCCCTCTTCTGAAGGTGACGTTACCCTCAACCCAGTAGTTTGAGTCAGCAAGGATACAATCCTAAAGGGTTGGATTATTGAAAGATAATTAATTAAGTTATTAATGCATATTGTGGTAGGCCACTCTTCTGGAGGTGACGTTACCTTCGGCTAAGTAGTCTGAGTCAGTAGGGATACAGTCCTAAGTAGTCGGGTTAAAGTTTTAATAGTAGTTTACATATGATGGGGTCAAGGAGTTCAGACCCCCGCCATCCAATACCAGGGGGTATTGAAGGAGGCCCTACTAATGTTGACCAGGGTCCTTGCAGGATCTATACACTGAACAAGGCAAGACTCTTACCAAACCGTTCCCTTAACCCCCGACCAGATCGCCAACATACCTCCATATAGACCGTGGAGATATGAATGGTGAAAATCTTTTATTTTATATATACAGTAAAATAATGCCAAGACACCACGGACAAACGAAAAGGAAGACTCACCTTCAACATAAGAAACTAGTTATTAAAGTCATTAATACATAACCAAATAAAAAGTGTGAAAAGATTAAAAATAAAAAGTATTACACTAAACACTTGTCTTCACCAAATGATGTAAGAGACTTAGGCAAACATGGCCTTTGATTTTCAAGAACTCTTACGATCAATCTTGGATCTCGAGACTACTCACACACTCTATGATGGATGATGGATGATGGTGGTGGATGTGGGTTGTGATGGTGGTGGTGGGTGGGTGAAGTGTGAGAGAGGTGGTTTGCCAAGGGATGGTTTGCAAATGAGCCAAGCACCCCTATTTATAGCCTGCACAGAAGCCCGGACACGGCCCCGTGTCCATTGGGCACGGCCCCGTGTCCACCCGTCTTCTCTTTCTTCATTAAATGCAGTTTGTCTGCATTAGTTGACCACGCCCTCGTGTCCGCTGGGCACGACCCCGTGTGTAGAAGTGTATCTGTACTATCAATATTTTCCCAGATTCTGTGAATCTTAGAGTTGACCACGGCCCCATGTCCGCTGGACACGCCCCCGTGGTGGGTGATAGATGCTTCTACAACTTTTTCTTTTCTGCAGACACTTGGGCACGCCCCCGTGCTCAGTGAGCACGGGGCGTGTTCAACCTTCTGTTCTCTTGTTTTTTCTTGGGGAGATGCTGTCGAGGGGTCGGGCATGCCACGTTTATTCCTTTTCTTGTATTTATGTTAGATTTAGCTGCCTTTTTGCTTCTTTTGTTCATTTGAGCTCATTTAATCCTGAAAATACAAAAGGAAGACAAAAACACACTTTTTCCAACATTAGTACTAAAAAAGGGTTAGTTTTATGCCACATTTGATGTAATTTATATGTCGCATTTTGCACACATCAAATACCCCCACACTTGAATCTTTGCTTGTCCTCAAGCAAAACTCTTTATAATGTGGCTTTACACTCCCAAATGGAATGGGTAGAAGAGAAGGTTTTGGGCTTGTCATAGAGTGTCGGGATTTCCAAGATTCTTTATTAAGTTTTATTTTAATTTATTTATGTGGCATCTGTGCCTCCACGGCCACCAAACAAATTCCTAACCAATGAAATATTATGTTTCATACTTGGTATTTGTTTAAATATGTGTATCATTTGCACATATCAATTCTTGTTCGATTTCAAGATCTAAATCGCTTTCTGGAAAGTTATACGCAAACTGATGCGTAAACGTAATCAGTTTAATGCGGAAAACACTCCGGGATAGTGACATAGGCTTAACATACCTTAAATAACCTTTACATAACTTAGAAATAAGTTTTGGATGGTTTGGTGTGTCGAAATCAAGTTTGTTCGATCGCAGAGACTATTTGTGTCAAACTGTGAAACTATACCGATTTGTTTAGTAACGAACATTCCGGAACTTGATCATAAGTTAAACATACCCTAAATATCCTTTACATAGCTTAGAAATAGGCTTTGAAGGGTTCAGTATGCTAAAAATAAACTTTGTTGATCAATAGGGACTAAAAGCGTCAAAAAGTGCATAAGTTTGCATTTTCGCGCATATCTTACGTTCTGAATATATCCGGACATCCAAAAATTTATGTAATCATTAAAATATTTTATTTTAGTGATTGGCATGATAAAATTCCATTCGTCGCGTAATTTGGATCGTTTTTGTGTTCGTTACGATTTCCGTCGTAATTAACCGAACAACGCAACCGTACGACCAAACGAACCTACATCCGAGATATTTTTTAGCACATTTCAAGTTCCCTATACTTTAACTTCATTCTAGAGCCTTGAAATGGGGTTAACGAGGCTTAAAAGTGCCAAAAAAATCAAGTTTTTACAAGTGCAGGGACCATTTTTTAAATTTCTGGCAGATACATTGAACTTGGTCCATTTTTGAGGTTTTGATGGTTTTAACCCAAGGTTTTGCACTCTATGGGCTGGAATTTGATGGTTTTAAGTATTCCCATGGTTTTGAAAAAACATGTGCCCAAGTGGAGGGCCAAGATCAAGGCACGAAATGCGAGGAACGATCCTAACGGTTCTCCGAAATCTATAAATACCCAAGCTCACATTCCATTTTCCTCACACCTTGATCTAATTTTATGCTCTAAGTTGAAGCTTTATGCTTCATACCTGAGTATTTAGATCAATTTTTTCCTAGCGTGGACCCGTTGTAAGTTTCTTTCGTGCTTTTATGCGTTTTTAAGAGTAAAAGTCAAACAGTGTTTGACTTTCTGCTTTGACCAGCCTTTGGTCAACACGAAGTTTGTTTAAACTTCGCAACGTGATCGTAATCAGGATGGTAATAGTCCCTAGTGACTATACCTACTGATTACCACGTTGATTAGCTGTAGTGACGAGTCATAGTTTCGGCCAAAATACGTGCCTATGCGTATTTTGTAACCAAACTATTCTTGGGTATCAAAACCGTTTGTTATGATATCAAAATTGTTTTCTAACTTTGTTAAACATTTCTTAACATGTTTAACTCGTCACTTTAGGTTTAGTGCTTATATAGGGTCGCAAGATAAGCGGTCTACGCAAGATAAGCGGTCTAAACAACCGCTTAGACTTTCAAACCCGACCCGTTTGGTCGATCATTAGGATCCGATCAAACATGTTTTGTGAACATAGTTGTATAGGGAATAACCTTCCGAGGTTATACCTTATGGTCACTACGTTTAGTTAGTTGTATGATAGGTAATTTATATGCCTTAGGAAAATGACCAAAATGCCATTTTTACGCATAAATTCATTTTAAGCATATGTAACCTAAATTTTTACATCTAAATTGATTTGCCAACATTATTAGACATGTTAAGGCATATAATACTTATCATAGGACTAGTAAGGCGGTCTGAACGCGTTTTACGCGAACGACACGTTAAAGTAGCGTAAGCTACCGAAACGGGTCGTAATGGGTCGTAAGCACTTAGGATAGGTTTCGATTTAGTATGTAGGTTTTGTTAAACCATGTCATGTGAGTTCCAATACTCATTTGGTTTACGAAACCTCATCCTATCCGATCTTCCGATTTAGGTCCGGTTTATTTACATAGTTATTTATATTAGGTGCCGATTGATTTCCGTGATCCCTTTAGCTTTGCTTGGTTGTTATTCAAGACTTCTAAGCATTCTCAAGTGAGTACATAGTTCCCCTATATTTAATGTTTTCGATTGTTTTGGGGTGATTCATATGTGTTAAATGATTTCGACGTTTTTAACGATGGTTTCGAAAATGATTAAAATGGTTTATATTAAATTAATAACGATTTCGATAATGTGGATAAACTTGTTGGTTGTAATTACATAACGAATAACATTCATTAGTTTTGGCCGAACCGACCAGTATTAGGTTATGGTACCATAGGATCTGACAAATCCCGTTATCAGACTGCACCCATGGTTATGTGTGGGTTAGGTGGGTAACGACTGAATCTGTGATTGTTAATTTACCCTTTGGTGGTTTATTAATGCAAGTTTCGAGATAATCGAGTCACGAAGGTTTGGATGTTATTAGCGAGGCGACCAAAAGTAGTTTTCACAATTAAAACGAGAATGATTTAAACGACTGAAACGATTTTAACGAGTTAAACGATTTGGGTAAACGATTGGTTTTTGGTTAGTGTTTAGGTAACGGGACGGGTGTAATGTGATGAAAACATGGGAGATAGGCCGCTGGTACTTCTTATATATAAGTGTTTTCATCATATTACATACCGTGGCGTTATTTAGTTCACTTGGGTAAACGAATTTGAAACAATGTCACACAATGATGTTTTCTGAATAATATAAACCATACGAGTTTTAATAACGAGTTTTTACGAGATGTTTTATAATTTGATTTAATTAAATAAATGTTTTGGTTTAAGAATTATGGCTACGAGATTTTATAAATTATAACCAACTTGATTTGAGTTGGTTAATTATGTCGCAATACTTTACTTTTCAAAACAAGGTTTTTAATTAATTATTGCAACATGTAAACTAGCCATGATTCCGACACTCTCATAAACCTATGTGCTCGCCAGCATTTCTTTGTTGACTTTGTTTTTACATATGTTTCAGGTGTTGTTGAATGATGTTGATTGCTAGGATGCATGCTCACATAGGACTGGACGAGGCCTTAGTGACTTAATAACAATGATAGACTATGTTTAACTTGTTTGTTAAGATTTCAAGACGATGTAAATGGTTAATCTTTAAATAAAACGAAACTTCAAATTTCCGTGTGTTATGAAACAATGATTCTGTTACAACACTCCCCGAAGATTCCGCCACGATTTGTTGTTTTACGCGGTCGGGGTGTGACAGAAGAGTTGGTATCAGAGCCAATGGTTATAGGGAATTAGGTTATTAGCAATGCTTTGACCTAGACTATAACTTTCTAGGACCCTAACGCAAGAAGATTTGCGTTTAGATTTTAAAACAATACCGTCACCTATCCTTAGGTGACAACCACAACAAGAACATAAATTTCACATCCGTTTTGAAAACCAATCATCTGTTCTAGGATGATTTATTATAAGGTTTTGAACCCTCTTAGTTTTCAAGGTCTTGTCAAAGTTTGGGTCTTATAATGTGAACACGTGCAAACTGGAAGGGTGAATGCCTGTACCCTGAGTTTTCTGTCTAAGGCTAGAGTGTTCATACAAATCCGCAGTATCAGACCAGTCACTCTTACCTGGGAACTCTTGGGGTGAGTGTTCACTTATAGGCGAGCATATCTTCAGTGATACATTAATATGACCCGTTTACTTTGATTAGTCACCATCTCATTTGTTTGCCTTAGGTAACAAACAAATGATCACAATTTTATGCGTTGTCATTCTGTTTTGACTGCCCGATAGCATTTCATTCGTTTCTTCCTATGTCTTTCATTTCCTCCAGAATGTCTCTTCATCACAGCGACGCTCAGATGTACGAGCAGGCTACCAAATTTGCCGAGCGAATAGGCGAAGTAATCCTGAAGACTGTTGAATTAGCTATTGCCATGTCTCATCTCCAGGATGAAGCTACCCAAGAATCACCACAGGAAGCAGAAGCCAAGCCTTCACCAAAATCGAAGAAACGTAAAGCTTCAAAGGATCCCGCAGCCGTGGCACCAAATCAAGCAGAACCTAGCCAGGTGGCAGCACCACCAGCCAAGAAGCCGTACTTAGGAACTTCTCCCTTGTGCAATCAATGCAACCGTCATCATCCAGATCAAACACAATGTTTCAAATGTACCCACTGTGGACGATGGGGACATTTGGTCAAAACATGCCGTTTTGCGATCCAAAATAAAACTGTTGCAGATCCTACTGCTGCTCAAGCAGATCCATCACGAGCTCGTTTTCCGCCTGGTACTTGCTACAACTGTGGCGAGATGGGTCATTTCATGAATAAATGCCCAAAGATTGTCAATGCAAATCCAACCCATGAATGAGCATCTGGCTGATTAGAAGATGTTGCTGCTTTGAACTAGTTTTCTTATGCTTTTGTTTCTTTTGTTGAACTCTGAAACAATGTGTTTAGTTCATAAATAAATCATTGTTTGCAATTCTGATGTACAAATGTAGTTGCATGTGTGTATGGCATACCCCTACGATACCTACACCAAAGAACCATATTC
Organism: Helianthus tuberosus; assembly: GCA_030545235.1. Lineage (NCBI taxonomy): Eukaryota > Viridiplantae > Streptophyta > Magnoliopsida > Asterales > Asteraceae > Helianthus > Helianthus tuberosus. Next base: position 24,157,777 of record CM060426.1, on the reverse strand, counting down.
GTAGTTCTCCCTTTCAAGTGATCGCTCATGATTTCCTCGAAAATTCTAAGTGCTCGTTTCATTCTAAAGAAACGAAGTACAGAAAATAAGTGACATTTTGAGTAATCACTTTAAATCCTTGGTTAGATAACTAAGGGTATTCTTCGATCTCATACCCATATCATTGCATTCTAGTTTTTATAACAACATGCATAGTATATATATTTTTCAAAAACGACCTTCATGATTTTAAAATATTTCATATAGTATGGAAACAATTTTAACACAGTACATTTACTTAATATATCAAGTGCATGATTTCAAAAAGCATTATTCATGTTTTCAAAAACCTTATACATAATTTCAAAATTCATCCTACATGATTTTTATAAACATCTTTACCTAATACATCTACCGTATGATTTCAAAAGTATTATGTAAGATTTCAAAAACATTAAACATATTTCTAAAGAACCCCATGCATAGTTTTTTAAAAGCATTCTGCTCGTATTACCCAACCTCCAAATGTTGCTTCATATGTCGCCATGGCATATCTAGCACCTCAACTTCATGAGCATTCTGCCTCGTGTATCGACTTAAACACGTCTAGTGCAAGGTTTCGAAGCGTCTCCCGCTCTTCGAATTCCAAAATCCATATAGGACCTTCTTATCTTCACAATTAGATCCTTGTGGATGATTATCGCTCAAATCGGAGTCTTTAATTGAATTCTTTGTATACCTCAATACGTACATTACGATTCAATAAAGACAAAAGCCGAATTCCTATTAAGATCTTCCTATCTTCATAGTTAGATTCTTGAAAATGTTTAAAGTACCAAGTGAAGCCCACGGATTGGATTCCTGGTATGCTTTAAATACCCATGTCTAAAGATAACAAATTAAAGGTCAAGTTAAACAATTATGTGATTATGTGTTCTCTTTTATGTTATTGTGTGATCCGATTTTCGTTATCCAAATCCTCGTAGAATCTTCCATATCTTCATATGAGGGATTCATAGTAGGATATTCAAAAGGTACTACCTTAAATCCTTAATGGGCTTCTACGTAATAGTTAAGACCCTTGGATTATATAGTACCATTCCATAAATTGAAAGAGACAAGACCTTTGGATTATAAAGTACCATTCCATAAATCGAAAGAGACCCTTTGAGTGGTCTAGTTAAAAAGATTGATTCAGAATCTGGTTAAGAATGGCATGTGATGATATAACTGAAAAGACTCCTTGGTGGTCTATTTAAAGAGATCATTTATTGATTTAATTAAAAAGGACCCTAGGATGGTCTAGTCACACTCATCACAGGTTTGTTCATTTGGTTTTCCCCTACACATTTTAAAAATGCACTGTGCTGACTATGCAAGGAATTACGTAATTATGAACGCGTACATAATTATGAAATTCAGTTCACAGGAACCCCAGCAATATTTATCATGTGTAAGAACCTATAGTGGCAACAATAACAAACGTGAACAATGTAATGGAGGTACGGTGGACGCACCAATGGCACTTCATATACTTGTATATAAGTGTCCCTCTTACATTGCAAACATGATGTTATTTAAAGTTACTAGAAGTTCAGAACCCTAACCAGTATTGTTTTATCTTTTCGACTTTATGTTTCGACCTCTCACAAGTTTCCTCTGAATAAATTTCGGGACGAAATTTCCTGAAGTAGGGAAGACAGTGACATCTGTGCCTCCACGGCCATCAAACAAATTCTTAACCAATGAAATATTGTGTTTCATACTTGGGATTTTTTTAAATATGTGTATCATTTGCACATATCAATTCTTGTTCGATTTCGAGCTCTAAATCGCTTTCTGGAAAGTTATACGCAAACTGATGCGTAAACGTAATCAGTTTAACACGGAAAACACTTCGGGATAGTGACATAGGCTCAACATACCTTAAATAACCTTTACATAACTTAGAAATAAGTTTTGGATGGTTTGGTATGTCGAAATCAAGTTTGTCCGATCGCAGGGACTATTTGTGTCAAACTGCGAAACTATACCGATTTGTTTAGTAACGAACATTCCAGAACTTGATCATAAGTTAAACATACCCTAAATGTCCTTTACATAGCTTAGAAATAGGCTTTGAAGGGTTCAGTATGCTAAAAATAAACTTTGTTGATTAATAGGGACTAAAAGCGTCAAAAAGTGCATAAGTTTGCATTTTCGCGCATATCTTACGTTCTGAATATATCCGGACATCCAAAAATTTATGTAACCATTAAAATATTTTATTTTAGTGATTGGCATGATAAAATTTCATTCGTCGCGTAATTTGGATCGTTTTTGTGTTCGTTACGATTTCCGTCGTAATTAACCGAACAACGCAACCGTACGACCAAACGAACTGACATCTGAGATATTTTTGAGCACATTTCAAGTTCCCTATACTTTAACTTCATTTTAGAGCCTTGAAATGGGGTTAACGGGGCTTAAAAGTGCCAAAACAATCAAGTTTTTACAAGTGTAGGGACCATTTTTTAAATTTCTGGCAGATACATTGAACTTGGTCCATTTTTGAGGTTTTGATGGTTTTAACTCAAGTTTTTGCACTCTATGGGCTGGAATTTGATGGTTTTAAGTATTCCCATGGTTTTGAAAAATCATGTGCCCAAGTGGAGGGCCAAGATCAAGGCACGAAATGCGAGGAACGATCCTAACGGTTCTCCGAAATCTATAAATACCCAAGCTCCCATTCCATTTTCCTCACACCTTGATCTAATTTTATGCTCTAAGTTGAAGCTTTATGCTTCATACCTGAGTATTTAGATCAATTTCTTCCTAGCTTGGACCCGTTGTAAGTTTCTTTCTTGCTTTTATGCGTTTTTAAGAGTAAAAGTCAAACAGTGTTTGACTTTCTGCTTTGACCAGCCTTTGGTCAACATGAAGTTTGTTTGAACTTCGCAACGTGAGAATAATCACGATGGTTATAGTCCCTAGTGACTATACCTACTGATTACCACGTTGATTACGTGTAGTGACGAGTCATAGTTTCGGCCAAAAGTACGTGCATATGCGTATTTTGTAACCAAACTATTCTTGTGTATCAAAACCGTTTGTTTTGATATCAAACTTGTTTTCTAACTTTATTAAACATGTCTTAACATGTTTAACTCGTCACTTTAGGTTTAGTGCTTATATAGGGTCGCAAGATAAGCGGTCTAAACAACCGCTTAGACTTTCAAACCCGACCCGTTTGGTCGATCATTAGGATCCGATCAAACATGTTTTGTGACCATAGTTGTATAGGGAATAACCTTCCGAGGTTATACCTTATGGTCACTACGTTTAGTTAGTTGTATGGTAGGTAATTTATATGCCTTAGGAAAATGACCAAAATGCCCTTTTTACGCATAAATTCATTTTAAGCATATGTAACCTAAATTTTTACATCTAAACTGATTTGGTAACATTATTAGACATGTTAAGGCATATAATACTTGTCATAGGACTAGTTAGGCGGTCCGAACGCGTTTTACGCGAATGACACGTTAAAGTAGCGTAAGCTACCGAAACGGGTCGTAATGGGTCGTAAGCACTTAGAATAGTTTCGATTTAGTATGTAGGTTTTGTTAAACCATGTCATGTGAGTTCCAATACTCATTTGGTTTACGAAACCTCATCCTATCCGATCTTCCGATTTAGGTCCGGTTTATTTACATAGTTATTTATATTAGGTGCCGATTGATTTCCGTGATCCCTCTAGCTTTGCTTGGTTGTTATTCAAGACTTCTAAGCATTCTCAAGTGAGTACATAGTTCCCCTATATTTAATTTTTTCATTTGTTTTGGGGTGATTCATATGTGTTAAATGATTTCGACGTTTTTAACGACGGTTTCGAAAATGATTAAAATGGTTTATATTAAATTAATAACGATTTCGATAATGTGGATAAACTTGTTGGTTGTAATTACATAACGAATAACATTCATTAGTTTTGGCCGAACCGACCAGTATTAGGTTATGGTACCATAGGTTCTGACAAATCCCGTTATCAGACTGCACCCATGGTTATGTGTGGGTTAGGTGGGTAACGACTGAATCTGTGATTATTAATTTACCCTTTGGTGGTTTATTAATGCGAGTTTCGAGATAGTCGAGTCACGAAGGTTTGGATGTTATTAGCGAGGTGACCAAAAGTAGTTTTCAAAATTAAAATGAGAATGATTTAAACGACTGAAGCGAGTTTAATGAGTTAAACGATTTGGGTAAACGATTGGTTTTTGGTTAGTGTTTAGGTAACGGGACGGGTGTAATGTGATGAAAACATGGTAGATACGCCGCTGGTACTTCTTATATATAAGTGTTTTCATCATATTACATACCGTGGCGTTATTTAGTTCACTTGGGTAAACGATTTTGAAACAATGTCATACAATGATGTTTTCTGAATAATATAAACCATACGAGTTTTAATAACGAGTTTTTACGAGATGTTTTACAATTTGATTTAATTAAATAAATGTTTTGGGTTAAGAATCATGGCTACGAGATTTTATAAATTATAACCAACTTGATTTGAGTTGGTTAATTATGTCGCAATACTATACTTTTCAAAACAAGGTTTTTAATTAAGTATTGCAACATGTAAACTAGCCATGATTCCGACACTCTCATAAACCTATGTACTCACCAGCATTTCTTTGCGACTTTGTTTTTACATATGTTTCAGGTGTTGTTGAATGATGTTGATTGCTAGGATGCATGCTCACATAGGACTGGACGAGGCCTTAGTGACTTAATAACAATGATAGACTATGTTTAACTTGTTTGTTTAGATTTCAAGACGATGTAAATGGTTAATCTTTAAATAAAATGAAACTTCAAATTTCCGTGTGTTATGAAACAATGATTCTGTTACAACACTCCCCGACGATTCCGCCGCGATTTGTTGTTTTACGCGGTCGGGGTGTGACAATTTACAATCCTATTCGTCATGATTTATTTAAAATATTACATAAGATAAATTACTTATTAGGGCATAACATGCCTTTTTTAAAAGTCCATTTATATACAAGTTCACATACCTCACGGGGGATCACTCAACACTCGGCCGAAAATGTATTTTTGTGAAACACTCGAGAGCGGCATTGAACTTACTTCTACTATAAGCTTGCCAAGCAATCAATTCTCCTCCTTTTTAACTATATACCTTTGTAAATATCAAGAGGACTTTGGGGGAAGGGTTAGGCTTGGGTTAAAGGTAGGTGGTTGGGTTAGTGGTTAGTAGAAAAGGGCGAAAGGCGTAAAAAGCGTGGTTTTCGTAAGACTTTTTATTTTTGTAACTTTTTATTTTGATGAAACAATTCTTCAAACAAAGTTCTTTTTGATAAACTTGTTTGTTTATTTCTTTTGGCTTCATCATCATCAATTTTTTTTTTGATAAGTAAGGTCATATGAAAAACCGAGCTTTGTTACTAAAATAAAGGGTTTAAAATGAAAAAGGGTTTTGGTGGGTAAAAGGGTGTTTGTTTTGGGTTAAGAAATGAAAATGTTTAGGCTCAAAGGGGTTAACTAGGGGGATTTTGGGTAGGTGGTAAAAAAGAAAAAAAGAAAATAATGGTGTTGAAATAAAAAGGGTTAGTCCTAATGCCTCCATCATTTACTTACTCGGGTTTAAGTTGGTAAGGACCGGGAATGTATCGTCGTGGCAAGTTCTAGAGTTGTAAGAAACCAAGCGGCTATTCACACAAGAAACGAAGAATGAACATTTAATTTAAAGATGTGTATTTGTATGCTCAATAAAGGCTCAAAACTCACTTTTTGTGGGAATGGGTTTTTATGTGATCAAGTATATATAATCAAATTTTAACTAGATTTGTCATGCCGTTTCATAATTTTCTTATGTTGGTTCTTTTTATCACGACGCTATCGGTTGTAAATTTGTAAAAATATCACCTTTTTAGAATTTGAAATTCCCAAATTAAACCTAGACAAGTAAAAAAATGAAAAATTTTTAAAAAAATTTGGGGTGTTTAGCGGTTCCAATAGAGTTTTGTGTAAGGCTTGTAATTAGGACTTGCAAAATTCAAGGTTTTAGCATCCCACACACACTTAAATTACACATTGTCCTCAATGTGTCCCAAAAATAAGTTTTTAAGTTGATTGAATGTGTAAAAAGATGTGAAAAACCAAAATTTTACGTTACTGGGCGTCAGGACACGACCCCGTGGTGTCCGGGCACGGCCCCGTGTTCAGATCGCCAGCAACAGAAAATAAAGTAAAGTAACAGAAGGCTGGACACGGGGTCGTGTTCAGTGAGCATGCCCCGTGTCCAGGTACCTGAACTGGGCATTTTTTCTGCAGATGGTTGAGCACAGGGCGTGTTGGATGAGCACGGCCCCGTGCTGAACTTGCTGTAATGAAGAAAAATCAGCGGGAGGCTCTGTTTTTGTGCATGGGGTGCTGGTGCAAGTTTCCCTTGGTATCCTTCACCATCCCGAGTGTGTTTTATTCCTGAAAATTAAAACTAAACTAGAAAACATAAAAACTAATCTAAACTAAGGATAGTTCCGCGGAATGCCTCCGTGGTGCGCCACGTTTATAAAGGTCCTTGGCTAGACCCAAAGCCAGTCATATGTTACCCAAGTGGGATGTCTTGCATCCCATGTTGCACCGTCGGAGAGCATCATCCAAACTTGAGTCTATGACCTTCATGTAATTGACCGGATCATCGTCTTCTATTCTCTTGCCAACTCCAAACTTCATTTCCTTGTCCCCAACCCTTAATGTTAGTGTCCCACCATTCATGTTTACCACGGCGTGGGCCGTGGCTAGGAATGGCCTACCTAAGATGAGTGGTACTTCGGTATCTTCCTCCATATCTAGTATGACAAAGTCGGCTGGGAAGACAAATTCGCCGACTTTAACCAATAGATTTTCAGCGACACCTTGTGGATATTTGACTGACCTATCGGCGAGTTGTATGCTCATTTTCGTAAGGCTTGTTTTCCCTAGGCCGAGTCGGTCGAACATTGATGTGGGCATGAGGTTGATGCTAGCCCCGAGGTCGGCCATTGCATTGCGAATGGGAGATTCCCCAATCGAACAAGGGATTGTGAAGCTTCCAGGATCAATCTTCTTTTGCGGGAGTTTGTTGAGTAGCAAGGCGGAGCATTCTTCACTTAAATTAACTAATTGCAATGATTCGATTTTCCTTTTGTGAGTGAGGAAGTCCCTCATAAATTTTGAATATTTAGGCATTTGGGTTAGGACTTCAACAAATGGAATATTGACATGCAATTGTTTTAGTAAATTTATGAATTTTGTGAATTGCTCATCGGTGTTTTGGCGAATTAACCGACCGGGGTATGGAACCGGAGGATTCTTGGGGGGCTCTTGATTTGGTTTAGGTGCCGCTTCTTGTTCGGCCGTCGGTGGAGTCGCGATTTGACTCGATCGGCTCTTTTCAACTGGGGGTAGCGGGGCCTCCTCGGGACCCACGGTGCGGTTTCTCAATGTAATGAGATGCACTTGTGCCTTTGGGTTGGTTTCGGTATTGCTGGGTAATGCGCCTTGTGGTCTCTCAGACATATTTTGAGCTAGTTGATTTATTTGTTTTTCAATGTTTTGAATACTAGCTTGTTGATTTCTAAAATTCGATTCCAGTTGTTGAAACCGATCCGAGTTTTTCTTTTCGGAGTCGAAGATGAGGCGAGATACAGTATCTTCAAGCCTCTCTCGTCCCCCTTGTTGTTGTTGAGAGAAATTTTGCGACTCGTTTCTTGGTTGTTGAAAGTTTGTTCGTTGGTTTAGATTTTGTTGGTTACTACTATTGCCGGGTTCTCTCCAACCAAGGTTAGGGTGGTTACGCCATCCTTGGTTGTAGGTACCCGTTGGAGGACCCGACGGCCTGGGTCTATTATCAATGTAGTTTACCGATTCCGTTTGATTATCCATTTCTTTCATACAACTCCAATTTTCATGTGGCCCAGCACACCCCTCGCAAGCCATAACCGAAGCCGTTTTTGCCATTTCTAACTTTTTGATTTTTGAAGAAAGGGCTTCGATTTGGGCTTGCAAGGAAGTGCTCTCATCACCTTATGGGCGCCCGGGGCAATAGATTTGTTGCCTCGGGGAGTGTGCCACTGAAAATTGGTTTGAGCAATTTCCTCGAATTGATTATAAATTTCATTTGGGCGACGATTACCTAAGAGTCCCCGGGAGCTAGAGTCAAGTGTTTGTCTTGTGTGTGGCAACAATCCATTGTAGAAAGTGGAAACTTGTTGCCATACTGCAAGACCATGATGAGGACACTTTCTCAGTAGCTCCTTGAACCTTTCCCAAGTTTCATATAAGGATTCCCCATCCTCTTGTGAATATGTATTAATTTCAGTCATTAATTTAGCCGTTTTAGCAGGAGGGAAATACTTATATAAGAACTTTTGGGCCAGTTCATCCCAGGTGTTTACCGAGCCAACTGGGAGGGTATTAAGCCAAGCCTTAGCTCGGTCTTTTAATGAAAATGGGAACATTCGAAGGCGGATGGCGTCGTTTGATGCTCCATTTATCCGAAATGTATCACATATTTCTAGAAAGTTAGTGATATGCAAATGGGGATCTTTGTCCGCAAGCCCATGGAAGGTTGCGGAGTTTTGGAGCATTTGTATCAAATGCGGTCGAAGTTCGAAGTTGTTGGCCTCGACATTCGGTGCATTGATAGCGGCGCCAAGATTACCCACGGTGGGTCGTAGGTAATCCATGAGGGTACGTTGATCCGCCATTGGAAGTGGGTCCCCCGAAACTTTCTCTTGGTTTTTTGCTTTAAGTCCTTTTCTGAGAAAGCGTTCGGGTTCTTCTAGAGGTTCTTTTATGTCTCTACTAGAACTGGAGCTCATACACTACATAGAAAGTTCAGATGTGGCGTCTGGGTTCCAAGTCCGGCAATAAAAACAGAAAAGAACGTTGGTCAGAAGGTTCACCACGGCCCCGTGCTCAGGTGAACACGGCCCGTGGTCGGAGATACAGTAGTTGTTTTCCGGATCCCTGTTACTGGGGAGCTCGACACGGCCCCGTGCTGCACCGACACGGCCCCGTGCTCAACTCCCTGTAACTCGGAAAATAAAAACTGCCAGTAACAATGCTGAGCACAGCCCCGTGTCCGACCAGGCACGGCCCGTGCTGAGCTCTGCAGAAACTGAAAAATTAAAAAAAAGAATCCTAAAAAAATAGAAAAATAAGAAAAAACGATTAGGCCGTTGATTCCTAACTTTCTTAAAATCCCTGTGTCCCCGGCAACGGCGCAAAAAACTTGATGCGTGTGAAGTGTCGTATAGTTTTTAATGTATATTTTAAGCCCTTTAACACTTTTTAGCCAAGTTTTAAATTTATAAAACACGATATTTACTAACACTAAACACACATATGGGCAAGTGCACCCATCGTGAGCGTAGTATAGTGTTGTTAAGATACCAAGGTCATCCAAGGACACAAGAGCTTTAAATACCGGTTTATCCTCAACGTCTAATCAAATCAAAAGTTTAGAAAAATGTTTTAAACTAGAAAAATAAAACTAACTAAAATGCTTAAAAATAAAATAAAATAAAAACAGATAGACAAGATGAATCACTTGGATCCGACTCGTATTTAGTGTAACCTTTGATTATTTCCGCACTTTTGCACTTTTTAAGAGATTATCTTAGTTATTGTAGTAGGCCCCTCTTCTGAAGGTGACGTTACCCTCAACCTAGTAGTTTGAGTCAGCAAGGATACAATCCTAAAGGGTTGGATTATTGAAAGATAATTAATTAAGTTATTAATGCATATTGTGGTAGGCCCCTCTTCTGGAGGTGACGTTACCCTCGGCTAAGTAGTCTGAGTCAGCAGGGATACAGTCGTAAGTAGCCGGGTTAAAGTTTTAATAGTAGTTTACATATGAGGGGGTCAAGGAGTTCGGACCCCCGCCATCCAATACCAGTGGGTATTGAAGGAGGCCCTACTAAAGTTGACCCAGGTCCTTGCATGATCAATACACTGAACAAGGCAAGACTCTTACCAAACAGTTCCCTTAACCCCCGACCAGGTAGCCAACATACCTCCATATAGACCGTGGAGATATGAATGGTGAAAATCTTTTATTTTATATAGACAGTAAAATAATGCCAAGACACCATGGACAAACGATAAGGAAGACTCACCTTCAACATAAGAAACTAGTTATTAAAGTCATTAATACATAACCAAATAAAAAGTGCGAAAAGATTAAAAATAAAAAGTATTACACTAAACACTTGTCTTCACCAAGTGATGTAAGAGACTTAGGCAAACATGGCCTTTGATTGTCAAGAACTCTTACGATCAATCTTGGATCCAGAGACTACTCACACACTCTATGATGGATGATGGATGATGGTGGTGGATGTGGGTTGTGAAGGTGGTGGTGGGTGGGTGAAGTGTGAGAGAGGTGGTTTGCCAAGGGATGGTTTGCAAATGAGTCAAGTACCCCTATTTATAGCCTGCACAGAAGCCCGGACACGACCCCGTGTCCACCCGTCTTCTCTTTCTTCATTAAATGCAGTCTGTCTGCATTAGTTGACCACGCCCTCGTGTCCGCTGGGCACAACCCCGTGTGTAGAAACGTATCTGTACTATCAAGATTTTCCCAGATTTTGCGAATCTTAGAGTTGACCACGGCCCCGTGTCCGCTGGACACGCCCCCGTGGTGGGTGATAGAAGCTTCTACAACTTTGTCTTTTCTGCAGACACTTGGGCACACCCCCGTGCTCAGTGAGCACAGGGCGTGTTCAGCCTTCTGTTCTCTTGTTTTTGCTTGGGGAGATGCTGTTGAGGGGTCGGGTATGCCACGTTTATTCCTTTTCTTGTATTTATGTTAGATTTAGCTGCTTTTTTGCTTCTTTTGTTCATTTGAGCTCATTTAATCCTGAAAATACAAAAGGAAGACAAAAACACACTTTTTCCAACATTAGTACTAAAAAAGGGTTAGTTTTATGCCACATTTGATGTAATTTATATGTTGCATTTTGCACACACCAAGCCTCATTTTCAAGCAAAAGGGCATAATAGTCAACTTAAAGCATAATAACGGAAACTAGTAAACGAACTCGGATTACTATGTGACCATGTAGTATAACCTCAAAGGGTTATACTATTATATAATATGGTCACAAAGGAATCCTAAATCAGTAATCTTCTAGTCTAATTCGGTCATAATCAAAAGTCAAAGTAGAAGTCAAACTTCTCGACTTTCGGTTACCAACCGACCCTAAAACCAGAATTGACGAGCCGAACATGTTTACACGTGTTCTTATAATTATTACCAAGTTATTTAAGTTTTAAAACATATTTTAAAACTTGTTTAAACTCAGTTTATGATTATTTCAAAAACTGGCCCGTTTGACTTTTTAAAATACTAACATGTTGACTCGTCAAATGACCAAGCAAATGTGATTCTTAGGAGGCGCCCTTTTGAGGGATTAACACCTACCTAATTACGATCACGTAGCCATGTTCGTTGCGATCAATGGCTAGACCAATAAGGTCTAAGCCGATAGTCAAACATTTATCGAAAATACTTGACTTTCAGCTTTTAAAAGCCTACTAAATGAAAAAGAACAGAAAGAAACACTTACAAAGTGATCCTTAGATGAAAATAACTTGGTTTGGAGTTTCCCAATTGCTAGGATGCTCCAGAAGAAGATATAGAGGATTTTAGAGGTGCAAGTTCTAGAAAATGAGGGCATCACCTATTTATAGTGTTTTGAAGATTTCTAGGATCATTCCAGGTGTTTAGAGCCCTCTTAGGATGATGCCAAGTGCCCCCCTGTATGTTACAAACCAGATACAAGCTCCTAGGATTGAATCAAATGGTTTTGTGAAGCTTGGAGTGGCTGCCAAGGAATTTTCGAGCTGCAGATGCAGCCTTACGGACCGTAAGGTCCCTGTGTATATGGTCCGTAAAGGACCAGATCAGCAAACAACTTTCAAAAGTTGACAACTTTGGCCCCTTGACTTGTATAACCTCTTGTAATGTCTTGTAACTCATGAAAAGCCATATTTAGCCAATGTTAGGCATACTTAGGAGTATGAATAATTACCATAAGGCTCCCGACTCGTCAAAAGATCACCCCGAGGTACTAGTTTATACAATTGACGCTTTTGACCCTTCTTTCCACAAACTTGCGCGTTTAATCATATAATGGCATCAAAACCTTCTATGGTCAATATCAAGCATTCTCAATAGTATGATTGAATATTACGAAGCCCCATGGTTCGTTAGAAGGTCACTCAGAGGTAAGAATTAACATGTTGACACTTTTAACCCTTTTTGTTACCCTAACTTTAAATTGTTTTCACAAACGGCTTCTTGTGTTCAATAATTGACTCGTTTGAGAGTATGAACATTATATAAGGTCACTCAGAGGCATGAGTTTTAGCATGTTGACATTTTTAGTCCCTCCGCATACATCATTTCAATGTTTGTCAAGTTTAGTCCTTCTTAGTCAACTTTGACTTCATTAAGGTTTATGACACATGTCTTAACATTGTTGGACACGATTTTTACGAGGTGTTACAAATATAATAGAACAAGAAAAAAAAAACAAATGCACAATATAATACAAGAAGACAGAATAAACACAAAATACAAGAAGACAGAACAAAAACAAATTACAAGAAGACAGAATAAACACAAAATAACCAAGAATCAACTATAACAAACAATTAACAATGCCGGTCCTCACTACCCCGACTTCAACTAACCAACAACATAAATAAAGAGAAGGGCAGGAACGATCTTACGGCGGGTGCGTATAACTCCCTTCAAATGGATCTGAGTATGTAACCTTCTAGGGTTACAACATCACAGATTAGCAAGAAATATACCACAATCTGGTCAGTTTGCCCTAGGGTTGTAAACGAACTGAACGAACACGAACAAGGCCTTGTTCATGTTCGTTCGTTAGGGAACAAGCTTGTTCATGAACAGTTCACGAACGCTTATCGAACGAGATTTCTTGTTCGTGTTCGTTCATTAAGGAAACGAACATGTTTGTGAACTGTTCACGAACCTTACTATATGCAAATAAACTCTAACAAATGTTCATGAACATAAATGAGCACAAACAACATTTATGAACCCAAATGAATACGATGTTCATTTTAAAAATCTACATTTTCATCAAAAACATTACGAATAATCCACAAAAAATAAATAAACACTTAACAGAATTATCCGAACACAGTTGACGTGATTATCAGAAACATGATAAACACAAAATCAAGAATTTGTCAAGCTTTAACACAAACTAAAATTGAAATAGTGAAACGAGGGATGCTGTGAGAGGCATATAAGATAACTAGGGTTTCAAAATTTTAAAAACCAGATATAATAAAACAAAATACAACATATAAAAACCTTTTAAACGAATGAACACAAATAAACATTAATGAGCAAACATAAATGAACTCATTACCGAACTCTCACGAACATAAACGAACGTTCACGAACATAAACAAAGAACGAAACTCTTGTTCATATTTGTTTGTTTAACTTAAGGAACGAAATTTCTTGTTCGTTTTCGTTCATTTACTAAATGAACGAACATAAACGAACTTCCCACCGTACGGTTTAAGAACTGTTCGATGAATGTTCGGTTCGTTTACAGTCCTAGTTTGCCCTATAATCAACAAATGATTATAAGGACCAACTCATATCTTCACAGCACTTCAGGACCGCAACAAATCTTCAGCCACACACCAAACACTCGATCTAGGGTTACAACACCAGTATCACAAGCACAATAATCCAACTGGTTTCAGAGAACATAAACCCTAACTTCACAGACAACCGACAATGATAGAGAAGAAATGAAGCGAAAGAATGAAATCAAGAGTAATAATGCTCTGATACCATGTAAACAACAACGGATCTAAAGAATAACAACAAGAAATAGCGGCAGAAACGTGGAGAAAACTTTTATTAACCTAAACCAGGAACCCCCCCCCCCCCCAATAAAAATACCCAAGATATTACAAGAACAGTAAGATCAGAACAATACAAGATCCATAGATCAACCAATAATCATCAACAGAAAAATAGACTCAAATCTCTCACAAAACACTGAGAGAATCACTCAATCATCAACTGGAATAACAAACCCTAACAAGTGAGAACTAACAGACATGAAGAAGATGAAATATGAGAGACTGATGAAGTTTCCGGAATCACAGCTCTTATATACCTCCTCAAAAGATACTTTCACTTTGAACCCTCAACAATTACGTATGAAGATCGCAGTCCCTCAATATTTTAACCTTCAGCCCTTTATTATTCAGCCACATAGGAACCTCAAACTTCAAGTAATATTACAAACTAAGCCCCTCGACATACAACCTGTTTCACAACTTATAAAACACGTTAAATATACCATTTATAACAAATAAATGAAAAATATAACCACAGTTATATTTTTAACATTTATGACGATTCATCCCGCATATAAAGATGACATTTGGTCTATTTCATGTTGGTTGGTTTTCATAACATATATGCATATTCATTTTTCTCACTCTTTGTGACTTATCCAATTGAGCTTTCAATCTATATCATCGAAACAGTTTAATCTGAAAGTGATTTGTACATGATTCACAAGAGATATCAAAGCCTATACGATCTTTTTGTAAAACCTACAAAGTGTTAGGGCATCCGAGTCACACCACCTCATGTAATACATATACATAACCATATACTTCAAAAACAAAAAAAAAAATATAAAATAATAAAAGTTAAACAACACGTTTCAAGTTTCAAACATACATGACCTTCAAACCAACAAAACGTAAGTCTTTGGATCTCAAATCAACAAACCAAACAACTTGCTTCGTTTTAAAACATCTAAAACTCATTTCTAAACACCTGCTATCAATTAAATACTAGTAAATTCCCCGTGCGTAGCGTCGGGTCTAAATGTAAAGTAACTTGGATTTGTACCGTGAAGATCCGAATCGTTTTCGAACAAAAGTTACGTCAAAACGTAGATAAACTTAAGATGTACATAAAAATATGCACGGAAATGTATTACATTTGACCCGACTTACTTGGGAAAGAAATTTACGTGAACTTATACTGACACGTACATAAAAACAAGTACAAAATTATGTTGTTTTAAGTTAAAGATGGTACCGTGCGTTGCGGTGGCGCCAAAACGTAAAGTAAGTCGAATTTATAGAGTCTAATGAAACACATTATATTTGATCCGATTTGTTTTAAAACAAAATATATGTCAAAATATATATCAACTGAAAACATACATAAAAAATATAAAAGCATATTATATCTGAGCCTACCCATTTTCAGAAAAAAATGTAAATCAACTTAAATTTATACCGGTGACACGTACATAAAAATAAACATGTAAAAAATGATTATAAAGTTTTTAGAAATTTGAAGGGTTGTAAATGTCATTACTAAATGATGAAGGGTAAAGATAAAAAAAAAAAAAAACAAAAAACATACTAAAAGAAAAAGAAAAAAGAAAAATTACCAACTTGAGTTACCATACATATTGCAACTATACAAGCAAGAATGCATACCCTTTTGTACACAATGTTTAAACCCTTGTAAATTGTAATTTATGTACAACCCCTTCAAATATGTTAGTATATAATAAAAATAAATATAATTTATTCCATCTCAACAACCTCATTAACTTCCAACTCACTAAGATTAAACAAACCGTTAACCATAAACACTCATATATTCATGCGAACCATTTACTCCCTCTTCTTCGGGTAGATACCACTTTAATAACAGCTTAAATGTTCCTACTGTTGATGACAACACACTTCACATCCAAAAATGGCATCAAAACCGCTTCTTAATTCCCATCGAAACCATCTACACGACAACACAAACAACCAGATATCATCGTCACCTTCAATGCTAACAACACTTAACACCATTTCAACTCAAAAAAAAAAAAAACATTCACCCGGACCAAACTAACTAATGGGCCATTGTTGCAGCAAAGGCACCGGAAAACATAACAACAAACACCGCCGGAAACCACCGTCTACCGCTGCTCCGGCGGGTGTTTCAACTGACACGCCGGTGGGTGTTGGAAATGAAACTCCTGTGGTGTCTTTTACCGGCAGTCCATGGCAGATCCGGTGGCCGGAGGGAGGTGGGACGCCGAGGAGGGTGTTTAAGTGGCCGTTCCCGCCGCCGTCGCCGGCCAAGCCGATCATGACGGCGGTGAGGAAACGGATGGAGATGAAGAAAGTGAAGGTGGAAGGTGAAGGTGAAGGTGAAGGTGAAGGTGAAGAGGAGGTAATGTTGGATAAAAGTTTTGGTTTTTTGAGGAATTTTAAGGGGAAATATGAGTTGGGGAAAGAGATTGGGAGAGGGCATTTTGGGCATACTTGTAGAGCTTTGTGTAAAAAGGGTGTGCTTAAGAACCATTCCGTTGCTGTTAAACTTATTCCAAAATCTAAGGTATGAATTCTCGAATCTTGATGAGTTCTTGCACTTGCCCATTTTGATGTTATTTACTCTTAAAAGTTCTTGAATCTAGTTGAACTCTTAGAGGGTGTTTGGGATTACGTTTTGAAGTGATTATTGCGTTTATAAAACATAAATAATCTAAAAAAAGTGTTTGGATGAAATAGTGACTATCTGCCTCCAAAACGCAGTTTTGGAGAAGCATGCGTCGCAAAATCTATTTTGAAAACGCAAAATCTATTTTGAAAACGCATAATCTATTTTGAAAACGCAACACCAAACACCCCCTTACCTACACACTTCAAGCGCTAATCTTTAATCACTTATCATTCCTGTGAAATGCAGTTGGTTACTAAAATTTGTTGATAATTCATCAAACCAATGTTTGTTGTGCTATATTTTGAGCAGATGACAACGGCTATATCAATCGAAGACATACGTAGGGAAGTGAAGTTATTAAAAAGCTTATCTGAGCATCAACAAATGGTCCAATTCCATGATGCATTTGAAGATGATCAATATGTGTACATAGTCATGGAGTATGCAAAACCCCTCTTCATTTTTAGGCTTTATAGACAAACATATTTTACAATTATATAGTTATGAGTTGGATCTAAATTTCTAATCAATAACGATTTGGCAGACTGTGTGAAGGAGGAGAGCTTCTTGATCGAATTTTATCCAGGTTCGTATCATGTTACTAATTTATGAGTGTATTTTTGTTATGTTATATCTCTAATAGGTAAACAAATAAAAAGTTAACTTGAAAGGAACGGCTAAAATGGTTTGAAATTTGCTCAAGTTACAGAACCTCCAAAATTAGTTTTTTGTTTAAGTATTAGTTTTTGTACACTAATTGTTTATCAAAAGTATTGGATCAACCTAACCTTTAACTACTACTAGTTATATATAAGGCTTAATATAGAAATCATGGTTTTCTTGTTGCAGGGGTGGAAGATATAATGAAAACGATGCTAAATCTATTGTTATTCAAATGCTAAGTATAGCTTCATTTACTCATCTTCAAGGAGTTGTGCATCGTGATTTAAAGCCCGAGGTTGTTTTATTTACTATTTCTTTCCTTTAGCAGTTCACCTTAATTTTGACTAAATGGCGTTTTCTAGCTTTATTTTAACTTGGGTCGTATACATATTAACAACACACTTTGAACAGAACTTTCTTTTTAGTACCAAAGATGAAGATTCTTCAATGAAGGTCATAGATTTCGGTTTGTCTGATTTCGTTAGACCAGGTAAGTCACATTTTCGTTAAAGGGAATGTTTGGATGCGCGTTTTAGAAATGATCATGCTATATTGAATAATCAGGTAGTTGTTTTTTTAGATGTAACAAAAATTTGTTTCTTGTTGATATGCAGATCAACGCCTAAACGATATTGTTGGCAGTGCATACTATGTTGCACCAGAAGTGCTACATCGATCATATAACGTAGAGGCTGATATGTGGAGTATTGGTGTTATAACTTACATATTATTATGTGGAAGCCGGCCCTTTTTCGCTAGAACAGAATCGGGTATTTTTCGTTCTGTGGTAAAAACCGAGCCAAATCTCGAGGGGTCACCTTGGCCTTCAGTGTCTCCAGAAGCCAAAGATTTTGTCAAAAGACTTCTTAATAAGGATCACAGGAAACGAATGAGTGCTTCTCAAGCTTTGAGTAAGATATATATCCATTAAAATTAAATATGGGTCAATTTGGGTTTTATTTTGTCATGAAACGGGACAAACAAAAAAACTAGCTAAAAAGAAAATGGGTCAAACTGCAAAAATTACCTAAACTTAATCTCTATCAGGGTTTTCATATTAAATAACAATGTACTCTCGTTTTTGTGTAGTTCTAGTCACTGTACCCTTTTTTTGTACATTTTAGGCATTATAAGATGGTTTTTGTAACTATGGTTTTTACAACCATTCCACATAACCGAAACCGAATGGAATTAAAAGCCATCTTTAATAAGGAAGCATATTCTCTCTTCTTATTGAAGATAGTTGGGGAAATGATTTAATGTGTATAATTGAAAGTCCAATGACTAAAGTAAAAGTACATTGGTTTCATATACAAAAAAAAAAAGAGTAAATTGTCATTTTCGTCCCTGAAGTTTGGTCACTTTTGTGACTTTTATCCAAAGGTTTATTTTTCAGCATTTGGTCCCGGTGGTTTCAAAATCTTGTCATTTTCGTCCCTGAGGGGCAATCCTCGAGGGACGAAAGTCGCAATAAATTGCCAAACCTTAGTGACGAAAATTGGTAAGATTTTGAAACCACGAGGACCTAGATGCGAAGAAACAAACCTTTGGATAAAAGTCGCAAAAGTGGCCAAAGCTCAGGGACGGAAATGACAATTTACTCAAAAATAAACATTTTTAGTTCTTAATACCTTCCAAATCATTTTATTTAAAGAAACAAAATATCGTTGAAATTATATATCCTTTTGTTATTACATTTGACAAACTAAAACTTAATAAACAGTTGTTTTTGGGCTAAAGATGTTTCGGGCCAACCTGACCTATTTTAATATTTTATCCTGTTGCCCAACCCGCACAACCCATTTGGTGCTTCTAGTTATAATTTGTTTTCTTAAAATCAGTTAGTAACAGCCTATACTGTGTTGGAATTCGTTTGCAGCTCACCCATGGTTAAGAGATAAAAACCCTGATGTGCCACTGGACATTTTGGTCTACAAGTTGGTCAAGTCATATGTTCGAGCCACACCTTTAAGGCGGGCTGCACTCAAGGTAATATATGCATTGTGAGTACACATGGTAAGACAGGCGTTCGAGGGGGCGGGTTAGGGATCAAAAGGGGTTTAAAACATTAAGCTCGATTGACCCATTCAACATGTTTAAGAGTAAAGTACACGGATGGTCCCTGTGGTTAACTAAAATATTGGATTTACTCCCTAGATTTTCATAAGTACACGGATGGTCCCTGTGGTTTGCACTTTGTAATGTATTTAGTTCCCAAAAGTACACGGATGGTCCCTGTGGTTTGCACTTTGTAATGTATTTAGTTCCCAACTTTTGCCAAAAGTACATGGATTTGGGGACTAAATGCATTACAAAGTGCAAACCACAGGGACCATTCGTGTATTTTAAAAAATCTGGGGACTAAATCCAAAATTTTGGTTAACCACAGGGACCATCCGTGTACTTTACTCTTAATAATTTTCTTCTTTTAGGCGTTTTAGCTAAATACATTTATTTAACTCGTTCGACATATAATACAACCCAAACTGACCCATTTATAAGTAAATGGGCTGAGATGCACATCTAATATTGAGGCTGTGAGGTTCAAACCAGTACTTATTGTTTGATTCTTGCTTGTTTTCGGCATTTTTTGAATGTATTGCAGGCTCTCTCAAAAGCTTTGACTGAGGATGAACTGATATATCTTAGCGCGCAGTTTAATCTCTTGGAACCGAAAGATGGGTGTGTTTCTTTGGAAAATTTCAAAACGGTTAGATTATACTCATAAAAAAGTTACGCTTTATGCCCATTAAACTCCTGTTCTCTTTTAATATGTTTATTTTAAAATTTCACCCGCTCGTGATAACATAACCAAGATCAACCCATTTACATTACACATAATAAACTTGTAGGCTCTTGTGAAGCATTCGACTTCCGCCATGAAAGAGTCAAGAGTCTTTGATATCTTGGATAAGGTAGAACCAGATCTCCTTTTTCTTTGTGGTTATTACAACGACATGTTTAACTTTTTTTTATTTTGACTCGTGATAACAACTTTCGTTCAATCTATGTTTGTAGATGAAGCCCCTATCTTACACTCAAATGACATTCGAAGAGTTTTCAGCTGCTGCAATCAGCCCACATCAACTCGAGGCTCTTGAACGATGGGAAAATATAGCGAATACGGCTTTTCAATACTTTGAACTTGAAGGAAACCGTGTCATTTCTGTAGATGCATTAGCACAGGTCTGGTTTTTAAATCTTTCATTAGATACTATACAACAGAGGAGGTAATTCCATCCCATTTACTTATTAATGGGTTGATTTGGGCCTTGTGTTAACTCAAAACAAAAAGAACTAGCTAAAAGAGGAACAGGTCAAACAGCTTTGTATATAGTCTTCCATAGTCCCAACTTAAAAAAATTTTAATGCATACAACCTCCTAAAGATTCATAGGATTATTGTTTATTACATAAAAATGTAACTTAATGTCACTTTTTTGTCGTCGCATGGATGCAAATGTGTTTTTTTTTTTTCGTTGTGATTTTTTTAATATTTCTTTTTATTGTTGTATTTAAGTAACATGTAAATGATGACGTGACACAACTACCACGTCTTCAAAAGGTGGTGCCACGTCATCATTTTAAGTGCTATAAAGTATTCCTAGCTTCCATACAATAACAAAAATAGAAAAATAACCTTCTTTTCTTATATACAATAAAAAAAAGGCGAAAGTAAGTTACATGTTTAATTAACCCTAATTTTTAAGTATGCATTTGATTTGCCACACTCTTGAGTTTTGGTTTTCGAGTTTAAATGTGAAAAACCTTTGTAGGAAATGAACGTGGGGGAACCGGGCCACTTGATACTAAAGGATTGGATAAGAGACAGCGACGGGAAACTCAATTTTCTTGGATATACCAAGTTTTTGCACGGTTTATCAATTCGTAGTTCTAACACAAGGCAACATCAATAACACATATAATGCCAATTGAACCATGGAAAGGGAGAGGTCATTTTACAGGTGGTCAACGCTAGAGTTGACTTATTATTTGCGTTATTGCATACCACTATTTGTAGGATTATTGTTTTGGCTGTTGGTAATGCCTATATATTATCGCCCGAATAAGCTTTTCAAAATAAGTATTTATCGCACATTTTCCAAATATATATACAGAGAAAGTGTAAAATACATTACATCTTAACGTACGCGACCAAATTACGCACGTTCATTTGAAACTCGCGCACGTTATAAACTCAAAAAACCTAATCACGCATGTAGGAAACATAAATCACGCATGCCTTACCTCCCAGTTCAAAAATCGCATCCCTTGTTATACGATCTGAAACCATTGTTACTGCCCTCTAACTCCAATCGAATCAAAGGTTGGTCATGTTCCTGCATCCTCTGTTCTACGGTCTGAATCAAAGCTTGGTCATGTTTCTTCATCCTCTGTTCTACGGTTTGATTTCGAGGGTAGATATTATGATGAAACTTTTCAAAATCAACGATAAATTTGAACCCAATTCGATGAAATTGACCGAACAATAGCCAATTTGAAGTGAAACAGAAAGAAATTTGAAACGAATTGGACGAAATTGATCAAACCCAGGCGGTCTGAAAATTTGATATAATCACGCATGTTATATGAAATAATCACGCATGTTGGTTTTTTGAGTTTATAACGTGCGTGATTTTCAACTGAACGTGCGTAATTTGGTCGCATACGTGATGTACGTTAACCTTCATCTCTCTCTCTCTCTCTCTCTCTCTCTCTCTCTCTCTCTCTCTCTCTATATATATATATATATATATATATATATATATAGAGGAAGGTTCATTTGAGAAGAAAATTAAATTAAGAAGAAAAAGAGTAAAGGATACAAATGTAAAACATTAAATAGTTTTTCTCTCAACTCATTTATTATTATCTTTGACTAATTAATTAGTCATAAACACTATCATCCTCCACACTTAGATTTTTGCTTACACACATCAAAATTTATCCGACATGTTTTGAAATTTATCATGCACGTATTGAACTTTATCTTACACAACTCGTAATTCATCCTACACACCTTGTAATTTATGCTGCAGTTTAAATTATATATTTTTTCTTTTTTTATTTAAAGAAATATGTTTTTTTATTTTTAAATAAGTTACAAATTTAATGAAGTTAGCTATTAAAAAGGAAGACTACCAATTTATGATCCATCTAAGTTTACTAATATACCCTTACAGTGATATTAAATACAAAAACTAAATGAAGTAAAATGAAACATTCTTATTGGTTGAAATTTCTTCTTTTTTATTTTTGCAAAAAATTTCTTCTCATTTGAACTCTCCACTATATATATATATATATATAGGGAGAAGATCATGCGAGAACTACCTCTTATTGCGAGAACCGCGATAACCAATGTGAACACAACCAAAAATGCCTAAAAATCAAACAAAATTTTTTTTTAATATTTTTTATATAAAAATCGCTACTTTTCGAAGCCAAAAAAAAAAAAATTAATTTTTTTTTTTGCCACTAAAAGTAGCGATTTGAGCATAAAAAATATTAAAAAAAAAATTTTTTAGATTTTTTTAGTTTTTTTTTAGATATTTTTAGGTTTTTTGGGGGTATAGTTTTTAGCATTTTAGCTTGGGGGGTGGGGGGGGGGGGGGGTTAGGTTTTTTTTAGGTTTTTTGGGGGTTTTAGTTTTTAGCATTTAGCTTGGGGGGGGGGGTTAGGTGGGGGGGGGGGTTAGGTTTTTTTAGGTTTTTTTTTAGCTATTTTAGGTTGTGTTCACATTGGTTCTCGCGGTTCTCACAATAAGGGTGGTTCTCGCATGATCTCCTCCCTATATATATATATCATACTTAGTATATCCCACCAATAGCAAAGCTAAGGTAGGGTCTGAGGAGGGTGATATGTAGACAACCTTACCTCTATCCCGTAGAAATAGAGAGGCTGCTTCCAATGAGACCCCCAGCTCGATAGTAGTTTTGCATCAAGCCTTAGACATAAGGCACACAACACTCAGCAATTGAGACAAACTCCTATTAGTGTATGCACCCCCTTGTCTTTCGGCTATCAACGCCACCACATAATGCATGATTAATCATCCCCCTCTTTTAACGTTATTTTCACGAAATTAGTAAAATAACGTTAAAATTAGTGCACTTTCACTTTTGCCCCCCCCCCCCCCACACACACACACACACATATAGGAACAGGATCAGGAGAAAACACCTTAAATTGTGAGAACGGTGAAAACGATTCTCAACAACAAGATCTTAGTGGTTTGTGGCTGAAATTGATGCGGTGGCATTTTTGTAAATAATAGGGGTCTTGGAATTACAAGGAGGGGTAAAATAAGAAGATCCAAACAAGGGTGCACATGCTAATCACATGCCATTTCCCCCGATCATATTTAAACGCCAATAACTTTTTTATACGCGATTATTTTTTTCAAAAAATTCACACCATAAAATTCAGCGTTTTTTATCTTTCCAACGAGTATACTATTGATATATTTTTCGAAAAAAATGAAGGGGGTTTTTTCTGGCATTTTAAACTTTATTTTTTACGGCGTTTTCAACTGGGTTTTATGGCGTTTTTCTGAAGTGGGTGTTTTTATGACGTTTTTCAACCAGTTTTTTATGGCGTTTTCTGAACTAAGTGTTTTTATGCCGTTTTCAACTGAGTTTTCATGGTGTTTTTCTGAACTGGGTGTTTTATGACGTTTTCAACTGGGTATCTTCATAGCGTTTTTCTGAACTGTGTGTTTTTATGGCGTTTTCAACTGAGTTTTTATGGTGTTTTTTTTTTTTTTTTTTCTGAATGGGTGTTTTTATGGCGTTTCAACTGGGTATTTTTCATGGCGTTTTCTGAACTGTGTGTTTTTATGGCGATATATATATATATATATATATATATATAGGGTCAGGATTTAGGGAAAACGGAAAAAAGTGTGAGAACAGTGAGAACGATTATGGATCGTCAGATCAAAACAATCTATGGGCTAGATTGGCGTAGTGGCGTTATCGTAAATAACACAAATTCTATTAAGTGGACACGCTTCATTAAGGGTAAAAGTGTCTTTTACCGCTCAAATTCAAAACGCCAACAAGAAATGATAACACGCCATTCAAAACAAATAAAACGCCATTAAATACAAAATGTCAAAAATTAGTGATAAAACGCGTTGGAGATTACAGGAAGAGGAAACAACACAGTAACTGAAAATTCAGGTATTAACATTTATTAGAAGAAATTCCCTCCTAAATTATGCACAAAAAAACATCATTATATAGACAACGTTAAACATCGCTTACATAATCACTTCAATCTATCATTCTGCAAAACATCTTTTTACCAAAAACGCCAAGTTTAACTAAAACGCTAAAAATGGCAACCATCGTTTGGTGGAGATACACTCTGGCAATCAGGCGATTTGTCCTACGTTTTGACAACAGAAGGAGGGTGTATGTTAGGACGATCAAGGCAATTTTAAAGATGGAAGAAGAGGTACAGAGGGGTATCCTATCGCTTGGCATCACTCTAGATAACGAATGTCATGGAACACATAAGCTTATGAAAATATTAACAAGGAAATTTGGACCAATCAAAGCAGATGAAAAATCAGACCCAGTCATGACATCATGGCGTTTTGATGAGGAAACAGACATGGTGACCGTTATATATGACAGCGGAGAGCAGGAAGACTACCTGCTTGAAAACATCATTGGTTTATGAATGATGTTGCGCCACAGCCCTCAACACCGCCCCATAACTCTCGGGCACACCGCCCCTCTGGCGCTATGGCTTTGGTTTTGGTTTTGGTTTGTGAATGCTCGTGATAGACATAACGGATGAAAATTGGTTGGGAATTGTGAATGTTACCTTTCAACGGTAATATTCTAAAATATTATTTTTTAAAACCTTTCATCCCCTTATTTTTATACCAATCTCTCTACCATCATTCTTCACTCCATATGTTATAAAAAAACTAAAGATTTTTATACCACTCTCTACCATGTATCCCTACAACCGGGGTTTCATTCCTCCTCGATCAAGCGGCGACTCGAACCAAACGAACGTTCCTAACCAACCCTTTGCTCCAGTTCCCAACCCACCAACCGCCTATGGATGTCACACCCCGATATTTCCACATATCACCAGTGGGCCCGGTGGGGAGTATCGTGACGTAGTTGATATCATCATGGTCAATCATACACAAAATAGCACAGCGGAAGTCTTGGAATATAAAATATTATTACAAACTCAAATGTATGAAAATATCAAAGTATTTATTATAGACGAGCCTGTAATATCAAATCCACAGGTGGATCTTCACAGGATGTATAAAATGAAGTTTAGCAGACTTTAAGGCATCTTTAAGGATTTGCAAGATCCTCTATTTTGACACCGAGCAACTCCCAGCCTATTACGAGTAGTACTTGCCACTTAGACCTTTGAAAATACGTCAGTTTTCACTGGTAAATACAATTAACTGACTCATTTGAAAAGAGTTTATGAAAATTGATTTAAGCGCACATGGCACAAACCATTTATAACTTGGGACAACCTTTAATAAAATCTTGTATGCAGTTTTACATGTTTGTCATACATATGGGGCCGGGTTGGAAGCCGGTCATGATTAACCGACTCACCACTTATAAAACCCACAGAGGAGTTATCCCCAACTTGTGGGTAATTTAATATTTAGCATTTGCATCTGGCAGGTGTATGCCTACACCCCGTGCATAGGTCATGGCCATTAATAACTTAAATGAGCCGAGGATATCCAAGACACGGTCGTTAACCCCCAATATTTATGTTATCAAACAAAACAGATTAAAACGGGTTATGCGGATTTATTAAATCACAATCCAACTAAATAATCCCATACCCGACCAAGCGGTATTATATTATACCGTATCCCTAGCCCGTATAAGGGAAAATAAATTAAAAGTATTTACCTGAGCTAATACTTGATTCACAGCACAATAACTCAGTCTTATCCAATTTATCTAAATGCAGGTAGCTTTTACCGGGTGGCTCTAGTCTGGAGTGATGGTAATATATAACCAATTCAGAATGCTAATGGTCTTATTTAAGTCGTAGACTTAGACCGGCTAGCTCAAAGTATCTAAAGCGGTACGATACGCTAGATTAAGCGATGACCGGAATAGAATGTTATTTAGACCCAACAAGTTTGGATACTTTTATAATATGGGTAAACTAAACACATTCCGGATTTTGAGATAAAAATGATAAGGTTAAACCCGTTTCGGCAAACTTACGTAAACTAGTTACATAAACTGATCCGAACGCGTAAATGCGTAACGGGTAACCAAATGAACCATATACAAGTCCCATATGTTATTATGCTTAGATATGTTAATACATCAGTAGGATGTTAAAATATATATCCAAAAAGTATTTAAAACCAAATTAAGTCCCGTAAGGGCATTTTGGTCAGTTTACCCTTCATAAAAGAGGTTTTAAAGCAAACTGAGGTTCTGGTATAAAACATTCAGTAAAAATATTTATTTTATCACATTACATCAGTAAGATATCATACATATGTGAGGTTTACCATTTATGGCCAAACTATGCCCCGAAAGGGTATTTTGGTCATTTCACATATGCTTTTACGGACATTTTTGGAAGTCTGAGTTCACGACTTATACCTACTGTAGTAATATTAAAATTTAATTATAAAATCAGTAGGTAACGAGTCTTAGATGTTAAATATGGTTTAAGAACCATACTATGCACCTAATTAGCGTAAAATCGCTAATTGACGATAATTAAAGGGTTTTATGGAAATCTGGGATTTTGATCAGTATTGAATGCTCAAAATAATTTATTTAATGTATGAAATCAGTAGAAAAAGGTTTGGCATTCAAATCATTTGTTAATCTCTTTTTATGCATGAAAAGGGTATTGTCGTCATTTACCTAATTATATAAGAACTCCATGATACGGTCAGGTTATAATCTGATCGAAAGTTTCAAAAATCCCTAAAAATAATATCTTAACAGTAGGTAATGATTTTTGGGTCAAAATCCAAGTTTAAACATGCCTTATGCAAGATATCGCAATTTAATTAATAAAGAGCTTCAAATTACGATATCGAGCATAACTCCTATTTGGGACCAAGAACTGATGTCAAATTTTCGGGACAAGCTTATATATCAGTAATAAAGGTTTTTGTCCTCTCATATTTTCAAAATTCTCATTTATATGTCAAAAGGGCGAAATGAGCATTTATAAGCATAATAACGGAAACTAGCATATACTTCAAACCACTAAGGACCAAGCAATATAACTTCAGGGGTTATACTACTATATAATATGGTCCTAATGGAAGCTTAAAACATGGAAGAATCAAGCTTAATCGGGGTCAGAACTGAAAGTCGAAGAAAAAGTTAAGCTTTTGTGACTTTCGGTTGCGAACCGACCCTAAACTCGGAATTGTCGGGTTGAACATGCTTAGACATGTTTTAATAATTATTACCAAGTTATTAGAGTGTTAAAATATAATTTATAACCTATGTATCATAGGTTTTAATTAATATTCACAAA
Organism: Helianthus tuberosus; assembly: GCA_030545235.1. Classification (NCBI taxonomy): domain Eukaryota; kingdom Viridiplantae; phylum Streptophyta; class Magnoliopsida; order Asterales; family Asteraceae; genus Helianthus; species Helianthus tuberosus. The sequence goes on along the minus strand of CM060426.1, from coordinate 24,130,021 downwards.
TCTGCCAAGTTTGACTTTTTACCTAAATGGTTTGACCCGACAATTAACTAAGCAAACGAAGGAATTAGGAGGTGCCCTTTTAAGGGTTAATCACCTACCTAACTATGGTCTTATACCCACATTCATTTTGATCAGTGGCTGGACCATGAGAGTTTAAACCGAAAGTCAAAGTTAATATACGATAACTTGACTTTTCGGTTTTTAAAACTTAAAACTGAACTAATGAGAGGGCTAAGACACTTACAAAGGGTCCTAGCTATCTTTTCTACAAAAAATAAGTTCCACTTCAGATCATGAGCTCCAAGTTTGAAAGATAGAATGAAAGGTGTGCCAAAAATGAATGAAAGACACTCCTATATATAGTTTTTGGATTTGATTTGGATCTTTGACAAGTGTTATAGGGCTGAATCTGATGATTACATGTGTTAAAAAGCTGTTATATACAGCTTGGTGACCAAGAAAACGAGCTTAATGATTAAGAATTCGGTTTTGAGTGGTGTGACACCTATGCTTCCGTGACCATCAAACAAATATCAAACCAATGAAATATTGTATTTCATACTTGGGATTTGTGTAAATATGTGTATCATTTGCACATATCAAATTCTTGTTCGATTTCGGGCTTTAAATCACTTTCTGGAAGGTCATACGCAAACTGGTGCATAAACGCAATCAGTTTAACGTGACGTACACTCCGGAACTGTGACGTAAGCCAAACATACCCTAAATATCCTTTACATAACTTAGAAATAAGTTTCGAAGGATTCGGTATGGCAAAAACATGTCTATTTGAACTAAAGAACTATTTACGACAAAACTGCGAAACGAACGCTGGTGACCGCCCGGATAATATTTAAATCCAAAAAATATTCTGTTATGATTAAAATTTTATTTTAATTAGGTTCGTGATGAAAAATAAATTAAAACGCCTAAAAACGTTATTTTTCAAGTTTAAGCGCGTACCGCGTGTTTCTGCGCAGCACAGTGCTTCTACTGCAAAACGCAGACAACACAGCCAGTCTTGGCAACTGAAATTTATTTCAGTAATATTTTGGCGATTTTATTTTTATAGAATAATAAAAATAATTTAGAACGCCATAAACCGGGACTTAAACGCTAGATAAAATACCCGGTGTCCAGTTAAACACCCGTTTTAGCCTATATATAGCATATTATTATAAAAAGTTACACTTTAACCCCCCCCCCCCATATATAAATTTCGGTTACAATTATATGGCCCCCACCAATATATTTTGCTAGATCTCCCAAGATTCAATTTGATTTGTTGTTGCCAAGTGTTATGCATGCCCATTACCATATCCTTTTAAATCTTCTTCATATCAAGCAAGATCACAACTTCTTACAACACTCAAACTCCTCTCTCTCTCCTCCCCTTGAACCGTCCCCTCTCTCCTCTCTCTATCTTCAAACCTTCAAGCTTTGTTCTTTACATTCAAGTCCTATTTCAAGCATGTTTCAAGTGGTGTGAAGATCTAAAGGTGTTGTCAAGTGATTTCAAGCTTCCTATCATCAAAATCTCATCCTACAACCTACTTGAATCTTGAAGGTATAACACTTATGTTTAAATCATACTTTGATTCTTGGTTGCTCTTGATGATTTGAAGTTTCTCTTGAATCTTGAGATTTTCACTAAACTTGAAATCTAAAATGAAATGGGTCATGATACAAGTAAAAATGGTGATGTACATATATGTATGTATAACCGTACATATGTATGTGTGTATATGAGTTTTGAAGTTTGATATCTTGTTAAGTACTTGTTTATGTTGTTACATGTTCTTGAATGGTGGTAAAAATGCAAGTATTTGGTGATTTATGTATGATATGTTAAATATAAATTACATCAGCAAATAAATCTGAATATATCACATATTTGATGCTGTTAAACTCATAAAAAAATGATGTTGCTATGGTAGTATGCTTTAGGCACTTGTACATGAAGATACATGTTGATGTAAAGCTCAAGAAATGGTAAAAAAGGGTTGTATGACAAAAATGTTTTAGATCAGGTTACAAACACTAAAAATGATATTATTTGGTATATTATAATGGCATGAAACTTTGACATAGGGTTGATAGCTTTGCATGTTGTACATATAGCTTAAAAAGTGGTAAATAATGTGAAATTTGAATGATTTATGTGCTTTGTTTAAGACCTGCACTATCATGAGTATAACCATTATTTTATTCAGTAAATAACATGGGTTGTGTTAAAATTTCAAGTCGTTTCGATTTGGGATGGTTCGGGTAACGTTTGATGCAAAACTATGCGGTAAAAAGGTCAAAAATCGCCTTTTCGGTGTATTTTTGCAAAACTGTTTTAGATCAGTAACAAAACTGATATATTTAGTATAAAAATAAGTATTTTAACTTATATTAAGTTTACTTGGTGATTGGTTAGTCATACGTGTAACACCCTAGTTTTTATTTAACGGTTTTACATGTAAATACCAACAATTAGATGTGTAGTTAAGACTACACATATAATAAAAATACAGGTTTACTAAAACTTTTATAAATTCTTAAGTTATTCTAGGTAACGTGATCGAATTTCGTTGTTAAATTTTACAACGTGGCAAAGTGCGGAAGCGTGAATCTTTATCGTGTTCGGTTCTTTACTGAGCTTGATCGTCTTCCGGCATCCAAAAGCACCTACATTTCAATAACATGAAATGCTTTAGTCATACGAGGTTTGAATCATGTCCGAACGATGTCCGAAAACAATTGATCTTTCAAATGAAAAACAAAATAAATAAAAAAAATTCTCCACCGTAAATTACGGTGGGACCGTAATTTACGGTGGCCCCTGGGTTCAAGCATTTCTACCGTAAAACAGTGGGCCACCACCGTAAACAAATCATCTCCACCGTAAATTACGGTGGGACCGTAAATTACGGTGGGCCCTGGGTTCAGCCTTTCCATTTTGCCGTAATTTGACACGAAATCTTTCGTATCTTTCAAACCGCTTATCCGTTTGACCTACCGTTTCTTCCTACATGTTTGTAATTTGATTCTCCATCATATGGAGTTAAAATCCGGCATCCGGCTTGATAAAATTCAAGACTCTTAAGTCTTCGGCTTATTACTCTTTTACCAAAATTTGACCCGTTCGTGATTTTATCAAACATACAAGTTTGTTTGACCCTTATTTCTCATAAACCTATTAAATTCAATGATATCCAACATATTGGGTTCCAATTATAGAATTATATACATTCTTTAACCCATTTTCACCCATATGCTTATTTTGACCCATTTGAGGTATTTAAGCATATTTTAAGCACCAATTGCTTTCATTCCTTTCCAAATACATGTGTCACACATTTCTTATCAAAGGATTTTCCACCACAACTATATTTGTGGTGGATTCAATGTGGTGACTTATTTATTACAAATGTTACTCATCAAATCATTATTTTACGGCGAAGACTCTTTATAGAGTCATTTGACCAATATTTTACATCTTTCGCTTATCATACTTATTCAAAGTATTGACTTGATTATAAAACTCGTTTTCAAGCGACTTCTAAGGGTTGTTTGCTTAATTTCACTTACAAGGGCGTTTTGGTCATTTTTAACCCTTCATTTACAACGAAGGACTCGCTTAAGCCATGTACGCCCAAAAATCTAATTTTTAACCGTATCTTGTTTTCAAAACACTCTGTCTATAATTTAAGTCCTTCGGTTTACCTTTTAAGGTAACCGAATGTCCCTTTTTACTTTGCCTAAATCTCATAGATCTCCAAGTTCTAAATGAGGAGTTGATCTATTATACATACCTGGCCCGGATCAACTTATTAACCCGGTTTTAGTACCTTGCTTATATTCGCTAATTAAGAACAATGCGAATATCCATTAGATATCTATTCCTGAAAGCATATAACTCGACAAAGAATCATTAGTCTATATAGTCAAAAGGTGTTGTCTACACCTTTTGACCCGTTTGGCCGAAATGACCATTTATCTTTGCGAGATGATATTTATTATCATCTCCTTTACATGACTCGTTCCGTTTAACACCGTACGGTCATTTTAACATATAAACCGTTTATTACTTTCGACCTAAATTGACCGAATTATCGATTTACTTCTTGTTAACCACTATTACAGTTTCTTTTATCTTTGATTGTCTTGTTCCGTTCGACTACACGACGGAACATCATGTTTCAATTGTTTAGATATCTCATTCGTAATTTATATGCTGAGAAAATATTCCACAATTTAAGACTAGTGTAAGCTATACTTACCTTGCATCCGAATTATGCTTTTCCTCCATTCTTGATTTGTTTGACCCGCTTCTTTTCCCAAGCCTCCACCTAGCTCGTTAGGCATCAAACTATTTTCAATCATTTGCAAGGCGGTTAAATTAGTCATATAAATCACGACTATTCCACCTCACCTATTTACTATGCCGAAGCTACTATTCGACTTCATGATTAGCTAACTTAGCTTATCAAAGTTAACTACTTTTTGATCACATGTTTTGCACAATTAAGTCAAATCAACATTATGATTAGAACCCGCTTTACCCCATCTTTCACGTAATTAATCAAACAAGGAAATTACGCGTTTCATTCGAACTCTCAACTTACAATCATTCACTTAGGCATTTTAACAAACACCTTGTGGGCATATTCTATAAAATCAACAATCAATTTTCATAACTAGTTATTTAGCCAAGCTTAACATCAATTAAGCATGTTCAAATCAATTTTTCATATTAACAAAATCTGCATTCACTTCCTAGAGCTCAATTACACTAGAACAACAATCAAAATTCTAGTGTTTAACATATTCTTACAAAACCCACTTATCACCTTCAATGGTGATTGTGAATTCTCAAGAATTAAACAAAATTTCTACTAGTAATTGACTAGGGTTTATCCCTAATCACTATCTCATTCCTATTTCATCCAAGCAACCATCATGCATCATAAATTTCGAGTTTCAAGTATTGATTCAGAATTTCAACTAGAATCATTCAACGAAATTTAACATACCTTATGATCATTTCGCTGAGGTGATCATTAATCCATGCTTGGATTTCAATTTGAGTGTGATTTGCCCTTCCAATTGCTTGAATTTTAGCTTGTTAGGGTTTTGAAGATGAGGGCTCCTGGCTCCTCTAGAAATGTCGACCAGAACACACACTTTGAGTGTGTGTTTTGGTGTTTAACTTTTGTTTTAATAAAACAAGTTTCCCTACTTGACAATATTAGTCCCTCATGTTTCCTTTTGATCAAATGAAGCTATAACTCACCATTAGTCATTAATCACATGCTACTAACTAGGTTAATTATTCCTTGTTACTTTAGCGGGTTCGGGAAGTTATAACCCGTTATGTTTTTAAGTCCCGTTAAATCTCGGGCCTTTTAAGCTTTTATTTCTTAAAAGCTTTTATTCACTTTTTATTTATTATTAGGATTAATTATTTAAATCCTAATATTTACCGGGTAAATTTTGCCACTAACGGTTCTTTACCCGTCCTTCAGTATTAACATGGGTTAATTACCAAACCCGTTTTCGGGGTGTTACAATACGTGACTTCCGACGCCCAAAAATGTTACCGAATCGCAAAAATAAGTGTTTTTCGACATACACTAGAATGGGTTGTTCATGGGTTATTTTAAGTGTTACAATGTGCTAAGTGTTTTACAATATGTGTATGATCATGTGTTAGTGTTGACAAGATTAGGTGTGTTACGCTCAAGTACATATATACAAATACACCAAAATAATAAAAAATAATAACTTTTCGAGAAATCTCAAAGTTATGTGAAAATTCTAAGTATCGGAGAAACTTCGGTATTTTTGTGAGTTTTGATTATTAAATCATTCTTATCTAATTAGGGACGAATAAACAATTTGAGGGATTGTGTTAACGTATAAAAACGCACCCAAAGGTGAGTACATAGACCCCTCTTTTACTGTTTTCAAACTGTTTTGGGGTGAACACATGTGCCTACTTGTTACTTTCGTGCTTTCCATTGTTTTTACATCATATACTTGCTATGTTCATTAGTACACTATTAGTACATGTTTTACATTACATTTTCTTCTATGTATGATGACTTGGCATGCTAGCATATTGCTTTACATTGCTTCTCTATTGCATATGTTCCCGTAACATATGGACACATTATTTACATCTCTACCTTGTATGTTCATTTAAGCATACTAGGTACTTTATTTTCATAAAACATGTTTACATTTGGTATATCATTTGGTTTGTTTAACGGGACTAAATTACATTCATTAACACCGATCATGCCGCTCGGTAGTGAGTAGTGGTACCATAGGACTTGACAAATCCCGTTCCTAAAACCCTAGGTTTGTTTGGGTGGAAGGAATGACCGACTCCGAAAACATTTCTTTGATAACCTTCACTCTAAGGGTATCCGTCTGTCTCAAGGCTTGGATGTAGGCGTTTAACATTACCGCATAAATGGTTGTATCAGTAAAGCATGCATTATTCTACAAAGCATAATTTTTGATTTATTCAAATACATTGTTTTGTACATTTTTACTTGTGGTTTAAGTAGTCTCATTTTACTTACCATACATAACTTTTAATTATACATTACATGATTTACATTGGTGGTTTTTACATAAGCATTTGACATTTGACTATACATAAACAATTTTACATTGATGGTTTGTTTGGTAAGTGATTTAAGTAACGAGATGTGTGTAGTATGATACAAGCATGGTGGATACGCCGCTGGTACTTCCTATATATAAGTGTTTGTATTATATTACATGTCGTAGCATTGTTTAAATCATTTCAATTTGGACTTATACATTTTACACAAATGACATATCTTTCACAAGACATTGTTTTACAAAACAACTTATTTTATACAAACTCATTTTACTTGGTTATTCATTTTAACCTTACATTGCTCTTTTACATATCATCTACTTTATCATCGCTTTTCATCTGAATTACAAAACAAAACATTTTATAAGGTTCATGACTACTTTTGTTAAACATTTTCTTCAAACTAATAAATCATGAATCCTAAATCAATAAAACCTATGTATCTCACAGGCATTTTTATGCTGACGTACCTATTTTCACATGTGTTTCAGGAAACGATGCATAGGATTTATCAAGACACACTAGGGCGGACTTGGGCCTTAGTGACAATAAAAGATGCAAGACTAGTTAATTATGTTATACTTCCTCGTTTGTTAAGACATTGTAACTCTTTTAATCAATAAAACAAAACTTCAATTTTCCATGTGTTATGAAACATTGATTCTGTTACAACACTCCCCGACGATTCCGCCACGTTTTGTTGTTTTACGTGGTCGGGGTGTGACAAGTGGCAAGCAAGCAAGAACAACAAATAAAAAATATATATATATCTGCAGATCTGGGCTACGCGGCCCGCGTGAGAGGCAGCCCAGATCTTACGCGGCCCGTATAAGGGTCTGGCCCAGCTTTAAAGTTTGGCGACAATGCAGAACTGGTCCCTGTGCTTTTTAAAAGACCTTTTAACTTTCATAAATGTCCAAATCAGTCCCTGAACTCAACTTAATCCCTCTATAAACTTTCGGAAAGATCGGATCAGCTCTTGCACTCCTTTTTAATCCTGTTTAGACTTTCGAAAATGTCCAGATCAGTCCCTGACTTTCATAAGTGCCACTTTTAATTTTCTTTCTTGTCACTTTTGGCACCAAAACTCCATATAAACATATATAATGTTAATATATGGTACGATATCATTAGCGATCGGTCTTAGGCATGCCAGGGAGTGCGATTAAGTATTTCGGAGTTCCCGGTTCCTTTAAAAGATCTTTCAACACGTAGTTTCACCCGTTGACGCGTTTAATCCTTTTAATGCGTAAATTTGCACTTAATACCATTTATCGACATTAAAGCCTTCCATGTCTCTTATGAGGCATCCCGAGCGTATTCTCAATTATTATGATGCTCCAGTTCACTTAAAAGGTCACTCAAAGGTGTGTTATGCAATGTTGACGTTTTTGGTCCCTTTAACGCGTAAACTTGCGCGTATCGACATTTAATAGCATCAAAGCCCTATGTGGCACATATTAGGCATTCTCGAGAGTATGATTGCACATCATAATGCTTCGGGTTTGTTAAAAGGTCATTCAGAGGTATAATTAAACATGTTGACGCTTTTAACCCCTCTAACTTACAAACTTACGCGTAACTTCACTTATTGGCATAAAAACCTTGCATAGCCAATATTAGGCATTCCAGAGAATATGATGAAACATAATGAAGCTCTCGGTTTGTTATAAGGTCACTCAGAGGCCTAGTTTAGGCATGTTGACACTTTTAGTCCTTCTATAATCAAGGTTTTCGATTTTGACGAAATTAGTCCCTCATAGTCAACGTTTGAATTTATTAGGGTTCATTACACGTGTCAACACATCATTGGACACGATTTTATGAGGTGTTACATCCTCACCCTCTTAAAAGAAATCTCGACCCCGAGATTTGCTCCAAAAAGATGGAAGTACTTTCTGTCGTGTAATGGACTTAACTTCCACAGTAATTTAGGGACCTTTACGGGTACTCCCGTTGACCTATTCAATAGGTGCATGCTCCTTTTCGGAGTTTCTTAACCTGTCGATCCATGATCGATATAGGTCTTTCAATAAACCTCAGGCTTTCATTAATCTATATGTCTTTTACAAGACATTGCTAGCGATTTTCCAGCTAGGTATTTTTTTAAGTTAGAAATGTGGAACACATCGTGACTTCCACCGAGCTCCTTAGGCAAGTTTAGCTTATGAGCTATACTGCCGTCACATTCGATGATCTCGAATGATTTATATATCCAAGGCTTAACTTGCCCTTTATACTGAAACGTATCGTACTCTTTCATATTGACATTTTTCAATAGAGTCTTGTTCCCTATTTGGAACTTTAAGAGATTTGCGCCTCTTGTTCGCCTTGCTTTTCTGCCGATCACTGGCAGCCTTCATATGGTTACGGATTCACATTATCTTATCCGTCGTCCTTTAGGACAGTCTCAGATTCTGATAATTGGGATTTCCCAATTTCCTGCCCAACAAATGGGCGTTGGCTATTTCTCCCAAACAAGGTCTCCAGAGGAGCAACCTTGATGCTTATATAATGATATTGGTTATAGAAGAACTTATTCAGGGTGAGATAGTTATTCCAACTATTACCCAAATCAATCTTAAGGAATTAACTACTCCCATAGTTGATCGAACAAATCGACGATCCTGGGCAGCTAATAATGATTCTTAATCATTTCCTGGTTAGGTTGCAGTAATCAATGCACAAGCGTATTGCATCGTGCTTTCCTTTATCAACAATAATCAGAGCTCTTAAGATGATGAGCTAGACTGTTCTAGCCTTTCTCCAAAGACTCATCTGGTTAGCCCACAGCTTTTCCATTTCCGTTGATGCTAACCAATATGGAGCTTCTGTAGCAGGTACAGCTCCTAATAGGATGTCAATCCTAACTTCACTTTGCCCCTCAGGGATAAAACATGGTAGTTCTACTGAGAAGAAATCAAGTTATCCAAATACGATAGAGGTAGCTTCAATCTTCGACCTTGGTCCACTTACCATTGCTTGTGCCATGCAAATGACACATCTGATCTTACGAGTGCACAGATGCCTTAAGTAGAGATGCCCACTTAAGCATTTGTATTATGGATATCTTCTTTGAATACCACTAGATGACTTTAGTACAATATGACCATTGGTATATCTTAGTGGTTCCATGCATTAAACCTCCATACTGATCAGGCATGGAAGCAATCTATGGGACACACTAGGTTACGCCAATCCTCATATGGCGCTTTTATCAAACATAGTTGGCACTCGCAGTTGATAAAATCAATGAGGAAAATAATTAAAATAACATATATTATCGTACTCTATTAAAAAAAGAGTATTCTTAGATTGTACAGAAGGATCATCGCCGATAATAGAAGAATCGGTCTCTCAGGTTTCATTGATAAGTTCTACCTGACTTAGAATCTGGAGTTCTTATGAATATCATCAAAGTTTTGCTAAGCTTATGGTCTATGAAAGACTTATTATTGCCTGTATAAAAACAGGATACTTAGCAGAAATTATCATTGTCAAATGATAAGAAATGTACTGGATGATATTATGTACTACCTCTTGGCATTTATCAGATGAGTTCAGGCATTTCCTTCCTTAGCCTTTCCAAGCTTAGCTGCACCTTCTTTGCCAGCTTTATGGCATCTAATTCTGATGTGGCCTTACTCACCACAGCCGTAACAAACTGCATTTCTTATGTCCCTACACTCACGGGACTGATGACCAGCTCCTTTGCAGATGCTACACTGCTTTGGTCTTTGATCTATTCGACACTGTCCCCAGTGTCTTTTATAACAGGTCTTCTTACTGAACTTATGTTGGTTCTTATTAAACCCGTAATTTCTCTTTTTCTTAGATCTCTGGGAGTTATCCTCCTCCTTTGGTTCATCCTTCACATTCGAAGTGTGAATAAAGCTCTTTTCATGAGCAATTTAATGTGGTTTTGAATGAAATTTAGAGCGAGAAGCATTCGGCTCTTTGAATTGTTTCATGACCTTTTCCATGGCTTTCAAACTACTGCGTCAATCACAGCTTGGAGATTAACTCCATTAATATTGAGGTTTACGTTTGTAGCATTATTAGCTTTTGTCGCCTTAATAGTATCGTGACTGTTATCCACCTCATTCGAGTTTGCCATACTCGAAACTTGGTACTAATCACCAAATTAAACAATTGTTAGCCATCCTCGTGATGACCTAACATAGATCAGCCACGGCACCCAAAACCGTATAGGCTATTATTTTCCAGACATTCCTAATGAATGTTATTTGAATGTATATCCATTACATTTAGCCTAGGTCACAAAAGGACCGTTAATGGCACTTAAGGTTTGGAGCGAGTCCATTACCTGTTTGACAGAGGATCATAATGTCACAACTGTCTTTGTCACAAGGACGATTATGAATAGCTCGAAGGCTAGCCTTACATGACTTTTATTATATATATATATATATACATATGGCATAGGAGCCCGTCGCGAGGGACGTAGAAAAATAAGGCATAAGGCCTAGTCATGAAAGATATAAATGATTTTACGGCACGAAGGCCTCGTTGCAAAGGACATTATAAGATATGGCACTAAGGCCTGGCATGGAGGACATTTATCAATGCTGGCACAAAAAAGGCCTGTGACTAGGAATGTTAACACTTAATATGTTAACTTGTCACGAATGACAAATTATAGCACACTGGCTTGTCATGAATGATTTTAAAACATAACTTATTGATTTGTCACCAAGGACATTAGTTTATAAGCCGCAATCTTATTGGATTAGAGGCTTCCAGGTTTGAACATGGTTCTTCACCTTTGGACAGGGAGTCATAGACTACAACTGTCATTGTCTCTAAAGACGACTTATTTGGCACAGAGGTGACCAATTAACATCACTAATGGATGTTCATATTTCATCATCGTATTTGATGATATTAGTCATGATCACACTGATCATATAGACTGTTAGGGTTGGGTATAACCCACCATTTTGAACTGGGGATCATAAGGACCACCACTAACTTTGTCTGATCGACAATAGAATAAAGTGTAGCCCGTAGGCAATTCATCATGAGGAATGTTAATATTATGATCATCATACTGATGATACTAGTCCGGATCACAATGATCATATAGACTATGGGATTTAAGCATAGCTCACCCCCTTGGGCAAGGAATCACAAAAGATTACAGTTTCCTTGTCTCAATTGGACAATATAATATAGCCCTTAGGCAAAACATCATTAAGGATGTGTAACACCTGTGTCATTTCAACCATCAAACAAAGGCCAAACCAATGAAATAATGTATTTCATACTTTGGACTTGTATAAATATGTGTATCTTTTGCACATATCAACTCTTGTTTCGATTTCAAGCTCTAAATCGCTTCCTGGAAGGTTATACACGCACTGATGTGTAGATATAACCAGTTTAATGCAACGAACACTCCGGAATAGTGAGATAGGCTTAACATACCTTAAATAACCTTTACATAACTTAGATATAAGTTTTGGAAGGTTTGGTGTGGTGAAATCAAAGTTTAATCGCTTACAGGGACTAAATTTGACAAACTGTGAAAGTATGCCAATTTGAACTGTAACAGACCTTCCGGAACATGACCATAAGTTAAACATACCATAAATATCCTTTACATAGCTTAGAAATAGGCTTTGAGGGGTTCGGTGTGCTAAAATAAACTTTTGGGTCATTCAGGGACTAAAAGTGTCAAAAAGTGCACAAGTTTGCATTTTCGCGCATAACTTACGTTCTGAATACATCCGGACATCCAAAAATTTATGTAAGCACTATAATATTTTATTTTAGTGTTCGCCATAAGAAAAATCCATTCGTCACGTCATTTGGATCGTTTTTCGCGCTTATGCGCATTTCGTCGTAATTAAGCGAACATCGCGTTCGTACGACCAAACGAACCATCATCCGGCATATTTTTGAGTATGTTTTGAGTTCCCTATACTTTAACTTCATTTTAGAGCCTTGAAATGAGGTTAACGGGGTTCAAACGCATCGAAAAAGGCCTTAAACACGTGCAGGGACCATTTCTGCCAATTTTGAAACTTTTTTGAAGCTGGGACATGCTAGCGTAGCGCGAGCCCTATAGGCTTTACCAGTCGCGCTACGCGACTGCCTATGCTGGACAGAAAACATGCAGAAATATCAGTTTTGCACTTTCGGGACCAGATTCGATGTATTAGCCGTTGTTTAATTCACAACCACACATTCTAACATGCTTAGTCAGCGGATAAGGATGGAATTTAGGCACCATAACTTTGCAACACATGTATGGATGGAATTTAAGCACCTAAACACCATAACTTTGCAACACATGTATGGATGGAATTTAAGCACCTAAACACCATAACTTTGCAACACATGTACGGATGGGATTAAGGCACGTTTTCCATGAAACGATCTTAACGGTTCGGGTATTCCTATAAATACCCCATACCCCCCATTGCTAAAATCACTAGAATTCTGATTTGAGAACCTCTAAGTTGAAACCATTGTTTCATACCTGAGATTCTTGAATCGGGATTAGCATTCGGGGACCCTTCGTAAGTATTCTTTCGTTCTTTTCCTTATTTTACTGCTTTTCGAGTCAGAAAGTCAAACTTTGTTTGACTTTCAGCGTTGACCAGTAATGGTCAATGCGAAGTTCGTTTGAACTTCGCAACGTGAGTGTAATCACGTTGGTCATAGTCCCTTGGGACTATGCCCACTGATTACCACGTTGTCTAGGGTCGTAGGGTAAGCGACCTAATGAATCGCTTATACCTCGAACCCGACCCATTTGGTCGATCATTAGGATCCGACCAAACACATTAGGTAACCATAGTAGGTAGGGAATAACCTTCCGAGGTTATACCCTATGGTCACATCGTTTAAGTAGTTGTATGATAGGTAGTTTATATGCCTTAGGTAAATTACCAGAATACCCTTTTCATGTATAATTGGTAATTAAGCATAAGTAACCTAAACTTTTGTCACATAACTGATTATGTCACATGTTTAGGCATATAACACTTGTCATAGGACTAGTTAGACGGTCCGAACGCATTTCACGCGAACGACGCGTTAAAGTAGCATAAGCTACCCAAACGGGTCGTGATGGGTCGAAATCACTTAGGTTAAGTTTCATTTAGTATGTAGGCTTTGTTAAAACCAAATGACACGAGTCTCTACACTCGTTTGGTTTACAAACCCTAATGCTACCCGATCTTCCGATTTAGGTCCGGTTTATTAATGTAGTTACCTATAGTAGGTGCCGTTTGATTCCGTGATCTCTAGCTTTGCTTGGTGGTTATCCTAGGACTTCTGAGCAATCTCAAGTGAGTACATAGACCCCTCTTTTACTGTTTTCCAAACTGTTTTGGGGTGGAACACATGTGCCTACTTGTTACATTCATGCTTTCCCGTTTTCACATCATATACCTGCTATGTTCGTTAGTACATTATAGTACATGATTTTATGACATTTCATGCTATGTATGTCCATTATGTGCATACTTAGTACATTGTTTTACATTGCTTTTCTGTTGCATATGCTTATCCAGCATATGAACACATTATACTACATATTGAACCGTTGTAAACATTTGACTATGTGAACCGTTGTAATCATTTGACTATGTGATCCGTTGATATCTGTGAACCGTTTGTATCTGTGATCCGTTGATATCTGTGAACCGTTTGTATCTGTGAACCGTTTGTATCTGTGAACCGTTTGTATCTGTGAACCGTTTGTATCTGTGAACCGTTTAAATCTGTGAACCGTTTGTATCTGTGAACCGTTTGAATCTGTGAACCGTTTGTATCTGTGAACCGTTTGTATCTGTGAACCGTGTGAACCGTATTTGACTATACATGAACATTTCTATACTTGTTAAACATTTCATCTTGATAGTTTGGTTTGAGTAAGTGATTAAGTAACGAGGTGTGTGTAATATGATACAAGCATGGTGGATACGCCGCTGGTACTTCCTATATATAAGTGTTTGTATGGTATTACATATCGTAGCGTTATTTGAATCATTTCAGTTTGATACATATAACATTTTATACAAATAACATATTTTTCACAAGACATTGTTTTACAACAACTTATCTTATACAAACTCATTTTACAATGGTTATTCATTTAACCATACATTATTCTCTTATTTATACATATCATCTGATCTTATCGTTTTTCAAATGATTTACAAGACAAAGCAAATTACAAGGTTCAGGACTAAACATTTTCTCAAACATAAGTCATGAAACCTATTTTCACAAAACCTATGTATCTCACAGGCATTTTTATGCTGACGTACCTATTTTCACAAGTGTTTTTCAGGAGCTGTTGCATAAGATGATCAAGATACACATAGGCATACTTGGGCTTTAGTGACAATAAAAGATACAAGACTAGTTAATTATGTTGTATTTCCTTGTTTGTTAAGACATTGTAACACTTTTAATCAATAAAACGAAACTTCAATTGCCATGGATTTGAAACAATTAATTCTGTTACAACACTCCCCGACATTTCTGCCACGTTTTGTATGTTCTACGTGGTCGGGGTGTGACAGAAAAGATGGTATCAGAGCATATGGTTATAGGGAATTAGGTTATTAGTAATGCTTTGACCTAGTCTATAACTTTCTTAGGACCCTAATGCGAGTTTACTTGCGTTTAGTCATAAAACAATACCGTCACTTATCCTTAGGCGACGATCACAACAAGAACATAAATTTCAAAACCGCTTTGAAAACTAATCATCTGTTCTAGGATGATTTATTACAAGGTTTTGAACCCTCTGTTATATGGTTTTGAACCCCTTTGAGTTTTCAAAAATCTCGTCAAGGTTTTGGGTTTTAAATAATGTGAACACGTGCAAACTGGAAGGGTGAACGCCTGTATTCTGGGTTTTCTGTCTAGGCAAGCACTTCGTATACATCTCAACCAGACGCGAGACCAGTTGTGCTTACCTGGGAATTCTTGGGATGAGTGTTCACTTATAGGCGAGCATGTCTTCGCGATACATTATTTTTGACCTATTTACTTTGATTAATCACCGAGGTCGTTTGTTGCTTTGCAGTAACAAACAAATGACCACTATCCATTGCTTTCATCAAATTTGTTTCATCTCATTCTTTTCGTCTAATTCTCTCACTCGTTTCCTTTCATGTTTCCTCTTTTAGAATGCCTCCTCGACGCGAAAACCAGATAGAGACTGCCGAGTTGGCAGAAATCATTGCGCAGCAAATGGCTGCTCAATTCCCAAACCTCTTTGCTCAATGGAATCAAGCCAACAACAACAACAATGGTCCATGCAATTTCAAGAGTTTTAACTCGGCGAAACCACTCAAGTTTAGTGGTTCTGAGGGAGCGACTGGGCTTCTTCAATGGTTCGAGAGCATCGATAATACTTTCCGCCACGTGCAGTGTCCTGACAATCGCAAGGTCGAGTTTGCTTCGAGTGTGTTCCAGAAGAGAGCCCTTACGTGGTGGAACGGGATTATGAGAGATCGAGGTGCAGAAGTTGCTCTAGCACAGACATGGGCTGAACTTAGGGCCCTTATGATGAAGGAATTCTGTCCTCGACATGAGATCAGGGCTTTGGAAAGGGAATTCGACAATCTTGAGCAAGACAGCGGTGAGCATCGAGCCTACACGGACCGTTATGAAGAGTTAAGTCTGTTATGCCCAAACATGGTCACGCCTTTGGATAAGGCAATCGAAAAGTACATTGATGGCCTCCCTGACTCAATACAAGACATTTTGACTGGTAGCAACCCTACTACAGTTAGACAGGCCATTGAGCTATCTGCAACCTTAACTGAATCAAAGATCAGGAAAGGTAAACTTTTCCGAAAAGGTGACAAGAAGCCGGTCGAAGAATCGAAACCAATCGAGGAATCAAAGATCATGGATGAACAGACTGGATCCCCTAAGAGGTCAAAGAAGCGAAAGGCTTCTCAGAACTACGCTGTGGTCGCTCACAATGATCAAGCCGTTCTCAACCAACCAGCTCAACCCCCTGCCAGAAAACCCTACAACGGAACTGCACCCTTGTGCAACCAATGTGGCCTACATCATCATGCTGGGGTGAAGTGCCGCACATGCCAAGTTTGCGGACTTATAGGTCATACAGCTAGGGTTTGCCCAACCGCAGCTGCACCAAATCAAGCTGGCAACAATCCTGCTCAAGCTCGTTTTCCACCGGGATCTTGCTACAACTGTGGCGAGATGGGCCATTTTCGTAGGAATTGCCCAAGGCTTGCTAATGCAAATCCAGCGCAGGGATGAGCATATGATCAACCAGAAGACAACATCGTTTAGAAATAATTACGTCTTATGTATTATTTTCTTTTGTTGTCAAGATCCAAGAAACAGTTGTTATCGTTGTTTATAAATAAATCTTTTATTTACATTGCAATGTATTTATGTGATTGTATGTATAAACAACATATCCCCTACAATACCGACAATCAAGGAACCGCATTCCTTGAAGAACAGACCACTCCCAAATTTCTTCCATTATATGATCTCTTGCGTTTTTCACGAAAATCCTAAGTACCCGTTCCTTCCAAGAGAAACGAAGTACGAGGTGCCAAGTTAATTGCAATCAATAACAAGATAATAACAATTAAACAACTATGTGATTATGTGCTTATGAACATTACAAGACAAACTGTGCGGACTATGCAAGGAATTACGTAATTATGGATGCATACATAATTATGGAATTTAGTGCACAGAAACCACAGCGAGCTTTGTCATGTACCTAGAAGTTAACCCTATTCATTTCCAATTCTGATGAAGTATCCGTTGAGGAAAAATGAACTAGCTATTCATTTTTCACTTCTGAAGAATATCCGTTGAGGAAATGAATATCCGTTTATCCTTCATTTCCCATTCTGAAGAATACCCGTTGAGGAAAATGACTCCGTTTGTGCATTTTCATTCTGAAGAGTATCCGTCGAGGGAAATGAATATCCGTTTATTTAATCCTTCATTTCCGAACCTGAGGAAACAACCGATGAAAATGACTCCGTTAGTTCATTTTCGTTTATGAAGATTATCCGTTGAGGAAATGAATATCCGTTGTTTAATCCTTCATTTCCGAACCTGAGGAAACAACCGTTGAAAATGACTCCGTTTGTTCATTTTCGTTTCTGAAGATTATCCGTTGAGGAAATGAATATCCGTTTGTCTATCTTTTTCATTTCCGAACCTGAGGAAGCAACCGTTGAAAATGACTCCGTTTGTTCATTTTCGTTTCTGAAGATTTGTCCGTTGAGGAAATGAATATCCGTTTGTCTATCATTTTCATTTCCGTTTCTGAGGAAGCATCTGTTGAAAATGACTCCGTTTGTTCATTTTCGTTTCTCAGAATTGTCCGTTAAGGAAATGAATCCCCGTTTGTTTATTCCTTCATTTCCGCCTCTGAAGAATACTCGTTGAGGAAAATGACTCCGTTTGTTCATTTTCATTCTGAAGAATGTCCGTTAAGGAAATGACAGGATTATGCTTCACATATCTCTGGTGGTTATCTGACACAACGTCACAAATAGACTCCTACGAATTAATTTCGGGACGAAATTTCCTAAAGTAGGGGAGACTGTAACACCTGTGTCATTTCAACCATCAAACAAAGGCCAAACCAATGAAATAATGTATTTCATACTTTGGACTTGTATAAATATGTGTATCTTTTGCACATATCAACTCTTGTTTCGATTTCAAGCTCTAAATCGCTTCCTGGAAGGTTATACACGCACTGATGTGTAGATATAACCAGTTTAATGCAACGAACACTCCGGAATAGTGAGATAGGCTTAACATACCTTAAATAACCTTTACATAACTTAGATATAAGTTTTGGAAGGTTTGGTGTGGTGAAATCAAAGTTTAATCGCTTACAGGGACTAAATTTGACAAACTGTGAAAGTATGCCAATTTGAACTGTAACAGACCTTCCGGAACATGACCATAAGTTAAACATACCATAAATATCCTTTACATAGCTTAGAAATAGGCTTTGAGGGGTTCGGTGTGCTAAAATAAACTTTTGGGTCATTCAGGGACTAAAAGTGTCAAAAAGTGCACAAGTTTGCATTTTCGCGCATAACTTACGTTCTGAATACATCCGGACATCCAAAAATTTATGTAAGCACTATAATATTTTATTTTAGTGTTCGCCATAAGAAAAATCCATTCGTCACGTCATTTGGATCGTTTTTCGCGCTTATGCGCATTTCGTCGTAATTAAGCGAACATCGCGTTCGTACGACCAAACGAACCATCATCCGGCATATTTTTGAGTATGTTTTGAGTTCCCTATACTTTAACTTCATTTTAGAGCCTTGAAATGAGGTTAACGGGGTTCAAACGCATCGAAAAAGGCCTTAAACACGTGCAGGGACCATTTCTGCCAATTTTGAAACTTTTTTGAAGCTGGGACATGCTAGCGTAGCGCGAGCCCTATAGGCTTTACCAGTCGCGCTACGCGACTGCCTATGCTGGACAGAAAACATGCAGAAATATCAGTTTTGCACTTTCGGGACCAGATTCGATGTATTAGCCGTTGTTTAATTCACAACCACACATTCTAACATGCTTAGTCAGCGGATAAGGATGGAATTTAGGCACCATAACTTTGCAACACATGTATGGATGGAATTTAAGCACCTAAACACCATAACTTTGCAACACATGTATGGATGGAATTTAAGCACCTAAACACCATAACTTTGCAACACATGTACGGATGGGATTAAGGCACGTTTTCCATGAAACGATCTTAACGGTTCGGGTATTCCTATAAATACCCCATACCCCCCATTGCTAAAATCACTAGAATTCTGATTTGAGAACCTCTAAGTTGAAACCATTGTTTCATACCTGAGATTCTTGAATCGGGATTAGCATTCGGGGACCCTTCGTAAGTATTCTTTCGTTCTTTTCCTTATTTTACTGCTTTTCGAGTCAGAAAGTCAAACTTTGTTTGACTTTCAGCGTTGACCAGTAATGGTCAATGCGAAGTTCGTTTGAACTTCGCAACGTGAGTGTAATCACGTTGGTCATAGTCCCTTGGGACTATGCCCACTGATTACCACGTTGTCTAGGGTCGTAGGGTAAGCGACCTAATGAATCGCTTATACCTCGAACCCGACCCATTTGGTCGATCATTAGGATCCGACCAAACACATTAGGTAACCATAGTAGGTAGGGAATAACCTTCCGAGGTTATACCCTATGGTCACATCGTTTAAGTAGTTGTATGATAGGTAGTTTATATGCCTTAGGTAAATTACCAGAATACCCTTTTCATGTATAATTGGTAATTAAGCATAAGTAACCTAAAATTTTGTCACATAACTGATTATGTCACATGTTTAGGCATATAACACTTGTCATAGGACTAGTTAGACGGTCCGAACGCATTTCACGCGAACGACGCGTTAAAGTAGCATAAGCTACCCAAACGGGTCGTGATGGGTCGAAATCACTTAGGTTAAGTTTCATTTAGTATGTAGGCTTTGTTAAAACCAAATGACACGAGTCTCTACACTCGTTTGGTTTACAAACCCTAATGCTACCCGATCTTCCGATTTAGGTCCGGTTTATTAATGTAGTTACCTATAGTAGGTGCCGTTTGATTCCGTGATCTCTAGCTTTGCTTGGTGGTTATCCTAGGACTTCTGAGCAATCTCAAGTGAGTACATAGACCCCTCTTTTACTGTTTTCCAAACTGTTTTGGGGTGGAACACATGTGCCTACTTGTTACATTCATGCTTTCCCGTTTTCACATCATATACCTGCTATGTTCGTTAGTACATTATAGTACATGATTTTATGACATTTCATGCTATGTATGTCCATTATGTGCATACTTAGTACATTGTTTTACATTGCTTTTCTGTTGCATATGCTTATCCAGCATATGAACACATTATACTACATATTGAACCGTTGTAAACATTTGACTATGTGAACCGTTGTAATCATTTGACTATGTGATCCGTTGATATCTGTGAACCGTTTGTATCTGTGATCCGTTGATATCTGTGAACCGTTTGTATCTGTGAACCGTTTGTATCTGTGAACCGTTTGTATCTGTGAACCGTTTGTATCTGTGAACCGTTTGAATCTGTGAACCGTTTGTATCTGTGAACCGTTTGTATCTGTGAACCGTTTGAATCTGTGAACCGTTTGTATCTGTGAACCGTTTGTATCTGTGAACCGTGTGAACCGTATTTGACTATACATGAACATTTCTATACTTGTTAAACATTTCATCTTGATAGTTTGGTTTGAGTAAGTGATTAAGTAACGAGGCGTGTGTAATATGATACAAGCATGGTGGATACGCCGCTGGTACTTCCTATATATAAGTGTTTGTATGGTATTACATATCGTAGCGTTATTTGAATCATTTCAGTTTGATACATATAACATTTTATACAAATAACATATTTTTCACAAGACATTGTTTTACAACAACTTATCTTATACAAACTCATTTTACAATGGTTATTCATTTAACCATACATTATTCTCTTATTTATACATATCATCTGATCTTATCGTTTTTCAAATGATTTACAAGACAAAGCAAATTACAAGGTTCAGGACTAAACATTTTCTCAAACATAAGTCATGAAACCTATTTTCACAAAACCTATGTATCTCACAGGCATTTTTATGCTGACGTACCTATTTTCACATGTGTTTTTCAGGAGCTGTTGCATAAGATGATCAAGATACACATAGGCATACTTGGGCTTTAGTGACAATAAAAGATACAAGACTAGTTAATTATGTTGTATTTCCTTGTTTGTTAAGACATTGTAACACTTTTAATCAATAAAACGAAACTTCAATTGCCATGGATTTGAAACAATTAATTCTGTTACAACACTCCCCGACATTTCCGTCACGTTTTGTATGTTCTACGTGGTCGGGGTGTGACAGGATGTCAGATTTAATCATCGTACTGATGATTTTGGTCATGATTGCATTGATCATGTAGACTAGTAAGCTTGAGCACAACTCATTACCTTGGACAGGGGATCATAAAGATCACAATGTCAATGTCATAGAGACGTCCTCATATAGCACAAGGCTTGTCTCGAAGGGTAGTTATATGGCACAAAAGGCCTTGTCACAAGGACAATTAAAACATAATCAATGATCTCTTGGATCAGTGATCTTTAAGGGTCGAACATAGTTCATCGCCTTTTGACAAGAAGTTTATAAAATAAAACTATCATTGTCATTAATACACCTTCGCCCATAGGCATACATCTTAATTGGATGTTTTGATGTATACGTCATACTGTTGTTTGATAGCCGTGATTCGTATTGATCATATAGGCTATGAAGGTGGCTTGGAAAAATCCAAGTACTTTTGGAAGCTAGTGTGGTCTCTCAAGTCACACAGCCAGGAATGTTAACATGTTCTTAGATGTTAACAAGGATTAATTATCTTAAGAGGGTTTTACCATCACAGCCATGTTCATAGACATATAGGCTAGGTTATACCATTAAGAGGATCTTTTTGAAATTTTCGGCTGATCGATAAAGTTCGAGTAAAATTCAGAACTATTGTTGGATAAAGGACGAAATGAATACCTACATAAAATTTTCAAAACTTTCCTAAATCATTAGGAATTTACAATAGTGCCTTAATCAGGACTTTAGTAATATATTTGTCCACAGAGGACTCAGAGAAAAATATAAGTCCGTATAAGGACTATGAAATATTATTATAAGTCCATATATGGGTTATAAT
The DNA here is from genome assembly GCA_030545235.1 of Helianthus tuberosus. Lineage (NCBI taxonomy): Eukaryota > Viridiplantae > Streptophyta > Magnoliopsida > Asterales > Asteraceae > Helianthus > Helianthus tuberosus. The sequence goes on along the minus strand of CM060426.1, from coordinate 24,107,627 downwards.
GAAATATCATGTCCTCAAAGGGACTAATTTAAAATACCGTATCCTCAAAGGGATTTTAATGAAATAACATGTCCATAAAAGGACTATACTGGTACAGCGTGCACACAAAAGGGCTTTGCTGTACAGATGTCCTCACAGGGACTTTAAATAACTCTAGTCCATGCAGGGACTAAAAGAAAATAATAGTCCGTAAAGGGACTATAAAATATGTCCGCATTGGGACTTTTCTGATATAACATGTCTATGAAGGGACGTTAATAAACAATTGTCCTCGTAGGGACTTTATGTCGAAAGGTATGTCCTCAATGGAACTTATTAATGAAACAATATGTCCTTAAAGGGACTTATAATAAAGTACCGTCCACAAGGGGTCTAATGTACTAATTTGTCCATAAAGGGACTTTGATGAATCAGCATGTCCACGAAGGGACTTATGAAATATAATGTCCATGAGAGGACTATATTGAAATATCAAGTCCACGTAAGGACTATTTTAAAAGTAGTGTATCCACAAAAGGGATTTTTAATAAAATCACACGTCCATGAAAGGACTGTATTAAAATAGTATGTCCACCAAGGGACTTTATTGAAATATAATGTCCACAAGGGACTATATTGAAATATAATGTCCATGAAAGGACTAATAGCAAATGCCCATATAGGGTCTTAAGTCGAAAGGTATGTCCACACAGGGACTAAATAGAAGAGATAGGTCCTTATAAGGACTTAAAAGACAAAGAATATTATGAAAGAAGGATCTTTCAACGCCTTCCTTGCTCCATTTCGATTGTTTCTCTTCTTTGTTTACCATATACAGTAGGGACGCTGAAGACCTCAGTGAATAAGATAAATATTCCAATCAGGATCCGTTGTAGAAGTAGAATTCAAGGATTCAAAGGTTAAGGAATGATATGGACCACGGAATAGGTTTTGAATGATATAATCTAAATCTGGGATTTCAACATTTGAAGGCAAGAAATAGGGATCATTAGGATCCACTGGTATTATTTTCAAAACGGGAGCCTCAGGGACCACCTGGTATGGACTCCACTAGCACAGACTTTAAAATTTTGAGCCTCAGGTGTGACAACCCTCATAATTCCATGTATCCGTACGATTTATTAATGATAATTAAATTGCTTGATGACTGTGCTGAATTACTTAACTGCTTTCTGATCACTGTGTTATACTTACATGTGCTTGTTAACATACTAGTAGTGTACAGAAAAGTTACTAAATAGTCCGGTATGCTTTCCTGAGTGTTGAAAATTAAAAATGTGACACAAAAAGATATATAAAAGACACTTTACGGAATAATTAAGCACTTTAATGAAACGGTATCTAACCGAACAACCGGACATTACCCGGAACACAAAAATATTGTCAAACACATTATTTTATTTTTCTAAGCTAGTTAGGGTCCCCGAACACCCAAACACACTATATATTTCATAACACACCATAATGCACTAACTAAACACTTGATTCCTAACTAAATTAGTAACTAAACATTGAAACCCAACCCTATACCCCCCCCCCCCTTGGAGACGGTTACCATGGGTGTCCCCACCCATGGATTTGTTTAATATTTTATTTGATATTGTTGGTAATTAAGAAACATGTTACACAAAGGTTAAAGGTGATGATGGGTTATAAAATGGCACAAGGGATCTTAACAATTCATTCTCTACACATCAAACCACAAACACTTCTCTCCTCCTCTCCTTGTGTGTTCGGCCGACCCCAAGCACAACCATCACCACCATCACTTGATCAATTTCAACCATTCTAAGAGCATCTAAGGGTGTTAGTGATCATACAACGAAGCTCGGTGTGTTTGAAAGCTCAAGGACCTCTCTTATCTTCTTTTAACCACCACTTTTCATCACTTGAACTCCCCTAGCCTTGTACTAGTGGTAAGTCTCTTAGATCTTCATCCACTTCATGTTTTTTATGGTTAATAGTTAAAAGAATGATGAAATCCCAAGAAACACTAAAAACATAAACAAAGTCTTGAACATAAACTAACTTAGTGATAAAGTATGGTTAAAATGATGAAGAAATCATGATATTCATGTGTTGTTATGCTTGTTGGTTATTTTTTAATCATGTAGTTGATATGGATCATCATATGGACTTGCTAGATCATGATTAAAAACATGATCTAGCAAGATGAGAAAGATAAAATGTTGTAGGATGATGGAATCATCCACACATAAACTATGAACTTGAATAAATGAATGTTTTCGTGAAAAATAAAGATCAAAGTAGGTTATAAACATGTAGATCTAAAGATCCATGAGTGGTCTTTCAAAAGAATCAAGTGAAAAATATAAGTTTCATTAAAACTTGGATCTTACATAAACTAACCTCATTTTTGGTGGATAAACAAGTGTAGAAACACTTGTGTAATAAGAAAATTTCACAAGGAAATATTTTCAGAAATATGATCGGAAGTTGTAAACGCATAAATTCTTTAAAAATGAAGTTTTTAAAGAACTAATCACATTTTTAAAGGTAACAAAACTTACTAAGTATGCTAGTAAGTTACTACATACTTTTATAAATTTTCAAGTTCATGAGTTTATAGTTTATGCTTGTTTTTGACAAGTTTGGTAAATAGAGATTGTATGTTGTTGATTGAGAATTGTTTGAATGAATTTTTGAAAAGAAAATGATATGCTAGTAAGCATGGACACCTCCATTTACAAAGGAAACTCTGGCGAAACTTTTCTAAAAATCCAACACTTAGAAAATATTTTTCTAGCAAGTGTTACAATTATATTTTTAACCTTGTTTTCAAAATAAACTTCGCCATGATTTTATTTACAAAAATACAAAGTGCCGGAGGTTGATTTTATAAATAAAATGGTTAAATATATATTTAGAATATATATTTTATACTAGGACACTTGTGTGAATACTTGTTTATTTTGTGAGATAGTTATATTATTTTAGGGTAAAATAATGTAACTTAACATTATAACTTGACAGTTGAATTGTAACACCCCAAAATCGGGGTTGGTAATTAAACCATGTTAATAATAATGAACGGGCAAAATACCGTAGGTGGTTAAGTAAACCTGGTGAATATTAGGATTTAAATAAATAAATCTAATATTTATTTAAAAGGATGAAAAATACTTTGAGAAAACAAAAGTATATAAAAGGGCCCGAGTTAACGGGACTTAAAAAATAAAACGGATTATGAACAAGATAAAGTAACTGGGAATAAATGACCTAGTTAGTCATAAGTCTTATAGTAATAAGAAAATTCGTTAAAACACACTATATGCAACTTGGTAAAGTGTAGGGACCAAAGGTGACAAACTTGAAACAAGTTTGTATTAAATAAAACATTCAACACCAAAACACACACTCTAAGTGTGTGTTCTGGTCGTAAATCGCAGGGGAGCCAGGGAACTCCATGCCCAAACCCTAACTAGCAAAAATCAAGCAATTGAGAAGCCAAATCGACTCCAAATCGAAATCTAAGCTTAGATTAGTGATCGCCTCAGTGAAAGGATCATAAGTTTGTCGCCTAACGAGCTAGGTGGAGGCTTGGGAAAGAAGCGGTCAAACGAATCAAGCACGAGAAGAAAGCGTATTCGGATGCGAGGTAAGTAGAGCTTACGCCCCTTTACATTTTTTGCAAAGTTACTAAATTTCAAGTATTGATATGAATGCTACTAAGTGGTTAGTATATGGTATTCCGACACGATTCAATGAGAGTTGTAATGAGGGAAAATGGTAAGAAATCATGAATTATAGAAAAAGGGGTAAAATGGTAAATTAGTCATGTAATGACGAATAAATAAAAACGGTTTTAAGTAAAACAAGTTCAAAGGAAAACCGGGAAAGGTTTAAAGGGGTGAAATGGTAATTAAATACCATCTCATACGGACAAATGGTCAATTAGACAAAATGGGTCAAATGGTGTGGTTAAAATCATTTGACAATAACATTTGACAATCGCTTGTTGAGTTTTGTAATCACAGGAAATAACATAAGCTTGTGTTGCTTTAACTAGAAAGATTTAAAGCAAAAGTTATGTAAACGGGTCAGTACTTTGACCCGGGCCAGGTACGCATAAATAAGCTTTTAGTTAAACATACAATTTTTGGTCAAATATTTAGCAAAAGTCCCTCGTCGTAAAGTGAGGGACTAAAGTTAACCAAAACACCCTTGAATGGTATATTGGGTAAACGACCCATAGGGGTTGTTTAGGAACTTGTATTAAGATTAGGGAATCATTAAATATGAATAAAAGTCATAGGAATACACATTCGTGGTTCAAATGCTCAAAAATGGTCATTTGCGTAAAATGACCAACCGAAGGGTAAAATTGGGAAAAAGGTGTTCATTATGTTGAATCCACCATAGAAATAGTTTGGGTGGAAGATAAGTAGTTAATTAGCAAGAAGAGAAGAGGCGCGAAAAGGAAATAGCGAGTTTGAATGCTCAAATGCATGAAAACTTCTAAACGGGTCAAAATAAAGTAGGTGGTAAAATGTTGGCTTAAGTGTAATAAAGAAAAACGTAAACCAGGTAACGGGAGCGTAAACTATATGAATAATGGATCCGGGTAATGGATGATAGCTTAGACATGTTAAGAAACGAACCCCAAGCAATTAAAATGAGTTTGGATAGGTTTGGATGCAAATTTGATGAAAAATAAACGTGCAGAGTTGACACGGGCGGGTGAAGTTTTGACACGGCTGGGTGAAGGGGCTGTGAAAAATATATGTTAAGCTGACACGGCCGGGTGATCTTTTGACATGGCCGGGTGAAGGGGCTGAAAACAAAATATATAATTTCTTGTATTTAATTATTTTGTTCAAATGCCTTGATTTCTAATCTTTTAAATGAAAGTTAGGAATCCAAGATAGAGATTTAAAGTTAGATATCTTAGTTTATGATTTATGACTAACTAGGAACAAGTTTAGAGGTCCTAGATACAAACGGGTCGAAATATTGATTCTGAACAATAAGCCGAATGCTTAAAGATTTAGAATTTCATTAGTTTTAAATGTTGAATTTTACTCTACAAGATGGAGAATCAAATTTCGATCATGTAGGAAGAAACGGGAGGTCAAACGGATACGTGGATCGAAAGATACGAAAGTTTTCGTGTCAAAAACGGCAAAATGGAAGGGGCATAACACAGGGGCCACCGTAACTTACGGTGCCCACCGTAAGTTACGGTGGGGCTGAAATCGATACGGTGGTTGCCTCCTGAGTTATGGTAGAGAAATTTTATCACAGGGGCCACCGTAACTTACGGTGTCCACCGTAAGTTACGGTGGAGGCCAGATTCAAGTAATTGTTTTTGGATCAAGATATCAATGTTGGATTTTCCTAATTTCCTCGTTGCATTAGTTATTTAATTATCAAAACTGACCTTTAAGTTGGTTTTGATCACAGGTGAATGTCGAGAGTCCCGGATGAAGATCAAGCATCGAGCAAGAACCGAACACACATTAAACAAAGCTTCCGCAACGTTGTTTCGTCGTTATTCTAAAACGGCGAATTAAATCATATTATGTTGTATCACTTTAAATTGTAAAATTTTTTAACAAACCCGTATTTTCAGTATAATTGTGACTATTATTACATGAGTATGGATTTAAATTATACGATAAACGTGAAATAATAACAAGGGTGTTACAAGTTGGTATCAGAGCCTTGGTTTGAGAGATTCAAGTATGGTGGGAAAACTATGCTTGGACTTAAACCTTATGCTCTTAATAAAGATTGGTGTTCGGTTCGAGGCTTGATCGCAAATCCGGTAAGTGCATGTATATTAATCGTTTAGCGTATTAAAGTGTTGTAAACAACACATAGGGTTATCGTGTAATACACGTTACCCCAATTAAATGATATATATAGCTAACAAAATTTCGTGCGTTGACACATATTGTAGAAAAGCCTAGTATTATGATACGGGCATTTAGTAAAGTTGACATTACTAACTTCTGTGAATGCCTTACTTGAAGGACACTTGCATTTAAAGATGACAAGAGTTGAACAAATTACGGATATGATGGAGGAACGGTCTTAAGTATGACAAGAGGAGCATGCTCACCAAGGACTAAATCGCGTAACGACCGCGAACAAGGTTAACGGCAAAAGAAGCCCGTTATGGTAGGCATTACCAGGTGCACATTTTAAACTTAATCGTAGAAATAGCAATATGCAACAAACATGTAGAGAATGATTGTTGCATATGTAAATTAAAAGCTTGGAAAACCTGAATAGAATACCTATCCAGAATTTTATTTCCAAGAAAATTAAATAGAGGCGTTACTTACATGGGGTTTAATGTGAAAATTTTAAAGGGTCATGTATATCAGGTGTTGATCGCTTACTCTGGCCAAGTAAGTAGTGAACACGTGGTACCATGAACTTTTATGATGGACATATTTACACCCGATGTAGTAAGGACGGGGTGAATGGGACAGATTAAAAAGTACCCAAATGAAACAAATGAACAAAATAGTTGACAGTAATGTAAACGCACAGCCGGGTGACAGAAGCGTATTACATTAGGATAATAAGCCCGAGAGAAGGGACAAGGATTAATGTAAATGATGATATAAATGAATGATCAAAATAAAATTCACAAAAATAAGTCATCTTGGACGAAAGAGCCATGGTGAGCAAAATGGGCGAGTAAAACCAAAGTATAGATGATCCGCCGGATCATGAAAACAAAGGTGTTGCCCACACGAAAAAGATGATCGAGGTTGTTAACTTTAGTCGTAGTAAAGAAAGGATAACGATGATAATCGTCACTTATAATTAATAAGGCCGCTAATGGTGGTCACGTAAAGAATAAAAGACATGGTCAAATAAAAGCGACGGATTTCGCTAAGATGACCAAGTAAATCGAAATGAAGTCTTAATGCATACCGGAAGGGGTGCAATGATAACGATTTCGGTAAAACACCCAGTTGATGGGTAAGGAATTAAACGCATGCGTAGACTGAGAAACAGGAACGCGTATGGAAAGTAAAAAAGACTCGGGTTTTGGGTCATGACTAAAGGACGATAAGATACTACAAATAGAAATTTTGATAAATTAGGTTCAACTATTTCAAAGCTGAACGGGTCGAACAAAGACTGAAGTTTGACATTCATAAGTGATGAATTTTCAGACGAACAAGTCAAACAAATTTAATAAAGGATGACACTTGCTAAAGTAAGTAAGCGAATCGAATAAATAAAAGTGTGAAATATTAATAAACCTATGTAAAGCAGTTATAGGCGTTAAAAAACATTAAAATAAAAGAACCCGGGTAATGGGATGTAAAGAAGTATAGGTAAGAACCGGGTAACGGTAAGTGTAGGGCAAACCGACGTGTAATTGACGTTAGAAGTCAAGAAGTCGGAAAGATAATTCGAAAGAAAACAATGTAGCCTTAGACTATGGTCAAGGTCAAACGAAATCTAAAAAGTAAAGGTGAATAATTCTAAACATAAAAAGGGGTGCCTTAACGCCATGTGCGTATATAAACGTATACACATTTGAATAAAGACCCGAATAAAAGATGATCTACGGGATCATCATAACCTACGGAATATTAATTAGTGTAACGGTCTACGGGGCCAAAATGACCCACGGGTCATGAATTGAAGCAAAGGGATCATAAGGGCCTCGCCTTAAAATGGTGAAAGCTTAAGGAAATAGCCTACGAGGTTAAGTGAAGGAACCTACGGGTCAATAGTGTAAGGTGAGGGAACTTGTTACGAATCCCCGCGTAAAACGAGAACGGAAAACAATAAATTATGGGTTGTCAATTTCCTTGATATGAGTAATTGACATAGTTAAAGAGAAAAACGTTAAACTAAAAATTCAGTTTTAGTAAGAAATAACGTTTGTTAAAATATGAATACTATAAGGCGAATTCGGAAATAACATATATCAAAGAGTATGGGTCTTAACATCGATAGGTGCGAGACGATACATTCGAAAAGAAGAAGTATGATAAAGAAACGTTGAATTAAACTTAAACGTGACGTGACACGCTCACGGACAAGAAAAGAAATATAGAAAATGATCACGTTGTAACGTGAGTTACGGGGTATGAAGTGACGGCGACTAATTAGTCTAGCCGGTAAAACTATTCAAAGTTAAGAAAGCGTCATAACAAATACAAGCGCTTGTTAATATAACACAAGCACGGGATAGACCAGTTAAAAGACTAACGAGACGAAGTGGTCAAGTGACAACTCAGTCAATAAAGATAAAGGGTTATAAGCTGTAAGTAACGGCCCGCGAGGCCTTACACATGAAAGACGTACGCGTCAGTATACATGAAAACTTTTGACCAAAGGAAACGGGAGCCTTGAAAACGAAACTAGGTTCGTTTGATTAAACCAATGAACTACGTAAATAAGGTTTCGGGGACGAAACCTCTTTAAGGGGGGTAGACTTGTAACACCCCGAAATCGGGGTTGGTAATTAAACCATGTTAATAATAATGAACGGGTAAAATACCGTAGGTGGTTAAGTAAACCCGGTGAATATTAGGATTTAAATAAATAAATCTAATATTTATTTAAAAGGATGAAAAATACTTTGAGAAAACAAAAGTATATAAAAGGGCCCGAGTTAACGGGACTTAAAAAATAAAACGGATTATGAACAAGATAAAGTAACTGGGAATAAATGACCTAGTTAGTCATAAGTCTTATAGTAATAAGAAAATTCGTTAAAACACACTATATGCAACTTGGTAAAGTGTAGGGACCAAAGGTGACAAACTTGAAACAAGTTTGTATTAAATAAAACATTCAACACCAAAACACACACTCTAACTGTGTGTTCTGGTCGTAAATCGCAGGGGAGCCAGGGAACTCCATGCCCAAACCCTAACTAGCAAAAATCAAGAAATTGAGAAGCCAAATCGACTCCAAATCGAAATCTAAGCTTAGATTATTGATCACCTCAGTGAAAGGATCATAAGTTTGTCGCCTAACGAGCTAGGTGGAGGCTTGGGAAAGAAGCGGTCAAACGAATCAAGCACGAGAATAAAGCATATTCGGATGCGAGGTAAGTAGAGCTTACGCCCCTTTACATTATTTGCAAAGTTACTAAATTTCAAGTATTGATATGAATGCTACTAAGTGGTTAGTATATGATATTCCGACACGATTCAATGAGAGTTGGAATGAGGGAAAATGGTAAGAAATCATGAATTATAGAAAAGGGGTAAAATGGTAAATTAGTCATGTAATGACGAATAAATAAAAACGGTTTTAAGTAAAACAAGTTCAAAGGAAAACCGGGAAAGGTTTAAAGGGGTGAAATGGTAATTAAATACCATCTCATACGGACAAATGGTCAATTAGACTAAATGGGTCAAATGGTGTGGTTAACATCATTTGACAATAACATTTGACAATCGCTTGTTGAGTTTTGTAATCACACGAAATAACATAAGCTTGCGTTGCTTTAACTAGAAAGATTTAAAGCAAAAGTTATGTAAACGGGTCAGTACTTTGACCCGGGCCAGGTACGCATAAATAAGCTTTTAGTTAAACATACAATTTTTTGTCAAATATTTAGCGAAAGTCCCTCATCGTAAAGTGAGGGACTAAAGTTAACCAAAACACCCTTGAAGGGTATATTGGGTAAACGACCCATAGGGGTTGTTTAGGAACTTGTATTAAGATTAGGGAATCATTAAATATGAATAAAAGTCATAGGAATACACATTCGTGGGTCAAATGCTCAAGAATGGTCATTTGCGTAAAATGACCAACCGATGGGTAAAATTGGGAAAAAGGTGTTCATTATGTTGAATCCACCATAGAAATAGTTTGGGTGGAAGATAAGTAGTTAATTAGCAAGAAGAGAAGAGGCGCGAAAAGGAAATAGCGAGTTTGAATGCTCAAATGCATGAAAACTTCTAAACGGGACAAAATAAAGTAGGTGGTAAAATGTTGGCTTAAGTGTAATAAAGAAAAACGTAAACCGGGTAACGGGAGCGTAAACTATATGAATAATGGATCTGGGTAATGGATGATAGCTTAGACATGTTAAGAAACAAACCCCAAGCAATTAAAATGAGTTTGGATAGGTTTGGATGCAAATTTGATGAAAAATAAACGTGCAGAGTTGACACGGGCGGGTGAAGTTTTGACACGGCCGGGTGAAGGGGCTGTGAAAAATATATGTTAAGCTGACACGGCCGGGTGATCTTTTGACACGGCCGGGTGAAGGGGCTGAAAACAAAATATATAATTTCTTGTATTTAATTATTTTGTTCAAATGCCTTGATTTCTAATCTTTTAAATGAAAGTTAGGAATCCAAGATAGAGATTTAAAGTTAGATATCTTAGTTTATGATTTATGACTAACTAGGAACAAGTTTAGAGGTCCTAGATACAAACGGGTCGAAATATTGATTCTGAACAATAAGCCGAATGCTTAAAGATTTTGAATTTCATTAGTTTTAAATGTTGAATTTTACTCTACAAGATGGAGAATCAAATTTCGATCATGTAGGAAGAAACGGGAGGTCAAACGGATACGTGGATCGAAAGATACGAAAGTTTTCAACAAAAACGGCAAAATGGAAGGGGCATAACACAGGGGCCACCGTAACTTACGGTGCCCACCGTAACTTACGGTGGGGCTGAAATCGATATGGTGGTTGCCACCTGAGTTACGGTAGAGAAATTTTGTCACAGGGGCCACCGTAACTTACGGTGTCCACTGTAAGTTACGGTGGAGGCCAGATTCAAGTAATTGTTTTTGGATCAAGATATCAATGTTGGATTTTCCTAATTTCCTCGTTGTATTAGTTATTTAATTATCAAAACTGACCTTTAAGTTGGTTTTGATCACAGGTGAATGTCGAGAGTCCCGGATGAAGATCAAGCGTCGAGCAAGAACCGAACACACGTTAAACAAAGCTTCCGCAACGTTGTTTCGTCGTTATTATAAAACGGCGAATTAAATCATATTATGTTGTATCACTTTAAATTGTAAAAGTTTTTAACAAACTCGTATTTTCAGTATAATTGTGACTATTATTACATGAGTATGGATTTAAATTATACGATAAACGTGAAATAATAACAAGGGTGTTACATGAATCATGTGGTATGTGATAGAAATAATGAGTAAATAAACCATACGTAGGATATGTGTTATGCATGAGAAACTGATTGTTATCCGTACCTTATTAGGACGTGCTTGATTCCTGTTTATTAGAGTAATTAATCTAACCGAGCAAACCAAGGTGAGTTCACACACTTTCTAAGGCATGGGATTCCCGGTGGTTTTGGAATGGGTTAAAGAATTAAAACGGAATCTACATATCCTACTTAGGTAGGACATGTACGGCCATCCTCCTTGGGTAGGATGCCAATATTAATCCTGCGTATTCTCTTTGGGGAGAATACGTACGTTCGTCCTCCTTGGGTAGGACAACAACCTTAAAACTTACTAGACAAAAACTCTATCATTAAGTCCCTCATTTTATATCGACTTAATCGCCGAGGCCGATGGCGAGCGGGTCATTAGTTAATAGCGCTATTAGGTTTAACAAACCTCACACCGTGTCATCCGAACGGGCGTGTACTAATGGACTATGGCAAACTGTCAATGATGATAGAACATTGACGTAGGGCACAACAAAATTCGTTAGTAGTCGATATCATAACTGTAACAACCCTCGGTAAAACCGACACCCTCATAATATGTCTAACACTCTAGTATATTTTAGAATGTCTCAATATGTCTTATATTACACTCCATACGTGAAAACCAAGCCCGAAATATGTTATAGTTTATAAAATAAATTAAAAACAATAAATAGTAAGTTGAGGCGGGCTGCGTAGGACCTCACCCCAACTTCACGCGGGCGGTATCAAGGATGAAAATTATTCCGGTGAAATTATAAGTTAAGGCGGGCCGCGTAAGCTCACCTTAAATCTTACGCGGGCCGCTAGAGATCATCAAACGCGGAGACATCCTGAGCTGACACGTGTCGACATCGTGGCGGACCTATACGCTGACCCAGCTAAGTTATACGTTGACCGAGTGTTAACACGGGCCGCGTAAGGCTTTGCCTTACCTTACGCCGGCCGCCTGAAAGTCGAGTATCAGCACTATAAATAGAACGCATCAGTTTTCGTTTTCCGTCGCTCACAATTCATTCTCAATCTCAATTTCTGAAGTAGTAAAGTTATTATAGTCGGGTATTATACCCCTAATTAGCGAGGTTCTGCTCCGTTGTAAGTATTATAACCCCAGTTTCATAATAGAACCGCTGCCCGATTGATTTAGGGTTCCGTAACAACTGTCGTGGTTCTGCTCGACGTAGTTGTTGGAATGCCGTCTCGGGGAGGGTATCATTAATATTTTCAAAGGGTTATGATACTAACCAATGTACATTTGTATAAATTATAGATTATATCCAGGAAACCCTTACGCGAAGTCTAAGATAGCAATGTGAGTTTATCCTCTTTTTGTTAACCTTTTTGGAATGTTTTACAAAACCTTAATTGTTTACAATGTGATTAAGCGGTGATTGAGTCTTTGTAGTTCTTCAATTACTGCCGGTATTATGGGGTTTTGTATACAAAATTTATTACTACGAGTAGTAGTAGTAAGTCTGAATGACAGTACATTACCATTGGACGACGAGTTAGCCAGTGGGTAATTTGACCATAGCCACATATCCGGTCGAGTGGCAAATACTGAATGAGTAATTGTGTAGAAATAAACAATGTGATCGCTCTCAATACTGTTTTAATTGATAAAATGTTTCTTGATTAAACTGGGATTCACTCACCAGTATTTCCGACTGACAAATGTTTTTAAAACGCGTTACAGGTAACACAATGTGACAGCCAATTAGTAAAAAGCCAGCTGGAGAGCACTGAAGGCTTGGGGAAAATGTGGCTATAAAAGCTACCTAATAAACGATGTTTTAAATTCAATAATATAGGGTTTGTCCCTATAAATGTATTGTAATAAGAAACTTGGGTTTTGCCCATGTGATTATTAATGTCAACTATGGTGGTTTTACTCTGATAAACATTTCCTAACTACGGTCCTGATGAAATTTCCGCTGCCAAACTAATGCAAACTGATACCACCACTGAGCTCGCGTCCGCCCGTTCCCGGGACAGATAAGGGATCGGGAGTTGCGACAGAAGGTGGTATCAGAGCCTAGCCACTGGTCTGAGCCAAATAAGTGTTCTGCTGACACTTAAATTCTATATTTTGTGTTAGGAAATAAATTATGGAAATACGTATATACCTGTATTTATTTGTTATGTGTTATTTGACTATTTGTTAGTTTACAGTATGAGTGATCAAGGACCCTCAGACATGAGTCATCAGTTGTCTGATTCACCTAGGAGTGAAAGTACCTCGTCACAACCTGCCCTCTCGGGGTATGTTGCTGATCAGGAAGAATGGATATTTGCTTTTAAAGCTCAGTCAGAAGAGCCATTCCCACATAAGAAACGAGGATGGTTCAGTAAGGAAGCCTTTGCTCGTAGGAAGAGAATGCGAAAGTTGCAACAGCAAAGAGTGTTAGCCGCTGCTAAGTGAAAAACAGATGCCCATACACAGGATATGCTTAATAGAAGCCTAGCCAATTTCCATATCCTAGCTACAACTGCTGCTGACCCAAGTCTGGAACAATTAGTAGCACCCCAACCACAACTACCAATCCCAGATCAACCCATGGAGATAGAAAACCCTGAAAACCAAGTGGAGATGCATGACTTCAACCCAGAAGAAATCCCTAGGGTACCTGCACCAAACCCTCTAGACCCAAATTACGACCCCTGGTGGGACAATAATAGGGACTTTGGGCAACGTTACCCTATCCATGAAGACACACCCATACAGAACATAGGAGCCTACCCAGGTATGGACCCTTTAGATCCCTATTAACATGATGATTATGTTAGGGAGATCTTAGAAGATCCTTACTGATTTCAGGCACTTTCACCCCCATATCAGGAACCCGCACCCCAGATTCCAAACCCAGTCCTAGAACCTGTACAGAAAAGTTACTAAATAGTCCGGTATGCTTTCCTGAGTGTTGAAAATAAAAAATGTGACACAAAAAGATATATAAAAGACACTTTACGGAATAATTAAGCACTTTAACAAAACGGTATCTAACCGAACAACCGGACATTACCCGGAACACAAAAATATTGTCAAACACATTGTTTTTATTTTCTAAGCTAGTTAGGGTCCCCGAACACCCAAACACACTATATATTTCATAACACACCATAATGCACTAACTAAACACTTGATTCCTAACTAAATTAGTAACTAAACATTGAAACCCAACCCTATACCCCCCCCCCCCCTTTGGAGACGGTTACCATGGGTGTCCCCACCCATGGATTTGTTTAATATTTTATTTGATATTGTTGGTAATTAAGAAACATGTTACACAAAGGTTAAAGGTGATGATGGGTTATAAAATGGCACAAGGGATCTTAACAATTCATTCTCTACACATCAAACCACAAACACTTCTCTCTTCCTCTCCTTGTGTGTTCGGCCGACCCCAAGCACAACCATCACCACCATCACTTGATCAATTTCAACCATTTTTTGAGCATCCAAGGGTGTTAGTGATCATACAACGAAGCTCGGTGTGTTCGGAAGCTCAAGGACCTCTCTTATCTTCTTTTAACCACCACTTTTCATCACTTGAACTCCCCTAGCCTTGTGCTAGTGGTAAGTCTCTTAGATCTTCATCCACTTCATGTTTTTGATGGTTAATAGTTAAAAGAATGATGAAATCCCAAGAAACACTAAAAACATAAACAAAGTCTTGAACATAAACTAACTTAGTGATAAAGTATGGTTAAAATGATGAAGAAATCATGATATTCATGTGTTGTTATGCTTGTTGGTTATTGTTTAATCATGTAGTTGATATGGATCATCATATGGACTTGCTAGATCATGATTAAAAATATGATCTAGCAAGATGAGAAAGATAAAATGTTGTAGGATGATGGAATCATCCACACATAAACTATGAACTTGAATAAATGAATGTTTTCGTGAAAAATAAAGATCAAAGTAGGTTATCAACATGTAGATCTAAAGATCCATGAGTGGTCTTACAAAAGAACCAAGTGAAAAATATAAGTTTCATTAAAACTTGGATCTTACATAAACTAACCTCATTTTTGGTGGATAAACAAGTGTAGAAACACTTGTGTAATAAGAAAATTTCACAAGGAAATATTTTCAGAAATATGATCGGAAGTTGTAAACGCATAAATTCTTTAAAAATGAAGTTTTTAAAGAACTAATCACATTTTTAAAGGTAACAAAACTTACTAAGTATGCTAGTAAGTTACTACATACTTTTATAAATTTTCAAGTTCATGAGTTTATAGTTTATGCTTGTTTTTGACAAGTTCGGTAAATAGAGATTGTATGTTGTTGATTGAGAATTGTTTGAATGAATTTTTGAAAAGAAAATGATATGCTAGTAAGCATGGACACCTCCATTTACAAAGGAAACTCTGGCAAAACTTTTCTAAAAATCCAACACTTAGAAAATATTTTTCTAGCAAGTGTTACAATTATATTTTTAACCTTGTTTTCAAAATAAACTTCGCCATGATTTTATTTACAAAAATACAAAGTGCCGGAGGTTGATTTTATAAATAAAATGGTTAAATATATATTTTATACTAGGACACTTGTGTGAATACTTGTTTATTTTGTAAGATAGTTATATTATTTTAGGGTAAAATAATGTAACTTAACATTATAACTTGACAGTTGAATCGTGTGGTATGTGATAGAAATAATGAGTAAATAAACCGTACGTAGGATACGTGTTATGCATGAGAAACTGATTGTTATCCGTACCTTATTAGGACGTGCTTGATTCCTGTTTATTAGAGTAATTAATCTAACCGAGCAAACCAAGGTGAGTTCACACACTTTCTAAGGCATGGGATTCCCGGTGGTTTGGGAATGGTTTAAAGAATTAAAACGGAATCTACATATCCTACTTAGGTAGGATATGTACGGCCATCCTCCTTGGGTAGGATGCCAATATTAATCCTGCGTATTCTCTTTGGGGAGAATACGTACGTTCGTCCTCCTTGGGTAGGATAACAACCTTAAAACTTAAAAAACTCTATCATTAAGTCCCTCATTTTATATCGACTTAATCGCCGAGGCCGATGGCGAGCGGGTCATTAGTTAATAGCGCTATTAGGTTTAACAAACCTCACATCGTGTCGTCCGAACGGGCGTGTGCTAATGGACTATGGCAAACTGTCAATGATGATAGAACATTGACGTAGGGCACAACAAAATTCGTTAGTAGTCGATATCATAACCGTCTAGTGGTTCACATGGGGAAGCCCCCACTGATTATAGATATAGTTTGGGTAATAAAAGGAACTGGTTAAACATACTTTCAACTATGGGGTAACCCCCACGGCAAATAAGCCAACGAAAGTCAAACCACGTTTTCAGAAACAACTTAAAACTAATCATCCAACCGTAAACTCACTCAACTTTGTTGTTGACTCGTTGTCACATGCCTTACAGGTCGCTAGATGCTTATGGAGCTTGCACGAGGAGGAGGTTGTTGTGGAATATGGTTGTTATGTCCCATGCTAAACATTTAATCCTTATGAACTTATTAAACCTACGTTTTGGACTTTAAACTTATGAACTATGGAACTTATGATTTGGACTTACGTTTATGCTTCCACTGTAAACTTAAAGTCGGTTACTCTCTTTTGGTCACCAATCGTATTGTGGTTGGTTTTACTTACTTAATTACGTTGTTCAATATGATTGGTGGCTCGATCCTGGTCATGTCACGCCTCCAAGAGGTGATACTCCGCATGGTGGATTTTGGGGGTGTGACATCAGGGACCTCCGGTATGGACTCTGAAGTCTGATTGCAATTCAATAGATTTGGTTTTAGGAATGAGTCCTTAAAGGTCTTTCCTCCAAATCGGTCGCACGCTTATTCTAGCAGTATTGTTAAGTTCGGTATTCCTTGGCTTCGGATGAAGAGAATTTTCATCAACGGCTTCCTTGTTTTGGCAACTTATTCAAAATACATAAAATCGAAAACAATATTTACTTAATAGGGATGAGAGCATTCCTATGTTAAGTCTAGACTCAAAAGGTCTATGGAATATGCTACTGTGTCATTGAGATTAAACACAAAAGACTAGTGTTTAATTCACTCAATGTTGGCTCTGATACCAACCTATCACACCCCGATATTTCCACATATCACCGGTGGGTCCGGTGGGGAGTATCGTGATGTAGTTGATATCATCATGGTCAATCATACACAGAATAACACAGCGGAAGTCTTGGAATATAAAATATTATTACAAACTCAAATGTCTGAAAATATCAAAGTATTTATTATAGACGAGCCTGTAATATCAAATCCACAGGTGGATCTTCACAGGATGTATAAAACGAAGTTTAGCAGACTTTAAGGCATCTTTAAGGATTTGCAAGATCCTCTATTTTGACACCGAGCAACTCCCAGCCTATTACGAGTAGTACCTGCCACTTAGACCTTTGAAAATACGTCAGTTTTCACTGGTAAATACAATTAACTGACTCATTTGAAAAGATTTTATGAAAATTGATTTAAGCGCACAAGGCACAAACCATTTATAACTTAGGACAATCTTTAATAAAATCTTGTATGCAGTTTTACATGTTTGTCATACATATGGGGCCGGTTTGGAAGCCGGTCATGATTAACCGACTCACCACTTATAAAACCCACAGAGGAGTTATCCCCAACTTGTGGGTAATTTAATATTTAGCATTTGCATCTGTCAGGTGTATGCCTACACCCTGTGCATAGGTCGTGGCCATTAATAACTTAAATGAGCCGAGGATATCCAGGACACGGTCGTTAACCCCCAATGTTTATGTTATCAAACAAAACAGATTAAAACGGTTTATGCGGATTTATTAAATCACAATCCGACTAAATAATCCCATACCCGACCAAGCGGTATTATATTATACCGTATCCCAAGCCCGTATAAGGGAAAATAAATTAAAAATATTTACCTGAGCTAATACTTGATTCACAGCACAATAACTCAGTCGTATCCAATTTATCTAAATGCAGGTAGCTTTTACCGGGTGGCACTAGTCTGGAGTGATGGTAATATATAACCAATTCAGAATGCTAATGGTCTTATTTAAGTCGTAGACTTAGACCGGCTAGCTCAAAGTATCTAAAGCGGTACGATACGCTAGATTAAGAGATGACCGGAATAGAATGTTATTTAGACCCAACAAGTTTGGATACTTTTATAATATGGGTAAACTAAACACATTCCGGATTTTGAGATAAAAATGATAAGGTTAAACCCGTTTCGGCAAACTTACGTAAACTAGTTACATAAACCGATCCGAACGCGTAAATGCGTAACTGCTAACCAAATGAACCATATACAAGTCCCATATGTTATTATGCTTAGAATATGTTAATACATCAGTAGGATGTTAACATATATGCCCAAAAAGTATTTAAAACCAAATTAAGTCCCGTAAGGGCATTTTGGTCAGTTTACCCTTCATAAAAGAGGTTTTAAATCAAACTGAGGTTCTGGTCTAAAACATTCAGTAAAAATATTTATTTTATCACATTACATCAGTAAGATATCATACATATGTGAGGTTTACCATTTATGGCCAAACTATGCCCCGAAAGGGTATTTTGGTCATTTCGCATATGCTTTTACGGACATTTTTGGAAGTCTGAGTTCACGACTTATACCTACTGTAGTAATATTAAAATTTAATTATAAAATCAGTAGGTAACGAGTCTTAGATGTTAAATATGGTTTAAGAACCATACTATGCACCTAATTAGCGTAAAATCGCTAATTGACGATAATTAAAGGGTTTTATGGAAATCTGGGATTTTGATAAGTCTTGAATGCTCAAAATAATTTATTTAATGTATAAAATCAGTAGAAAAAGGTTTGGCATTCAAATCATTTGTTAATCTCTTTTTATGCATGAAAAGGGTATTGTCGTCATTTACCTACTTATATAAGAACTCCATGATACGGTCAGATTATAATCTGATCGAAAGTTCCAAAAATCCCTAAAAATAATATCTTAATAGTAGGTAATGAGTTTTGGGTCAAAATCCAAGTTTAAACATGCCTTATGCAAGATATCGCAATTTAATTAATAAAGAGCTTCAAATTACGATATCGAGCATAACTCTTATTTGGGACCAAGAACTGATGTCAAATTTTCGGGACAAGCTTATATATTAGTAATAAAGGTTTTTGTCCTCTCACATTTTCAAAATTCTCATTTATATGTCAAAAGGGCGAAATGAGCATTTATAAGCATAATAACGGAAACTAGCATATACTTCAAACCACTAAGGACCAAGCAATATAACTTCAGGGGTTATACTACTATATAATATGGTCCTAATGGAAGCTTAAAACATGGAAGAATCAAGCTTAATCGGGGTCAGAACTGAAAGTCAAAGCAAAAGTCAATCTTTTGCGACTTTCGGTTGCGAACCGACCCTAAACTCAGAATTGTCGGGTTGAACATGCTTAGACATGTTTTAATAATTATTACCAAGTTATTAGAGTGTTAAAATATAATTTATAACCTCTGTATCATTGGTTTTAATTAATATTCACAAATCTGCCAAGTTTGACTTTTTACCTAAATGGTTTGACCCGACAATTAACTAAGCAAACGAAGGAATTAGGAGGTTCCCTTTTAAGGGTTAATCACCTACCTAACTATGGTCTTATACCCACATTCATTTTGATCAGTGGCTGGACCATGAGAGTTTAAACCGAAAGTCAAAGTTAATATACGATAACTTGACTTTTCAGTTTTTAAAACTTAAAACTGAACTAATGAGAGGGCTAAGACACTTACAAAGGGTCCAAACTATCTTTTCTACAAAAATTAAGTTCCACTTCAGATCATGAGCTCCAAGTTTGAAAGATAGAATGATAGAATGAAAGGTGTGCCAAAAATGAATGAAAGACACTCCTATATATAGTTTTTGGATTTGATTTGGATCTTTGACAAGTGTTATAGGGCTGAATCTGATGATTACATGTGTTAAACAACTATTATATACAGCTTGGTGACCAAGAAAACGAGCTTAATGATTAAGAATTCTGTTTTGAGTGGCAAGCAAGCAAGAACAACAAATAAACAAAAAATATATATCTGCAGATCTGGGCTACGCGGCCCGCGTGAGAGGCAACCCAGATCTTACGCGGCCCATATGAGGGTCTGGCCCAGCTTTAAAGTTTGGCGACAATGCAGAACTGGTCCCTGTGCTTTTTAAAAGACCTTTTAACTTTCATAAATGTCCAAATCAGTCCCTGAACTCAACTTAATCCCTCTATAAACTTTCAGAAAGATCGGATCAGCTCTTGCACTCCTTTTTAATCCTGTTTAGACTTTCGAAAATGTCCAGATCAGTCCCTGACTTTCATAAGTGCCACTTTTAATTTTCTTTCTTGTCACTTTTGGCACCAAAACTCCATATAAACATATATAATGTTAATATATGGTACGATATCATTAGCGATCGGTCTTAGGCATTCCAGGGAGTGCGATTAAGTATTGCGGAGTTCCCGGTTCCTTTAAAAGATCTTTCAATGTAACACCTCATAAAATCACGTCCAATGATGTATTGACACGTGTAATAAACCCCAATGAAGTCAAAGGTTGAATTTAAGGGACTAATTTTTCAAAAAATCAAAAACTTTGATTATGAACGGACTGGAAGTGTTAGCATACCTAAAATAAATTTCTAAATAACCTCTCACGATGATTATATTCACAAATGAGCCACTTGTCGATCGAGTGTAGCCGTTTGCGTAATTAATTGAAAGTTTGCGCAATGAAGGGTTAAAAGCATCAACATGTTAATTCTTACCTCTGAGTGACCTTTTAACCAATCGGGAGCTTCATGATATTTGATTATACTCTCGGGAATGCCAAATAATGGCCGTCTAAAGTTTTTATGCCTATAAGTAAAGTTACGCGCAACTTTGCAAGTTAGAGGGCTAAAAGTGTCAATATGTTTAATTATACCTCTGAAAGACCTTTTGGTGAACCCAAAGCATTGTGATGTTTAGTAATACCTTCAATAATGCCTAATATGGATTAGATGAGGCTTCAATGCTATTAGATGATGAGATGCGCAAGTTTGCGCAATAGAGGGACCTAAAGCGTCAACTTTTGAATATACGCCTTTCGGTGACCATTTAAGCAAACGGGAGCGTAGTAATATTTAAGTATATGTTTGGGAAGGATTAATATGGGCCATGGAAGGCTTAGATACCATTAAATGGCATTTCGCGCTACTTTGCGCAATTAAAGGACTAATTGCGTCAAACTGCAAAAGTATGTCGATTCGTATAGAATCGGACCTTCCGGAATATTACCATAAGTTAAAAATACCCTAAATATCCCTTACCTAACTTAGAAGTAGGCTTAGAGATGTTTCGTGCGCAAAAATAAACTTTTAAGTCATGCAGGGACTAAAAGTGTCAAAAAGTGCACAAGTTTGCATTTTCGCGCATATCTCACATTCTGAATATACCCGGGCACCCAAAAATTTATGTAAGCACTAAAATATTTTATTTTAGTGATTTTCTTGATAAAATTCCATTCGTCGCGTAATTTGGTTCGTTTTTCGCGTCCGTCCGTGTTTCGTCGTAATTAACCGAACAACGTGATCGTATGACCAAACGAACCGACATCCAGCATATTTTTGAGCATGTATCATGTTCCCCATACTTAGGCATCATTGTAGAGCCTTAAAAATGGTTTAACGGGCCTTAGATGTGTCGGAAATGGCATTTGGAAGTGCAGGGGCTAAATCTGTCAACAAGTGAAAGTTGCTGTTTGCTGACCAGGTCCTTACGGACCGTATGTACTAGACCTTACGGTCATTAAGCGTGTGCCAGATATGAATTTTTGCTTGGTCACTACTCTATTCCATTCTCATCCAATCAAAACCGAATCCTTGGGCTTCAAGATAATTATACAGCTGTCCTAACAGGTGTAGTGATCTGATTAACCCTTCAAACACTTGTCTCAATCCTAATCATGTCCAAAAACTATAAATAGGATGAGAACCCAACACTTTCATTTGCTCTTTTCCCTTGCTATCTTCTCCTCTCTCAATCTGGAGCTCCCTGGACATCAAGCATTGTTTCCTAAGCTTCAATTTAATCCTAAGGACCATTTGTAAGTGTCCTTAACCTTCTAATTTCAGTTTTGATTAGTTTAATGACCAAAAGTCAACCTTATCGTAGTTAAGGTTTGACTTAGTGATTAAACACTAAAGATCCAGTCATTAGTCAAATTAAGAGTAGTTATAAGTTGGTAATTATGTAGGCAATGAACCCCTAAGAAGGCACCTACTGATTATCACCCTAGCTTGGTCAAATGTCGGGTCAAACCTAATAATAAAAAGTCAACAGAAAGCTATTTTGAAAATAAATTCATAATTAGCAATGTAGAAACTATGAGACCTGTTTTAACACTTGTATAACTTGGTAATTAGTATAAGAACATGTCTAAGCATGTTCAACCCGACAATTTCAAGTTTAGGATCGGTTCGGAACCGAAAGTCGCAAAAGTAGACTTTTGGTTTGACTTTCAGTTCTGACCCGATTTAGCTTAGTTTAGATATGCCTTAGGATTCCTTTAGGATCAGGTTATAGGTTAGTGTAACCCTCTGGGGTTATACAACTTGGAACCTTAGTTATCCTATTCATTACATGTTTCCGTTATATGCTTAAATGTTGACCATTATGCCCTTTTAACCCTAAAACGAGAATTTTGAAAATGTGAGAGGACAATAACCTTTATTACTGATATATAAACTTGTCCCTAAAATTTGGCATCAATTTGAGGTCTAGATTAGGAGTTATGCTCATTAGCGTAAATGAAAAGCTTTTATTAATTAAACGACATAATTAGCATATATCCTATCTAAACCCGATTTTTGATACCAAACTTTTTACCTACTGATATAAAATAATATTTTGGGATTTTTGAAGATTTTTATTTATTTTTAGGCTGAGCATAACATAAGGTTCTAGGCTTGATTCGGTAATTGCCGGTTTTGCCCTTTTGGGCTATAAAATGAGTTTTTCAAATCATTTTGATTCCAAACCTTTTTCTACTGATCTAATATGATAAGTAAAAGCATTTTAAGCTTTCTGGAATGATAAAAATATCAGCTTTTCTTATAAAACCCGGAAATCGCTTAAAATCGCCTTTTTACGCGTTTTTAACGCATAGTATAAGTTAAAACTATTTTTAACATATAAGGTTTGATACCTACTGATGTCTTAAGTAAAATTTTCATAATTAAACAGTAGGCAAAAGTTTTAAACTCAGAATTCTAATTTTGACCTTTAAAGCTTAAGTGAAATTACCAAAATGCCCCTTCGGTGCATAGTTTGGTTATAATTAATAAATTTCACATATATGTAATACCTTACTGATATAACTTATTAAATTAAGTATTTTTACTGATTATATCAGACCTAAACCTCAGATTTATATTTAACCTCTCTTATAACCTTTAAAATGACCAAAATACCCCTACGGGGCATAAATTGGTTTTAAATTCGTTTTGGGCATAATGGAAGGTATCCTACTGATATCACAACATATTTAAGGCATATTAACTTAGGAAACCTGTTCATAACTCATATGGTTACCCGTTACGCACTTTTCGCGTTCGGATCGGCTTATGTAACTAGTTTGCATAAATTAGCCGAAACGGGTCAAACCTTATCATTTTTATCTCAAAATCCAGAATGTGTTTAGTTTACCCATATTAAACAAGTGTACAAGCTTGTCCGCTCTAAACCACATTCTAAACCGGTCATCGCTTAATCATGCGTTTTGAACCGTATCTTCTTTTAAAACTAACCGGTCCAAGCATAGGCTTAATTAAGACCCGTTAGGAATCTAATAGGTTATTAAAAACCTTCATTCCAGATTTAGGAGCCCAGTAAAAGCTATATGTACTTGCTGAATTGATATACGGCTGGGATTGAATTTATATTTAGCTCAGGTAAATACTTTTAACTTATTTTCCCTATACGGGCTTGGGGTACGGTATATAAAATACCGCTTGGTCGGACATTGCATCTTTAATTGTATGAAGGTTAAATCATTGAAATGTCCTGTTTGAAAATGTTTTGTTTGCTTAAAGCATTTGGGGGGTTAATGACCATGTCCCGGATATCCTTGGCATCATTTTACGAAATGGCCACGACCTAAGCACGGGGTGTAGGCGTACACCCGTCAGTGCCTAAATAAATAATGTGGTGTGTCTATTGATCTTTAACCCGGCACGAACCGGGCTACTGAACGCATAAGAAACATGTAATTCTTTTACAAGTATTATATTCAAATAATTATCCCAAGTTATAAAAAGTTTTGTGCCATGTGCATTCAAATCAATTTTTAAACCATTTCAAAATGAGTCAGTTAAATTGTATTTACCAGTGTAAACTGACGTATTTTCCCAAAAGGTTAAGTGCAGGTACTACTCGTAATAGACTGGCCTTTCCTTAGCATCAATAAGAGTCTCGCAAGCTTGGATGCATTTAAGTCTGTTGAACAAGTTTCCTTTTTTTTTTGATCCGCCTGTGGATCTGTTTCAACTGTGTTGTGATACTTAAATATTAAACTTTTATTCAGTTGAAATAATATCTATCTTTTGCTTCCGATGTGCATTTAAATATTGTGTTGTTTGACTATGATGATATCAACTACGTAACGATACTCCCCACCGGGCCCACCGGTAATACGTGGAAATATCGGGGTGTGACATTCAACACGTAGTTTCACCCGTTGACGCGTTTAATCCTTTTAATGCGTAAAGTAGCGCTTAATACCATTTATCGACATTAAAGCCTTCCATGGCTCTTATGAGGCATCCCGAGCGTATGCTTAATTATTACAATGCTCAAGTTCACTTAAAAGGTCACTCAAAGGTGTGTTATGCAATGTTGATGTTTTTGGTCCCTTTAACGCGTAAACTTGCGTGTATCGACATTTAATAGCATCAAAGCCCTATGTGGCACATATTAGGCATTCTCGAGAGTATGATTACACATCATAATGCTTCGGGTTTGTTAAAAGGTCATTCAGAGGTATAATTAAACATGTTGACGCTTTTAACCCCTCTAACTTACAAACTTGCGCGTAACTTCACTTATTGGCATAAAAACCTTGCATAGCCAATATTAGGCAAAACCGAGAATATGATGAAACATAATGAAGCTCTCGGTTTGTTATAAGGTCACTCAGAGGCCTAGTTTAGGCATGTTGACACTTTCAGTCCTTCTATAATCAAGGTTTTCGATTTTGACGAAATTAGTCCCTCATAGTCAACGTTTGAATTTATTAGATTTCATTACACGTGTCAACACATCATTGGACACGATTTTACGAGGTGTTACAATGGAACTGGGTATAATCACAACCAAACCGGGTTCATGAACCAACCCCTCTCATAGGACCCAAATCAATACAATTGGAATCCAAACTTCAACATGGGAGATTACGGCTCATCACAAGGTTTTGGCTCGTCACAAAAGGAGCCCGACTTCGTCTCGGAGACACAAACGGAGACAAAACCGGATGGGAAGAACCGAAGACACAAACGGAGACACCACCAAACCAAATAGAACAAACAAGTGTCACATAAAAAGAAAGAAACAACTAAGATCCGGGTGAAAAAAACGTGCAACCATGGGATGATGAAGAGGTGTACGCGTTAGCCCAAGCTTGGGTCGACGTATCGAAGGATCCCGAAATGCCAACGTCCGATTCTCAGAACGTCCACCTAAACGATTTTAATAAGGAAGGGGCGGATGAGCAAGAGGCGGAGCTACGGCCTCCCGCTAGAAGAAGCGGTGCAAAATCGAGGCGATTGGAGTTATCGTCGGGGGATCCGACTTGAATCAAGTGTTTTACGAGATGAACCAACGCCTTTAAGACACACGCGACTTCGGAGCTCAACGTATGCAAGAGAACCGGTAAGTGGTCGAGCTCATTAGGGATAGACAATTTGAGAGAGACTTTGAGTTTTACTCGATTCCGCACAACCATCTAACTGGAAAGAAGTTGGAAATTGCTCTAAAACGAAAGGCCATTATCGAAAAAACATGGACTTTGAGTTTTAGTGTCTTTTTTATTATTGTAACGTGTTTTTAATTATTGTAATGTTTTTTTTTTAATTTAATGAAATCTTATTTGTTTTTTATTTTTATAAATTTAGAGATGAAATAAAAAAACAAAAATATAATAATAGTTGAGTAACGATTGATAAGTGAGTTACGGGACTCCATTCACTATACACCCATGTAATATAACCCTCACATTTCACTTTTTTACCATTTGTCAAATAATCCTAAAGGGGGTTGCGAGGCCTTATGACTACGGATGAACATAATTATTTATGCATACAAAATTTGTATGTTATATTTCATTCAGCTACATATAATTTACAAAATACAAACCCAATCAATCACCTATAAAGAATAAAGAATCATACCCACAATTGGCAAAGAATAAAGAATTATACAATCTCATGTTAAGCAATATAACAGGATGATTGGAACTATAAAGATCAAGAGTTGAACCGTGTTTTGAAGCATAAAATATGGTGATGGTGATGACGCTGTTGAAGATCCTGATGAATCATGGTTTGAATATTGCAGAAGTGTTTTACATGGCAAGGGATATTAATGGGACCTTGATTATGAAACCCATACTCAAGTTCAGCTTTCTTCAAGAGCTCCATGAACAATGGATGATTGAGGTACATCACTGGTATTATGAACCTTTTCTTTTCTTCATCTTCATGTCCCACCATCACTGCCATGCACCCTTTTGGTATCTTCATCTTACCATCATCATCTTCCTTCATCTTATGATAATGATGATGATGATGGTGGCGGTGGAAGATCAAGAAATGTTCTCCAATACCCATGATCAAGATTCAAGAAAAGAGAACGGCCAACGATCCGACGATGAAATTGTGAATAGAAAGAGTATTAAAAGAGATTCTGTTGGGATGTTGATCATCACAACATGAGTGACTGTTTTTGCTTTGTTTTGTTTTCTTGAGAATGAATATGCACATGCAGTATGTATATATAGGGGGAAGTAAGGGCGAAAGTGTAATTTTACAAAAAAAAAAAAAGGTGGAGGGTGACTGATTCTAAAAGATGGTATTTGACATTAGAGTTTAGATTATATGTAAAGGGGGGAAATGGGTCGGGTTTTAACTGGTCAAGGAGCCGACCCACCGGGTGGGTAGTTGTATCATATTTGGTTTTATATATATTTCAAACATTTGACACTGTAGAAGTCAAAAAAGTGTTTTTCTTTGACTTCCATTACAATTTGCTAATTGGAAAATTGTTATTTCTAACATCAACTTGTCTTGATTTCTTTATAAAAGAATTGTTTTATAATTGTTCGGTTTTTGATATCCCAAAAGTAATCATGCGGCACATTATATATGTTCCATACCACACGGAAACTGGACTAGTCTTATGTGTAGGGCCGTTAATTCGGTAGTTCTATTTTTTGCTTGCTAGTTTCGTTTTGTTTTCCTAGAGTTGTTATTATTTTGGTAAGTGCATGCAAGTACGGGTGGCAACTCCTGTCAAGTTAACCGAGCCAGAAAACACGATCCTAGCCAGTGACGAATCTTGAGATTTCCGAAGTGGGGTCGAAAACGTATATATCAAAAAATTTCTATAGAACCAGAGGGTCGAAAACGTATATACCGAAATATTTCTATACAAAAACCACATGTGTTATACTACTGAGCGAAAAGTTCGGGGGTCCCCCCGGCCTCGTAATAGTTGCGCCCCTGATCCTAGCCCAAACACATTCAACTCATAGTCTCATAAAATGTGGTCGTCTAATCTGTTTATCTAAACACACATGGATGGACATATGTTATAGGATATGGTGTTACGTGTGACACATAAAAATGTGTCGTATTTGTATAAAATTTAGTAACACCGTATATATCTTAACATCAAACCTGTAAGAAAGTTGGCTATAAATATATGATTTAATAGAATAATTACTAAAATAGTCAAAGTTGACCCAAAATAGCTATGGAAATTACCTTACACTAAATTGGCAAAGACAAAACCTTTAAAAACACATAGGTTGAGAAGGGAAAGGTCTTGGGTTCAAGTCCTAAAGACGACATAGGATTAAATAAATTAGCCGTTAAAAAAATAATAATAATAAAAAGTCACACAAGCCCTGTTGATTGAGACGACTAGAATTCAACCAACATCTTTAGGTAAAAAGCGCCAACGTAGCCGATGCAATTTTGGTGACAAGCGTCAACTAACTAGCCTATCATGTAGGGCTGTAAACGAACCGAACGAACACGAACAAGACCTTGTTCGTGTTCGTTTGTTAAAAAATATATGTGTTCGCGAGCCGTTCACGAACACTTATCGAACGGGATTTTATGTTTGTGTTCGTTTGTTAAGGAAATGAACTTGTTCGTGTTCGTTTGTGTTTGTTTGTTAATTTTAGGCAGTGAACGTTGACAAACACTAATGAGCACAAACTAATGTTCATGAACACAAATGGAAACAAATGAACACAAACGAACAGAATATATAATACACTGACACTTATTAGATATTTAATTTGTCAGCATTTTGATATATTTAAAGAAATATAAAAACTAAAAATACTAATGAACTATCAAACACAAGCGAACACGTTACCGAACGTTCACGAACATAAACGAACGAACGCGACCTCTGTTCATGTTTGTTCATTTAACTAAACGAACGAAATTTCTTGTTCGTGTTCGTTTGTTTAATAAACGAACGAACACAAATGAACTTCCCGCCGAACGGTTCACGAACTGTTCGCCGAACGTTTGGTTTGTTTACAGCCCTACTAGCATGTCTATTTTCTCAGTTTCTTGGCCAACCATGATTGTTTTTGTAATTTTCAGTAATTTAATAGCAGACTTGGTTGGCTACTAGTAGCCTCCATTATTTGCTTTCCATGTTTTCCAATTGTCCATCATTAAATTTTTCTCCATCAATTAAGCAATAAGGAGACCCGGGGTGGAGGGGAAAATCCCAGTGATGAAATTATACCACGTGTAGAATTTGGCCAAATACCACCGCCACATCACTTTATCACGTGTAAAATTTATATAACGTGGGGTATTTTTAACGCGTGATGTTTTGATTGTTATGAGAGAAATTGTTGGGAGGGGGGGGGGGGGGGGGGATTGTTGGGTGTGGTGGTGAGTGATGGACATTTTCATTAAAAAAAATTGTGAGTGATGGAATAAGGGGAGTGGGGGTGGTCACAAGTGATGAAATTTCATCACTCACAAACATCCAATCATGTTACGCCATGTCAGTAACCACTATTCTATCACTCACAAGCATTTTTTAGCGGCGGTGGTCATCACTAGTGATGGAATTCCATCAGTCACAAATTTTTTTAATTTTTTTTAAATTAGAAATTAACAATAAAACACTAAAATTATAAATTTCATTTAAATTAAAACATACTACTTCAATTTAACATACTAGAAATATTTTAGGCTACAATTTAAAAAAAAATACTAAAAAAACTCTACTCCTCGTCCGACTCATGAAACTCCAAACCTAAAGAACCTACTAGTTCGATTAAATCGTATCTCAACCGAAAGTGTGTTTCTTCATCACGCAAGTCTTGTTGGATATTTTGTGGAACTTCAACTTGTGTAGGAGGATCCAGCACCCAATCCGGAGATATTGCACGTCCGTCTTCTTTGATTATCATATTGTGCAATATGATACATGCATATACTATGCTATGTATGGATTTCTTGTTCATCGCACGAACCGGTCGGTGTAGTATACCCCATCTACCCTTTAAAACACCAAAAGTCATCTCAACATCTTTTCTTGCCGATTCTTACAATATTTTGAACAAGATTTCTTTAGCCTCGACAGGAAATGAGGGAGCTTTCACAAAAACAGACCATGATGGGTAGATACCATCCACAAGAAAGAAGCATCGTCTGTAATATCGTCCGTTAACATAGAATGGATAAAAGGGTGCGGTACCATCCGTTACGGTTTGAAACAACGGCGACGTGTGCAACACATTGATGTCGTTGTTTGAACCTGGAACACCGAAATATGAATGCCAAATCCATAAATCATTCGACGCCACCGCTTCTAGTACGATGGTTGGTCTTTTGATGTCACCCCTAAGGCCCTAACATACGCCCCTCGCAACTCTCTTGGACAATTTTTCCACTCGATACGTGTACACTCGATGCTACCGAGTATCCCTGGAAAATGCCATCTGGCCTCATGTGTGGCGTAAATACGTAAAATGTCATGGCTCGTCGGTTTACGTAAAAATTCTTTACCATACAACTTAATGACCGCGTTGCAAAAAAAATTGCAGACATTCACGGGAAGTTCTGGACGCCATAGCCAGGTATTCATCATATTGATCCGGAGGGTTACATGTCGCTAGTTGGCAAATGGCGGACGTGTATTTTTGTATCGCCGTGAAACTTGGTTTGCCCCTCGCATCGTAACCTTCTTGAAACCATTCCTCGCTTGCTTCGATGTCTCCAACAATCTTTAAAAATAATTCTTTTGGTAAACGAGACCGATCTCTAAACGTTTCGGCATTGTAGAGTGGATTTTCCACAAAATAATCGTTCATTAACACTTCGTTGGCATGTATACGATCACGATCTACCATCTTCTTCTTTGGGCGGGACGAACTAGTGTCAAGTTCGTTATACACCGACACAAAATATTTAAGCGTCTCATTGTCGGAAGACGACTCAGTATCGCTATCGCTATCCATCGGAAACGTCGAATCCGTAGGAAACTCCATTTGAGAAAGATGTAGATTGTGTGAAATGTGTTTGTGTTTTGGTGTGGGTGAAATGGTTAAAAATTGAGAAGTACATATAATATAACAACCCTCCTAAAATATTTCCGACACCCCTAAATTATTTAGAATATCCCTATACGTCTTAAAATACACCCCGTATACGAGAAATGGCCCGAAATACATTTATTTTTACAAAAATTAATTAAAAACGAATTTTAATGGTCCCTGGCGGCCCGCGACAGAGCCAGGGAAGGCCTACGCGGGGCGCGACAGCCTGGACACCAGGCCGCATCAGATCATGCCACATGTCATGTGCGTGTCGCAGCTATACCGGGTGACTGATTCAACCTAGGCCCTACACACCTAGCTCGCGGGCCGCGTAAGAGCAGCCCTGAGCTTTCGCGGGGCGCGACAAATGGCCGATCAGGCCCTATATATTTGGAGTTCAGGCCTTCAGTTTACGTCGTTCAAATTCAAAATCTTTCTCTCGAATTTCTGTAGAATATAAGCTATACTCGGGTATAAAACCCCCCTAATTAATGAAGTTCTGCCTCGATGTAAGTATTATAACCTCGGTTACGTATTAGATACGCTGCCCGGTTGATCTAGGGTTCCGTAACGGCTGTCGAGGTCCTGCCCGACGTAGTCGTTGGAATTCTGTCTCGGGGAAGGTATAACTAATGTAAATATTGGGTTATTATACTAACACGCGTGCATTGTTTAATTAATAGATTATAACCAGAAGACGATGTGGCTTGGAAAATGTGGCTATAAAAGTTACCTAAAAGACGATGTTTTAAATTCAATAAATTAGGGTTTATCCCTATAAACCTGTTTGTAATAGAAACTTGGGTTTTACCCATGTGTTTATTAATATGAAAATGTGGTATTTTACTCTGATAAAATATTTCCTAACTACGGTCCTGATGAAATTTCCGCTGCCAAATAATGATAAACCATGATACCACCAAATCTGAGTTCGCGTCCGCCCGATCCCAGGAGATAGGGCCGGGGGTTGTGACAGAAGGTGGTATCAGAGCTACAGCCACTAATTTCAGCCAAAGAAGTGTTATGCTGACAATTAAATTATCAATTTTGTTAGGAAATAATCAATAAGACTATGTGCATATGTGTAGACTATTGTTTTATGTTATTTGACAATTTGTTAGTTTACAGCATGAGTGACCAAGGACCTTCAGACGCTTACCGTCAGTTGTCCGGCTCACTTAAGAACGAAGGCACCTCTTCACAGCCTACCCTCTTAGGGTATTCGGTTGATACTGAAGACGGGATATTCATGTTCAAGGCCCAATCTGAAGAGCCATTCCCTCCCAAGAAGAGAGGATGGTTCAGCAAAGAAGCACATGAACGTAGGAAAAGGATGAAAGTTACAATAGCAGCGAGCTTTAGCAGCCGCTAAGAGAGAAACGGATGCTCATACTCAGGATATGCTCAATAGGAGTCTAGCAAATTTTCATATCTTAGCAACTACAGCTGCATACCCTAATCTAGAGCCTCATAACACCCCAGCCATTACCATTGTTTCCCACACAACCAATGGAAATTGAAGCCAACCCAGAAAACCAAATCCCAGCACCAACTTTTGACCCAGCAGAAATACCTAGAGTACCAGCAACCCAGACTATGACCCATGGTTTGATGACCATAGGGATTACCAGCAACGCTACCCAATACCAGAGGAACCCATGCCAAACCTAGCAGTTTACCCAGACCTAGACCCTCTAGACCCCTATTACGATAATGACCAATACATTAGGGAAATTCTAGAAAATCCTTACCCTTACGAAGAACCCATGCCCAGTACCTAGATCCCATACCAGCACCCGCACCACCCATGAGCACTGAAAATGTGCAAGAACTCCGAACCTTTGGTGAGGAGATTTTAAAAGAAAGTGACAGGATGAGGCAAATAGGGGAGCGACTCGTCTGGAAATATGACGAGCGTAATATGGAGTTTTGGATGAACCCCTATCACTAATAATATATATATATATATATATATGTGTGTGTGTGTGTGTATGAAAATAAATAAATAAATATATAATATAATAATATATTGTAGTATAGACCATCTTGTGGTTAGTGATGCATACTAGTATTGTACTTTAAATTCCAGTTGTATTTGTAATAAATATAGATGCCTAACATAAAATAGAGTAAGTCGCAATGTTCGACGATTTTGGATCAACATGCTTGTTGTGTGATTGTTGCATTGGATATTTTCATACGATATTAATACTTGGTAATTGTTTAAAATCCAGATGGCCGACGCAGCAAATCAGGAAAACCAGAATAATGAAAATCAAATAAATAACAGTGAAATTCGACATATTGTAACCCAAGGAATTAGAGATGCCATGCCAGCTATTATCCAAAATGTTAGGGAAGCGGAAAATAATAATAAAAGTGGTAATGGAAGTAAGCGAACCCATACGGAACTTAGTCACAGCGTGCACAATGGACCCATTTTTCAAATGCCAATTCCAAAAAAGAAGAAGAACCATGTCTTATGGTTGTTCTTACAAAGAATTCTGGTCTTGTAAACCAATAGAATTCTCTGGCAATGAAGGGCCCATTGCAGCTCTACGCTGGATAGAAAAGACTGAGGCAGTCTTAAAAATAAGCAAGTGAGCAGAAGAAGATAATAAGATAATGTTTGCTTCCAATCTATTTAAAAATGCAGTGTTAGAATGGTGGAACACTATCCTTCAATCTAGAGGAAGTGACAGGGTTTATGGTATGGAATGGAACGAGTTTAAGGATACAATAGAAAGGAAATTATGTCCTCCCAACGAAAAGGAACTGATAGCAAATAAATTCTTAAACTTAAGAATGACTGGAGTAGATAGTAAGGGTTACACTACTACATTCTTTGAATATGCTAGAATAGTGCCAACCCTAGCATCACCTGAACCAGTGTTAATCTCCCGTTACATCTAGGGATTAATCAGTGAAATTAGGCATGTAGTCAAGGGAGCTAGACCACAAACCATAGAAGAAGCGGTAGAACTAGCTAATACCTTGACAGATGAACTGGTACATACCCAAGAAGAAAACCAGAGGAAGAACCTAGCTCAAAAGCTTACCCAAGAATTTCGCTACGGTAATTCCAACCGTGGGAAAAATGTAGGTTCTACTTCTACACCTTACTGCAAGTATTGCAAGAGGAAGCATTCTGGGAGATGCTCCATATACTGCAATTTTTTCAAAATATCTGGACACAAGGAAGAAGACTGCAGGAAGAAACCCACCAATAAGATATGCTACAATTGTGGAGAGCAAGGTCATATCAAGCCAAACTGTCCGAAATTAGCTCCAGCAACAAACATCAAGACTACTAAGAATGCTAGAGCATTTGTCATGACTACAGAAGAAGCCAAAATGATCCCGAACGTGATTGCCGGTACGTTTTTAGTTAATGACGTTTTTGCCAAAGTATTATTCGACTCTGGTGCGAACCAAAATTTTATTAATACTTCATTTTGCAAACTTCACAATTAACCATTAACTAAACTCCAACAAGAATGTTTAGTAGAAACAGCAAATGGAGAGACCAGTAAGATTACCGAAATCTTGCAGGGAGCAAGAATAGAATTTTTAAATCAAAAATTTATTTCAAACCTTTACCCAATGAATCTGGCAGGATTTGATGTTGTATTTGGAATGGATTGGTTAATAGCCAATAAAGCCAGTATTTTATGTGATCAAAAGTCAATACAAGTAAATTCACCAAAAGGTGAAAAGATCACAATTAAAGGAGATAAGCCAACTAAGTCCACAAAATTCATCTCTGTGATGAAAACAGCAAGTTATGCTAGGAAAGGATCATTAGTGTATATGATTTCTATATTCATTAACACTAAAGGAAAGGAATTAAAAGATATCCCTGTAGTATCTCAATTTTCAGATGTATTTCCAGAAGAATTACCAGGGCTACCGCCAGACAGAGAAGTCGAGTTCAGAATTCATCTGCTACTAGGAACAACACCGATTGCCAAATCACCTTATCGTTTAGCACCCGTAGAAATGCAAGAGCTAAAGAAACAGTTAGACGAACTCTTGGAAAAGGGATTCATACAACCAAGTTCATCACCTTGGGGAGCACCGATCTTGTTCGTCAAAAAGAAAGACGGGTCAATGCGAATGTGCATTGATTACCGTGAATTGAATAAAGTCACGATTAAAAATCGGTACCCATTACCGAGAATCGATGATTTGTTTGATCAGTTACAAGGAGCTCGATAAATCGACTTACGCTCAGGATATCATCAATTAAAGGTACAGGAAGAGGACATTCCTAAGACCGCATTTAGAACCAGGTATGGCCATTATGAATTTACTGTCATGCCCTTTGGTTTAACTAATGCCCTAGCCGCATTTATGGACATGATGAACCGAATATGTAAGCCATATTTGGATAAATTCATAATTGTCTTTATAGATGATATTCTCATTTACTCTAAGAGCAAAGAGGAACATGAAAAGCATTTGCACGCACTTCTAAGTTTATTAAGAAAAGAGAAGCTTTATGCAAAGTTTTTGAAGTGTGAATTTTGGTTAGAAGAAGTACAGTTTCTTGGACATTTAGTCAACCATGAAGGAATTCATGTAGATCCCACAAAGATTGAAGCAATTACTAAATGGAAAACCCGTGAATCACCAACGGAAATTAGAAGTTTTCTAGGACTAGCCGGTTATTATAGAAGATTCATCCGAGATTTTTCTAGAATAGCCATTCCCTTAACAAAACTAACTTGTAAGTCTGTTAAGTTTGAATGGGGACCAAAAAAAGAAGAAGCCTTTAGAATCCTTAAACAAAGATTAACCAACGCACCCATATTAGCATTACCAGAAGGAACTGAAGATTTTAAAATTTATTGTGATGCTTCTAAATTGGGTTATGGATGTGTATTAATGCAACGTCAAAAGGTTATAGCCTATGGATCTAGACAACTTAAGAATCATGAAGAAAATTATACAACCCATGATTTAGAATTAGGAGCTATAATTTTTGCCCTGAAAATTTGGAGACATTATCTTTACGGTAGTAAGTTTACCATTTTCACCGATCATAAGAGCTTAAGATATGTTTTCGGGCAAAAAGAGTTAAATATGAGAAAAAGACGCTGGATGGAGATACTAAGTGATTACGATTGTAATATCCAGTATGATGCAGGAAAAGCTAACGTAGTAGCTAATGCTTTAAGTCGAAAATATCACGAAAAACCAAAAAGAGTACGTTTTCTTAAAGTAAATCTGCAGATAGATTTAAATGAACAAATTAGGAAAGCATAAAAATCAGTAATCAAGGATGATACTGAGAAATTGAAAGGAATGATTAAGGAATTAGAACAAGGAACAGATGGAATTTGGAGATTCCATAAGAAAAGAATGTGGATACCTAAACTAGGAAACCTACGCCACCGTATATTAGAAGAAGCCCATAAATCTAAGTATACGATTCATCCTGGAAACCATAAAATGTATCAAGACCTAAGAAATAATTTCTGGTGGATAGGAATGAAAAAAAGGATATAGCAGCTTATGTTGCCAAGTGTCTAACTTGTTCACAGGTCAAAGCTGAACACCAGAAACCCTCAGGTTTGTTACAGCAATTAGAAATGCCTGTATGGAAATGGGAATTGATAACAATGGACTTTGTTACCAAATTACCCAAGACACAAAAAGGTAATAATACAATCTGGGTGATTGTAGATAGACTAACTAAATCTGCTCATTTATTACCAATGAAGGAGACTTTCAGTATGGAACAACTAGCCAAGTTGTATGTAAATGAAATAGTTTCATTACATGGAATTCCCTTATCAATTGTTTCTGATAGAGATAGTCGTTTTACTTCTCATTTTTTGACAAGTTTCCAAAAAGCAATGGGAACCAAGCTAAATGTAAGCACCGCTTATCATCCTTAAACGGATGGACAAAGTGAAAGGACGATTCAGACAATGGAAGATATGCTTAGAGCTTGTGTAATTGATTTTGGAGGAAATTGGGACGATCACTTACCATTAATAGAATTTTCCTACAATAACAGCTATCATACCAGTATCAATACTGCACCATTCGAAGCACTTTATGGACGAAAGTGCCGAACCCCAGTCTGTTGGGCAGAAATTGGAGAAAAGCAATTATCTGGACCTTAGATAGTACAAGAGACAACAGACAAGATTATTCAACTCAAAGAACGACTAAAAGCAGCATGCGATCGTCAGAAAAGCTATGCTGATAACAGGTGAAAACCATTGGAATTTCAGGTAGGAGACAAAGTTTTATTAAAAGTTTCTCCTTGGAAAGGAGTGGTAAGATTCATCAAAAGGGGAAAGCTAAGCCCCAGATATGTTGGACCTTTTGAGAATATTAAAAGAATATGACTAGTAGCTTATCAGCTACAACTTCCAGAGGAAATGGCAGGAATACATGAAGTATTTCATGTACGTAATCTCAAAAAGTGTTTAGCCGACGAAACATTAATGGTACCTCTAAAAGACATAGAGATAAATGAAAAGCTCAAGTTCGTAGAAAAGCCTCTACAAATTGAAGACAGGAAAGTCAAGAATCTTAAACACAAGATATTGGTTCTAGTCAAAGTAAAATGGGATTCCAAGAGAGGACCAGAGTACACGTGGGAGCTTGAATCAGAGATGCAAAGGAAATATCCACACCAATTCCAGTAGACCTCGAGGACGAGTTCTAAAATAAGGTGGGGATGATATAACAACCCTCCTAAAATATTTTCGACACCCCTAAATTATTTAGAGTATCCCTATACGTCTTAAAATACACCCCGTATACGAGAAATGGCCCGAAATACCTTTATTTTTACAAAAATTAATTAAAAACAAATTTTAATGGTCCCTGGCGGCCCGCGACAGAGCCAGGGAAGGCCTACGCGGGGCGCGACAGCCTGGACACCAGGCCGCACCAGATCATGCCACGTGTCATGTGCGTGTCACAGCTATAGCAGGTGACTGATCAAACCTAGGCCCTACACACCTAGCTCGCCGGCCGCGTAAGAGCAGCCCTGAGCTTTCGCGGGGCGCGACAAATGGCCGATCAGGCCCTATATATTTGGAGTTCAGGCCTTCAGTTTACGTTGTTCAAATTCAAAATCTTTCCCTCGAATTTCTGTAGAATAGAAGCTATACTCGGGTATAAAACCCCCCTAATTGACGAAGTTCTGCCTCGATGTTAGTATTATAACCCCGGTTACGTATTAGATACGCTGCCCGATTGATCTAGGGTTCTGTAACGGCTGTCGAGGTTCTGCCCGACGTAGTCGTTGGAATTCTGTCTCGGGGAAGGTATAACTAATGTATATAATGGGTTATTATACTAACACACGTGCATTGTTTAATTAATAGATTATAACCAGGAATCCACCAAGAAAAGTCTAAAGTAGCAATGTGAGTAATCTCCTTTTTGTAAACTGTTTTTACAAAACCTCAAATAATTTACAATGTGATTAGCAGTGATTGAGTCTTTGTAGTTCTTCAATTACTGCCGGTATTTTGGGGGGTTTTGTATACAAAATGTAGAACACGTTACCATTGGACAACGAGATAGCCAATGTTTAATATGACCCACCGGTCAGGATTGACAATACTGAAGGAGTAATTGTGTAGATATAAACATTGTGATTGCTCTCAATACTGTTAAAGGATAAAATGCTTCTTGATTAAACTGGGATTCACTCACCAGTATTTCCCACTGACAAATGTTTTTAAAAAGCGTTTCAGGTAACAAAATGTGGAAGCCAATTAGAAGCTAGCTGGAGAGCACTGAAGGCTTAGAAAATGTGGCTATAAAAGTTACCAAAAAGACGATGTTTTAAATTCAATAAATTAGGGTTTATCCCTATAAACCTGATTATAATAGAAACTTGGGTTTTACCCATGTGTTTATTGATGCGTGTCGAGTGTGATAAGTTTTGATGTATATTTTAAGCCCTTTTTAACACTTTAGTCAAGTTTTAAATTTATAAAACACGATATTTTGCTAACACTAAACACACATATGGGCAAGTGCACCCATCGTGAGCGTAGTATAGCGTTGGTAAGATACCGAGGTCGTCCAAGAACACAAGAGCTTTTAGTACCAGTTTATCCTCAACGTCTAATCAAATCAAAATTTTAGAAAAAGGTTTTAATCATGAAAATAAAAACTAAAAATGCTGAAAATAAAAATAAAAAACAGATAGACAAGAGGAATCACTTGGATCCGACTCGCCTTTAGTGTAACCTTTGATTATTTCCGCACTTTTGCACTTTTTAAGAGATTATCTTAGTTATAGTAGTAGGCCCCTATTTTGAAGGTGACATTACACTCAACCCAGTAGTTTGAGTCAGCAAGGATACAATCCTAAGGGGTTGGATTATTGAAAGATAATTAATTAAGTTATTAATGCTTAATGTGGTAGGCCCCGCTTTTGAAGGTGACGTTACCCTCGGCTAAGTAGTTTGAGTCAGCAGGGATACAATCCTAAGTAGCCGGGTTAATGTATTAATAGTAGTTTACATATGAGGGAATCAAGAAATTCGCACCCCCGCCATCCAATACCATTGGGTATTGAAGGAGGTCCTACTAAGCTTGACCCAGGTCCTTGAAGGATCTATACACTGAACAAGGCAAAAACCTTACCAAACCATTCCCTTAACCCCCGACCAGGTAGCCAACATATCTCTATATAGACCGTAAAGATATGAATGGTGTAAATCTTTTATTTTATATAGACAGTAAAATAACGCCAAGACACCACGGAAAAATGATAAGGAAGTTTCACCTTCAACATAAGAAACTAGTTATTAAAGTTATTAATACAAAACCAAATAAAAAGTGCGAAAAGATTAAAAATAAAAAGTATTACACTAAATGCTTGTCTTCACCAAGTGATGTAAGAGACTTAGGCAAACATGGCCTTTGATTGTCAAGAACTCTTACGATCAATCTTGGATCCCGAGACTACTACACACACTCTATGATGGATGATGGATGATGGTGGTGGATGTGGGTTGTGATGGTGGTGGTGGGTGGGTGAAGTGTGAGAGAGGTGGTTTGCTAAGGGATGCCTTTGAAGTGAACCAAGCACCTCTATTTATAGCCTGCACAGAAGACCGGACACGACCCCGTGTCCATTGGGCACGGCCCCGTATCCATCCATCTTCTCTTTCTTCATTAATTGCAGTTTGTCTGCATTAGTTGACCACGCCCCCGTGTCTGCTGGGCACGGCCCCGTGTGCAGAAGCGTATCTGTACTATCAAGATTTGCTTGGATTCTGCGAATCTTAGCGTTGACCACGGCCCCGTGTCCGCTGGGCACGCCCCCGTGTTGGGAAATAGAAGCTTCTACAACTTTGTCTTTTCTACAGACACTTGGGCACGCCCCCGTGTCCAATGAGCACGGGGCGTGTTCAGCCCTCTGATATCTTGTTTTTGCTTGGGAAGATGCTGTCGAGGGGTCGGGCATGCCACGTTTATTCCTTTT
Source organism: Helianthus tuberosus (assembly GCA_030545235.1). Taxonomy (NCBI): domain Eukaryota; kingdom Viridiplantae; phylum Streptophyta; class Magnoliopsida; order Asterales; family Asteraceae; genus Helianthus; species Helianthus tuberosus. Next base: position 24,067,128 of record CM060426.1, on the reverse strand, counting down.
CTTGTATTATTGTTAGATTTGGCTGCATTTTTGCTTCTTTTATTCATTTAAGCTCATTTAACCCTGAAAATACAAAAGGAAGACAAAAGCACACTTTTTCCAACATTAGTACTAAAAAGGGTTAGTTTTATGCCTCATTTGATGTAATTTATATGTTGCATTTTACACACATCAAATACCCCCACACTTGAATCTTTGCTTGTCCTCAAGCAAAACTCTTTATAATGTGGCTTACACACCCAAATGGAATGGGTAGAAAAGAAGTTTTGGGCTTGTCTTGAGTGTCGGGATTCCAAGATCTTTATTAGGTTTTATTTTTATTTTATTTACAATCCTATTCGTTATGATTTATTTAGAACATTACATAAGAGAAATTACTTATTTGGGCATAACATGCCTCTTTAAAATTTCATTTATATACAAGTTAACATACCTCACGGGAGATCACTCAACACTCAGCCGAAGATGTATTTTTGTGAAACACTCGGGACCGGCATGGAACTTACTTCTACCATATGCTTGCCAAGCAATCAATCCTCCTCCTTTTTAACTATATACCTTTGTAAATATCAAGAGGACTTTGGGGAAGGGTTAGGCTTGGGTTAAAGGTAGGTGGTTTTGGGTTAGTTGTTAGTAGAAAAGGGCGAAAGGCGTAGAAAGCGTCGGTTTTCGTAAGACTTATTTTTGTGACTTTTTATTTTAATGAAGAAATTTTTCAAACAAAGTTCCTTTTTGATGAACTTGTTTGTTTATTTCTTGACTTCATCATCATTTTTTTTTATAAGGAATGTCACATGAAAACGAGCTTTTTACTAAAAAAAAGGGTTTAAAATGAAAAGGGTTTTGGTGGGTATAGGGTGTTTGTTTTGTGAGTTTTAGAAATGAAAAGGTTTAGGCTCAAAGGGGTTAACTAGGGGGATTTTTGGGTAGGTGGTAAAAAAAGAAAAATAATGGTGTTGAAAGAAAAAGGGGTTAGTCCTAATGCCTCCATCATTTACTTTCTTGGGTTTACGTTGGTAAGGACCGGGAATGTATCGTCATGGCAAGTTCTAGAGTCGTAAGAAACCAAGCGGCTATTCACACAAGAAACAAAAAATGAGCATTTAGTTTAAAGATGTGTAATTGAATGCTCAATAAAGGCTCAAAAATCACTTTTTCTAGGAATGGGTTTTTATGTGATCAAGTATATATAATCAAATTTTAACTAGATTTGTCATGCCGTTTCATAATTTTCTTATGTTGGTTCTTTTTATCACGACGCTATCGGTTGTAAATTTGTAAAAATATAACCTTTTTAGAACTTGTTATTCCCAAATTAAACCAAGACAAGTAAAAAAATTGAAAAGTTTTTGAAAAAATTTGGGGTGTTTAGCGGTTCCAATAGAGTTTTGTGTAAGGCTTGTAATTAGGACTTGCAAAATTCAAGGTTTTCGCATCTCCCCACACTTAAACTACACATTGTCCTCAATGTGTCCCAAAAATAAGTTTTTAGGTTGATTGAATGTGTAAAAGGTGTGTTAAAAACAAAATTTTATGTTACTGGGCATCTGGACACGGGCCCGTGGTGTTCAGGCATGGCCCCGTGTTCAGGTTGCCAGTAACAGAAAGTATCAGGAAGTAATAGAAGGCTGGGCACGGGGGCGTGTTCAATATACACGCCCCGTGTCCAGTGACCAGAACTGGGCGTTTTTCTGCAGATCCTTGAGCACGGGGCCGTGTTGGCTGGGCACGGCCCATGCTGAACTTTCTGTAATGAAGAAAAATTTATCGGGAGGCCCTGTTTTCGTGCATGGGGTGTTGGTTCAAGTTTCCCTTAGTATCCTTCACCATCCCGAGTGTGTTTTACCCATTACAACATCATCCAAACACCAATTTAATTAAAACCATCATTTCATTAAAAATAACACATTACATAGGGTCCTAGAAAATTAAAAAAAATAAAGCAGAAAAATAGAAAACTAAAAGTCCTAAAATAGATAGGTCAAGTGATACATGAAATCATCCTAAGGAGTTCTACCCTCATTATAAGAATCAAAAACCTGGAAATAGCTTTCCGGTATTTAATGGCTTCGTAGAACTTTGAACCGAGGGGTGTTCCCTAGACGTTGTTAAGCCATTCCTCTATCTCTCTTGGGAGGAAGAAGGCGGGCTCATTTTCCTCAACATCTTGGGGAGGAGGAGTGACACCAACTGGAACCCCTTGTAATATGTCTCGAGGGGGCTCCGGGTGTATGGTGTATCACTCGGCCGGTATGATGACTTCGGGTACCACATTCCATGTCCTTTGGGTGATGATTGGTACCAAAGGAGGAGAAGCGAGAATATTCAACCTTTGGTGCAAAAGGTTGACCTCTTGAAGACATCCTTCTAGCCCCACCGTTAAATGATTGATACGGTCGACCAATGCTTCTTCTACTCCCGTCATCTCATCAATGGCCTCTCTTAAAGCGTATACGTAGTTCACAAGAGAGTCTTCTACCGATGATGACCTTCTCCCTTGTCGGTTGTTCCTGGAGTGCGATGAAGATGTTCCGCTAGTTCTGCTCGCCATTCTAAGAAAACAAACCGAAAAGAGTTCAATTTATTGGGACAGTACCTCGGACACGGCCCCGTGCTCAATGAGCACGGCCCCATGTTCACCTATCTGCAGATTTTTGGAACAAGGAATCTTAGAGTTTCAAATTATTTTTCTGACTTTTGAGGCATTTTTAAGCAGAAATAACTTAAAACAGTGTTGTAAAACTTATTTTTAATAAGATTCCTTGAATAAAAATCTAACAAACATTACAATAAAGCTTGAAACCATGGTGATTTCAAGCTCTAATGGAGGTGTTGAGGAAAAATTGAAGAAGAAGGCAATGGACAAAAGTAGAAAAGACAAGATGGTTGTTGAGAACCTTCTTTTAGAATATACCTAAGATGGTATGTGTGAAGATCCCACCAGATCTTTGTCTTTGGAATGGTCCAAATGTGCAGGAATCTTGCTGCCTGTATAGAAAACGACAGCATACTGCACACGGCCCCGTGTGCAGACAATATTCTGACACTTTTTGTCCGTATTCTGACCAAAAGTCAGACGAGAATCTTTTGGTGGACACGGGGGCGTGCTGACCTGGACACGGCCCCGTGTCTAGAAGCTATTTATGAAGTTTTGTCTAATTTTAAGGTATTTATTCGGATCGGGTGGTTCTTTACTGGACGGAACGACACCAAAGTTCCTGAGATACCTTAGTTGCTCTAGATTTAGACGAGAACGCAAGAGGTTATCGGAAAGGGTGATTCCTACGCTATATGTAGGTGGACAAGTCCAACCCTTATCCAGGCTCTCGTTAAAGAAGGTGTATGTCGAATTGCTCAGGTCTATGTATGCATCGACGGAAGTCGATGGAGAGTCCTTCATGGCACAATCGACACAGGGACGACTATCGCTCAAGTCTTCAAAAGAGTTAGAGGTGATTTCGGGTGTGTCGATGTTTTTTTTATCTGAATGCGATCTCACTAATTCTTTTTGATCGTTGTCTTGAGGTGAATTAATGATATCCATCTCAAGTTCTTTTATCCAGTTAAGAATTAGATCTTCCATTTGAAATAATTCATCAAGAAGCATTTCATCTAGAAGGGACGATTGAGAGCATTCGAGGGAGAGATAGGGATTATTTTTACTCTTGCCCCTCTTAAGGCTACAGGTAAACAATGGGTCTATATAGTGGGGTTTGTAATTTAAAAAATAACATTTTAAATCTTCGTGATTTCCGCTACATAATTGACACCACGTATCATAAGAGGAACGGTAGTAAAAAAAATCAGTATCGCTCATGGTTGTTGTCAGAAATTATCAACCGTCGGGATCTTACGGTTCTGTTTTCAGTATCTGACACTTGGGCACGGGGCGTGTTGATTGTGCACGGCCCCGTGTTCAGCTACTGTCTGACTTAAACAGGATTGCCAGTACCAAAGATTGGGCACTGGGCGTGTTTAGCGGGCACGACCCGTGCTGAGTTCTGCAGAAGCTGAAAATTTAAGAAAAATCCAAAAAAAAAAAAACAGAAAAATAGGAAAAACGATTAGGCCATTGATTCCAAACTTTCTTAAAATCCTTGTGTCCCCAGCAACGGCGCCAAAAACTTGATGCGTGTCGAGTGTGATAGGTTTTGATGTATATTTTAAGCCCTTTTTAACACTTTAGTCAAGTTTTAAATTTATAAAACACGATATTTTACTAACACTAAACACACATATGGGCAAGTGCACCCATCGTGAGCGTAGTACAGCGTTGGTAAGATACCGAGGTCGTCCAAGGACACAAGAGCTTTTAGTACCGGTTTATCCTCAACGTCTAATCAAATCAAAATTTTAGAAAAAGGTTTTAATCATGAAAATAAAAAACTAAAAATGCTGAAAATAAAAATAAAAATAAAAACAGATAGACAAGATGAATCACTTGGATCCAACTCGCCTTTAGTGTAACCTTTGATTATTTCCGCACTTTTGCACTTTTTAAGAGATTATCTTAGTTATAGTAGTATGCCCCTCTCTTGAAGGTGACGTTACCCTCAACCAGTAGTTTGAGTCAGTAAGGATACAATCCTAAGGGGTTGGATTATTGAAAGATAATTAATTAAGTTATTAATGCGTAATGTGGTAGGCTCCTCTTTTGAAGGTGACGTTACCCTCGGCTAAGTAGTTTGAGTCAGCAGGGATACAATCCTAAGTAGCCGGGTTAATGTATTAATAGTAGTTTACATATGAGGGGATCAAGAAATTCGCACCCCCGCCATCCAATACCAGTGGGTATTGAAGGAGGTCCTACTAAGATTGACCCAGGTCCTTGAAGGATCTATACACTGAACAAGGCAAGAACCTTATCAAACCATTCCCTTAACCCCCGACCAGGTAGCCAACATATCTCTATATAGACCGTAAAGATATGAATGGTGTAAATCTTTTATTTTATATAGACAGTAAAATAACGCCAAGACACCACGGACAAATGATAAGGAAGTTTCACCTTCAACATAAGAAACTAGTTATTAAAGTCATTAATACAAAACCAAATAAAAAGTGCGAAAAGATTAAAAATAAAAAGTATTACACTAAATGCTTGTCTTCACCAAGTGATGTAAGAGACTTAGGCAAACATGGCCTTTGATTGTCAAGAACTCTTACGATCAATCTTGGATCCCGAGACTACTACACACACTCTATGATGGATGATGGATGATGGTGGTGGTGGGTGGGTGAAGTGTGTGAGAGGTGGTTTGCCAAGGGATGCCTTTGAAGTGAACCAAGCACCTCTATTTATAGCCTGCACAGAAGACCGGACATGACCCCGTGTCCATTGGGCACGGCCCCGTGTCCTTCCATCTTCTCTTTCTTCATTAATTGCAGTTTGTCTGCATTAGTTGACCACACCCCCGTGTCTGCTGGGCACGGCCCCGTGTGCAGAAGCGTATCTGTATTATCAAGATTTGCTTGGATTCTGCGAATCTTTGCGTTGACCACGACCCCATGTCCGCTGGGCACACCCCCGTGTCCAATGAGCACGGGGCGTGTTCAGCCCTCCGATCTCTTGTTTTTGCTTGAGAAGATGTTGTCGAGGGGTCGGGCATGCCACGTTTATTCCTTTTCTTGTATTATTGTTAGATTTGGCTGCATTTTTGCTTCTTTTGTTCATTTAAGCTCATTTAACCCTGAAAATACAAAAGGAAGACAAAAGCACACTTTTTCCAACATTAGTACTAAAAAAGGGTTAGTTTTATGCCTCATTTGATGTAATTTATATGTTGCATTTTACACACATCATTTATGAATATGAAAATGTGGTATTTTAATCTGATAAAATACTTCCTAACTACGGTCCTAATGAAATTTCCGCTGCCAAATAATGATAAACCATGATACCACCAAATCTGAGTTCGCGTCCGCCCGATCCCAGGAGATAGGGGCCGGGGTTTGCGACATATAAAGGATTAAAGGTTATTTATTTTTTTAATAAATTTACCGTTAAAAACGGTCAAAAATCAAAGCCCCAGCATTCAAATTGTTCAAAATGTACAACTTTACAACGCGTGAAGAATTCCACACGTTTTATATTTCACGCGTGGAACTTAATAGTGGCGGCGGTGTTCCGATCCTCATCACTCGTGATGGGTAGTCCATCACGTACCACCCCACATCCCCTAATGGTTGATGACATGGTGGAACTTGATTGGAAGTTGTGAGTGATAGAATTTGTACAAGTGATGACCACCCTGTAACACCACGTAAAAATGTGTCCAATTATGTATAGACACGTGTCCTAAACTCTAGATATGTGAAAAATTGAGTTTGAAGGACTAAAGTTGACAAACAGTGAAAATATGTATGCAAAGGGACTAAAAGTGTCAACATGCCAAACTTGTGCCTCTGAATGACCATACATGAAGAATATATTCTTAAACGAGTGATTAATTGGATATAAAAAGCCGTTCATGAAAATAATCGGAATATTATAAATTACAAGGGTTAAACGTTTCAACATGTTAATTCTTACCTCTGAGTGACCTTTTAACGAACCCGAGGCTTCGAAATATTCAAGTATACTCTCAAGAATAAGTGGTGTAAATTTCACGTGATTTCGAGATCGTTAAGCAAGTTTTCAAGACTTTGGGTGAAAAGTGTCAACGTGATGAAACTTGTGTTTAAAGTGATATTTAACGAAACCGGGCCTAACGGAGTTTGGTTATACTCCCTTGAACCTCTACAAACTAACTACAAGGGCCAAAGGTGCTTAAAATGAAAGATTTAGGGCTTGAAAAGGTGCAGGGACAGAAATGGTCAAAGTTGAAACTTGTTTGGCTGGTTAACCAGGTGGTCGCGTGGCGCGACCTTGATGTCTGCCAGCCGTCGCGCAGCGCGATGGCACTAAAATCACAGCAGCATGCTGCCAGGTGCATGTTTCAGCTTTAAACCGACTTTAACCTCATTCAATCGATACTAGGGGCTGTTAGACGGATTTTTATTACCACTAGGACACCTGGGGTGATCCTAGGAACATCCAAAACACCTGCAATCATCTAGGGACTTGGCAATCTCCTATATAAGACACTCTAGTTCATTGTTCTTATGCACACTTTTGCAACAACTTTAAAAAAAACACACACTTCTGGAGCTTGCAAGCATTAGGAGAAGACTTTCAAGTGTAGAAAAGATAGCAAGGACCCTAAGTAAGAGTCTTAATCCCTGCTTAGTCCTTTTAATTAGCTTAAATACCGAAAAGTCAAACATATCGTAATTTAGCTTTGACTTTCGGTTTAATCATAATTGGTCCAGCCACTGATTGAAACGAAAGTGGTTATGGAACCATATTAAGGTAGGTGATTAACCCTTAAAAGGGTACCTCCTAATTTATTCGTTTGACTAGTTAATTATCGGGTCAAATTAGTTAATCAAAAAGTCAAACTGGACAGAAAGTTTAAAAATGATTTAAACTAATAAAACAGAGGTTCTAAATTATATTTTAATGTTCTAATGACTTGGTAATTAGTATTAGAACATGTTTAACCAGGTCTAACCTGACAATTATCAGTCTAAGGTCCGTTTATAACCGAAAGTCGCAAAAGCTTGACTTTTTCTTTGACTTTCAGTTCTGACCCGTTTAAGCTTAATTCTTCCATGTTTTAAGCTTCCATTAGGACCATATTATATAGTAGTGTAACCTCCTGGAATTATATTGCTTGGTCCTTATTGGTTTGAATTATATGCTTGTATTTGTTAATATGCTTATAAATGCCGTAAATGCCCTTTTGACATATAAATGAGATTTTTAGAAATGTGAGAGGACAAAAACTTTTGTTACTAATATATAAGCTTGTCCCGAAAATTTGACATCAGTTCTTGGTCCCAAATAGGAGCTATGCCCGATATCGTAATTAGAAGCTTTTTGTTAATTAAATTGTGATGTCTTGCATAAGTCATGCTTAAACTTGGATTTTGAACCAAAGCTCATTACCTACTGTTAAGATATTATTTTTAAGGAATATTAAGATTTTTGGTCAGATTATAATCTGTTTAAATCATAGAGTTCATGTGTAATTCGGTAAATGATGATAATACCTTTTTCATGCATAAAATGAGATTAACAAATGATTTAAATGCCAAACTTTTTCCTACTGATTTCATACATTAAATAAATTATTTTGAGCATTTAAAAGTGATCAAAACCTCAGATTTACATAAACATCTTGATTATCGTCAATTAGCGAGTTTTACACTAATTAGGTGCATAGTTTGGTTTAAAACCATATTTAACATCTAAGACTTATTACTTACTGAATTTTTAAACAAATTTAAATTCTATTACAGTAGGTATAAGTTATGAACTCAGGTTTCCAAAAATGCCCTTAAAAGCCTATGTGAAATGACCAAAATGCCCTTTCGGGACATAGTTTGGTCATAAATAGTAAATTTCACATATGTATAATATCTTACTGATGTAATGAGTTAAATTAAATATTTTTACTGATTTCAAATGACCAGAACTTCAGTTTATTATAAAATCTCTTTTATAAGCATTAAAATTACCAAAATGCCCTTCTGGGACTTAAATTGGTTTAAATTACTTTTTTGGCATATATGTTAACATCTTACTGATGTATTAACATATTTTAAGCATAATAACAATTAAGACCTGTATATAATTCATTTGGTTACCCGTTACGCGTTTAAGCGTTCGGATCGGTTTATATGACTAGTTTACGTAAAATAGCCGAAACGGGTTTAACCTTATCATTAAATTCTCAAATTCCAAAATATGTTTAGTTTACCCATATTATACAAGTATCCAAGCTTGTCGGGTCTAAAGCACATTCTATTCCGGTCTCTGCTTAATCTAGCGTTTAGAACCGTAAAGTTTCTTTCTAGCTAGGCGGTCTAAGTCTTTGACTTTACTAAGGCCCGTTAGCATCCTAATAGGTTATTAAACCTTCTATACATATTAAATAGCATCCAGTAGAAGGTACCATCAAAAAGCTTTAGGATTATACTACTGAGTTACCTTTCACATTAACTCAGGTAAATACTTTTAACTTATTTTTCCTTATACGGGCTAGGGATATGGTATTATAATAATACCACTTGGTCGGGTATGAAATCATTTAATCGGATTGTGATTAATAAATTTACATAACCCGTTTTGATCTGTCTTGTTTGATAACAGAAACATTGGGGGTTAATTCGACTGTGTCCTGGATATCCTCGGCTCATTTCATTTGAAAATGGCCACGACCTATGCACGGGGTGTAGGCATACACCTGACAGATGCAAATGCTAAAAATATAAACCCACATGTTGGGGATAACTCCTTTGTGGGTTCTATAAGTGGTGAGTCGGCTAATCATGACAATCGGCCTCAATTGTATGACAAACATGTAAATCTGTATACAAGATTATCTTTAAATAATTGTCCCAAGTTATAAATGAATTATGTCTTGTGCACTTAAATCAATTTTCATAAATGTTTTCAAAAGAGTCAGTTAATTGTATTTACCAGTGTAAACTGACGTATCTTCTAAAGATTGATTGACAGGTACCTCTCGTAAATAGACTGGAGCTATTAGGTGTCGTATAAGAGGATCTTGCAAATCCCTAAGATGCCTGAAGTCTGTTATTTTCCGTTTCTTGTATTTTATTTATGACCCGCCTGTGGATCTTATTACAATCCAGTCTGTATATTCTTTCGTCGAACACTCAGACATTATGGTTTGTAATAGTTTATTCACCAAGCCTTCCGCTGTGCTATTATATTGTGTGTATTGTCAATGATGATATCAACTACGTCACGATACTCCCCGCCGGGCCCACCGGTAATATGTGGAAATATCGGGGTGTGACAGGTTGGTATCAGAGCCAACATTGAGTGAATTAAACACTAACCTTTTGTGTTTAATCTCAATGACATAATAAGCACATTCCTTATACTTCCGAGTCTAGGCTAATGACCTAGGATTTATTCTTAACTTTCCTTTTATTGTTTATATTATATTTACTTGTTTTGACAGGTTATCAAATTGGAAAATGCTGCCACGTGTGAGAGGCAGAGGAAAGGGACCAATGAGAGGGGGCCATCAGGCCACGCGGGACCATCCCGTCGACGTACCCCGTCGGCGACTTTCTCTAGTTCCGACTCTCGGGACCATTGGAGTCATAACTTCGAGCCGGTGAGACATTCTATTTCACTGGGATCCTCACCATCCGACCCTCCATACTTTAGACAACCCATTCCCGATGAACCCCAACATTCCCAGCATTCTCTAGAATCACACCATTCGAACCAATCTCACCACTCCCTTCACTCCTATTCCATTTATTCCCCAGGTCAATTCAATCCCAATGAATATGCCAACAATCTTTTTGGTTTCAACCCTTTAGGACCACAAGATCACTTCTCCCAGGAGATTGAAATGGACGACGACCCTGACCCTGAAATGCAAACCGGAACACCGAGCCACCCTATCAGTATCTCAAGCGGTTCTTCGTATCAAGGATCGCCGTACCAAGGGCCCGATCCATTTAAGGAATGGTGGTCAAGGTATGAATGGGAATTCACCCCTTCATATCATAACTCTCCTGCTCAACCTCCTTTAAATGATCCGCAACTTCAAGCAGTTACCCCACCACCTATACCAGTTGAGGAACCACCTCAACCGCCTCCTGAGCCGCCAAGGCGAAGGAGAAATGCTCGAATGTCTGTAAGTGGGGGACCACGGTTCACATCCCCTCATGGTTCAAGTTCTTACCCCTCCTATTCCCGAGGACCCCCAAATGGGTGGACCCTCGCACGCGGTGCCGGAAGTCAATCCCCCGCCAGTTTCTCATACACCACCGCCACCGCCAGTGGGTTTTGACAACCCGATACCAACATACCCAGGTTCGTCTGGGTATAACCCATCTGGGTATCCAACCACTGCGGAATATGGGGCCCATGACCCATACCTTACACAGCACAATACAATGCACTTTATCCTTCGTCTTACCCACCAGTTTACCCAACTGGATATCCGGTGCAAGGGTATCAATACCCACCATATCATCAACCTCCTCCTCCCCAACAGGAGCAAACTCAGGAGATTCTGCAGAGGTTAGACCGGGTTGAGCGTGAAGCCGATGAAACTAAAAAGAAGCATAATGGCTTTCTCAAGGGCCTCACGAACCTCATTAAAGGCAAGAAGAAGTAGGAAGTTGTTATTTTATTTTATTTTGTATTGTCTTTTAATCAAGTCCCTGCGAGGACATTATTTTATTTTTAGTACTGAGTCCCTGCGTGGACTTACTTTCTATTTCCGTAGCCCCTGCGTGGGCAGTATGTTGTTTCAAGTCCCGTTTAGGGCATCGTTGTACTAGTTTCGTGATTTAATGAAGTTATTTTCGATTTTTAAATATGAATTCTATTACATCATCATGCTATATCATTTCAAATTTAATTAATCTGCCTTTGAAATTTTTAGAGGTATAACCTAGCCAAAAATATTAATGGCTATGATGGTACAACCTTTTTAAGAAAATAACTCCCTGTTAACATCTAAAAACATGTTAACATTCTTGGTTGTGCGGTACGGAAAACCACACAAGCTTCCAAATGTACTTGGACTTTCCTAAGTCACTATCATAGCCTATATGATCTATATGAATCATGGCTAATAAACATCAATATGATGTATACACCTAAAACATCCATTTGAGATGTACGCTTACAAGCAAAGGTGTAATAATGACAATGACAGTTCTACTTTATAAACTTCTTGTCAGTAAGGCGACGAACTGTGTTTGACCCTTAAAAGATCACTGATCCAGGAGATCATTGATATAACTTAATCGTCCCTGTGACAAGGCCTCTTGTGCTGTCTAAATGTCCTTCGAGACGAGCCTTGTGCTAAATTAAAATGTCTTTCAGGACATTGACAGTTGTGATTTATATTCCCCTGTCTAATAAAATATAAATAATTATATCTCATTGATTATTATTATTTTCTTCAAATGGTCTATATGGTTTAATAATACCATGACCATCTAATCATCAATGTGATGATTTATTGCATAATTTAAATATAGCATTATTGTTTAATATAGTACCCAAATCATGACTGGATTTGATGAAGTAAACAGTCATCCACGGGAAGAAAACAATAATGAGGCCAGAATAAATCTTACAAACGCTGAACTGCAAGCCATGATTGACACCACAGTTGCTCAAGCGGTGGATAAGATATTCAAGGAACCGAGTCATGTTCGGTCCAAAACTCACACAAAACCCTTATCACGGTCGCATGCATCAAGAAGGGATGAATCTCAGCATTCATCCAATCAAAGATCTGAGCCTCAGAAAGTGGTGTTAAATCAGACTCCTAAGTACAAAAAGAGTTGTACCTATAAGTACTTCGTCTCCTGTAAACCGAGGGATTTTACCGGAGAAAAGGGAGCAATCGACTGCATGAAATGGTTAGACGAAATGGAGACTGTGATTGACATCAATGGATGTGCTAAGGAAGACATAGTTATGTTTGTGTCTCAATCTTTCAAGGGCGATGCCCTCACTTAGTGGAAAGCATTAGTACAGTCCACTGGAAAGATTCATTTGTATAACCTTTCATGGAGCAAGTTTGTGGATCTTGTGAAAGATACATATTGTCCTCAGCATGAAGTTGAGAGGATTGAAACTGACTTCCTCACCTTGGTGATGAAGGATTTAGACTGTAGGTCCTATGTGACCAGTTTCAACTCGATGTCGAGGCTTGTACCATATTTAGTCACTCCTAAACCCAAACGCATTACGCGATTCATCTGTGGTTTAGCCCCTGAAGTAAAAGGAAACATCAAGGCTTCCAAGTCTACTACTTATAGATCTGATGTGGATCTATCTCTGTCCCTTACTCTTGATATTGTGAGGAGTAGGGCAAGGAAAACTACCAATGACGGGAAGAGGAAGAGGGGGGAAGACAAGTCCTCTCAATCAAACAAAAAGAACAAAGGGAACTTTGGTTTTAAGAAAGGGCAGTCGAATGACAAACCCAGGTGCAAGACCTACAACAAAAGTCACTTTGGAAAGTGCAACCAAGACCCACAAGCTAAACCATGTGGGATTTGCAAGAAGAAAGGGCACAAAATGGTGGAGTGCCGGAACATTAAGGATGCAACCTGTTATGGTTGCAACGAAAAGGGGCACATCAATACAAACTGCCCCAAGAATGCTAAGAAGCCCGAAGAGGCGAAGAAAACCAACGCAAGAGTTTTCCAGATGAATGCAAGGGAAGCAGTGAACAATGAGAATGACATAACAGGTACCTTCCTCATTAATAATAATTATGCTAGAGTCTTATTTGATTCAGGTGCTGATAAGTCTTTTGTAGACCATAAGTTTTGTAAGTTACTGAATCTGCCTATTAAGACTCTAGACATAAAATATGAGGTAGAGCTTGCTGATGGTACCTTAGAAACAGCCTCAGCTCTTCTTGATGGATGTTTCATATCCATTAAGAATCATTCTATCCCACTATCCCTCCTGCCAATGAAATTGGCTGGGTTTGATATAGTTTTGGGCATGGATTGGTTGTCGCATAACCAAGCCCAAATTACCTACGATAAAAAGCTAGTTATCATCAAAACCCCTTCTGATGAATCCGTCACCATCCAAGGAGATACACTGTATGGTCTGCCCAACAATGTGTCCATTCTCAAAGTATCGCAGTGTCTGAAGAGCGGATGTGTCATTTATATGGCACAAGTGTCAGTAAACAACCCAAAGCCTAAGATTGAAGATATTCCTATTATCTCCAAGTATCCTGATGTCTTTCCTGACGAATTACATGGATTACCTCCGGAGAGGCAAGTTGAATTCAGGATAGACATTCTCCCAGGATTGGCACCTATTGTACGAGCTCCTTATCGTCTAGCGCCTACTGAAATGAAAGAGCTCAGGACTCAATTAGACGACTTACTGGGAAAAGGTTTCATTCAGCCCAGCTCTTCGCCTTGGGGAGCTCCAATATTGTTTGTGAAGAAGAAGGACGGATCAATGCGCTTATGCATTGATTATCGCGAATTAAATAAGGTAACGATCAAGAATCGTTATCCTTTGCCTAGGATCGACGATTTATTTGATCAACTCCAAGGGGCGAGCTATTTTTCGAAGATTGATCTGAGATCTGGGTATCATCAACTTAAGGTTAGAACTGAAGATGTGCCAAAGACAGCTTTCAGAACGAGGTATGGACATTTCGAGTATTTAGTGATGCCTTTCGGGCTCACTAATGCACCAGCCGCATTCATGGACCTCATGAATAGAGTCTGCAAACCATACTTAGATAAGTTTGTCATCGTCTTCATAGATGACATACTTATCTATTCTCGTAGCCAAGTTGATCACGAGAAGCACCTTCGATGTATCTTAGGATTGCGTCGACAGGAGAAGCTGTATGCTAAATTCTCCAAGTGCGAGTTCTGGCTTCGTGAAGTCCAATTTCTTGGACATGTTGTTAGTGAACGTGGCATCCAGGTAGATCCCGCCAAGATAGAAGCCATTATGAATTGGGAAGCACCAAAGACGCCAACAGAAATTCGCAGCTTTCTGGGTTTAGCTGGATATTATAGAAGATTCATTGAAAACTTCTCAAGAATAGCTGCACCATTGACTTCTTTGACCCGTAAGAATGTAAAATTTGATTGGGGTCCAAAACAACAAGAATCCTTTGAGATTCTCAAGCAGAAATTGAGCAATGCTCCAGTGTTGACATTACCCAAAGGAATCAAGGAGTTTGTCGTTTATTGTAATGCATCACACACTGGTATGGGTTGTGTACTTATGCAAAAAGGCAAGGTGATTGCCTATGCATCACGACAACTAAAGGTGCATGAAAAGAATTACACCACCCACGACTTAGAGTTGGGTGTCGTTGTATTCGCACTAAAGTTATGGAGACACTATTTGTATGGAACAAAGTGTGATCTATTCGGATCACAAAAGTCTTCAATACCTATTTAATCAAAAAGAGCTCAATATGAGACAGCGCCGCTGAATGGAAACTTTAAATGATTACGATTGTGAAATTCGCTACTATCCCTGCAAGGCGAATGTAGTCACCGATGCCTTAAGCCGAAAAGAGAGAGTTAAACCTATCAGGATTAATGCTAAGAGCATTGAACTGAAGAATAGCCTGAGTGAAAGGCTATTAGCTGCACAGAAAGATGCTGTTTTGGAAGCTAACCTTCCAGATGAAAAGTTAGGTGTAACTGCTGAACAGTTAACACCTGGCAAGGATGGAATTCTCAGACTGAATGGAAGAATCTGGGTTCCCATTCATGGAGGACTTCGAGATGTAATCCTCCAGGAAGCTCACAACTCCAAATATTCAGTTCACCCTGGAGGTGACAAGATGTATCAGGATTTGAAAGCTAATTATTGGTGGATAGGGTTGAAGAAATCTATTGCCACCCATGTAGCTAAGTGCTTGACCTGTGCTCAGATTAAAGCAGAGCATCAAAAACCATTGGGTTTGCTTCAACAGCTAGAACTTCCCACATGGAAGTGGGAGATGGTAACTATGGACTTTATAACTAGGTTACCTAAGACAAGGCACGGAAATGATACCATATGGGTTATAGTTAATAGACTGACTAAGTCAGCACATTTCTTACCCATCAAGGAGACTCATAGCTCCGACAAGTTAGCCCAGTTGTACGTGGATAAGATTGTGTCTCTTCACGGAGTGCCGGTGTCTATTATCTCTGATAGAGATACTAGATACACCTCTCACTTTTGGAAAAGTTTCCAACAATCTTTGGGCACTCGTTTGAATTTTAGTACTGCCTACCATCCTCAGACAGATGGACAGAGTGAGCGTACAATTCAAACTTTGGAAGACATGCTTCGTGCGTGTGTTATTGATTTGGGAGGTAGTTGGGATGATCACCTACCCTTGATTGAGTTCTCCTATAACAATAGCTACGATACTAGTATTCTGGCTGCCCCTTTTGAGGCATTATATGGTAGGAAATGCAGAACGCCGGTTTGTTGGGCAGAAGTAGGAGAAGCTCAGTTATTAGGACCTGATATAGTCCTTGAAACGACGGACAAGATTGTCTAGATTCGCGATCGCCTGAAAGCTGCCAGGGATAGGCAGAAAAGTTATGCTGACAAGAGGCGAAAACCTCTAAAGTTTGAGGTTGGCGATAAAGTCTTACTGAAAGTATCACCCTGGAAAGGTGTGATGCGTTTTGGTAAGAAGGGCAAGTTAAGCCCTAGGTATATTGGACCATTCAAGATTATCGAATGTGTCGGCAGTGTAGCTTATAAGCTAAACTTGCCTGAGGAGCTGAGTGGAATTCATAATGTGTTCCACATATGTAATCTCAAGAAATGTCTAGCCGATGAAACGCTAGCTATGTCTCATAAAGACGTACAAATTGATGAAAGCTTGAGATTTGTTGAAAGACCTATATTGATCGAGGATCGACAGGTTAAAAAGCTCTGAAGAAAGCATGTGCCAATAGTAAAGGTCAAATGGGATGCCCATAGAGGTCCCGAATATACGTGGGAAGTTGAGTCCACTATGCGATAGAAGTACCCTCACTTATTCCAGTAAATCTCAGGGTCGAGATTTCTTTTAAGGGGGTGAGGATGTAACACCACGTAAAAACGTGTCCAATTATGTATAGACACGTGTCCTAAACTCTAGATATGTGAAAAATTGAGTTTGAAGGACTAAAGTTGACAAACAGTGAAAATATGTATGCAAAGGGACTAAAAGTGTCAACATGCCAAACTTGTGCCTCTGAATGACCATACATGAAGAATATATTCTTAAACGAGTGATTAATTGGATATAAAAAGCCGTTCATGAAAATAATCGGAATATTATAAATTACAAGGGTTAAACGTTTCAACATGTTAATTCTTACCTCTGGGTGACCTTTTAACGAACCCGAGGCTTCGAAATATTCAAGTATACTCTCAAGAATAAGTGGTGTAAATTTCACGTGGTTTCGAGATCGTTAAGCAAGTTTTCAAGACTTTGGGTGAAAAGTGTCAACGTGATGAAACTTGTGCTTAAAGTGATATTTAACGAAACCGGGCCTAACAGAGTTTGGTTATACTCCCTTGAACCTCTACAAACTAACTAACCGGTTTATCCTCAACGTCTAATCAAATCAAAATTTTAGAAAAAGGTTTTAATCATGAAAATAAAAACTAAAAATGCTGAAAATAAAAATAAAAATAAAAACAGATAGACAAGATGAATCACTTGGATCCAACTCGCCTTTAGTGTAACCTTTGATTATTTCCGCACTTTTGCACTTTTTAAGAGATTATCTTAGTTATAGTAGTATGCCCCTCTCTTGAAGGTGACGTTACCCTCAACCCAGTAGTTTGAGTCAGCAAGAATACAATCCTAAGGGGTTGGATTATTGAAAGATAATTAATTAAGTTATTAATGCGTAATGTGGTAGGCCCCTCTTTTGAAGGTGACGTTACCCTCGGCTAAGTAGTTTGAGTCAGCAGGGATACAATCCTAAGTAGCCGGGTTAATGTATTAATAGTAGTTTACATATGAGGGGATCATGAAATTCGCACCCTCGCCATCCAATACCGGTGGGTATTGAAGGAGGTCCTACTAAGCTTGACCCAGGTCCTTGAAGGATCTATACACTGAACAAGGCAAGAACCTTACCAAACCATTCCCTTAACCCCCGACCAGGTAGCCAACATATCTCTATATAGACCGTAAAGATATGAATGGTGTAAATCTTTTATTTTATATAGACAGTAAAATAACGCCAAGACACCACGGATAAATAATAAGGAAGTTTCACCTTCAACATAAGAAACTAGTTATTAAAGTCATTAATACAAAACCAACTAAAAAGTGCGAAAAGATTAAAAATAAAAAGTATTACACTAAATGCTTGTCTTCACCAAGTGATGTAAGAGACTTAGGCAAACATGGCCTTTGATTGTCAAGAACTCTTACGATCAATCTTGGATCCCGAGACTACTACACACACTCTATGATGGATGATGGATGATGGTGGTGGATGTGGGTTGCGATGGTGGTGGTGGGTGGGTGAAGTGTGAGAGAGGTGGTTTGCCAAGGGATGCCTTTAAAGTGAACCAAGCACCTCTATTTATAGCCTGCACAGAAGACCGGACACGACCCCGTGTCCATTGGGCACGGCTCCGTGTCCATCCATCTTCTCTTTCTTCATTAATTGCAGTTTGTCTGCATTAGTTGACCACGCCCCCGTGTCTGCTGGGCACGACCCCGTGTGCAGAAGCGTATCTGTACTATCAAGATTTGCTTGGATTATGTGAATCTTAGCGTTGACCACGACCCCGTGTCCGCTGGGCACACCCCCGTGTCCAATGAGCACGGGGCGTGTTCAGCCCTCTGATCTCTTGTTTTTGCTTAAGAAGATGTTGTCGAGGGGTCGGGCATGCCACGTTTATTCCTTTTCTTGTATTATTGTTAGATTTGGCTGCATTTTTGCTTCTTTTGTTCATTTAAGCTCGTTTAACCCTGAAAATACAAAAGGAAGACAAAAGCACACTTTTTCCAACATTAGTACTAAAAAAGGGTTAGTTTTATGCCTCATTTGATGTAATTTATATGTTGCATTTTACACACATCATTTATTAATATGAAAATGTGGTATTTTAATCTGATAAAATACTTCCTAACTACGGTCCTAATGAAATTTCCGCAGCCAAATAATGATAAACCATGATACCACCAAATCTGAGTTCGCGTCCGCCCGATCCCAGGAGATAGGGGCAGGGGTTTGCGACATATAAAGGTTTAAAGGTTATTTATTTTTTTTTTAATAAATTTACCGTTAAAAAACGGTCAAAAAACAAAGCCCCAACATTCAAATTGTTCAAAATGTACAACTTTACAACGCTTGAAGAATTCCACGCATTTTATATTTCACGCGTGGAACTTAATGGTGGCGGCGGTGTTCCGATCCTCATCACTCGTAATGGGTAGTCCATCACGTACCACCCCGCCTCCCCTAATGGTTGATGACATGGTGGAACTTGATTGGAAGTTGTGAGTGATAGAATTTGTACAAGTGATGACCGCCCTATAACACCACGTAAAAACGTGTCCAATTATGTAAGACACGTGTCCAATTATGTATAGACACGTGTCCTAAACTCTAGATATGTGAAAAATTGAGTTTGAAGGACTAAAGTTGATAAACAGTGAAAATATGTATACAAAGGGACTAAAAGTGTCAACATGCCAAACTTGTCCCTCTGAATGATCATACATGAAGAATATATTCTTAAACGAGTGATTAATTGGATATAAAAAGCCGTTCATGAAAATAATCGGAATATTATAAATTACAAGGGTTAAACGTTTCAACATGTTAATTCTTACCTCTGAGTGACCTTTTAACGAACCCGAGGCTTCGAAATATTCAAGTATACTCTCAAGAATAAGTGGTGTAAATTTCACGTGGTTTCGAGATCGTTAAGCAAGTTTTCAAGACTTTGGGTGAAAAGTGTCAACGTGATGAAACTTGTGTTTAAAGTGATATTTAACGAAACCGAGACTAACGGAGTTTGGTTATACTCCCTTGAACCTCTACAAACTAACTACAAGGGCCAAAGGTGCTTAAAATGAAAGATTTAGGGCTTGAAAAGGTGCAGGGACTGAAATGGTCAAAGTTGAAACTTGTTTGGCTGGTTAACCAGGTGGTCGCATGGCGCGACCTTGATGTCTGCAAGCCGTCGCGCAGCGCGATGGCACTAAAATCACAGCAGCATGCTGCCAGGTGCATGTTTCAGCTTTAAACCGACTTTAACCTCATTCAATCGATACTAGGGGCTGTTAGACGGATTTTTATTACCACTAGGACACCTGGGGTGATCCTAGGAACATCCAAAAACACCTGCAATCAACTAGGGACTTGGCAATCTCCTATATAAGACACTCTAGTTCATTGTTCTTATGCACACTTTTGCAACAACTTTAAAAAAAAAACACACACTTCTGGAGCTTGCAAGCATTAGGAGAAGACTTTCAAGTGTAGAAAAGATAGCAAGGACCCTAAGTAAGAGTCTTAATCCCTGCTTAGTCCTTTTAATTAGCTTAAATACCGAAAAGTCAAACATATCGTAATTTAGCTTTGACTTTCGATTTAATCATAATTGGTCCAGCCACTGATCGAAACGAAAGTGGTTATGTAACCATATTAAGGTAGGTGATTAACCCTTAAAAGGGCACCTCCTAATTTATTTGTTTGACTAGTTAATTGTCGGGTCAAACTAGTTAATCAAAAAGTCAAACTGGACAGAAAGTTTAAAAATGATTTAAACTAATAAAACAGAGGTTCTAAATTATATTTTAAAATTCTAATGACTTGGTAATTAGTATTAGAACATGTTTAACCAGGTCTAACCCGACAATTATCAGTCTAAGGTCAGTTTATAACCGAAAGTCGCAAAAGCTTGACTTTTTTTTTTGACTTTCAGTTCTGACCCGTTTAAGCTTAATTCTTCCATATTTTAAGCTTCCATTAGGACCATATTATATAGTAGTGTAACCTCCTGGAGTTATATTGCTTGGTCCTTATTGGTTTGAATTATATGTTTGTATTTGTTAATATGCTTATAAATGCCGTAAATGCCCTTTTGACATATAAATGAGATTTTTAGAAATGTGAGAGGACAAAAACTTTTGTTACTGATATGTAAGCTTGTCCCGAAAATTTGACATCAGTTCTTGGTCCCAAATAGGAGCTATGCCCGATATCGTAATTAGAAGCTTTTTGTTAATTAAATTGCGATATCTTGCATAAGTCATGCTTAAACTTGGATTTTGAACCAAAGCTCATTACCTACTGTTAAGATATTATTTTTAAGGAATATTAAGATTTTTGGTCAGATTATAATCTGTTTAAATCATAGAGTTCATGTGTAATTCGGTAAATGATGATAATACCTTTTTCATGCATAAAATGAGATTAATAAATGATTTAAATGCCAAACTTTTTCCTACTGATTTCATACATTAAATAAATTATTTTGAGCATTTAAAACTGATCAAAACCTCAGATTTACATAAACATCTTGATTATCGTCAATTAGCGAGTTTTACACTAATTAGGTGCATAGTATGGTTCAAAACCATATTTAACATCTAAGACTTATTACTTACTGAATTTTTAAACAAATTTAAATACTATTACAGTAGGTATAAGTTATGAACTCAGGTTTCCAAAAATGCCCTTAAAAGCCTATGTGAAATGACCAAAATGCCCTTTCGGGACATAGTTTGGTCATAAATAGTAAATTTCACATATGTATAATATCTTACTGATGTAATGAGTTAAATTAAATATTTTTACTGATTTCAAAAGACGAGAACTTCAGTTTATTATAAAATCTCTTTTATAAGCATTAAAATTACCATAATGCCCTTCTGGGACTTAAATTTGTTTAAATTACTTTTTTGGCATATATGTTAACATCCTACTGATGTATTAACATATTTTAAGCATAATAACAATTAAGACCTGTATATAATTCATTTGGTTACCCGTTACGCGTTTATGCATTCGGATCGGTTTATATGACTAGTTTACGTAAAATAGCCGAAACGGGTTTAACCTTATCATTAAATTCTCAAATTCCAAAATATGTTTAGTTTACCCATATTATACAAGTATCCAAGCTTGTCGGGTCTAAACCACATTCTATTCCGGTCTCCGCTTAATCTAGCGTTTCGAACCGTAAAGTTTCTTTGTAGCTAACCGGTCTAAGTCTTTGACTTAACTAAGGACCCGTTAGCATCCTAATAGGTTATTAAACCTTCTATACAGATTAAATAGCATCCAGTAGAAGGTACCATCAAAAAGCTTTAGGATTATACTGTTGAGTTACCTTTCACATTAACTCAGGTAAATACTTTTAACTTATTTTTCCTTATACGGGCTAGGGATATGGTATTATAATAATACCACTTGGTCGGGTATGAAATCATTTAATCAGATTGTGGTTAATAAATTTACATAACCCGTTTTGATCTGTCTTGTTTCATAACATAAACATTGGGGGTTAATTCGACCGTGTCCTGGATATCCTCGGCTCATTTCATTTGAAAATGGCCACAACCTATGCACAGGGTGTAGGCATACACCTGACAGATGCAAATGCTAAAAATATACACCCACATGTTGGGGATAACTCCTTTGTGGGTTCTATAAGTGGTGAGTCAGCTAATCATGACAACCGGCCCCAATTGTATGACAAACATGTAAATCTGTATACAAGATTATCTTTAAATAATTGTCCCAAGTTATAAATGAATTGTGTCTTGTGCACTTAAATCTATTTTCATAAATGTTTTCAAAAGAGTCAGTTAATTGTATTTTCCAGTGTAAACTGACGTATCTTCTAAATATTGATTGATAGGTACCTCTCGTAAATAGACTGGAGCTATTAGGTGTCGTATAAGAGGATCTTGCAAATCCCTAAGATGCCTGAAGTCTGTTATTTTCCGTTTCTTGTATTTTATTTATGATCCGCCTGTGGATCTTATTAGAATCCAGTCTGTATATTCTTTCGTCGAACACTCAGACATTATGGTTTGTAACAGTTTATTCACCAAGCCTTCCGCTGTGCTATTATATTGTGTGTATTGTCAATGATGATATCAACTACGTCACGATACTCCCAGCCGGGCCCACCAGTAATATGTGGAAATATCGGGGTGTGACAGGTTGGTATCAGAGCCAACATTGAGTGAATTAAACACTAACCTTTTGTGTTTAATCTCAATGACATAATAAGCGCATTCCTTAGACTTCCGAGTCTAGGCTAATGACCTAGGATTTATTCTTAACTTTCCTTTTATTGTTTATATTATATTTACTTGTTTTGACAGGTTATCAAATTTGAAAATGCCGCCACGTGTGAGAGGCAGAGGAAAGGGACCAATGAGAGGAGGGCCATCAGGCCATGCGGGACCATCCCATCGACGTACCCCGTCGGCGACTTTCTCTAGTTCCGACTCTCGGGACCATTGGAGTCATAACTTTGAGCCGACGAAACATTCTGTTTCGCTGGGATCCGTAGCATGAGTTGAACCGGATATTGTTTTGATATTCTAATTGGGTGTATTTTTTTAATCACAGAGCGTATAATATAAGAATTTTGTTGGTCGGGTCTGAATCAGTAAAATGTTCAAGGACATTCGAAGATAAAAAAATCATGGAACCCGTAATATATTTTTTGTTGGTCTCACTAAATCCTCACATTAGCAAGTTTAGCTGGTTAGAAACGGGGTGGTTTGGTCAACGTTAAGGGAAATATATAAAACTAGGGGGATTCCTGGCGCTTTGCGGCGGGAATTCTATCCGTACTAGTTTGGTTTGTTATGATATCGACACTCACTATAACAACCGAAAAAGAAAACTAAAAAATGAATACCAGTAGCGGTTCAATAATATTGATACGATGTTGTTCAATCAGAGTGGGTTCAGTTCATCATAGCACCAGTATGATGTTGGCACTCGTATAACTTAAGATACCAAAAAAGACTCTCGTGTCTAATACAATTCTGTTTTCAACAAAAGTTAACGAAATGTAGAGAAAAAAAATTAAACACACACACGTCTTCAATTTTTTTTAAAAGTTAATGAACACAGATTTGTACATTCATAACCACATATTAAATAATCTTATATACAGTTATTCGATTTTACATATAGTTGTCGTTAGTGTTTTTTCCCTTTAATTAAATGAAGATTATCGATTATAATATAAAAGTAAAATAAACATACAAACAAAAGATGCTAGTATCTATAATACTATATTAAGAGAACTGGGTTTTCTACCCTTTTCGTAATTTTACCTAGGTACAAATCTTGTAGCACCATGTACAAATGAAGCAAGTCATTTTAGAGGGGGAAAACTTGGACATTCTCCAAAGTTTTAAGACACTTTGAGGGCAATCTAGACATGTCATCCATGGAATCCATGCCCACTTATGTCTTCCATTAATTGAATTAAATTAAGGAATTAAATAAAACTTTTATAATAATTAAATAAATTAATTGATTAAATTAAATGTTAGACATGCAACGTTTGGGATTTTCATGATTTAATAGTATGTATAAATATAATAAATAGATTTATATGGACTATAAATAGGTTTTCTACCATTATAGTAATTTTACATTGTTTACATATTTTGAAGCAACATGTACAACAGAGCCAAGCTATTTTAGAGAGGGTAAACTTGCACATTGTCCAAAAAATTTAAGACACTTTAGGGACATTTTAGGGATTTTGACACCTTTTTAAATAAAAATAATTTAAAAAGTTATAGGTACTAATAAGTAATGATCATCAAGGCCATCATTTATTGAATTGATTAGGAAATTAACTATTAGTATATGAAGGGTTTAGTGTCACAACCCCTGACCCCATCCTGGGAGCGGGAGCCGCGAACCAGTCAGATAGTATCGGTGTTTATTAATTTGGCAGCGGAAATTTTCATCAGGACCGTAGTTAGGAAATATTTTTATCAGGGTTAAAAACCAAAATGTTTAAAATAGATAAATGGGATAAAACCCAAGTTTTCTTTACAATACATTTATAGGGATAAACCCTAATTGTTGAAAACAAAATCTCCTTTTTATTTAGGTAACTTTTATAGCCAATTTTCTAAGTCTTCAGTGCTCTCCAGCTGGCTTCTATTTGGCTTTCACATTTTGTTATCTGAAACGCGTTTAAAACATTTTTTGTCAGTGGGAAATACTAGTGAGTGAATCCCAGTTTAATCAAAACAGGTTTTATCATTTTACAGCATTGAGGGCAATCCAGCAATTACATTTGTTTATATCTACTTTAATTACCACCCACGGTACTGTCAATCCTGACTTGTGGTAATGTTACTACTCACAGTGTAGTAACAAATTTTGTATACAAAACCCCAACATGCCGACGATGATTGTAGAATTACAAATACTCAATCACTGTTAATTATAATGTAAAAACAATTGAAGTTTTGTAAAAACAGTTTGCAAAAAGGTTTACAAAAAGGAGATTACTCACATTGCTAATTTAGGTATTTCCTGGTGACTTCCTGATTATAATCTATTTATTTAAACAATGCACACGTGTTAGTATAATAACCCAATTTACATTAGTTATATCCCCGAGACATAACTCCAACGACTGAGTCAGGCAGAGCCTCGACATGCGTTACGGAGCACTAGATCAATCGGGCAGCTTAACTAATACGTAACCAGGGGTTATAATACTTACATTGAGGCAGAGCTTCGCTTTTTAGTGGGTATAATACCCGAGTATTATTTTTACTATTCAGAAGTTGAGAGGATTCGAGAATTTTGAACGATTGAAAATGAAGCCTGAGCCCCTCATTTATAAACTGATCGGCCACGCTCTCACGGCCCGCGAGAGAGAAGGCTATGGCCTTCGCGGCCCGCGACTAGGGTTGAGTAGGGCGTAGCTTTGTCGAGTCAACGTATCTAGACCTGCCACGTGTCGACACGTGGCGGCCTAGGTGTCCGGCAAACAATCGAGCCTCGCGGCCCGCGAGGGACCACACTAAGGGGCGTCGCGCCCCGCGAGCGACCCCTAAATCTTGTGTTGTTTGATTTTTGTAAAAACTAAGATAATTCGGGTCCGTTCCTCGTACACGGGGTATATTTTAGGACGTGTGGAGTGTCAGGGGTGTTTTAGGAAGGTTGTTATTTAATAAAATATATAATGCACTCGCGTTAAGTATAGTAACCCAATTCAACTTTATCAATATGTCACGAGACAGAACCCCAACGTACTTAGTCGGGCAGAGCCTTGACATGCGTTGGTGGGTCCTACATCAATCGGACAGGGTATCGATTCAGTGATCCGGGGTTACAACACTTAAAACGGGGTGGGGCATTATTATTATAAGAAAAATAAAAAAAATATTAATAGAATTTAGAGAATGGGCAAGGCTTAGAGAACGAGAAAGAAAAGAATGGACAGGAGCAAATGTGAACTGCATATGTGATCCTATTTATACTTGCTTTCATAACTTAGGCACCAAGTTGAATTAAATGCTTTTGGTCGACACCATCCACGTACACATCCATTGTGATTTCAAATGTTTAGTTTTTAATTTTAATATTATTTTATTTTTCAAAAGTGTACACGTTAAGTTTACATATGAAATATGTAAGTTATTTAATTATTATTTTATTATTTATATATATATATATATTATAATTAATTTAACTGCTTCACTTATTTGGCGCATATAACTTCTAAAATATGACGTTTTATAAAACAATGAATATATCATTAGAACGAGAATAATCTTATCAACATTTTGAACCAAGTTTCATTAAAAACAGAGTAGGTTCAAATATAATGTATTTTTATAATTTAATTATTAAACGGTTCATAGATCCGTCTAGGTATTTCATATTTCTAACAGTCAACTTACCCATGATCTATCCATTTAATAACATAAGTTTTTATATACTTTATCTTATATTTTATAAATAAAAATTTTTGGAATGTTACATTAAGCCTTGCACTAATCTACATACAAACCAAAAGCCGTAACTGATATTAAGTTAAAACCCTTAAGTAAATGCTAAAAACACTCATGTGTATATAATATATATTCCGCTAGAAACATGTGTTGTATGTTCAATTTTTTTGCGAGCAATGTTTTATTTTGTTCATACCAGGAGATATAATTACATGCACATTGTTTTTCTGATCCACTGCAAAGAGAACATGAATTAAGTTTATTTGTCTAGGCTTTTTCTCAACATATTTTTTTTCGAAAGTGGTTAGTAGTTTGTAGTTTTAATATTTTTTCCAGAAGATATTTACTGTAACTAGTTTTTACTATTGCCGCGTTGCGGCAAACGTCTTTTGTTGTTTAGTCTGTGTTTACATGTGTTTTGAAATCAATACGAGCGCGTTGCGCACGGAAACCGCTGACAAGAATAAAAAGAAAATATATAAAAAAACACTAAAAGATAACCAAAAGAAAATCAACAAAAAAAAGTTGTATGGTAATAATGTTGTTCGTATGAAACCTGTGGTTAGAGATGAGCAAATGATACTGGGTACCGATACCGAATTTCCTGAACCGGAAAATCTTAAGTACCAATTCGGTACAACTTTTGGCGTTCCTGGTACCAGTTCGCTACGTTTTTACCTTCATATACAGGTACCGTAATTGGTATTTTTGATACCAGTACCGATTCGGTATTGGTTGGCATCGAGCTCTTCCCTACCCCTGATACTAAAAAAAGAAATCATTAAAAGTTGAAGAAAAAAAAAAGTTGGACGATACCGTTGTTGTTCATACGACACCCGTGATCAGGGATAAGCAAATGGTACCGGGTAGCAGTACCGAATTTCCTGAACTAAAAGATTTTCAAAATCAATTCGATACCGACTTTTAATGTTTTCTGTACCAGGCTGGTGTCGGTTTTTACCTTTATGTACCGATAATCGTACTGCCATTTTTTATACCAGTACCGGTTGACAAAAGCTTGTCTAACTTAAAGAGTAGAGAAGATAATAAAACTATTAAGAAAAACCATTTATATTATTATAATTGTGACTGTTCAAATCATTGTATTATTAATATATAGGGGAATTCAAATGTTATTGAGTGTTTGGTTTATAGTTTTTATATCTTAATATTTATCTATTATCCTTTTATTTTTTTCATTAGGTGGAATGAAGGTAAAGGCTGATAGAGATGAGTCGTCTCCATATGCAGCTATGCTTCCTGCACAAGATGTTTCAACAAGATGCAAGGTTTTTACTTGTTTCTTTTAGAGTCTTGCTATATGGTAATCATAGCAGTTTGTTTTTGTTTGATACATTACAACTAACAAATTTCTGTTGTAACAACTGGAGCTTGGAATCAATGCCCTCCACATAAAACTATGGGCAACTGGAGGTAAAAAGACAAAGACACCCGGTCCAGGTGCACAGTTTGCCCTTAGAGCTCTTGCCCGTTCTGGCATGAAGATTGGTCACATTGGTATGCTTATATTCTTTATTTTTTTATATACGAATTTTTGTATTTGTTATTTTTGCTCTTTGAAGAACTTTTATTTATGTTTAAGGAGTAGCTGATAAGTAAGTTGTATGTTTTGATGATGACAGAGGACGTGACACCAATTCCAACAGATAGCACTCGTCGAAAACGTGGGAGAAGAGGAAGGAGGCTGTGATATGTTTTTTGTCTACAATATTTTCAAAGTATCTGCAATTTGGATTATAGTTGTCTTCAACTTTTGTAGGTTTTTTTTTGTGTTCTGGTTGACATTTGAGGGTGACATTCATTTTTGTTTAACTGCTTTATATTTCTGTTTAATGATATTCTAATATTTACTTCATATATGGGTTTTTATGCTTTATTTTTGCTTAATCGGAAGTAGTCTATGTGTAGTTGAGGTCAATATCAATTCGATGGATGTCAGTGTGCTTGAGATCTATGCTTGAGATCTGAACCTTATTTATCGAATCAATTTGAGAGTTTCAGAGTGTGTTAAAGAGTTGAAATGTTTTGAGGATCTTGTCAAATCTGTCTGTTCATTCTTTGTCTTAGTAGACTTCAGTTGACTTTCAATGTAAGTTGATGTAGTATAGATTTAGAATTTTACGATGAAAATAGATGTGTAAAAGTTCATATTCTTTAATCTTCCTTTGATGCCGTTGTTGAGGTACACAATAGAAAACATACGAAACTTACATAAATTCATGTATTGAATATCAGTTGTGGTTCGTAATAGACATAATTGAATCTGATATTAGTCGGGACACCCGCTGCAACGCACGGGCCTTCCCACTACTAATTGAACATGAGATTAGAAAATGGAAATATTTAAATTACCTAAGAATCAATGAATATGTTATTCTTTTTATCGGGGGTAAAAAGGTTTTTCTTTTTTTTTATTATTATTATTATTTTGAAAAAGATGACAACCTCCCACTACTGTTCAAGTCCTTTAGTATTGTATAGACACAAGTTTTACGCCTTGTGTGCGTTGCGGCACGCTAAGCCGAATATTTCCTAGTTTAATAACATGCACGCTTGTGTTTCGGCTACTTGTACATACTACTTATAACATGATCTCTTAATAAAAATGACATTGAGAAGTAGATAAAAATACGCTCGCCACAGAATTTTTTTTAATAAAGTTTAAGAACCATAGAGTAACTTTGTTAAAGTTTAAGAGTATATCCTAAAAAATGATTTTTTAACAAAATTTGGTAAAGTTCAGGGATTTTTTATTATATAATCTTAAAAAAAGGTTTGTAAATTTTAACTGTAGGGTGCTTTCATTTTGATTGATCAAAGCTGCCAACGTTGAAACCATTCCACCATATACCCGTTCGATAAAGAAATATGCTTTTGATGATATATAAACTATGTTGAAGGTGTTGCTTTCCTAGTCATTATCTATAATACATAGTCCATTTTTTCTCTCTCTGAGGCTACCGGAAGTGCTCGACGACGAGGGTCACGTCGGAATAGCGTGCTCGGTTCTCTCGGCTCTGTGCTTTGAGATTACCCGCCCCCCTATTCGGGTTTTTCCTAACTCCATTCGCCTTCCGGGTGGAGCCTTCTTCTTCTCTGTTTTTCCGGTGCGGCTGTGGGTTCGTACCCGGGTTTCGACTGCTTAGTAGGTCTGTTACTGGTCGCGGCTCCGGTGGACACTTAGCTAGACTAGTACGAATCCTTTTAACCTTTCATAAACTCGTGGTTTCAACCCATGGAGGGGCTGGGTAAGGGCTCAGGGTTCCGTCGGGGTGGTGATGATAGGCCTGTAACGAAGTTCTTCGTGTCGAATCTCCCAGAGGGGTGCACCCCGTGGGAGTTAAGACAAGGCCTTACTGGTTTTGGGGATATTTCGGGGACCTACGTTGCGAAGAAAAGGGATAAAGAGGGGTGCAGATTCGGGTTCGTGAGCTTCGTTAATGTGAAGGACGTCGCTTCCCTGGAGAAGACGTTAAAGGGAGTCAAACTGGGGGATTGGAAGCTTAAGGTTAATGTGGCTAAATTCGCTCTGGAAAATTCAGGAGTTCAGGTTCAACCAGAGGTCAAGGCAGGTTTGTCGGGTGCCCAGGGTGCTTCGTATCAGGGACACAGGAGCTTTCCGTCTAAACTGAGAGATACAAGATCTTATAGTGACGTTCTGGGGAACCCTTCTCGCGTGGGCGTGTCCGGCTTGAACACCGGGGGCTCTAAGTTTGTTGGTGCTGACGAGAGCAAGGTTTTAATACTGCCGGATAGAACGTCTGCCTTCGAGGAGCTTTACGGGACCTCGGTAGTGGGAAGAACAGTGGACATTGAAACTTTGGTTGACTTCGATAAGCTTCTCCGTATTGCTAAGATTGACTGCTCGAGGATTCAATATTTGGGAGGGCTCTCCTTGTTAATTTTGTTTGGTGATAAGGACTCT
Source organism: Helianthus tuberosus (assembly GCA_030545235.1). NCBI lineage: Eukaryota > Viridiplantae > Streptophyta > Magnoliopsida > Asterales > Asteraceae > Helianthus > Helianthus tuberosus. Next base: position 24,036,636 of record CM060426.1, on the reverse strand, counting down.
GCTAACCGGTTCTTGGAAGTTAGGGAGGTGTGGGATCCATGGTTCTCTAAGTTGGAGGTCTGGAAAGGGCAGCCGTTGCCGTTAGAAAGGGTGGCTTGGTTGAATATTTATGGCATCCCGCTCCATCTCTTGGAAACGGATGTCCTCCGGCAGGTTGGGGAACTCTTCGGGAAAGTGTTGCACTGTCCTAAAGCCCTGGACGACGATTCAGACTTGTCTTTGGTTAGAATGGGGGTCTTAGCGGGGGAAGCCCAGAGAATTAGACTTTCGGTTACGTTACGGTGGAAGGAAAAGAACTTCAGGATTTGGGTCGAGGAGGAGAAGGAGGCTTGGGTGCCGGACTGTTTGAATGGTATTGTCGGTCCCTCGTTTGTTGTGGACTCAGTCTCGCCGGCTATGTCGTCTCCGATCGGTAGGATGCCGGAGGACGGGGGAGAGGTATCCAAAGGGACGGAAGGAGAGACGGGAGGGGAGAAGTTGCCTAGGGTTGAGGGGGTTTGTTCCCATGCACACGATAACTCCATGCACGAGGAGAGAGAAATTTTCGGCGGCGGCGGGGCTAAGGTTGTTAGGGAACTGCAAAATAATGTGGATGGTTTGTCTTTTTCGACCCCTGTTGGTATTCCCGATAAGTGGGAAAAAGGAGGTGGTCCCACTGTTGGTGTCCCCAATTTTAATTTCTTAATTGGGTCTGGAGATAAGTCCTCTTCCAAAGCCCAAAGAAAGTCTATGAAGGGCCCAAAAGGTAGGAAGGCCCGCTGTGGCAATTCCAATGATATTTCCCCTGGTTCTCAACGGCCCAAGAAAAGGAATAGACCAGACACTGACGATACGACACCAGGTTTTGGCTTCATCGGGTTTACCTCAAAGATTTATGAAGGAGACAAGCCAGGTACCTCTGCGTCTGTAGGGCAAGCTGGTAGCCTGGATCTTAACGCTAGGGCGTCGGAGGAGGATCCCTCTGCTAGGGTAGCAGACGGTGACTCTGCTCCAGGGGGGTAGGGGCTTCGCAGGTGGATGAAGGAACAATCCCTGGTTCCGACTCAAACAAGGAGGTGGAGAACACCATTCAAATCAGATCAAAGGTTGGAATCGAGCTGAAGGATCATTCGGATTTTATAAGGTAGGTCATCTACTCAGCTGGTATTAATGGGGTGCCATCATGAATGTGTTATCAGTGAATCTGCGTGGGTTGGGGGGTGGGAACAAGGCGGGGTGAATCAAGTCTATCAGGAAGGAGTTTGGTATCAATTTCTTGGCTATTCAGGAATCGAAACAAGGTAATGTCTCTCGCTCGGTTCTGTCTAAATTCTGGGGTAGGGGTAATTTTGGTATGGAATCGGTTGACTCTTCGGGTCATTCAGGAGGTCTTGTTTCGCTGTGGGACGATAGTCTTTTCTCTTTGGATGAGTCTAATAAACACTGGAATTATCTTCACATCCGGGGGAAGTTAACTGGGAGCAATCGGGTGGTAAACTTTTTGAACGTTTGTGGCCCTCAGGGGATCCAGGCTAAGAAAGAGGTTTGGGACATTTTACGTGAGCTGATTAATTCATACGAGGGTTTGTGGATCGTTGGAGGAGACTTCAATGCTGTCCGATTTAGAGAAGAGAAAAGAAATTGTGGGTTCAAACCCAACTGTGCCAACAACTTTAATGCTTTCATTTTTGAGGCCGGGTTGATCGAGTATGACATGAGAGGTAGAAGGTTCACATGGCAGTCTGAGAATAGGCATAAATTGAGCAAGCTGGATAGATTTTTAGTAAACTCTGAGTTTTTTAACGAGTGGCCGGAGGCTCGGGTTCAGGTTCTGCCTAACTTGTGGTCTGATCATTGCCCCATTATTCTTTCCTCTAAAGTCGTTAATTTTGGAGCTCGGCCCTTTCGTATTTTTAACTCTTGGCTGGGAAAAGAGGGTTTCAAAGAGGTGGTAGAGGAAGCTTGTAACAGTTTTTCGGTTCCGGAGTGCCCTCCTGACGTGTGGTTGATAAGAAAGTTGGGGTTTATTCGAACCAAAATCAAGGAATGGAGAGACACGATGTTATCTAAGGAAGGAGAAATTCTCAACTTAGAAAAACAGGAAATGGAGGACCTTGATTCGATTCTTAATGAAAGGGAATTATTGGAGGAAGAGGACTGGGCTTTAGCAGAAAATAAAAGGATTATAGCCGAGATTGAGCTGGCTAAGGTTATGGATCTTAAACAAAGGTCCCGTGTCGGTTGGGCTAAAGAGGGGGACGAGAATTCGAAATTCTTCCATACGATGATCAATTGTAGGAAGGCTAGCAATGTTATTCATGGGGTGACGGTCGGGAATGTTTGGGTTTCCAAACCTTCCCTTGTCAAAAAGGAGGTGTTTAACTTTTTTAGGTCCAAGTTCAAAGAGGAGTCTAACTCTCGGCCTCGGTTGGTTTGTTCGAATCTGAAGAAAATTTTGGATGTGGACGCAGCTTGGGTTGAATCTCGATTTAGCGTCGAAGAGATCAAAGCAGCAGTGTTCGAATGCGGGGATGACCGGGCCCCGGGCCAGGATGGTTTCAACTTCCGGTTCTTTAAGTTGTTTTGGAGGTTGTTCGAGGAGGACTTTGCTCGTCTCATGTTGGATTTTTTCGATTCGCGCCGTATTAACCCTGGATGTGGCTCCTCGTTTATTACTCTCGTTCCGAAGAAGAGAGATCCGTCGGGTCTTAGCGATTACCGTCCTATTAGTCTCGTTGGCGTCGTCAACAAAGTGGTGTCCAAAGTCCTTGCTAACAGACTTAAGAAGGTTCTCGGATCGGTGATTTCGGACTCCCAATCGGCTTTCTTGGGAGGTAGACTCATTCTTGATGGGCCGCTTGTCATCAACGAAGTTCACTCTTGGCTCAAAAAAGTAGCAAAAAGGCGTTTATCTTTAAGATTGATTTTGAGAAAGCTTACGACAACATAAGTTGGAATTTTGTGTTGGATATGTTTCGTCAGTTGGGGTTTGGAGATAAGTGGTGCAATTGGATATGGGGTGTTCTGTCTTCTGCTCGT